>CM042021.1:107796250-110212500 GCA_023525975.1 Smallanthus sonchifolius
CCTAAACCATATAAACATTGGAAACCAAGCGATAAATAAACAGATTATTCAAGGATCTAGAAAATCTACTAGTAATATAAAAGATATCATTACTTCAGATACTTTTTTAAACAGAATTTTAAAGAAATGGTCGTCTTCTAGAAGTACACAACAGATAATACAGTTAGAAGAAGAAATAGATCTTGATAAAAACATAAATTTATACAACCAACATCAACTAGATATTTTAAATCCAAGAACTCTATACCAAACAGGAATGTTAAACGTCAATACAACATTAATACGGAGTAGTAGAAAAGAAAGTCTACGAGTAGTAAATAAAATGATAGAAATAGACCTATTTTCACTTGACACAATCCAAAAAATTAAACACTCAGGAAAACAGTTTATACACACATGACTTATAGTTATAGGAATAAAAGCCCTAGGAAGAAAAAACCTAGGAACTAAACTTTTAGCCCTAATACTAGACAAAAGCTAGAAATCAGAAATGAAGAAGGCAATAATTTCAGGCATGGAAATAGATTTGAGTCAAAATACAGCATTATTTTATTATACACCCGGAATCTTAAAAGACATTAAAGACTTACAAAAACTAAAAATAGCCCTACAAACTAAAGGATATGAAAACTATGAAGGAAATAACATAGTAATAAGCCTAGGAGTCTTAGGAAAGGCTAGTAATAGATCAGGAATGAAATATAAATTAGACATAGAAGGTATAGTAAATACAATTGCGTCAAAATCTATACAAATGATTGAACCAGTTAAGATAGATCCTGAAGAATTAGCAGGATTAGAATGGCAAATAAGCGATCTAACAGAAAATGAAAACTCAACCTTAATTCCAAAAAAGAGCCATATATACAAAGGAATAGATGGAATACAAAGTTTAAGATTTACAGACTTTAAACGGAAAGATAATAAATATGAAGAAAGTAGTTGTTCTGAATAACAAACAAATGAACCACAATATAATTTCATGAATTTAGAATCAGGCGATGACTCTGAATACGATCGACCTATATACGATACAGAAAATGAAGAAAGTGAAGACGAAATAAATTCAAAATTTATAAAATTTGAGCAAGAAGATATAGATTACAGTTCTTTAGAATATCACAGTTATTTAGAAGAAGAAACTAACACAACCTTCAAAACAGAAGAAACTAATAGATCCTTTGAACAAATAATAAATAGAAAGTTCAAAGAGACAAATATACAAGAAGAAGTTGACGACATGATAGTTGAGTGCATGCATACTTTAAATATGACATATGAAGAAAGTTACAACAAACTATAAGAAACTTTTAATTTACCATTAGTAAAAAGCATAGCCAAAGGAGATACCATGATCTCTGATTTTTATAAACACGAAAGTAGCTTTATGGATCACGAACATAAAAGAACCTATACAGATGGAAGGATAGGAGAAACTTCAAATGAAGCCATGGGAAGAGAACCATGGACCAAACCAACTACAAGCTATCAACAAGAGTCAAGTTATAAAGGAACAGGAAACAGGCTACCTATAGGACAGATTTATAGTAGTAGTATGCTATTATTAGAACAACAGAAACCACAACTATGGACAGATGAAGTCCTAACATAGGAACAAACAGTAGTAAGAATGTGGAAAACTAATAAGAAAGACAGTATGGATATGTTTTCCTACCTAGAAACAACACTAGGACCAGCAGCTTTAGGAATATGGCAAAGCAAAAAAGCTCACAGCCCAGATCAAATAAACAGATTAAAGGCCATAGGAGACAATCCTTATAATTTCACTTCTCAAATAAGAACCCTTATTTTAGGAGTAGATCCAGCTCAAAATAACAGTTTAATACAAGATACAGCTATTAGAAACTTAGAACAACTAAGTATAGCAGATATGAAATATATAAACGAATTTACACTAGACTTTACAAGACTATTAGCACAGACAGGACAAGCTATGGATGATAATCTATGCGATAAATATTTTATAAAATTACTAGGAGATTTAGGGAAAAATATGCATGAAACCTGGAAGTTACAATACGAAAACTTAGCAAACATAGTAATAGGACCTAGAATAACTTTTACATTCAGTATTCTAGAAGAAAAATGCAAAGAAGTAGCTTTATAGGAACAACTAAAAAGAAATGCGTTTGCATTTTATAAAACAGCAATTTACACCCCACAAGCCTATGGATACTATGATAAGAAAAAGGAAATTAGAAAGAGTACTTCTTACAACAAAGAATATAAACCATATAAAAAATATCAAAATAAATATGTTAGAAAACCCCATACTAGAACATGCAAGTGTTTTATATGTGGAGATACAGAACATTTAGCCAATAAATATCCTAATAGAAATAAAAATATAGAAAGGAGTAATCTAGTCGAACAACTTAACGACTATGAAATAGAGGCCATAGATACTGATCATACAGATAACGAATCAATATATA
Source organism: Smallanthus sonchifolius (assembly GCA_023525975.1). NCBI lineage: Eukaryota > Viridiplantae > Streptophyta > Magnoliopsida > Asterales > Asteraceae > Smallanthus > Smallanthus sonchifolius. The sequence continues at coordinate 107,798,707 of CM042021.1, forward strand.
GCATATATAGTGAAGAAGATGAGCCTATAGCAAAAATTTCATACACATATATGAATCCAGAAGAATGCAAGCATGACTTGAATCATAGAAAGGGTAATAATTATATCAAATGTTATATTTGTGAATACTATCCAAGTATACACAAAAGATCCCAATGCAATATATGTTCAAAAAAATTTGTTATATTTGCATAAAGAATATTCACAACATAGAACCTGGCACTAGTCTAATTACAAATAAAAATACAAATGAATATGATGAAAAGTTCGAGAAATTAGAGCTAGCTATAGAAGTTAACAAATTAAAAATAGAAATTATGAATAATAAAATTACCAGACTCGAAGATTTAAGAGATAAGAAAAAACAAGTTATAGTCGAACTTTCAGAAGTAAATAACATGCCACAGAACCAGAACGAACTTTTATACAAAAAACGGGTCTAAAAATATGATAAACATACAGTGTAGATTATGGCTAGATGCTAACACGCCAATAGATTTAACAGCCCTAGTAGACACATGAGCAACTAAAAGTGTAACATCTCACAGGTTAACACATGAAAAATTCCATAAACCACTTACATACAAACTTCTAACTAGAACTGTAGAAGATAGATTAATCAACATAACGCACTATTTAGAGCCAGTAGGCATACAATTTCTAGATTTCACAGGAAGTGTAGATTATGGCTAGATGCTAACACGCCAATAGATTTACCAGCCCTAGTAGACACAGGAGCAACTAAAAGTGTAATATCTCACAGGTTAACACATGAAAAATTCCATAAACCACTTACATACAAACTTCTAACTAGAACTGTAGAAGATAGATTAATCAACATAACGCACTATTTAGAGCCAGTAGGCATACAATTTCTAGATTTCACAGGAAATTACAGTATAAAATAAGAAATTCCTCAAATTAACATAAATCCTCAACATATTAAATCCAGAGACTTTGTCCTATGATTAAATTTTATATTAGGCTTAAATGGTGCTATCACCATAACAAAAAAAAATTATAACAATCAGTAAACAGATTTACAGTTTTCCTACCATAAGATATAATAACACATCTGAAATTGCTCGCAAAAGAGGAGAAAAAGGAAATCTCGAATTACTAAATAAAAATAAAAGACAAAACCTCATTGAAAATGAAGCTATACAACTTCTCACAAACTTTATAAACCATGAATTAGAAAAAGGACAAGATATCACTAAAAGTATTAATCATCCTATAATCCATCACCTTGAAAAGATAAACCTTATAAGAGATGATATTACAAATTCAAAAGTAAAATACACTAGTAAATTTAAAATAAAATATCCAGACATCACTATTAGAAACATAAACATAGAGTACAGCCCTCTAGATAAAGAAGAGTTTAAAAAACAAATTCTCGAAATGACTACACAAGGATTAATCAGAAAATCTGAAAGTCCTCATAGATCGACAACTTTTATAATCAAAAATCATAATGAAGAAAAAAGAGGAAAAGCTAAAATCGTCTATTATTACAAAAGATTAAATGATAATACAGAGGACGATTGTTACAATATTCCTAATAAAGATAGCTTAATACAGCTTATACAAAATAATAAAATCTTTTTAAAGTTTGATTTAAAGTCAGGTTTCAATCAACTTCATTTAGAATAAGATTTCAAAAAATGGACAGCATTTACATGTTCCGAAGGATTATATGAATGGAATGTTCTTAGCTTTGGGCTAAAGAATGCTCCATCAATATTTCAAAGATTCATGAATAGTATATTTCTCAAATACAAATTTTGCCTAGTATATATTGATGATATACTGGTAGCAAGTGAAACTGTACAAGAACATGAAAAACATCTACAACAGGTATTTGAAGAAATAAAAAAGAATGGCATAGTAATATCTAAAAGAAAGATGGAATTATTCAAAAGAAAAATCTCATTTTTAGGACTAGAAATTGGTAATGGGAAAATTGAGTTACAACCACATATTTCTACAAAAATTCTTGATTTTCCAGAAAAGCTTACTAGTTTAAAACAAATGCAAGCTTTTTTAGGCTTGGTAAATTATGCTTGAAAGTTTATTCCTAACCTTTCAAAATTAGTAGGTCCTTTATACAGCAAAATCACTAAAAATGGACAAAGACAGTTTAATCATGAAGATATTATCTTGATTAGAAAAATAAAGGAAAGGGTTAAAGAAATTAGACCCTTAGAATTACCGCTCACAACAGATTACATAATCATAGAAGTTGATGGATGCAAAGAATGATGGGGAGCAGTTTTCCTTTGCAAACCTAATGTTTACAGTCATAAAAAAGAAGAAAAAATTTGTTCTTATTATAGTGGAAGCTTCAAAACCGGAACCACTTGGACCAGTCTTGACTTCGAAATACAAGCATTAATTAATGCTTTAGAAAAATTTAAACTTTTTCTACATAAAGACTTCACGGTTAGAACAAACTGTGAAGCGATAGTTAAATTTATTAAAAATAATCAGAGCAAAAAGATAAACAGAACAAGGTGGGTAAATTTATAAAACATTATCCAAGGTAGTGGATATACTATACACTTTGAACACATAAAAGAAAAAGATAATGGGATAGCATATTTGTTATCTAGAAACATTAACAAATTGCTTTTTTCAGATGGATAAAAAGCAAAGAGGAAAAGAAAAGATGGTCATCAGGCCCTTACATTCACAGTCTAGAAAGAATTCTTCGCCCATGAGTATTTCATCTAATGACGATGATGAAATACAGAAAAAACTAATGAGCCAAGCCTTTCAAGCTGAAAAAATATACAGTACTAGACAGGAAGCTTCTTTAAAAGAAACCCACGTTCAGTAAAGTTCTAGACAGTTACCTCCTTATTTCCTTAATTTTATACAACCTCCACAAAACCCCTTCACCTATCCTAAAACCACAACTTATAAAAAACCAGTTTCTCAAAAACCCATATCCTCTTACAGTCCTACCATTTCTTTTGACTCTTATGCCCTACAAGTCTGTAACGACCCCCACACAAAATTCCATCCCATTAAAGGAATAAAACTAACAGAAAGTGCTTGTTAGACAACTTGTGGCATATTTAGACCATGCACCATGCTTCTTCCTTTAAGATTCAGATTTTAAATGCGCTAAGTATATACTTTAGCGAACAAGGAGTAAAATGTCCTGAAAAACAGCCTCCAAAGTTTACACATTATATTATTTTTAGAGGCACAAAAATTGGTATTTTTAACAAATGGGAGACAGTTGCAAAGTTTATACATTGTCCAGGACCAATTTACAAAGGTTACCACAGTTTCTCTGAAGCCCTAAAAACAGCTAGAGAACACTTTGGTATAGACAATTTTTTCATTGAACCTGAAGAAGTTCAGACTTTTTCACAGATTATAAAAACGAGTCATGAACAGATTATAAAGACACAAGAAGAAACCATTGCAAAACTACAAAAACAGCTCATAGAGAAAGAAAAAAATACACAGTCTATACATAGTCAAATTGAAAATAACATTTTAAAACAGAAAGTTGGTATTCTCGAAGCAAAAAATATACAGTTGCTACAAAAGCTTGAGAAAAAAGAAGGAAATTTCAGAAGCTATGATGCTTTTAAAGCCAAAATGTTAGACACTCCCCGAAAAAATTGTCTTCAAACTGTATTTGATCAATTTCTAGAATTCGAACATATGGTATCACAAAAAATCTGTACATAATTTCCACTAATATTATATGAGTTATAGCTTAGGCTTATGACGATAGCCCTCGATGAAGAAAAATATAAAGGGGTCACAATCGTTGAAAGAACTGATGACAATGGAGATGGCACTTGTCTTCTCCTTCTCCAAATAAACCTTAAACAGACAGACATGCCACATGATTTAATTCTACAATTCTATCATAACGGTATGATTGATTACATTGAGTTAGAATTAAATACAAAGACAGAAGGCATTATAAATCTCTTTGGAGAAAAATTTGTAATTGCCACTGGGAATATCTCTACTCATATATTTCCTCCTTATATTGGCTATAAAATCTTTTCCTCCTTTCCTCGCTAATGATCATACATACAAACCTGCAAGGACGAGAATGTTTATTAGTCATAAACTTTCCGAAAAGGATTATCTAAAGAAATTAGCTATAAAAAACGAGATTCAATTCTCGGATCTCTACTGGGTCGACAACCCTGCCAGTTTACACCCTGATAACACTAGCCAAAGAAAGGATACTAAACATTTTATTATTCAGAACCAGAAGACTCCCTATTTGCCATCTGGCTTTCATTGGGAAAATTACCATCTTCTTGCTGAAGGACACTACATACAGATTTGGACAAACAAAAATTGGAATATGCTTCTTCCCTTCATTGGTGAGAGAGAATCTCTTGAACTACATCATATTATTAATACAGAAGACTTTTGTGCCGAGATCGACTCTGACACCGGCACACCACCATCCATACCAGATACTCACAGAGACTTCTAGAAGATATAAAAAAACGTATGCACTGACGTCTCTGCCGACAAAGGCTACACAGAGTCTACACAATTATTTGCCCGACATTTCTCTATAGATAAAAAGAAAAGTTTTTTGTTGTTTAGTTTCTTTAATTCTTAGCCGTTTCTTTTCCTTTTGTGTTTCTTGTCTTATAGCTTAGTGCTTTCCTTTTGTGTTTCTTGTCTTATAGCTTAGTGCTTTCCTTTTGTTTGCCTATTTAAGGCAAACACGTTCATTTGTATGATACACCAAGAAAATTCTATAGAATCAATCTCAGTTATGAGCGACTAATCTCTCTCTTTCTGTTTTCTTTAGTAAACCCTTATATTCTTATCATTTTTTTCTAGTTCTTCATACTATATCCCAAATATATATATATAAAAAAAGTGAAATTTTATCCGCTGCATATACTCGTTCATCTCGCTATTCTTCTCGCTACATACATTCTTCATCTGCTGCAAATATACTGTAAGTTTTATGTTTGGTTTTTTTTTAAATCTCTGATGCCCCAACCTATTTTCGTTCATCCCGTTGTTCTTCTCGCCGCATATACTCTTTATCTGCTGCAAATATACTGTAAGTTTTATGTTTGTTTTTTTTTTAAATCTCTGATGCCCCAACCTATTTTGATATATATATATATATATAAGGGAAGGATCATAAGAAAACTCATTGTTAATGAGAAAATCAAAAAACTATTTATTAAAGGTAAAAAAATAATAAAAAAATCATAACTCAAAATATAAATCAAAAACTAAAAAACGCTTCAGAGACCTTGTTCCCCACGTCATCCTCATTCAAAAAAAATCCAGCGAATACTACATATGTATAGTAGGGTTAGCTTTTGGGTTTAGTTTAGATTTTAGGTTAGGTTTTTAAGGGGGGATGAGGGTGGGTGGGGTGGCTAGGTTTAGGTTTTTGGGTGGGGGGTTTAGGTCTTCATCACCATCTTCAGACAAATAATTGTCAAGATTTGTGGGTCGCGATGCATCCTAATTTCAATTCTGAACTATATTAGGATGCTTATTTGAACGACTTGGAAACCTTAAAGCTAAGCACTGCAGATAGAAGTCTTGCTAGCCTAAACCTGGAACTTAGTTCTACAACCCCACCGACGGGGGCAGACAACTACCGTAAAAGGAGCAAGAAAATACATCCATATGCCGTGATAATTGGAGGTATTGGAGGAGGTATTGCACAACCCGTTATCTGATCTGTTAGGTGCTTTGAAATCTTGGGGGGTCCCTCGGCGGCCCGAGCCAGTTAATGTCTTGAGGGACTTTTTGGATGCCCGATTAGAGTTGCAGGGTATGCTACGAGTGGGATTCATATTTTACTTTATTCAACCGGAGACACCACTGTAGATTTTGTGGTCGTGTTTTTTGTGCCAAGTGTACTCAAAATTGGATCACAGCAGCCTCGTCTAGTGATTCAAGTACTATAAGGGAAGAGTCAGGGAAGATTAGAGTCTGTAATTACTGTTTCAAGCAATGGCAGCAAGGTGGTTTAGCTGATAATGACATCCAGGTCAGCAACCTGGATCTCAACACTTCACCATCTGCTGCTAGTTATATCAGCACCAAATCCGTGATAATTAGAGGTATTGGCAGCGAAGGTGGCGGTGAGGGTGAATAAACCGGTGGTGGTAGTGATGGGGAGGTTTAAAGTTACAGGGACGAAACCTGATTTCTAGTGTAAACCTCATGAACCAAAACTGTAGTTAACTTAAACAATTGGGGTGAAAAAGACCAAAATAGCCTCAAAATATGGAGTGAAAAGACACCATTTCCCCTGAAAGCTAACCATTGATTAACGGACGTTTGGTCCAAGGACGAAAAGTGATGAAAATAGAAACTACGAGGACGCAAATAACTGTTTTAAAGAAGGAGGGGTGTAAAGTGATTTTTGAGGTAAACCTCATAAACGAAAAGTACAGTTTACTCTTAGAAAAACAAAAGGGAAGGACTAAAGGAGCTAGATGGTACAAACCACCCAAAAACATCTTAACTTTTTTACTTCTTTTGATCCCGCCATAGCTTTTAAGTGCGTAACCAGATTCGTAACAGTAGAGTGGTTTAGAAAACTTTCCCCTAATAGCTTCCGATTCTTCGCCAAATTTCCTTTGCAACCGGGCAGCGTAACCAAAATTAAACCAAACCCCGTGTCAAGCTTTTAATTTCAATCCGTAATCTCTCTAATTTCGATTTCAATTTTATAACTTAGGATTAAAAAAAGCATGTAAGCTGAAAAAATCAATGTTTTCAGAACCAAACCAGATAGTGAATCGGCCGTATTAGAGATCCACTAGTCAGACTAGATTTAAGAACTGGATTACATAATAAATAATATAAAAATTAAAACTATGTATAGATGCAAAATATAAAAACATTTTGAAGAAAAAAAATACAAAAAAATAAATAAATAAAGTTTGAAATCGGTTTCGACCATCCGGTCCGGTTCTCCCGTTTCAACGATCCAACTAGTAACCAACTAGTTCAAATAAAAGCGGTTCAACTATACACTACAGTACCATTTTTGTATCCGGTTTCCGGTGCGACCGGCCAATCCGGTCCAGTTATTTTTTTTTTCGAACGACAAATCTACAATACTTTTACTTCTAAATTACACCAAATAATTCACCCTTTGAACCCAGGATCTACAATCTAAACGACAAGATGTTCTACCAAATGGGCTACTCACACGTTAAGTGTCGGGTCCAATTATGAAAACATTGAAAAAAACTCAAAAACTATCAATTTCAGCCCGCAGCTTCATCTCACTTTCTTTTTCTCTAAAAATCAAAATTACAGAAAATGAATCACTCAAACCACAATGCCGCAACGAATCTTTATCCTCCGATCTTTTAATTTTGATTCCCCGGTCCCAATTTGTACCAGTTTTGTTTAAATCCAAAGGGGCTATGGCGGCGCCGTCATTTAATTGGTGGCGGAAAGATGCAATTACAGGGACTCCGGTGGTGGTGAAGATGGAGAATCCAAATAATTGGTCAATGGAGCATGATTTCTTAAACGTCGGCGTTTCAAAAGGTCATAACAAGAATGCAAAACAATTAACATGGGTTTTACTTCTTAAAGCCCACCGAGCCGCCGGCTGCATAACTTCCGTTGCTCCGGCTACATTTTTCCTCGCCTCCTCCGTGCGCCGCCGCCTCTCCGCTGCCGGAATTTTAAAAACGTCCACTCCTGTTTATTCTTGTGTAAAGGTGTTCCTTTTGATTTCAATTTTGCTTCTAGGGTTTGAACTGGCTGCTTATTTTAGAGGCTGGCATTTCGGGGCTCCGGATCTTCATTTCGGGTTAAGAAACCCATTTGCGTTTAAGGGGTTATTTGATTCGGTATATTCGAGTTGGGTTTTGATTCGGGTCGGGCATCTTGCTCCGGGGCTTCAGGGGTTGGCAAATGGTTGTATCTATCTGTTTCTGATACAGAGTTTGGGATAGATTGGTGCTTTGTTTGTTGTTTTTTGATCCGTTTCAAGAAAATTAGACCCGAACCCAAACAAACCCTACCCGATCTTGAATCCGGTGATGGTGAAGGGTTTTTCCCCATGGTTCTTGTTCAGATCCCCATGTGTAATGAAAAAAAGGTAAATTTTGTTCAAATTCTTCATGCCCACTTGCTAATTTTTGTAAAGTTTTAATCTTTTTTGAATTTATTAGGTTAAAAGTTTGAATTTTGATGTACCCATTTGGTAATTTGTTTGTTTTAGTGCACAATCTTTCATAGTTTTTGTAAAATTCTAATCTTTCTCGAGTTTATTAGCTTAAAAGTTTGAATTTTGATATTTGGTAAAAAAAAAATTTAAGCGTCTAACTCAGTCCTGTGGCAAAATTCCCCACGTTAGGATTCGAACTCATGACCTCCCCAGGAGAAAACCATTTACAAGAAAACCATTGGACCAGAAGCCTGATGGCAGTAATTTGTTTGTTTTAGTGCACAACCTTTTGATAATTTCTGTAAATTTTTATTTTTTTATAAATTTAATAGCAATTTGTTTGAATTTTGATGTACCCATTTGGCAATTTATTTGTCTTAGTGCACAATATTTGATAATTTCTGTAAATTTTTAATTTTCTTGAATTTATTAGCTTAAAAATTTGAATTTTGTTGTACCCATTTGGCAATTTGTTTCTTTTAGTGCACAATTCATGATATTTTGATTCAGTGACTTCATGTTGAATTTGAACCTGTTGTTTACCCATTGTATCAGTAATCGATTGGGGCGGTTTGTAATCTAAACTGGCCGAAATCGAAGATTTTGATACAAGTTTTGGATGATTCTGATGACCCCACAACCCAATTGTTGATCAAAGATGAGGTTCATAAATGGAAGAACCATGGTGTGAATATTATTTACAGGCACAGAGTGATTCGAGACGGGTATAAAGCGGGTAACCTCAAGTCGGCTATGAATTGCAGTTATGTTAAATATTATGAATTTGTTGCCATTTTTTATGCTGATTTCCAACCTAATCCTGATTTTCTCAGAAATACAGTTCCTCATTTTAAGGTAATTCCTGTTGAGATTGGTTAAATATACCCCTGTTACTTTATTGATTTAATTGATTTGGCTATACGCCCGTATACAAATATGGAATGACTTATGTGACAGGGGGTTACATTCAGTAAAAATGGAGGGGTACGTTAAACGGGTCCTGTTCGCGGGTCCAACCCGACACGTACCCGAAAATTTGACACCAACCTGAAAATCGTGTCAGACATATGACCCCAACACGACTCAAATATTCGCCGATTGACATGAATGTGACCCATTTAACCCGAACTTTTTTTATTTTTTATTTTTTATTTTTTTTCGTATATTAATACTTTACAACAAAAAAACCTTTATGTAAATTCTCTTTTAAGTTTTCATTTTGACGTAAAATACCCAACCAATTTAATTTTTGATATAAAACACATTTAAAATAATAAAACAAAAAATAAATGGGTTAAACGGGTCTACCCGCGAACCCGCCGGATTGACACGAACACGACCCGTTTAGCTAAACAGGTTCACGGGTTCGATCCGAACCGTTTATACTAAACCCAAAAAAACCCAAACACACGAACTTCGTGTTATTTAGGTCAATTCAGTGAGAATTTGTTGGTAATTGGTAGGATAATGAAGATTTAGGATTGGTACAAGCAAGGTGGTCATTTGTATACAAGGATGAGAATCTGTTAACTCAGTTGCAACTTGTTAACTTGGCGTTCCATTTTGAAGTCGAACAACAAGTGAACGGGATCTTTTTGAACTATTTTGGATTCAATGGGACGGCGGGAGTGTGGCGGATCAAGGCTTTGGAGGATTCCGGGGGGTGGTTGGAGAGGACCACCGTGGAGGACATGGACATTGCAATTAGAGCTCATCTTCATGGTTGGAAGATGATCTTTCTCAATGATGTTGAGGTTCTTAAAAAGATTAAAACTTCCAAGATTCTTTCTTTAAATTGAATTTGTTTATCAGTTGCTAATCTATCATATGTTTTCTTATAGTGCCAGTGTGAATTGCCTGAATCATATGAAGCTTACAGAAAGCAACAACACAGATGGCACTCCGGGCCAATGCAGTTGTTTCGGCTCTGCTTACCCGACATCATCAAATCGAAGGTCTTACTTGAAAATTTTGTTCTGAAATTGATTATATATTTTGTTTTTGATGTTTGGATGAACAGATTTTGCCTTTGTTTATCTGATTATTTAAAGTAGGTGTTCCTAAACCGTTGAGACACTGCCGTTTTTCAATACGAGGTTTAACGGTTCGGTTTACAGTTTAAAACCTGGAACCGGCCTTTTACCTTTATTATTCTTTCTTTTTTCTTTTTCACTTTTGGAATATGCAGTTATGCATATGTATAGGGATGTGAATTTCTGAGACGACAGGAACGTAACACGAAATTCACGGCTTTGGGTTTCATAAACGGGTTCGGGTTGTGTTCGGGTCAAACCCGTTTATCTAAACGGGTCGTGTTCGTGTCAACCTTTCGGGTTCGTGGGTTAATCCGTTTAACCCATTTATTTTTCATTTCATTTTTTTAAATGTGTTTTATGTCATAAATTAAATTGTTTGGGTGTTTTATGCCAAAATTTAAAAATTAAAAGAGGAATTGACATAAGATTTTATAACTAAAAGGCAATTGTTTTATATACATTTATATATTTTGTTGTAAAATTGTAATTTTAAAGTATTAATATGTGAAAAAATAAAAAAAAATCAGGTTAAACTGGCCGTGTTATGTTCGGGTTCATATGTCTGACATATTTTTCTTGTTCATATCGGGTTGGACCCGCCAACCCGTGAACACGACGCATTAGCACCCCTACATATGCATAATAGTGACCCATCTTGGTTTAACGGTTCGGTTTACAATTTGAAGCTTGAAACTGGCCATTTACCTTTATTATTTGTTTATTTATTTATTTTTATTTTTGGAATATGCAGTTATGTATATGTATAATGTTAATGATGGTTTTTTGTATGCAGATTAGCATTTGGAAGAAAGCCAACATAATCTTCCTATTCTTCTTGTTAAGAAAACTAATCCTACCCTTTTACTCATTTACCCTCTTTTGCATTATCCTCCCAATGACAATGTTTGTACCCGAGGCCATGCTCCTGGCATGGGTCGTCTGTTACATCCCTGCCACCATGCCGTTCCTCAACATCCTTCCGTCTCCAAAACGTCTCCAAAATCATTCCCCTTTTTAGTCCCTTACCTCCTCTTTGAAAACACAATGTCGGTAACCAAATTCAATGCCATGATATTGGGCCTTTTCCAACTAGGCAGTGACTACGAGTGGGTTGTCACCAAGAAGTCGGGCCGGTCATCTGAAGGGGATCTTGTGTCATTAACCGAGAAACAACCAATCAAGATTCAACGGGACGGGTCGGGTCGGAGCCCGATTTGGAGAAACTGGAAGAAGTGGTTAAAAGGAGTAAGAGCAAGAAGCATAATAGGATATACAAAGGAGTTGATGCTGGCTTTTCTTTTATTAACAACTTCTGCAAGAAGTCTTTTATCTGCTCAAGGAATCCATTTCTACTTCTTGCTGTTTCAAGGGTTGTCGTTTTTGCTTGTCGGGTTTGACTTGATTGGCGAGCAGAGAGCATCGTGAAAACGTTCATAGTTAACTGGACCCGTTAGCGTTAATACCACGGTATGAGGGCTCATGTGTAACTTGTATTGTGGGGGTTGTTTTGTTGTTCTTTTGGTCAATTCTTTTGTATGAAAAGAAAATAGCATTACACTTGATGATATAATCTATAATGTCTATACAAGAAAGGATTTAATCCATTGTGTTTGTAACATACTATTTTAAACCATGCCCCAATGTATTGCCTCTAAAGATTGTAAATAAAACATGACAAATGTGAAGCCCATTGAAACTTGGTCTGTAAACAAACTAAATAAACACGAACGGGACTTGTCGTTTAACTTTAACCGAACAAATGAACGAACATGAACATTTAAATGAATAAATTTTCTCGTCTCTGTTCGTTCATCAAGAAAATGAGGGTGTTTATGTTCATTTATGTTCGTTCGTTAATCTACTAAGCGAACGGTCCATGATCATAAATGAACGAACATAAACAAACACTAGTTAAAAATAAACATAGAATATTTAAATTAAAGTCTAAAATAACATCATCCTCATCTAACATTTATAAAGTAAAAATATATAGCAAATTTATTTTAATTTTAGCTTAAGGGTAACAGGTTCGTTACAATGGGAACAGACAGGCATGGAACGAGTCGATGGCCGGCAAGGTCATGACTGATGTGTTGAAGCTTGGGGTAGCTTCAACGGGCCTTTAGGTTAACTGATGAGAAGGCGGTGGTAACTAGGAGAAGATTAATATTCATATTACAGAAGTACGACCAGGAGTGCAGACGAAAGTATTCAAGACCTCCGAGTGGGAGATTGTTGGGTGTGTAGGCCTTAGAAGCAGGTCACGGGTTTAGGGTAGCCGACCCTAGCCCCTATTTCTATTAGGCCCATATTTAGGCTAACTTGTTGATCAAGTCTGATTTACCCTTGATAAAGAATATTCTAGTTGTTGATCAACACTCTTTACATCGAGTTAGCCCATATTTGGGCTAACTTGTTGATCAAGTTTTCTATATAAACATACTTATGTACTTGTAATCTTGTATTACCTCTATAAAGAATATTCTAGTTGTCACCCGTAAACGTAGCCACGTAGGTCAGACTAGAAGGTGAGACCTCATGGCTGAGGGCCCATTTGGGTTTCATTTTACAGGTTAAGGCTTTTGGTCCTTTGGATATCAACAACTTTATCATTACCCGTAAAAACTTGTATTTTCATGGTTTTTGAGTAATTATAATTTGTTACATTAAAATTATGATAAATGTCATAATAATATCTTTGGGAGGACATCAAGCATATTATTAGGAGAATTCAACATTTTTTAAATAAAAAAAATATAACCTACAAATACAAGACATACAACAAAAACCATAAAATCTTCATTCCCAAACCAAAATAATTAAAAATAACACCATTTTTCTTGTTTTTCTAACAATCAACACTCGTTACATCAAAATTTTCCTTTTCAACTGTTTAATCCCAGAGAAACCTTATAAAACTTCAAGCATATTCTTTAAACCAAGTCCTGTTTTTTTAACTTCTTTTCTTCTTCTTCCATCGTATATCCGTTTAAATGTACATCGTTTGTAAAATTTAACGGCCATCTTCTGCTAAAACTCGAAGAACAAACGGTTAGGAATGGAGACAACCTATACAACCCGACTTCTGAGAACTTGACTTCTGATATCTAAAGGTTCATCTTTGCTGGTCCTGCTTAACACAAAACGCTACTCGTGGTTAGAGTATAATACAAGATTCATGTTTGGTGATTATTTATTTTGTTTGTGATGTTAGAAAGATTTCTAAAGCGATTACCATTCGATCCAAGATTGTTGATGGCGGTATTAACATCAAATCCCATTTGGAGAAGGTTGTGTAGATCGTTATCCCATATGGGCTGTAAGATTACAAAATGATATCAGAAAACGGGTTCGTGTAAAGTTATGAAAAGAGAAATTTACAACTATTTCAGTTCCAATATGTTTTAGACTTCAGGTCAAAAATAAAGTTTTTTTAGATAACCGTGAGAACCTGTCACAGGTCCCACCAATAACATGCTAACTAATAGACCAGGTAAAACACAGCTTGCACTGGACAGGTGACCTTCCTTCAAGCACTTACCACCGAGCCACCCCCTTTGAAGGTTAAAAACTTAGTTGCATAAGTTTATTGTTTAAAATAGACTATATTAATTGACACCAATGTACCTGAGGATGGATAGGATGCATTGTTGCAGTTGTAGTTGGAATATCGGGCAAGCTCCCGTGTGGATAAGGATGGGAAGAACTTAATGTTGGTCCAAATCCAAAAGCTGGATTCGAACTGCTACCCTGTGATTGAAGAATCTGCACATATACAAAAATGTTTTTAAAAAAATTGAAAAAAAAAGACAAATTATAATGCATCTATTCATCTGTTATATTCTAACCAGTATAATTAGGGTATTTGGATTAACTAGCAGGAACTTACATCTTTAAACACAAGGCGGTCAATGTCAATGTTCACTTCAGGATTCACAGTGGCTAGTTTCATTGATAAAAACTGCAGGAAGAAAGAAGTTATATAAACTTGAAACTAAAACAGAAACAATTAGCCCTTTTGGTTGAGTTAAGAAAGATTTTGACAAGTCAAAATCTTTAAATCTTTGATCAAGCAAAATCACAAGTTAAGTGAGGAGATTGATCAAATTCAAAGGCAAGATGTTAAGTTTTATATTTTCAAAACGGTGCTCTGACTCTGAGTTCACCTGAATTCAATCACCAAACTCAAAACTCACACGACCCCGCCAATCCCTGCTAACCAACTGGATCGGGTGAAAGGCCACTTGCACTGGACATGTGGCTAGAACGAGGGTTAAAGACTTAAAGGCAGAATACCAGTGTGTTGGATCATACTAAAATTTAGAGAATAATATTACTACTTGAAACTCTCTTAATTCATTGATACTCCAAACTTACATTAAATAGAGAAAAAAAACTCTTGCTCCTAAAGAAAAGGAAAATAACTTACTCACTAACCCATGATCTAGACACACTAAAAAAATGAAAAACATGTGTCTAAATTAACCTTTCTAATGACTTGACCCATCCAAACAAACCCGCAAATTCAGCTCCATGACCCATAACCCAATGACCCGAATTTGACCTGGTTTTGACCCGTACCCATCAAGATTAACCCTACACAATGGAAGTTGGATTTGAACCGGAGACCTCTGCTAAAGGGACTCAAGTGATTACCATTGTGCCACCCCTTAAAAGGGTTAACCTAACTTATTTCTATAAATTGGAAACAATAGAGATCCGGTTTGAAAATATAACTAGTAACTACCATTCGAGTTAAGACTCAAATTCAAAGCCTCTGAACAATTATTTCATGATTAAGTAGGACAAGAAGGTAACATACCTCCACCTGTTGTTGGAGAGACTGAACATAGTTGATAATCTCATCAAGCATTACTGCTTTTCCAGTGATCTTTACCCAAATCAACAAAGACAGTCAACCTTAAAGAACACAAACATAAAGACAACATGAAATCTGCATACTTTAGTTTACCTTATTGCAGCCAGGAACAAGTTCTTGAAGCAATTTCATTCTCTCACTGATCCTTTCTCTCCTAACCTAGAAGAACAAAGTAACCCACTCCTATAATCTTTCAAATTTAAGACACAAAACTTTCAAAATTTTCAAAAAGACACATAATTTATACCCTTTCTGCAAGGCTATGACTGTTTGTAGCCTGACCCCTTTTGGCCCTCACATGAACATAGTTTTCTTTAGGGGCTCCTCCACTATCACCACAATCTTTAACTTGTTTTCCCATTTGCTTCCCTCTTGAATCAATTCTCTGTTTCTTTTCATCTTTCTCTGAAGTATTATCACCAGACCCATCATTTCTTTCTTCTCTTTCACCATTCTACAATCAAAGAAAACACATTTATCAATTCAAACACATTCAAACATGATCAAGATTCCATCTTTTTTTCCTGCAGCAAATCGGTACCGTTTTGGGGTTGAATCTTCTCTTTTCTCTGTTATTATTAGGTGATGAAGCAGACCCACATTCAGGATTGATGTCAGCAAACGGATTGACCATTTCTTGGAAACACCCACTTCCAAAAGACCCAATCTTTGGGACCAAATCACCAATGACTGAACCAGAACCAGAACCAGATTGATAATGGTGAAGTGGGTAAGCCAATGAACCACTGAAATTGTCAAGTGGATCCCAGTCTGACCCAAAGAGATTACCAGACCCACTTGAAGACTTGTTGAACATGGATCCGGAACTCATTTCACCTCTATATTGAAAACCCATTTCACCATCATTATCATTATTATTGTTCTTATTGTTATTGTTATTATCATCCTCTGAAGAAGCCATATGTTGTGTTATCAATCAAGATTCAAGAAGAAGAAAAGTGGGGTTTGACCAAAAATAGGTTCAGGATTGATTACTCTTATCTTGCAAGACTCAACAAAGAACAAAATGGCAGCTTTACAGTACAAAAGAAAAGAAACTCTCCATATAATCTTCACATACCATACCACCTCTATTTGCCCTTCAAAATGCTATGATGATCAAAGATGAAAAGTGAAATTGTAACAGACAACAAAGTGTTAACTTCTCAGAGCATAAAGTAGTAAAGTTGAGAAAAATGGAGTGAATAGACACTAGTTGTTGCCAAGCTACAGCTTGCTGTGATTACCTAAAAAGAAAGTAGATTCCTTTATTTTATTCATCCAATAAAATAAACAAAAATAAAACAAAAATCACAAGATTCCCTACTCCCAAAACAAAGAATTGGGTAATTTGGGTATATGAATATCTTGAGTTCTTGACTTGATCATGTTGCATTTCAAAACAAACAAGTAGGAATGGAGCTCTTAAAAGAGGTTTGAATTAAAACCCTTTGAAGAGTATGCCCATACTAGAATAGAAGATGAAATTTTGGCAAAGGGGGGAATCATATGCTGATTGGATTTATAAAAGATTTTGCCCATTAGGTGTTTTGATGAAATGTGTAACTGAAAAACAGCATCAAATGGCAAGAATAGGGGGGGGGGGGTGGGGGTGGGGGTGGGGGTGGCACCAAACCCACATAAAACAGTTAAAGAACTAGAAGCATCCAATTCCAACTTTTACAGATTAAAGACAAAAATATAGGGTAAGCTCATAAGCAAGCTAGAGAGAGAGAGAGAGAGAGAGAGAGAGAGAGAGAGAGAGAGAGATTATGCATGCTTTCAAAGGGACATAGTGGCTTAAATTATGATCATCATTATTGTTTTAAATGTTTAAACTTTAGCTAACAAAATTTGATTTATGTATTTATTAAATATAAACACTAATGTTTTGATTTCTGTAACTTCTGTTTGAAAACAAATATTAACCAAAATTGAGGAAGAAGGTTGTTTTTAAACAAACCATTATTTGTTTCGGCTTTAATATTTCGATAGCCGACTATATTTGTTCGGTTTCAAATTACATACATTTAACCAATCCAAAAATCAAATAAGCAGATCGATTTTACATTTAATATTTCGATAGCCGACTATATTTGTTCGGTTTCAAATAACATACATTTAACCAATCCGAAAATCAAATAAGCAGATCGATTTTACATTTTCAATAACTGAAACTTTTGTTTATAGTTCAATCATGAGTTAAAATCGACCGAACCTTGTACAAGTCTAAAGATTGTTATTTAACTTAAACATTTAGTGAATAACACAACTTATATAATATTTAAGCAATTTTGAGGAAATTACATGTTCCTAATATTGATAATAGCTTTTAAAATTGTTATAGATTTAGTCAACATTAAATTTTATTTTTTTGTATTATAAGCTAGAAAACATATATAATTAGATGGAAATTAATTACTGTATTTAGTACACTTTATGGTATTTAATATACTTATTTGTTAGCATATTCATAGGGGGTGGGAATGGTAAGCGGGTACCAAGCGGGTTAGACGGTACACCGCCGCACCCTTGGCGGGTACCTTTAGCGGGTTTCTATACCCGTTCAAACCTTCAAGCTTAGCCGCTGAAATTTGGAAATCGAAAAGTAAAAGACGGCTGGTTCATGTTGGTCAAAGATGTTTATCTATTTATGTAAATTTAAATCAATATATTTATCTTTAGCTACCTTTTGTAATTAAGTATTTATATTATTTTATATGTTCAGTTATCTTAGCTACCTTCAAACTTATATTTTTTATATTTTATATCAGTTATTTTATATTATTATTATATTTATTATAAGAGTAAATTACAGAAATTGTTCTTTAGGTATATACCATTTTCAGATAGTGTACTTTAGCCCAAAAATTGTCAGATATTGTCCTTTATGTTTACAAATCTTGCACGTTATGTCCTTTGGCCCTAATCCAGTTAAATTTCTCAGTTAAGTCTGGTCATGTGCAAGACACATGAGGGTACTTTTATAATTTTACTCACTTAATTAAAAAATATGTTAATTAAAATATCTATAAAAATCTCTCTCTTATGTTCCGATCACTATCACCTCCGTCACCTTCGCCGTCGCTGCTGCCATGGTCGACACCGGCATTGACGTCGCCGCTGCCGCCATAATTTGAATATGCCTAACAGGATTTAGATCCTGCGTCTACACATGAACGGAGAATATTAGATCTACAGGTTTTGGATGCCGTAATATCTGATTTCTTGTGTCTTGATTTGGTCAGCTAAGATCGAATACTTGTGCAATTTTAATTTTGTTTTTTTTTTCACTTTATGTGATGTCGTGATGGATCAAGTGATCAATAACCAGCAACTGCTATTGAATTTTCTGTTGTTAGTATCTAGAGGGAGAAAACAGGTGTGGAAGCTTTGAAATTAAATGATTTACTAGTGATTGATGAAGAATAAATTAAATTCAATGTGGTCAGTTGGTCAAACAACCACCAACAAATGTTATTAAACTTTCTGTTGTTATTAACATTAGCACCTGAACCAGGCCCCCTCCGCCACTTTGCCTGAACCAGGCCCCGTACACCAGCGGCCACCTCGCTTGTCGCCCCTCCGCCAGCCACCATCTCCATCGTCTCTCTCTAATTTTTTTCTACAGATCTGAGCAAACCACACACTTCTTCCGACGAAATGAATACTCCATCGTCTCTGTCTCTAGCAAACCAAACCGAGCTCACTTTTCCGGCGAGTATAGAAGTGTCACCGGAGAAGAAGAAGTCATCGGAGCTGCTCGATTTTCCGACGGGTGTTGCAGGGAGTAGGTGGTGGTGGTTCTATTGTGAGAACTAGGGTTTTGTTGTGTGAGAGAGAGTGTATGTTTATATATATATATATATATATTGTTTTTTTGTTTATTAAAATATTTTTAAATAAACGGGTAAAAAGATCAATGTATCCTCATGTGCCTTGCATATGACCATACTTAACGGAAAAATTTAACTGGGTTAGTGCCAAAGGACGAAACGTGCAAGATTTATAAACGTAAAGGATGATCGCTGACAATTTTTGGGCTAAAGGACACTATCTAAAAAATGGTATAAACATAAAGGACAATTTCTGTAATTTACTCTTATTATAAAATAGAATTTGAGTTATTAATTTTTTAACTAATTCATATTTTTAATTTTTAAATTTGGTCATTAATTTGTTTTAATTTAAAAAATAGGAGGGTTGGAGGGTACCACTTCCACCATTGAGAGTACTTTAGGAGGGTAGTTTGGCTAAGTGATGTGACATCTTCTAATTGGTCTAATTTGGAAGGATAGTTTGGTTGGAAGGGTATCACTCCCACCTCTCTTAGAATGATAAGATGCTAAGTTCCATATGCCACATATTTTATTGTAAATCTCTCTAAGACTAAGAGATGATATATATTTTACATGTTAAGTTTTAATATTGCATTATCAGTTTATTTTAATACAAAATTTTGACCATTTTTTCTTTTTAAAAATCTCTATGACCAAATCTCTATGAATTACACAAATTGGTCAAAACCTTAAGAACACGTAAAGGACGGGAATCTTTATATCTAATAAAGAAGTAACTATTGTGACACATGTCCCTTTAATAGGGTGTCCACATAGGATTTTTACACGTGGCAGCACGACAATCAGTTTCAGCTTATAAACTCGCGGATCTAACCCGTTTACCCATTTCGATTACATACGCAGATCTAACCCGCCCAACCTACCCGATTTCCTCTAAACCCTAATTTCATTTCCATCGCTCCCTCATCCGTCGCCCTCTCCCTCTTAATCGGATTTGCTGCTACCGATTTGCAATTATCAACGAATCTCTGTACGTACGCGTTTCTTCATTAGTTTACTGTGTTTTTGTACGATTTCTTTTGCATTTGATTGTCAAATCCATGTGTTTTTCTAGATCTTTAGCATTGTTCTCCCGTTTAGGGTTTTTAACTCGTATGTCTGATTTATTCAAGTTCGAATCACTACAAAGGATAATTTACTCAACTTTACGATCTTGATCTGTATTGGTTTCAGTTCATATGTTTGCAAATGAGCATTTTCTATGTGTGCCTACCAACTATTCGATGAAATGTATTTGAACCCAAATAGTTTATTATTCCTGACAAGATCCAGTTTTGTAGCACTGCAATGATCAGATATGCATTGACATGTGTATTGGAACTTGATCTGTATGTATTGCATACAAGAACATGAATCATTTTGTTAAAGCATGGGTATGGTTTTGTTGCATATAAGGAGCAATGGCCTCCCAATTACAACTTCCAGGGGATGATTCGTTTTTGTTACGTGGGACTCATTCTAATCTCACGACATTCTCTTCAGATGTTAGATTCTCATCTGAGGTATCCTACTTTTAACATTCATAAATAAAACCAAATGTAGTTTAAGATCACTTAAATCAAATTGGTATAGCTTCTGTAGAAATCAATAAGATTGTTTCAACTTTGGATATGTTTTATTCTTTATGTAAAAATAATTGTAATGCTTCTCAAGAATGGGTTTCTGGATGTTGAAGGTGCCTTGCATATCACTTTCCATATGCAGGTGCCTAACGTATAGCTGGAGGGGGAAATTATTGAGTTTTTTTTTCTAATGGACACACACACCAAAGAAGAAAAAGACAGGAAAAAGATCCGAGCAAATATAGTTACTTTGGTCGGTGTATATGGAAGATATTAGCAGATTCAATTCAATTTCACGAGCAAGGGTTCCACAGTTTGGTAATGTTAAGGAAGAACTGATGTGTGAAGGAGGCGGTGTTGTAATGCTAAGTATGTATAACTTGTAAATAATTTTGTTGTTACTATTGGACTCTTCAAATATCATGACATCATGATGCCAACCAATTTCTATGGCCTTTTGTTACATGTTTTGCAGGCTCTGATGAACAGAAGCTTCTAGAGGCTTCAATGGCTTATGCATCTGGTAACCCAATAATAAGTGATGTAGAGTTTGACAAATTCAAAAGCAATTAAAGGTATGCTAATGACTGTTGTTACTTTGTTGTTCATGCTTACCTAAAAAGGAAAAAAAATAATACTTTCTTTCAAAAAGATAGAAGTGACATTGTGGCCGAGGGTCCACTTTGATACTTGCATACTATTCCTTCAACGTATATCAATTGTGTGCTTGGTCAATGGAAGACACAAGTCAAATGGATGGAGCTGAAGAAAGTCAAGATTCATCAAGTGTATTGTTGCGTGTAAGTATGAGAAGGAAGTAGTTATTGATGATGTCAAAAAAACAAGTAAAAGATAAATTTGAGCTCAATTTTATAAAAGTCTAATTGTTGTTGTGAGCTTTGTACGCAATAGTCAGGTATGTTTGAAGAAAAGTCCTAAAGGTGAAATTTGAGCAATTTACGATATTACTTATTAATGACTCGATTTAGATGTGTTTTTGTCTCATACAAAACCAAAGAAATGAGACTTAGCGAATTATGAATTATATCATTTTTATTGTTAAACCCGTGTATTACACGGGATTCTAACCTAGTACTAAATAAAGCATAATAACATCTTGAATATAATCCTTATGGTTACTAAATATTTCTTGTTACCTAAGGGTTATGTTGAGTGAACATCACATAAATCATTGTTCATTGTATATTAGGCCATGGTTCCACACTTGACGGCACGTCTCTCCATACCAGCACATCAGCGTCACATTAGTTTTTACTGAATTTCCACATATCTCCACATCAATTTTCATTGATTTTTCACATATCTTCACATTTTGTAGGGTGTGGTTTCACATTTCCATATTGTTTTCACTGTCATAACATATTTAATTTTTAATTATAATTAATAGTTTTATGTTTTAACAATTTGTAAATAAAAAATAACAAAATAGATGTAACTTAAATAAACCATGTTTAATTATAATTAAAAACATTACATAATAATTAAAAATAAATAATAAAATATTAAATAACTTCTACTAAAAAACACAAACATAAAATACAAAGTCATATACGAGACTAAAATATACTGTATTTTGAATCCAACTCGATTTCTTTGAAATTTATACCGGAATGTTGATTAAAAATAAATAAATAACAATATGTATTTAGATTCTTTTAAAAATTAACGAGTACATGTTATTAGCCAAAAATCATTCAAGCTGCTTAATTAATTATTGAATAAAAATAAAAAAGAACTTTAAATTCTTTTCCACGGCCCTGGAGAATATCACGAAAACCTTTCACATACATAAACCACTCCAAAGGGCGTGGTATTCCACGCTAACACGCTGCCACATCACCTTCTCATGGCCTTAGTTCAAGTATTTAGTTTAACACCTGAAAAGTTTGTCTTGTGATATTTCTCAACATGAAAGTTTTTTATTTTTCATTTTTCTAAATCTATATCAAATGAAGGAATGAGACTTACCTTAGAAGAAAAAGCAATGTTTTTAGAACTGGATTGGATAACGAACCGGACGTTTTAGAGGTTCACTGGTCGGACCGGTAGGACCGGATTCAAGAACCGGATGACGCAATAAATAATATAAATATTCATAAAAATATATAGAAAAATATAAAAATTCCAAATACTACATATACAACCATTTAAACAATTTTGAGACAAGAACGAGGGTTGTAGGTCTGTAGGAATTTTAATTCTTTTAAATCTTCAATTTTAATTTTGATTAGGGTTTTGGAGGACCTGTGGCAGCGTATAAGTTAAAAGGAAAGAGCCAAATTGAGTTAAAATTGTAAATAGAAGTAAGTAGGAGGACTATAGGATAAAAAAGATAAAAAAATAGTAAAAAAAATTAAACTACCCGGTTCGACCACCGGTTCGTGGTTCGACCGCTGAATCGCTTGAACCGCCCGGTTCAACCAGCAACCGGTCTCAGAGCATGTAACCGGACCGGTGGAAGTTACGGTTCCCGGTCCGACCGGCCGGTCCGGTTTTAAAAACATTGAGAAAAAGAATGCGACCTAAAATATTTAGATCAACGACCAATGTCCCTTCTTACACTTTTCATATTAAAAACATTTTTTATTTAAACCTTTCTCTACTATGTGTGTGTTGATTCCCCTACAAATCAAATTTAACACAAAAAGCTAAAAATGTAGGAAAAAAACACACACACGCCCGCACACGCGCGCACGCACACACACACACACATATGCGAGTGAGTTTAATGCACAACGGGTATTTCTGTTCATTTGTTTAGATTTATTGCGCACACACATCCGCATTGTATTAAATGTGATAACCGCAAACATGACATGCTTATTCAAAACCCATTACAGACCTGGAAACACATCTGTAGGGTGTAAATGTGGTAGATACATATCCGCATCATATGTAATGGGATAGCCGTACCGTGTAAAATGGGATAAACGCACCGTTTATCGCACAATATATTAAAACTTTAAGAAAATTATCGGGTTTTCCTTTAAAATGTATCAATACCATAATTGCATTAAAGATGATAAAATTTTTGGTTTTATGGTATATTTTTTAATAATAATAAAATAAATAATAGTTATTTCAAATAAAAAAATTTGTGTAACTAGGTTTGAATAAAAAAAGTCAATACATCCTATTTTACCCCTCCTAATCCTTAATAACTTCCAATTATTTAGGAAAATGTCACTCCATCAATATTAACCATTAAATCTAAAATGCTCCTTACACTTTTTAAGATATATATATATATATATATATATATATATATATATATATATATATATATATATATATATATATATATATATATATGAAAAAGTTTAAATAAAAAGGGTTTTAAATTAAAAGGGTGAGAAAGATTTAAGACCATTAGATCAAATTGAAAAGGATTTAATGATTGAGATCAATTTATAAGAGAAAAATTTGTTGAAAGTGTATTTTAGTCATGGTCGCTTTTATTGACTTTTTATCAATCCCCTCATTTTTTAAATGTTTATAACTTTTACATACGGCATTATTTTAAAAAAATTACACCATAAAAACGAGCGTTTTTTATCTTTAGAACGAGTATAATATCGCTATATGCAAAAACGATTTTTTTTTACGTTTTCTAGCTCATTGTGATTATTGTTCGTCGTTGTGTCTAGTGTCAGGTTATTGTGTCAAATATTTTTCATCATTGAGTTTAATATCAAATATTTTTCTAATGTCAGGTCATTGTGTCTAATGTTAGGTAATTGTGTCAAATATTTTTCATCACTTTGTTATATATAATATATAAAAAGCAGTGACAAAAATAACACGAAATTATCTAAAACGTAAAACACAATGATTAACACATATAACACAATGATGAAAAAAATTTGACACAATGACCAGACCTGATATTAGACACCATAAAAACGAGCGCTTTTTAATCTTTAAAACGAGTATAGTGTCGTTATATACAAAAACGAAAAAAAAATACGTTTTCCAGCTCATTGTGTAATTTTCTCGTCATTGTGTCTAATATCGGATCATTGTGTCTAATGTCAAGTCATTGTGTCAAATATTTTTCATCATTGTGCCTAATGTCAAATATTTTTCTAATGTCAGGTCATTGTGTCTAATGTCAATTCATTGTGTCAAATATTTTTCATCATTGTGTTATATATAATACATAAAAAACAGTGACAAAAATAACATGAAATTATCTAAAACGTAAAACATAATGACGAAAACGAGCGTTTTTTCTCTTTAAAACGAGTATAGTGTCGTTATATACAAAAAACGAAAAAAATTTACGTTTTTTATCTCATTGTGTAATTTGCTCTTCATTGTGTCTAATGTCAGGCCATTGTGTCTAATGTCAAGTCATAGTGTCAAATATTTTTTTATCATTGTGTTTAATGTCAAATATTTTTCTAATATCAGGTCATTGTGTCAAATATTTTTTTATCACTGTGTTATATATAATACATAAAAAACAGTGACAAAAATAACACAAAATTATCTAAAATGTAAAACACTATGATAAAAACGAGAGTTTTTTTATCTTTATAACAAGTATAGTGTTGTTATTGTAACATCCCTAAATAATTAAACCCGAATAAACGAACGAAAGGAGTGAGACTTAACACGCGTAATGGATGAGGAAGAGAAGGGCTTGGCCATGAGCCACAACCAAGGGAAAACACTCCCCTTGTATTCCAGCAATCCCTCAACCTATCCTTATTTGCATCTTCAACCTTGAAACCCTAGAGAGGGAGAGAGAGAAGTTCTAGAGAAATAAAGCTCAAGATCTCCATTTTTTGCCTTCATCTTGCATCTAGATCATCGGGAGATGTTGCTGGAGATTGGAGAAGAAGGAAACAAGCACCAACAAGTAACAAATAGACCTCAGATCTGAGTTTCTGTTTCAAATGGGTTTTTAGGGTTTATGGGGCTTTTTAACATAAAGATTAGAGTTTTACATATGAAAAGTGAATCTAAGCTCAGATCTAGCTTCATGTAAGCTAGATAAACGTTTTTAAGGTAAAAAGTTAAGGTTTTGGATCAAAATCAGACTTGAAAATAGTTGGTGTTCTTGAGCCGACTCTCGAGTGTCGGCCACCTTCATGTGGCGACACTCAACGAGGAAGAAGAAGAAGAGGAGAATCTGCTAAAAAGAGAGAACCGGCCCTCAGAGAATCGGCTCCTGAGAGTCGGACCTTTGATAAACACGCTGAGAATCGGCTCCCTAACACAACACAAAGTCCTGAACGCAAGTTCAAGCGACACTCAAGTGTGGCTAGTGACTCTCCTAGCCGACAATCATGTGTGGCTAGCGACACTCTCGGCCGACACTCTCATGTATTAGTCGACTCTTGCCTTAAATGATAGAATTCGTACTTTGACTTATGTGTAGATCGGTATACGCATTAGCAATAGTTAAAACATCACCTCCAGGTTGAATACTGATAGACATGTGAGTTCTATGTGCCCCCTATGTGTTACATGCAAATGATTTTAAATATTTTGGGGCTGAAGTGTATACATGAGCTGAATGAAAGTTATGAATGTTATATATAGCCTTATGTGTTATATGACGATACATTATGAATAAAATAATGACAAGTATGTTATAAGAAATGAAATAAAAGTATGACGGTTGTATAATTAGTTCGAATGAGAAACGGATGCCTTAGGGCAGACGGGCGAATATGACGGTCTACGACGGTAGAACAATTTAGATGGACGGTCGAAGGAATCCGGACGGTCGAAGGAATCCGTATGATCATGGAGGGCGGAATACGACGGTAGGACGAAGCATCTGTCTTTGTGACTTATGCGAACTATGACGGGTTGATCACCCTTATGTTTATGTTCAATATGAAGATTGCTACACTGATTGCGGTCTATGCAAACTGGGATTTTGCAAGAATCCATGGAATAGGTTGGGGATGGGCTGGTGTAATATGGATTTATAGTATAATCTTCTACGTCCCTCTAGATATTTTCAAATTCTGCATACGGTATGCATTATGTTCAATGAATGTTCAGTGAAAGCTAAGATGTGTAGGTATATTTATATGTACATACGATGAATGAAAAATGAAGGCAAATCAAATGTTAACGTGTATTTATATATATATATATATATGTATGTATATAGATACTTATAAAGGAACGATGTTTATACCTAATTGCCTTAAACTAAAACTTACCAACGTTAGCTAACTTTTAGTATGCACTTCAGGTAATAAGAAGAAAGGACGTGCGAAGGCATGAAGGCTACCCTGATTCAAGACTGGCATCCCGTTTAATTTCTTATGTGTTAAAACAATGTTTATGATAAATGTTAAGACTTTTGCTGCTTATGTAACCTAATTATGTACGCTTCCGCTATTGATGTGTGGGACCCATAGATAGAATGACAGCTTGGTAATATGGTTTTAGAATCAGGGGCTTAATGAGTTGGTGGTTGGGTTTAGTCAGATAGAAATACCGATGGTTGCAGTTAACGCGTGATTATATTTGAACTAATGAATTAATGTGATTTTGAAAGCTAATTTTTCCAGTTATGATTCCATTGCAGATTCTTTTTCGAGGACGAAAAAAGGTTAAGTGTGTGGATGTTTGATGTGTTGCAAAACACATGCATTTATCCTATTGTTTTGTGTGCGATTTAGTTAGTTGTGTATCCGTTTTTATTCGTTTTTGGTTCGTACTGAGTCTGGGTCGTGTTTACAAGTACTCGTGTGAAGAAGTAGAAATCAAGGTTAAATCCTGGAGGAATCGAGCACACGAGGAAAGTGGAGAAAAGAAAAGAAGAAAAATAAAAAAGGTGGAATTTTGGTCCTTCGCGCCACGCGAAGAGTTAGCTCTAGGTCTTGGCGACACGCCAAGATCATGAGATTCAGGCCCGACTAATTTGGCCTTCGCGACACGCAAAGAAGTTTTTTCCTTTGTTCGTGACACGCGAACTTCCTAAAATATGGCAAAACCCTAAAAATTGAATTATTTAAAGATTTGAATGCCATTATCACAGTTCTTGGACTTTTAGCCGTCAGAAGGGAGCTTTTAGAAGATTTTGGGAGCAGAGGAAGCGGTTGGAGCTAAAGACTGAAGCTTTCAAGAGCTTATTGGTTAGATATTAATCGTTCAGTTCATGATCTTCATTATCTTGTGGTCCATTAGTTTAATTGAGACTATGTTCATGACTTTTATGATTTGTTTTCTGGTTTTGATCATGGTTATTGGCTAAACTTCTAGTAGCTACCTAGGTTTTGATGAATATTTGTTGAATATTTAGTACTCTTTCGGTTTTTGGATTCTTGTTGATGGATTAATGTTAAAGTACCAAACTTGATTGCAACTGATTTGATGTGTATACGTATTTATCTCTGATTTATGATCAATTATTGTTCCATATGTGTCTTGTTGAATGTCTTTCAGTTATAGATGCATGATTAGGTCACTTACTGTGTGTTTGTGATTTGTGTATGGTTTACTGATATCATAATACATAGGAACGGTCATTGAGAGTTTAGAGGACTTAAATATTCTACCTACTTCGATAGCTGAAATGTGAGGGGTAGTCGGTTAGTCTTTGGTGTTAGGTGTCTAGGTATAAAGGCTCTGAAAGGAGGTTTCCCTAAGGTTCTTAATATCTTTGCTAGTCCGTGTCTTATCGAGATGTTTTCAGGTTACCCCTTGCATTCTTCGAATGTATTGAGATAGTGAGACTGAAAGGTGATCTATCTTGTAGGTACTTTAGTATTGTTGGAGAGACTAAAAGGTAATCCACCCAACTGGTGAGCGTTATACATTCTTTAGAGTTTCCTTCTGGTCACACCCAAAGATTGATCTTGGATCCACTAGGTTGTCTAAAGGTGTCATACTTTAGAACCCCAGTTCCATCATAGCTTCTATAATCGAGAGAAATCCGAGATTCACAATTATGATTCTTATCTAGGTAGTGCTTTCTCGATTCTTGATTTCATCCAAATCTCCGGTGTGATAGTTAATTGTCATTGGTTATTCTACATTTGCTTTTAGTTATTTTAGATCTAGTTCGTAAAATCCCCCCCAAACCAAATCTTTTAGTTACTTATCGGAGTCTAGTTTAGTTATTTTCAGTGTCTCGTAGGTTCGATATCCGGACTACCATTAAGCTGTATTACAATTGATAGGTACACTTGTCTGTCATTGTGGTCTAGTTTATAGGATTTCTAGAGGTTAACTAGAGTGTTTAGGTTAGTTTTTGTTTAGTTTTTATAGACCATACCCAGCATATTAGCTATGTTGAATGTTTATAATTAAAATGCCAGTGTTTGATGACTATGTTTATGAGTAAATCCAACGAGTGAGGTCTCCCGGGAAAGAGGCCTTACAATTATATACAAAAACAAAAAAAAAGTTACGTTTTCCAGCTCATTGTGTCTAATGTTAGGTCATTGTGTCTAATGTCAGGTTATTGTGTCTAATGTCCAGTTATTGTCTCAAATATTTTTCATCGTCGTGTCTAGTGTCAAATATTTTTCATAAGTGTGCCTAATGTCAAATATTTTTCTAATGTCAGGTCATTGTGTCTAATGTCAGGTCATTGTGTCAAATAGTTTTCATCACTATGTTATATATAATACATAAAAAACAATGACAAAAATAAAACGAAATTATTTAAAACGTAAAACACAATGATGAATACATATAACACAATGATAAAAAATATTTGACATAATAACCTAACATTAGACACAATGACCAGACCTAACATTACACAATGAACTGGATTATTTGACACAATGACTAATATGCCCTCACTTTAAAAACAATAAAAGAACACATGTCAAGTCCAGAATACTTTTTACCCTTTTTATTTTTGAAACCCTTTTTACCATATCCTAATCTTATATATATATATATAAGATTAGGTTAAAAAATTAACCCCTGTTTATGTGTTAACCAAACAACCATTTTTGATTGGTTGATTCTATATTGTAATAGAATTGTGTGGTACAGATTCAATCCGAAAAAATGAATGATGTAGATGAGAATAAGGGCATTTAGGTAATTTTATTTTCTCCCCTTTTTTTTCTATTACATGTTAGACTTCCAAACCTACCCAAATCATTTTATCTTGCCTAAAAACTATCTCACTGAGCTTGTCTCATCACCAACATTTTGTAATACATACCCCTCGGTTTCATCCCGAACTTCACTTCTCTGTAACCGCCGGTTCCGGCAACCACCGGCGAATTCGCCATACACAAACCCACCATCATCGACTGCCGCACCTGAAATCGGAGGTTTGCACTCCCGCTGAAGTCATCGGGTATACCCCACCCCAACCCCTCAACCGTTAAGAGTGAAAAGACTCCACGAAGGCGTTGTGTCACTTGGATGCCGCCATCACATGTAGAATAGGGGTTCCAGATCTGGCGCTAATAGCCGTCCAAGCACCGCCCACCTCCACCGCTTCCGCTGTCGATCTCCGCAGGCGCTAATCGACGATTCATTCGTTTTCTTTGGCCTAAGTCTCTGTTTGGTATGCATTGCTTTTTGTTTTAGGTTTGAATCAATTTATTATGATTATGGAAGGCAAGGTTTTGATTTTGCTACTTAAGTTTTCAAATTCAATTGTCAGTACTCAAAAATGTTATCCAGGAGTTCCGCTTGACCAGCAGCGTTTGATCTTTGCAGGAAGGGGACTTGATGTTGCACGCCAGTTGTTCGAGAAAATGCCTTTGAAATTTTTGGAGTTCTTATTGGATTTTTGCATCTTTTATAACAAAATAAAGGTATTCGTCAATCTCTACCCTTCTTTTGCTTCGATTTGTTGCAAAGTTATTTTTCAGAGTAGTTGTAACTTTAGGGATTGCTTGTATATTAAGTGATTTGAAGCATGTTTTAACTTCCTTGTGTACAATAAATAGATATTTGAAGTGACATTATAGCTTAAATGTACGTTATGTTACTGATTTGAAGGGCTTTAGTAAGTGGCAGCTTAGAATTTGAAGTATATGAAACTGGAATTGGATCTCATTTTGATTGTTATTTGAACCTGTTTTGCTCGAAACTAACTCTATTCTCTTTTAATTGAATACATTTTCAAAACTTACTCTATTCTCTTTTATGTTGTTATAGACAAATTAGTGATGGCAAAGCAGCAACATCCGTGGCTCACCGAAGCACACGAAGCGGATAGTAAAGTTTTTACAAGAGTTATCCTTTCCAAGGTATGTAGTCATATATAATCTGGATTCAAATAAAATGGAGTGAAATAGAGATAGAGATGGAGTTAAAGAGTTGTTGTGAAATAGAGATAGAGATGGATTCAAATATCAAAAATCAACCTATAAAATGTTTATATTATCAGATTTGATATTAACTGTATGTTTTTTTATTGCAAAAGAATGTTATTGATTTGATCTCAATTTCCAACTTATATTAGATTATGAAGATCCCAATTGCATACATAGTCAAAATATATATGATGTTAATTTTCACCTGCATATAATTCATACCTGGTCAGACTTTTGAGGTCAAACCGGTATAATTTCATAGCTTCATATTGAATTTGTTTGTTCAATTTCTTTTATAAAGTTTGTTAATTTCTTTAAATATTTAACAAGTATTACAAATTAAACTTATATGGTACTGATTTGAATCATATAACTCTTCAATTTTGCAATTCAAATTTAGAATGTTTGACCAAAAAGTCAGTTACACTAATGTAATACCCCATATTTTACATTAGTGTTATTTTACAACATCGTAAGTCTCAGATACCTTAATGTAATACCCATTGTTTTCACTAATTTTAAGATTATCATGAACAAAAAACCAAACTTTTTTAATTTTATTGTCAATTTGGTGTTTGGATGTGCATTCTCAAAATAGAGAAGATTCTTTATTATGATGACCATGATCATTTGGTTTTTAGTTTTGTTTTTATACCAATGTAAGTGTTCGTTACACTGGTGTAATTACGGATGTCTAAAAAAATTGTTAGTTACACCAATGTAATTAAAGACGTTTGAAAAAAACAATTTGACGAGACTATAGAGGAATTAAAGAGAAAAATGCGACGAGTTTAATGGTGCAATTTTTATAAAAAAAGGAGATACTATTAAAAAGTTATGAATGTTTTAAAAAGAAGGGGATTAAAAAGTTATGAATGTTTTAAAACCGCATTAATCAAAATAACCGAACCTAATAAAAAACTGATGATTAGGTTTTGTGTTTTTCTAAAAACCTATTTTTCGGTTTCATGTATCCATAACCAAAAAAACGAACCCAACTGAAAAAAACCAAAAAAAAATAAAAATAAAAAAACTGAAATGCTGATACATCGTTTAAACATATATGTATGTATATATAAGTATGTATGACATGTTTATTATTTTTATGGATTATATTTTTATTTTTGAATGTTAAGTAATTTTAAAATCTAAAAAATAGTGTAGACTAAATTCATTATTTTGGGCTATTTTTTCTAGCCAAAAAATTTCAAGCCCAAATGTCAACCGAAATAACCGAAACCGAACCAAACTCACCGTGAAAACCAAAAACGGAAAACCGATAAAACTGTAACCGAATAGTTTTAAAAAACCCAAAAACCAAATTTTCTGTTTTTGGTTCGGTTTAAGCTCAAAACCGACCCATATAGACTCTAGGATCCGACCAAAATTTCAATCTCCATCCAATTTTGCAAATCAGTAGCGTACCAAATGAAAATGAAGCATAAAAGATGGAAATCAGTTTTGACCATGATTTACTATGATAGGTATTTGACCAGACTGTCACTCTATCCATTTTTGCAAATCAGAAGCATAACAGTCACCCATAAGCCAAATTTCATATCCAGTCCAAAATAAGTGCATAACTACAAAAGAGCCCAATCTAGTGTTTGTGCTTAGCCTTATTTACAAAGGTGACTATTTGCGAAAAATGCCACTCTAATATAAGTGCATATGGGTATTGTTACAGGTGTAAACTACCCGAGTCTACCTTGAGCTAGACCAATCTCGAGTTTAACTCGTTTAAGTTAAGGGACGTACTTGAGTTCGGTTCATTTCGAGCTCTGCTAAAGCTCAAACTCAGCTTGTGAATAATTTTATAAGCTTGAGCTCAGTTCGTGCTTGACTCATTTATTATTGGATTTTAATAATCTCATCTTTACCAATTGACCAATAATAATCCCAACTGAGAATATTCTTACCACCAGTCCCTACTTTCAAACTATTTTCTTATATTGGACCCCCGTAAAAAAACTTAACGCCGTTAGATTTTATATGACGTGGACATCTGCAAACCGTCGAAAAGTCGAGCCAAGCCGAAACCCTAGCCACCGCCTTCGCCGGAGGGGTGGTCTGCAAACCCTAGTCTGTCACCGTCTTCACCGTTAAACACCACCGTTGTCTCCGTTTGGACTTGCCGAAAAAACGAGACCCGTTAAACACCACCAGAGCCAATGTCAAAACCCACCACGAGACTACTGCTAGCTTGGCTCGACTTTCCGGCGGTTTACAGATGTCCACGTCATATAAAATCTAACGACGTTAAGTTTTTTTAACAAAGGGTGCAATGTAAAAAAATAGTTTGAAATTAGGGACTGGTGGTAAGAATATTCTTAGTTGAGATTATTATTAGTCAATTGGTAAAAGTTCGAATTATTAAAATCCAATTTTTTATTATTATTTAAATAGAATTTATTAATTATTTTTTATGTTTAATCATAACTATATATTATTTATTTATTTTATATCATAATTATATATAATATTTAGAATTATATATTATATTTATATAAATAAATGGATTATTAAGAGGACTAGAGGTCGTTTAAGCTTCACTCGAGTCAAGCTTTTAGCGAGTCGAACTTAAACGGCTCACTAGCGACTTGTTTTATTTACACAGCTACTAATTATTATAAGGTTCACAGCAGGTGGTAGCTCATTTACACCGCTGCTAATATATTTATTTAGAGGAGATACATATCATATTTTTTTTGTAATATTTCAAGACATTTAAGATCATCTCCAACGCATCTAAACGTGTCACACCAGCTACCACATCAGACTTCCACCCATATTACAAACACACCAATTTCTTCTCTAATCTTGCGTCCGTTTTCAAACACCATTTAAATGTGTATGTGTGAGAGAGGGGCTAATGTATAATCATTTATACATATTTTACATACATAATCACCTTTATATTTGATTGATTTTTGAGGAATTACATTGGAATTGGTACTCATATTGGTTCCTTTGTGAAATTGCAAGCCCATACTAAAAAGAAGAAAAATATCAAGGAAAATGAAGAAAAAAGGGAATCCAGAAGCCAGGCACGGTCATGCACGAAAGTGCCCCTTGATATCGGTAAGAAACTAAGTCTTGAAGCATGCCCTGTGTTGTTAACACACAGTCAACGTCAAGGCACGTCCATGCACACCTATGCACGGCCGTGCATGCCTATGCACGACCGTGCATGTACAATCCAACAGATTTTGAGAAAGTTGAAGATTCATACAAGTACGACGGTCAGTGGAGGAAAATGGCATGGCCGTGCGTCCATTTGCACGGTCGTGTACCACCTTTTTCCGCGTATAAATAGCAGCCGAAGCCTCATTTGTTGGGTGCACTTCTATGAACAAAAACCTCATGTTCTAGCCTACTTTTTTGTATATAATAGGTGTACCAGGTAGTGTAGTAGGCTAATCAATTATATTCAAGGATCAAGAAGCATTTTATATTCACTTCCACTTGGCTTTGGCTTGATCTTTGAATCATTCCATGATTATATTATCACCAAGTGTTAGTGTTGTCATTTGTATGGTCATTCTTGGTTAGTTTTCTTGTATCACTTGGGTTTTGATGAACCTTGGTTTATCTTGATATTTATTTATGGACTTGGTGCGTTTATGTTTGTGTTTATTCTTAGCTATGATTATCTTCAATGCATATGAGTGTTTGATCCATTTCTACTTCATGTAACT
Source organism: Smallanthus sonchifolius (assembly GCA_023525975.1). Lineage (NCBI taxonomy): Eukaryota > Viridiplantae > Streptophyta > Magnoliopsida > Asterales > Asteraceae > Smallanthus > Smallanthus sonchifolius. The sequence goes on from CM042021.1 coordinate 107,833,197, forward strand.
TGGGTTGAATGCTCATCCAAATCATTTGAGTTTTAGGCAAACCTTGTGTTTTGAGTTGAAGGTTTCACACTTTGATGAGTGTCATGGTTAGAATGTCTTTATTCTGACCTTGCGGTGCATAGCGTGTCTTATTATTCTAGCTTTCCCATAGGTTGAGGGTCGTGATAGCCTTAGCTGGGAGTCCTTCCATTTTATTATAAAAACATAAATCAATCACGTTTTGGTCTTCATTTCATGATTTGAGGTGGCTAGCGTGTCTTATCATTCTAGATTCGTAAAGTATCATATGACTTGGTAATCCCAATGAGAGCCATTTCTACATTAGATCACTTTTGGTCTTCATTGCATGATTTTAGATGGTTAGCGTGTCTTATCATTCTAAATTTCCGAAGAGTCATATGATTTGGTAACCTTAACGGGAGCCATTTCTACTTAAACACTTAGATCTTCACTTACATGACTCGAGGTGGCTAGTGTGTCTTATCATTTTAACTTTCTAAAAAGTCATAGGAGTTGGTAACCCTAACATGAGCAATTCCTACCTTCCATGTCTTGACCACACCATTGTCCATTTATATTTATCACTATTGTGCCAAGCAAATTCAAACCTACGTGTTATCTTGTTTGATTGATAGTTTTCCACTATGCTATTTATATTTTATGTTATTTAGTTTTACCACCATCCAACCATATTTTATTTTGGCAAGACAATAGCAAAAGTTGATTATTGGGAGCCACTATGTCCGTTAGTCGGATACTTGGTTCTTACCGAGACTATACTACTACATGATAGGTACAATTTTCTATTATGTGTAGTTAGGTCAAAGTATTAATCATTTATAAATTTTAAAACCATATCTAGTGTGGAAAACTAACACAAGTTTATATATCCCACATGACACATAACAAGTTTTTGGTTGGAGAGTACATGCAAGGCCGTGCATAGGGGCGCACGGCCGTGCCTCAGCGTGTGTTGCACGTGGCGTGCTTCAAGATTTAGTTTCTGACCGATATCAAAGGGGGGCATGGTCGTGTATGGGAATGCACGATCTTGCCTGGCTTCTGGCTTCCCCTTTTTTCTTCATTTTCCTTGATATTTTTCTTCTTTTTAGCATGGGGAGACGAATGACCTGCAATTTCACAAAGGAACAAACCTGAGTATCAATTCCAATGTAATTGCTGAAAAATCAACTAACAAAACCTTATAAAACGTGTCTCTGTTTCTCTCCGTTCCATTTGACTGCTCCTTTCCTCCCGTCTGCCCTCCCACCTCCGCCGTCCATCTCCTCCGTCACCTATCCCTCTTTCCGTTTCCTCCCATCTACCCCTCCCACTCTCTAGCATCTATAAATACCATCGGTTACCATTGTAATCAAACACATCAACCATTTATAAATCAATAGCAACAATCGTTTCCACCCATAAGGTGTTATCACAGGCAGCGATCAACAAATCGAATCAAAAAAGTTGAATCAGAAATCAATCGACAAATCGAATCAGAAGGCTGTTCACTAAGGTACCACCGTCGCCCCTCTCCTGTTTCTTTTCCGATCTAAATCATTGCAACACCTGAGCGACAACGAAGCGATGTTTGATTAGGCCGAGCAAAACAACATCCCACCCTCGATGTTATTTGCAGACATTGTTGGAAACGATTTCCATCATGTTTCAATTTGGTGCACATATGTATTTTCGATGATGGAATTTTGAGAAGAGAGAGAAGGTTTTGTTGGTGTGGATAGGTTTTTAAAAGGGGGATTCTAACCACACACGGAATATTACTAATTGGACACGCCGCAACCTTATACGCCTCGTATAGGGCAATACGAGGCGTATAGGGTTTAAGTCTTCTGACATTGAATGCCACGTGTCATTCTATGTCTGGCGTCTAGGACCATACGTGGCGTATTGAACCGTACGCAGCGTATGGGTCACGAGTTATATTTTTTGCTTCAAAACTTGGCAGATTTGGGGGTTTAAGAAGCCTATACGTGACGTATTGGTCTATACGCCACGTGTAAGTTTGGTATTTTATTTAATTTATATATTTTTTATGTTTATTTTTAATTTATATATAATTTTTTTTAAATTTTATAATTTTTATATTTTATTTTTAATTTATATATGTATTTTATCTTTTTTTAAACATTAATTATTTTTTTACTTTTATAATATATCATTACAAACAAACAAACAAATTCAACATTACAAACAAACAACCATAACATTATATACATTACATCAAAAAATTAAATATATACATCCAAATGTTTTTACATATACAACAAGAAATACTACTGAATACAAATAAAACCAACTAAGCCTGACCCGCCCCGCCGTCGTGACCCGCCCCGCTGTCGTCATGCCCCGCCCCGCCCGCATCCGGAACAGGGTCGCCTGGATACTGACGTGGCAGAGGTAGTGGTGGTGGCTCGATCCCGGCGGCTCGTGACAACTCCACCACGCAACCAACTGCCCACTTCATGAGGTCCTCCATCCGCTCGCTTTGATGAGCCTGTCGTCGGGAGTCGGCCACAAGTCCGTCAAACAATGCCTGGGTGGCCCTATCCAGCCTAACAGATCGACGCGCGTGTCGTGAACATGATCAACGTGCGTCTGCGGCTGTGCCTGCGGCTGTACCGGGTCAGGGATGGGCTGGTCCCCTGTCCGGGCATCGGCGGCAACGACACAGGGACCCAAACATGGTCCTGGTCGGCCCCTACGAATAGAAGGCCAACCCCCGGGAATCGGTGCGTGATGTGCATACCGCTCGCTGTGAGTCGGTCTAATTGGACATGGGGGATGGGCGCTAACATCTCATGCTCGTGATCATGCCACGGTGTAAGAACACGCATGATATGAGTGATGAAAACGCCGCCATACAAAAGCCCGCGCTTCTGCCGCATATAGGCAGATGCAAAATAAACCGCTAAGCATATGGACAGGGCGCACTGAGTGCCGGTAAGGAGGCAATAGAGAAAGAATATGTCTCTATCAGTGCACCACTCACGGCTTTTCTGACGCGGTGCGATCGACGTCGAGATAAGCCGGTGCAAATATCTATATAGGGGCTCTCTAATCCCCGAGTCCCTACCCTTGGTACCCAACCAAGGGCTATCTGAAATCAAACCCCAAAAAACAAGGAGATCCTCCTTGTCCACCTCCGTCACCACCTCGGCGTAAAGTGGCGTGACCGTCTCGGGCTCGAAATACAAGCCCGTCACGACGGCCCACTGACGGATGGTCAGACGGTAAACGTACCCAAAGATACGAAATGAGACCTGTAGCGGGTCCTCTCCCTGCTCCTCCCCCTCTAGAGGCGCCAGCCCCTCCTCTGAATACACGAACTTCGAAAGAAACTCGACGACAATCTCTCGGTGTGTCTATGTGTATGCAAGATCGAACAAACGATCCCATGGAGTGTCCTCGTCGATGATGCCCCTGGCACACGCTGCCTCCTAGACCTCCTCAAGAAGATCCTAGTCGACCACCGTCCCCGGCCCCATCCTCACCTCTCGTAGCTTTTGGTATCGGCCAAAAGCGTCCGAGTCGGGAGCAAAATGCAAATACGGGTAGTGCGTAAGATCATCTAACTCGATCATATCAATGTCATCATCGTGATCCGCCATATCTGAAAATAATATAAATTAAAAATAAATTAATATTTTAATATAAAAATATAATTTAAAACTACATTATTATTTTAATTTTTAAAAAAATAATATTAAAATATATTTTAATAAAATAATATTTTAAGAAAATCTTTATTTTTTTAAAAAGCTATACGTCACGTATAGCCTAATACGTGGCGTATAGGTTGTGTCCGGGGAAACCAAGCCATACGCGGCCACATCTTGAGCCATACACGACAAGTTACCGGGCAACCCAACCCATACGCGGCGTCTGAAGACCATACGCGGGTCTGTTATCGGGAATCCAAGCCATACGCAACGTATATATTTATACGTGGCGTATGGTTTCATCATCTTCCTCAGATGAACTATACGCCACGTATAGGTCTATACGCTGCGTATAGTTCATCGATATAATTTTATAAAATCCTATTTCTACGCAATTTAAACGGCTAATAAGCTAAATTAAACCTATATTATGTACCGTGAGTATAGATTACGTACCTTTAAGAGTATAATCGAGGTTTTTGGAGCCGACAATCTTAATCTCGTTCGTCTTCGTATATGTTTGTATGTAAAAAAAGTGGGTGCGTTTGGCCCTGTACGAAGGGATTTCTGCCTATATCTTAGAACTATACGCTTCGTATAGGGCAATACGTAGCATATAGTCCATGAGCTTTGGAAATCTATGTATGTATGGATCTATACGCCACGTATTAGCTCAAAATATCTGAAGTTTGAAATTTTCAGATATTTTCCCTCTTTTTAAAGGCAATACGCCTTTAAAGGCCACGTGGCGTATTGTATTGTATTTTTTTATTATTTAAATGTTTTTAAAATATAAATTATTTAAATGTTTTTCTTAATAATTTTTTTTAATATTTTTAAAATTAATAATAAAATTGATATTTAAATTAAATAATATAAAAATTAATAATAAAATGTTTTATAATTACATTATCCAAAATTCGTGACATATTGTGTACAGTTCCGTGTACTAGTTGCCATTATCTTCTTAAACTGTTTCATACGATCGCTGTATATATTTTTCCATTCTGCTGCAACATCATTTCGGTGCAAATTCCATTGAACATTCGGTACGGGCATTGGATAATCTCTCTCTAACTTGACGTGGATGAAATGAGCATTTTGACATGAACGAAAGATACGATTTGATGTTGAGCGTGAAGTTTAGGACTGTACCATAATAGGAAGAAGGTTTGGTTACCGTTGATGCTTAATAGGTGAACAATCACACCAAATCTTTGAGCAATTAAGAGTCCTGTGTATGGCATCCACATCCAACTGCTAACGGGTGCGGCTTTCACATTCTGCCAATCTATTGTGAGACGTAGCTTATCATACTCTTGAAAGGCAACTCTGTCGAATACAGATCTCCTCCAATCTTCCTTACCGTCCATCTCCTGGAGAAGCTGTTGGCGAACGAAAAGCCACTTATTTTCATCAAACCCTAATCCCACAACTACTGATCGAAAACCACAGTTACCGTCGGACATTACATGTGACAACCGACAATATCCGGTAATTATCCGTACGTACGTTAAACGTGTTTATGATTCGTAATTTCATATTTCACTTAATTATTATTAATTAGGTCATTCCATGTCTAGCAAAGCCGTTAGTTCGTATATTTTGCATTGGTAGTTTAAAAAATTGTCGATACGCACGCCCGGGTTAATTCGATGAAAGCGATCGTTGGTGTTTAATGCAGCGTCTTAATCAATGTCCAAAGACCCATAACACATTATATTATATTTATACATTTTATTTTAAGGGTTAGAGTCCTCGTTACATAAAATAATCCATAACGACATAATTTCAAGAATTTACCGTTTAAAGTTATCTTTAATCGTGCTTACATACTATTAAGCGTGTCTTTGACTTTTATAATATATAATTAGACGTTTTCGACAAACTAGTTAACCCTCCTATTTAAATTAATTAAAGAACATAAAAACGAGCTAAATTACCGTTTCGAACCGTAACCGAAACTAAACGCGTTAAAGACCGGTTAAACTCTTAACCCACCTACTAAATCACTTAACTACCCAAACCCCCTTCCCCTCCTTGACTTTTTCGGCCAAAAAGGTCCATGTGGGACCCACTCAAGATCTTTCTTTCCTTCCTTGTTGATGTAAGAAACGTGCCATACCCATATACATTCCCAAGACTTCAAAATCATATTTTTCTTACCCATATTATCATTTCATATCTCAATCCAAGAATCACACTCATTTTCTCTTTTCATCTACTTTCTTACGGCACATATACAACACAAATAATCCTCTACTTTCTTTCATCCTAACTACAAGAATTCAAGTAATTTTGGTGCATTTTGAGAAGGTGTAACAAGATTCAAGGCTTGGAACTTCATTCTCCATCTAGCTTCATTACTTTCCTTGTTTGTAAGAACTAAAAAAAAAAACTCCATCCTTTTAAAAATACTCTTTGATGCATGACATCTAGTCCATGCATGAAATCCTCACCCAAAAGCTTGTTAACTTGAGATTTAAAGCATGGATCAACATTCTAAACAAAGTTTTTCTTTAAAAATACATGGTTCCTAGTTTAGAAATTATATAAAAACTTTTATATAAAAATGAACTTTTCAAAAACTACAGATTTTCTCTAAATGAAAAGCTAGCAAAAGAAGTTGTTAAAAAGTTATAAAAGTTATGAATATATGGTTTTAATCTAGTGTATCTCTTAAAAATGTGTGTTATACTTTATGAAGTATAAAAAGGTTCATATAATGATTGTTACATGAAGGTATATAAAACTTTTATTACAAAGAAAAATTACACAAATAAAGTTGTTGGTGATTCATGTCATTTATTATGAGGTGATACATTTTATAGTTTATTATATAACATTTATATAAATTTAAGTAATTTTATGTTTTATGTTTGTATATAAATAATTTGGACCATTTATAAGTTTATTTAGTGACTTGAACCTTTTGTCAAATTTGGACTCTTTGGGATGATTTGAACCTTATGGACATTTGGACTTTTAGCATATTAAATGGTCATAATACTAAATGTGGACTTGTTGTATATATATATATATATATATATATATATATATATATATATATATATATATATATATATATATATATATATATATATATATAAAGAGACTTAATAAAAAGTGAATATGTATTTTACTAGTAATATTAGTAAATAATATAACCTTATCGTACTTAAAAGACTTTAAAATTAATGAAAGTAAACCTTGATAAAAAAAATATAGATATAAAAGTTTAGACTTTCTAATGAAAAATAGGTTAATTTATATCAAATATAAAACTAGAAACAGTTTTATGACGTTACATATCTATATACATATATATATATATAACTATTTTGTGATGTCTTATGTCATAAAATCCCTTCTTCGTAAAGTTTTTATAAGTGTAAACGATATATTTGTGCGCTAAATGAGTAAATAATCATGTTCGAGAAATACGATGTAATAAATTCAATTTAATTAAGAATAATAAGCATCATTATATGATTACAATAATTGAATTATATTATGAATATTTGTAGTATTTTGAATAAAATCCTTCTCTACAGTGAACATATAAATTTATATATGTATATTTATTTTCGCTTGACTCGAGTCGATATATATGTATATATATAAATAATTCGTTTAATCGAGTACGTTATTTCTAAACGAGAATCCGAGAAAGAGTTGCGTGGATTGTATAATTTATATTTATATACTTTATAAATATATATTTTTGTATTATTCCAAGACATAATCACCAACGAGTCGTCGAGTCACACGTTCAAACACAAATGATTTTTCAAACGAGTCTAGCTAGTTGGGTGAATGTTATGTTACCAACATGATTGCTAGTGTATTTTATTAGACCTTAAGGTGCCTTTGTTGTAATAGGGCACAGGTAGGTCAGTATTCCTTACACATTTAGGCTTGTGCTAGCATTTCCTTAGAAGTTTTCCAGGTGAGTTTCACGGCCCCTTTTTACTGCTTTCCATATCTGGGGGAAAAACATGTTGAATTCAAATGGTATGATAACTAGAAAACGAGAAACAAGCATATGATTCCCTTATGTGCATGAGTTAACACTTAAAGGTCCTCGGTATTTCGAACTATAACCATTAGCTATGGACTTAGCCGTAGATCGATATGAATAGTACTATTTGAGTTGACACCCCCAATCATGGTTAGTCGCGCTAACCGTGACCAACAGGGTCAAATGATTGCATATTAGGTCTTGTTGTTCTCATTGTTTTAGGGTACAATGGTCTGGGGCAAAAATTCGAGAATTCGTTAAAGGTTTGGTTATAGGCTTGTGCATTACATAATTCGTATGTCCTAGCTAGACTTCAATGAATCAACCGCTAACTTGTTTTGTTTATCATACGGATTTCCAAATTACCATTAAATGTTTTCTTTTTGGTAAAATAAACCTGTGAACTCACCAACGTTATGTTGACATTTTTAAGCATGTTTTTCAGGTAACTAATTCAAGTATGTCGTCTCACGTTTCGACTTGCATGCATTTTGAAGTACCGAACTTTTGGAAGATTTCCTTTAATTGCTTTTTAAATTAATCTATTACTGTAAATCTTTGAAACCTTTAAACAAGAAATGTTTTGTATAACTACTTTTAACATTCGATATTAATGTTATGTAAGTGTTTACGATAATCATATGCGATGAAAACCATGAACGTTACATCCCGCGGATTCCGCCGTAGCGAACTAGGTGTCTTAACAAGCCAATGGTTATAGCGAACTAGGTGTCTTAACAAGCCTAGACTATAACTCTAGGGACCCGCATTCAAAAACGTTTTCATTGCATGTGCATTTGTATGACATACAATTCATCTATTATATTATATTATACGGATATTGTTGTCACAGCTATGACTTCTCCAGCACACCCGATTTATATCTCTGACGATGACGACGTTCACAAAGTCATCGTCATCCTAGATCCCGAGATTTTCAATGTTTCAGAAGATGAGGCCGAGGTGGAGCCTGATGTCCTTGAGGCTGGTGACGAGTCCGAGCCGGAAAGTGACTACGAGGAGGATCCCAAAGATATGACCGACGTGGAGCATGAGGCTCCCGAACCTGAGGATGACCCGGAGGTTGTAGTTGGTGAGGAGCCCGAGGCTCCTATGGAGGCTGAGCCGGATATGGAGGCAAGAGTACCAGTTATGCGCCGACCATCATTTCGACCTTACCGCCTGTGTCCGGGTGGTGCTCTATTCATGTTTACTCCTAGGAAGCATATCCTTCCCCCTCGCAGGAGGAAGTTAGCGCCTGCTTCTGGCAAAGAGGACACCATGCCACCACCACCATCGCCCAAAAGGGCAAGAGCTGCTGACATTATTGAGGATGATGACACCAGTGATAAAGAACCACCCTCGACCTTCGAAGTGGGTGGGACTTCTCAGCCGCCCTACCTGTTACTGCTGACATGGAGACTGAGGACGTTGATCCCCCTACTTTGGCGGTTAGGTGCGAGATTTATGATCATCATCTGGAGTCACTGCGAGGATTCGTGCACGCTATTCAGGAGGCCCAATACCTGGATGAACAGGCCAGACACATCCTCCATGACCAGGTCGTTAGGACCGAACAGATGGCGGGAGTCGCCGAGGCGAGGAGCATCGCGACACGCGACCGCGTGGAGCTATTTGGAGTCCTTGTTGTAGTGAGTGCTATCCTTGCTACTATTGCCAAGATGACTGGCATGTACTCACATTTTATTTAGTAGACCTATCGGGGGCGGGTTGTGCCTACGTAATATTTTAGTATGAAAACTTGTGTTAATGTGGCTTTGTATCCTCATTCATTTTGTATCATGATGCAAACGATGTAACAAGTTATTCTATCTATGTATTATGTGATGTTATGGTTGTTTTTCATTCTTGTGCTCATGTATTGACATTATTATTTACATATTGTCTTATTTCTTTTACATTGTGTAATTAAGGAAACTCATGGCGGCGAAAAAGCGACCCACTAGGAACACCCGATCGGAGCCAACCCTCATGACTGCGGAGGCCGTGGAAGCGTTGGTGGCACAACGAGTCAACGCTGCGATGGCCCAGTATGAAGCAAATCGAAATGTCGTAGGAGGCACCAACTGTCACACCCCGACCGATGGCGGAATCATCAGGGCGGGACATGTAGACTGTTCATAAGCACAAGGTTGACTAAATTGAAATATATTAAACTTCAAATTCCATTACAATCATTCAAACAAAACCAAATCCAAGACATAAACAATATTTCAAACTTTGTGCACGCTATTGATACAATATACATTACACTTTAGGTTAACTCGTGCATTTCAAGGATCTTTATTCTATCTAGTATCTTGTTAGCTACGCATTCAAACCAAGTGAGTTTACATAGCCCCTTTTACTCTATTTACATTTTTGGGGTGGAACATGAGTACAATTATACAATGTTTACAAACTACACAATACAATTCCACCCTACATTCATGTGTGCAATTTGAGTCTTATGCTTGAGTACTAGGTGTGCAAACTACAATTTGTGTGCAATTTACATGTGCAATCATTAACTACACAAGCCGACGGTAAACAATGATAGATCTATTGAGTCTGACAAACCCACCCAGATTGGGGTGATTGATACCGACAACACAATTTGCATGCTAGTTACAAAGGTTTGATTGTACTTGGTTACACAATAGCTGCTCCCCATAAATGCCTTATTTATCATGTTATGTAATGATTTGTTTTACAACTATATGCTATCTATATACAAACCTGTGTTATACTCACCAACTTTTTAGTTGACTTTATTTTATTCATGTTTCAGGTACTAATGTGTGAGTTTGATCAAGATGTGCTACACTTAGGCTTTGGACTTAGCTAATTTAAATAAAGAAGTCTATGTTTTGAAATATTGTTTCTGTCTTGGATTTGGTTTTGTTTGAATGATTGTAATGAAATTTGAAGTTTAATATATTTCAATTTAGTCAACCTTGTGCTTATGAACAGTCTACATGTCCCGCCCCGATGATTCCGCCATCGGTCGGGGTGTGACAAATTGGTATCAGAGCCTTGGTTATAGGGAATTAGGTTATTAGACACCTTGACCTAGACTAAAACTTTAGGACACATACTTATGCTATGTTTCATGATTTCATGTTATATGCTACATGCTATATGTTATATGTTATGTGCTACATGCTTACTATGATTAGTTATTATTTTATTTGATAACTTAATTGTTAAAAATCCATGACTTATTAATATATACTTAAATGATAAATTAAATAAACAATATCCTTTCCTATATCCTAAAACCTCATAATATTCTTATCTTCTTTCTCTATCTTTATCTTTCTAAGCATGTGGAAACTTCATGAAGCTAAATTCATAAAAATTTCTTTATTTCCTCGTTAAGGTTTTTAAGCTTTATTAATTATTTGAGGACACGTGCAATCTGGAAGAGTGACACCTGTATTTTGGGTTTTCTGTCTAGGAAAGCATTTCGCATAAATTCCAATCAACCGAGGGACCCGTATGCTTTCCTGGGAATTCCCGAGATGAGTGTTTACTTATAGGCTAAAGCATGTCTCCTTGAAAATTATATAAGTTTAATTAACCTTAATGTGTCATAGTATTCGAGTGATTATATCACTATTTGAGTACAATCCAAACTATGATTATCTATTTATTTTGTTATCTTATTCTATTAAATCCAAACAATTCTCATAAGTTCTTACATCTTTTCTTGTCTTGTGAAAATCTATAGAATGCCTCCTCGTCGTGCTTCCGCGGCCAACACCAATACCGACATTGCTGCTATTCTTGCACAACTCGTGACACAACTCACTCAAGCTAATAGTGCCACCAATGGCAACAATGGTGGAAATGGTAGTAATAGTGGTAATGGTGGTAACAACCCATCTCAATGCACTTTCAAACATTTCAACTCGTGTAATCCTCCCAAATTCTATGGTACCGAAGGAGCTACTGGACTCCTTCAATGGTTCGAAAGCATTGAGAATACTTTTCTCAATAGTGACTGCCCCGACAACCTTCGTGTTCGTCATGCCACAAGTGTCCTACAAAAACGGGCACTCACGTGGTGGAATGGGGAGAAAAGGAATAGGGGTGTGGATGTAGCAATGGCCTTACCTTGGGATGAGGTTAAAAGGCTAATGACCGAGGAATTCTGTCCTCGAAATGAAGTGAAGAAACTTGAAGTTGAGTTTTGGGATCTTGCCCAAGATAGTGGTGAAAACTTGGCGTACACAACTCGGTTCCATGAGTTGAGTCTTCTTGTGCCCCATATGGTCACTCCTTTGTCCCGCTGCATTGAAAAGTATATTAGGGGACTACTTAGGCAAATTCAAGATACTGTCCTAGGAAGGAATCCCGCAACACTTGAGGATGCTATCCGCTTATCTGCCACTTTAACTGATAACCATGTGAAGGCGGGGACTCTTACTAAAAAGGGCGCAAAGAAAGTCTCCGACACTGCAACTCCTTCCACCCACAACAAAGAAGCCATAACTGAGCCCTCCCGGCACAATAAGAAGAGAAAGGCTAGAAATTTTGCTATGGTCACTCCTGCTATACCTGTTAACCAAGCTACACCTATGGTTCAAGCACCGGCCAAAAAGCCATATGTTGGAATCTACCCACTTTGTGCCACCTGCAACTACCATCATCCCCAAAGCATCCCATGTCGCCTTTGTACTCATTGTGGGAGATATGGCCATACGGTTAATGTTTGTAGGGCCAAAGCTCTTGCGGGTCAAGTCAACCCACCAAACCAAACCAACACCCAAGTGATTAATCAAGGTACTCCCGTTATTACAAATGGGCGTGCATGTTATGAGTGTGGCAACCCGAACCATTTCTGTGATCAATGCCCAAGATTTGCCAATGCTAGACAAGGTGGAGTTCGTGGGCGTGCTTTCAACATAAACGCCAACTAAGCTCAAGCCAACAATGACGTGGTCAATGGTACGTTCCTTGTAAATAGTCAATATGCCTCCATTTTATTTGATACCGGTGCCGATAAGAGTTTTGTGTCACTTAACTTTGAACCTTTACTTGCCAAGACACGATCTCAATTAGAGAAAACCTTCACTGTCGAAATAGCAAATGGTGATTCACTTACAATTGAGTCTATTATCTATGACTGCTCTCTAGAACTTAATGAACATACATTCCCAATCAATCTTGTACCAATGCCATTAGGAAGTTTTGATATCATCATAGGCATGGATTGGCTATCAAATCATCATGCCGAAGTCATCTGTCTCGAGAAGTGTATTCGAATACCTCTACCATCGGGAGAAACACTAAGAGTCTTTGGTGAAAAGCCTTGCAAAGGGCTTAAATTAATGTCATGCACTACTGCTCAAAAGTACTTACGAAAGAAGTACGTGGCCTTTTTGGCCCATATCATTCAAAAAGATGTCGAAAAGAAGAGTATTCAAGACATCCCCATTATCCGAGATTTTCTGAAGTGTTCCCCGAAGATTTATCCGGTCTTCCACCTGTTCGACAAGTAGAATTTCGCATTGATATTGTGCCCGGAGCTAACCCCGTGGCTAGCGCTCCATACCGTCTTGCTCCTTCTGAAATGCAAGAACTTGCAAGTCAACTTCAAGAGCTCTCCGACAAGGGATTCATCCGTCCAAGTCATTCACCGTGGGGTGCACCCGTCTTATTCGTCAAAAAGAAGGATGGATCATTTCGCATGTGTATTGACTACCGCGAACTCAACAAGCTTACTATCAAAAACCGTTATCCTTTGCCTAGAATTGATGACCTCTTTGATCAACTTCAAGGTTCTACTTGCTTCTCAAAGATTGATCTTCGATCCGTTTATCACCAACTCCGTGTGCAAGAAGACGATATTCCAAAGACTGCCTTCCGAACAAGGTATGGTCATTACGAGTTCATGGTTATGCCTTTTGGACTAACCAATGCACCCGCAGTTTTCATGGATCTCATGAATCGTGTGTGCAAACCGTACCTTGATAAGTTCGTGATCGTTTTCATCGATGACATCTTAATCTATTCCAAGACTAAAGCCGATCATGAGCAACATCTTAGATTGGTTTTGGATCTCTTGAAGAAAGAACAACTATATGCCAAATTCTCCAAATGTGAATTTTGGTTAAAAGAAGTTCAATTTCTTGGTCATATTGTCAACGACAAGGGTATTCATGTTGACCCTGATAAGATCGAAACGGTTAAGAATTGGAATGCCCCGAAGACTCCCACTGAAGTTCGTTCATTTCTTGGTCTTGCGGGATATTACCGTCGTTTCATCTCAAACTTCTCTAAGATTGCTGTTCCCCTTACCTCTTTGACTCACAAGGGTAAGACTTATGAATGGGGACCAAAACAAGAAGAAGCTTTCCAAACCCTCAAACAAAAGTTGTGCAACGCTCCCATTTTGACTCTCCCTGATGGGAATGATGATCTAGTTGTCTACTGTGATGCTTCTAACCAAGGTCTCGGTTGTGTCCTCATGCAACGAGGCAAAGTAATCGCTTATGCATCAAGGCAACTTAAGATTCATGAGAAAAATTATACGACGCACGATCTCGAGTTGGGTGCGGTCGTATTCGCATTGAAGATTTGGAGACATTATCTCTATGGCACAAAATGTGTGGTGTTCACCGACCACAAAAGTCTTCAACATATATATGAGGCAACGACGCTGGGTTGAACTCCTTAACGACTATGACTGCGAGATTCGTTACCATCCCGGCAAGGCAAATGTTGTAGCCGACGCTTTGAGTCGAAAGGACCATGTTATGCTTCATTGTGCCCGAATTCAAACCGATATTCAGATCCGCATCTTAGAAGCTCAACACATCTCAGTCACCGAGGGTAACATGTACGAGGAAATGTCGTGTGGTGTTGAACTTCTGCTTGAATCAAAACTCAATGGCTTACTTTATTACTTGAACCGTATTTGGATCCCCGATCGCGATGATCTCCATACATTTCTCATGAACGAGGCTCACAAGACTCGTTATTCTATTCATCCTGGTGCGGATAAAATGTACCAAGATCTTCGCCAACAATATTGGTAGCCCGGTATGAAAAAGGATATTGCTCACTATGTTGCCAAATGCCTAACGTGTTCCAAAGTCAAAGCCGAACAACAACGTCCTTCCGGATTACTTGAACAACCGGAAATTCCCATGTGGAAATGGGAGAACTTAGCCATGGTTTTTATTACCAAACTTCCTCGCACCTCGAGTGGTTATGAAAGCATTTGGGTGATCATTGACCGTCTCACCAAATCTGCTCATTTCTTGCCTATCCGTGAAGACTATCGGGTTGAGAAACTAGCCCGAATTTACATCGACGAAATTGTGAGCCGTCATGGTGTTCCCTTGAACATAATATCTGATCGAGATGCCCGGTTCACTTCTCGATTTTGGCAATCTCTTCAATCTGCTCTTGGCACACGATTAGATTTGAGCACGGCTTACCATCCCCAAACTGATGGTCAAACCGAGCGGACAATCCAAACACTTGAAAACATGCTTAGAGCCTGCGTAATCGATTTTGGTGGCAATTGGGATTCACATTTATCCCTCATTGAGTTCTCTTACAATGATAGCTACCACACAAGTATCAACATGGCTCCATTCGAAGCTCTTTATGGTCGCAAGTGTCATTCTCCTATCTGTTGGAACGAGATTGGTGAAGCACAAATCACCGGTCCCGAGATAATTCAAGAAACATCCGACAAGATTATTCAAATCCGTGACAACATCCGAACAGCGAGAAGTCGGCAAAAGAGTTATGCCGATAAACGACGAAAACCCTTGGAATTCCAAGTCGGTGACCTTGTTCTTCTTAAGGTGTCCCCGTGGAAGGGTGTGATCCGTTTTGGAAAGAAAGGAAAGTTAGCCCCTCGCTATGTTGGTCCATTCAAAATCCTTGAAAGGATTGGGAAAGTGGCTTACAAACTCGGGTTACCTCCATCTCTTGGCAATGTGCATCCTACATTTCATGTATCTAATCTGAAGAAATGTCTCGTTGATGAGAATCTCCATAATACCACTTGATGACGTGCGCATTGATGAAACGATGCACTTCGTTGAGAAACCGGTAGAAATTATGGATCGTGAAATCAAGCAACTCAAGAGAAGTCGTATTCCTATTGTCAAAGTTCGTTGGGAGTCTAAGCGTGGTCCTGAATTCACTTGGGAACGAGAGGACCAAATGAAACTCAAGTACCCCCATCTTTTTACTGATGCCGTCGCTTCCTCTAACTAAATTTCGGGATGAAATTCCCTCAACATGGGGAGACTGTAACATTTTTGATTTTTAGTATCCGTATTTTCAATTCAATGTAATGCATTTCAAACCCAAATTCTAATGCACTGTTTTGTTTCTTTTCATACCATCAATTTAATACTATATTTCAATGCAAATCCGCAAAATTTACTCGGTTTTATCATATTAAAACAATACATAAGTATCTAATTATACAAATATGACAAAAGACTAAAGTTACAAGGTCTGATGTTGAAAAGTAGCAAGAAATCCTAATAGACACGGTCGCGCCTCGTTCTGGCACGGTCGCGCGACTTGCTTTGGAACGATCGCGCCTGGTGCCTTAGCACGGTCGCGCCGCATATGGGCACGGTCGCGCCTAGTACCAGTTGAAACGGAAATGCAGCCTTTAATCACAGAGACGTTCGATTTCGTAACCTTTTTACACGTTCCAACTATTAACAAACAGAGTTAAGCCACTTGATCATCATAATTACAACAAATAAACGGAATTTCATCAATTCATCTAATAATCAACAAAATCGTCCACTAGACCATCGAATTCTCCAAATTGTTTGCAATTCTCCCAAGCAAACGCACAAACGATCCTCCCAGAAGCTATTGACCCGCTTGAAGCAACCGGAATCGTAGCAGAAGACGCCGGAAACCAAGCTCGTCGACGCCGGAACCCCTTCCTACCGTTCCCTATCAATTTGCCATTATTCCGGGTAATTGAAACCTTGTCCTCTATCGATTTACTCTTTAGATCAAAAGCCCCATGTTAATTTGGGCTTCCAATATGGAAATCATCTTAAAGCCGAATCTAGTTTTCGTTCAAAAATGATTAATCGAATCCGAATCTAGACACGTTTTAAATCCAATTAATCTATGCAAAAAGACTCGAAATAATCTAATGGGTGAATGCCCCATAAATTCCAACATTAACAATATAAGAATTAGCCAAATCGTTTCTGTTTTGGGACAGACACGGTCGCGCTAGTATTCTAGCGCGGTCGTGCTTCATGAGTCACGGTCGCGCCAAATACCAGCGCGGTCGTGCCTCACACACTCAGACCCAGTCATGCCTTTGGCTAGACTTAGTCATGCCTCAAAACCCTAGACACGGTCGTGCCTAGTCCAGGACACGATCGTGCCTAGAAAACAACCCAATTGTGCATTCTGTTTGATCAACACGGTCGCGCCCTGACTAGCATGGTCGCGCCCGTGGTTCGAGCACGATCGTGCCCTTCCCAGGCACGGTCGTGTGTGAGTTAAATTTTTGGGCAGAATTATAATTTTACATATTTTTCAAACAATAAATATTCTGATTAAATTATAAAATAAAAATAATTGATTTTTATAAAAATGCAATTAATCATATTTAGAAATATCAAATATTTAATCTTGGAATAAATAGAAATTTTTTATTTAAAGTTTATAAAATTTAATTTACACTTATTGTTAAATCTTAAAAAGTATTTTAATGGTTACGTTACATATATTATAAATAAATAAATAAAGAAATGATTATTTATTTAATTTATATTTAAACAAAAACAATTATTTATTTATACTTAGTTACATCAAACACTTACACTATTTTCATAAACAACAATTATTTAACCTACTTATTTAGTGATTCAATTTCAAACCTTAATCAAAATGTTCCAAAAATATTTATTTCAAACTTTATATCATATTCAATACTTTCAAATACAAATCAATGGCTTTATACACAAATCCAAGTTCAACATTTGACTCAAACTTTGTGCACGCTATTGATACAATATACATTACACTTTAGATTAACTCGTTCATTTCAAGGATCTTTATTCTATCTAGTATCTTGTTAGCTAAGCCTTCAAACCAAGTGAGTTTACATAGCCCCTTTTACACTATTTACATTTTTGGGGTGGAACATGAGTACAATTATACAATGTTTACAAACTACACAATACAATTCCATCCTACATTCATGTGTGCAATTTGAGTCTTATGCTTGAGTACTAGGTGTGCAAACTACAATTTGTGTGCAATTTACATATGCAATCATTAACTACACAAGCCAACGGTAAACAATGATAGATCTATTGAGTCTGACAAACCCACCCAGATTGGGGTGATTGATACCGACAACACAATTTGCATGCTAGTTACAAAGGTTTGATTGTACTTGGTTACGCAATAGCTGCTCCCCATAAATGCCTTATTTATCATGTTATGTAAGGATTTGTTTTACAACTATATGCTATCTATATACAAACATGTGTTATACTCACCAACTTTTTAGTTGACTTTATTTTATTCATGTTTCA
This sequence comes from Smallanthus sonchifolius, assembly GCA_023525975.1. Taxonomy (NCBI): domain Eukaryota; kingdom Viridiplantae; phylum Streptophyta; class Magnoliopsida; order Asterales; family Asteraceae; genus Smallanthus; species Smallanthus sonchifolius. The sequence goes on from CM042021.1 coordinate 107,851,457, forward strand.
GGTACTAATGTGTGAGTTTGATCAAGATGTGCTACACTTAGGCTTTGGACTTAGCTAATTTAAATAAAGAAGTCTATGTTTTAAAATATTGTTTCTGTCTTGGATTTGGTTTTGTTTGAATGATTGTAATGGAATTTGAAGTTTAATATATTTCAATTTAGTCAACCTTGTGCTTATGAACAGTCTACATGTCACGCCCCGATGATTCCGCCATCGGTCGGGGTGTGACACCAACGGTGGCGCCGGAGGAGGCGGAACCAGCGGTAACATGAATGGCAGCGGTAATGAAAATGGAGGTGGTAGTGGAGGTGGTAATGGGAATGGTACTGCTAATACTAGCGGTGCTGGAGGTAGTGGAACTAGAGGTGAAGACACCAACGGTAACCCGTTAACCTTAGCATCATCATTTGAAAGGTCGCTGCTTATGATTATTATGTTTTAATTGGATAATCTTGTGTATGCAGCTACCAAGGATGCACAAAAAGGCTGCAACTACAAATCCTTCTTGGCCTGCAAAGGTAAGAACTTCAATGGGTCGGAAGGAGCTATCGGAATTGTCAGATGGATTGAGAAAATGGAATCTGTCCTGAACATTAGTGACTGCGCACCCGACTGCAAAGTCAAGTATGCCACCTGCACGTTCCATGATGAAGCATTGACCTGGTGGAATTCGCAAGTCCAGGCTCTGGGGATCGAAAACGCCTATGCGTTGACCTGGGAGGAATTGAAGATCATGGTTTTGGAAGAGTATTGCCCGCGTAACGAACTCCAAAAGACCGAGGAGGAATTCTGGAATTTAAGAATGACAGGAGCTGAGATAGCTGCTTACACTACTCGTTTTCACGAACTTTCACGGCTCGTTCCACATATGGTTACACCAGAGTATGTCGGGATCGAGCGATACATTTGGGGTCTGGTTCCCCAAATTCAGGGCATGGTTACTTCATCAAAGCCTGCTACCCTTCCGAGCGCTATAAAACTCGCTACCAGTTTGACTGACTAAGCCGTTCGTGCCGGAACCTTGGTTAAAAAGAGTGCTGAAAAGAAAGGAAGTGTTGGTGAAAAGAGGAAATGGCCGATTAGGAACAACAAGTCTGGATTCAAGAGGCAAGAAACAGTGAAGGTGTATGCTGCTAACACCAGTGAACCGAAGAAATACACTGGTCCACATCCCAAATGTAACAAATGTAACTATCACCATGTGGGCTCTTGTGACAGCATCTTGTGCAGAAGGTGTAAAAGGATCGGGCATCAAACCCAATTATGTCGTTTTAACCTGACTAGACAGACCACTAGAGGATGCTACGAATGTGGTGCTGTAGACCACTACAAGAGGGATTGCCCTAAGTCTAAGAACCAGAATGCTAACCAAGCACGGGGCAGAGCTTTTGTAATTGGAGCCGGGGATGCTCGCAAGGATCCTTCAGTGGTTACTGGTACATTCCTTATTAATAATCACTATGCATCTATACTGTTTGATACGGGTGCCGACTTGAGTTTTGTGTCAACCGACTTTAGACCTTCGCTAGGTTGAAAATCAAGAAAGTTGAAAAGTAGTTATACCATAGAATTAGCAAACGGGAAGTTAATAGAAACTGGTGAAGTTATTCAAGGGTGTACTTTGAACTTAGAGGGTCATTCATTTGGCATAGACTTATTACCCGTTGAGCTTGGAAGTTTTGATATCGTCATTGGTATGGATTGGCTGTCAAAGAACCGCGCCGAGATTGTTTGTCATGATAAAGTCGTCCGTATTCCACTTTCGACTGGAGAAATCCTTATGATCCAAGGAGAAAAGAATGGAACTACCTTGAATATTATTACTTGTATGAAGGCCCATAAATATTTGAGAAAAGGATACTACGCGATGTTGGCACATGTAGTTGGAAAGAAGGCCGACAAGAGACGGCTTGAGGACATACCGGTCGTTCGTGACTTTCCTGAAGTTTTTCCTGAAGACTTGCCTGGACTCCCACCGCCTCGACAAGTCGAGTTCCAAATTGATTTGGTACCTGGAGCCGTACCGATCGCACGGTCGCCTTATCGTTTAACACCATCAGAAATGCAAGAATTATCCAATCAGTTGCAAGAATTGTTGGATAAAGGATTCATAAGACCAAGTTTCTCGCCTTGGGGAGCACCGGTCTTGTTTGTGAAGAAAAAGGACGGAACCTTTAGGATGTGTATCGACTACCGAGAATTAAACAAGCTAACTATCAAGAACCGGTATCCACTTCCTAGAATAGATGATTTATTTGATCAATTGCAAGGTTCTAGTTTCTATTCGAAGATTAATCTACGTTCGGGGTATCACCAGTTGAGGATTCAAGAAGAAGATATTTCGAAAACCGCATTTAGAACTCGTTACGGGCACTACGAGTTTCTAGTCATGTCTTTCGGTTTGACGAATGCACCAGCAGTTTTCATGGACCTCATGAATAGGGTCTGCAAACCTTATTTAGATAAATTCATGATTGTGTTTATTGATGACATCTTAATATATTCACGAAGTAAGGAGGAACATGAACATAACTTGAAGCTAATTTTGGAACTACTTAGTAACGAGAAATTGTATGCCAAGTTATCTAAGTGTGAATTTTGGATCCGAGAGGTGCATTTTCTTGGACATGTCATCAACGAGAAAGGTATACACGTGGATCCGTCCAAAATTGAGGCAATCAAAAACTGGGAAGCGCCAAAGACTCCAGCTGAAGTGCGTCAATTTCTGGGTCTAGCCGGCTATTACAGACGGTTCATCGAGAATTTTTCAAAAATAGCCCAACCTTTGACCACGCTAACCCAGAAAGACAAAAACTTTGACTGGGGTGATAAACAAGAATCAGCCTTTCGGTTACTAAAGCAGAAGCTATACAGTGCACCGATTCTATCTCTTCCCGAGGGAATCGACAATTTTGTTGTGTACTGTGACGCGTCACATCAAGGTTTAGGTTGTGTACTGATGCAGAAGGATAAAGTGATAGCCTATGCGTCGAGACAACTTAAGGTACATGAGAAAAACTACACGACTCATGACTTAGAATTGGGTGCTATTGTGTTTGCACTAAAGATTTGGAGGCATTATTTATACGGTGCAAAGAGTACTATTTTTACGGATCACAAGAGTCTTCAACATATTTTTGATAAAAAAGAACTGAATATGAGACAACGTCGTTGGGTGGAATTACTAAACGACTATGATTGTGAGATCAAGTACCACCCTGGAAAGGCCAATGTCGTAGCGGAAGCCTTAAGCCGTAAGGAGCGAGTTAAAACTCTTCGTGTCCGTGCTTTAGGATTAACAATTCACACGAGCCTTACTACTCAAATCCGAATGGCACAGCAAGAGGCACTTAAGGAAGAGAACATACAGAATGAGGCTCTACGAGGAATGATTAAGCAATTGGAATCTAAATCAGATGATACATTATACTTCATGGATAGAATTTGGGTGCCAAGTACGGGAAACCTAAGGGAATTAGTTCTGGAAGAAGCTCATAAGTCTAGATACTCGATTCACCCAGGTGATGACAAGATGTATAAGGATCTCAAGGAATTCTACTGGTGGCCCAAAATTAAAGGTTGTATCGCGTCTTATGTCAGTCGATGCTTAACTTGTTCTAAAGTTAAAGTGGAACATCAAAAGCCATCAGGGCTTTTGCAACAACCCGAAATACCGCAGTGGAAATGGGAACAGATCTCTATGTATTTCATCACAAAGTTTCCTAGAACGTCGAGTGGATGTGATATAATTTGGGTAATTGTCGACCGATTGACGAAGTCTGCGCATTTCCTACCAATCAAAGAGACTGACAAGATGGAGAAGTTGACCAGGATCTACCTGAAGGAGGTTGTGGCAAGACATGGTGTGCCACTCTTGATTATCTCTGACAGGGACAGTCGTTTCACTTCAAGATTCTGGCAATCTTTGCAGAAAGCACTAGGCACACGCCTAGATATGAGTACAGCATATCACCCCCAGATGGATGGCCAAAGCGAAAGAACCATTCAAACCCTTGAAGATATGCTTCGAGCTTGTGTGACGGATTTTGGAGGAAATTGGGATACTCATCTACCATTGGCTGAGTTTTCCTATAACAACAGTTATCACACTAGTATCAAAGCCGCACCATTTAAAGCCTTGTATGGACGTAAGTGTCGATCACCGCTATGTTGGGAGAAAATCGGCGACAAACAAGTAACCGGTCCTGAAATTATACAAGATACTGCCGATAAGATCTTCCAGATTAAGGATCGGATCAAGGCAGCAAGGGATAGACAGAAGAGTTATGCTGATGTCAGACGAAAACCCTTAGAATTTCAAGTGGGAGACAATGTTATTTTTAAAGTCGCACCTTGGAAAGGGGTAATTAGATTTGGTAAGAGAGGTAAACTCAACCCTAGATATATCGGACCATTTGAAATTCTGGCAAGAGTTGGTCCAGTAGCTTACAAGCTCAAGTTACTTCAAGAATTAGTAGTGTACATGACGTCTTTCACGTGTCGAATCTGAAAAAGTGCTTATCAGACGAAACACTTATCATACCACACGAGGAAGTGCATATAGATAGAAAACTTCACTTCATCGAAGAACCCGTGGAAATCGAGGATTGGAAAGTTCAGAAGCTTAGACGCAGCCGCATTAAATTAGTGAAGGTACGTTGGAATTCAAAACGTGGTCCTGAATTTACTTGGGAACGCGAAGACCAGATGAAACTCAAGTACCCTTCACTGTTCGAGAACATTCCTGTTGCTGACAATAACAACTGAATTTCGGGACGAAATTCTTCTAACGGAGGGAGAATGTGACAACCGACAATATCCGGTAATTATCCGTACGTACGTTAAACGTGTTTATGATTCGTAATTTCATATTTCACTTAATTATTATTAATTAGGTCATTCCATGTCTAGCAAAGCCGTTAGTTCGTATATTTTGCATTGGTAGTTTCAAAAATTGTCGGTATGCACGCCCGGGTTAATTCGACGAAAGCGATCGTTGGTGTTTAATGCAGCGTCTTAATCAATGTCCAAAGACCCATAACACATTATATTATATTTATACATTTTATTTTAAGGGTTAGAGTCCCCGTTACATAAAATAATCCATAACGGCATAATTTCAAGAATTTACCGTTTAAAGTTATCTTTAATCGTGCTTACATACTATTAAGCGTGTCTATAACTTTTATAATATATAATTAGATGTTTTCGACAAACTAGTTAACCCTCCTATTTAAATTAATTAAAGAACATAAAAACGAGCTAAATTACCGTTCCGAACCGTAACCGAAACTAAACACGTTAAAAACCGGTTAAACTCTTAACCCACCTACTAAATCACTTAACTACCCAAACCCCCTTCCCCTCCTTGACTTTTTCGACCAAAAAGGTCCATGTGGGACCCACTCAAGATCTTTCTTTCCTTCCTTGTTGATGTAAGAAACGTGCCATACCCATACACATTCCCAAGACTTCAAAATCATATTTTTCTTACCCATATTATCATTTCATATCTCAATCCAAGAATCACACTCATTTTCTCTTTTCATCTACTTTCTTACGGCACATATACAACACCCATAATCCTCTACTTTCTTTCATCCTAACTACAAGAATTCAAGTAATTTTGGTGCATTTTGAGAAGGTGTAACAAGATTCAAAGCTTGGAACTTCATTCTCCATCTAGCTTCATTACTCTCCTTGTTTGTAAGAACTAAAAAAAAACTCCATCCTTTTAAAAATACTCTTTGATGCATGACATCTAGTCCATGCATGAAATCCTCACCCAAAAGCTTGTTAACTTGAGATTTAAAGCATGGATCCACATTCTAAACAAGGTTTTTCTTTAAAAATACATGGTTCCTAGTTTAAAAATTATATAAAAACTTTTATATAAAAATGAACTTTTCAAAAACTACAGATTTTCTCTAAATGAAAAGCTAGCAAAAGAAGTTGTTAAAAAGTTATAAAAGTTATGGATCTATGGTTTTAATCTAGTGTATCTCTTAAAAATGTGTGTTATACTTTATGAAGTATAAAAAGGTTCATATAATTATTGTTACAACAAGGTATATAAAACTTTTATTACAAAGAAAAATTACACAAATAAAGTTGTTGGTGATTCATGGCATTTATTATGAGGTGATACATTTTATAGTTTATTATATAACATTTATATAAATCTAAGTAATTTTATGTTTTATGCTTGTATATATATCATTTGGACCATTTATAAGTTTATTTAGTGACTTGAACCTTTTGTCAAATTTGGACTCTTTGGGATGATTTGAACCTTATGGACATTTGGACTTTTAGCATACTAAATGGTCATAATACTAAATGTGGACTTGTTGTGTGTGTGTATATATATATATATATATATATATATATATAAAGAGACTTAATAAAAAGTGAATATGTATTTTACTAGTAATATTAGTAAATAATATAACCTTATCGTACTTAAAAGACTTTAAAATTAATGAAAGTAAACCTTGATAAAAAAATATAGATATAAAGTTTAGACTTTCTAATGAAAAATAGGTTAATTTATATAAAATATAAAACTAGAAACAGTTTTATGACGTTACATATCTATATACATATATATATATATATATAACTATTTTGGGATGTCTTATGTCATAAAATCCCTTCTTCGTAAAGTTTTTATAAGTGTAAACAATATATTTGTGCGCTAAATGAGTAAATAATCATGTTCGAGAAATACGATGTAATAAATTCAATTTAATTAAGAATAATAAGCATCATTATATGACTACAATAATTGAATTATATTATGAATATTTGTAGTATTTTGAATGAAATCCTTCTCTACAGTGAACATGTAAATTTATATATGTATATTTATTTTCGCTTTACTCGAGTCGATATATATGTGTATATATAAATAATTCGTTTAATCGAGTACGTTATTTCTAAACGAGAATCCGAGAAAGAGTTGCGTGGATTGTATCATTTATATTTATATACTTTATAAATATATATTTTTGTTTATTCCAAGACATAATCACCAACGAGTCGTCGAGTCACACGTTCAAACACAAATGATTTTCCAAACGAGTCTAGCTAGTTGGGTGAATGTTATGTTACCAACATGATTGCTAGTGTATTTCATTAGACCTTAAGGTGCCTTTGTTGTAATAGGGCACAGGTAGGTCGGTATTCCTTACACATTTGGGCTTGTGCTAGCATTTCCTTAGAGGTTTTTCAAGTAAGTTTCACGGCTCCTTTTTACTGCTTTCCATATTTGGGGGAAAAACATGTTGAATTCAAATGGTATGATAACTAGAAAACGAGAAACAAGCATATGATTCCCTTGTGTGCATGAGTTAACACTTAAAGGTCCTCGGTATTTCGAACTATAACCATTAGCTATGGACTTAGCCGTAGATCGATATGAATAGTACTATTTGGGTTGACACCCCCAATCATGGTTAGTCACCCTAACCGTGACCAACAGGGTCAAATGATTGCATATTAGGTCTTGTTGTTCTCATTGTTTTAAGGTACAATGGGCTGGGGCAAAAATTCAAGAATTCGTTAAAGGTTTGGTTATAGGCTTGTGCATCACATAATTCGTATGTCCTAGCTAGACTTCGATGAATCAACCGCTAACTTGTTTTGTTTATCATACGGATTTCCAAATTACCATTAAATGTTTTCTTTTTGGTAAAATAAACCTGTGAATTCACCAACGTTATGTTGACATTTTTAAGCATGTTTTTCAGGTAACTAATTCAAGTATGGCGTCTCACGTTTCGACTTGCATGCATTTTGAAGTACCGAACTTTTGGAAGATTTCCTTTAATTGCTTTTTAAATTAAGCTATTACTGTAAATCTTTGAAACCTTTAAACAAGAAATGTTTTCTATAACTACTTTTAACTTTCGATATTAATGTCATGTAAGTGTTTACGATAATCATATGCGATGAAAACCATGAACGTTACATCCCGCGGATTCCGCCATGGCGGGGTGTGACATTACATCCTGTATATGTGAAACGTATGGATGAAACAAAGATGGCATGGAATCCTTAAAATAATTTATATTGTTAACTGCATCCTCCCCCATCATCAATGGAAACCCGTTATCAGGATGTGATTGCTTTCCTTTACTAGTCATTGAACGACGGTGTCGAGAGTCCTGTTACGGAGTATACGAGCTATGTCTCGCATGTTCAAATATGCTTTTCTTGTGATTCTGTGAACATGTTGTTTCTCGCGAGATCATGTTTCTTTTGTTGTTGCTTTTTCAACGTTGGACGACCGCGAGTATATTCTTGTACCACAGGCGCTTTCTTATTAGTTTTACCGGGAAAGACCACCCCTGTGATTCTCGACAAAAGACTTTTTTTACCTGATCGGGTTGTGACATAATTTTGTTTCTCACAACACCAAGTACTTTATCCACGTCTACATTTTCATGCTCGACAAACGACGGTTTTAAATCAAGCTTTGTCTCTGTCTGTTACTATCACACGCGACTCCATACACTTTTGCAACATACCTTTGATTTGCTGTAGCACCCAGACGAAGTTTTACTCCCGTTCTTTAGATATAAATGCATGAGTGACGCAGAACGACTGGTGTGTGGAGGTCACATCGACGAGTTGGACAAATGGAAGCCTATACATGTTTGTTTTGTATGTGGCTTCGATCATTAACACGTGCGGGAACGCCCGCCACATCTCGTACGATTTCGGATGAACAAAAATACCTCCTCCACGACATTTGTGGCGGGATCCTCCCGAGTATAGTAGACGTAGTCTTTAGAAGAAAGAAGGTGCTGCAGAACCTGCATTGGAGTTTCACCGATTCTCGTTTCGTTCTTTATCTTTTGTATCAAATTATAAATGTCCTTTTTAATACACCAAATTTCAGGGTTTTGCTCCCGTATGGTTGCCAGAATGTTACGTGGCGGCATGTTTTGCGAATACAACTTCACCACAAGATGTTATTCCGACTGAGACAGTTTTCGGGCAAACGCGTGCGCCTCAAGATGTAGACTAGGATCGTGGTTATGACTGCCATCTATCACAGTTAACTTCCAATGTCCAGTGTTTTCGTCGTATACTCCTTCCAATTTAAAGGGACAACCTATTTTCTTGCTACCAGCACGTCTAATTGTGGCCGTAAACGTACGTTCGCCGTGTCGGTCACACACAAGCCACACCTTGATAACCGGTGCTGACGGGTCGTCGCCTTTTCTCATAGATCGTCGGGTGACAATGATGTAACCATTATCACGTCCCTTGCGGACAACCCAATCCACCAATTGTTCACGAGACTGAAAATTTTGCAACGACGGTATGGTGACAGTTAATAAACAACAAACTAATTGTAGGTATATATACGTAGTAACGTTTAACCTGTTCAGTTTTATAGGACACGGTTGAATGGGTTTGTTCCTCGTCTTCGGACTCGTTAGCCGGTTTGTTCCCCGCGTATACGAAGTCGTCGCTTTGTTGTGTCGGGTAAGATAATTCACCCGCGTATACTAGGTCGTCGGTGTTTTGTGTCGGGCAAGATTGTTCACCCTCGTGTACGAAGTCGTCTGTGTGTTGTGTCGGGTAAGAGACTTCACCGTATACGAAGTTGTCAGTGGGTTGTGTTTGGTTAGAGGGTTCACCGTATAGGAACTCGGGATTGCTTAGTGGCTCGTTCAAATCTGGAAGCCTTACCCGTTGCTTAGAATAAACGTCGGACGAGGCCTCCTCCTGGTTCACACCTTGACCGCCAGAACTTTGCGGGTTGTTTTCCAGCGACTCGTTAGAATATACCTGAAAACCGTAGTTACCACCCCACCACCAAGACATGGCTATAATTTGTTTGAGAAATTGTTTGAATAATTTTTGAATGATACGTTCGTATGATAATTGTGCATCCTTAAATACAAAAAAATTGTCCACTATACGCATCGTATAGGCCTATATGATGCGTATAGGATCTGGTCAAACCGACAACATTGTACTAACTAGTCATTCGTACCACTATACGAATCGTATGGAGTAATACGCTGCGTATAGGGTACAACATACCTTCTGCAACTGGTCAGACGTTACCTCGTACCCTAAACTGCATCGTATGGCTCTACGATGCGTATAAGGGTTCGAATGACAAGTTAGTACGATGTTGTCTAACATTAGAATATGTGAAGGGCAATACGCATCGTATTGCCCTATACGATGCGTATAGAGCCCGGTCTGAATAGCATTTTCGGTGTCTTGTTAGTAGTCCCCTTTTAAAAACCCAATACCAATTGCAAGGTGAAGCAAGCCCATGGTTTCTCTTTAAGAGGACAACTAGAAAATATCACCCGCGCGCTGCGGCGGGACCGCACATGGATATTAACATGTTTAAGTATATAATTAAAGCCCACACGATGCGGCGGGTTTGTGAACCTAGTTACGCGCGTTGCGGCGACGACAATAACGTGACTAAGTACATAAAAGAAATGCCAATGAGTTGGTGGTAAGGGAGAGACCTGTGTTCCTTGTGACCCAGGTTCAATCCCTGCCCTCCACATTAGTTTCTGCGCATTGCAAATGAGGCCTAGCTCTTAGGATGATGCACATGGGTTTTACCCACGCCGATCCAGGGTTAGAGCCTTGGCTCTCCCTCAACCCCGGAAGGGGCCTTATTGGGTGTGATTTTTTCTTAGATGCTTTCCAACTCTGACGCCAAGTGGGCCCTGTTAAGACAACATATTGGCTGGAGTTGGACGAGTCTTTCCCATGTGACGGGTGGGTGCGACGTCACAACATTCAATGTTCGCCGTTAAAAAAAGTACATAAAAGAAACGTATGAAGTTGCAACCACTCGATCCTGGAGATCGGAAGATAGATAATTCGCGGCGCGAATATAAGTTAACATTGAAACAACAAATTTCATTAAAGATGTTAGTAATGAAGTACAACAAAATGAAAATAGAAAAAAAATAATTTTACAAACAAATATAAAAAAATAAAAGAAAAAAAGAAAACAAATTTGAGGGATAAACTTGAGAGTTTAGAAATTTAAGAAGTTTACAATTATGTCAAAGGGTAAACTTGAAACTTTAAAAACTTGAGGGGTATATTTGAAAGTTTATAAAGTTGAGAGAGACATTATGAAAATTGAGAAATTGAAGAGACCATTATTATGCTCTTCTCGGTGGCTTGAGATTGACCACCGACATTAGTTTTTAAGGATGTAAATTAAGCCCGCGCGGTGCGGCGTGTTTGCCAACTTAGTTACACGTATTTGCAGCGGTGACATTGAAGTGGTTAAGTACGAAGTTGCGGCAGTTCGGTATAAATAAAAAAGTATTATGCGTAGCACAGTGTCGCGTAAACAGTACCTAATATTAAACTACAACGCTCAAGAAAAAAAATTATTGGACAAAAAAGTAAAAAAAAAAGATTATTGGCAAAAAGAAAAACAAAAAGTAAAAAAAACATAAAACAAAAAAGGGTGCATGTAGGCTTCGAACCTAAGCATTGAGTTTAAATAATGGAGAATAAACCAGTGCATCCAAACAAACATTAAATAGTTGTACACATTATATTTAATCTAACATTATAGCTTTTGTTGGTGTCACCACATTGCTATTTAAGAGTATTAGGTATTAGAATGAGGCAAATAAATATTAATGAAAAGTAAAAGTGTATTTATCTAGAAACACTTGGATTCATTTTGCTTTAATACATTATTAAACTATTAATAAATGTATGCATGAAAAAGATTTATTTTCAAAAATATTTAATTTTTTTAGTGTTTACGTAAGCTTGCTTTAAGTCATTTATAAATTTTTAAATAGAATTAAATATGGTTTTAGTCCATGTGATTTGATAAAAATAACCGTTTCAGTTCAAAATTTTAAATTTAACATTTTTAATCAAATAGTTTCATTTTCATATCAATTAAAGTCTAGCCACTTAACACCATCCAAATTTTCTGTTAACTTTTTATTAAAAAGACTAAAATACCTCTATTATAATAAAAAACAAAATATGAATTATTTTATTTAACTCAATAAAATAAATTAAAAAATATATAAAAATATCTCTTTATCAGCTTCCCAAAAACTCACCTTCTTCTCTCTCAACCAAAACCCTAGAGGCCTACACCCTCCACCCGCCATCTCCACCGCCACCGTCACCGTCACCGTCACCGCCACCGCCTCTGGCCAGTCCACCACCACCGCCACAGCCACCCTCCCTTTCTACTCTCTACACAAACACCAGAGCACCACCAGAGCTTGTTCTCATCGTCTCCACCACTCTTCAAGATCTGTGACTGCACCACTCTTTCAACAAAAGCTTCAAAACTCAAATAAATGGTGGCGATGGTGCCCCCATTCAAAATCAACTCCCCCCACCCCCTTCACTATCATATCTGATCAGTTCCTCCATCATCTGATAAAATTATGTTTCTTTTGTAAAAACGGTACCTGTTTATCATCAATACAAATATGTTATGCTTTCAAACCGAAGTAATATGTGGATTTAGGGAGTGGTGGCGGTGTTATGGGTGATCTGTATATTGAGTTTGGTTACAGCAGAGTAGAAGAGAGTAACACAAAACCCCCATTAATTACCTTCTGTAATTGTGTGTGAAATTATTAAATTGGTTTGTTTACTAAAAATTATTTTGATTTTAATAATAATTATAGTATAAGTTTTCATAATTCTAAATAAAAAAATAATTAATAAAGTTTTTAGAGTAACCATTTTAATCCAATGGTATTTTTGTCTTTTTACGACAATTTAACAGAAAATTTGGATGGTGGTTAAATGACTGGATTTTAATTGATACGAAAATGAAACTATTGAACTAAAAAAGTTAAATTTAAACTTTTGAAGTAAAATGGTTATTTTGGTTAAACCACATGAACTAAAACCGTATTTAACTCTACTAGATATTATGTTGTTTATTATATATAATTAAAAAATTAATACCATATTTTTCCATGGATTGTTACCATTTCAGTGTATATGTTGATAGATATTCGGAAATTAAATATTTATATTTCAATAAATATTTATTCTTATTTTTTAATTATTTTCCTAATCAAAACAACAAAACCAAAACAACAAAACCAAACGACAAGTTATTAGGGGATATATTATTTTTCTTTATATGTGTTCAAATATAATTTTAAATGAAAATTTAAGTATTATTTTTACTTTTTTTATTTTTAATAAAAAACATTGTATTCATACATTCATATGTTTAAGCCAAATTTTGAATTGTTGTTTTATACAAATTAATATAAGGGTTTTTATTTCTTTTTTAGTTTTTAAAAATCATTTCGGATATTTTAAAGTAAATATGGTTTGGCTGTTTGTTCCGGCCGTAACGCGCCGGGGCATAAATAATACTTATGTATGTAAAATATGTATAAATGATGGTATATCAAATATCTACACACGTGAACTTTGCTTGTGCTTAAGCAAACTCATGCATTAATTAGACCCATTGACAAAAGGAAAAAAGACAGAGGATCTCAAGCGCTTAAAGTTTCCTAACACACAAGACTATCAAGGAAGACAACATTCAAGTGAATAATCTAATGAGTTAGTTATTCTATTATAGTATTATTTTTTTTCTAATCACATGGGGATGTTTAAGAAAGCATAACATGCCTACTCGAACTTAGATTATGCGCAACATCATATGACTTGGGGTGACTAGTGTTTCTTATCATTCTAGATTTCTAAAAAGCCATAAAAATTGGTAACCCTAATGGGAGCCATTCCTACCTTGCATCTCTTGACCATACCACCAACCTCATCCGCATCATATCCAGATTTCCAAACGACCAAGCAAACGCCCCCTTCTGGATTGGTCCTCCAATGGTGGTGTCCGTCCACCTAAGCATAGTTTTGCCATATATTCGGTCGGAATGCACCATTGGAGGTGCTCTAATGCATAAAAGTGATTTTTTTAATCTCTTAAATAGGTTGAGTCATATTTTTACTAAGTTGTCTATGTGATAGGACCTGTAGCATATCACGTGCGCATTATTTGCTAATTACTATTAACTAAAAGCAATTGTGATGTACAGTACACTTTTTTCATTGGTTTATTTTTTTTTATTTTCAACCATTATACTATATGAATTATACGCTTTTAGCCCGTTTTAGTTTCAATTAATTTTGTTTTCCTTTAATAACTTTCGTTCGTTAGTTTTTTTTAAAATACGGAGTACGAGTTTGTTTTTAGTTTTTTTTGTCAACGTTCCGATATAATCTTTTTTTAAAACAGATTTGTATTCAAAATCGAGTTTTTTTTATCGTTGCCTATAGCGAGTGTCGTTGAACCAATTATGAGCGAACAAAATCATTGTCGGTATTGGTATTATTGGAACCCGTATCGTTATTCGTTTTTTTGTTTTTGACGACCCAAATCGGTAATTTTTTTTATTTTGTTTACCGCTGCGTCTACGTTTTCATTTAAATTTTATTAACGATTGGGCTGACACCCGCCGTGAAACGCGGGTATAACCATCTAGTTAAACTTATTATGAATTGAGAACTATAAATATTCGTTTTCAACGGATAAAAACGTAAATACATTTAATTGATGACTGGACTAGTATTAACACATTGAGTGCGAATATCAATAACTACATATTCATCCCACTGGATCAGTAGGGTTAGTGGCTCAGTGACAGAGACAAAGTCTCTTATAGTACTTAGAGGCTGTTTGACAATTTCTGAACCAGTAAGTGCTGAACCAGTAAGAGGTCTGAATGGTTCAGCTTAGTTTTTTTGCTGAACCATTAAGAGGCTTGCTGAACCATTAAGAGGTGGGCTTTTAGCGAAACAAACACCCCTTACCTCTGATCGATTTAGAGGTAGCCTCTTAATGGAATCAATAAGAGGCTACCAAACAGCCCCTTATGTTTGGAGGTCTTGGGTTCAAATCCCACGTGGATAAAGAAATTCGCCTGTCTGAAAAAACTTATTTATCCCAATGGAGGATATACGAACATGATAAACCATGTTAAATTCACATAACAAAACCTGTTTTAGAGGTGATTTGAATGTAGCATATACTTTAATCATGTGTAGCAATACTGACCTTTGGATCTAGATCGAGTCTATGTGATCTTTTAATGTAAGGTTGTGATAATATAAGGTTGTGAAGTGTTTCAAGCTAAAGTTTTATTTCCAACGGATCTAACTAAACATAAATAAAATAAGGGGGAAACAAGAATAGGTATAACAAAAGACTAGAATAGATCGGTTGTATCATGTATGATTGTCAGTTTTTCTGTCACACCCCGCCTACACTAGTGTAAAATGTGAATGATTGATACATAACCGAAGCATCGAAAAAAATACTTTTACTAATCAAAGCTTAAAGCACAGTACAATTCTTATAATCCAAACTCCAAAATACAAGCTTAAAGAAAGCAAAGTAATCAATACTTAATATCAAAATACAAGTCTTCAAACACAACTTCAAAAGCTTGCACTAAACAGTCAGCTTTCACTAGCTACTTTCAAGTCATTAACTTTCCCAAAGCCCACCGACGTTCACGTGAGATGTGTGCTCAAAATAGACTGGATCAGTTTACACTGATGAGTTCACGATATAATCATAGTTCGAAACACAATTAAAACAATTGTCTTAAGGTATTTAGTGCAAGTACAACTATGTACATGTAGTTCAGACAATCATAATCAACATCAAAGGTATATACATAACGGAAAGCAACCAAACAATTAGTGTAAGATTCAACTCAACGCACTAAGACAAAAGTCCACCTGCGGGACCTAACTTCCTCCACCCACATATATGATAAGCGCTTGCATACGTACATATATACCAAATCAAACCCGTCATACTATTTTACTATTCCAACAACGCGTTCTCAATTCGTAAGACATATTTTACAATAATGTTTAAAATTTTATACTTTAAACTAAGCACACATCTTGTTTGAAATCAAATAAGAGGAACTCACCCGAGTTAAGCGTTAAAATCACAAGCAGTGATAACGGCACTAACTCTCACGTATTCGACAAACCTACGATAAGTGAATTTATCTAATATGTTCCAAATTAGGGTCCAAGCAAGGTTTCTTAGTAGTTTATGACTTAATTTACTGTTTTAAACCAAACCCTATCCAATTCTAATCCAAAAGTCCAAATTTTTTGATTCTGTTCATGAGGCATGGTCGTGCCTGGTCAGGGCACGTCTGTGCCGACTAAATTTCTAGTGGGTTTCCGGGTTAGATCCTTAAGTTCACGTAATTCATCAACTAACCAAGGCAAGCACGCCCGTACTAATTGGTTTCATCGACCTACAGACCAAGTTTTCTCGGCAACTCAATCCTAACCACGAGTTTATCCACAAGCACGACCGTGGTTTATAAGGCATGACCATGCCTTTGTCCGAACAGACCCAGCAACTTCTGATTTCGACATGTAGGTCTGATTTTCTCAATTTAATCCAAAACAAGTCTTAAAAACTCGTTTTCCATCAAAACATCCATGATTTACATGTTTAAGCTCAAAAATCATCTTACATGTCATTGATTTTGCTTAAAACTCATTTCTTTCAAGTTCAACTTCTATCTCATAATCAAAGATTAAGTCAGTCTAGAAAGCTTAGAAATTTTGAGCTGTGATGCTGTTTAAACAATCAGAAAAGTTCTGCAAGCTAAACTATTCACTTAAAACACCTAATCATAACAAGTTTTCCATTATAACACCTAAAACTTATAGAAATCATGCGGTTTGGGTCTAAATCACTTACCAACTAACCCATTGATGATTTAGACTTTTATTAGTTCTAGAATTGGTTCCAAGATCATCCACAACCGAATTTGAGGACATGCTGTCACACCCTGGTTTTAGGACTCACCGGGCGTGCGACCAGATTGGCACCTCCAATCTTATTTTATTTTAAAATGAGAGTGAGTGTTTTTTAGCGAAAAATACTTTTGGATCGAACTTGTAATAAACCTCAACCTGAGGGTTGATATTGCACATTTTCCAAACCTGGGGATAAATAAAACATTTTATTTTCATGGGGATTTAAATACCCCTTCAGTATACAAAATCATGGTCCTCGACCATTTACATGTCACCTACGTAAGCAGGGTAAAACTTGATCCACAAGGTAGTTGGCCTGTGCCTGGTAAGTTAACCCTTTTCCAATACCAAGCTACACAAGCATTGGTATCTAAGGGTTTTTACCTTCCGGCACCTACACCTGTGCATAACAAGGGAGTATCCATGTTTAGGAAATCGTCATCCTAAACATCTCCTCTTGTTTCTATCATTGCAGAGTTATCTTCATGGTAGCAGCATATAACCCTGTCAAAAACCTTTATATACATTTATCCCCAAGACTATCCCGTAGGATTAGTCTAACAGATAATCATTGGTTACCTGAAAAATATTTTGAAAAATAAAACGTCAGCACGAATGCTGGTGAATATGTCCATAAGGACTTAATTCGATTGGCAAATACAACATCAAAATATTTAACCATATTCTGGGTACAATCTACTATTCAGCGGAACTATTTCATCCGAGTGTACACACCACGGTATACACCGGTAATTTACGTAAGAGGATTGCTGGCATTACCAGGCTTACTTACTGCGATGTCCCATAACCGAGACCCCGTCTTACGTCCCATTACAGACAATTACCAGCCCCCTTATGGGAATTTCACCCATAAAGCGTGTATCCCTTGGTCAAGTTTTATATATACTTATGGCCTGAATGTTTTCCGTAGACTCCCTTATGCATCAAACTTTTGAATACATGTATTGCCATTTCGTAAACATAAAACTTTTTAAGGTTTTGAAAATAAAGACAGATAAACATATTCACTTTACTAGACGCTTGGTCTTATCTCAGGGTAGTCCTTGAATGCTAGTGTCAACCTTAACGCAAGTTCTAGGACAAGTTAGTTTCTTAACGCACGAGTTCAGAAATAAGCGAAAGTCAGAAAATAAGCGAAAGTTGGATAATTAACCGGAACAAGGGTACGAGGATCGAGGTAATTGGTCTCCAGGAAGCTTGGAAGAAGTTGGAAGTGGTTTGTGGGTGTAAAAATGGCCAGCCAATGCTAGATTTATAGTAGCCCGATTGGACCCGTTGCGGATAGTTAAAATGGGTGGTAGCGGTCCACTATCGCCCAGGGCTTGCGTTAGCCCTACGTGTTGCTTATGATTGGACTGTTCCTTAAAATGCGGCTAGCAGACCGTTACGGAGGGGCTTGGCGGTCCGCCACCATGACACGCGTCAGAATTTAAGGCTGAGTCACAGGACACGTGTCAGTTCCAAGAATTGCGGCTGGATTACGGCTAGCAGACCGTTACCCAGGCATTGGCAGTCCGCCACCCAACCATTTGAGCTTTGGCGGACCTGGCTAGTGGAACTCCAAGAAGATACGTCCTTAGCGGACCGTTAAGGAAGAAGGTAGCGGTCCGCTACCGGTCAAGCTTAGAAAATTTTCATTTTCAACCCTTGCAACTTTGGAACTTGGCAATTCAAGCCCTTAGGGTTTCAAATGTGGCAAATTGGGACCTTGAAATTTGGCCTAGTGTTACATCCTCCCCACCTTCATTCAAATCTCGTCCTTGAGATTTATTGGAACAGGTGCGGGTATTTCTTTTTCATTTCACTCTTTAGTTCCCAAGTGAACTCAGGTCCACGTCTGGAGTTCCATTCACTTTTACCAACACCAACCTCTTCCTTTTCAGTTTCTTAATCTGACGATCCTCAATTTGCAGAGGTTGTTCAACGAATTTCAATTTTGGATTCACCTCTATATCTTGCAGAGGCATTACTAGAGATTCATCGGCCAAACACTTTCGCAGGTTTGACACATGAAATACATCATGAACACCTTTTATTCCCTCTGGTAATTCAAATTGATAGGCGACCGGTCCGATTCTTTTTAGAATCTTGAATGGTCCAACAAATCTTGGACTGAGTTTTCCTTTTTTCCAAATCAAACTACACCTTTCCAAGGTGAGACTTTTAACAATACATGATCGCCCACGGAGAATTCTAACGGATTTCGACGTTTAGCAGCGTAACTTTTCTGTCTATCACGAGCCGCTTTTAAACATTCATGAATTTGTAATACTTTGTCAGTTGTTTCCTGAACTATCTCAGGACCTGACAATTGGTTTTCTCTAATTTCTGCCCAGCAAACCGGAGTTTTGCATTTTCTGCCATACAAGGCTTCGAATGGGGCAGCTTGGATACTTGTGTGATAACTATTATTATACGAGAATTTCATTAGAGGAAAGTGGTCATCCCAACTTCCTCTAGGTCTACCACACAGGCTCGAAGCATATCTTCCAGAGTTTGTATAGTTCTTTCACCCTGACCATCCGTTTGAGGATGATAAGTACTGCTAAGACTTAAACGTGTTCCCAGTGCTTTCTAAAACCTTTGCCAGAATTGATACGTAAAACGTCTGTCTCTATCTGACACAATGCATAACGGCACACCGTGCCAGCTTATCCATACTATATGTTTCTTTCATTGGAAGAAAATGGGCAGACTTTGTCAACCTATCAATGATAACCCAAATCGTATCATTTCCTCGGCTTGTCCTATGGTTATCATTTCCCACTTCCATACTGGAATCTCAAGTTGTTGCAATAATCCAGAAGGTTTCTAGTGTTCGGTGATGTAGTGCGAAGCACACATCTTTATTCCTATTGTTTTCATGTGTTTTTGATTAGTTTTATCTTTGTTTTGAGTCGTTTTTGTATACTATTGAGTCTATTGTATATTACAAGTGCTCGTGTGAGATACAAGTGAATACATGAAGAAACCGAGCAAGAGAATGAAGGTGAAAGTTCAAAAGTCAAATTTGGTGAAATTAGAGCTCTCGCGGTACGCGAGAGAGAAAGAGGAGAGCCTCGTGGTACGCGAGGGAAGCTAGAAGCGTGCCCGACTAATTTGTTCCTCGCGGTACGCGAGGAACCCAGCCCAATGTTTCGCGGTACGCGAGAGAATTAAATTCCGTGAAAAAATCTAAATCGACTTTTAATAGGATTCTAATGCCATTTTTCAAAGGAGTTCGATTGTTAGCTATCTAGAGAGAGACCAGAGGCGATTTTGGGGCTAGAGAAGGCTATTGGATTGCAAGATCGAAGCTTTGGAATCCGGGTTTGTGTAGTTTAGCTTTTTCGGTTCTAAAGTTCGATACTTTGTGTTTGATTTTTGTGTTTGATACCATGGTTTGTGTTTATTACTTATGTTTTGGTGGTTTGAACATGATTCTTGGCTAAAACTCATATACTGCCCGGGTCTTTTGATGATTATTTGTTAAAGTTGCGATTTTTATCCGTTTTGGATTATAATGATGGTTTAATGATTTTGTAAAAGGTTTCTTGATATTAATTGTGATGAATCTATATGTTTAGATCTGATTAGTGTTTGATTTACGTTGATTGTGGATGTCTTCCAGTTTGATTTGCGTATCTAGGTCATATACTTTAGGGTTTGTGATTGTTTGTGTGGTTTGCTAGAAATAGTAGCCATAGGAGTTGTGATTGAGTGTTAAGTAGAACTGAGTGTGTATCCTATCTCAATACCCGAGAAGTGAGAGATAGTCGTTTAATCTCCGTCATTAGGAATCCGAGTGTCAACTGTTTGAGAGGAAGTTGGTATTAGGTGTCTAGTGATTGTTGCTATTATGAGTCATAGTTCTTATCTTGAGATTACCCAGTGCATTATTCGAATGTATTGTGGATAGTGAGACTGAAAGGTGATCTGTCTTTCGGGTACTTTATCAATGTTGGAGAGACTGAAAGGTAATCCACTATCTGGTGAGTTATTACATATTTAGGTTCCTTATTTGGTGACACCCTGAGAGTGATTAGGGATCCACTAGGTAGTCTAGAGTTGTTTCCTTAGAAACCCAGATCCATCTTAGTTTCCAGAACCGGTAGAAGTTGTGCTTTACAAGTAGGATTCCGACCTAGGTAGTATTCTTCCCATCTCTGATATTACCTTAGTTCTTTGTCTTGATAGCTTGAGTCGATCTTTTGTTTGCTGCAATATTAGTAGTTAATCTTTAGTGTAGTCAACCCCCATCAATCAATCTTTAGTCCGAGTCAGAGTCTAGTATAGTTATAGTAGTGTCTCTAGGGTTCGATAATCCGGTTTACCATTATGCCGTGCTACACTCGATAGGTCTACTTGCCTGTCAGTGCGGTTTAGTCGAAGGTACTCCATTTATTACTTAGGAGTCTAGGTTAGGTTTTGTTAGTTTTTATATAGACCGTCTGGGTGACATCATTCGGCATTGACTTGTGAACAAGTCAAACACTTTGCAACATAGGAAGCAATATGCTTTTTCATCCTGATCCACCAATAGTCTGGTCTCAGATCTTTATAAATTTTATCGCTTCCTGGGTGCATAGTATACTTTGATTTATGAGCCTCTTCAAGAATTTGTTCTTGAAGATCTCCTGCAATAGGCACCCACACTTATTTATTCATTCAAAAAAGGACATCATTTCCTTTGATCAATTGATCAATCATTTTTCCTAGTTTTTCTTGTTCAAGATTAGCCTCTTCTAAGGGTAACTTTTTCGCTTCTTTGATTTGTTCCATGAGATCGATTTTCAACTCGAGTCTCAAACCACGTACTCTTTTAGGATTTTCTTGCTCTTTTCGACTCAAGACATCGGCTACTATATTAGCCTTACCTTCATGATAGCAGATTTCGCAGTCATAATAACTCAGGATTTCTAACCACCTTCTCTGCCTCATGTTTAACTCTTTCTGACCAAAGATTTATTTCAAACTTTTATGTTCAGTGAACACTATGAACCTGACTCCATAGAGATAGTGTCTCCATAATTTCAGGGCGAAAATTATGGCACCCAACTCTAAATCATGAGTCATATAGTTCTGTTCATGAGTTTTCAATTGCCTTGATGCATAAACAATGACTTTGTTTCTTTGCATCAACACACAACCGAGACCGGTGCGTGAAGCATCACAATAGACTACAAAATCCTCTGTTGCATCTAGCAAAGCTAGAATTGTAGCATTCGTAAGTTTCTGTTTTAGCGTTTCAAAAGCTTCTTCCTGCTTTGGTCCCCACTCATACTTAATAGATTTCCTTGTTAATGAAGTAAGAGGAACAACAATTCGGGAAAAGTCCTGGATAAACCTTCGGTAATATCCCGCCAAACCTAAGAAACTCTGAACTTCGGTCGCCGACTTCGGAACTTCCCATTTAGCAATTGCTTCAATCTTAGCAGGATCAACTTGAATTCCGTTGGCATTTATCATAAGCCGAAGAAATTGAACTTCAGATAACCAGAATTCACATTTCGAGAATTTGGCATACAATTTCTCGTTCTTAAGTAATTCAAGGATTAATTTCATATGTTTTGCATGTTCATCCTTACTTTTGGAATAAAGAAGTATATCGTCTATAAACACGATAACGAATTTATCAAAGTAAGGTTTGCCGATTCAATTCATCAAATCCATAAATGTTGTCGAAGCATTAGTGAGTCCAAATGGCATCACCATAAACTCATAATGTCCGTATCTCGTTCTGAACGCAGTCTTGGATATGTCTTCTTCTTGTACCTTCAATTGATGATATCCTGAACGAAGATCAATCTTTGAGAAACAACACGCTCCCTGAAGCTGATCAAACAAATCATCTATTCGAGGGAGGGGATATCTATTCTTGATTGTGACCTTGTTCAGTTCACGGTAATCAATGCACATATGCATAGACCGTCTTTCTTCTTGACAAATAATACCGGAGCTCCCCAAGGTGAAGAACTCGGTCTTATGAATCCTTTATCTAACAACTCTTCAAGTTTTTTCTTCAATTCCGCCATTTTCGTCGGAGCTAGTCTGTACGGGGCTTTAGCTATTGGAGCTGTTCCTGATACAAAATTTATTCTAAACTCGGTCTTAGATGTGGATAGTCGTCTGGTTGATAAGAGAATTGTGATGGTTGGAGGCATGTTGAGTAGAGATGTCGTGTGGATATTTTTGAGTTCCGTGATAGGAACTGATGCTTGTTGGTTCGATTAGTTTGTAATAGAAGTTTGGTCCCTATGTAAAACAGTTTTTAGTTATTAACAAAAGAGGTATACGACTTAGCTTCCGTTGTATGTTTTGGGTATCAACTTTACTGTAACTAGAAGGCGACCTTTTGACCAGTATGTAGTTATCTGACGAACAGAATGTTATGTCTAGGAAAGGACAGTGTATAAATATCTTCTAGACGCGTCGTTCTTTCCTGGGAATATCTCTGTTGGAGGTACTACTCTGGTTAGACGACTGTCCTGTGTTACGGGTGTGACAAGTTGGTATCAGAGAATCAGTTTAAGGGATTTAGATACTAATAGGAAGTTAGTATCTAGACTTAAAATAGGGTTCTGTAAGATAGCTAGAATGCCATAGGTTGAGATGTTGATTTTCATTATGAATATAACAGGTAATATTGAGGAAACAGATAATTAAATGCATTCTTGGCCAAATGTCTTTAATTTCTGATTTTCTGGATTATTACTAGTTATACGAATTCTGATATTATACATCTGTATGTAGGTACAAATGGCAGGACGTGGTAGAGAACGAGGAAGAGGTAGGGGTAGGATGCCTAATACTAGGTCTCATACCCGCGACACGACAAACACAAACCCTGATCCAAATGAAAACGTAAATATGAATGCTAAACCCGAGCAACCGGTGAAAGAAGTCATTATGACTAAAGCTCAATTCCAGGGAGCGGTGGCATCCGAGGTCACCCGAGTGCTTCAAACAACTCTACTTAGACTACTTGACGATGCTCTTAGGAAAAGAGAAAATCACAACAGTCTGGGCAACCGAAACGAAGGCACAAGTGGTGCTATTCCCCGAACATAAGACACCCTTCATACTACTCCTATAGGAAGCAATATAGGAACCACCCAAACTCATGAAACAGTAAGAATGACAAATCAAAACACAGGAGTTCATGGACAAGGATGCAACTATAAGAACTTTAGTGACTGTCATCCCAAGCCTTTCAATGGAAAGAAGAATGCTATTACAGCATTGCAATGAATCACATCTATGAAAGCAGTAATTAAGATGAGCGAATGTAGGGCCAATCAAGCTGTGAAATTTGCCGCACATTCTTTTGAAGAAGAGGCCCTTGACTGGTGGGAATCAATCAAGCAGAAAAAAGGAGAAGCTGTGATTGAGAGGATGACTTAGGAGGATCTCAAGTCTTTGATTGTGAAGAGATACTGTCCACAAAATGTTGTGGATAAAATTGAAGCTGAGTTTCTACGGTTCGAAGCAGGAACTATGACTCATCAGGAGTATACAACCAAATTCAATGAAATGGCCAAGCTGGTGCCACATCTAGTAACTCCTGAATCCAGGAGGATTAAGTGCTATGTTCAAGGCCTACCCCCTAAAATTCGTACTTTAGTGAAAACTACTGCACCTGAAACCGTGGATTCAGCAGTACAACTTAGTGGAGTAATGTATGATGAGATAGAAGCACAGGAGAAGGCCAACAAGAGAAGCTTGGAAAAGACAACCTACGAACCCACAGATAACAAAATCCCAAGAAGAGAAAAAGATAATCCGGGAAGAGGTATACAAGGGATTACATGCCATCACTACCAGCAAGTGGGACACTTTATAAGAAATCGCCCAAGTATAAAATGTTATAATTGTAACGAATTAGGGCATTTTAAAAGTAATTGTCCAAAAGCATCTCTAGCAAAGACAGGTGGTGGATCCAAAGGACGTATATTCATTCTAGGAGGAAGGAAAGAGGGAGAAGAATAGGTACGTCTGTTATAAAATATTATGTGTTTAAAAGAGATAAACCCTAGTTATAAAATATACCCTAAGAAGAATCATTGATTCAAGAAGTATTTCATAATTTCGAGGACGAAATTTCCAAAAGGAGGGGAGATTTGTAACACCCTGAAATTTTCCGTAAGAATTTAAGAGCTAAAAATAATAGAAAATGAAAGTCCAGGGGTTAAAATGTAATTAGTCCAAAGTTAGAGGATCAAAAGTGAAGATTTGGATTTTTGGACGGTAACAGACCGTCACGGAGCATAACGGTCCGTTACGGGTTAAGCAAGGAGTTGCGTAGGAGTTGACACGTGTCCAGATGACTCAGCACTAATTTGGATGCGTAACGGACCGTCACCACGGGTAACGATCCGTCACACCGCAATGAGATCAGAGGCCGCCACGTGAAAGATGACTCATCCGCATTGGGTTGGTGACGGACCGTCACAAACCATAACGGTCCATTACGGCGAGGCGGTGACGGACCGCCACCAAGCATAACGGTCCGTCACGACGTGGGATTTAGCCTATAAATAGATGGTCAAACTCAGTAGTTTTCACACATCCAAAACACCACTTTTGCACACACTCACCTCTGATATCCCAGTTCCAAGTCCCGTTTCGCGTTAGAAAGTCCGGTTTCTAGCCTTACGCCTTCAAATAGCCATAGATAATTCCGGGGTAAGGTTCTGATACTTTGGTTACTTACCATTAAGCTTTGATTATATAATGTTAAGTATATTATAGATCCTAATTAAGAAATATTGGAAGTCGAGGTACTGTCCGAGGTATTTGACATATTATCGATACACTAAGCCGAAATACTGCCTAGGTGAGTTCCTCTGAACTTAATGTGTATTGTTACACAGTTGTTATATGAAATAGTCACCCTATTTCATGTATATATAATGCGTAATAAGTACTTTATACGTTCTGTTGTGGGATGGAACCTATGGGTGGATTATCTCATCTTACTGGTGTGGGAGGACCAGTAGGGTGGGATAGTTTATTCGGTTTATACTGGTGTGGGAGGAACTGATGGGTGGGATAGCTAATAGTTGTGAATAGTCGTCTGGGTGATCGGAGAATTGGGATGGTCAGAGGCATGTTGAGTAGAGATTTCGTGTGGATATTTTTGAGTTCCGTGATAGGAACTGATGCTTATTGGTTCGATTAGTTTGTAATAGAAGTTTGGTCCCTATGTAAAACAGTTTTTAGTTATTAATAAAATAGGTTTACGACTTAGCTTCCGTTGTATGTTTTGGGTATCAACTTCACTGTAACTAGAAGGCGACCTTTTGACCAGTATGTAGTTATCTGACGAACAAAATGTTCTGTCTAGGAAAGGACGGTGTATAAATCTCTTCTAGACCCGTCATTCTTTCCTGGGAACATCTCTGTTGGAGGTACTACTCTGGTTAGATGACTGTCCTGTGTTACGGGTGTGACATTATGTGACCCGGCTCTCCACAGCCATAACAAACAATGGGCTTCCTGTTCTTATAACTGTTCTCCAAAGTGGGCTCCCCATTCTATCTTCCTAATGCTTCAGTGATGGCCGTGTCGATTAGGAGTTGAAAAATAGAGGAGGAAGAAGAAGCAGTGGAGGCTGTTATTGATACATTTATTCCTACTGTAGAGGAAGTCTCCCACAGCACTGCTCGGAACATTCCGTCGCAGGAAGAGGTGAGGAAGATAGATTGGGGAGCCCACTTTGCTGCGATCGATGCTAGGTTGGAAGTGTAGCCACCGGTAGAAGACGAAGAGCCGGTGGACAAGGAGATACTAATTAAGAAGCCTGCCGAGAAGGCAGAGGAGAAGAAGAAGGGGGTTGGATACGCCTAAATATGGCAAGTTCTTAAAAGATCTTCTTTCCAATAAGAAGAAGCTAGAGGAGGTCTCTAAAGTCTCACTTAGTGAGGGATGTTCTACAGCGGTTCAGAACAAACTGCCAGAGTAATTAGCAGATCCGGGTCACTTCACCATCCTGTGTATGCTTGGCGGTTGAACCACGCGTTGGCCGACCTAGGTGCTAGCCTCAATCTGATGCCATATTCCATATATAAGCAGCAGGACCTAGGAGAACCACAGCCTAAGTGCATGAGCATATCCTCGGCTGACCGTTTAGTCAAGCATCCATGGGGAAAAGTGGAAAATCTTTTGGTGAAAGTAGGCAAATTTGTCTTCCCCATGGATTTTGTCATCCTGGATATGAATGTGGATGATTGAGTCCCGCTCATACTAGGACGCCCGTTCCTACGTACCGCCAAGACATTGATTGATGTCTTTGATGGAAATCTCACACTTCGTGTAGGGGATGAGTCGATCACATTCGATGCTGCAAAGTCCATGAAGTGGGCGAGTGAGCAAAGTCACTTCGTGTGCATGATTGATGCCTTCATAGACCATCATTGGGACTCTGATCCAGGAGAGATAGTTGTTGATGAACCCGCCCCTGATTCAATAGAACATTCTAAGTGGGCGTTGGAGATAGAGGAGTTGTTGGATGCACCAGACGATTACGGTGGCGAGGTGCCTGAAGATCTGCTAGAGATGATGGCAGAATTAGAAAATATTATTGGCACAACCCCAAGTGTGGGGAAGTTGGAGAAGGAAGAGGATCTTGATGATCCTGGTGAAGGTTTAGAGGTCACACTATTAGAGATACATATTCCTAAGCCTATCACCATTGCTCATTCTGAGAGGGGAATTGCTGAGCCGACCCCTGGTTTTAAAGCCCCTAGGTCTAGGTCGCCCCGTAAGAGAACACGTGCTTTGAAAGATTCATCTAGGTTGAGGGTAGTGCAAACCCCAAGTGTGGGGAGATTTAGGTGTGACAGCTTGCTGGGGTATTTGAATCGGCTTACATTCGGACCAGGTAGGTTTAAGCTGTGGTGGAAGGATCTGAGTACTAAATGTGATATAAGTTCATTGCTTGATAGGAATATAAGTGCGTTGAGGGTTTGGAGAGCCGGGAGACCGCGCAGGATGAAGGCGGTTCCGGTTAGAATCAAGGAGAAGCCTCCTGATAGGCTTGTTTGATTCTCAGGCAAGTGCCCGGGATGTATAGTTTGTAGATCTCGTGCTTCTATTTTCGTGCCAATTTTGTGTTTTTCGGTGTGCGTGTCTTGTTTGTGTCATGTCTTGTAGGGATTCGCGCTTAATTCGGTGAGGAAAATCATCAGGAACGGAGTTTCAGGTTTGTTTTACATTGGTTTTTATCATTGGAACGGTTTTAATTGGATTCGGGTGAAAAAGTTTTGAGGGGTCCAAATATTTTCTAAGTATAAAAAACACTCTTAACTTTCTGTCACCATGGGTGTCTCGCGGTACGCGAAGCAATAAGAAAACTCCCTCGCGGTACGCGAGGGACAAGTATTTTGGCTGGCTTAATTTGTGCCTCCTCGCGGTACGCAAGGAGTGCTGCCTGTTCCTTCACGGTACGCGGGGGACCCCTGGATTTGCCTTTTTCCTTTGTTTCCCATGGTTTCCCCTACCGATTACCATTCACCATCACCGTCCTTCATCATCCATCATTATACCACCATTATTATCATCCACCACACATCATCCATACCATATCCACCGACCACCACTACCATGGGGAACTTAGAATCGTTCGTGACCGTTGATCCACCTTGCTTTTGCCATTAATGTCTATGTGTTTGCCACTCATCGGGTACGATTCCCTGCTATCTATCTTGAGTCTTAGTGAGTCAGTCGAGTATTTTATTTTAGTTTGAGTCTGTAACTTGTGTTAGTTTGATTGTGCAACCGCGACCAAAATGTTATACGGTGCATAAGAGGAAGAGCGAAGCTGGACCATTCACTGTTATATTACCAGCTAAGTCGCTTCCTGTTTATTTTTGCATTTTTATTTTTATTTGTGTCTCAGTTCACATTAGGTACAATGTTTGTTTCAAGTGCGGGGATGGGACTGTGTCTAGTGAGTCTAGGTTTCTAGGTTGTTTTATTTTATAAAAATTCAAAAATACAAAAAAATTGAAAAATTTTGAAAAATTTCCTTTGAAATCAAGATTTTTGCATAATAAATGGAAAAAAAATAGTACAAATGGAGCTGTTTCTTGAGTTTTAAAAGAAATAAATAATTGAAATCGAGTTTAATTAGTGATGTTTTGGTAGATCCAGCTAGCTAGTAGAGCTTAAATAGCCCGTTTGTGTTGTTTAGGAATTTAATTGGATTAAAAATCATGATATCTTGTGGGTATTCATCTTAGGGTAATCAGTAATGCTGAAGCTGTCAACATAGGGTGATAGGTAGCACGTTAAGTTAACATTTAGAGGTTTTTGAAATTTCTTGGCACACCACTCTCTTTTTATGAAAATAAATCCGAGTTTCGGTGGCGCCCGCATCCATAATCCATATACTTGAGCTTATTTGATTAGAATCCTAAGTCTTGCTTATGTGTTACCCTCCGGGATGACCACTTGGAGAAAACATCACTAAGTGATTCTTATGTGCTTCATTGTTTAGACTGTAATCTATGTGTTACCTTCCGGGATAGTGACTTGGTTGAAACGCCTCTAGATGAAAGTTAATTTGCTTATTAATGCTCATTGATACTCATTCATTCATTAATCATCTTAAATTATAAAAACCTGTAAATTTTAGTTTAACGTGGTGCATGAAATCTATATATTTTAATCCGTGCCTTTTGAGTGTGAGTCACATAGATTGATTATTTAGCTTGGTAATATGAATTAGAACACTAAACGGGGGCTTGAAAGTTGGTGCTTGGGTTTAATCGGATAGAAATACTAATTATTGCTTTTTAACGCTTAAGTATTTTTTTGCTTATTGAAATCATTGAGTTTGTTAAGCTATGTCCAGTTCTGATTCTATTGCAGCTTTTTCGAGGACGAAAAAATGTTAAGTGTGGGGATGTTTGATGTAGTGCAAAACACACATCTTTATTCTTTTATATTCATGTGTTTTTAGATAGTTTTGTATATGTTTTTACTTGTTTTTGTTTTGTTTTGAGTCTTAGTCAGGTTACAGGAGCTCGTGATGATTACAAGTCAATACATGAAGAAAACGAGCAACAGAAGAAGCCCCGAGGATTAAAAATGTTGAAAATAAGTCCCTCGCGGTACGCGAGGGAGGAGATACAATGTCTCGCGGTACGCGAGGAAACTCAAATTCGGGCGTGACTAATTTGTCCCACGCGGTACGCGAGGGGCTGGCCAAAATCTCTCGCGATACGCGAGAGAGCCGAAAAAGCCCAAATTGATGAATTAAAAGATTGGGATTGCAATTAGGTTAGGAGTTCGATCTTTTAGCCGTCTGGAACAACCTTTTGGGTGATTTTGAGAGTTAGGAAGTCAATCGGAGTGAAAAGTTGAAGGCTTTGAGATCCGGGTTCGTTGTAGTAGCGTATTCGGTTTGCAAGCTTGAATCTTTATCTTTGATTTGATTGTTTTGAACCATGTTTCTGTCTTTTACTTTTGTTATGGATGTTTTGAGCATGATTCTTGGCTAAATACTTGATACTGCCTGGGTTTAGGATGAATACTGCGTAAAGTCTTGATTTTTATCGGTTTTTGGATTCATATGATGGTTTAATGATTTTGTAACCGATCTTATGTTAATGAATATGATGTTTATGCATGCTTTAATCTGATCTATGTTTGATTTCAATTCCGTATGTTAATTGTGGATGTTTTCCAGTTTGATTAGCATATCTAGATCATAGACTTAGGTTTGTGGTTGTTTGTATGGTTTGCTAGACATAGTAACCATAGGATTGTGATTGAGTGTTCATTAGATTTGAGTGTGTGTCTTATCTCAATACCCAAAAAGTGAGAGGTAATCGGTTAGTCTTCGGTATTAGGATCCTGAGTGAAATATGTCTGAACGGAAGTTTTCCTTAGTTTGTCTTAGTATTTGTTGCTATTCCGTTTCATAGTTGTTATCTTGATATTACCCCGTGCATCTTTGATGTATTGTGGACAGTAAGACTGAAAGGTGATCTGCCTTTTGGGTACTTTATCATTGTTGGAGAGACTGAAAGGTAATCCGACCATATGGTGAGTTTATTACATCTTTAGGTTCCTTAGTTAGTGACACACTGAGAGTGATTAGAGATCCACTAGATTGTCTAGAGCTGTTATATTTAAATAATAAAGTGTGCGGGTGTCTCGAGTTTGTTTGTTAACTATGAGTGTTATCAAAATATTGAACCCTGCCAATTCACTGTTAAGACCGGAGGGCATGGGTTCCGTATGATCATGAACACCGCCCCGTCACCTTCGGTATCGTCCCACGCCGAAGAAACACAACGGTATGACACCCACTGCCATAACAAGGATATGCAAAGTTTTAATACTCAAAAAATAACAAAATTTATTCAGAGTTTCTTAAAATCACTAAATAGTAATCAGCTTTTATGTATATTCTATTTAAATCATTTTTTTTAAATCAAAATGTTTATATAAAAAAATCATAACAATAAAACAATAAATGAAACATGGGTGATTTTTATAACTAAAAACATTACAAATATTTTATTAAATAATATTAAAACTTAGCTTTAAACCAAAACTAATAACAATGTCATGTTTGAAACTAATTTAAGGTTAGTTGTAATGTAATGTATCATAGTTTCTTTCTTTTTTTCATGGTGCATAACTTATTTTTTATTATTGTCTTTTACATAATTATATTTTTAAGGTTAGTTGTAATGTAATGTATCGTAGTTTCTATCTTTTTTTCATGGTGCATAGCTTATTTTTTATTATTGTCTTTTACATAATTATATTTTGATGTAAACGTATGTATGGCAATGTGTTATACTCCTTGAGTAGGGACGTGACTGTGTCACGTAGACTGGTCACGAGGCGAAACACCGTCCCCTAGGACAATGAGGGCATACACGTGACCAAGCTGATGTTCGTGAGGCAAATGTTTGATTTTGAATGGCTAATTAATATTAGACCCATCACGCTTACCTTTTAAAAAAAATATTGTAAAAATTCATTTAACATTTAATATGATTTTTTTAAATAACTTTCATTTGTTAGTTTGTTTATTCAAAACAACATGCACAACCTTGCTTTTTTTTAACATTAGGATATAAAGTTTAACGAACAAAATTATTTAAAAAAATATTTGATTTCGTTAATAATATTGACACGTGTTTGGATCACATTTCGGATCATAAAACATTAATTAAATTAATAGTGGAAGCAATACAATCTTATCCATTTAATTTTGTTATGGAATAGAAAAGAGTGGTGTTCGCTTTGTTCAATGCAACTTTAATTTTGTCGTTTCTATTTTGTCGCACATATTAGTTGTCGTCACTCCTCACGTCAATATAAATATAGTACCTACATTATTAAAATAATAAATGATGAATTAAATACGATTTATTTCATCAAAATTGAAAACGATCGGTCAAGAACGGGTAAGGGGTATACCCATGTGATTATGGTGTGATGTGATAATAAAGTGCACGCCACGTGACGCCACGTCAGATTCTGGAAAAATCACACCATAATCACATGGCAAGGGGTATACCCATGTGATTGTGGTGGTGTGATAATTTAATGTTTATTTTTGAATTTTTATTTAAATAAAATAAAACATAATATTCATTAATAATAAAAAAAATTACATTAATAATAAAATAAAATTACATTAATAATAAAATAAATTACATTACTAATGATTTGATTTTTCATAAATATACTCAATCAAGTCCGCCTTTAGTGCGTTATGAATTTCTCGATTGCGTATTTCTTGACGGTTTACTCGCTTTTGATCTTCATCAATTTCTTCGTACATAACCTCCTCCTCATTTGGGTTGTATTGACAAATTGTCGCTCCTTGATCCTCTAAAATCATATTATGCAAAATCACACAAGCATACATAATGTTCCGGATTTTGATTTGAGATCAAGATCGAGCCGGCCTTTCTATTATATGCCACTTATTCTTTAATAGACAGAACGCTCGTTCAATATCTTTTCTTGCCACCTCATGAGCCTTTTTATAATTATTCCGTTTAATACCTTCCGGACACGTAAGAGACTTGACAATTGTTGCATATTCCGGATATATTCCATCGGCTAGATAATACCCTCGCTTGTAATGCGATCCTCTAAGGTCAAACGATGAGTCTGGTGCGGTTCCGTTAATCATATCGTCGAATATAGGCGATTGATTAAGAACGTTAATGTCATTGTTCGCACCGGCAACGCCAAAAAATGCATGCCAAAACCATAGATCATTTGAAGCCACGGCTTCAAGCATAATACTTGGCCGAGGATGATCGCCGCGTGCAAACTGACCTCGCCACGCATTTGGGCAATTTCTCCAATCCCAATGCGTGCAATCGATGCTACCAAGCATGTCGACAAAGCCGTGTTTAGCTTCATGAAAAGCATATAACTGTTGAATGTCGCTAGCCGACGGTTTACGTAAATATTTTTGACTGTACAATAAAATTATAGCTTTAGAAAACTTGTAAATACATGACCTGATCGTTCGTTCTGACATCTTCAAGTAATCATCAAACGAATCACTAGCAGTACCATATGCCATTTGACGAATCGCGGCCGTACACTTTTGAATGGAGGTGAAGCCAACCCGACCTCTTGCATCAACACGTTGACGGAACCAATGCACGTCTCTCTCGAGATCAGTATTAATTTTTAAAAATAATCTCCGACTCATTCCAAACCGTGTATTAAATTGCTCCTCCCCGTATAAACAACCTTCGTCAAAGTAATCTTTGAGTAAAAGTGTGTTAGCCGCCGCCCGGTCACGGTTAAGACGTGCACTTCGTTTTAATGGTCTTGAGGACGATTCCGCCTCTTCCCACCACCTAACCGCCGCCGATGCCATAGCTCCGAACGCCATTACCCGGTCTTCCTCGCTTGATGATGAAGACATTTTAGTAGAGTGAGTAGAAGGGTAGAAAATTGGTGTGTAGAAGTGTGAAAATATGTAATAAAAATTGAGTATTTATAGTGAGTAAAATTAATATTATTAATTATTATTATTTGTTTAAATAAAGATCTTTCAAACGGTAAAATTATGTACCGTTCAACGGTACATTTCTTCAAAAAGGGACAAGAACGAGCGTGATATTTCTCACGTCAAAAGTTCACGACGTGATTTCACAATGGAGGGGGCGGTGTAGCAGGAGGATCACAGCGTGATTTGCCTTGCCACGGAGGATCACGGCGTGGATTATCCTTGTATACCGGATGCTCTAAAGAATCAAACTGGACCCTCTTATAGGGGTGGGTTTAGGGTACTTCTATGTGTTCGTTAGGGTTCACGGGGGTATACCGCCTCCGCCATTTATGATAGTGTCATCGGGTAGAGATTCCGGGTAGTAGAACCCGAGAGTGAAGCGATGAAGGTATATTTATTTTTTTTATCCTTTTGTTTTAGGATAGTATTGGACTATTGGGTAAAAAAAATACTAGTCCCCTCCCTTTATAGTATCATGGTAGTTTTGATAAAACTGATAAAACATATTTTGATTGGATAATCTCTAAGATATTTTTGGGTTCAAGGGGTTCTACCTCTTTCAACCTTAAGAAACTTGGTATACCGCGCGTTACAATTATTTGGTTTTTAAAATCAAAGCATAGATAAGAAAAAACATGTAGCGAACATAAATTCGAAAAGAACGAAAAAGTTATGTTTTTATAAAAATGAATTTTATGAAAAATAAAATGAATTTTAAAAAATCATTTAACAAAAATATAAAAACGTGTAAGAATTAAGTTTGTTATTATAATTAATTAAAAAATAAAGCATAAAAAGTTATTTAGATAAATTGCAAAAATAAAATTGAGTTAAATATTAACAAGAAAAGATTAAAAGAAAAGCTAAAAAACCACTAAATACTTAACTAAATAAAAAAATAAATAATAAAAACAAAAACCTATATGTAGAAAAGACAACGAACCGGGGAGGGGGAGGGGGAGGGGGGTTCGGACCCGCACCTCACGGGTGAAGAAGGAATGTTCTTACACCAAGGCAACTCTACTTTTCTGTTTATATAGCGTTTCAATTCATATACATATAATAGAATGAAAAAAAACTCAAATGCATTATTCACTTACGTGACGTAGTGAATAGTTCGACTTTTCATAACACCGACACCCTAAAATAATAGTATACAAATGGTTCTTAGTGTACGAAGGCTTCCTACCCGTAGATTTGATTTAATCTAGGGGCTTAAAAAAACACGGTGGTATAGATGTAAATAGAATGAAAAAAATAAACGAGTGTCTAGGTAAAAAAAAAAAAAGGGGTATTAAGGTCAATCTCTAACAACATGCGTTAAAAACAATCTATATAAAAAACGTATATCAAGCCCTGAAATCACCTTCACCCTTACGTGATAAAAGCGTATAAATCAAACACTGAAATCACGTTCACCCTTATTTAGCATATCAAATTCAAGTATTTAATCACGTTCACCCTTATTTGTATGATCACGATTGTTGATTTGTATGAGGTTTATTACGTTTACGTAATAACGCAATTATGAGGTTTATTACACATACGTAATCACGCATGTTGACTTGTATGAGGTTTATTACGCATACATAATCACACATGTTGATTTGTATGATGTTTATTACGCATATGTAATAACGCAAGTATGAGGTTTATGACGCATACGCAATCACGCATGTTGATTTGTATGAGGTTTAATACGCATACGTAATAACGTAAGTCTGAGGTTTATTATGCATACGTAATCACGCATGTTGATTTGTATGAGGTTAATTACATATGTATAATTAATAACCGGTAGAATGACAAAAATATCCCTCCCACTAAAAATTAAAAGGAACATTCGACGCACTGCTATCCCTTCGTACGGAATAAGACATTTGTATTTCAAACTTCATATATATATATAAATAAGGGTGGTTCAAAAGGGAAAGACAAAAAAGGGGAACATGAGGGAAACAGTGGGGAACCGGCTCAAACGGACATCGATTGAACTCATTCCAGCGGCGTTGGAACCAGTTCAACGAGCCGGTTCCAACGCCGCTGGAATGAGTTCATTTGGAGTTCGTTTGAGCCAGTTCCCCATTTTTTTAAAGGGAGGTTCAAAAGGGAACAACAAAAATACGGGGAACAGGGGGAAACAGAGGGGAATCGGCTCAA
Source organism: Smallanthus sonchifolius (assembly GCA_023525975.1). Lineage (NCBI taxonomy): Eukaryota > Viridiplantae > Streptophyta > Magnoliopsida > Asterales > Asteraceae > Smallanthus > Smallanthus sonchifolius. The sequence continues at coordinate 107,887,458 of CM042021.1, forward strand.
ACGAACTCCGATTAAATTCATTCTAGCGACATTTGAATTGTTCGACGAGCCAATTCCAACGCCGCTGGAATGAGTTCATTTGAAGTTCGTTTGAGCTGATTCCCCATTTTTTTAGCTTTAGGGTTTAGGTTTTTGAGGGTTGGGGGGTTAGGTTTTCCGGGGGTTGGGGTGGGGGGAGGGTTTAGATTTTTGAGGGGTGGGTTTAGGGATTTTTTTTCGGGGATGGGGGTGGGTATAGCTTTTAGGGGTTTAACTTTAGGGTTTAGGATTTAGCTTTTAGATTTTTGGGTTTCTGGTTTAGGGTACGACGAGCTGGTTCCAATGCCATAAGAATGAGTTCATTCGGAGTTTTTTTCAGTCGGTTTCACTGTCGTACATGGTCAATTTCAATGGAACATGAAAACCCAACACTAAATTCAAAACCCTAATGATAAAACCCTATTTCAAATCTCTCGAGTATAAAGCTTCTATGATTTCAAACTCTAATTAAACTCCGTTTCAAGATTGTGTGGTTCAAGAATTGTTGTTAATGATTCTGGAGCCGGTGTTTGAACCCAGATTTTCGCCCAAATCACACGCTTTTCGCCCTCGAAGGTACATGCGTATATGGTCCGTGAAAGGCAATTTAACCTAAATTTTTGATAAATTACATGTGTATTTGATGATCAATTTTGTTGAAAAATATGTGAGGTATCAGAAAGTCTTGATTTTGAGGCTAAAAGGGACATCAAAGGGTGGTTAAAGAACTAAGAAACATTAGATTTTTCGTGAATAGATAATTTTTGAAAAGGGTGCGAGGGATAAAAAGTCTTGGTTTTGATAAATTAGATGTGAATTTCATGAATTTTATGATCCGGGTATTGATGTTTATCGAAAAGGGTGGTTAAAGAGCTAAGAGAGATCGGATTTTTCTTACCCGATGTCAATGAGTTTCTCGACGACGGGACATTTCTTCACTTAGATCATCCAGGAAGGAGAAGTACGATGTTCATGGTTTGAATAACGTCTGTTATATACAATCTCTCATGTAACAAAATCATATCTTTTGTTTTATATTAATGAAGTGTAACATCCAGAAATTTTAATTATAAAAGATAAGGCTTAAGAATAAAAAGGAATAAAGATGAGGGGCTAGTTGAGAATAAAGATGGTCAGTCTGAAAGGACCATCCAAACCCTGGACGACATGCTCCGTGCTTGTATTATTGATTTCAGTGGTAATTGTGACATCCACCTACCACTAGTAGAGTTCTCCTACAACAGTTATCACGCGACTATAGGCATGCCGCCTTATGAAATGTTGTACGGTAGAAGATGCAGAACCCCAGTGTTTTGGGGCGAGATAGGACAGAAAGAATTGGGATGTCTTGAAGTTGTTAAAGAGACCTCAAATAGCTTGACCAAATCAAGGCCCGAATGAAAGCTACGCAAGACCGACACAAATCCTACAGGGATAAAAGACAAAGGCCTATTGAATTCAGTGTCGGGGACAAAGTAATGTTAAAAGTGTCGCCCTGGAAGGGATTTATAAGATTCAAAAAGAAGGGAAAGTTGATTCCGAGGTTTGTCGGACCCTTCAAGATCTTGGCATGGGTAGGGGAAGTTACTTATCGATTGGAATTATCAGATGAGTTAAGTGGGATTTATCCTACCTTTCACGTGTCACACTTGTGAAAGTGGTTAGCCGATGAATCAGCACATGTGCCACTTACCGACATAGAGGTAGATAACAACCTTAATTATATTAAAAAACCCGTGGCTATTCTAGAAAGGAAAGAGAAATGATTGCGAAATAAAGTAATTCAGCTGCTAAAAGTACAATGGAAACACAGAAAATGGTCGGAAGCTACTTGGGAAATGAAGAAGAAACGAAGGAGTCACCCCCCCTCCCAATTGTTTAACTCATAGCAGGTTTTGAGAATGAAACCTCTTGTAAGGTGGGTATACTTGTAACATGCAGAAATTTTAATGATAAAAGATAAGGCTTAAGAATAAAAAGGAATAAAGATGACGGGCTAGTTGAGAATTTTCCCAAAATTGGAAACCCTCCCCATATAAGGCCAAGCCGCCACTTGCGCAAACCCACAACTCCATTCCTCTTTTAAACTTCACGCAAACAAGGAGGAGAGTTTAGAGAGTTCTCGACCAAAGAAGGAAGGAAGAAGAATCGGGTCTCGAGGTCCATACCTTGCTTCATTATGACTAAGGATCACGAGAAAGCTACACACGTTTTAAGGTAATAAACAACCCTAAATCTATGGTTTTCGTTAGAAATGGATTTTTATAGTAAATATAACATCCCGAAAATCGACGAGTTAATGGGTCAAGTTAGTGAGTGACCCGAATCCCTAGTGAACGACTCGTTTAGCAAATGTTGGAGCGTAAATTATGAACTAAGGGACCCGGTTAGCCAATTAGTGAACGGTTCGAGTTCGAAGCCCACGAGAAAGAAACCCAAGGACCCGGGTGGAACGTTAAGTGGTTTAAATACCACTTATGTAGAAACCCTAGGTCATACGACCTAGGGGGTGTGTGCGACCGTGAGGAGCAAAGAGAGAGAGAGAGAATTTCCGGCGAATGGAAAGAGAGACGGCGAGGGGTGGTTCCCGGCGGTGCTTCGGCAACGGTTTTGTACTAGTGAATCCATGGCGCAATAAGGTAAACCGTGTTTATGTTTTCGTTATTATATTCACGCTCGTTTTGCATGGATTTTAGTTTACGGTTTCGGTTATGGTGACGGTGGTGATGGGAACATCCGGTGACAACCTCGTGGTGGAGTTTGATGGTGATTAGTGGGTAGTGATGGACCCGGCGGTGATGGAGTCAATGGACGATGGCAACGGTGGCTGCCATGGTGATTGGGCGATGAGGATGGTGAAGTCCGGTGACGGCTTTATCGGGACGAGGAACGACGACAGCCGTGTGGACGACCAACTTGTCGGCGAGCATGACTCAGGGCGGCGGCGTTGACTGGTGGGGTGCACAACGATGAGGGTGGCAACTAGTCACGGTGCTGGCTGTGTGGGTGGCACACGGTGGTGCACGGACGGGCTCGGCTAAGGTTGTCGGCAAGGGTTTGCATGGAGATATTTGGGTTTGCATGGCGGGTTACGTGCATGCATGGGAACCCGGTTTGGATAATTGAAATCTCAACAGGTCGAGGACGATCCGATCCGTGTATTCGTGGAACAATGGTTCGATGATCAGAGCAACGAGTTGATGAGACGGGTTTTGGGGTTTATATTTTTTGCATGTTCGACGTATATTTAGAACGTGTCTAATCATGTGATCGAAGGTTTGATATGCTCTGGTTTTGACAGCGAGGTACGGGATTTCAGAGCAAGGATTTAGATTCTTCGCAACAAGTGAGTTTCTAATCCCCTTTTTACCTGTTTTTGGGGCTACCGTACATACTTACACGTTTTATCGTTAAATGCATGTGTTATGAGAAATGAGTTAAACATGTCAAGTTTTATGAGTTAACCATATCATTTGAATTAAATCTAAGGTTCAACGTGGTGTCCCTAGGATGTGAGGGTTAGATGTCGGTATGACACAGGTGTGTCGTGTATTGACTTCAGGATAAGTCAGAGGTTGGGTCTAGACGTTATGAGGATATGACTAGGGCATGTGTTTGGTTATACACGAGGAGATCCGTGTAAGGATGGTCAGTCGTAGTACATGTCCAGGTAGTGTCATGTGTGTATATTTGTTGCTTTGTGTGCTTGCATTGTTGTCCGTGTATACGCTCAACCATGGTAGAGGATTCGGTCCTTCGAGTCGTCACTATGCATGTGATCTGGCAGTCATCATGTGGGAGACGTGTCAGTCACCGTGTGGATGGTGAGGTGGTCACCATGCGTGTGATATGGCAGTCATCGTGTGGGTGATGTGTCAGACATCATGTGGATGACGAGGTGGTCACCATGCATGCGATCTGGCCGTCATCGGTGGGTGACATGTCAGTCACCGTGTGGATGACGGGATAGTCATCATGGATGACGAGGTCGTCACAGAAAAAGGAGACGGGGCCCCTTTGGGGGCGGGAATGAGACCCGAAAAGGGGTTCTCGAAGGTGATATGAATATCCCGACGAGATAACCCTGACGAGGGTATGTGTGTGATTTATGGTATGTTAATATTGCTTGACCTTAGTGTTAAGGAAATGATGTGATGGTTATATTAGCTTGTGTGCTTAATATTGATGAACGTGATATCGTGTTTACGATGGAGGTGTTAGTAGACCTTGGGGGAGTCTTGTTTAGGACTTGTCAGCTCTATGTCTAGGAGTTGGTTATGTGAGCCGGTTTTCGGGTTGTTATGGGTGATAGGTCACAAGTGGTGTGTCGGTAAGTTCGATCTAAATTGGTGATACTTACGGGTTATGGTTATAGGTTAAATTAGAGTTTGTTGAACCCTAAGGGAGTTGGGGTGTCTTAGGGGACTTGGGTCCTCGGTGTGCTTAGTAAATTATTTTACAATTGAAGCAAAGGAACTGGGTCTTAATATAAAGACGTTTGCAACAAGAAGGTTTCTTTTAAAGATAAATTGTTACAACTCACTCAGTGTAGAACTTTATATGTGCGTTAGATTGTTTTGCGGTGAGTTCATGTGACGATGCATCTTGCCTTGGGAGCGGGGCTACTCGGGTAAGTGTGTATGCATTCGTACGATAAGGTAATGAAACATAATGGTTTTAAAATACGAATACTACTTGAGTAAAGACTTCCGCTGTATGTTTTTATAAAGAGATGAGCGTTTTTAAAAGAATACACCATGATGTGACCCAACTGTAGGGTGCCTGGTTTGGGGCCCTATAACTTGGTATCAGAGCCGTGGTTTAACAGAAAAATCGGTGTCTTTAAATACCTTAACTTAAACTGAAAATGGGACGAGAGTAACTAATACCACCAAGAGTAACCGCGAGCCAAGAGGTACGTTTTTCATATTGACTTTAATTGTGGAATTTGACTTATGTAGTGTTACACTATGTGAAGTTGTTTGGTTTGATTTTACGGTTTGGTTATTCTGTGTGGAACTATATTATGTGAAGCTTTGTGTAGTGGAAATTGTATTATGTGTAACTACGTGGTAGTTAGTGTTTAGTGTTTTATGTGGATTTGTGTGGGAGGCATGTGCTTCCATTATGTGTAAGGTAGAAAGGTAGTGTGAGTATGATAGGAAATGTTTAGAATCTGAGTAGTGACGTGGATAACCAATCACATTTGATCACCGTGATTCGGTGGTCTATTGTTACTCTTACATTCTGAATTTGATACCTATAATAATCACACAAATGTTCTATCTTGTGTAGGATTAATGATCGATATGTCAAGGTCAATCAAAAACACTTATAAAAACTACTACTTAGTGATGCGTGTGAAACTATATATATTTTAATAGAGATTTATCACACAGTATTAGTTTTAAAAAGGGTTTTCACCAAAGACTAATCACACACACATAGGGCAGTGTACCCGTCGGATAGCAATATAGTAAAGGTAAGAACCGGATATCAATCCGTGGACACGGTGGAATGCGATAATAAACCGGAACTAAAATCTAATCAAGTGAGGGTATAAAGATATTTTGGAGAGTTTTGTTTAATTAACTAACATGCAAATATATAAAAACTAAGCTAAGGTCACAATTCAAACAATTAGGGAGAAAATATCACTTCGGTGTCGAATCCATCTAGAATACATCCAATACACTCATAGAAACATGGCAATCACACGAAACATAAATTGACCAAATTCTTGTCAAAGACATCTAATCAAATGACTATTCGGAAAGCTAGCATGAATTACACAAACTAACCACCTAAAGTCATACAATGAAGCTCACGTGTTTAACAATCATATTAATGTTTATAAAGATTAAACTAGTTTCCGGTTAAGGTACACTAGTCCAACAACTAGTTGGAAAGATAATATGAATAACACACTACCCACCTCAAGTTGATTAAATTAGATAACAATATGCATTTCTTCAACATACAATGTTCATGTAAAGGTTATATAAATTAGGAGAATGTGTCAACAATTCCTAGATAAACATAAAACTAAGCATGAAACATTCTAACAAACACCTTGTCTTTCCAAACATAAGCATAAGGATACACATACAAATATAATGATTCATAAACAAGACTTCATTCACCATTCCTAGTCAAAAGCCACAAACTAGTACAAATACATACACCAATCCATGAATATAAGCATAAACCATAAGTTTTCCAACATAATATGATATACACAAATACAAGTCTTGTAAACACCTCAAAACACTTGAATACATAATTTCATTGAAGAATAATCATACGGTTGTCATAACATTAACACAATAATTGCTAATAATCCATGAATGTTGTCATATGTATCTAAACTTCATCTAAACCAAAGTGAACAGGAGTTTTAGCTCATCATGTGCACAAGAATTACAAATAAACAGGGAAAAGTAGTAAGAAACATGATATGAAAACAAGAATCAAACCACTCCTCCAAGCCTAGATGTTGTTGTTGATGTAAGATGATCCTCTTGATGTTGTATCCTCTCCAAGAATCTTGAAATATGGCTAGAACAAGAGAAATACGAGCTGGAACAGTAGACTTTCTCCCCTGGTTGCTTCATGTCTGAATGAGAGTTTAAGTTCTGTTTAAATAGAAAAGGGGAGGCACGACCGTGCCAAGAGAGAGGGCACGACCGTGCCAAGTGCAAAGGCGCGGTCGCGTCTAGGTCTTTGCCGCGACCGTGTGACAGAGGGTTGACCGATCCGGAGCTTCCATTGGGTCTCTTGCTTCGAGGTGTCAGACTCACGGGTGTTCCCGCGACCGTGTGGAGGCAGGGCACGGTTGTGCCTTGCCTTTTGGCTTGGCGCGGTCGTGCCATGTACGGGGCGCGACCGTGCTTAGGGTTTGCAAGTTAGGCACGACCGTGCCAATTAGGGGCACGACCGTGCCTTCATCACAGAAACCCTAAAAACTTCACTTTTTATCCTGGAATCTTCTTGTTTGTTCACAAGCTTCACAAAAACCTACAAAACGGGAAATGAAGCAAATAAGTGCCTAAACGTTGAATATAACCAAGAATTGTTCGTTAAATGAGCGAAGTTTTGTGCCAAAAAGATGTGTAAATACTAACACATCAAACAACCCCACACTTGAACATTGCTTGTCCTCAAGCAATAAATCATAATAAAACAAAACTTCCAATGACACTATGGATCAATTCGGAAAACCGTAAGCATTAATAATTTATAAAGGTTTGACAAGAATTGCAAAATTAACTAAATGAAACCCAATGAACCCAATGAAGTGCCAACCGAATGAGCAAATGAATATGCCTAGGAAATCATTAGCATGCAACTTTATGCTTCTCACAATGTTCACACACACTCGGGAATATATATGATCATACAAGTAATGGTGTATGTATAGAACACTCAAATGCCAAGACAATTAACATGCATAAATCATAAGCTTGCTAAAAGATCAAATCTCTATCAACTAACATGAAACAAAGCACAAATCAAGAGGGCTTTAAACGGGTTGTAACTTGGCAATGGTTAAGGGTAAGGAAATGGAATTTAAAAGTGGCTAAATGGCTAAAAACCCGGCGGTTATGCTAATTCAAAAACTAAAACACTTCTAATATGAAAAATAAACTAACTAATACTTTCGTATATAGGTAAGAGCTAACAACCGAATTCTTTCCATCTTTGCTCACAAAATTGCTCTAATCGACTATATTTCGCCTGATTTTTGTGAATTTTTTTTTATTTTTTTTATTTTTTTTTTACTATTTCTTTTCTTTTGAAGGGAACTAAGTAAATATGCATCTTTCCTTAGCTAAAAACTTCTTAAGAATTTGAAGATTACAACAAAATAAAAGCTACAAAATTAACATTAGCCGACCGGATTTCTAACACGGGTGAAAAATAGAATAAATAAATGAAAATGCTAATGAAGGCTTAATGGCGGTGTAATGTGGGTAATAAAAGAAGAACATGGGATAGGCTCAACGTGGTTAACTAGTGGATGTGTTCGGGTAAGGGAAAACAAAGATAAAAGGCTAACAAAGTGGTTTATCCTAATGCCTCAATCATTTTTATGCAATATTTATGTTCATGATTTCGAAATGTATACTAAAAGCAAGTTCTAACAAGCATGAAACATCCGGCACACTCAAATCCGCAAAAACGAGAGCAAACAATGTCTAAAGCTATCAAGGCTAAAAAATAAACTCACGAAAACGGAAAGGAATGGGTGTAAGCAAAAGGTTACATGCAATTCATTCGTTTAGCTCACTAAAACTCATGGTTATCACAAAAAATTGGGTTTGACTCAATGGAATTTCTATCTCAATTGCTTTCAAAAAATCAAACCTCTATTATTTACTAAAAATTGTGAATGCTAAATGGTTAACTTTTAATTTAGTGCCAATAAAAAATTATGAAGGAATATTTTGCAAAAAATGAATCGATAAAATGCTAAAAGGACAAACAATGCGCGAATACAATCCCACCCTACACTTAGAATTGTACATTGCCCTCAATGTACAACAAAAAATAATGTAAAGCAAAGAATGAACACCCAACCCCACACTTAGAAACATACATTGCCCACAATGTATACAAAAACATGCAAAGCAAAATGGAATGCAATGCAATGGAGTGTGAAGGGATAACTGAAACTTCCCTCGTGTCGATCATGGCACACGCAAAAATCCAACCCACAACAATGACGTTCCACGTAGTTCCATGTAGTTCCACAATTCCAAGATCTAATCAAGACTAACATCAAACACAGATCAGTAACATCAAGCCAAAATATAAACACAAATATATACAACAGTACATGGAAACAAAAGTACAAGAAAACAAAAGTACAAGGAAACAAAAGTACAACATAAACGCCGTAGCGCGATACAAGAGTTTGTACAATACAACAAAAGTACAACTCACAAAAGGTGATACCAAAACAGTGGAAGGCACTACTCCTCCATCTCAAAATCCTCAAGAGCAAGGCCGGCACTCTCTGCTCCATCTCTTCCGGGTGGTGGTGACTGATGATGCGGTGGTGGTGATGGCTGATGCTGATCGGGCTGCTGCCCTGGCTGCATAAAGAATGGGAGGGGAACCACGTATGGTGCCCCGCCAGCAGCAGCGGCGCACTGGACCTCATACTGCCAGGCCCAGTAAGAATAAATCATGGGAGACGGTCACCGAAGGTGGTGGTGGAGGCGGAGGAGGTGGAGGAGGAGGCGGAACAACTGGATCCTCGACATGATGCTCGTGGTGCTCCTGCTCCTGCTGAGCTGCGTGCTCCTGATGGGCGGCAGCTATAGCCTCGGCCTCGACCTGAACAACATCTGGATCGGGGCCCGGACGGTCTGGATCCCATACCCGTCCCCATCTGTCGACCAATCTAATCCCTCCTGCGCCTCGACGAGCTACATGCATGTTTCTGAGTGTCTGCACGGTCATCACGACGGTCTCGGCCACAGGGGTCAGGTCCCCTATCAAATCGTCGGTCAGCAGCTGAAAGTGCCTCGCCAACTTGGTCACAAAGTGACCTCCACAGATGGCGCTGGTAACATCGCGCCCCGAGCTGTTCACCAAGTACCCCGCGATAGAGTGCGCAAGATTGCAAGTGCGCGGGCGTACAAGGCAAAACAGATAGAATAACTCCCTCAAATTCACTACCGTCTCTCCCTGCCCTCGCCCAGATATGGAATAAACAATGCAGCGATGAAGAACACGGTGTAGCGGATCCCGAAGCCTTGGTCAAACTCGGATCGTAAATCCCAAAACCAAACTCATGCCAGAACTGGTCCTTATCCTCCTCTGTCGGGAACTCAGTGATACCCTCAGTGAATATCTCAGTCTGGAGCTCCTGTCTCGTGTACAATCCTAACAATCTCCCAAACCGGGCAACCGACATCACTCGCCACTCCCCACCTAACCTAAACCTAATCGTCTCGGGCTGTTCTAGGTCTAAGCAAGGATAATCGAACTCATATGTGGAGAAAAACTCCATCACAAGCTCTATATACTGGATAGCATGGAACCTGAACAAACGGCGCCAGGGGCGGTGACAAGATCGTCCCATCGGTCCCTCTGACCAATGGCATCTATGGCGGCCGGCTCCAAACGACGAGCGGCTAAAATCCGGCCTCGGCGGGGCCACAGAACATCCAGACGAGCCTCGTACTCGTGCTCGTTGAGATCGAACTCCAAGTATGGGTGATCCCTGTTGCCTGCCATCTGCACGATAACAAAATTAAAATCACAACAGTTATGAAGACGCTAAACTGAAGTTATGAAGTTTCTGACCTAATTATGAAGGGGCACGGTCGCGCCTGGGAAGGGCACGACCGCGCCAAGGCCAAAATCTGAGCCCACGGGCAGTCCAAACCCGGCAGACACGCTCGCGCCTGAGAAGGGAACGACTCGCCTAGGTCAAAAGAAGGCCACGGCCGCGCTAGAATGACACACGGGCGCGCCTTGGACAAACCCATGCTAGCACGACCGCGCTAGTGAGAGACACGACCGTGCTCAATCCAAACCCTCATCCTGGAAACCATTTAAGCCAGGCACGACCGCGCCTAGGTCAAGAGCGCGGTCGTGCTCCTCCCCAAATTGGGGTTTCAGATTCAAAATTGGACATTTTTAACATGGCTACGAAGGGGCTTGTAATGCAATACAATTCCAGGATGCTAAACTACCTATGGCTACATAATTACACCTAAAATGAAGTTCAAAAACAGAAAAAAAACAAAAACCTAGAATTTTATATAAAAAAGAAAAATTACGGTCCTAATCACGAACATAACAATGAAAAGATTAGAATATCGGGGGCGTACCTGACTTCGAAGGAACGGAGATCAATAATACGGAAAGGAAGAAAATCGCTCGTAGGGAGGGTCTCGTTTTGGGGTAAAAAATGGCGAACACTGCCGTTTGATTTAACTTAACCTGCCCCAAATTTCTGAGGCACGACCGCGCCACTTACATAGGCACGACCGCGCCAAGGTCTTGAGGCACGACCACGTCCATAGCTAGGCACGACCGTGTCTCATGCCCAGCAGACACAGAAACCTGATTTGTTATGAGGAGTGTTCCAAACCCGACTGCGATTCTTCCAAGTTAAAATTTCTAAAAATTCAAAAGACATACCTGTGACATTCCAAGCATTGCCCCAAATCCGCTCGATCCAAAATACGCTCTGAATACCTAAACTAAAAAGTAAATGGTAAAATCCTAAAAATTAATAAAAATAGGAAAATAAACATAGAAACAAAATCTAAGAATTGTTACCAAAACAGGCTAAGTTTATTAAGGAGTCGTTAGCTAGACTCAAGTCCCCTAATTCATTTGTCCTTGGGGTGGAGGTCAACTACCTCCAATGCCGGGTCAACCGGTCCGTCAATGTATGGTTTAAGACGATGACCGTTGACCTTGAAGATCCTCCCATCTTCGTGCTCAATCTCGACGGTCCCATAAGGAAACACCTCCCTAATCGTGTAGGGACCCGTCCATCGGGATTTCAACTTCCCGGGAAACAATCGCAACCTAGAGTTGTAAAGCAACACACGACCACCCACTCGGAATTCCTTCTTGTCCTTCAAGCGTCGGTCATGTAAACTCTTAGTGCGCTCCTTGTAGATCGTGGAGTTGGCATAGGCTTGATTCCTCAATTCATCAAGCTCATGAATCTGAGTGAACCGGTTCTCTCCCGCGCTCACCAAGTCAAGATTCACCGCCTTCAACGCCCAATAAGCCTTGTGCTCTAACTCCACCGGAAGATGGCACGCCTTCCCATAGATCAACCTAAATGGTGTGGTACCAATAGGCGTCTTATACGCAGTCCGGAAGGCCCAAAGTGCATCATCTAACCTGTCCGACCAATCCTTACGGTTCTGACCAACCGTCTTCTCTAGAATCCGCTTTATGCCCCGGTTTGTGACCTCTACCTGTCCACTAGTCTGTGGATGGTAGGCTGTGGAGAATCTATGGTTCACACCATATCGTGATAATGCCTTCTCCAACTGGGAGTTGCAGAAGTGGGTCCCACGGTCACTAATAAGGGCTTTGGGGGCACCAAAGCGAGAGAATAGCTTCTTCAGAAATTGAACAACCACCCTAGCATCATTAGTAGGCAAGGCTTGAGCCTCGACCCACTTAGAAACGTAGTCAACAGCCACTAGGATATATCGGTTGCCACGAGAAGCTGGGAAAGGTCCCATAAAGTCAATACCCCAGACATCAAAAATCTCACAAATCTGGATGCTGTTCTGGGGCATCTCATTCCTCGACGAAATGTTGCTCGCCCTCTGGCAAGCATCACAAGCTCGGATCATCTCATGAGCATCCCGGAAGATGGTAGGCCAGAAGAAACCGGCGTCAAAGACCTTCTTCGCGGTCAAGGTAGCTCCATGGTGTCCGCCTGTCGGGCCCTCGTGGCAGTGTCTAAGCACTTGACGTGCCTCATCTCCGAACACACACCTGCGCACGATCTGATCAGCCCCGACTCGAAATAAATAGGGATCCTCCCAAAGATAGTGCTTCACATCCGCAAAGAACTTTCGCTTCTGCTGATGCGTTAAGCCCTTAATCACGATCCCACTAGCAAGAAAGTTTGCAAAATCAGCAAACCAGGGACACTCCTCATCCTGTGTCTGTATGTGCATGAGAAACTCGTGGGGAAAATTGTCATTTATGGATGACCCCACAAGTTCAGATGAAGCTGAACACTCAAGATGGGACAAGTGGTCCGCTGCGACATTCTCCGCGCCCTTCTTATCACGGATCTCAATGTCGAACTCCTGAAGTAGCAAAACCCACCGGATCAGTCGGGGTTTGGCATCCTGTTTGCTGAACAGGTGCCGAAGAGCTGCATGGTCAGTGAATACAATGGTCTTTGATAGGACGAGATAAGACCGGAATTTATAGAAAGCGAAGACAACGGCTAGGAGCTCTTTCTCCGTCGTGGTGTAGTGCTCCTGTGCGTCTTTGAGCGTCTTGCTCGCATAATAAATCGGGTGAAACTGCTTCTCTCTCCTCTGTCCTAAGACCGCCCCAACAGCGAAGTCGCTCGCGTCACACATTATCTCAAATGGCAACTTCCAATCAGGAGCTACCATGATAGGGGCATTCACCAACTTCTCCTTCAACAAATTGAATGCACTAAGGCATTCGTTGGAGAACATGAACTGGGCTTCCTTCTCAAGAAGCTGGGTCATCGGTCGGGCAATCATAGAAAAATGTTTAATAAAGCGTCTGTAAAAGCCCGCGTGACCAAGGAAGCTGCGAATAGATTTCACGGAAGTCGGCGGGGGCAGCTTAGATATGGTATCAATCTTAGCTCTATCAACCTCAATCCCCGCGCGTGAAACCTTGTGCCCAAGCACAATGCCCTCCTTCACCATGAAGTGGCATTTCTCCCAGTTCAACACTAGATTGGCCTCCTTGCACCTGGCCAACATCCTCTCCAGATTCTCGAGGCAATGATCAAAGGAACTCCCAAACACAGAAAAATCATCCATGAAAACCTCTATGGATTCCTCAATCATATCATGGAAAATGGCCACCATGCAACGCTGGAAAGTGGCCGGAGCATTATACAATCCAAAGGGCATCCACCGATAAGCAAATGTGCCATAGGGACATGTGAATGTCGTCTTCTCCTGGTCCTCAGGAGCGATCGGGATCTGGAAGTAGCCAGAGAAGCCATCCAGGAAACAATAGAACATCTTCCCCGCTAATCTCTCCAACATCTGATCAATGAACGGGAGGGGGAAGTGATCCTTCCGAGTAGCATCATTGAGTTTGCGGTAATCGATGCAAACTCTCCAACCTGTGACTGTACGAGTAGGAATCAGCTCATTCCTCTCGTTGGTGATAACAGTCATGCCTCCCTTCTTAGGGACAACCTGAACCGGGCTAACCTAAGGCGAATCGGAGATGGGATAAATCAAACCTGCATCAAGTAACTTAATCACCTCCTTCTTCACTACCTCCTGCATGTTCGGGTTCAACCTCCTCTGGTGCTGCACAGCGGGTCTGTAGTCATCCTCCATAAGGATCTTATGGGTACAGAAAGAGGGATTAATTCCCTTAATGTCCATAATCCTCCATGCAATAGCCTGCTTGTGCTGCTTCAGCACCTCCAATAGCCTCTCCTTCTCATCACTCGTCAAATCAGAGGCGATAATGACAGGTAATCGAGACTCACCATCTAAAAAGGCATACTCCAAATGGCTCGGGAGCTCCTTAAGCTCAACAGGTGGTGGGTCCTCAACAGAAGGCCGCTCAATCGGCTCAGACTCTCTATCAACCATTGCGAAAACCGCTGAACACTGGGGAAACTCATAGCTCTCCTGGCTATGCCACTGCTCATCAAATTGATCCTCACCAATTGGATCAATCGTCTCCCCCCTACAATCTGGGTGTTCAGGGACTCCTCCTCAGCTGTATCCTGGAGATAATCACTCACGCAAGAATAAACAGTCTCAACAAAGTAGAGTGAATCATCCTGATTCTGGGTGTGCTGCATGGATCTCCCAACATCAAAGGTCACCTCCTCTTCATCCACCCTCAATGTAAGCCTCCCTGAATACACATCAATCAGGGCCTTGGCGGTGGCCAGGAACGGTCGACCTAGAATAATAGGGACATTCTTGTCCTCATCCATGTCCAGAATCACAAAGTCTACATGAAACACGAAACGATCAACCTTAACCAACATATTCTCCACTATCCCTCGCGGATACTAGACCGAACGATCGGCCAGCTGGATACTCATGCGTGTTGGTGCAGGTTCTCCCAAATCAAGCTTAGCAAAGACCGCATATGGCATGAGGTTAATGCTAGCACCAAGGTCAGCTAAGGCGTTGCTAACCGACAAGCTACCTATCAAACAGGGGATGGTAAAACTCCCCGGATCTCGTCTCTTCTCCGGTAGCTTGTTTTGAATCACCGCCGAACACTCCTCATTCAGCGTTACCTGAGACAACTCCTCCAATTTCCTCTTATACGTGAGGATATCCTTCAAAAATCTCACATACTTAGGCATCTGAGCTAGAGCCTCCACAAATGGCAAGTTGATATGCAACTGCTTAAACAACCCTAGAAACTTACCATACTGCTCCTCCATCTTCTGTTTCTTCAATCTGCCTGGGTATGGAACGGCGGGAGTGTAATCTCTCACAGGCTCATGAGGGCGTGATGTGCTCGCCGGTTTACCCCTCGGCGGTGTCTCATCCGGAATCTCAATCACAACCTCCTCCTCGGATGACTCATGCACAGGGATCTGCGGATCCGGTCCTGTGCCTCTACCGCTCCTTGTAGTAATGGCCTTCACATGAGCCTTAGGATTGGGCTCAGTGTTGCTAGGCAGGCCACCTGGCGGTCTCTCAGAAAGAAGCTTCGCGATCTGCCCGACCTGGTTCTCTATGGTCTGGATCGAAGCTTTCTGATTCCTCAACTCAGTCTCATGCGTGTGAAAACGCTCCTCCATGTACCGGTTCTGCTTCTCTGCCAACTGATTCTGACTCTCTGAGTTGGCAAGTAGCCGTGCAACCATGTCCTCCAAACTGGATTTACCCTCAGGTGCGGGTGGCGGACCGCTGCTAGAACCTTGGCCTTGAAACTGGCCCTGCTGAGGTCGGAACTGGGAACTCTGTCCCTGAGACTGGTGAGACTAATGCTGGAATGGGGGCGCTGAGTGAATCCGGGTGCTGCCTGACTTCCAACTGAAATTCGGGTGATTCCTCCACCCCGGATTATATGTGTTGCTGTAGGGATTATTCTGGGGGCGATTCTGGTTGGACATGAAATCAACCTGCTCGTGGGCCCCCTGATCCCCTACCTGACAAGCACTCGTGGGATGCGCCCCACCACAAAACTCACACAAGGACTGGGCCTTGTGGACGTGCATCTGATCAATCTTGGTGGAAAGTGCTTCCACCTGGGCAGCTAAAGAGGTAATTCTATCCACTTGATGGACACCCTTCCTCTGAGTCCTCGCTCGGGAAGTATGCTGAGTGTAGCACTTCGCTGCCACCTTTTCTAGCAGGTCATACGCCTCCTGGGGTGTCTTTGTTCCAATATCTCCACCCGCGTATGCATCAATCAGCTGCTTCCCGGTCATCTCTAGACCGTTGTAGAAGGTCTCACACTGCTGCCACTTCAACAATCCATGGTGGGGAACCTTCCTCATCAGTTCCTTGAATCTCTCCCACGCCTCATAGATCGTCTCCCCGTCGTCCTGCTGCAAAGAAAGAATCCTAGCCCTCAACTTTGATGTTTTCTCCGGAGGGAAGTACTTTTCTAAGAATTTAGCAGCCATCTGGTCCCAAGTACTAATGGACCTAGGGGGAAGTGACAGTAACCAAGCCTTGGCTCAATCCCGTAAGGAAAACGGGAATAACCGGAGCCGAATAGCATCGTCGGTAGCGTCACGAATTTTGAAAGTGGCGCAAATCTCTAAGAAACCGGCCAAATGAGTATTAGGATCCTCGTGATCCTTGCCATCGAACTGACACATGTTCTGCACCATCTGTATAATGTTGGATTTGATCTCGAACTGATGTGCTCCAACCGTCGGCCTGTTGATGCTCGACTCCAAACCCTCAAGTGTTGGTTCGCCAAAATCCGAAAGCGTCCGACCCGCATCCTCGTTCGCCATCTCCTCTACCTCGTCAACAACAACCTCGTCAACAACAACCTCGTCAAACTCGAGTAACCGGGCCACAAATCGGGAATGGGCTCACAATCTCCGATGAAGATCACGCTCCGGCTCGGAGACGGCTCAGGAACCTCCTCGACGGGAGTTGAGAACATACACGATCTGCACGACAAGTTAGATTTAAATACGCGAACCTAGGACACAGAAAACACAAGTTAGACAAAAATAAAAATAAAATAAAATAAATTGAAAATAAATAAAATAAAAATAAGAGAAATAAAATGGGATAAAAACCAAGATATATATCTATATACAAATGAAGCTAAAAATAACAAGTAAAAATGCAAAAATATCTATACACACAAAATTGCAAAATAATAAACAAGAAAACACGATATTCACAAAAATATATATACTAAATGACTAAAAATTAATTTCAATCGTTCTCGCAAAAACCGTGTCCCCGGCAACGGCGCCAAAAACTTGATGCGTGTGAAATTATATATATTTTAATAGAGATTTATCACACAGTATTAGTTTTAAAAAGGGTTTTCACCATAGACTAATCACACACATATCGGGCAGTGTACCCGTCGGATAGCAATATAGTAAAGGTAAGAACCGGATATCAATCCGTGGACACGGTAGAATGCGATAATAAACCGGAACTAAAATCTAATCAAGTGAGGGTATAAAGATATTTTGGAGAGTTTTGTTTAATTAACTAACATGCAAATATATAAAAACTAAGCTAAGGTCACAATTCAAACAATTAGGGAGAAAATATCACTTCGGTGTCGAATCCATCTAGAATACATCCAATACACTCATAGAAACATGGCAATCACACGAAACATAAATTGACCAAATTCTTGTCAAAGACATCTAATCAAATGACTATTCGGAAAGCTAGCATGAATTACACAAACTAACCACCTAAAGTCATACAATGAAGCTCACGTGTTTAACAATCATATTAATGTTTATAAAGATTAAACTAGTTTCCGGTTAAGGTACACTAGTCCAACAACTAGTTGGAAAGATAATATGAATAACACACTACCCACATCAAGTTGATTAAATTAGATAACAATATGCATTTCTTCAACATACAATGTTCATGTAAAGGTTATATAAATTAGGAGAATGTGTCAACAATTCCTAGATAAACATAAAACTAAGCATGAAACATTCTAACAAACACCTTGTCTTTCCAAACATAAGCATAAGGATACACATACAAATATAATGATTCATAAACAAGACTTCATTCACCATTCCTAGTCAAAAGCCACAAACTAGTACAAATACATACACCAATCCATGAATATAAGCATAAACCATAAGTTTTCCAACATAATATGATATACACAAATACAAGTCTTGTAAACACCTCAAAACACTTGAATACATAATTTCATTGAAGAATAATCATACGGTTGTCATAACATTAACACAATAATTGCCAATAATCCATGAATGTTGTCAAATGTATCTAAACTTCATCTAAACCAAAGTGAACAAGGGTTTTAGCTCATCATGAGCACCAAAATTACAAATAAGTAGGGAAAAATAGTGTGAAACATGATATGAAAACAAGAATCAAACCACTCCTCCAAGCCTAGATGTTGTTGTTGATGTATGGTGATCCTCTTGATGTTGTATCCTCTCCAAGAATCTTGAAATATGGCTGGAACAAGAGAAATACGAGCTGGAACAGTAGACTTTCTCCCCTGGTTGCTTGATGTCTGAATGAGAGTTTAAGTTCTGTTTAAATAGAAAAGGGGAGGCACGACCGTGCCAAGAGAGAGGGCACGACCGTGCCACGTGCAAAGGCGCGGTCGCGTCTAGGTCTTTGCCGCGACCGTGTGACAGAGGGTTGACCGATCCGGAGCTTCCATTGGGTCTCTTGCTTCAAGGTGTCAGACTCACGGGTGTTCCCGCGACCGTGTGGAGGCAGGGCACGGTTGTGCCTTGCCTTTTGGCTTGGCGCGGTCGTGCCATGTACGGGGGGCGACCGTGCTTAGGGTTTGCAAGTTAGGCACGGCCGTGCCAATTAGGGGCACGACCGTGCCTTCATCACAGAAACCCTAAAAACTTCACTTTTTATCCTGGAATCTTCTTGTTTGTTCACAAGCTTCACAAAAACCTACAAAACGGGAAATGAAGCAAATAAGTGCCTAAACGTTGAATATAACCATGAATTGATCGTTAAATGAGCGAAGTGTTGTGCCAAAAAGATGTGTAAATACTAACACATCACTTAGCTACCCTAGACTGTAGACAGGAAAGTAGGGTTGTTGAATCCATAGGGAATCAGTGGAAAGATATAATTGCCTAGTTTAGTAAATTCTAATTAAAACACAGATCAAATAAAGATGTAACTCTCTCCAAACTTCAGGTTCTAGGTTTATCCAAAACTCAGTTGTTCATTGGACACCACATAAATATAGTGTTGGAAAATCAGTTAAAACAGTAATTGAAGACAGATTGTTGTCAGCAACCTATACGACTAGTTTCGTCACAAACCAGTACAATCCAACTACCCAATTTATCAATGCCAAGTTACCCTCTTTAGTCACCCAACCCTGCTACTAGGTTTTGTTATCAACCGAACAAGATTGTAAACGAGAAAACTCAAAGCATCAACATAAATTGTTTAACATAACTAATACATCAATTTATCAAGTTTGTGTCAAAAACTAACAAGATTCAAACATACATAAACTGAATCAAAACATGAAACCTATACGAACTATCCGCCGGGAGGAAGCCACACGCAACTTAGCCGCGCATGTTTGTCAGACACACGAGCATAGCTTCCATAGATGATCTGGAACTGTCTCTACCTCTCAAAATCGTCCCTAGCTGCTCCAAATTTGTCTGATTGAAAGTTGTTTACAAATTAGGGTTGGATTTCCTTCTAATTAGAATTAGGGCTTTTTTTTGCTGATCCGCCAGGCCCTCGCGTACCGCGAAGATCTCTAGCCCGTCTACCGCGAAGGACAAAACAATCGGGCTGGTTCTTCAGTTCCTCGCGTACCGTGAGAATTCTCTCCCATGTCTTCGTGTACCGCGAAAGGCCTAAAATCCATGAAAATTGACTTTTGACATTTTAACCCTTGTACTTTCTTGCCTTCTTGATTATGTCTCGTTTTCCGCTCCTTTAACACATTTAACCTGTAATAGACACAACTACAAATACCACGTAAAACCCGACTCAAAGTACAAAGTAAAACGCATAAACTATACAAAACTGACTCTTAAACACGGGATATTTGACCTTACATCAATTAGATGGCTATGACTATTCAGACGAGGGGGATCTTGCAAGGAGGCATGCTGAGCGTCAAGCTAGAGTTGCAGCTGCTATTGCTGCAGTTACTATTGGAGAGGCACGTGAGAAGGTCCCAGAACCTGTTCTCGTGATGGTACCACCATTAGTGGCGAGAGTTAAGCGAGAGTTGCCAGTACATGGAGTGATCGTGGCGCTTCCGACGTAAAATGCCCCCTGGACATTCGGAGCGGCTTATAGGGGCATGCATAGTAGATTCGTCTATAGGAGGAGCAGTTGGAGGGGAAGAAACAAGTTTGTGGTTAGAAGTCAGCCCCCGAAGTACGATCCGACACCATGAAACGAGTGGCTAGAAGAGGAGTCTGATGAGGAGGAGCAGATGGGAGACAACTTCGATATGTTTAATGATTACTTGTTATGACGATTGCCACGAGAGATTTTGATGGTGTGTTATGACGATTTTCACGAGAGATTTTAAGTGATGATAATTGTGTTTGTGGTTGTGGTTGTTGATTAGGTGAAGTAATGTGTGATTGTGTGGTTATGTTTTGAATGACGTAGGTTTGTATTAAATGTGATTCTTGGTACGATGTGTGAGCATGGTTGATTAGGTTGAGAGGGTAGACTTTTATAAGCATGAATTTGATAGTGTTTGTGTCTACGGTCCTAAGTTAGTTTCACTTATGTGCTAACGTTAGGTGATGTCTTGGGAGCATCAGGAGGGTTATACATCTTATGAATAGGTGAACGTTCAGGACGGGGTCCTGTGTGAGGTGATGGTTATGCATCGTATGTATGTATGAATGTCTAGGATGAAGTCTGGTGTGTGATACCTGTGTTGTAACCCGTGGGGTGATGTCTTTTGTCTAGTCGGAGTAGTGTGTTTTCTAAACCGTTGGTACGACCCGTGTGGGATACGACTGTGTGGACTCTGTATGAGTACGTGGTGACATGTGGCAGGAGCCACCGTTGTGATGAGTAAGAGATGGGGGTTCAGAGGGTCGTGTATCTATGAATGACGTGGTCATGTCGTATGCATGTGGATTTGCTCATGTCTAGCAATTTGTGTGTGCACATTGTGCGAGTTAGGAGTCTGGGTTACTAGTTATGTATGTAGGACATTGTATGTTCTGTTATTTGTTATGTTGATATGTGTCCTTTTTGTACACGTTGCGTCGTGTGTAGGGCGTGTAGTTTGTGTGCTTAGATAGAGTGCTTCTATCTTTGTTGTTTTCTCAACGTTTGATGTATCAAGAAGATGCAAGGGGTTTTGACGCTTTTCTATATGGTCGGTGAGATGCTCTTATGAGATGCCTATACTTATATCTTGAAATTTCATAGCGCGAAGCCAATGGACGAAAGTGTGGGAGTATGATGCAGAAAGCGTTTACATGAACGCTTGATCGGTAGATATTATAGGTGCGATAGAATTACGATGTTGAAGACCTCAGTGCAGAGTAATGACGTGACGTGACGGTCTTTCTGGATACATTCCATGTGAAGGATTTCGTGGATATAGGATACATGAAGAGAGGTGGCGTTCTCTTAGAACGAGGCGATGAATAGCTGAGGCTTATGCTAGGACGGACTTCATGTTCGTACCTGACGAATGAGACGCGGTCGGTAATCGCGTGATATTGATGGAGGAATGACAAAGAAAGGAAAATAAAGTAGAGACAAGTTCGGGTTTGTACATGGATTACTGGGAAGGAAGGACCTACGTTGGTAAACATATGACTAGATTAAAGGCGAGCTTCTGTGGAGCTTCGGTTGAGACAAATGTTTGTTTTCTGAATGGACATGGTGGTGGTACGTGGGTTCTGGAGAATCATCGGAAGTCGATGATTATGGCACTAATTTAGATAATGTGTGCATGTTTAGAGGACGCGTTGGGCGCTTGGTAACGAAGTAAAGGGATACTTCGGTAAGGGAACGTTTCTGGTAATAGAGATTGGAGGATTTTTGCACAAGCTCTTGAAGATCATCCGGGAAGGACGAACGAATGACCTTGATAGAGGGGAACAAGGCCATAGTGCCTAAACTTCGGAAATCATCGCAGGATGGCGATCAGGGTATGAGACGAGAAGTATGACGATCTCACATTGGAAGAGCAACAAATGTTTCCATTCATGAAAGGCAGGAAGCCTACTTGGGGTGATGGTCGTCAGAGTGACGAAACCATCAGGACTACACAAGGATCGACAGCAAACATGTAGATGAGCTAAAGATGGAAATGCGACGAATGAAGGGGCGTTTAGTTTTAATGTGATACGTAGTACTAGGGACAGTACGTACGACGTTGCTAAGGATAACAAAGGCGAGGAGGTACTGTTAAGGACATTGACAACGAAACCTTCATGAAAAGGTTGGTGTTCGAAGCAATCATGGAATGTCATTCCCAGCAAATGCCAGGACGGAGGAAGCTGGATATACAGCTCTGTGACTTGCTAGGAAAGGATGCAGAGTAGGGAAACGTATGGAACAGTGATGCACCGTTTGATTAATGGTTGGAGAAGACGAGGTGAAAAGGAATATGTATGTAGAACCTACAAGTCCTAAAGTTGAAAATGGGCAATGGAGAAGACTTCTTGAACACCAAGGATGATGGCTGAGTTGTAAATTAAAGTGACGGTGACACTAAGTATGAAAGTGAACGGAGGGCACCTAAGGATTAGGATGCACTAGTCAAGACAGATGGTTAAGTTATGTTGGATTGTGCCGACACAGGATTCGAGGAGGAATCCCTTTTAATGGGGGTAGACTTGTAACATCCGGAAAATCGACGATTTAATGGGTAAGGTTAGTGAGTGCCCCGAATCCCTAGTGACAAGGTTAGCCAACTAGTGAACAGTTCGAAGCGCACGAGAAAGAAACCCAAGGACCCTGGTGGAAAGTTTAAGGGTTTAAATACCACTTATGTGGAAACCCTAGGTCATACGACCTAAAAGGTGTGCGCGGCCGTGAGGAGCAAAGAGAGAGAGTTTCCCTTAAAGGGAAAGTGAGACCGCGAGGGGTGGTTCCCGACGGTGCTTCGGCGACGGTTTTGTACCAGTGAATCCATAACGCAGTAAGGTAGACCGTATTTATGTTTTCGTTAAGATATTCATGCTTGTTTTGCATGGATTTTAGTTTAGGGTTTCAGTTATGGTAAAGTTGGTGATGGGAAGTTTCGGCGACAACCTCCAGGTGGAGTTTGATGGTGACGAGCGGGTAGTGATGGACCCGGCGGTGATGGAGTTGATGGCCGATGGCAACGTTGGCTGCCATGGTGATTAGGCTGGTGACGCCTTTATTAGGGCGAGGAACGATGGCAGCTGCGTGGATGGCCGGTACGGCGGCGAGCACAACTAGGGGCAGCGGCGTTGACAGCTAGGGTGCACGGCGATGTGGGTGGTAACCGGTCACGGTGGTGGCTGTGTGGGTGGCACACGGTGGTACGCGGTGGTGCACGGACGGGCTCGACTAGGGTTGTTGGCTAGGGTTTGCATGGAGAGATATGGGTTTGCAAGGCGGGTTACGTGCATGCATGGGAATCCGGTTTGGATAATTGAATTCTCAACGGGTCGAGGACGATCCGATCCGTGTATTCGTGGAACAAGGGTTCGATGATCGGAGCAACGAGTTGATGAGACGGGTGTTGGGGTTTATATTTTATGCATGTTCGACGTATATTTAGAACATGTCTAATCATGTGATCGAAGGTTTGACATGTTCGGGTTACGAGAGCGAGGTACGGGATTTCAGAGCAAGGATTTGGATTCTTCGTAACATGTGAGTTTCTAATTCCCTTTTTACCTGTTTTTGGGGCTATCGTATACTTACACGTTTTATCGTTAAATGCATGTGTTATGAGAAATGAGTTAAACATGTCAACGTGGTGTCCCTAAGATGTGCGTGTTAGATGTCGGTATGACACGGGTGTGTCGTGTATTGACTTCGGGATAAGTTAGAGGTTGGGTCTAGACGTTATGAGGATATGGCCAGGGCAGGTGTTTGGTTATACACGTAGGAGATTCGTGTAAGGACGGTGAGTCGTAGTACATGTCCAGGTAGTGTCATGTGTGTATATTTGATGCTTTATGTGTTTGCATTGTTGACCGTTTATACAGTCAACGATGGTGGAGGATTTGGTCCTTCGAGTCGTCACTATGCGTGTGATCTGGCAGTCATCATGTGGGTGACATGTCAGTCACCGTGTGGATGGTGAGGTGGTCACCATGCGTGTGATCTGGCAGTCATCGTGTGGGTGACATGTCAGTCACCGTGTGGATGGTGAGGTGGTCACCATGCTTGTGTTCTGGCAGTCATCGTGTGGGTGATGTGTCAGACATCGTGTGCTTAATATTGATGAACGTGATGTCGTGTTTATGATGGAGGTTTAGTAGACCTTTGGAGAGTCTTATTTAGGACTTGTTAGGTGTATATTTTGTAGTCGGTTATGTGAGCCGGTCTTCGGGTTGTTATGGGTGATAGGTCACAAGTGGTGTGTCGGTAAGTTCGATATAAATCGATGAGACTTACGGGTTATGGTTATGGGTTAAGTTAGGTTTTGTTGAACCGTAAGGGAGTTGGGGTGTCTTAGGGGACTTGGGTCCTCGGTGTGCTTGGTAAATTATTTTGTAATTGAAGCAAAGGGTCTGAGTCTTAATATAAAGACGTTTGCAACGAGAAGGTTTCTTTTAAAGATAAACTATTAGAAATCACTAGTGTAGCTGACTTTGTATATTCGTTAGATTGTTTTACAGGTGAGTTCATGTGATGATGTATCTTGCCTTGGGAGCGGGGCTACTCGGGTTGGTGTGTATGCATTCGTACGGTAAGGTAATGAAACATAATGGTTTTTAAAATACAAATACTATATGATTAAAGACTTCCGTTGTATGTTTTTATAAAGAGTTAAGTGTTTTTAAAAGAATACACCGTGATGTGACCCAACTGTATGATGCCTGGTTTGGGGCCTTACAGTAAAGAGGATTTTAATGCAAAAGATGAGATTTTTACATATGAAATGAGATCAAAACTACAGATATGATATTATGGATGATAAACAAACGTTTTGGACGTTTTAAGTTCGAAGCTTGAGGTAAATTATCCAGTCCAGATCTGGATCATGCGAAAAAGTTAGGGTGTTTGAAATGCAAGAACACGGTTCCCGCATAAGTACTCGCAAATGTGCTTGTGTGTGAACCTTGAAGATCACGCGAATGTGAATGTGCGAGTTCTAGGAGTACACGCACAAGTACTCATGCGCATACTCCTAGTACACGCATGCATAAGTATGAGTGAGAAATAGAGTTTACGCATACATAGAAAGAGCGTGAACTTTGGTTTACGCGCGTATACCCTGTGTGTATACTTCGAAGTTCTCGTTGATGGAAGATTAAGCGAATACTTAAAATAAGTCTACTTGTCTTATGAGCCTAAGTTCACCTATGTACATGTAACACCCAGACCCCGGAGTGGGCCGACGTGTCACTTTTACATAGTCAGATCAAAAACATAATTCCATAAATGCTTAATTATAAGATGTTACAACTTGATACAATGTCTAATACATTAGATTTATTTGGACAATTTCTTTTTTCTAATCTCGAGCACTCTTTCATGACCCGTCACTAATTGTCTTGATAACCTGACGTGCAAGAAAGAAAACACAAAAGGTACGTCTGAGCAAAAGAAATTTTGCTCAGTGAGCATATAGAGGTTATAAAATAGCGTGTTTCGCTTGAGTAGAAAGCTAAAATTTTCAAAACACATTAAAAAAAACGCTTTGAGTTTTTAGAAACAATTCATATAAAAAAAACATAACATCAGAATTTACACGAAGTCCACATGGTTCACTTAATTAACATGGGTAACGCAGGATAGCTAACCCATACGTCCATATGGAAATAGGCATGCGGGCAAATCACACAACCAATTCCCCTTGTAACATATTCATTTAACTTTTTCCGAGAATCAATCCATACGCCTCCATATTTTTACATAATGTACCATGTTGCTCTTTGAGCTTATAAGTCTGAGACGTCGTGATCTCAACGTACCGTCACGGTTAGTACTACACCGTTTTATGCCACAACGATGTACCTGGGGTCAGCTCCCTAGGTGGTAATAGACTTGGGTATCATCATAAACTTGTACTTGAGAGTATTTAAAACTTGTAACTTTTACATATTTAAAACCTGTAAGCTTTCCAAACTTGTAACTTGTAAACATGTAAGTTTTTTAACTTATGAATTCATAAACTTGTAGACTCGTAAGCATGCAATCCCGTAAAACATGCAAACTCGTAAACTCATAAAAAAGTAACTTACAAACATGAAAACTTGTATATAAATAACAGATTTCATAAACCATTTTTAAAATAAAGGATATAAAGACATTTCGAGATACTTTTAATATTCAAAAACATACATTCGTAACATAAACTTAATATAAAATAAGGAATCAGATGGCCGAAGACCAAACATAACGTATCAAAAGAAAGGGTTCAGACTATCCGTACCTTAATCGATGATCATAAAACCAAGATAACAAATTACGTCCAGACGATCACAAAATCCTACAATATTGATGCATTTAAAATTATACACATCAGATTCGAATTATGGTATTTTGGTATGCTTGTAAAATTCTTGGAGACATTACCATGTGATTATTTGAAATAATCATATTTATTTTGCAAACTTGACGATTCCTAAAAACTTTATTATTCTTTTGTTTTAGTTCACCATATATGAAAAGTATAATATGTTATGAATTCATTATATATAATAGTTGTTGTTTAAAAGTCCAGTATCACTATTATACTAATAACTAGTTTTCTTTACCCGCGCTTCGTGGCGGGAGTTTGGTCGTTTTCCCCAATGCCAGGAGGGAGTTTTATCGTTATCGAGTGGGCTCGCCGAAAACCATAAAAAAAGAATACTAATACCGGTCACGGTATCGTAACGGTAACGGCACTCGCTATAGCCTACGGTCCTAAAAAAACTTGATTTTGAATACAACTACGTTTTAAAAAATATATATATATCAGAACGTTGAAAAAAAATATTAAAGACAAACATGCACTCCGTTTTTTAAAAAAACTTAATGAATGAAAGTTACTACTGAAAAACGAAATTATTAGAAAATTAAACGTGTTAAAAACATATATTATATATAGTAAGGGGGGATGAAAATTGTGTAAAAGTTTGGTGGTCAATCTACAAAAGTAGAAAAGCTTGGTGGCCAATATGCAGGAATAGAAAAGGTGACTATGCATACCGACATGGTACTTTTACTAATAGTAATTACTAAAACTTCATATTTTAACAGTATTTGATTTCATGAAAAGTATATTTATAACACATTTATTTTCAAAAATACATATCTTATATGATAGAATATAATTTACATAATATTACATTTTTGTTACTTATAATAAATATAAATTCATAAGAGCACTCCCATTAGAGTTTGCATATCATACCACATCCTTAAAGTTTACGGAAAAAAATAGGGTTTGCTTCTGTTAACACCTCCATCAGCATCCCCAAATGCAAATCAGTTTTAAGGGAAGCTACTATAAATCTCCATATACATGGATCCATCGTACAAGTCGCATCCTCTGTTACCAACGATCTCCCGCTTCTTTCTCCCCCAACCCCTCCACCTTCCCTCCTAAAAACACACAGATGAAATGATTTTAGAAGCAATTGAGGGTACCTTACTGATCAACCGATCCATCTCAACACATGTATTCATATTCTAAATAGTTGCGGTTATTCAAGTTCCATCATCTGCACAAGTAAGGAAAACAAATTCGATCATTCTTCTTCTTTGATTTCTCTTATTCATGCTTAGGGTTTCTTTATTCAGTTTCTTTGATTGTTTATATTTGATGTTGATAGGGTTGTTGAGCAACATAGCAAGAGTAATTTTGTTTCATCACTTTGCAAACTAAAAGTTTATATATTTGGACTGGCATTTACAGAAACTTTATCTGAAATTGCAACATGATCTTTCAGCAGGGGACTACATAAGATGTATTAGGGTTTGGAATGAACTGTGAATTAGTTAGTTACAGAACATGAACACACCTTTTTCCATCAATTTGTTCTTTGCAAAATGTAGAATTACAATACTAAAGTTTTTCAATTTGCAGTAATATTCACTATTTGCATTTATAATTTGGGTTAAATAACTTTTTACAGAAACTTCAAGGAACGGATCAGAAACACTCTCAACTCTGGGAAAAAAATATTTGGGTACTTTCAACAATATAAATAAACCACAACTGAGCGGACTATGAAGTCTTTAATACATCGATGGTCATTAATTCAAAAGGCCACAAATAAATTTTGTGCTAAACTAGCTCAAGTTTAAATCAAAGTGGCATGACCGAGCATGATAAGGTTGAAATTCCACACTCTTGTTTTGAGCATAATTTATTTTTTCCTTCGTTTGTCTAAAATGTATTTTATTCATTAAAATGCAAGTTTGAGAAGGTGAAGATTATGTATCAATTACTAGAAAAATGTAACTTCCAGTTCGAGCATTGTTGGCACCTATTAAAGGACCAACCTAAGTGGATTTCGCACACCAAAAAGGATGATGTAAAGCAAAGGAAGACGGTGAACTCATCCCCGAGCGACAAGGATGATGTTCTCGAGATAGGGAATGTGATTGAGAATGAAGTTATCGAGTTGGACCGACCAATGGGTAGAAAAGATGAAAAAGGAAAGCGAAAGGCCCAAGGCGGGCAAACAGAGGAAATTATCCAACTCAGAAAGATGAAGTATACTCTTTTAGAAGAGTCGTGCGCTCAAGAGAAAGAGTTTTATCGTCTTAAGGCTGAGAAGATGGAGTATGACAAGGATAAAGAGCAAAATAAAATCCGTCAAGAGGACGAAAGATTGAGGCTTGAGGCCGAGAAGTTGGAGCTTACAAAGAAGGAATCAGATTAGCGAATTATGATGATGGATGTGAGTGTCATGCCAGAAATGCAACGATTATATTTTGAGGAACTTCAGAGGGAAATCATGATAAGACGCAGTCATGCTTATGACAATCAACTTTGAAGACCGAAGACTAGTAGATATGATTTTTGTCTAACTTTTTGATGGGTCCCCATAGTGTTATGTATATTTTTCTACTTGGAATGTTTGTTTATGGATCAACTGTTGATTTTGGTCCAATTTTTTGATGGGTCCCATAGTGTTATGTATATTTTGCCACTTGGAATGTTGGTTATGTATCACTTAATGGTACAAATGAAAGTATCTTAATGTTCTAAATTACTTTATTACTAACCATTTGGGTGATTTCAGTTTTGTAGATATTGATTGAGAAAAGTTCATCATTCATCTTGCTGTCAAGGCTTTATAGCAAATTGATCAAGTAAGTTTTTGATTTTGTAATATATAATTGTTTTAATGCAGATAAAGGGACCCCAATTTTATTATATTGCACATACAGAGTGTTCATGTCTATTATGTGTAACAACTAGGAGGTTAGAAAAGATCATTTGTATGCACTGCAATAATTTGGTTTCATGTAGGTGATTGAAGGGATCAGAAGACATTAGAGAATGGACTTATGGTTAGTATCTTATTTTGGTGTTTTTCTCATGGAACAAAGTATGCTGCAGATTAAAGATTTCATTTTAATAAAGATTGGTTTTTATATTTATTGACTTTCTTTTAGTTAGTTTGATCCTAATTGAAATTTGGCAAATATATCTTGAAATTTGAACTGCATACTTGTGCCCTGCAGAGAGGGAATAATGCGTATGGACAACAACAACATCATGTAAGCTTGCTACCTTAGCTTATGTTAAGCTGTAATTACCTACATCATTATGCAAAATTCTGAAATTTGTTTTATATGATATACAAAGGAAATGTTTTGTGAAGTTTGCTTTCATTTTAATATGGAAATGGGAGCTTAATTATGTACTAGTTGATGCACATAAACATTGGGTTTGATATAAAACGTTTTAGGATGTTTTGTGCATCGGGTGAGTTTTGAGGTTTGACCCGTTCAATCCGTTGGGTTAACCCAACCAAATTAACCAGGTTTCAATTAATCTGAAACCCGAAAATAATAATTAGATAGTAAAACTTCTATAAAAATTTATTAGAAATCAATTTTAAGAAAAAAGATAATAAGACAAAATAGTTAGTAGTTAAAGATTGTAAATGGAAAAAAAGAAAGAAATAGTAAAAAAAGAATATAGAGATGAGGAATGAGATGTAAGAGGTTTTTAGAAGATGAGAATTAAATTTAGAAAAAAAATAATTTTTAGTTAAATTATGGGGATGGGGATAAGAAAGCTATTGTGAATGCTCTTAGATGCTTCTAGGAGAGCGGGCATGATGTGAAAGAGAGAAAGGTAGACGTTATTGTGCAAAATCACCCGAGAACAGCTTTTTGTAAATAAAGAAATGAGAGATGTTTTTTTGTTAGCTTTAATGCTTGTGAGAGGGACATTATTATGGGTTTTTAGCAAATACATATTTAACCATTAGTGATCGATGAACCTAGTAAGCAGTCTGCTTAATAATTTTTTTTATTTTCACCCTTTATAGTAGATATAATTTACGTTTTTAATCCGTTTAATATTAATTTTATTTTTCTATAATAACCTTCGTTCGTTAACTTTGTTTAAAAAATGGGATGCACCGCTATTTTTATTTTTATTTTTTTGTCAACGTTCCAATATAATTTTTTTTTAAACGGAGTTGTATTCAAACTAGAGTATTTTTTGGTATCGTAGCCCATAGCGAGTGTCGTTGCCGTTATGGTACCGTGACGACCCGAACCTATTATGAGCAAACATCATTGCCGGTATTAGTATTATCAGAACTGGTGTCGGTATTCGCTTTTGTGATTTTCAACTGCCCGAACCGATAACGACCAAACTCCTGCCGCTTGGCGTTGGCGAAAAACGACCAATCTCCCACGACGAAACACGGGTGTTCGTTTATACATCCCGCCACAAAACCCGGAGGAACCAACTGTTTTATTTAAGTTTCACTAATTTGAACAAAAATTTTGTCAAATATACCACCGTGAATATCTTTTTTATTTACATTTCTAAGTTTAAAAACGGATCGCCACAATAAACGCATGACCGTAACGCGTGGGTAAACGTCAACCCGGTGTTTTTTTAATCACTATTGTTGGTGCTCAAGTGACACTCCAATTGAATTTTTGTATTTGTTTTCTTAAAGAAAATGTGCCTTAAATGGATTACTAAAATAGTAAAAATCTGAAGTACTGATAGGAATGAAAATATCTTATATGGGGTGTGGTGGGCCCAATCAACGAGAAAAGAGTGTCGGCAAAGAGGAGGCGAGCTCATTGTGGGTCTTTGGTTTCTCAATCCTCCGGCAACCATGCCACCGCCGCCGTTGACACGTCCACCTCATCTATAGAAAATCACCCTAATTACCCTTTTCACCTTAAAAACATATCCAAATAGGAAAATACTCCTTTATTTATTTTTTCTAAAAAGAAAATAGAGTAAATTGTATTTTGTGTTTCTTTGGTTTACTTCAATATACACTTTAGGTCCCTAAGTTTAAAATTTCGACCTCTGATTACATGCGGTTTCATTTTTTCTTCTATTGAATCCCTTATGCTAACGCCCGTCACAGATCTGTTAGAAAGCAAGTTAAATATCCATTTTATCCTCTGGGATGCATTCTGGCATGATCCTCTCAACCTTGGAGTATCAACACAAACTAAATCTAGCCCTAAATTAACAAGCTTCTGGCTCGTGTTCCTCTTCTTGTTACTATCATTGACCAAAACCCTAACATCATTGACTACAAATTCAACATCCTCAACTTTCACTTGGACAAGAAAAACCGCCTTCAAATGCGCAAGAAAGGTATCATAACTAGAACAACCATGGAAACTACCGGTCCTCTTGCGACTGTGACTGCGGGTGTAAAAATGAATGACCAGCGATTTCGGCTTCGGATCCTCTGAAACGGCGTCGTTATGGTCCTCCAGTACGGGGAATTTCCTAGTATCCACTAAAAGGAGAGGTAGCTGAGTAGACGATGTCGAGGGGCACGTACCTCGCCTCATGATGAGGATGAAGATGAGGCAAAAGTATTCTCACCACTACAAATTTCTGGAAACTATTAAGGTAAATTCAGATGACGAAAACGAGCAAACAAAGAAGTCGCTACTTAAATGTGTGGATGGAAAGGGGAAGAAGACGACACAAAGAAGCAAAGTTGGATCTCATGAGAACTTTTCAAGAGAACGGTCTGTCAGGAATCCTTGTACCAGTTTCAACTTTTAAAACAAATTAATTTAAAACTTTTAAATATATAAATCAGATTTAATGAGTAGAAACGGTTTGGACAAGTTAACGACCGGGATCCCGCCAGTGATTCGCCGATTACATGTGTATAAACAATAAAACTAAACCAACCATAGCGAGTAAATAATTATACATTCGTCGATTAACCGAATGATCGAATACCTTGGTTCAACAAACGTCTCGCTAGTGACAGATCAGGAAACCCACAACATGAGGAGAAAGCGTCACACGGTATCACGTTAAACGAAGGCGGTAACGGAGGCGGTGGCGTCCGACGGTGACGACGCTGTCACGGTGGCAGCAGCGGTGCTATGGTGGTTTGCGGCGATGGCTAGCGTCGAAGGGGAGGGGAGGCAGGCGGCTTTGGAATTTTTGGAGGAGGGGTTTGAGGCAGCAAAAACGTTTAGGGTTTCAGTTTAAGGTTATATTTATTACTTCCCTAATTGCAGACTGCACCCATAGGGTATTAACATTTAATCCCCAACTAATTAACTATTAACTAATGTTAACCCTTGCAGAGTAACTAATTACAATTAATCAGTAAACCTTAATCCTTTAAATGTTTAACACTTAAACATTAATCCCTCCGTATATAATTATTTCTCTAAATAATTATTCACCGAATTAACCGATAAATATTTCATTAAATATTTATTAGCCGAATAATAAAGTCGAGTTTCGTAAACTATAATATTTACGACTAAATATTATTAATTGCTCGTTGCCCAAAGTGTAACTCTTTGGATCGTACCTCGATAGTAACATTGACTTAATCGATGATCGGACATCTTATATCCAACACGATTAAGGGCGGAGGCAAGAGCAAGAGCTAGAGAAAGAACACAAGAAAAAACTCGTGTGAAAAAGTTAGATGATTGTTGTCAAATTAAGCTACAAAATGGTTATAAAGATATCAGCTCGGAGTGTATAATGGATCAAGAAACTTCTAAGCAAGCATAAGATTCAATGAGTTCATCTGGAATGCTAGCTGTAATGATGTATGCTCATGTTGTTGTTTGATTATTAATTATGTTTGATGATCATGCGGCCATGATTGTTGTTCGTCGTCTTCTGGCTGCTTGTTATTGACGGTACGGGTTAAGAATTGTGAAGAAAATGCCATTCAATTTGGTGATTGGGTGAAAAGGAAGAGTAATGACAGGGACGGTATTTGATATTGGGTTAAAAGGAAGGGTAATGTGAATTTGCCCCAAAAAGCCAAGCAAAATGATGAATGTATCCTTTATCACTAACAGATATGTGACGGGTGTTAGTCTCATGAACTAAATAGAAGAAAAAATGAAACCACAGAAACTCAGATGACGAAATTTCAAACTTACAAACCCAAAATATAGATTGAAGTAAAACACACTGATGCAAGTTATGATTTACTTAGGAAAATATTATCCAATATGGTTCAATTAATCAACATGCTTTACAAGAAAAACAATACCCATTCGAAAAATGGCACCTCATACATAAAAACAAAATCTATATAATTTTAAAAAATCACTAAAATCATGATGACACTCTCACATGTGACGATCTATAATTGATAAAAATAACTTATCTATACTACATTATAATATATTTAGAAAGGATATTATTGTTTTTTTACATTAATTTTTAAAAATTTAAAGGGTAAAATTGTCTTTTACAAATTATGTGATTAAATACAAAAAAAACATCGAGCCTTCTGGTTGAGTTGTAGCCACATGACTTTCCAAATGAAATGTCATGGGTTCGAGTCTCGCTTGAGACAAACTGTTCCAGGTTAAGCCATGTGGTTTTACCAGTTGTGGGTTCCTCCTGGGTGGTGTGGGGCCTGGTCACCACGCTTCTATTCTTCGGGGGAATGGTGATCCGTTTGCTAGAATGATCCCGAGTGTCCGGGTCTTTATTGTTCAAAAAAATATATAAAAAAAATAACTGAAATCTAATTATGTGTTTCAATTCCCTATTTAACTAAATTCTTAAAATCGTTTTTATTTTATATGATTTCATATTTACTATTTTATAAACTTTTATTAAATCTTCGAATCTATATGATATTTCACCAATTAACTGTTCAAGCGTTTTACCAATGTCTGTGTTAATGTGTTGTGTTCCCCACCGCGTCACTCGGACACCCCTCTAGTTCTATATAAATGGAAAAGAGACGCGTAAATTGTAAAAACAACGGTCGGTTTTGTTTAAGTTTAGAATAATGTCACAGTTGTAGCTCGTAAAATGTAGATTTGATAATTTACGCGATATGCAAATCACAAGTATTTACACAATAGGTTTATTGATAGAACATAAACTACTTATTTTTTATTTACGTGTTACTTTTTAATTGATTTTATTATTTTATAATAGCACCTACGGGCGGATCTACTTGTTCTTTAGCGGGGGGCGATACACCCACTGAGATTCATCCGAATAGTAGAAAATTTTTGATACTTTTAAACAGGCCCCCTTGCAAATACTTGAGATGCCCCTGTGACATGACAAACAGAGAAAGAAAACTGAAAAAATGTTCATCGGAGTTTTTTTCCGGCCAGTTTGGTAGTTGCAGCGGTGAACATGAACTTGGGGATGAATGGCTTTTTTTTTAATGTTAAATTAGATTTAGGGTCTTTTGTTTATTATTATATTTTTTGTCATCCACTAACAGGCCTGACACATTGACTTTTCCTTTCATATATTTAAGCTTTTAAGTTTTTTTAATTAAAAGTAAAAAATATTTAATAATGATAAAGAGAATGTAAAAGTTGGATTTTTGCATATTATTTATTTGTAATTTTGTTAGTTTATTTTATTTCATTAATTTTTTTTATTTTATTTTTAGTTTCAGTCAAAAAAATTGTTATACAAACAAATATATATACATATATATATATGATGACGACCTTCGATCAAAAGTTAGTGATTAATTTTATCAGGTTTAGTCTAATAAACCATCATCATTTGACTTGTTTTGACCAGGCCAATTTTTTTTATATTTAACCCGTTTTGATCGGTCCATTTTTCCATATTTGATCGGTTCATTTGTGCCACCACTGACTAAAATTTCTGGATCCGTCACTAATAGCACCGAAAATTATTTTTAAGAAACCTAGTCAAATAATTACCTTTTAAAATTGCTCACAAACCTAGTCAAATGATTTTTAAGAAACCTAGTCAAATAATTACCCTAAGTTTCTAACTATATGCTCACAAACCTTGGTCTATCATTGTATGGCACCCGGCTAAACCTCTAAGGGCATTCACATCATATTCTCTAAACATATTTCATCTCTAAATTATTTAGAAAAATCTAACAAAAACACATAATTTACAATGACATCCCATTCTCTAAAATAAAGATATGGTTTAGAGAATTTAAACTAATTTTCTATCTATAGACAACCAAACTCAAATCTCTATAATTTATTGTAAGTGTATAAAAATAAGAAAAATAATAAAATAAGTATTTGTGAGTAATATAAAGATGTAGATAGAGAATGAGATGTGAGAGATTTTTAAAACATAAACAAATTTTAGAGAAATATGTGTTTTTTAGTTAAATTATATAGATAGAGAAGAAGAATGAGATGTGAATGCTCTAAGAACATCCCAACTGTAACACCCCAATTTTTGAGAAAATACGAGTTGAAGGACTAAAATAGTCATTGGATGAAACCCTAGGGGTTAAAACGACCTTTTATTAAAGTTGAAGGGTTAGAATACATGGGACTTAAAGTTCAGGGACTGAAAATGAAAATTATGAAATCTGGATGGACGTCGCCAAGGGTCAGATATCGGACCGACATTAGTTGGATAACGTCCGATAGCCGCTATTGCGCCGCAATTTCTGGTATTGACACGTGTCCTATGACTCAACCCAAAATTCTTACACGTGTCTTGATAGCAGACCGACATCCATACACATAGCGGTCCGCTATGTACTCATCAAGCCAAATAAGCCGACATAGGGGATGTCAGACCGATATGGTTCTAATGTCGGTCCGACATGAGCCCCATCTCAGCCCCATAAATAGATTCAGTTGGTCGTTCAAATAGAAACAACAACACCAACATCATCA
This sequence comes from Smallanthus sonchifolius, assembly GCA_023525975.1. NCBI lineage: Eukaryota > Viridiplantae > Streptophyta > Magnoliopsida > Asterales > Asteraceae > Smallanthus > Smallanthus sonchifolius. Next base: position 107,923,832 of record CM042021.1, read on the forward strand.
CACACAAACACGCATACCGAGTGACGGTTACGAGCGCGGTGGTTACGAGTGCGGAGCGTTAAGGTTACAAGTAAGGAACGATGAAACGTTTAAAGCGAGAAACGAACTTAGGAGCTACCCAAGGATAAAGTAACTACACTTGACCCGTACCTTAGACACGATTATGTGAAATACGTGCGTAAATGATATAAGTTATGTGATATGTGATATGACGAGGGTACGAGGTAATGACGGATTAGTCTAAACACTAAACAGGAATACTGGAGTAATCACGACGTATCCAAGGGGTGGTGGATACGCCGCTGGTACTTCCTATATATAAACCTCTTGGTACTTCGTGGTGAACAGTGGCGGAGCTTGAGAAAAAAAAGTAGGGGGCCGAGATTTTTTTTCCTATCAGGGGTGTCGGAACTATAAAATTTGCGGCCGAATATATATAAATTAACACTACTGAGCGAAAAATCGGCCGAATACGTATAAATTAACACTACTGAGCGAAAAATCGGGGGAGGGGGGCCCTCCGGGCCCTCACAAACCTCCGCCCCTGGTGGTGAAATCATTATGAATGTTTAGGGGTATAGACTAATAGATAATTATATATAGTGAACGTAAGGGAGAACACTCAACCGGTATGTAGTTATCAGAAAAACGGAATGTTCTATCTAAGGAAAGAGTGGTGTATAAATCTCTCCTAGACCCGTCACTCTTTCTTAGAAACATCTATGTTGGAGGTACTACTCTGGAAGGATAATCACCCCAGTTTGCAATATATAACAAGTATGAATATATGATATGAATACGGGAATAAACCATGCATGATGAATATGAATACATGAAATGCATGGTGAATACGTGAAATGCATGAGGATACGTGCAAATATGAATAAGTATGATGAAACGAGTCTAAACCCTAAAATGGAATAACGGATTACTCACGAAGATTTAAAAGGGTGGTGGATACGCCGCTGGTACTTCCTATATATAAACCCTTTTAATGCATCGTGGAGAAACCGTTACGAAGTTTTAAGGTGAGGACTGGTTGGGAAATAAATCAACCTTATACGTGAAATGAAAATAAATGCTTGATACATTTGGGAGGCTGTGAGTCAAAGATACTCAAGATCCCAAATGAAATAAGATACCCGGCCTATAAGGTGGATCTCAATAAATAATAAAGAAGATAACTAAAAAGATTCCAAGCCTACGGGGCTGAGGAAAAGAAAAGGAAACTCCAGGCTTACGGGGTTGAAGGAGGAAAACATTTCAAGCCTACGAGGCTGAGGAATGAATAAGTCTTCGTGAAAAATACAAGGGCTCTATACTGACGAGTATAAGAACCTTTCCAATACTCAGACCGGAGATACGGCCTAAAATGGTTGCGAGGGGGTTAGCACACCCATAAAATATACAAATACCGTGATCGGAGGTACGTTCGAAGATGATCACGGGGGCACCGAGTGCCCGAGAGAACGTGAACAATAATAAGAACCTAAAGGGTTTATAATGAAATGAAAATATGCAGTGTACTTACTTAGCGTAAGATAACTAAAAACGTTTTTCAAACACTGAAGGAAAGAAGCATATGGAATGAGGCTTCCTTAGGACAAGGCTGGTCGGAGTTGAAGAATCCCTATGTAATATAATGTAATTAAATTATTTTTTGGTAAAACAATATTATAATGAAAAAGTTACCTTAGCCATTTAATGGTAAGGTTTTGTCAAACTGGGATCGTTTTTCGCAAATTAAACTCTGATAAAATAGTAAAATAAGTAGGTTGTTTCACCAACACTCCGTATTTTTGAAGAAATCAACGTTGGACGACCATGTTTTTGATTCGTTATTTTAGGATGGTGTCCGTGTACATGGACATGTTCGAATGGTGTTGAAGTGCGGCCGAGTTATGATTATATATATTTAGGGGCAATTTCATATATACTTCTATAAATTTGGAAAATATTATATATAACCAACAAAAGCTAAAAATATCATATATACACTTACAAACATGTAATAATATCATATATATCAATTTCATTAAAATCAATTTAAGAAATGACAATTTTACCCTTATTTCTCCAAAACTTTAAAATTTCATATTTACCCATATTTAACTTTCAAATTTCATGTTTACTCATTTTTAACTTTAAAATTTTATATTTCCCTATAAAAATAGTTTTCTCAAAATATTATATTTAATTTTCTCATTTTTTTTTTATATCTTTACCAATTTTCTTTTATAGCACTTATACATCAAATATAGTGTTTTCTTTTATAGCATTTATAACTTTCTCGCAATCGTTCTTTCTGAATGGATTTCGAGAATCACAATAGTTGCCATCAAGAACATGAGAATGGGTGATCATTTATTTATGGGATAAAACTAAAAAAATTAGTTTATAAAAATTATATAATGGGTAAAAGTAAAATGGTTATAAAGTAAAAAAAATCATGTAAATTGGGTATATATGATATTTTTAATTTTGGTTGGTTATATATGATATTTAATCATGTTTATAAGGGTATATATGGAATTCATATATATATATATATATATATATATATATATATATATATATATATATATATATATATATATATAGGGGAGAGTTCCAGAGAAAACCACAAGTTAGGCGAAAACCAAGAAAACCATTAAAAAAACCAATTTTACCCAATCATATAATAATTTTTATTTTTTGTTTTAGTTTATTTTTATTTATTTATAAGAGTATCAATGAAATATTAAACATTTTTACCAAAAAACATTTTTACACATAGTGTTACGTATACGTAAACATAAAACAAAAAAATTGTGGTTACGTATACGTAAATCAAAAAAATTGTTTTTAAATACGTATACGTAAATAAAAAAATTGCCTAAAATGATGTGGTTTTCTTGGTTTTCGCCTAACTTTGTGGTTTTCTCTTGATCCTTCCCATATATATATATATATATATATATATATATATATAGGGGAATGTTCTTTGGGGAACTCCAAAAAACGGGAAACTAGGAACCATGTGTTTCACACGTAAAAAACTCAATTTCAATGTGAAAAACTAATTTTTACATAAATTTTTTCGAAGTTTTTGCATATAAACAAATTTAGGAGCCATTCTAACAAAAAATTTAAAATTTAAAAAAATAAAAAAAGTTAAAAAAAATTGTAATTTGTTTTACAGAAACTAAGTTTTTTTTTGTTAGAACGACTTTTAAATGTATATAAGCAAAAGCTTCGAAAAAAATTATGTAAAAATAAGTTTTTCACATGTGAAATTGGGTTTTTTATAAGTTTTTTACATGGTTTCCGGTTTCTCATTTTTTTTGTGATTCCCCGTTGAACCTCCCTCTATGTATATATAAACATATATGAGGGATTAACAAAAAACTAATTAGTTATGCGAAACCAATATCCAACGACCATATAATTTCTTTCCTTTTTATATTTTGTATTGTTAAAATGGTATATTAGTAAAAGTTCAGTTCCACTATTTTAGGTAAATATATATTTTTAATAATGAATCCCTTGAATCTCTCATATCCATAATAATTTTTTTTGAAATTCAAACAAAACATGAATCTCTCATATTTATACATATGTATGGAATGAGGGCCTGCAACTCAAAATCACGTTCCCACAAATTTGAATACATATACATACATTAAGTGTATATACCTTTATCTTCTTCGTCTTCATTCCCATTTGTTTGATTGGTCGCTTGAAACGTCAGCAGCAACATCAACATCGGCACCGAAATTTTTTTTTTTCAATCGAGATTCAGGTATGACTTCAGATGGCCAAAAAGATATATAAATTATAAGAATTTGTGGCGCATTCGGCAATATGACTTGCTTAAAAATCAAGAAGACATGTCTAAACTTCATTACATGAGCTGGTGTAAATGTGAGTCGATAGATTTTAAGCAGAGAAACTGCACCATGTTTATTTTTCTTTAAGGTATAAAGCATATATGTAAACGTGAGTTTACATATAAGTAATAAACAAGGTTACTTATATGTAACACACATGTTTACATATACGTAAACGTGGGTTACGTATATGTAAACCCACAAGTTTATTTAAATTTTCGTTACGGTGAATGATTGTTCATATTGAAGCTACGATTTCACGTTTTTATTTAGTTGATTTTCTTTGTTCATTTAGTTGTTTATATACATGTAGACAGGTAAATGACAAAGGTTTACATATATGAAAACTATTTATTTGGTTTGTGTTATACATTGTATTACATATATGCAAACTATGACTTGGTTTGATATTTAAACTGTAATACGTATATGTAACTTCTAATTTGGATTTACACAGTATTATACATATCTAACTCTGATTTGGTTTTGGGTTTTAAAAAATGATATAAAATGGCGGTCGAGCTTTTCCAGTCTTCTTAATGCTTCTTTTCGTCTTTTTGAAAACTAGATTAGCATACAAAATGTTTAGATCATGTTGTTACAGAAATTTCCATCCTTACTTCTAGTGTTCGCAAACCTAAGTCCTAAGATCGATTCCATAGAACTTACCAATTATAATGGATTAATGGATGTGTACACTATATACATAAACGGTGAATATTTGTAACAAGATTGACAAGTTTGAATAAGATGAGGGACTATAATTGTTGGGCATGATAAAGATGAAGGGGTGGAAAGGGAAACTTACAGAGCAATAATGTTTGGTTTCCTACCAAAAGTGGTTCGCACTGATGTGTCACATCACCATTTAACTAACATGCATGCGTTTTAAATGATGAGGTAAATTATGACCATATATTATAATAAATATCAATGCTTTTTCTTTTCTGTTAAAAAGAAAATGATGTGTTCAAAAAGAATTATTACATTAATAATTAATGTTTAAAAATATATAAAATTTATTTTAATAAAAATAATAGAGGCACATAAATCTAACTGAAAAAGGAATCTATTATAATTATAATAATAAATAACATAAAGATACCTTTATAACTTTGAAAAGTATAAAAAAGGTTTCATGATGTACTAATTTTTTATAACGTGAACTAGAAATGTTAAAAAAAACTCATCGCTCCTAAGTTAGCATGTTAAAGTGTGGAGTTAATTTGACTCAAAGTAACAAGTTAACTAATTTCTTTGTATCTTTTTTGTTTAATATTATATTATTTAAGACATGTATAATTTGATATTGCTATTAACTTGTTATTTAAGTATTAAAAAAACATATTAAATCATCAAAATTAGGAAAAAAAAGGTGATAATTCATCGAACAATGAGCTTGCTTGAGTTGGACAGGGGCTGGATACGGGTTTAGTTAGAAATGTCAAATTGAGTTGAGTCAGTCGACTCTTCTCTTATTATTACTAGGTAGAGCCCGAGGTGATGCTAATTCATTTGTGAACAACGCTATTCCGAGTTAAGTTTAAAAGTGCCAACCCAACTTTTTTTCAGATACTAGATTTTTTTTGTTCTACCGTATGTCAATTGAAAAAGATAAAAAAAAATGAATCAAATATTTTAGTTATGAAAACAATTACTACATATCATAAGAAAGTATATTACATAATCTTTTAAGATTTCATTACTATAGATGTTTATGTACTTAATAACTATACATATGTTTTTAAAAGTAACTAGAATTATTATTTTCTTAAACTAATAAGTATATTAACTTAACAATATCTAAGTTAACACAATCCTTTTTACAAGTATAACACTTTCATAGACTATTTAAGTTGTTTCCCGTCTAGCAAAAGATTTTTTTTAGAATGATGACTTTATTATTAAATCCCGACTAACAAGATACTAGACGGGGAACAACATTACAAAAATACAAAAGGGCTTTGAAGCCACTCTATACATTTGATAGTACATTTACGATTCATACCACTATACCACAAATACGAAAAGTGAAGGACGTCATCAAATAAAGGATTGTGTTACTTTCATAGACTATTTAAGTATATTTGGAGATAGAAGATCTTTTGTTCATATTTTCTTACTTATTTATAACATCCCCAATGGGAGGGGAGACGGGCGCTTCATGTAGCACCGTATGTGTTGACCGACCTTCTATCTCTTCTAATTCACGGATAGCACTCCCTCTCTCCTCTCTCATAGACCCTGTCTGATAGAGTGTCCTTCCACACATGCTCTCCTCCTACGACCCTGCCCCTTCAACAATGACTCTACATTATATCTCACAAGAGCCTCATGGGCACGCGTTGAGGGTGGTCTTAATGCTATTTTATTATTTTAGAGTAAACTTTCATTTTTATCCCTGTGGTTTAAGCAGTTTCATTCAAAAAGTTTTATTTTTCTTCTATGTATGTTTGTGGCTTACAAAAGTTGCTATTTTCATTCAACCGCTTAACTAAATCCATATTTTAACGTTAAATGAGGGGTAATTATTTCCTATTACTTAACTCTATCAATACATTTTTTATATATTTTAAAGAAATATATAAAAAGACACAATTACCCCTCATTTACGTTAAAATATGGATAAATTTAACCGGTTGGATAAAAATGACAAATTTATAAAACACGAGAATACACAAAAGAAAAATAAGTTTTTTAAACGAAACTGACAAAAATGACGGTTTACTCATTATTTTATTAACATACATTTTAAATATTTTTTAATATTAAATGTTTCTTTTAGATTTAAACATAAATAACTAAATTCAAAAATCTTGGTCAACATTCCTAATTTTTCTTTTTTAGATTCCATAGCGCTCTCCCTGCCCATAAATATTATCCTTTCATATCATATGCAACCAAAAAAAAAAACACACACACAAAGACCCATCAAAATGCTCATCCTCTGTCGACATACAATCTTTCCACACTTTGCTCAAATCACTCCAACAATCCATCATTTTCTTTAAATAGACTCAAATTTCTTGGTGGGTCTATGGATTTCGAGGGTTTAAACCGTCTGCTCTGTCCAAAAACCACCACCACAAACAACAATAATAACCCTCTGCTTTCTACTTATGACCCAAATCCAAATCCGAAATCCCATCGATTTAAACAAGAACAATCCCCATCTGTTTCTGCAACATTTCACAATCAAGATCAGCAGAATCACTTCTTTTGTTACTCTGATCGAAACAATACCGGTACCGTGTGTTAATTTTGTTTTTTATTCCGGTGCTCTGTTTTTAGTTGTTTTCATGGTGCTCTGTTTTTTTTTGTGTTAATTGCAGGGGTGAGGGGGCCATTTACGACGTCACAGTGGATGGAGTTGGAACACCAAGCGTTGATTTACAAATACTTTACTGTTAACGCCCCTGTTCCGTCTAATCTGCTTGTTCCGGTCAGAAAAGCCCTTGAAACGGCGGCGTATTGTTCAATTCCGGCAGCCAGTCTCCGGCACGCATGTAAGCTGTTACTTTTTTCACGATTTCATGGAAATAAACTTGAAATTTGTTTCATTTTGTTGGTGAAATAGATGGATGGGGTGGTTTCCATCTGGGGTTTTCGAACAACTCCGATCCGGAGCCGGGGCGGTGCCGGAGGACCGATGGGAAGAAGTGGCGGTGCTCTAGAGAGGCGGTGGCGGATCAGAAGTATTGTGAACGGCATATGAACAGAGGCCGGCATCGTTCAAGAAAGCCTGTGGAAGGTCTCTGTTCCGGCGCCGGCGCCGGCAACGGCAAGGTCTCTTCTCAGGCGCCGGTGGTGACCACCGTTTCCGACATTGTCAGCCCTTTTCACCTACAAAATCAAAACAGGGGAAATATGGGGTTTGAGAAAATTCAAGATTCAACATGTCATTCCATGTTATCTCCATCAAGATTCAAGATTCAACTCAATAGTGAAAGATCACAAGAAGTAAGTTGGATCCCGGTTTCTTGGGAAGCCTCGATCGGCGGGCCGTTGGGTGAAGCCTTGAATCGCGGTACGAACAACCGCCCATCGTCCCTAAATCTGATGACAGATGGTCGGGAAATTAGCCAACAAACGACATTGTTGTAAACCTGAAGTATCAAGACATGTGATGTGGAGAGGACAGGCTAAACGTACCCTTGCTGAGTAAAATGTGAGAGATGATGTGACTGATTTAGCAAGGGGTACAGTCAGTAAAAATAACGACACGCAGTGTTGGAGATTCAATTTATTATGTGTTTTTAGTTAATTTGTTTGTGTTTTGTGTTTGGGACAAGACTCTTTGACTAGATGCTATGAAACCCATGTGTTGTAGGCACCAAATTTGAGTTATTTTGGTAGTGTTATCATGTTGGGGGTTGAGAATGAAATAAAGTTTGAATTATGAATGCAATATTTGGTTGGTGGGAAGCATGTTTGTTGTTGGGTGTTTATATCTCTTTGTGGGGCTCTCTAATCTTATCTTGAGACCCCATGTCCAATTCTTTCATTTGCAACATACTTAAAATGGTAATGGAAAAGGGGCAAACTTGTCAACCTGTGTCTCATTGTTATCTGTTCTTGATGATCGAATGGTGAATCGCATCCGAGGGGTTCTTGTTTCTAATTTGTGGTCAAATTTTTTATTTGTTGATGATATAAAAGTAAATATCTAAACCAATGTTTTTAAACCCGGGCCGGACCGGCCGGAACGATCGGACTGGGAACCGTGACCTCCACCGGTCCGGTTACATGCTCTGAGACCGTTTGCTGGTTGAACCGGGCGGTCCAAGCGATTCAGCGGTCGAACCGCGAACCGGTGATCGAACCAGGTAGTTTAATTTTATTTATTTTTTATTTTTTTTACTATTTTTTATCTTTTTTATCCTATAGTCCTCCTACCTACTTCTATTTACAATTTTAACTCAATTTGGCTTTTTACTTTTAACTTATACGCTGTCACAGGTCCTCGAAAACCCTAATCAAAATTAAAATTGAAGATTCAAAAGAATTAAAATTCCTACAGACCTACAACCCTCGTCCTTGACTCAAAATTGTTTAAGTGGTTGTATATGTAGTATTTGGAATTTTTTATATTTTTCTATATGTTTTTATGAATATTTATATTATTTATTGGGTCATCCGGTTCTTAAATCCGGTCCGACCGGTCCGACCAGTGAACCTCTAAGACGTTCGGTTCGTTGTCCGGTCCGGTTCTGAAAACATTGATCTAAACATTCCTCTAGTCATACAATGAGAGATTGAATCAAGTTGGCGGCTTTGGTTCTTTGTTTCATGACTAGATGTGGTGGTGCATTTACCAAGGCCTTGAATGACCAATCAAGTATTTAGCTTGGTGGCATTATGGTAAAAATACAACACCGTACACCATCCTAGAATTGAGGAAGAGATAGAGATTAATAAAGGATTATTAAATTGTTAGAGTCAAAAAAATGGGGGAAAGCTATCGAAGACCCAAAGTGGGAGAATGGCAGAAGATAGGGGGAGGAAAACGTCAAGGCAAATGGGGAGGAAATCACCGGTGGATTTCAAGAGCGGGGGGCAATCAGTTACTTCTTTCTTCGTCTCCAACTTACTTGAAGGAACCAAAGGAGTTGATTTATAGACCTGCTTCGGGGAATTTGGTAGGGTGGTAGACGGATATATTCCTGCAAAAAAGGATAAGGATGGTTGCCATTTTGGTTTCGTTAGATTCGCGGGAGTAAAGGATAAACTGGGAATGGAGATTCAACTCAGGGCGGTCAATCTAAATATTGCGAGGTTATCGGTAAATCTTGCCAAGTTCAACAAAGATGGTAATCCCAACAGAGAGAAGGAAGCAAGAACTATTTACCATCCACAATTCCCTCACAATGGGTCGACCACAGGTGGCGGGAGGAACGCGGGATACTCTGGAAGCAGATCTTACTTGAACGCATTGCTAAGAAATCAATCACGTTATACTTTGGAAGAGGAGTTGATACTACCGGAGGATGCGGGGGTGAATTTAACTCATTGGTTTAGCCATTCGTTAGTGGGGAAAACTCATGACCTTAACCACCTAAGCAATCTGCTGGAGTCTGTCAACAACAGAGTGGATAAAGATGTGACCTTGAGATATTTAGGGGGTATGCAGGTGTTACGAACATTCGAAGAACCCGAAGAAGCAAGGGATTTCCTTGCTAACTGTCAGGTATGGAAAAAAATAGCTTTTAAATTTGGAAGCATGGTCTGGCCAGTCGTATGTATACGAACGAGTGGTTTGGTTACAAATACATGGAGTTCCAGCCCACATTTGGGAAGCAAAAGTTTTTGACTCGATCGCCTCCAACATGGGGAAGATCATAGCTCCGTCTCAGGCTTCGTTTAATGATGGATCCCTGGTACTAGACACGGTAGGTATTCTGGTGGGAAAAGGCTGGAACAAACCGGACGACATAATAGTTAAATGGGGGGGGAGGGAATCCTTTCGTTGTTGGTTCCAGGTGGACACCGGTGACTGGACGTCGGACTGGATTGGCAGTCCGGAGAAGACTCAGGTTCTAGGGAGGGCTCTGGCGGCACAATCCATGGCACAGGGCAACCCTTCGAATTCCAACGACGGCGAAGAGTCGGATAAGGGTGGGTGTTCGGGGGGGGGGGGGGGTCGCACGGGGAGCTCTATGGAATCCTCATTGAAACCTGCGTTTAATTCTGAGAACAATAAAGGGGGAGACACTCCCTATACATGCATTAAACAGTTTGGGGGGGGGGGGGTTGACGAGGAAAGAGCCCCCACCTTCTGCTTTTAATACAGATAGAGATTTTTTTGGAGAATATGGGCTCTGACCCATTTAAGTTAAATGAGCTTATTTTTAATATGGGGGCCTAATCTAAGAAACAAAGAAAGGTCCATAACAGGTCTCCATTAGGAAAAAACAAAATAACGGGGGTAGTATCTGATTCTAGAAAGAGAATAAAAGTTAAAATGAAAAAAATCGCTGTTAGGTGAGGAGCACACCCACGACAGATGTAGAAATGATAATCAAACCAGAGGGGGTGGGGTGCTAGAAACTCAATTGTATTAAGAGGATGGGTGGGTTGATGACTCAATCAACAACGAGGCAGCCGGGGCATCCAGGTCGCTGGCCTTGGTCCCGGAAAAAGACGGGGTAGGAGGCTCGGGAGGTCAAGGTTGTGGAGAAGGGGATGGCGGACCGACTACTTTTTTTTCATCGGTTGATTTCAATGCAACGCCTTCGGCATCCAATAGCCAGGATCATGAGGGGGGGGGGGGGGGGAAGAAAACCTTATCAGCATGAACTTGGAGCAGGAAATACAAAACACAATCGAGGTAGGGTTATGTATCGGAATTGATGTTTCTAAATTTAAAGATCAGGTCAAGGATATCATTGTGGGTGAAGGGGGAGCAAAACGGTTTTAATGGATTTTTCGTCCTTCAATTCTAGGGGGCTTGGGGATCCGGGCAAGAGGACCTGGATCAAGGATTTTAGGGTTAATAACAAAGTCCGGTTTAGTTGTATTCAAGAGTCCCACATTTGGGAATTGGAAAAAATAAACCCTAGAAGTTTGTAGGGGAGTGGGGACATGGAATTCGATTGGGGAGGTCTGGGGGTTTGATAAGCATTTGGGATCCTGAGGTTTTCGAAAAAAACCCATGTAATTAAGCACCGTCACGCGTTGATTATTGTTGGTAGATTGAAGGGTTCTAATTTTGGGTTGTTTATAGCAAATGTTTATGCCCCGCAAGATCAGTCTTCAAAAAACACTCTCTGGGCTTTCCTGAAGGCAAATAAAGAAAATATCCCGGGCCATGGATCATGATTTTTAATAATTTTAATGAAGTTCGCAGTGCTTCGGAGCGGTTAAACTCTGAGTTCAATGCAGCTGGGGCAAGTATTTTTAATGATTTTATTTATGAAGCAGATCTGTTTGAATATAACATGGGGGGATTTAAGTTTACATACATGAGCGATAATGGGGTGAATGCTAGTAAAATCAATAGGGTTTTGGTCTGTAGTGAGTTCATGAATAAATGGCCGGACGCCTCACTGATGGCTTGGCTCTGGGTGATCTCGGACCACTGTCCTCTCACTTTAAAATGTTCCAGTGTAAACTTTGGGCCGGAACCCTTCCGTTTTTTCAATTCATGGTTGGGGTGGGACGGTTTGCAGGCAACAATTTTAGGGGCGTTTAGGATGCCAGTGCCCTTGGCCAGATTTGATGCAAAGTTAGCAGCCAAACTTAAAAATGTAAAATTTGCCCTAAAAAAATGGTATTTTGATCTCTGTGCTAAGGAAGAAGAACAAGCTAAGGAAATTAGAGTGCAATTGAATACTGTAGGTCCTGATTCTAAGGTAGAATCACACAAATGATCAATTACACACACACAGGCAGAATCTGTGTGTATGGTGGTGAAACAGAGGTAAGAAACAGAAAGTGGTGAAGATAAACAGGCTAAACACACTAGAATCAACACAATAATGATGTGAAAAAGTAAGAACAACAATTGACAAAGCTTCAAATGTGTATTGATTCCCAGAAACTATGAAAGAGAGAATACAGGGTTACAACCTCTATCCACACCCTAAATATTCTCTAACTAGGCTATTTATAGGAAGCTGATAGGTATAGAAACTATGCTCATCGAAACTACTAGTTTCGGGTGAGCATTTACAAAACTTATCACCCTATTGAAACTTCCCATCTATCGAAACTACTAGTTTTGGTTGAACAGACTCAACCGAAACTAGGTAGTTTCGATGGCCCAGACTTAGACTAAAAACAATAAATTACATCAAACAGAAATTAATGAAATAACAGAAGTACATGGAAATAAAACAAAGACAAATGTTCAACACATACAATGATGACTTAGCTTACAAATTATCCAACCCTACAATCTCCCCCTAAGCTATTGCATCATTGTCTTCAACTCTCACTAAGCAGTTGGCTCTTGACTTGGTTTCTGAAAGTGGGGTTTTGCATTTATAGTCACCACCCTTTGATAAGCTTTGGCATCAGCCTCATCATCCTCATGAAAGATCTTGATAGGGTTGTTGAATAACACTTCAAGATCATCTGGTTGAAATTCATCATCCTCATGAAAGATCTTTATAAGGTTGTTGAATAACACTTCAAGATCCTCTGGTTGAAATTTTAATAGCTCCATGGGCTCAAAAATCTGAATGTCTTCCTTGCCTTCACATTCAATCATGGCACTACCAATGGCTGAGTTGTAAAACCATCTTCTAAAGTTCTGAAGCTGGACAGGAACTGACCGTGGCAGTTGAATAGATTTGACAGCTTCTGTTGGCTTGTACCGAAGGCTTACCTAAGGCCTCTGAGTTCTAGGGTGGATCCGGGTCTTTGAGAGAACTCTTCTAGGCTTTGTAGTGGTCATAGACCTGAAGTCATTAAAGGTTTGATTCCTTAGAAAAGTCTCAAAATCTTTGGCAATTCTTTCATTTCTAGGGTTTTGGAGGGGCAAATTGGCAAGAGCTGAAGTCATGTGGAGACTTGAAGGGCTCCATTCCTCCCTTGTACCTCCGGACAATGAAAAGTGACCTCTCCTTATCGTATTTCCACCCAACAGGTGGTCTCTTTAACTGATACTCGGTAAACCAATCATAGTGCTTTGGTGGTTCCTGAGTTGGCAGCTTGTTGAACCAATACCTCCTTGGATCTGAGGCTTGAAGAGATGGAGTTTCAGTTGTTGTTTCTTGAGTAGCTTCTTCAATAGGGCATGTTGGCCCAGCAGTGGTTACAGGCTCAACGAAGGTAACTTTTACATTTGGGTCCTCAATCTCATTATAAAAAAAACATCAATCTCATTTCCTTCTATAGTGAAGTACTTGAGTTTTTCTCCATGTTCTTCACCCAATGTAATAACTTCAGGATAATCATCAATTTTTCCAAAATCATCAATTTGCTTTAGAAGTTCATTCAGCCCATGGTCAGATCTGACTTCTTCTTCATCTAGAATCACTACCTCAATATCTGTCTGTGTACTCTTCCCCTTGTCCCTTTCAGCCCTTCTCTGACTAAGACTAGGTAGATCATACTCTGGTTCTTCCATCTTTACAATCACAGAGGGACCACCAACAGCTGTGGACTGGGGTACAATGGTTGTGTTTCAGTGTGTTGTGAAGACTGTATCATGGAAGCTTTGATTTGGTTGACCAATGTAGTTACAACTATGAGTTCTTGTTGTTGTTTGGCTAATTGGTCCTGCTGCACAACTAGTTGTGTTTGTTGGAGTTCTAGTTGATTCTTCAAAGCTACCACTTCCAACTTTAGATCTTTCACTTCATCCTTCTTCTCAGACAATTCAGATCTTAGAATCTTTATCTCTTCATCTTTCTTGGCTACTTGATCTGTGAGACTATTTACTTTCAGGCTCAAACTTTTAACTCTTGGAATATGAGGAGGTGTATCTTGGGCAGGTGGAGTGGGTTGAGGAGTAGGTTGTGGAGTGGGTTGTGGAGTGATGGTAGCATGAATGGGTGAAGGTATGGGTGTTGGGTGTTTAGGTGCTTCAAAAATTGATTTTGACGAAGAGGTTAGAGACTCTAGCCATGTCTTGATTTCTTTAGCGCGGGGCTCTTCATTTTCATAATCTGATTCAGAGTCATATGGTCATTTGGATGATGAGGGAAGAGGTTCCACTATCTACTCAGATCAGAGTCTTCCGTTTCATAGATTGCTTCATCCAAAGTTTCACTTGAATCAGCTGAATCCTCCACATCTTCTTCACCTTCAACCTCTATGTTAGCATGAACTTCAACATTCTCAGCCTGTTCTTGAAAGTTCAGAGGTTACAGATTATCTATCCCTTGATCAATGAAGTGAGCCTCCATTATAGGTTGCTCAACTTCTTGATGTATGTGCTGTTCAGCCTCAATCTCATCCTCTTGATTCCCTTGGGCTTGTTCTTCTTCTTCTTCTTCCTCAGAAGATGAGGAGTCAACTATCTCATCCGGATCAACATCAAGGACTACTTCTTCAATCTCTCCAATTATATGCCCAAATAGAGGGACATCAACAATGACTCAATTAGTTCTTGAACTTGAGCTCTTCATATAACCGAGGGTCATAACATTCATATAGTCAAATACTAGTAGAGGTCCATCTTGTTGGAGGTTAGGATGAAGGTGGTTGATAATTATTTGTAGAAATCTTGGGTAGACTAGGAACTTGTCTTTAACCCTTCCAGTTAGGTTTTTAATCATTTGCCTGAAGACAAGACCAGATAAATTGTAATTCCTCCCATTGATTAAGCCCAAAATAGCTGAGGCCACCATTGCATTGGCCGAGTCAAAACCACTTTTTCTAATAGAAATGCAGTGTATGAACACATGCACAATGTATCTCCAGTGTGGGGGAAGGGCATTCTTGATAATCTGGCCACTCTTAAATTCGTCTGAATGACCCATTCTTCGAAAACATTCCTGGATGTAGAAACTTGTGAATTCCACTAGAGCCTCATGATTATCATTGAATTGCAAAACCTCTCTGACATTTGCTTCAGAAAATAAGACTTCTTGATTGTGGACTGTGGCTCTGATGTGTTCTATGTTGTTGATGGAGACCCTTGTAGCAGTAGCCCAAAATTGCTTGATGGTTGATTCAAAAACAGGCAGATCATGGCTAATGGCAAAGCTGATACTAGAGTTAGCCAGAAAATTAAGGACTTCAACAAAATCTACACTCTTGGGGTCTGCAGCATTGAGAAATGCACAAACATTGTGCTTCTTGATGAATTGAAGATCCATTCCTTCTAAGGACAAAATTATCAAAAGTCAGTCAATACTTAGAAAATTTTCAGAAAAGGCCTGACCGAAACTCCTAGTTTCGGTTGTGAAACATCCTATCGAAACTACATAGTTTCGGGCAGACATATGGGATATCGAAACTACTAGTTTCAGTAAGAAAAACTTGTTCAAAAACATAGTAACATTTTTAAAACTCAAAGATCCTTTTTCCTGAAACTACTAGTTTCGATACCAAAACCCTGATCAAAAGGCAGACTCTCAGAAAGCAGCGATAATCAAGAAAAGAAGTTATATACAAAGTTATAAACTGTTATGTACATACTTAAAAGGCATAAACAGATAAAATAAAAGGTAAGAAAAGGCCTTTGAGTGTATAAATTCCATCTTACCGAAATGTGTAGAGAAATCTGCAAATATATACATTAAAAGTGTGAGGTATCAACAATGGTGATTTTATAAACAAGGTTTAGACAAGAAACAACCCTAACGTCATGATTTCAGTGGTAAAAAGGTTACAATAGAAACCATAGCCTTAGCTAAATGAAACAGTAACACGAGTTTGAGAAATTAAACCTGATGATGGAGACTACGGGAGAATCAGATAAGGAATACTGATATTGCAAACTTAGACCGATGATTTTGAGCTTTTGTGTGTGAAATGGAAGGTGTAAATGGATTTCGGATAATGAGAGTGAAAGTGAGCATGAAAACGTACCTGATATTGAAGACATTTAATTTGAGCTTGACAAAAGACCAAAATGCCCCTGTCGAAACTACTAGTTTCGATAGGGCAAAGTAGTTTCGGGTGGGAAGTAGTTTTGGGTAGCTTGAGTAGTTTCGGTTGAGATGTAGTGATGTCGTCCAGACGGTCTATAAAATAAACAACTAAACCTAACCTAGACTCCTAAGTAATAAATGGAAAACATATGAACTAGACCGCACTGACAGGCAAGTGTACCTATCGAGTGTAGTACAACTTAATGGTAAACCGGAATATCGAACACTAGAGACACTACGAATAACAAAACTAGAGTCTGACTCGAACTAAAGATTGAATTGGTTTGGGGGTTTTACTACACTACCATTTAAACTAATGAATGCAGAAAACTAAGGTCGACTCAACTAACCAGACAAAGGACATAGGTAATATCAAGAATGGGAAGAATATCACCTAGGTCGGAATCCTACTTGCAAAGCACAACTTCTATCGGTTATGGAAACTATAATGCATCTGGGTTTCTAAGGAAACAACTCTAGACAGCCTAGTGGATCCCTAATCACTCTCAGGGTGTCACCAACTAAGGAACCTACAGATGTAACAACTCACCAGATGTTGGATCACTTCTCAGGTATTTTCAACTATGATAAAGTACCCTAATAGACAGATTACCTGTCAGTCTCTCCGTCTACCAATACACTCGAAGAATGCACGGGGTAATCTCAAGATAACAACTATGACACGAATAGCAACAATCACTAGACACCTAATACCGACTTCCTCTCAGACAACTGACACTCGTATTCCTAATGACGAAGACTATACGACTAATTCTCACCTCTCGGGTATTGAACTAGGATACACATTTAATTCTAATCAGCAATCAATGACAACTCCTATGGCTACTACGTCTAGCAAACCACCCTAATCACAAACCTTAAGATCTATGACAAAGATACGCTAATCAAACTGGCAGACAACCACAATCAATGCAAGGAATTAAAATCAAACACAAGATCAGATATAAACATACAATAACATCACAATTATCAACTCAAGATCTTTTACAAAATCATAAACCCATTAATTAGAATCCAAAAACTGATAAAAAATCAAACTTTAAGAAGTATTCATCATTAACCTAGGCAATATATGAGTTTTAGCCTATAATCATGCTCAAAACATACAAAACAAAATTATTAAGCAAGAACATGGTTTCAAACATTCAAATCAAAATCAAACGAAAGAGAATTGGAACCCGAAAAGATATCTCTAACCACCTCTGATCCTAAAGCTCCAAACTTTTACTCCAATTAGCTTCTTCTGTCCCAAACTCGTCCTAGAACTCTCTCTGGACGGCTAAGATACGAACTCTTTTCATAATGGGATTAAAATTCTATTTAAATTGGAAAATTAGTGTTTTGCGGAAATTAGCTCTCTCGCGTATCGCGAGACATTTCCTTCTCCTCTCTCGCGTACCGCGAGATACAAAATAGTCGCGGCCGGTTTTCCTTTCCCTCGCGTTCCGTGAGAACTTTCCTTCTCATCTCTCGCGTACCGCGAGAGGCATAAATTTCGCATTTTCTTCTTTTGAATTCCCGGCTTCATTCTCGTGCTCGGTTTCTTCACGTATTCACTTGTAATCTTCACGAGGACCTGCAAATGTACAATAGACTCAAATACAAACTTAAACGAATAAAAACAAACACAAAACTAATCAAAAACGCACAAAAACACTAGGAATAAAGATGTGTGCTTTGCAAATGGAATCATAACTCAGATCTCCTTTACCAAACATCAATTACCAATTAGCAAAATATACTCACGCGTTAAAGAGCAACAATCGGTATTTCTGTCCGATTAAACCCAAGCACCAATTTCAAGCCCCCTTTACGTGTTCTAAAATTTCTTTACCAAGCATATCAATCAATCTATGGAACTCACACTTCAAAGTTACAGCTCTACCTAATCCCGTCTCACGGTTATATCTAGGCACGGATCAAACCATATAGATTTACCCTACCACGTTAAACTAAAATTTACAGGTTTTGATGATCAATGAATGAATGGATGAAATAGGAGCAATAATCAAATGTATGAATCAACCTCACCTAGTGGTGCGTCTCCCAGGTTACCATCCCAGAAGATAGCACATAGGATGCAGTTTATTAATTAAGCACATAAGAATCACTTAAAAGCGTTATCTCCAAGTGGCCATCCCGGAGGGTAACACATAAGCAACACTCAATATTCTAATCAAATAAGCTCATGAATTATGGAATTTATGGATGCGGGCGCCACCAAACTCGGACTTATTCTCATAAAAAGAGAGTGGTGTGCCATGTAATTTTAAAAACCTCTAAATTTTAACTTAATGTGGTACCTATCAACCTATATTGACAGTTTCAGTATTACCATTACTCTAAGATGAGTACCCACAAGATTTCATGATTTTAATTCAATTAATTCCTAAGCAACACTCACAGGATATTTAAGCTTTACTAGCTAGCTGGGTCTACCAAATCATCACTAATTAGACACGTTTTTAATTATTTAATCATTTAAACTCACGAGTAGATCCAGTTCTACTATCATTTTCCATTTATTTTACAGTTATTTCCAAGGACATTTTTCAAAATTTTTAATTTTTTTGTATTTTTGATTTTTTTTATAAACAAGACAAACTAGACTCAACTAAACACTCACATCCCCACACTTGAAAGACACATTGTCCTCAATGTGAAGTAAAATGCAAAAATAAAACAAAATAGGAAGCGACTTAGCTAGTAATGTAGATGCAAACAAATGTGCAGCTTCGTTCTTCCATGTGTGCACCGTATAGCATTTCGGTCACAGTTGCACAAACGACTGTCGGATTGCCTTTACAAATTGTATATAAGTGATGATCAATCCTGCCCGAATAGAGATTAAGTACGGGCGGAATGACAAAACCTGTAAAATAAACATCACAACAAACCCGCAACATTAAACTGACTCAAATTAAAATAAAAAACTCGACTGACTCAAACTGACTCACTAAGATTTAAAGACTCAAGATAGATAACATGCAGAGAAACATACTCAATGGGTGGCAAACATATAGACATGAATGCCACAGCAAAGTCGGTCAACGGTTATGAACAGTTTCAATTTCCCATGGTCGTGATGGTCGATGGATGTTAATGATGATGGTAATAGAATGGGTGAAAGTGATGATGATTGATGAATGATGGAATGATGGATGATGATAATAGAGGTGGTGTGATGATGGTGGATGTGGAAAAGCATGTAAAACAAGGAAAAAGGGGCAATTCAAGGATAGCCCCGCGTACCACGAGGCATCAGGCGGCCACCCCTCGCGTACCGCGAGGGAGTGGCATTTAAGCCGGCCCTTATTTTCTATCCGTCGTGTACCGCGAGGAACAATGGGAATACCTCTCGCGTACCGCGTGGACCATCCGGTGACAGAAAAGTTTTGAGGGTTTTTATACTTAGCCAAATTTTCACACCTCAAAATTTTCTTCACCTAAATTCCATAAAAACCTATTCTAAACATAAAAACATACGTAAAAAAACCTGGAACTTCATTCCCGACAATCTTCCTCGCCGAATCAAGTGCGAATTCCTGCACACAAACTCTACATCCCGGGCACTTGCCCGAGACTCACACAATCCTATCAGGAGGCTTCTCCTTGACCCTGACCGGTACCGCCTTCATCCTTCGCGGTCTACCGATCCTTCTCATCACACGACTACCAACTAACCTCAACCATCTACTAACACTCTCTCTCAAATCAGTCCACCAGCACTTAAACCTACCAGGTCTAAAAATAACCTGCATCATGTATCCCAACAAGCTATCACCCTTACACATCCCCACACTTGGGGTTTGCATTATCTCTAACTCACCTATATCTCTCAACACATGAAGTTTCTTGCGGGGTGGCCTAGACTTAGGGGTTTTAAAACTAGGGGTTGGGTCGACAGTCCTCTCCTTAGAACAAAGACTAGGTGAAGGTTCAGGAATGAGATTTCCCATGGGTGTTACCTCTAAACCTCCACCAGGATCTTCTGGTTCATCTACACCCACCACCGTGTATCTTCCCCACTTACGCTAGAATCTCACTCAAACTGAACTCATCATCGTTAACACTTAGGAACGAGGACCCTAGCAATGTCCTTTCAAACTCTTCTAACCAATCCGGAGGGTCCTCTATCCTTACTCCTTCATCTCCACCAACAACAGCCTCTACTGGATTAGAATCCCGGAATTCGTCCACGAAGGTATCAAGCATGCACACGGAGTGGCTATGCTCGCCAACATCCTTCATGGACTCTATAGCATCGAATGTAATAGACGCATCCCCCACATGAAGTGTGAGTTTCCCGTCAAAGACATCAATCATCACCTTGGCGGTACGTAGGAACGGGCGTCCTAGGATGAGCGGGACTTTGTCAGGATAATCATCAATTTTTCCTTCTATAGTGAAGTACTTGAGTTTTTCTCCATGTTCTTCACCCAATGTAATAACTTCAGGATAATCATCAATTTTTCCAAAATCATCAATTTGCTTTAGAAGTTCATTCAGCCCATGGTCAGATCTGACTTCTTCTTCATCTAGAATCACTACCTCAATATCTGTCTGTGTACTCTTCCCCTTGTCCCTTTCAGCCCTTCTCTGACTAAGACTAGGTAGATCATACTCTGGTTCTTCCATCTTTACAATCACAGAGGGACCACCAACAGCTGTGGACTGGGGTACAATGGTTGTGTTTCAGTGTGTTGTGAAGACTGTATCATGGAAGCTTTGATTTGGTTGACCAATGTAGTTACAACTATGAGTTCTTGTTGTTGTTTGGCTAATTGGTCCTGCTGCACAACTAGTTGTGTTTGTTGGAGTTCTAGTTGATTCTTCAAAGCTACCACTTCCAACTTTAGATCTTTCACTTCATCCTTCTTCTCAGACAATTCAGATCTTAGAATCTTTATCTCTTCATCTTTCTTGGCTACTTGATCTGTGAGACTATTTACTTTCAGGCTCAAACTTTTAACTCTTGGAATATGAGGAGGTGTATCTTGGGCAGGTGGAGTGGGTTGAGGAGTAGGTTGTGGAGTGGGTTGTGGAGTGATGGTAGCATGAATGGGTGAAGGTATGGGTGTTGGGTGTTTAGGTGCTTCAAAAATTGATTTTGACGAAGAGGTTAGAGACTCTAGCCATGTCTTGATTTCTTTAGCGCGGGGCTCTTCATTTTCATAATCTGATTCAGAGTCATATGGTCATTTGGATGATGAGGGAAGAGGTTCCACTATCTACTCAGATCAGAGTCTTCCGTTTCATAGATTGCTTCATCCAAAGTTTCACTTGAATCAGCTGAATCCTCCACATCTTCTTCACCTTCAACCTCTATGTTAGCATGAACTTCAACATTCTCAGCCTGTTCTTGAAAGTTCAGAGGTTCCAGATTATCTATCCCTTGATCAATGAAGTGAGCCTCCATTATAGGTTGCTCAACTTCTTGATGTATGTGCTGTTCAGCCTCAATCTCATCCTCTTGATTCCCTTGGGCTTGTTCTTCTTCTTCTTCTTCTTCCTCAGAAGATGAGGAGTCAACTATCTCATCCGGATCAACATCAAGGACTACTTCTTCAATCTCTCCAATTATATGCCCAAATAGAGGGACATCAACAATGACTCAATTAGTTCTTGAACTTGAGCTCTTCATATAACCGAGGGTCATAACATTCATATAGTCAAATACTAGTAGAGGTCCATCTTGTTGGAGGTTAGGATGAAGGTGGTTGATAATTATTTGTAGAAATCTTGGGTAGACTAGGAACTTGTCTTTAACCCTTCCAGTTAGGTTTTTAATCATTTGCCTGAAGACAAGACCAGATAAATTGTAATTCCTCCCATTGATTAAGCCCAAAATAGCTGAGGCCACCATTGCATTGGCCGAGTCAAAACCACTTTTTCTAATAGAAATGCAGTGTATGAACACATGCACAATGTATCTCCAGTGTGGGGGAAGGGCATTCTTGATAATCTGGCCACTCTTAAATTCGTCTGAATGACCCATTCTTCGAAAACATTCCTGGATGTAGAAACTTGTGAATTCCACTAGAGCCTCATGATTATCATTGAATTGCAAAACCTCTCTGACATTTGCTTCAGAAAATAAGACTTCTTGATTGTGGACTGTGGCTCTGATGTGTTCTATGTTGTTGATGGAGACCCTTGTAGCAGTAGCCCAAAATTGCTTGATGGTTGATTCAAAAACAGGCAGATCATGGCTAATGGCAAAGCTGATACTAGAGTTAGCCAGAAAATTAAGGACTTCAACAAAATCTACACTCTTGGGGTCTGCAGCATTGAGAAATGCACAAACATTGTGCTTCTTGATGAATTGAAGATCCATTCCTTCTAAGGACAAAATTATCAAAAGTCAGTCAATACTTAGAAAATTTTCAGAAAAGGCCTGACCGAAACTCCTAGTTTCGGTTGTGAAACATCCTATCGAAACTACATAGTTTCGGGCAGACATATGGGATATCGAAACTACTAGTTTCAGTAAGAAAAACTTGTTCAAAAACATAGTAACATTTTTAAAACTCAAAGATCCTTTTTCCTGAAACTACTAGTTTCGATACCAAAACCCTGATCAAAAGGCAGACTCTCAGAAAGCAGCGATAATCAAGAAAAGAAGTTATATACAAAGTTATAAACTGTTATGTACATACTTAAAAGGCATAAACAGATAAAATAAAAGGTAAGAAAAGGCCTTTGAGTGTATAAATTCCATCTTACCGAAATGTGTAGAGAAATCTGCAAATATATACATTAAAAGTGTGAGGTATCAACAATGGTGATTTTATAAACAAGGTTTAGACAAGAAACAACCCTAACGTCATGATTTCAGTGGTAAAAAGGTTACAATAGAAACCATAGCCTTAGCTAAATGAAACAGTAACACGAGTTTGAGAAATTAAACCTGATGATGGAGACTACGGGAGAATCAGATAAGGAATACTGATATTGCAAACTTAGACCGATGATTTTGAGCTTTTGTGTGTGAAATGGAAGGTGTAAATGGATTTCGGATAATGAGAGTGAAAGTGAGCATGAAAACGTACCTGATATTGAAGACATTTAATTTGAGCTTGACAAAAGACCAAAATGCCCCTGTCGAAACTACTAGTTTCGATAGGGCAAAGTAGTTTCGGGTGGGAAGTAGTTTTGGGTAGCTTGAGTAGTTTCGGTTGAGATGTAGTGATGTCGTCCAGACGGTCTATAAAATAAACAACTAAACCTAACCTAGACTCCTAAGTAATAAATGGAAAACATATGAACTAGACCGCACTGACAGGCAAGTGTACCTATCGAGTGTAGTACAACTTAATGGTAAACCGGAATATCGAACACTAGAGACACTACGAATAACAAAACTAGAGTCTGACTCGAACTAAAGATTGAATTGGTTTGGGGGTTTTACTACACTACCATTTAAACTAATGAATGCAGAAAACTAAGGTCGACTCAACTAACCAGACAAAGGACATAGGTAATATCAAGAATGGGAAGAATATCACCTAGGTCGGAATCCTACTTGCAAAGCACAACTTCTATCGGTTATGGAAACTATAATGCATCTGGGTTTCTAAGGAAACAACTCTAGACAGCCTAGTGGATCCCTAATCACTCTCAGGGTGTCACCAACTAAGGAACCTACAGATGTAACAACTCACCAGATGTTGGATCACTTCTCAGGTATTTTCAACTATGATAAAGTACCCTAATAGACAGATTACCTGTCAGTCTCTCCGTCTACCAATACACTCGAAGAATGCACGGGGTAATCTCAAGATAACAACTATGACACGAATAGCAACAATCACTAGACACCTAATACCGACTTCCTCTCAGACAACTGACACTCGTATTCCTAATGACGAAGACTATACGACTAATTCTCACCTCTCGGGTATTGAACTAGGATACACATTTAATTCTAATCAGCAATCAATGACAACTCCTATGGCTACTACGTCTAGCAAACCACCCTAATCACAAACCTTAAGATCTATGACAAAGATACGCTAATCAAACTGGCAGACAACCACAATCAATGCAAGGAATTAAAATCAAACACAAGATCAGATATAAACATACAATAACATCACAATTATCAACTCAAGATCTTTTACAAAATCATAAACCCATTAATTAGAATCCAAAAACTGATAAAAAATCAAACTTTAAGAAGTATTCATCATTAACCTAGGCAATATATGAGTTTTAGCCTATAATCATGCTCAAAACATACAAAACAAAATTATTAAGCAAGAACATGGTTTCAAACATTCAAATCAAAATCAAACGAAAGAGAATTGGAACCCGAAAAGATATCTCTAACCACCTCTGATCCTAAAGCTCCAAACTTTTACTCCAATTAGCTTCTTCTGTCCCAAACTCGTCCTAGAACTCTCTCTGGACGGCTAAGATACGAACTCTTTTCATAATGGGATTAAAATTCTATTTAAATTGGAAAATTAGTGTTTTGCGGAAATTAGCTCTCTCGCGTATCGCGAGACATTTCCTTCTCCTCTCTCGCGTACCGCGAGATACAAAATAGTCGCGGCCGGTTTTCCTTTCCCTCGCGTTCCGTGAGAACTTTCCTTCTCATCTCTCGCGTACCGCGAGAGGCATAAATTTCGCATTTTCTTCTTTTGAATTCCCGGCTTCATTCTCGTGCTCGGTTTCTTCACGTATTCACTTGTAATCTTCACGAGGACCTGCAAATGTACAATAGACTCAAATACAAACTTAAACGAATAAAAACAAACACAAAACTAATCAAAAACGCACAAAAACACTAGGAATAAAGATGTGTGCTTTGCAAATGGAATCATAACTCAGATCTCCTTTACCAAACATCAATTACCAATTAGCAAAATATACTCACGCGTTAAAGAGCAACAATCGGTATTTCTGTCCGATTAAACCCAAGCACCAATTTCAAGCCCCCTTTACGTGTTCTAAAATTTCTTTACCAAGCATATCAATCAATCTATGGAACTCACACTTCAAAGTTACAGCTCTACCTAATCCCGTCTCACGGTTATATCTAGGCACGGATCAAACCATATAGATTTACCCTACCACGTTAAACTAAAATTTACAGGTTTTGATGATCAATGAATGAATGGATGAAATAGGAGCAATAATCAAATGTATGAATCAACCTCACCTAGTGGTGCGTCTCCCAGGTTACCATCCCAGAAGATAGCACATAGGATGCAATTTATTAATTAAGCACATAAGAATCACTTAAAAGCGTTATCTCCAAGTGGCCATCCCGGAGGGTAACACATAAGCAACACTCAATATTCTAATCAAATAAGCTCATGAATTATGGAATTTATGGATGCGGGCGCCACCAAACTCGGACTTATTCTCATAAAAAGAGAGTGGTGTGCCATGTAATTTTAAAAACCTCTAAATTTTAACTTAATGTGGTACCTATCAACCTATATTGACAGTTTCAGTATTACCATTACTCTAAGATGAGTACCCACAAGATTTCATGATTTTAATTCAATTAATTCCTAAGCAACACTCACAGGATATTTAAGCTTTACTAGCTAGCTGGGTCTACCAAATCATCACTAATTAGACACGTTTTTAATTATTTAATCATTTAAACTCACGAGTAGATCCAGTTCTACTATCATTTTCCATTTATTTTACAGTTATTTCCAAGGACATTTTTCAAAATTTTTAATTTTTTTGTATTTTTGATTTTTTTTATAAACAAGACAAACTAGACTCAACTGAACACTCACATCCCCACACTTGAAAGACACATTGTCCTCAATGTGAAGTAAAATGCAAAAATAAAACAAAATAGGAAGCGACTTAGCTAGTAATGTAGATGCAAACAAATGTGCAGCTTCGTTCTTCCATGTGTGCACCGTATAGCATTTCGGTCGCAGTTGCACAAACGACTGTCGGATTGCCTTTACAAATTGTATATAAGTGATGATCAATCCTGCCCGAATAGAGATTAAGTACGGGCGGAATGACAAAACCTGTAAAATAAACATCACAACAAACCCGCAACATTAAACTGACTCAAATTAAAATAAAAAACTCGACTGACTCAAACTGACTCACTAAGATTTAAAGACTCAAGATAGATAACATGCAGAGAAACATACTCAATGGGTGGCAAACATATAGACATGAATGCCACAGCAAAGTCGGTCAACGGTTATGAACAGTTTCAATTTCCCATGGTCGTGATGGTCGATGGATGTTAATGATGATGGTAATAGAATGGGTGAAAGTGATGATGATTGATGAATGATGGAATGATGGATGATGATAATAGAGGTGGTGTGATGATGGTGGATGTGGAAAAGCATGTAAAACAAGGAAAAAGGGGCAATTCAAGGATAGCCCCGCGTACCACGAGGCATCAGGCGGCCACCCCTCGCGTACCGCGAGGGAGTGGCATTTAAGCCGGCCCTTATTTTCTATCCGTCGTGTACCGCGAGGAACAATGGGAATACCTCTCGCGTACCGCGTGGACCATCCGGTGACAGAAAAGTTTTGAGGGTTTTTATACTTAGCCAAATTTTCACACCTCAAAATTTTCTTCACCTAAATTCCATAAAAACCTATTCTAAACATAAAAACATACGTAAAAAAACCTGGAACTTCATTCCCGACAATCTTCCTCGCCGAATCAAGTGCGAATTCCTGCACACAAACTCTACATCCCGGGCACTTGCCCGAGACTCACACAATCCTATCAGGAGGCTTCTCCTTGACCCTGACCGGTACCGCCTTCATCCTTCGCGGTCTACCGATCCTTCTCATCACACGACTACCAACTAACCTCAACCATCTACTAACACTCTCTCTCAAATCAGTCCACCAGCACTTAAACCTACCAGGTCTAAAAATAACCTGCATCATGTATCCCAACAAGCTATCACCCTTACACATCCCCACACTTGGGGTTTGCATTATCTCTAACTCACCTATATCTCTCAACACATGAAGTTTCTTGCGGGGTGGCCTAGACTTAGGGGTTTTAAAACTAGGGGTTGGGTCGACAGTCCTCTCCTTAGAACAAAGACTAGGTGAAGGTTCAGGAATGAGATTTCCCATGGGTGTTACCTCTAAACCTCCACCAGGATCTTCTGGTTCATCTACACCCACCACCGTGTATCTTCCCCACTTACGCTAGAATCTCACTCAAACTGAACTCATCATCGTTAACACTTAGGAACGAGGACCCTAGCAATGTCCTTTCAAACTCTTCTAACCAATCCGGAGGGTCCTCTATCCTTACTCCTTCATCTCCACCAACAACAGCCTCTACTGGATTAGAATCCCGGAATTCGTCCACGAAGGTATCAAGCATGCACACGGAGTGGCTATGCTCGCCAACATCCTTCATGGACTCTATAGCATCGAATGTAATAGACGCATCCCCCACATGAAGTGTGAGTTTCCCGTCAAAGACATCAATCATCACCTTGGCGGTACGTAGGAACGGGCGTCCTAGGATGAGCGGGACTTTGTCATCCACCTCCATGTCCAAGATGAAGAAATCCACGGGGAATACAAAATTACCTACTTTCACTAACAGATTCTCCAATATTCCCCGTGGATACTTGACTGAACGGTCAGCCAAGGATATGCTCATGCACGTGGGCTGCGGTTCACCTAGGTCCAGCTGCTTTTAAATATAATATCGCATCAGATTTATGCTAGCACCCAGATTAGACAACGCGTGGTTCAACGGTAAACTGCCAAGCAGACACGGTATCGTGAAACAACCCGAATCCGGCAACTTCTTAGGCAATTGGTTCTGAACCACTACAGAACATTGCTCACTAAGTAAGACTTTAGCGATCCCCTCTAGCTTCTTCTTGCTGGAAAGAAGATCTTTGAGGAACTTGCCATACTTAGGCATATGCTGGAGGACCTCTATGAATAGGAAATTGACCTTGAGTTGTTTAAACATTTCAAGGAAGGTACCGTATTCCCTGGCGTTCTTATATGGCACTACGCGCGCTGGGTAAGGAATACGACTCAGGTCAATCTTGGGGGACTTCATCTCCCCCCCTTCTCATTCTCCACTACCCTCTCGGCAGGCTTTTCCTCTACTCTCTCCTCGTCCACCGGTTCTTCCTCTTCAACAACCGGCGTGCTCTCCTTTTCTTCGTCCCTATGACTTCTTGTCGACACAACTTTTAACTCTGGCTCCTCTATCCTTCTAGCATCGATCTCAGCAAATCGAGCTCTCCAGTCTACCTTATTCACTTCCTCTACCGAAGGTGTGCCTTACTCAATGGAGTGGGAGTCATCCTCTTTAACCTCTTTCTTCTCCACACTCCTAACAGACACGGCCATCACTGAAGTGTTAGAACTCTTATAGGCCGCAGATGCTTCACTCTGTCTCTCCTTCAAGCTCCTCACGATTTCTCCTACCGTGCGTTGCAAATCCTAGAATGCCGACTGCTGATTCTTCAATAAGGTGTCATGGCTATCCAATCTCTGCCTATCATCCCTGTCATTCTAGACCAGGTGGGCAAGCATTTGTGTCTGGTTCTCAATCATCTCCTCTATCTTCTTGGTGTCGACACTGCTTCCCAAGCTAGCTCCTCCTTCTCCTCCTTGCTGATGCTGGCGACCATTAAACCCAGGCGGGTTATTTCCAGATCTCCATCCTGAGCCAAATGAATTATTGTAGTTGTATCCTCGGTTCTGGTATTGGTTTCCAGCAAAACTCATGTGCTCCTGATTATTAACTGGGCAGTCCCTGGTGTCGTGGCCTCCCATGCACACTTGACACCGCTGAGCACTGAGCTTCAGCTCCTTAATCTTGTTAGCCATTGAGGCGAGCGCAGCAGCCATGCTAGTCTCAGGAGTGACCTGATGCTGTAGGAATGGAATTCCTAACGGAATGTGGATGCTGCTGTTTGGCTTGAGCGAAACTCTCAAACATTTCATCGCACTCATCAGGCTCGAGTCTCTCCATGATATGGCGTCCCGCAGCTGTATTGAACATTTGCTGCTTCTCGAAGGTGAGATCATTATAGAATTTCTCCACTATCGCCCAGTCCAACAGATCGTGTTAGGGACATCGGCTCAACAGCGCGTTGAACCACTCCAAGGCCATGTGATAGGGCTCGTCGGGATCCATTCGGAAGGAGTGGATCTGATCCCTAAGGCGAACTGCCCTGGAAGGTGGATAATACTTCTTAAAGAACTTGGCTTCGAGATCATCCCATGTGGTGATTGAGTTGTCTGGGAGAGTGTCGAGCCAAGTAGAAGCACGACCAGAAAGGGAGAATGGGAAGAGACGCAAGTAGATTGCGTCCTTAGACACACCCGTGATATTGAAGGTATCACATATGCGCGCAAAGTGGGACACATGTCCGGGTGCATCCTCATCCTCGAGGCCATGGAATTGGGTGGCATGAGTGATCGTACTCATGACATGTGATGGGATCTGCCAAGAATTGGTGTTCGATATAGTGGGGCGTGTGATCGAAGATCTCTCGCCCGTGACCCCATCACTGGCCCTCGGGTGTACTGTACGCCTCGCTGGTGGGTCAGTGTCGCCCATGGTAGGAAATGGAATTGGGCTAGGAGAACGTACCTGGTTGCTGCAGAATGCTTTCAAACGCTCCCGAAAGTCACGGGTGCGCTCGTGAAGCTCTCGTTTGGGCTCTGAAAAAGCTGTAAAAGATGGTGATCCTTGCAAACGAGTATGGTGCATAAACAGAAAGACGCAAGATAAGAGAGAAAGAAAAGACTCAAAGACAGAAAGACTCGATCCTAAGTTAGACACACAAGTAGCACAGAAGACAAGCACACAAACAAGACTCAAAAGAAAAGAAAAGACTCAATTAAACCAAAAATCAACTAAGTAGCACAGAAGACAAGCACACAAACAAGACTCAAAAGAAAAGAAAAGACTCAATTAAACCAAAAATCAACCAAAGAACTAATCAGAGTTAATATTACTATTGCTAAGTGTCCCCGACAACGGTGCCGAAAACTTGATGTCGTCCAGACGGTCTATAAAATAAACTACTAAACCTAACCTAGACTCCTAAGTAATAAATGGAAAAACTATGAACTAGACTGCAGTGACAGGCAAGTGTACCTATCGAGTATAGCACAGCTTAATGGTAAACCTGAATATCGAACCCTAGAGACACTACGAATAACAAAACTAGACTATGACTCGGACTAAAGATTGAATTGGCTTGGAGGGGTTTACTACACTACTATTTAAACTAATGAATGCAGAAAACTAAGGTCGACTCAACTAACTAGACAAAGGACAAAGGTAATATAAAGAATGGGAAGAATATCACCTAGGTCGGAACCCTACTTGCAAAGCACAACTTCTATCAGTTATGGAAACTATAATGGATCTGGGTTTCTAAGGAAACAACTCTAGACAGCCTAGTGGATCCCTAATCACTCTCAGGGTGTCACCAACTAAGGAACCTATAGATGTAATAACTCACCAGATGTTGGATCACTTCTCAGGTATTTCCAACTATGATAAAGTACCCTAATAGACAGATTACCTCTCAGTCTCTCCGTATACCAATACACTCGAAGAATGCACGGGGTAATCTCAAGATAACAACTATGACATGAATAGAAACAATCACTAGACACCTAATACCGGCTTCCTCTCAGACAACTGACACTCGGATTCCTAATGACGAAGACTAAACGACTAATTCTCACCTCTCTGGTAGTGAACTAGGATACACATTTAATTCTAATCAGCAATCAATGACAACTCCTATGGCTACTACGTCTAGCAAACCACCCTAATCACAAACCCTAGGATCTATGACCAAGATACGCTAATCAAACTGGCAGACAACCACAATCAATGCAATGAATTGAAATCAAACACAATATCAGATATAAAAATGGAATAACATCACAATTATCAACTCAAGATCTTTTACAAAATCATAAACCCATTAATTAGAATCCAAAATCCGATAAAAAATCAAACTTTAACAAGTATTCATCATTAACCAGGCAATATATGAGTTTTAGCCTAGAATCATGCTCAAAACATCCAACACAGAAGTATTAAGCAAGAACATGGTTTCAAACAATCAAATCAAAATCAAACGAAAGAGAATTGGAACCCGAAAAGCTATCTCTAACCACTTTGGATCCTAAAGCTCTAAACTTTTACTCCAATTAGCTTCTTCTTTCCCAAAATGATCCTAGAACTCTCTCTGGACAGCTAAGATACGAACTCTTTTCATAATGGGATTAAAATTCTATTTAAATTGGAAAATTAGGGTTTTATGGAAATTAGCTCTCTCGCGTACCGCGAGACATTTCCTTCTCCTCTCTCACGTACCGCGAGATACAAAATAGTCGCGACCGGTTTTCCTTTCCCTCGCGTACCGCGAGAACTTTCCTTCTCCTCTATCGCGTACCGCGAGAGGCATAAATTTACCATTTTCTTCTTTTGAATTTCCGGCTTCATTCTCGTGCTCGGTTTCTTCACGTATTTACTTGTAATCTTCACGAGCACCTGCAGATATACAATAGACTAAAATACAGACTTAAACGAATAAAAACAAACACAAAACTAATAAAAAACGCACAAAACACTAGGAATAAAAATGTGTGCTTTGCACTACATCATGTAGTTTCGGGTGTCAGAATATACTTGATCAAAAACAAAGGAAAACTTTCAAATGTACACCTACTTAAACAAGCTAATAAGGAAGATTATTTTGAAAAATTATAAAGACAAAGACCAAAATAAAAGATATGTACAGTTAACCTTCTGAAATGATCCAACGTGAGATCATGTCTTAATCAAACTCTCGAGACACTTCGTTTTGCACTCAGCTACTGTGAATCCGTGAAGATAGCTGATATTTGTGCAAGATAAACCCTGAACATTTGCTTGTACAATGATTTCATATGATTAAGCGGTACCATTTAAGCACGAAACACGACATACCCCACGTTTTGAAATAAAATGTTTTGAAAACCTATCAATTCTCAAGAAATACCTACATTCATTTTATCATCTCTTACAGGTTAACCAGGGTACCATCTTGGTAAGTCAAATTCACCGCCAAAAGTAAAAAAAAAGATCCAACTGGATATAAGAAGTTGTAAAATGAAAAATATCCAATTGGATATTAAAAGGTACAAATATTCTAGATCTTCGCGTAAGAAAAACAGAAGAAGCCATAGAATTATCCAAGCGGATAGAAAAAGGTTGAACACCCGAGATCTTTGCGTAAGCAAAATAGACGGGGTCAAATCATCCAAGTGGATGGGAAAAAGATGAACTCCCGAGATCTTTGCATAAGCAAAATAGACGGGGTCATCGACGGTAACTTTCTTTACTTTGACGGTCACCTGGCGTATGAATCAGAATCCAACACGTAAGTCTATATGTCACACCCCCAATTTCAACTAACGGAGTATTACCGTTTGGGAAGTGACAAACCAGGATCTCAGACACTAGTTACATTGAACGACTCTACATGGGACTCAAAATGAAAATATCTTTTAAATCAGAGTATCAATGCGGAAGCGTAAAGAAAGTAAATGCGCAAAATACACGCGCCCAAAACCAAAATCCAAAAGTCCAAACGTCCAACCAAACAAAGACATTAAGATAATTCAATCAACATAAATAGACACAAAGCAAAGCAGTTGAATCCCATGCATGCCCTAACGTGCACCTGTGTCTTAGCTTAGCGTCCTGAGAAAACATGTAAGAAAAAGTGTCAACACGAGGTTGGTGAGATATTTAAATAAACGTTTACCAGATTTATTGTACAATTAACATATATACCAAATGAGTAGCTAACCCATGTTCATTGTTTGCTATTACGCTCGCAACCGTAAACTGACTATTTGTATTGCCTCCCACCAGGTCTATCAACCACGGTGCACGTTTAGGTCAATATTGCACCCGTTCGATATCCAATCGTGTTAGCGCGACTAACGCGGGTGAGGTTTGTCAAACCCAGTAGTACTACCCAACATACCTCGCTATATTCATATTTAAACGGTTCGATGTGAGGACTTTCATGATAGAGTTTACGCATAGTCATAACAATTGATATAAAATGAAGTACAAAAATCAAAGAGTTTGTATCATGTTTTCTCCCCCAGTTTAAAATCAGTAAAAGGGGCCGTGAAAACTCACCTGCTTGGCGTTGAAGGTAGTTCACACTAGAAGTAAGTTTGAAATCACGAGTGTAAGTCTCAAAAGACCTACGGATGTCCTAGAATTATAAACATATAAATTAGGAACGATAAGGGAATTGTGACCGTGACAAGGAAAGAACATCTTAAAGAACCGCTCTAATCGAACGAGAGTGGACGAACGTGTCCACGGGTTTAGGAATTACTTTACGCGACGAACGACGTAAATAATAATATATATATATATACGAGTGATTAATATAACTAATTATTATTTAATCTCGATTGGTTCACGGCGTTATAAAAATGATTTGAAATAATATAATTATATATTATTTACTAATACGGGTCACAATTTGAAAATAATATAACATATTATTTACATGTGTTTACGGTTTAAAATAATATAAGTATATTATTTTTTACTTATTAATAATCAAAATGTACAATTTATAAAAATGGTTATAATTTATAAAAATAAACAAAATATTTAAATCCCGAGCCTATGGGTTGTTTTCCGATTTAAAACCCTTTTATATAATGATATAATATCATCAAGAATGATTTTTATTAATTAATTATGTTTAGAAAAATGTTTAAAAAGAAATGTGGGAGCCCGGACTCGAACCCGGGTCTCTCCCACACACACTCATCGCTTTAACCAGTTCCGGCCGCTAGGCTATCGCGATATTATCCTTACTGAAATGGTTTTAATCCTGCGTTACCGAGAGCCCCTCTTTTCCCAATCAAATCGCGATCGAACCCCATGCCACCCCCAAATCCGACCGATCCCGATTTTAAATGTCAACAAAAGTTTAGGGGTTTTGATTATAGGTTATTTTCGAATCTGCACACACGATTAATTGTAAAAAAAATCATCGATTGAGTTGTTTAATAACGAGATTCAAGTCCGAACCCTAGATTAAGAACATGAGATTAATTTGATCGAATTGGATAATAATATTTACTGAAAACATGGGGCTTTTACTAAAAAGGAGATTTCGAAACTAATGATATAAATTAATTGTATTGAGAACGTGTCTAAGTCAGGGTTTGATTAAATCGGACATTGATGAACCCTAAGTTCTGGGTTTTTATAAATTCGATGTGCAAAGATTAAATTAGCATAGGGGTTTTAGTAAACAAAGGATTTCGAACATGAACGTGTGGTTTAATTTGATGGAGGTTGAGTTTCGGATCAAAATCCCCAATTCGTATATGAACGAACCCTAGATTTCTGTTCTTGTTAATGCTGATGTTGCAATCCCCAATTGACATAGGGCTTTCCATCAGGAAGTAAAAACGAAGGTGAGGGTGTATTCAATTACCGTAAACAAGTGCGAATTGACTGAGATCGATTAAAACGGTTGCCGAATGTGGTATAGGTTGCCTCCGGTGTCTTCGACTGTTACTCCGGTCAATTCAGTTGATGCAGAAGCTTCAAGGAGGATCACCGAGTGTGTAGTGGTTCAATTACGAGGAAAATAAACGAATTGAAACGCATTCGATAGAAGTCGAAGAGGGTAGCGACGGTTATGAGATGAATACTCATAATTGAGTTTAATTCGATTAAAGCCGGTGTTAAAGATGATAATGATGATCCAAAACGGTAAGGTCGTGGGAATCGGTTTCAATACTAACGGATTTCAACTAGAAACGGTCGGGTTCATGCAAAATCGCGGTGTTTGACTTTCTGAAGTCAACAAATCAAGGATTGGAGAATTACAGAACTAGTCCTTGAGGTTTCCTTCAGAATTGAAGTTTGAGACTTGGCAGATTAAGTCCTTCTAGTTTAAACGGAGTTAACTCTTGGTTAATTTTGACTTTTAAAGTCAACAGAGTAGTTTTTGACTTTCCAAAAGTCAACAGAATAGTTTAAGGTTATGACATAACTAGTCCCCGAAGTCTAAGTTTGTAATATTGACAGAAATAGTCCCTGAAGTTTGAGTAAAGTTAATTTCAGTTAACTTTAACTGGATTTTGTTAACGGGGTTAACTGAAAAGTCGGATTGTCACATCATTCCCTAGTTGAAAGAATTTTTGTCCCGAAAATTAAAATAACTAAGATAAAAAAAATTTCTGGGGTTTCACATCATTCCCTAGTTGAAAGAATTTTCGTCCCGAAAATTAGATAGTACCTTAGGGATTTGATGCGGAGTGCTTGAACAGATTAGGATATTTGCGCATCATCTGATCCTCGCGCTCCCACGTGAATTCCGGTCCGCGTTTCGAGTTCCAACGGACTCTTACAATGAGGATTTTGCTGCGCTTTAACGTTTTTACTTCCCTATCCATAATTTCGACAGGTTCTTCGATGAAACGTAATTGTTCATCAACATGTAGTTCCTCCAGAGGAACTGCGAGTTATTCGTCTGCCAGGCATTTCTCTAAATTTGAGACGTGAAAAACGTTGTGTACACCACTAAGTCTTTCAGGTAGGCCCAGTTGATACGCGACTGGTCCGATTCTCTTTAATATTTTGAAAGGTCCAACATAACGAGGATTCAGTTTTCCTCGTTTCCCGAAACGAATGACACCTTTCCAAGGTGAGACTTTGAGTAAAACCATGTCACCTATTTGAAATTCCAAAGGTTTACGACGCTTGTCGGCATAGCTCTTTTGACGATCACGAGCTGCCGCCATACGATTTCTAATTTGAACGATCTTTTCGGAAGTTTCAAATACAAGTTCAGGACCTGTGAGTTGGCTATCCCCAACCTCGGTCCAACAAATGGGAGAACGCCATTTCCATCCATAAAGTGCTTCAAATGGAGTTGCCTTGATGCTAGTGTGATAACTGTTGTTGTTGGAGAACTCCACCAACGGTAGGTGAGACTCCCAAGTGTTACCGAAATCGATCACACAAGCTCGTAGCATGTCCTCCAGAGTTTGGATAGTACGTTCAGTTTGGCCATCAGTTTGAGGATGGTATGCTGTGCTCATATCTAGACGCGTGCCTAATGCTTTATGCAATGACTGCCAGAAACGGGAAGTGAATCGTGCATCGCGATCCGAAATGATAGAGATAGGCACCCCTTGCCGAGAGACTACTTCTTTCAAGTATATTCGAGTGAGTTTATCCATTTTGTCAGTTTCTTTGATGGCTAGGAAGTGGGCAGATTTTGTTAGGCGATCAACAATTACCCATATAGTATCACATCCGGTAGGAGTTCGTGGTAATTTGGTGATGAAATCCATGGATATTTGTTCCCATTTCCACATGGGAATTTCTGGTTGCTGCAGGAGACCGGATGGTTGTTGATATTAAACTTTGACCTTCGTGCAGGTCAGACATTTACTAACATAGGTGGCTATATCGGCCTTCATCTTCGGCCACCAATATAGCACTTTTAGATCATGGTACATTTTATCGGAACCCGGATGAATGGAGTAACGAGATTTGTGAGCTTCGTCCATGATTAGTTCCCTTAAATTTCCGAACACTGGAATCCATATTCGTTCGACAAAGTAACGAATTCCGTCAGATTTTACTTCAAGTTGTGCTTCCATGCCGCGAGTACCTTCTAACGGTAGGTTATCTTCTTTCAAGGCTTCAAGTTGAGCACTACGGATTCTGTCAGGCAATCCAGGGTGGATAGTGAGTTGTAACGCTCGAACTCGTTTGGGTTTCGTTTCTTTTCGGCTTAGTGCATCAGCCACGACGTTAGCTTTACCCGGATGATACCGGATCGCACAGTCGTAATCATTTAAAAGTTCAACCCAACGACGTTGTTGCATGTTCAACTCCTTCTGCTCGAAGATATGCTGGAGGTTCTTGTGGTCGGTGTAGATGGTGCATTTGGTACCGTACAAGTAATGTCTCCATATCTTAAGTGCAAAAACTACTGCTCCCAACTCTAGGTCATGAGTTGTGTAGTTTTTCTCGTGAACCTTTAACTGACGTGAAGCGTATGCGATTACCTTTTCGCGTTGCATTAAGACACAACCCAGACCTTGAATAGATGCATCACAATACACCACAAAATCATCGGTTCCTTCCGGAAGAGCTAAAATAGGTGCACTGCAAAGTTTCTGTTTGAGATGCTGGAAAGCTGATTCTTGATTATCGCCCCAACTATAAGCTTTTCCTTTTTGAGTTAGGGCGGTGAGAGGTTGCGCAATCTTTGAAAATCCTTCGATAAAACGACGGTAATATCCAGCCAATCCCAGAAATTGTCGCACCTCAGTCGGAGTCGTCGGTGCTGCCCAATTCTTGATGGCTTCTATTTTGGACGGGTCGACATGTATCCCTTTTTCATTTACCACATGCCCGAGAAACTGAACTTCTCGAATCCAAAATTCACATTTGGAAAACTTAGCATAAAGTTGCTCTTGCTTAAGTAGTTCCAAAATTAGACGCAGATGTTCTTCATGTTCTTCCTCGTTCTTGGAATAAATAAGGATGTCATCGATGAAAACGATAACAAACTGGTCAAGGTAAGGCTTACACACACGGTTCATGAGATCCATGAATACCGCAGGTGCGTTGGTTAAACCGAAAGGCATGACCATAAATTCGTAATGGCCGTACCTCGTTCTGAATGCAGTCTTAGAGATATCTTCTTCTCGGACTCTTAACTGATGATAGACGGACCTAAGATCTATTTTGGGATAGAAACTTGATCCTTGGAGTTGGTCAAAAAGGTCATCAATACGAGGTAAAGGGTAGCGGTTCTTGATTGTAACTTTATTTAGCTCCCGGTAATCAATACACATACGGAACGTACTGATCGGTGTCGAAGGGACCGGTCAAAGATAAAGAAATAGAGTGTCCTAATCACCTTAAACTAGTTAGGGTAAGAAGGGTGTCGAACCACGAAGAGTTTGTGGTCGGTGCTTAACTGCAATTGACAAAGTGATTTATGAAAAAGCAATGGGTCTTTCTGACCAAACACAATCAATGATTTAGGTGAAAACTTTATAAACTCAACAAACAAATCAAGTACCAAACAAAATGGTTTAAGTTGTAAACAATGATTAAAAAGGGTATCACACCCGGGTTTCAAGCTCACAAGTAATTAAGGATTATCACACCAACATTTGAGTTCAAACAATCGAATGGTTATCCAAATCTAATTAACCAAATCTAACCAAGAACATCAACATTCATACATCATCGGCAAATAGTGTAAAACAATATTCACGAATGAAATCGAGACAAATGTATGCAATATAGATTTAGGTCAATCAATAGATTCAACATGCATCAAAGTTCATAGCAATTATCATCTAACGGGGTCAATGGTGCAAGAATTTATCGACTCCCGTGAGTTCATAATCATACTAAACACAAAGATTCAAGTATTTCAAACCAAACGATTACAAGAATTGTTTCTCAAAGCTAGCACATGATAAAACCCTAAAAACTTACAAACAATCCACCCGGGAATGATCACCGGTGGATTAGCCGCTCATGGTTGTGGAATGCATCTTCGATTCTTCAATATTTCGAGTATCAATCTTCACTTGCATGTTAAAATCGTGTTCCTTAGCCTCCAAGAATGACCAAAATCGCCCAAGAACTCTGGTGTGTGAGAGTTCTTCGAATTTGGGGAAGAAAAACCTAAATAACCTTTGAAATTCGGCTGTTTCGCTCAAACCCCGCGTCTGAAACGCAACCAGCGTAGGCTTACGCTGGTGTGGCGTAGGCTTACGCTGGGTACCTGAAGCATGCTGTGAAGAAAACAGTTAGGCGTAGGCCTACGCTGTGGGGCGTAGGCTTACGCTGTGGCGTAGGCTTACGCCATGTGGCGTAGGCTTACGCTGTACCTGCAGTTTTGCCCCGTTTCTTCCGTCTTCCATCCAACTCTTCCGTCTCTCTCGTAATATCTTCAAAAAAAACATATATTAAGCTTCCAACACCTGCACATGCATGGCTACACAAAACCTTTGTATTCCACATATCAAATTGTATAAAAATAACATATTACACCTTTTAATACATGAAACTTTGGCCACTTATCACGTACCGTCCTTCTTCTTGACAAATAATACCGGAGCTCCCCACGGTGATGAACTAGGTCGGATGAAACCTTTATCCAATAAGTCTTGCAATTGAGTGGACAGTTCCTGCAATTCACTGGGTGCTAATCGATAAGGTGCCCGAGCGATCGGCGCTGCTCCAGGTGCTAAATCGATTTGAAATTCTACTTGACGGTGCGGTGGCAAACCGGGCAGATCCTCAGGAAATACTTCCAAAAAGTCATGCACAACGGGAATATCTTCGATCTTCTTCTCTTCTGACGGCTGCTCAGCAACAAGAGCCAAAATAGCCGTATGTCCCTTTCGTCACCAAGCTCAATAAGAATGCTTCTGCTTGGTTTGTTGGCCCATTAATCTCGTTGAGTTCGAGATATGGCTTCAATCGGTGACCATTCACAACTTGCCTCAAGTGATCCTCACAATCTTCAATCTCTATATCTCCATAGTTGCCAACTCGTGTGATCACAAATGGTCCCGTCCACTTGCTTTTCAATTTTCCTGGAAAGAACTTCAACCTTGAATTATAAAGCCAAACTCTTTGACCCACTTCAAACTCCTTCTTCCGAAGCTTGGCATCATGAACCGCCTTCATTTTGTCCTTGTAAACGGATGCACAATCATATGCCTCACTTCTCAATTCTTCCAGTTCATTTAGACTCAACTTCCTTTCTTTTCCTGCAACATCATAATCCACATTAACTTCTTTGATAGCCCAAAACGCCCGGTGAGCTAACTCTACCGGTAGATGACAATCTTTTCCATAAACCAACCGGTATGGGGTCGTGCCAATAGGGGTTTTATAAGCCGTTCGGTAAGCCCATAAAGCATCAGTCAATTTGGTTGACCAATCCTTTCGGTCCGCCCGGACGGTTTTTTGTAAAATATCTTTTATTTGCCTATTAGACACTTCCACTTGTCCGCTTGTTTGGGGATGGTAAGGAGTTGCTATTCTATGATCCACGCCATACCGTTTTAGTAATTTGCCAAATTTAAAATTTTTGAAATGAGATCCCCCATCACTTATAATGACACGGGGGATACCAAACCTCGAGAAAATGTTTGTTTGGACAAAGTTACACACAACGGTATGATCGTTCGTCTTAGTGGCTATCGCCTCGACCCATTTAGATACATAGTCGACCGCCACCAAGATATACAAATTGCCAAACGAGTTTAGGAAGGGTCCCATGAAATCAATTCCCCACACATCAAAGAGGTCAAGGACAAGAATCGGTTTCATGGGCATTTCATCTCTTTTGGAGATGCTCCCTAACTGTTGACATTTGACGCAATGTTTCGCAAACTCAAACGCGTCCTTAAACAAAGTTGGCCAGAAAAGACCACATGCAAGAATTTTGTGTCCTGTCTTTTGGCCACTGAAATGGCCTCCACATGCATAAGAGTGCACATGTGCTAGCACACTTGGAATTTCCTCGTTTGGCACACATCGTCTAATCATTTGATCCGCTCCCACTTTAAATAACTCCGGTTCTTCCCAAATGTATTGCTTTACTTGGGATAGAAAATGTGCTTTCTTCTTCTTTACCCAATGACTCGGGACTGCACCTGTTGCCAAAAAATTTACAATATTAGCAAACCAAGGTACAGATGAAACAGACATAATATGCTCATCAGGGAATGATTCATTTATCACTGTCGTGGACTCTTCATCATCAACCATGATCCTTGATAAGTGATCGGCTACCACATTGTCACTCCCTTTTTTATCACGGATCTCCACGTCAAATTCTTGCAATAACAAGATCCACCTTATAAGTCTTGGTTTAGCATCCTTTTTCTCCATGAGGTACCTGACAGCACTGTGATCAGAATAGATAATAATTTTGCTTCCCCATATATAGGACCTAAACTTGTCTAACGCATATACTACTGCGAGTAATTCTTTTTCGGTTGTGGTATAATTCAATTGAGCATCCGAAAGAGTTTTACTTGCATAATATATGGCAACGGGTTTCTTCTCAACCCGTTGTCCCAACACGGCCCCAACCGCATAGTCACTAGCATCACACATGATTTCAAAAGGAAGTGACCAATTTGGTGATTGTAAGATTGGGGCCTCCACCAATTTTTGTTTCAATATGTTAAAGGCATTTACACATTCATCATTAAAAACAAACGGTGCATCTTTTAAAAGTAAGTTACATAATGGTTTCGTGATTGAGCTAAAACCCTTAATAAACCTCCTATAAAACCCCGCATGCCCCAAAAATGATCTAATGCCTTTAGCATTCGTGGGATGAGGTAAAGTAGATATAACCTGAACTTTAGCATGATCTACCTCAATCCCACGATTTGAAATCACATGACCCAAAACTGAACCTTCTTGGACCATAAAATGACTCTTTTCCCAACTCAAGACCAAATTTGTTTCAACACACCTTTTTAAAACTTTTTCCAATTGGTTTAAACATGAATCAAAAGATGTACCAAAAATGGAAAAATCATCCATAAAAATCTCCAAAGACTCGCCCACCATATCTGAAAAGATACTCATCATACACCTTTGGAAGGTGGCGGGGGCATTACATAGTCTAAACGGCATTCGCCTAAATGCGAAAGTACCATATGGACAAGTAAATGTTGTCTTATGTTGATCCTCGGGATGTATAGCAATTTGGTTGTAACCCGAATAACCATCAAGAAAACAGTAGTATTTCTGACCTGCGAGTTTTTCCACTATTTGATCAATGAACGGTAATGGGAAATGATCTTTTGAAGTAGCTGCATTTAATTTCCTGTAATCAATACAAATCCGCCACCCGGTTACCGACCGAGTGGCTACTTCCTCACCTGAGTCGTTCTTGACGACTTGAATGCCCGCCTTTTTGGGCACAGTTTGTGTTGGACTCACCCATGTACTATCAGAAATTGGGTAAACAATTCCGGCGTCCAACCATTTGAGAACTTCCTTCTTTACGACTTCCCGCATATTTGGATTTAGCCGCCTTTGTGCATCGTGGGATGGTGTAATAACTTGATCCGTGACAATCCTATGCATCACAATCGAGGGACTAATACCCTTCAAATCCGCAATACTCCACCCAATAGCCGCCTTATGGGCGGCTAACACCTTCATCACAGCCTCCTCTTGTTCCTTTGTCAAATTTGATGCAATGATCACCGGGAGGGTGTCGTTTTCTCCTATAAAAGCATACTTGAGGTTCTTTGGCAACTCCTTCAACTCGACCTTTGGGGGTTGCTCCAAAGATGGCTTCAGCTTTGTATCAATGTGTTCCGGCAAGCTTTCCACTTGGTGAGTCCACGGTGGTCTCCCATCTTTAATTGCCATTGCTTCAAGCTGTTTTTCTTCTTCTTCTTCGAGTTCCTTGCTTGTCTCAACCTGTAACCTGTCACATGAAAAGCATGTCTCTGTGGTGCTATCCTCGGTTACAATAACATCGCAAAGAGGAATGTACCCGTCAACAATTTCCGCCATAAAGCATTCATCGTTGACCAGAGAGTTAGATATATGTGAAAAAACATTTAATCTCAACTTTCGGTTCCCAAATGTCATGTCAACCGTTCCATTTCGGCAATTAATTTGGGCATTTGCGGTTGCCAGAAATGGTCGACCAAGGATAACCGTAGGTTGCGTTGTTCTGTCGGAAGAGACATAATCCAACACTAGAAAATCCACTGGGAAATAAAAATCTTCCACCTTTACAATGACATCAGTTAATATTCCTCGGGGGAGCTTAGGAGTTAAGTCGGCCAAAACCACGGTAGTGTCGGCCTTCCTAAGAGGGCCAAAATCATATTGGTCATAAAGGCTCCCCGAAAGAATACTAACACTAGCTCCAAGATCTAGGAGTGCCCTTTTTATTTTGAAATCACCTACTTGAATAGATATAATAGGTGCCCCCGGATCTTGTAGTTTAGGTGGAAGAGCACCCGATAGAATGTCATTCACATTAGCGGTTACATCAAGTTTCTTTGGGAATTTATGATTCCGCTTTTGTGTACACAATTCTTTCAAGTACTTCGCGTAAGCTGGAATTTGTTTAATGGCATCCAAAAGGGGTATGTTAATTTTGACTTGTCTAAACATCTCCCACATTTCTTCTTGTTGTGGTCCTCTTTTATTTACCAATTTTGCTTTA
Source organism: Smallanthus sonchifolius (assembly GCA_023525975.1). Lineage (NCBI taxonomy): Eukaryota > Viridiplantae > Streptophyta > Magnoliopsida > Asterales > Asteraceae > Smallanthus > Smallanthus sonchifolius. The sequence goes on from CM042021.1 coordinate 107,967,536, forward strand.
AATGGTTCAACTAATGCCTCTGGGTAAGGAACGGAACCACCCGTCATATCCTTTCCTTTAGCAATAGGTGACTCATCTCTAAAAACCGGTTTAATTTTTTCAAGATTTTGATTAATTGGTTTTTTATTATTAACAAATTCCACTTCACCTTCACTTTCCTCACCCTCAATGACATCCTCCACCACCCCTTTAACCAATTGTGGTGGAGACTCAACTTTATTATCAATAACCTTCCCATTACGAAGAACCGTAACTTTACTTACATTTGCATTGGTTGAAGTCGACCCTTGATGTTGCGGGTTTAATGTAGTGTTACTCGGTAGCCTCCCTCCACCTTGCTTTAGCAAAGATATTTCTTCGGCCATTTGACCCACTTGTCTTTCCAAAGCCACAAACGACTTGTCCCTCACTTCATTCTCCTTCTTTGACTCTTTCATCATCTCTAATAGTGCATCCAACTTTGAGTTGACCGCATCATCTCCCCCTGATGACCCATTTTGTTGTTGGTGATCTTGGTTGTAATTCCTTGGGGGGTAATTTGTGTTCCGGTTATTGTTATAAGAACCCCTTTGATAACCACCCGAATTGTAGTTCCCTTGTTGACGCGGTTGATATGAGTTTGATGAGGTGTTTTGATTCGCACCTTGAAAGTTGGGGTTCATTTGGTTTGCGGCGTTCCCATACTTGAAGTTAGGATGGTTTCTCAACCCCGGATGATAGGTGTTTGAGTTCATGTCATATTGTTTCCTCTCACCATACACTTGATTCACCTCTTCTTGTCTCCCTTCTTGAAATGGGCACTCCATTGTTTTGTGGCCTATATCTCCACAATCTTCACAAACGTCGAATCGAGCTTTTACTCCCGCTACTTCTTTCTTTTCGCCTTTCCTCAACAATGCTAGTTCTCTCTCCATAGATGCTAACCTTTCTTTTGTATCATAATCCGGGACAGACTTAGAAATTGCGTGTTTGGCTCTTCGGCTAGCCGATGCCTCGGCTTTAGAACTTTGGCTCATCCTTTCTAAGAAATCCCAATCATCTTCTTCGGGATTAGACAACAATGTCCCATTACTGGTGGACTTCAAGTATTTCCTATCCTCTTGAGTCAAACCATCAACAAAACACTTTACCAATTCCCACAACTGAATTTGATGGTGGGGGCATTTCCTCAACAACTCCTTGAAGCGTGTAAAGGCTTCATGTAAAGGTTCACCTGTTTGTTGTTGAAAAGTCCGAATCTCAATTCGGGAGTCATCTGTCTTCGCAACCGAATAATACTCATCCAAAAAGACTTGTTGCATATCATCCCATGTGTGGATGCTATTGGCCGGCAATGTGATGAACCATTGCTTTGCTCGATCCTTTAGGGAAAATTGGAAAAGTCTAAGTTTGACTTCGCTTTGATCAAAATTCTCATCCCCAGTTGTGCTACAGATGGCAGCAAACTCGGCTAAATGGGTGTATGGTTTTGTTGAACTGGACCTGACCCACGGGGTTGGTTGTTATTGATAGGTATAGGTGGGGTTTGGGTTGAGGTTCGGTGAGGTGGAGTTGGTGGGCGGTTAGGGATAGGGCCTCTGTTTGGAGTTGGGCCACGGTTTCTTATGCTAGTCCCAGAATGACTGCTTCGACCATCCATGGATGATGGTTCTGATGGAATAGGTTGTAAATTTTGTTGTTGGGTTCGGTTTTGCCTTGCTATCCTCTCAATTTCCGGTTCAAACGCAAGCGGTGAAGTTCTCCTGGATGAACGGGTACGCATGCACTAATCTGTCACCTGCACACACAAACAAACACCACGCGTAACACAAAAATAGAAGAAGATTAACCAAACAAAACAAGTAACAAACAAGTAACAAATAGTCACATGAGTCAATTAAAATAAAACACCAAGCGCACACACTCCCCGACAACGGCGCCAAAATTTGATCGGTGTCGAAGGGACCGGTCAAAGATAAAGAAATAGAGTGTCCTAATCACCTTAAACTAGTTAGGGTAAGAAGGGTGTCGAACCACGAAGAGTTTGTGGTCGGTGCTTAACTGCAATTGACAAAGTGATTTATGAAATAGCAATGGGTCTTTCTGACCAAACACAATCAATGATTTAGGTGAAAACTTTATAAACTCAACAAACAAATCAAGTACCAAACAAAATGGTTTAAGTTGTAAACAATGATTAAAAAGGGTATCACACTCGGGTTTCAAGCTCACAAGTAATTAAGGATTATCACACCAACATTTGAGTTCAAACAATCGAATGGTTATCCAAATCTAACCAAGAACATCAACATTCATACATCATCGGCAAATAGTGTAAAACAATATTCACGAATGAAATCGAGACAAATGTATGCAATATAGATTTAGATCAATCAATAGATTCAACATGCATCAAAGTTCATAGCAATTATCATCTAACGGGGTCAATGGTGCAAGAATTTATCGACTCCCGTGAGTTCATAATCATACTAAACACAAAGATTCAAGTATTTCAAACCAAACGATTACAAGAATTGTTTCTCAAAGCTAGCACATGATAAAACCCTAAAAACTTACAAACAATCCACCCGGGAATGATCACCGGTGGATTAGCCGCTCATGGTTGTGGAATGCATCTTCGATTCTTCAATATTTCGAGTATCAATCTTCACTTGCATGTTAAAATCGTGTTCCTTAGCCTCCAAGAATGACCAAAATCGCCCAAGAACTCTGGTGTGTGAGAGTTCTTCGAATTTGGGGAAGAAAAACCTAAATAACCTTTGAAATTCGGCTGTTTCGCTCAAACCCCGCGTCTGAAACGCAACCAGCGTAGGCTTACGCTGGTGTGGCGTAGGCTTACGCTGGGTACCTGAAGCATGCTGTGAAGAAAACAGTTAGGCGTAGGCCTACGCTGTGGGGCGTAGGCTTACGCTGTGGCGTAGGCTTACGCCATGTGGCGTAGGCTTACGCTGTACTTGCAGTTTTGCCCCGTTTCTTCCGTCTTCCATCCAACTCTTCCGTCTCTCTCGTAATATCTTCAAAAAAAAACATATATTAAGCTTCCAACACCTGCACATGCATGGCTACACAAAACCTTTGTATTCCACATATCAAATTGTATAAAAATAACATATTACACCTTTTAATACATGAAACTTTGGCCACTTATCATATCCCCACACTTGAGTTTTGCTTGCCCTCAAGCAAAGTCATTTGCTTTTAAATTCACATTACAAATTCTTAAATAATTGTTTTCACTAAACATAAGTTAAGGTCCAAAGTCATGCAAGATTCACAAGAATTAAACTCTCAATAGATTTACAATCCAACAAACATTGATGAATTTTTAAACAAAAGGAAATATTGGAACGCGCTTAACTCATATCTAGTTATGGTTTTGCATGCACACACCCCTCACAATCAGACACTCCACTCGGCTTCATATATGGACTAGCGATGACGTGCTAGTATTTTCCACTCAAAACCAAACAGTGACTCACATTATCATAGGCTTGCATATTGATCAAATCTCCACCTACTAACACAACTAAAACGCACAAATCAAAAGGTCTTTTAAGGGTTGTAATGTAGGTTAGGGTTATAGGTATGGATAAGGATTTTTAAAGTGGCTAACGGTGAGTGGAATTCAACTAATGAAGTTACAAATTAACTCTTAAACTTTCAAAATTCTACCATGGGTATAAATGACCCATCAACACTAAAGTTCTTATTTCTTCAAACTATCAAATAAAACTTAAGCTAAACTAACCCAATAACATCTTTTATTGTAGCTCAACTAATATTCAAAATCTTCGGGCACATGTTGACCCAATACTATTTTTGTATTTCTTTTTCCATTTAGCCGAGTTTGCTGCCATCTGTAGCACAATTGGGATTGGTACGGATGTTAACGGGTCGGTTTTGTTGAACTGGACCTGACCCACGGGGTTGGTTGTTATTGATAGGTATAGGTGGGGTTTGGGTTGAGGTTCGGTGAGGTGGAGTTGGTGGGCGGTTAGGGATAGGGCCTCTGTTTGGAGTTGGGCCACGGTTTCTTATGCTAGTCCCAGAATGACTGCTTCGACCATCCATGGATGATGGTTCTGATGGAATAGGTTGTAAATTTTGTTGTTGGGTTCGGTTTTGCCTTGCTATCCTCTCAATTTCCGGTTCAAACGCAAGCGGTGAAGTTCTCCCGGATGAACGGGTACGCATGCACTAATCTGTCACCTGCACACACAAACAAACACCACGCGTAACACAAAAATAGAAGAAGATTAACCAAACAAAACAAGTAACAAACAAGTAACAAATAGTCACACGAGTCAATTAAAATAAAACACCAAGCGCACACACTCCCCGGCAACGGCGCCAAAATTTGATCGGTGTCTAAGGGACCGGTCAAAGATAAAGAAATAGAGTGTCCTAATCACCTTAAACTAGTTAGGGTAAGAAGGGTGTCGAACCACGAAGAGTTTGTGGTCGGTGCTTAACTGCAATTGACAAAGTGATTTATGAAATAGCAATGGGTCTTTCTGACCAAACACAATCAATGATTTAGGTGAAAACTTTATAAACTCAACAAACAAATCAAGTACCAAACAAAATGGTTTAAGTTGTAAACAATGATTAAAAAGGGTATCACACCCGGGTTTCAAGCTCACAAGTAATTAAGGATTATCACACCAACATTTGAGTTCAAACAATCGAATGGTTATCCAAATCTAATTAACCAAATCTAACCAAGAACATCAACATTCATACATCATCGGCAAATAGTGTAAAACAATATTCACGAATGAAATCGAGACAAATGTATGCAATATAGATTTAGATCAATCAATAGATTCAACATGCATCAAAGTTCATAGCAATTATCATCTAACGGGGTCAATGGTGCAAGAATTTATCGACTCCCGTGAGTTCATAATCATACTAAACACAAAGATTCAAGTATTTCAAACCAAAATAACCTTTGAAATTCGGCTGTTTCGCTCAAACCCCGCGTCTGAAACGCAACCAGCGTAGGCTTACGCCGGGTACCTGAAGCATGCTGTGAAGAAAACAGTTAGGCGTAGGCCTACGCTGTGGGGCGTAGGCTTACGCTGTACCTGCAGTTTTGCCCCGTTTCTTCCGTCTTCCATCCAACTCTTCCGTCTCTCTCGTAATATCTTAAAAAAAAACATATATTAAGCTTCCAACACCTGCACATATATGGCTACACAAAACCTTTGTATTCCACATATTAAATTGTATAAAAATAACATATTACACCTTTTAATACATGAAACTTTGGCCACTTATCACGTACCGTCCTTCTTCTTGACAAATAATACCGGAGCTCCCCACGGTGATGAACTAGGTCGGATGAAACCTTTATCCAATAAGTCTTGCAATTGAGTGGACAGTTCCTGCAATTCACTGGGTGCTAATCGATAAGGTGCCCGAGCGATCGGCGCTGCTCCAGGTGCTAAATCGATTTGAAATTCTACTTGACGGTGCGGTGGCAAACCGGGCAGATCCTCAGGAAATACTTCCAAAAAGTCACGCACATCGGGAATATCTTCGATCTTCTTCTCTTCTGACGGCTGCTCAGCAACAAGAGCCAAAATAGCCGTATGTCCCTTTCGAAGACATTTTTGTGCTTTCATGAAGTATTTAATGCCCATGACTGCACCAACTCTTTCGCCCTGAACTGAAAGAATTTCTCCACTCGGAAGGGGTATGCGAACGATTTTCTCATGACAAATGATTTCCGCTTGGTTTCTAGACAACCAATCCATGCTGACGATTACATCAAAACTACCAAGTGTGACCGGCATAAGGTCGATATCAAGAATATGGCTAGCTAGATCAAGCTTACAACCCTTAAGAATGTGGGTTGCTTCAATTATTTGGCCGTCAGTTATCTCTATTACATACTTAGCTTCTAACAGAGTTGGAGTTCCTTTTATCATATCACTAAGTTTCTTAGATATAAAACTCCTCTTTTCCCAATCAAATCGCGATCGAACCCAGTATAAAATGAAGTACAAAAATCAAAGAGTTTGTATCATGTTTTCTCCCCCAGTTTAAAAGCAGTAAAAGGGGCCGTGAAAACTCACCTGCTTGGCGTTGAAGGTAGTTCACACTAGAAGTAAGTTTGAAATCACGAGTGTAAGTCTCAAAAGACCTACGGATGTCCTAGAATTATAAACATATAAATTAGGAACGATAAGGGAATTGTGACCGTGACAAGGAAAGAACATCTTAAAGAACCGCTCTAATCGAACGAGAGTGGACGAACGTGTCCACGAGTTTAGGAATTACTTTACGCGACGAACGACGTAAATAATAATATATATATATATGAGTGATTAATATAACTAATTATTATTTAATCTCGATTGATTCACGACGTTATAAAAATGATTTGAAATAATATAATTATATATTATTTACTAATACGGGTCACAATTTGAAAATAATATAACATATTATTTACATGTGTTTACGGTTTAAAATAATATAAGTATATTATTTTTTACTTATTAATAATCAAAATGTACAATTTATAAAAATGGTTATAATTTATAAAAATAAACAAAATATTTAAATCCCGAGCCTATGGGTTGTTTTCCGATTTAAAACCCATTTATATAATGATATAATATCATCAAGAATGATTTTTATTAATTAATTATGTTTAGAAAAATGTTTAAAAAGAAATGTGGGAGCCCGGACTCGAACCCGGGTCTCTCCCACACACACTCATCGCTTTAACCAGTTCCGGCCGCTAGGCTATCGCGATATTATCCTTACTGAAATGGTTTTAATCCTGCGTTACCGAGAGCCCCTCTTTTCCCAATCAAATCGCGATCGAACCCCATGCCACCCCCAAATCCGACCGATCCCGATTTTAAATGTCAACAAAAGTTTCGGGGTTTTGATTATAGGTTATTTTCGAATCTGCACACACGATTAATTGTAAAAAAATCATCGATTGAGTTGTTTAATAACGAGATTCAAGTCCGAACCCTAGATTAATAACATGAGATTAATTTGATCAAATTGGATAATAATATTTACTGAAAACATGGGGCTTTTACTAAAAAGGAGATTTCGAAACTAATGATATAAATTAATTGTATTGAGAACGTGTCTAAGTCAGGGTTTGATTAAATCGGACATTGATGAACCCTAAGTTCTGGGTTTTTATAAATTCGATGTTCAAAGATTAAATTAGCATAGGGGTTTTAGTAAACAAAGGATTTCGAACATGAACGTGTGGTTTAATTTGATGGAGGTTGAGTTTCGGATCAAAAGCCCCAATTCGTATATGAACGAACCCTAGATTTCTGTTCTTGTTAATGCTGATGTTGCAATCCCCAATTGACATAGGGCTTTCCATCAGGAAGTAAAAACGACGGTGAGGGTGTATTCAATTACCGTAAACAAGTGCGAATTGACTGAGATCGATTAAAATGGTTGTCGAATGTGGTATAGGTTGCCTCCGGTGTCTTCGACTGTTACTCCGGTCAATTCAGTTGATGCAGAAGCTTCAAGGAGGATCACCGTGTGTGTGCAGTGGTTCAATTACAAGGAAAATAAACGAATTGAAACACATTCGATAGAAGTCGAAGAGGGTAGCGACGGTTATGAGTTGAATACTCATAATTGAGTTTAATTCGATTAAAGCCGGTGTTAAAGATGATAATGATGATCCAAAACGGTAAGGTCGTGGGAATCGGTTTCAATACTAACGGATTTCAACTAGAAACGGTCGGGTTCATGCAAAATCGCGGTGTTTGACTTTCTGAAGTCAACAAATCAAGGATTGGAGAATTACAGAACTAGTCCCTGAGGTTTCCTTCAGAATTGAAGTTTGAGACTTGGCAGATTAAGTCCTTCTAGTTTAAACGGAGTTAACTCTTGGTTAATTTTGACTTTTAAAGTCAACAGAGTTGATTTTGACTTTCAAAAAGTCAACAGAATAGTTTAAGGTTATGACATAACTAGTCCCTGAAGTCTAAGTTTGGAATATTGACAGAAATAGTCCCTGAAGTTTGAGTAAAGTTAATTTCAGTTAACTTTAACTGGATTTTGTTAACGGGGTTAACTGAAAAGTCGGATTGTCACACTATATCCGACTGAATCAGTTTTCTTAGTTGAATATGGGTTAGATGTTTCAAAAGTGGGTTCAAACACACATTTACGATTGAGATTTAGATTTTCACATTACTAAAGAGTTATAACCATATGTTGGGCCTACCGGCTATACCTTAGTAAGCACCATCGCTTTTGGTCCATTCCATGTTCAAGAAGTGTGATCAGACTCTATCATTTCTCAAAGGGTCGGATTCGATTTCCTGAAAAAAAATTGATAATATCAGTGAGATCGAGGATAAGAGCTTTTCTTCAAGCAAACTATAAACAAAGCAATTCTTTTATATTCTTTTCTCACAAAAATTCTAAATTCTCCCCCAAAAGATCTGCTTTTAAAACAGATAAACAGAAATAACTATACAGAAAGGAAAAATATTTTTTGAAAATCTTCCCGATTAACAAGTTTAAACAGATAAGACAATATGCACAAAGGTTATTGAAAATTGAGCATTCGAGCATCTCCACCAATTTCTCAAATCTAGCATAGTCGAATGCTTTAGTGAAGATGTCGGTGGTTTGCTTGTCGGTTTTTACTTCAACGATCTTGATGTGCTTCTTTTCGACATTGTCATAGATGAAATGATGTTTGATCTCAATGTGTCTGGTTTTGGAGTGCTGGACGGGATTTTTGGTGATGTGTGGAACGACGGTGTTGTAACAGAGGATGGGAGTTTCATGGAAGGTTATCCCGTAATCAAGCATTTGATGATGGATCCATCTCACTTGGGAACAGCAAAGGGCTGCAGCAATATATTCGGCTTTGGCGGTGGATTGAGAAATGGTGGTCTGTTTCTTACATTTCCAGGATATAAGGCGGTTGCCAAGGAATTGACAACCCCAAGAAGTAGATTTTCGGTCTAAGTTGCATCCCCCGCAGTCTGAATCTGAATAAGCCACAAGATCAAACAAGTTATTTTTGGGATACCAAAGCCCAAGTTTTGGCTTGTATTTCAAATATCTTAAAATACGTTTGACAACAATTAAATAAGAGAGTTTAGGATTAGCATGAAAGCGTGCACACAAGCACACAACAAACATGATGTCCGTTTTGCTAGCAGTGAGGTACATGTGAGATCCTATCATCGAGCGATAGAGGTGCTGATCAACACTTTCACCATCCAAATCAGGAGACAACGAATGTCGAACTTCCACAGGAGTTTTGAAAGGGTGGGACTCAGTCATTTTGAACTTGGTCAAAATTTCTTTGACATATTTCTCTTGGTGAATGAGAATTCCTGACTCTGACTGATCAACTTGCAATATCAGAAAGAACTTCATTTCCCCCATGGAGCTCATTTCAAACTTGGAAAGCATCACTTCTTCAAATTCCTTGCACAACCTTGGATTTGTAGAACCGAAAATGATGTCATCTACATAGATCTTCAAAATCAATCCCTTCCTCTTGATAAAACCCCTGAACAACCAAACGGGCTTTATTGCGAACCACGATTCCTCCTTCATCCTTCTTGTTACGAAAAACCCAACGAGTGCCGATTGGGACTTTGTTCTTTGGGAAGTCTACTAGATTCCATACTTGTAACTTGGTAAATTGCTGTAATTCTTCTTGCATTGCCTCCACCCAACTGTTCTCAAGCAGTGCAGCTTTGATATTCTTAGGTTTAACTTTAGAAATAAAACATGTGAAAAGACCGTCACTCATAGCTTCAGTGGCACTTCGAGTTCGGACTCCCACGTTGAGTGGACCAATGAAGTTGTCGGTAGAATGATCTCTGTGAACCCGTAATTGTGGAATCACATCCTATGCCAGATTTTCTTCCAGATTTGTAATGTTGTTGTCAGGAATCATTGCTTCATCTTCTGCAAATTCTGTGGAAGAGGACTGTTGACCAACATCCACTATTGGAGGAGTTTGATTCTCAACAGTTTCACTTGTTGCAACAGAAACTGAGGAGCTCGAAAAGCTTTCGGTAGAAATTACAGGAGGAACATCCACATGTTGACTGGATGAAGATGAGCTTGAAGCAGTAGAGGTACCTAGGTTATTCACAGACATAAGAGGATTAGCTGAAATATATATATTTGTGAACATAGGAATATTAAATGATTTAAATAAAGAATCGACATCAAAAACCCAATCAGGACCATCCCAGTGTCCATGTGATTGCTTTCGTGCAAATTGACATCAATGGACTCCATCACGATTCTCCTTCGCTTGTTGTAAACACGAAATGCTCTTTGAGTGGAAGAATAGCCCACAAAATAACACTCATCAGCTTTAGCTTCAAACTTGTTTAGCTGGTCCGAAGTATTCAGCATTGTGCAAACACACCCAAATTTCCTGAAGAAATCAATAACAGGCTTGCGCTTGAACATAATCTCATAAGGAGTCTTGTTGCAGCTTTTGGTGATAAGAACACGGGTTTGCACAAAACATGCGGTATTAACTTCCTCGGCCCAAAACGTGACAGGTAGCTTAGAATCAACGACCATAGTCCTTGCCGCTTCTATTAACGTACGATTTCGTCATTCAGCTACACCATTTTGTTGCGGAGTGCGAGGTGCACTGAACTGCAGAGAGATACCTTTATTTTCACAAAAAGAATCTAGAATAGAATTCTTCAACTCGGTTCCGTGGTCGCTTCGGATAGTCTTCACACTAAGATTGAATAGATTCTCAATCTGCAGCAGATGAATTTTCAGAACTTCTGGCGTCTCATCTTTCATTGCTAGGAAGAATACCTATGTAAATCGTGAGAAGTCATCGGTTACCACCAATCAGTAGGATTTCCGTCCATGACTCATGACACTCACTGGACCAAAGAGATCCATGTGAAGTAATTGAAGAGGGGAGTCAATGGAATTGGTGGTTTTGCGCTTGTGGGTGGATTTATGTTGCTTGCCCTGGGAACATGAGAGACAATGTTCTGAAGGAGAGAAATCTTTCAGAGGCAAACCGATGACAATGTTTCCACGAACAAGGCGGTTCATGGTCTTGAAGTTCACGTGTCCTATTCTTTTGTGCCAAAGGAAGGTCTCATCTTCTGAAGTTTTTGAGAGAAAGTAGGATTCAATTCCTGAAGGATTATTCATATCCAGACTGTAGGTATTGAATCTTCGAGGAGCACGCATAAGAATAAGGTCTTTAGAAATAACCACTCCAGGGTTCAGAATCAAATATTCTCTTGAGTTGAAGAGGGCACAGAAGTCTTTGTCACAAATCTGGGACACACTCATCAGATTGTATTTTAGCTGCGGGATGAAGTTGACATGCTCCAAGCAATTTACACCGTTGGACACAGTTCCTTGTCCTTCAATCTTTCCTCCTCTTGGATTGCCTGTAAAGGCAACAAAATCTCAATCTATTGGATGATAATCTTGCAGCAAAGAAAAATGACCAGTCATATGTCTTACTGTCGACATGCCAGATATTGTCTCCAGTCCTCCTCGATTGCCCCTACACAAAACGAATCATTTAGACATTGGTACCCAAGCCATTGTTGACTTGGAACTTCTTAATTTTGCAAGATGCTTCTCGGAAATAATAGTCAGAATCCTCCTTTAATGAAGTATCAAAAAGATCATTATTCTTAATTTTCCAAATCCTTTTCAACCTATTTTTAGCATTAATCCTTTTACATCGCAGATCTCTACTGTGTTGTGATTTAGAGAAAACATTTGAATAACAATCAACTGAATTTTGAATAACAGATGGTACATTTTCTTCTTTGAAATGATATGTAGACAATTTACAGGTTTTGAAAACATGATTGGATTCGCCACAACTAAAACAAACTTTATCACATGTCGACTTAGCCTGATAGTTATCATCATAAGATGATGAAGATGATTGTGTGTTGAGGCATCAGAACTAGAGGCAACTCTTTCTTCAACATTTCTTTCTTGAAGACTTTCATCTGAAAATTTGCAGATTACTCATTGTTTCTTGTGGAATATCAGCCACAACAACTCCTGCACTTTTAAAATTTTCAATACAACTCATAGCATTTACAGATTTAGGAACAAAAGGTAAAGCATTCTTAAACATAGAAATGTCATTTCTCAAACTGTCATACTCAGAAGGCATAGAACCAAAACACAAATTTTCAACGTGTTCACAAATATCTGGTTTTGACACGGACATATTATTACATTCATCCGATTCAAGTTCATTTAAAAAATTTCCCTTACTAGAAATCTCTTCACAATAATCTTCGGAACCTACACAATCTGACTCTTCACAGGAAGCAAAACTGTCAGAATCTAAAGTTTTAATATAATCATCAACAGATAACTTGCAAACAAAAGGTGTGGGAACATGAGGAGCTGGCATATTAGCAAATCTACCAGACTTGGAATACGGTGATGGGTGTGAATTATACCCAATGCCTTATGTGACTTTTTTATGAATTTGGTTATCAATGATCCCAAATAAAATTTTCTGATCCATACCAATGTGTTCAACTTGAAAATTTACCTTTTCAGCCTTTTGAAGTCTTTCAGTTAAAATTTGATTATTATTCTTTTGTGTAGTAAGTTGTACAATCAAAGATTGGGTTTCTCCAGAAATATCATGAATTTTCTTTAAGTAAAGTTTCTCATTTTTAGCCACAGAATCATACATCACCTTTATATGTTCACGTTTATCGACCAAGGCTTGGTTGATGAATCTATATTTTTGAATTTCATTTAAACAGGATTGAGCATTGCAAAGTCTAGACAGTACCTCAGCTGGTACATCGGTGAGATCCTCAGCTGGCTCAATTATAACACATTTCTCCTTCTCTTCAATGTTAGCCATCAGTGCCTTGTCAGCTGCTTCCCCTTCTTGATCTCCCCAATGATAGTGTCCATCTGCTTGATAGACTAGAGCTGTTGAGCTGGAAGATGTGGTGGATTTGGAAGAAACAACAGCTTGCTTTCCAGATGAGTTCTTCTTCTCATGCTCCTCCTTTGATGATGGCTCCTTGCAATTTCTTGCAAAATGACCCAGATGGTCACAATTATAGCATCTCACCTTCTTGATATCAAAGCCCAGAGTCTTCCCTTGCTTGAATCTATCCATCCCAGTCCTCTTAATGAATCTCTTGGCCCACAGAGTCAACATGGCCATACACCAACCGATGTCCATCTTCTCCAAATCATTAGGATTAATCTGCTCCAAGTCATCAGGTTGAAAACTGATACGTGTCAGATTTCCAGAAATTAGTGCATCATAACATGACATGAAGACAGTCATGATAGGCAGATACTCATCAGGGATCATAGTGGTTGGCTTCTGAGAGGTGGATGAAGTGGTAGGCTGAATTCCATAAACAGAAGGTGGGACATTAGTCTGAAAGTATGCCATTGTAGTTTTACTGGATGAAGTGGAAGAACCTTGACCATCAAGAAGAGCTGTGTTTCCAGACTGATTAGTTGGAGTGACATCACCCTTCTTTATCTCCAACTCATAAGACTCTAGAATGCTGTAGAGTTATTGTTGTGACAGATCACTAAGCTTCTCAGTTTTCTTGATCATAATTCTATACATATTCCATTCCTCAGGCAGTGAATCAAGCAGCTTCTTATTTAACTCAACAGTAGGATACTCAGTTCCCAAAACCTTCAACTTAGAGACAATACTTGAGAACCGGTTGATCAACTTAGACATGGGTTCTCCAGGGGCACTACTGAACATCTCATACTGCTTCTTGATCAAATCTCTCTTGCTTTCCCTAACCTCAGCACTTCCTTCATATCTAGTACATAATGCTACCCAAAGATCCTTAGCGGTAGTATACTTAGCAAATATGTTGAACACATCAATAGGAAGAACCATAGAAATAGATCCATAAGCTTTGTTGTCTCGGGCAATTAGAGCAATATCCTTCTAATCATATTCAGCAACAGTCTTGGGACGCTGAACATCTGCAGTGGTAGTAACTGGCTTGTGTGGACCATCAGTGATTGACTGCAAAAGAGTGTAGTCATGGAACTGAAAGAAGGTCTTCATTTTCTTGGTCCAATCATCAAAATCTCCAGTGGACACAAAGACGGGTGGTTTGTTTCCCCCAGCATACTCATTGTTGCTTAAAGATGCCATAACTCAGAAAATTTTGATCAAAGACTAGTATCGGGTGACAAAAAGCAAACCGAAACTACTTAGTTTCGGTTGAAGAAATACTGCCCGAAACTCCTAGTTTTGATAATGAGAAACCAGAATAAATCACAAAGTAAAACCAACAGAAACTACAAGTTTCGGTAGAAACTCTAGTTTCGATAGACCAATACTTTCGTGTGGGTATGCTGCAAAGATTAGCTTCGATAAGAAAAAGACAAAAGCAGTAGTTTCGATGGTACCTTCTCCAGAAAAAAATTTTAGACAAGAATTTTCGACGAGTAACAGAAAATAGAGAATGTCCCCTGGTAGTTTCGATGCCTTCTTCTCTAAGTTTCAGAAAACCTCCATGGATGAACAGCTCCAAAAATCAAAGTGATGATAAATGAAATCTAATCCGATGAAAAGTTTCCAAAAGTGCTCTAGAAAAAGAATCTAGTCTTTAAATAGAGAGAATCATCCAAATAAACCCGTAATCGATGAAACAGTACCCAAAGCTCAATGTAACAGTGCTCAAACTTCAAAAACCAGAAAAACTTAAAAAACAGTGTAAAATCACCTCAAATTGATCACAAAAACCTGAAAACACTCAGAATCAAGAGTATAAAGCTCTGATACCAATTGTATGTCCTGATTATAAGGCAAAATCACACAAATGATCAATTACACACACAAGAATCTGTGTGTATGGTGGTGAAACAGAGGTAAGAAACAGAAAGTGGTGAAGATAAACAGGCTAAACACACTAGAATCAACACAATAATGATGTGAAAAAGTAAGAACAACAATTGACAAAGCTTCAAATGTGTATTGATTCCCAGAAACTATGAAAGAGAGAATACAGGGTTACAACCGCTATCCACACCCTAAATATTCTCTAACTAGGTTATGTATAGGAAGCTGATAGGTATAGAAACTATGATCATCGAAATTACTAGTTTCGGGTGAGCATTTACAAAACTTATCACCATATCAAAACTTCCCATCTATCGAAACTACTAGTTTCGGTTGAACAGACTCAACCGAAACTAGGTAGTTTCGATGGCCCAGACTTAGACTAAAAACAGTAAAATACATCAAACAGAAATGACTAAAATAACAGAAGTACATGGAAATAAACACAAAGACAAATGTTCAAAACATACATTGATGACTTAGCTTTCAAAATATCTAACCCTACAAATACATTGGACTCTATGGCTGAATTAATTGACCTGACTATAGAGGAAAGTGAAGAAAGAATGGCTGCTAAAGGTAAATTATTGGAGTTGGAAAAATTAAAAGCAGAAGACATCAGGCAAAAAGCCAGGATTGAACGGGCAATTGAGGGGGATGAGAACTCATCTTTTTTCCATGGTTTGTATAATTCAAGAAAAGTCATGAACAGAATCAATAGGATTATGGTAAATGGGATGTGATCATCTTGTCCCAAAGTTATCAAGGCGGAGGCATGTAGGTTTTTTGGGGCTCGCTTTCGAGAAATATTGTATTATAGGCCCAAGCTGAACTGCTCGAGAATTAAAAAATTATCTGCGGCTGAGGCGGCCTCTATCTCCATGCCATTCATAGACGACGAGATTAAAAGAGCCGTTTGGGATTGTGAGGGGGACAAGGCCCCGGGTCCGGACGGGTTTAACTTCACTTTCATTAAGCATAATTGGGAACTTCTAAAGGAGGATTTTCAAGAAATTATAGGCGCTTTTTATAGGGATGGAGTGATCAGTGGAGCTTGTTGTTCGTCTTTCATTGCTCTCATTCCCAAATGTAAAAACTCTGCATCCTTTAATGATCACAAGCCCATCTCCCTAATTGGGTGCATTAGTAAGGTGATCTCCAAAATCCTTGCCAGTCGAATTAAACTGGTTATCAGGTCAGTTATTTCGGATTCTCAAGCGACTTTCCTAGCCAAAAGAAACATCCTTGATGGGCCGCTGGTGGTAAACGAGGTTTTGACATGGTTGAAGAAATCCGAACTGTGTGGGCTAGTGTTCAAAGTTGATTTCAACAAGGCTTTTGACTCTATCTCATGGGAGTTTATTGACTCCATGTTAAAGCAAATGAACTTCCTAGATAAGTGGAGGCTTTATGCTAAAGGGGTATTGGAGTCGGCAAAGGCATCCGTGTTGGTAAACGGTTCCCCTTCAAAGGAGTTTACTTGTTCCCAAGGAGTAAGACAAGAGGACCCCCTATCTCCTTTCATCTTCCTTATAGCTATGGAATCTCTCAACAGGATGATTGACAAAGCTGGAGTTCTCAGTCTGTTTAGTGGTATTAAAATGTCTAATAATGGGCTGACCATTTAACATTTCTTATTCACGGATGATGTCATAATCCTAGGGGAGTGGTCGAAAACAAACTTGCAGTATTTATTAAGATTACTAAGGTGTTTCTATATCGCATCCGGACCGGTTATAAATCTGAACAAATGCAGTTTAATAGGCATAAACGCTGAGCACATCAGTGTGGTCGAGCTGGCAGGCATAACTGGATGCCAAATGGGTCAGATTCCATTCTCATATTTGGGTTTAAAAGTGGGAGCTAACATGAATCTGTCTAAAAACTGGCGTCCGGTAATTGACGCATTTGAAACAAAGCTCTCGGTCTGGAAGGCAAAGAATCTATCAATTGGGGGTAGGGTGGTATTAATAAAATCTGTGCTGGATAGTCTACCGGTATATTACTTTTCTTTATATAAAGCCCCAGACACGGTGATAAATATGTTAAAAAAGATTAGAAGAAACTCTCTGTGGAGGGGGGGGGTGTTCCGTAAACTCTAGGCGGATAAACTGGGTCAAATAGGATAAGGTATGCTCTCCAAAAGGTAATGGGGGTTTCGGTTTGCGGTCTATTAAAGCATTTAATCTAAGCCTTCTAACAAAATGGTGGTGGCGGTTCATCTCAGAAGGAAATTCTATATGGAAGGAAGTAATTTGTAGCATTCATGGGCAACCAAGGGGTTCCGCTTGCATTCCTGGTAGAAGGGACTTGGCGGGGGTATGGGGTAACATTAAAAAATTGGAGGTTGGTTTTAGTACTCGCAGCCTGAATTTTAAGGAAATGGTGGAAGAAAAGGATGGCATCTGGATTTGGAGGCACAATGAACAGGGTGTGTTTTCGGTCAGATCAATACGTGAACTGCTCAGTCCGGTTACTAATTCAGCGGATAGCTACATGTTCAACTGGTGCAGCTCGGATCCATTAAAGGTGAATATGTTTGCTTGGCGTGCGGAACTTGACAGGATTCCCACGAGACAAGCTCTAATCAAGAGGAAGGTGAATTTAACTTCGGATTGCTGCCCTCTTTGCTCTCAGAATGTGGAGACTGTTGAGCACTTGTTTACCTCTTGTCGCTTCGCTAACATGCTATAGGGATTCATTAGCATATGGTGTAAAGTCCCACCTATGTTTGTTTTCTCGGTAAGGGACATCTTGGATCTTCATAAAGCTAATTTGGTGACTTCACAAAAACACAGAAGCTTTCCAAGTGGTAGTACTATCTGCAGTTTGGTGTTTATGGAAACTAAGGAATGAGGTAGTTTTTGGTGGAAAACGGGCTTCTCTTAGTTGGCTATTTGAAGATCTTAAAAGTTCAAGCTACATCTGGGCGAAAAATAGAAGGGAAAATGGGGTAGTTGATTGGAAGAGTTGGAGCTTGTTCAACTTTTAATGGGAGTATTTTTTGTATTGCCTTTAGTCTGTTTGTTTCTTTTAAAGCTGTACTTTGGTTTGTCTGCTAGTTTCTTCTATCTTGTTATATATTAGCCTGCCTTTCAAAAAAAATTGTTAGAGTCTATTTAGGAGTTAGTATTTGAATTTAATTTTTTTTGGAAGGTAAATTTCTTAATTCATGTTGGGAGTGATATTTGAACCCATGAGCTACTCAAACCTTGGTGTTTCTAGAGGATTTTACTCTACCATTGGGCCACCAACCCCAATGGTAATTTAATTAGGTAACTTGTTTAGCAAGGGTTAGAATTGACTTTTTTTTGGAAATGGGGATTATGGGAAATGTTAATGGTTTTTAGGACTGAATCTGAAAGGTGATGGTTTTTGGGTGTTCCGTGAATGGCATTCACAGAACTATCCTAGGTGGCATGAACCTGCTACACATACATGAATGGCAAAACCGGAACGTGTGATTACGTGAATGGCAATCCCGGATGAATGTGCATACATGAATGGCAAAACCGGATGTCTTGGTTCCAGGAATGTCACTCCCGGATATGGCTACTTCGGTTAAGTTCTTCAACGCTGGTAGAGGTATGAAGGTTACATCCGTGAATGCCATTCTCGTAACCAATTATGGTGTTTTTTTTAATTAATTTTTTGTGTTTTAATGTTATCATTTAATAATTATTAGGGTTTTAATTTTTTATACCTTTTTTTTAATATTTTAACTATTTTGATTGACAAATATTAATTATTATTTTTAAGTTAACATTTAATTATTAGGTTTCATGTTTTTTTAGTTTTAATGTTAACAAATATTAGTTTTTACGAATTAGTTTTTTTTTGTATTTAACCACCTTTAGTAAATTTTTTAAATAATATTTAAATATTAAATTTAAAGATAAAAGTAAATTAATGTTTCTTTATAATAATTATAATAATAATAGTTCTTGTCTTTTATTTACTTCTTTAATTTTCAGTAATATAGTGTTTTATAACTTGAATTATAATTATAATATATATTGGTATATTATAAGTATAAATTTTTTTGTTAAAAAACACTAATTTATTATTAAAAGGTAAAATTAAACATACAATATTATTAAAAGACATAATTAAACGTACAATACTAAAATAAAAACTACAAATAATATCCTGACCCACATTGCCGACGTGGTGCATTTCTTCTAGGTTGTACCCGTCTTTGCACAGGACTCACATGAAGTTCCAAGTCTAACTCTTGTGATGACAGATGTTGGTCATATTGCGGTTGTTGGTTTTCGTTTAAATCGGGAAATGGGAAATTATTAAGCGATGGGGCTGGTCTTGGGATAGGGGAAATCATGTTCCCTACCGGGGTGTACACATCCTGTGAGCTAAACAGGTCTGGTATAGACATATTCGAGTTGTTAAAGTTTGGGTTATCCTCTCCCAAATCACCAAAGATATGTTGGTAATCTTGTTGTGTATTTGATGTACCCGCTCTCAAATTTGAGGTATCCGCTCCAAAATTTATATTTGAGTTACCCCCTCCGAAGTTCATATACTCAGGCAAAATATTTTGTTGAAGTTGAACTTTCGTGAGACTCGTTCTTCTTGACGATTGTTTACTCGGCCTCCTCTTTGACCACGTCTCCTTTCCCGTCTCCGTAAATCTTGCGATACCGTGTTGTCCTTTGCAAAGTTGACAGGACTGGTTTGCAGATGTGATGGATGGTATAACCGTTCTGTTTCATTAACCATTCACAAACCATTCACATGAAGTCAACGATCATATTTTGAATTGACTGGATATTTTGGGAATAGTGTTCCGAACTCATACCCATGAATCTGCCTGTTTTCTTGATAAATTTGGCTAAAGTCATCCACCTTCAACAACAAACAATGATTAAAATATTAGTCTAATGAATATATAGTACAATTTAGATTTAGTTAAAAAAACATGTACAGAACAAGATTTGAGATCTTCATCCTTCATCTTGAAACCCTGTTGGCATGGCACCCAGAATGTACCTCGGATCTGTCACATACTAAACAATACGTTGGATAACCCATTCCATATAATCTGGGGATACCATAGGCCTCCAGTTGGATACCCCATTGACAACATTTTCATGTCGGTCGCTCCAAGAGGTCAAATACTGTTGATGGTAATTAATCCAGTTTGTATGTGTCCTCCTGGAATGCATCGGTTCATGGAGAGAGCGACATTCAGCCTGTGTCAAAGGAATGGAGCGGGGGACATGTTGAATCCATCCAAACTGTCTCATAACCCTATCCGGTGCATGGTATTCAACAACATCCCAAAATATAAAGCAATATGTATGAAACAGTTAAATAATGATATAAAAAAGGTTTTACTAAAACAAAATTAACAGTATACGTTCTCTTCTTGTAATGAATGAAACTTGGAACGGTATGCCTTCAGTGTGTGCGAAGGCACCTCTGTGAAAAAAAAGTGTATTATAAACCCCTTATACAGGCTAGTAAAATGGAGCTCACACACGTTATCAGTGAAGAATATTTGCCTAAGGATGGGGTGACCTTGGTGGTGATTCTAGAGTTCTTACTTGTATTTTAATGCAGAAGCTAGTAAAGTGTAACATCCCGAAAATAATGATTTATTGAAAAGACGTGATAGCCGAAGCTCGGGAAATAAAAAACGAACATAACGAGGAAAAGGGAGGGGGGGGGGGGGGGCGAAACCGGCAAAAAGGGGCGAAACTAAGAAGGGGAGGGGCTTAACCTAGCCGCCACCTCCACCTTCCCCTCATTTTCGTGATACGAGAGAGAGAGAGAGAGAGAGAGAGAGAGAGAGAGAGAGAGAGAGAGAGAGAGAGAGATTTGAGCTAGAGAGAGAAAGTCGTGGAAAAGAAGGACCGATTCTCAAGGATCGTTCCTCATCATGTGGTGGAGCTTAGGATCAGATTCTCAAGCTCAGAAAGGTAACCACTCTCGCTAGATCCGAGTTTTTCGTTTTATGTGAGTTTCGAGTTTATTTCCATAAAAAGCTCGGGTTTTTATGCATAGAAGGGAAAACCGACCTTCGATCTAGACTCACGGGATAGAAACACACGTTTCTAACGTTAAAAGTTCGAGTCTTGGACGTGTAAAGGTCTGGCCGCAATCTTCATGCAGAAACTTAGGGTTTCTGCTGAAGAAGACGACTAGGCGACACTACCAGGCGAAACTGGATAGTGTCGTTTGAGTAATAGTATCGCTTGGGAATAGTGTCGCTTGAAAGAGCAGTTTCGCCTAGTATAACAGTTTCGGTACAATGATAGGTTCGTTTGACCAAGTAGTTTCGTGTGGCCATGTAGTTTCATTTGAGAAAAATAGTTTCGCGTTGCCACGTAGTTTCGCTTGGTCAAAACTGTAGTTTCACTTGGTCTTAGATTCGCTAGAACTAAGGACAGCGAAACTAGTATAGTTTCGCTTGAGCAAAGGTGGCAAAACTAGTTGTTTCATTTGAATTTAGAAAGTGCGGATTAATGATATGTTAATTATTAATTCAGATATAGAGTAAAGCGTATTGGACCAGTTCTAGTACATAGAGGATAGCTTGACAGGTGAGTTCTTATTGCCCTATTCCCCTAACGGTTTTGGGCTAGCATGCATACTGGTAGAACGATTTGAAAGGCAAAATATAGTTTTTATAAAAATATTATTTTTATAAAGTCAAAGAGAAAGTTATAGTTTTTATAAAAATGCTATTTTTATAAAGAGAAAAGGAAAAGAGTTAACCAGCATAGTACTATATTTGAAATATATTTTAAAGAAAGTAAAGAGTTAAAGCAAAGAAAGTAAAGGAGCTGCACTTCGGTGTAGCTTGATAGTAACAGTGACAGTGACAGATGCCATATTGTATGCTTATGTGTTAATGTGTTATTTGTCTATATGTTATGTGTTTCAATGGCATTATATTATTTGACATACTATAATTGCATAGTAGTCGCAAAGTAAAAAGTTTAGCAGGCAAGCAAAGTAGAAGTCTTACCCCGAGGTGTGAGCAAGCAAAGTAAAAAGTCTCACCCTGAGGTGTGAGCAGGCAAAGGAGTCTTACACTTAGGTGTAAGCGAGAAAGTCCCACCCTGAGGCGCTTTTTATAGGGATGGAGTGATCAGTGGAGCTTGTTGTTCGTCTTTCATTGCTCTCATTCCCAAATGTAAAAACTCTGCATCCTTTAATGATCACAAGCCCATCTCCGTAATTGGGTGCATTAGTAAGGTGATCTCCCAAATCCTTGCCAATCAAATTAAAATGGTTATCAGGTCAGTTATTTTGGATTCTCAAGCGACTTTCCTAGCCAAAAGAAACATCCTTGATGGGCCGCTGGTGGTAAACGAGGTTTTGACATGGTTGAAGAAATCCAAACTGTGTGGGCTAGTGTTCAAAGTTGATTTCAACAAGGCTTTTGACTCTATCTCATGGGAGTTTATTGACTCCATGTTAAAGCAAATGAATTTCCCAGATAAGTGGAGGCTTTATGTTAAAGGGGTATTGGAGTCGGAAAAGGCATCCGTGTTGGTAAACGGTTCCCCTTCAAAGGAGTTTACTTGTTCCCGAGGAGTAAGATAAAAGGACCCCCTATCTCCTTTCATCTTCCTTATAGCTATGGAATCTCTCAACTGGATGATTGACAAAGCTGGAGTTCTCAGTCTGTTTAGTGGTATTAAAATGTCTAATAATGGGCTGACCATTTAACATTTCTTATTCACGGATGATGTTATAATCCTTGGGGAGTGGTCGAAAACAAACTTGCAGTATTTATTAAGATTACTAAGGTGTTTCTATATCGCATCCGGACCTGTTATAAATCCGAATAAATGCAGTTTAATAGGCATAAACGCTGAGGACATCAGTGTGGTCGAGCTGGCAGGCATAGCTGGATGCCAAATGGGTCAGATTCCATTCTCATATTTGGGTTTAAAAGTGGGAGCTAACATGAATCTGTCTAAAAACTGGCGTCCGGTAATTGACGCATTTGAAACAAAGCTCTCGGTCTGGAAGGCAAAGAATCTATCAATTGGGGGTAGGGTGTGACAATCCGACTTTTTCATTTAATTCCGTTAACTATTCCGTTAAGTTTCTTATTAAAAACTCAACCCCGTTAGTCAAATTTAACCCCAAGGACTAATTCGGTCACAAATCCAACTCAAAACTACAAGGACTAGTTGTGTTAGTATGCTAAATCAAATAAATTGACTTCTCAAAGTCAAAATCAGCAAATTTGAGTTCGGTTGACTTTCTAAAGTCAAACCCAAACATTCAATTGATTCGAATTAAACCAGAAACTGAAGTGGCTACTCGAATTCTCAGCTGTTAATCATCATATTGATGATATCGATCATCAATGAGCCGTTCCTAGGCGTTTTAACTATTCCATATTAACGAATTTACTCCCTAAAACTGTAACCGTCGAACCCGCGACAATGATCATCGAATTCAAGCAAATTCACTTATCATTCTGCAATTGAATCCACTGCACACCTCATTCACACTCCCCTAAAGCTTTTGCCTACACCAAATACGCCGAAGAAGCAGTCAAGGTCACCGGAATCTAGCCCGCAGGCCGACGACACTCGTTCTAGCCGGAAGCTATCCATCCATCAACCATTCTGGTAATTGTTTACAGTATCAGTCTCGCCTCAATTCATAGATCAAAAGCCCTATCATTATCAGGGCTTAAATTATCGAATTCAACTCAAACCGAACTTATAGGGTTCATCGTAAACCAGTTAATCGATGAAGACCCTAGACTGTATTTAAATCAAATTAATATACATGATTAGCTTCGTAATCCTCTGTATATCGAAAGCCCTATGTTAATTAAATCAAACAACACTCAATTTTACAAGATCCGGAAATTAGGGTTCTTCATATTCGATTTTGGGGATTTTAATCTTAAAAACTGTTTTAATCAAATTAAACCATACCATCAGATTCGCAACTTGTCACTCTTTGAAAACCCCATATCATTTGATTCAATTATCATCGAATTGAACTCGATCCAAATCCTAGGGTTTATACATAATCTATTTTGGGGCTTTTGATATTAAACGCATCCTTAATGAAATTAAACTACTCCATTAGCTTCGCAATCGTCTGTAGAGTGAAAGCCCTATGAAATATCGGGCTTCCACTATCGAATTGATCATGAACCCATAATTAGGGTTCATCTGTATTCTGAATTAGGGTTTTCGATCTTAGACTCAAAAGTGATGAAATTAAATTACATCATTAGTTTCGTTTTGATCCGATTAACAAAAGCCCTATGGTTTCAATCACCTTCATCATCAGAATCTCTCAAATCGATTCAAAGTTTTCATAATAAGTTTTCGATCTGTTTTCAACATTTTAAACAACCTAATCTTAATCGTTTTCGAAACGGATTGTATGCTCAGGTTCGTAATCCTCTGAGCGACAGAACTTATTTCTGTATTAGTCAATCCACCATCGAAATCATCGGATTCTGGCCGGATTCGATCGCGGGTGATTTTAGGAGGGAGACCTCTTGAAACTGGATGTTAAAACCATTCTGATCCGAGTTCTTTCGCGATGACCCTAGCGGGCGTGATGGTTAAACTCGAGTGCGTGTGTGGGAGAGACCCGGGTTCGAGTCCGGGCTCCCACAATCATTTTTTAAACATTTTCCTGTTAATATTTAATTAATAAAAATCAAACTTTATAATAGTATATTATTATATAAATGTGTTTTAGCCGGAAAACAACTCGTAGGCTTGGGTTTGAATTATTAACTTATTTTTATATATTATACCCACTTTTATAAATAACTTAGTGTTATTATCCCCAAGTAAAAATAATATGTTTATATTATTTTTAAACCGTGAATTCATATAAAATAATATATTTATATTATTTTCAAACCGTGACCCGTATTATTAAATAATATATATTTATATTATTTCAAATCAATTTATAACATCGTGTGTCGATTGAGACTAAATAATAGTATAATTAATTATACTATTTACTCTTATACATATATTATTATTCTCTTAATTTTTGTGAATGACAAAACACCCGGTTATAATTATTATTAGTCGTGTCATTCGTCGCGTAAAGTAATTCCTAACTCCGTGGACACCTTCGTCCACTCTTGAATATTAGAGCGTTTCTTTAGGACGCTTCTCAATCTGTGTCATTGTCACATTTCCTATTTTCCTTTATCCCTAATTTTATGTGGTTATAATTTTAGGGCATTCGTAAGTCTTTTGAGACTTACACACGTGGCTCCAACTTTTCCCTTGTGTGATTCAAATCCTTACTCAAGCTCAGGTGAGTATTCACGGCCCCTTTTACTGCTTTTAAACTGGGGGAGAAAACATGATACAAACTCTTTTGATTTTTGTACTTCATATTATATCACTTGTTATGACTATGCGTAAACTCTATCATGAAAGTCCTCACATCGAACCGTTTAAATATGAGAATAGCGAGGTATGTTGGGTAGTACTACTGGGTTTGACAAACCTCACCCGCGTTAGTCGCGCTAACACGATTGGATATCGAACGAGTGCAATATTGACCTAAACGTGCACCGTGGTTGATAGACCTGGTGGGAGGCAATACAAACAGTCAGTTTACGGTTGCGAGCGTAATAGCAAACAATGAACATGGGTTAGCTACTCATTTGGTATTTATGTTGATTGTACAATAAATCTGGTAAACGTTCATTTATATACTGAAACATGTGAACTCACCAACCTCGTGTTGACACTTTTTTCTTACATGTTTTCTCAGGACGCTATGCTAAGACACAGGTGCACGTTAGGGCATGCATGGGATTCAACTGCTTTGCTTTGTGTCTATTTATGTTGATTGAATTATTTTAATGTACTTTGTTTGGTTGAACGTTTGGACTTTTGGACTTTGGTTTTGGGCGCGTGTATTTTGCGCATTTACTCTCTTTACGCTTCCGCATTGATACTCTGATTTAAAAGGATATTTTCATTTGAGTCCCATGTAGAGTCGTTCAACATAACTAATGTTTTGAGATCCTGGTTTGTCACTTCCCAAACGGTAATACTCCGTTAGTGGAATTTGGGGGTGTGACAGATTGGTATCAGAGCCATTGGTTATAGCGAATTAGGATTGCATACTAGACTATAGCCTCACACATTAGTTACATGTCATATGGATGTTTGGCACTTATACAAATTGTTGCAGGATCATGTCGTCAACACCACCTCCATCACCTAACGCATCAGGGCATAAGGCACCTGTACCCTCATCCCCGGAGCCCAAAAGGCGCCGGACTACCTCAATTGAGCAAGGTGAACCGAGCAACGCACGAGCATTGGAGTATGCTCTCAATTGGGATATGTACCCACATATGATCCAAAGGTGGATCGAAATGGGAGATGTTCCATCACCGTACTTTGCATCCACATCTTCTTCGTCCACACTGCCTAGCTTACCATGTACCATGGAACAAGCCTTCGCAGCATTTGTGTCCTATATGTTAAAGGAATTAAGTTTTGTACAAGATGCTACCGAGGAGATACCTAAACTCCTGGAGAATGGAAAACAAGTGGAAAAGAATAGGGTAGGAATAGAAGATTTGACTACCGAACTAGCTGCAACAGATCATGTCCACAACCTTTTGGTGAATCGCGTAGCACACCTAGAGACGAGGGCTGACATTATGGATGATGATATGCAAGGAGTCCTGGAAAGATTAGCTGCTATGGAAGCTCAGCTACATGTGGCTAACCACACTACTGAAGGCCTTCAAGAGAGGGTGACTCACTTGGAAGCCCAACTGCAAGCGGCCCTACACCCGGAAGACATTCCAGTATCTGACGATGAGGAGGAACCCTTTGAGGAAGAGCTCTTTGAGGAGGAGCCCTTCGAGGAGGAACCCTTAGAGGGGGAACCAGCTGAGGAAGAGCCAGTGGAGATTGATGATGCACAGTCATATGTCTCTTCTGATGACGAGGATATTTGAGGATCTTCCTATTCTATCTTCCTTTTCATGTTTGTTTTTGCTTATGTTATTTCCCTTTTCAAACCTAGATGGGTAAGGTTGTTCCCATCCAATAAAAGCATGAGAAGTTTAATATTTGAGTTATTTATTTTGTAGCCTTACAATTTATTTAATTTTCAAAATATTAGATGTTGTATTTCCTTACCCGTACCTGAATAATGTTTAATATGCGATATATTTCTCATTGTTTTCATTTGTGATTGTGAAGAAATATGTCTGGGAGAGGACAAGGAGGCCGTACCGGTGGTCGTGGTACCATCAACATGACGGCAACAGAACTAGCAGCTTTGATAAACAATAGTGTGGCAGAGGCCCTAGCAGCATAGAATGCTGCAGGTAAATGCTTTCAACTATTGACTAGTAGTGTCAATCCCTTTTCCTAAGAATATCTTTCTAAACTCTATAATTCCAATTCAATTCGTATTTCTAAATCCAGGCCAGCAAAACCAGCAAAATCAGCAAAATCAACAGCCAGCCTGCACTTTCAAGGCATTCATGGACTGCAAGCCCCACACCTTTAGTGGAGCTGAAGGAGCAGTTGGATTACTTCGCTGGTTTGAGAAGGTTGAATCAGTAATAGCCATGTGCAACTGCCCCGTGGCTAACCAAGTGAAATTTGCTGCTGGAACTTTAGAAGGCCCGGCCCTAACATGGTGGAATGCCCAAGTTCAAATGTTGGGACTAGCAATGGCAAATGGACTTCCGTGGGAGGAATTTAAGTCAATGATGAAAGAAGAATACTGCCCACGAGATGAAATTAAAAAGCTAGAAGGAGAGTTCTGGAACCTTAAGATGGAGGGTTCAGAAATTGAACTCTACACCACCCGTTCGCACGAACTTGCCACCATGTGCCCACATATGGTGACTCCGGATTACAAACGGATTGAACTATACATTGGAGGTTTGGTACCTCAGATTCAAAGCATGGTGACCTCATCCAACCCTACCACCATCCAACAGACCATCAGACTTGCCCACAAACTGACCGATCAGGCAGTGACACAGGGAACTTTACCTCCAAGAGGTTCGGTTTCTAAACCCACCGACAACAATAAGCGCAAGTTCGACCATCACTCCCACTCACACAACCACTCAAATTCTAAAGGATCCCAATCCAATCAACCTCAGCACCAACAACAGCGAAAGTTTGAGCATGCTAGAAACTTTAATCAAACGACCTCATCGGGTCCGAATCAAGGGGAATATGCTGGGAGGTACCCCAAGTGAAACAAATGCGGCTATCACCACACGGGCACTTGTGACCGACAACGTTGCCAGCGTTGTGGTAAAATGGGTCACGCTGCAAAGGATTGTAGAGTTGCACTCCCGAACAAACAACCATTTCAATCACAGGGATTCACGAGGGGATGTTTTCAGTGCGGTAAAGAGGGGCACATTCAAAG
The DNA here is from genome assembly GCA_023525975.1 of Smallanthus sonchifolius. Classification (NCBI taxonomy): domain Eukaryota; kingdom Viridiplantae; phylum Streptophyta; class Magnoliopsida; order Asterales; family Asteraceae; genus Smallanthus; species Smallanthus sonchifolius. The sequence goes on from CM042021.1 coordinate 107,995,800, forward strand.
GAACTGTCCTCAGTTGAAAAATGGTGGAAATGGTAATGGCAGTGGTAGTGGTAACGGTAATAACCAGGGCAACAATGGTAACAACCCCAATCAAAACAACAATGGTGGGAATAACGGTAATAACGGTGGTAATGGAGGAAATGGGGCGAAAGGAAGAGCTTTTGTACTGGGATCCGGAGAGGCTCGCTACGATCATAACGTGGTCATCGGTAAATTTCTCTTAAATAATTACTTTGCTTCTGTCCTTTTTGACACTGGTGCTGATAGGAGTTTTATATCTAAGAAACTTAGTGATATGATATAAGGAACTCCAACTCTGCTAGAAGCTAAGTATGTAATAGAGATAGCTGACGGCCAAATAATTGAAGCAACCTACATTCTTAAGGGTTGTAAGCTTGATCTAGCTAGCCATATTCTAGATATCGACCTTATGCCGGTCACACTTGGTAGTTTTGATGTAATCGTCGGCATGGATTGGTTGTCTAGAAACCAAGCGGAAATCATTTGTCATGAGAAAATCGTTCGCATACCCCTCCCGAGTGGAGAAATTCTTTCAGTTCAGGGCGAAAGAGTTGGTACTGTCATGGGCATTATATCCTTCATGAAAGCACAAAAATGTCTTCGAAAGGGGCATACGGCTATTTTGGCACTTGTTGCTGAACAGCCGTCAGAAGAGAAGAAGATCGAAGATATTCCCGTTGTGCGTGAATTTTTGGAAGTATTTCCCGAGGATCTGCCCGGTCTGCCACCACACCGTCAGGTTGAATTCCAAATTGACCTAGCACCCGGAGCAGCACCGATTGCTCGGGCACCTTATCGATTAGCACCCAGTGAATTGCAGGAACTGTCCACTCAGTTGCAAGACTTATTGGATAAAGGCTTCATCCGACCTAGTTCATCACCGTGGGGAGCTCCGGTATTATTTGTCAAGAAGAAGGACGGTACGTTCCGTATGTGTATTGATTACCGGGAGCTGAACAAAGTTACAATCAAGAACCGCTACCCTTTACCTCGTATCGATGACCTTTTTGATCAACTCCAAGGATCAAGTTTCTATTCCAAAATAGATCTTAGGTCCGGCTATCATCAGTTAAGAGTCCGAGAAGAAGATATCTCTAAAACTGCATTTAGGACAAGGTACGGCCATTACGAATTTATGGTCATGCCCTTCGGTTTAACCAACGCACCTGCAGTATTCATGGATCTCATGAACCGTGTGTGTAAGCCTTACCTTGACCAGTTTGTTATCGTTTTCATCGATGACATTCTTATTTATTCCAAGAACGAGGAAGAACATGAAGAACATCTGCGTCTAATTTTGGAACTACTTAAACAAGAGCAACTTTATGCTAAGTTTTCCAAATGTGAATTTTGGATTCGAGAGGTTCAGTTTCTAGGGCATGTAGTAAATGAAAAAGGGATACATGTCGACCCGTCCAAAATAGAAGCCATCAAGAATTGGACAGCACCGACGACTCCGACTGAGGTGCGACAATTTCTGGGATTGGCTGGGTATTACCGTCGTTTTATCGAAGGATTTTCAAAGATTGCGCAACCTCTCACCGCCCTAACTCAAAAAGGAAAAGCCTATAATTGGGGCGACAGCCAAGAATCAGCTTTCCAACATCTCAAACAGAAACTTTGCAGTGCACCTATTTTAGCTCTTCCGAAAGGAACCGATGACTTTGTGGTGTATTGTGATGCATCCATCCAAGGCTTGGGTTGTGTCTTAATGCAACGCGAAAAAGTAATCGCATACGCTTCACGTCAGTTAAAGGTTCACGAGAAAAACTACACCACTCATGACCTAGATTTGGGAGCAGTAGTTTTTGCACTTAAGATATGGAGACATTACTTGTACGGTACCAAATGCACCATCTACACCGACCACAAGAGCCTCCAGCATATCTTCGAGCAGAAGGAGTTGAACATACGACAACGTCGTTGGGTTGAACTTTTAAATGATTACGACTGTGCGATCCGGTATCATCCGGGTAAAGCTAACGTCGTGGCTGATGCACTAAGCCGAAAAGAAATGAAACCCAAACGAGTTCGAGCGTTACAACTCACTATTCACCCTGGATTGCCTGACAGAATCCGTAGTGCTCAACTTGAAGCCTTGAAAGAAGATAACCTACCATTAGAAGGTACACGTGGCATGAAAGCACAACTTGACGTAAAATATGACGGAATTCGTTACTTTTTCGAACGAATATGGGTTCCAGTGTTCGGAAATTTAAGGGAACTAATAATGGATGAAGCTCATAAATCTCGTTACTCCATTCATCCGGGTTCCGATAAAATGTACCATGATCTAAAAGTACTATATTGGTGGCCAAAGATGAAGGCCGATATAGCCACTTATGTTAGTAAGTGTCTGACCTGCGCGAAGGTCAAAGTTGAATACCAAAAACCGTCCGGTCTCCTACAACAACCTGAAATTCCCATGTGGAAATGGGAACAAATATCCATGGACTTCATTACCAAATTACCCCGAACCCCTACCGGATGTGATACTATATGGGTGATTATGGATCGCCTAACAAAATCTGCTCACTTTCTAGGAATCAAAGAAACTGACAAAATGGATAAACTCACTCGAGTATACTTGAAAGAAGTGGTCTCTCGGCACGGAGTGCCAATCTCTATTATTTCGGATCGTGATGCACGATTCACTTCCCGTTTCTGGCAATCATTGCATAAAGCATTAGGCACACGTCTAGATATGAGCACAGCATACCATCCTCAAACTGATGGCCAAACTGAACGTACTATCCAAACTCTGGAGGACATGCTACGAGCTTGTGTGATCGATTTCGGTAACACTTGGGAGTCTCACCTACCATTGGTGGAGTTCTCCTACAACAACAGTTATCACACTAGCATCAAGGCAGCTCCATTTGAAGCACTTTATGGACGGAAATGCCGTTCTCCTATTTGTTGGACCGAGGTTGGGGATAGCCAACTCACAGGTCCTGAACTTGTATTTGAAACTTTCGAAAAGATCGTTCAAATTAGAAATCGTATAGCGGCAGCTCGTGATCGTCAAAAGAGCTATGCCGACAAGCGTCGTAAACGTTTGGAATTTCAAATAGGTGACATGGTTTTACTCAAAGTCTCACCTTGGAAAGGTGTCATTCGTTTCGGGAAACGAGGAAAACTGAATCCTCGTTATGTTGGACCTTTCAAAATATTAAAGAGAATCGGACCAGTCGCGTATCAACTGGACCTACCTGAAAGACTTAGTGGTGTACACAACGTCTTTCACGTCTCAAATTTAAAGAAATGCCTGGCAGAGGAATCACTCGCAGTTCCTCTGGAGGAACTACATGTTGATGAACAGTTACGTTTCATCGAAAGAACCTGTGGAAATTATGGATAGGGAAGTTAAAACGTTAAAGCACAGTAAGATCCCTATTGTTCGAGTCCGTTGGAACTCGAAACGCGGACCAGAATTCACTTGGGAGCGCGAGGATCAGATGATGCGCAAATATCCTAATCTGTTCAAGCACTCCGCGTCAAATCCCTAAGGTACTATTTAATTTTCGGGACGAAAATTCTTTCAACTAGGGAATGATGTGAAACCCCAAATATTTTTTTTTATTTTAATTTTCGGGATGAAAATTCTTTCAACTAGGGAATGATGTGACAATCCGACTTTTTCAGTTAATTCCGTTAACTATTCCGTTAAGTTTCTTATTAAAAACTTAACCCCGTTAGTCAAATTTAACCCCAAGGACTAATTCGGTCACAAATCCAACTCAAAACTACAAGGACTAGGTGTGTTAGTATGCTAAATCAAATAAATTGACTTCTCAAAGTCAAAATCAGCAAATTTGAGTTCGGTTGACTTTCTAAAGTCAAACCCAAACATTCAATTGATTCGAATTAAACCAGAAACTGAAGTGGCTACTCGAATTCTCAGCTGTTAATCATCATATTGATGATATCGATCATCAATGAGCCGTTCCTAGGCGTTTTAACTATTCCATATTAACGAATTTACTCCCTAAAACTGTAACCGTCGAACCCGCGACAATGATCATCGAATTCAAGCAAATTCACTTATCATTCTGCAATTGAATCCACTGCACACCTCATTCACACTCCCCTAAAGCTTTTGCCTACACCAAATACGCCGAAGAAGCAGTCAAGGTCACCGGAATCTAGCCCGCAGGCCGACGACACTCGTTCTAGCCGGAAGCTATCCATCCATCAACCATTCTGGTAATTGTTTACAGTATCAGTCTCGCCTCAATTCATAGATCAAAAGCCCTATCATTATCAGGGCTTAAATTATCGAATTCAACTCAAACCGAACTTCTAGGGTTCATCGTAAACCAGTTAATCGATGAAGACCCTAGACTGTATTTAAATCAAATTAATATACATGATTAGCTTCGTAATCCTCTGTATATCGAAAGCCCTATGTTAATTAAATCAAACAACACTCAATTTTACAAGATCCGGAAATTAGGGTTCTTCATATTCGATTTTGGGGATTTTAATCTTAAAAACTATTTTAATCAAATTAAACCATACCATCAGATTCGCAACTTGTCACTCTTTGAAAACCCCATATCATTTGATTCAATTATCATCGAATTGAACTCGATCCAAATCCTAGGGTTTATACATAATCTATTTTGGGGCTTTTGATATTAAACGCATCCTTAATGAAATTAAACTACTCCATTAGCTTCGCAATCGTCTGTAGAGTGAAAGCCCTATGAAATATCGGGCTTCCACTATCGAATTGATCATGAACCCATAATTAGGGTTCATCTGTATTTTGAATTAGGGTTTTCGATCTTAGACTCAAAAGTGATGAAATTAAATTACATCATTAGTTTCGTTTTGATCCGATTAACAAAAGCCCTATGGTTTCAATCACCTTCATCATCAGAATCTCTCAAATCGATTCAAAGTTTTCATAATAAGTTTTCGATCTGTTTTCAACATTTTAAACAACCTAATCTTAATCGTTTTCGAAACGGATTGTATGCTCAGGTTCATAATCCTCTGAGCGACAGAACTTATTTCTGTATTAGTCAATCCACCATCGAAATCATCGGATTCTGGCCGGATTCGATCGCGGGTGATTTTAGGAGGGAGACCTCTTGAAACTGGATGTTAAAACCATTCTGATCCGAGTTCTTTCGCGATGACCCTAGCGGGCGTGATGGTTAAACTCGAGTGCGTGTGTGGGAGATACCCGGGTTCGAGTCCGGGCTCCCACAATCATTTTTTAAACATTTTCCTGTTAATATTTAATTAATAAAAATCAAACTTTATAATAGTATATTATTATATAAATGTGTTTTAGCCGGAAAACAACTCGTAGGCTTGGGTTTGAATTATTAACTTATTTTTATATATTATACCCACTTTTATAAATAACTTAGTGTTATTATCCCCAAGTGAAAATAATATGTTTATATTATTTTTAAACCGTGAATTCATATAAAATAATATATTTATATTATTTTCAAACCGTGACCCGTATTATTAAATAATATATATTTATATTATTTCAAATCAATTTATCACATCGTGTGTCGATTGAGACTAAATAATAGTATAATTAATTATACTATTTACTCGTATACATATATTATTATTCTCTTAATTTTTGTGAATGACAAAACACCCGGTTATAATTATTATTAGTCGTGTCATTCGTCGCGTAAAGTAATTCCTAACTCCGTTGACACCTTCGTCCACTCTTGAATATTAGAGCGTTTCTTTAGGACGCTTCTCAATCCGTGTCATTGTCACATTTCCTATTTTCCTTTATCCCTAATTTTATGTGGTTATAATTTTAGGGCATTCGTAAGTCTTTTGAGACTTACACACGTGGCTCCAACTTTTCCCTTGTGTGATTCAAATCCTTACTCAAGCTCAGGTGAGTATTTACGGCCCCTTTTACTGCTTTTAAACTGGGGGAGAAAACATGATACAAACTCTTTTGATTTTTGTACTTCATATTATATCACTTGTTATGACTATGCGTAAACTCTATCATGAAAGTCCTCACATCAAACCGTTTAAATATGAGAATAGCGAGGTATGTTGGGTAGTACTACTGGGTTTGACAAACCTCACCCGCGTTAGTCGCGCTAACACGATTGGATATCGAACGGGTGCAATATTGACCTAAACGTGCACCGTGGTTGATAGACCTGGTGGGAGGCAATACAAACAGTCAGTTTACGGTTGCGAGCGTAATAGCAAACAATGAACATGGGTTAGCTACTCATTTGGTATTTATGTTGATTGTACAATAAATCTGGTAAACGTTCATTTATATACTGAAACCTGTGAACTCACCAACCTCGTGTTGACACTTTTTTCTTACATGTTTTCTCAGGACGCTAAGCTAAGACACAGGTGCACGTTAGGGCATGCATGGGATTCAACTGCTTTGCTTTGTGTCTATTTATGTTGATTGAATTATTTTAATGTACTTTGTTTGGTTGAACGTTTGGACTTTTGGACTTTGGTTTTGGGCGCGTGTATTTTGCGCATTTACTTTCTTTACGCTTCCGCATTGATACTCTGATTTAAAAGGATATTTTCATTTGAGTCCCATGTAGAGTCGTTCAACGTAACTAATGTTTTGAGATCCTGGTTTGTCATTTCCCAAACGGTAATACTCCGTTAGTGGAATTTGGTGGTGTGACATAGGGTGGTATTAATAAAATCTGTGCTGGATAGTCTACCGGTATATTACTTTTCTTTATATAAAGCCCCGGACACGGTGATAAATATGTTAGAAAAGATTAGAAGAAACTTTCTACGGAGGGGGGGGGGGTGTTCCGTAAACTCTAGGCGGATAAACTGGGTCAAATAGGATAAGGTATGCTCTCTAAAAGGTAATGGGGGTTTCGGTTTGGGGTCTATTAAAGCATTTAATCTAAGCCTTCTAACAAAATGGTGGTGGCGGTTCATCTCAGAAGGAAATTCTATATGGAAGGAAGTAATTTGTAGCATTCATGGGCAACCAAGGGGTTCCGCTTGCATTCCTGGTAGAAGGGACTTGGCGGGGGTATGGGGTAACATTAAAAAATTGGAGGTTGGTTTTAGTACTCGCAGCCTGAATTTTAAGGAAATGGTGGAAGAAAAGGATGGCATCTGGATTTGGAGGCACAATGAACAGGGTGTGTTTTCGGTCAGATCAATACGTGAACTGCCCAGTCCGGTTACTAATTCAGCGGATAGCTACATGTTCAACTGGTGCAGCTCGTTTCCATTAAAGGTGAATATGTTTGCTTGGCGTGCGGAACTTGACAGGATTCCCATGAGACAAGCTCTAATCAAGAGGAAGGTGAATTTAACTTCGGATTGCTGCCCTCTTTGCTCTCAGAATGTGGAGACTGTTGAGCACTTGTTTACCTCTTGTCGCTTCGCTAACATGCTATGGGGATTCATTAGCATATGGTGTAAAGTCCCACCTATCTTTGTTTTCTGTTCTTGTAATGAATGAAACTTGGAACGGTATGTCTTCAGTGTGTGCGAAGGTACCTCTGTGGAAAAAAAAGTGTATTATAAACCCCTTATACAGGCTAGTAAAATGGAGCTCACACACGTTATCAGTGAATAATATTTGCCTAAGGATGGGTGTGACCTTGGTGGTGATTCTAGAGTTCTTACTTGTATTTTAATGCAGAAGCTAGTAAAGTGTAACATCCCGAAAATAATGATTTATTGAAAAGACGTGATAGCCGAAGCTCGAGAAATAAAAAACAAACATAACGAGGAAGGGGGGGGGGGGGGCGAAACCGGCAAAAAGGGGCGAAACTAAGAATGGGAGGGGCTTAATCTAGCCGCCACCTCCACCTTCCCCTCATTTTCGTGATACGAGAGAGAGTGAGATTTGAGCTAGAGAGAAAGTCGTGGAAAAGAAGGACCGAGTCTCAAGGATCGTTCCTCATCATGTGGTGGAGCTTAGGATCAGATTCTCAAGCTTAGAAAGGTAACCACTCTCGCTAGATCCGAGTTTTTCGTTTTATGTGAGTTTCGAGTTTATTTCCATAAAAATCTCGGGGTTTTATGCATAGAAGGGAAAACCGACCTTCGATCTAGACTCACGGGATAGAAACACACGTTTCTAACGTTAAAAGTTCGAGTCTTGGACGTGTAAAGGTCTGGCCGCCATCTTCATGCAGAAACTTAGGGTTTCTGCTGAAGAAGACGACTAGGCGACACTACCGGGCGAAACTGGATAGTGTCGTTTGAGTAATAGTATCGCTTGGGAATAGTGTCGCTTGAAAGAATAGTTTCGCCTAGTATAACAGTTTCGGTACAATGATAGGTTCGTTTGACCAAGTAGTTTCGTGTGGCCATGTAGTTTCATTTGAGAAAAATAGTTTCGCGTGTCCACGTAGTTTCGCTTGGTCAAAACTGTAGTTTCGCTTGGTCAAAACTGTAGTTTCACTTGGTTTTAGATTCGCTAGAACTAAGGACAGCGAAACTAGTATAGTTTCGCTTGAGCAAAGGTGGCAAAACTAGTTGTTTCGTTTGAATTTAGAAAGTGCGGATTAATGATATGTTAATTATTAATTCAGATATAGAGTAAAGCGTATTGGACCAGTTCTAGTACATAGAGGATAGCTTGACAGGTGAGTTCTTATTGCCCTATTTCCCTAACGGTTTTGGGCTAGCATGCATACTGGTAGAACGATTTGAAAGGCAAAGTATAGTTTTTATAAAAATATTATTTTTATAAAGTCAAAGAGAACGTTATAGTTTTTATAAAAATGCTATTTTTATAAAGAGAAAAGGAAAAGAGTTAACGAGCATAGTACTATCTTTGAAATATATTTTAAAGAAAGTAAATAGTTAAAGCAAAGAAAGTAAAGGAGCTGCACTTCGGGGTGTAGCTTGATAGTAACAGTGACAGTGACAAATGCCATATTGTTTGCTTATGTGTTAATGTGTTATTTGTCTATATGTTATGTGTTTCAATGGCATTATATTATTTGACATACTATAATTGCATAGTAGTTGCATAGTAGTCGCAAAGTAAAAAGTCTAGCAGGCAAACAAAGTAGAAGTCTCACCCTGAGGTGTGAGCAAGCAAAGTAAAAAGTCTCACCCTGAGGTGTGAGCAGGCAAAGGAGTCTTACACTTAGGTGTAAGAGAGAAAGTCCCACCCTGAGGTGTGGGCACAACAAAGTAAAAGTCTTACCCTAAGGTGTAAGCAAGAAAAGGGACCTTGTCCTCGGACATTGATCCATATATGATAGTTAAAGTATGTTATAGTCACTTGTCATGTACGAGTGAAAAGCAAAGTTGAAAGAGTAAAGGAGGATACCTTAAGGACACCTCAACCGGTTTCCTCAAATGTAAAGTTTTAAATGAATGATAATAACTGAACGGTTTTATAAATTGTAACGTTGTAAAATAAAGACAAAGACAAAGTTTTTTTAAAGTAAAGAGAGAAAACTTATTTTATTTTTATAAAACTAGCTATTTAAAGAAAGTTTATAGTTTAAAGTAAAGATATAACTCACCAGCGTTAGCTGACTTTTAGTATGCATTACAAGTAGTAAAGGTAAAGTAAAGGTAAAGTAAAGGAGCCGTGAAGGCCGGATAGCATGGACTGCCGGGCTGCATATCTTAAGACTAACATTTCCTTATCCGACAGTTTATGTTGAACAATGTTTAGTTATTGTTTATGAACTTGAATGTTTGAGACAAGACTTCCGTTGTAATAGATTCTGATTAATAGTTTAAGAGCTATGATGTTATGTTTTGTGTCAACTATTAGATGTAACCGGTTTGAGGCGTTTCATAAAGGGTAAAAAGTTAGCATAGACGAAGATTTCAAAGAGATGTGTGGCAAATACAAGCGATATATGGCAAATGAGTTTTACCAATATCGTTAAGAAAAATAATGTATTTTTATTGTGTTTTACTAGTTTCCTTCTCAAATTTTATTGTGTATTTTTATGTTCTATGTTATAAATAAATTATAATGTGTTTTACTAGTTTCCTTTTTAAATGTTAGAAATAAGTTATAATAAAAATAATGAATTATTTTTATTATGCTTTTTTTTTTTAATAAATAATTGTCAACACCACTATATATACAAATGGTTCTCTCTCTATTTTACCATCCTTCACTTCATATCGGTATCAACACACCTTCATAAGAGAAACGAGTGACTCACCAAAGTATGTTGAAGTTATCATTCAGTGTGTTCAAGAATTATTTCCTGAGAATCAAGTTGTTCCTGATACCCCTCCGGAAACCCAACCATAATCGTCAGTCAGGTCATTTCGGACTGGATCAGTAGCCCATCAAAAACGACAACCGAAGATCTATGGTGCAACTCAGAAAACGGGCAAGTCAGATGTACCTGTTGTGGCCTCACAAAACGCTAACGTTGATGCACCTAAATACAGTCAAGTTGTATCACGTGAAAATCCTCAACTAATTGTACCTCGAAGAATTTTCAAATGAAGATACCCTTTAGAATTATTATATGTAATGTTATTATATTTTATCTTGTAATGTTTATTTAATCCTATTTAATGAAAAAATAAAAGTGGGAGACAATATTGCCTACTAAATTTTACCGTGTTATTTTTTTTTAATAATTAACAAGAATCTTGGATGGGAAAACATGGAATAATTCATATATCTACACGAAGTAGTGATAATCAATTTGGAGTCTGTTCAAAATATTTAAATAAAAATATTTGTAACATTAAAACATGAAATACATTGATCGTGTGAACTGGTTCGTTATAACCTGAACACCTATGAGGCCTACGTTCTTCGGGATAATTGACATCCATTTCGTTATGGATCCTTCTTGCACGTCGCCTGCCTCGTAGGGCGGTAATTCTGGATGAGTCTCCACGAATTATCAAACCGGCCTCCATCCAATCACTGATTGAGGAACGGGGTAAAAGTGATCGTTGTATTGTGCACGATACGTTTATGTATCATTTGGGTAGAGGACAACCATTTGGTAAGAATTTCTACAAGCTGATGTGTGGTGGCAACATAAGGAATCATAAGAGACCAAGCCAAAACAATATCCTAAATAAAATGTTAATCAATCTCGTGATGCTTGGTGGTCTAATGAAAGACATGATTAACTTCCAGATAAGTAGTAACCATAGAGTAGATGCACATTTTGCAGATAACCAGAGATCATGAATCAATGACATAATCCATCGGAGTTCAGCAACATCATGAGCAAGCTCCCGATACTAGGTCTCCGTACTAGACTGGGAGACAATGTGGTGCTTCTTGGAACTCCCACTGATGAGGTTGGAGCCAAGAAAAACACAGCGTGTGGTAGATTAACCATCATTTAGGAACCCAACCCAATCGGCTTCATCCTAAGTGTTTTGACCAAAAATTACCAAAGAGAACCCCACGATCAAATTAGTATGTGAGGTAGTGTGCTTATTTGATTTGTGTAGCAAGTGTACGATAAAAAGCAATAAAATGACATAGATGATTACGAGGAAAGCCCTTGATCCCTGAAGATCTCCGGCATAAAACCTTGGGAGGTGACTAATCGTCGACCTGCCTCTTGTTTTTGTAATTAATCGAAGTAAAGATTACAATAGTGGAGCAATAGATCGTAGCTAAGTGTTACAAGTGTTTGCTGTAAGTGTGTTGTGTGTTCTATTATGATCATAATGCCCATTTAAATAAGAAAATTAAATAACTAATTTCCCGATTATCTTGGGGAGAACCCGGCCTTCATTTGTGACCGTTAGAGGTCTCTTCTACACGTTTTCTTCAACCGATTTAACAGTTCTTTAGGAGAGGCTAAGTCAGTTTGATTCACCTGCGAAGACAAGTCAAAGACAAAAGAAGAAAACTTGATTAGTACCGTAAGTATTTAGGATACTGAATTTACTTGAGATCCGAGATCCCGAGTCTTAAAATTGACCCCTAACAATTGTTCCTGAATTTTGACACCGTTAGAGGTCTCTTCTACTCGTTTTCTTCAACTGATTTAACAGTTCTTTAAGAGAGACTAAGTCAGTTTGATTCACATGCGAAGACAAGTCAAAGACAAAAGAAGAAAACTTGATTAGTACCGTAAGTATTCAGGATACTGAACTTACTTGAGATCCGGGATTCTGAGTCTTAAAATTGACCCCTAACAATTGTCCCTAAATTTTGACAGCCAGAGATTCCCTATCGATAACTGTAAAAATTTCAAACACGATATGAACGTGATGAGACGTGAGCCATTGTGACGCGAGGTTTTAGGTAGGGAACGACACCGTTTCTTTAGGTTATAATTATCCCCTTTTACTTCACTTTTTACTCTTATCTTCTCCGCCTCCTTACTTCATCCTTGCAAAGAGTCTTCCAGAGGTAAGATCTTTATTCCTGCAAAATTTCCGTCCCCTTTTCTTTACGTTATGTGGTAATGGGTAAAAAGATCACTCGATCTCACTCTCCGGTCATTGGTAATCCTGTGAAGGATTTCATAAATCAGGGGCTCCTTGAGCATCCCGATCAGGAATCCTGTACATTTTCTGACTAAAAAATTGAGTTGTTGAAGGCGAACTCAGTGTTTCCTAAAAACACCATTTTTAGAGCCTTCGACACTAGGGTTCAGTCTGATTTCGTGTCCAAAACTTGGGTCAGCTTCCCTGCTTTTCCATTCAGTATAGGTTTTCATTATTCCTTTCTGCCGCTTACCTGTAAAACCTGCCAATTTACGGTCTCAATATTGCCGGGAACACTTATAAGAAATGACGGGAGTTAACGGAAACCCGAGAGTTTGAAAATAAATTAAGAAATTCTGAAATTTAGAGGGTAACAATTTAGACGTTCGACCTAAAAATCTTGGACGAGCGATTAATATTTAATATTAATATTTCAAATATATTATTTTGACCTTGCTCCGTTTCTAAGGAAACTTAGATCGAAGCGTAGAGAAAAATAAGTACGTTCCGACGACGTAGTCGGAACTTAAAAAAAACGTTATACGAGAAAGACGAGATACAAGCTAAATTAATATTGATAAAATAATAATTATAATATATATATACTAGGTTAAAATCCCGTGTATTACACGGGTTGAATAAATATAATATTATATATTAAGTAATAAAAAAATTATTTTTTAAAAACTCATATTTTACACGGGTTGAATAAACCTGTGGAATACAATATAATATGTTAAAACATACACTCGTCAAAATATGCCAGGAGATTTATTAATATAAATATTAGTATTTTCTTTAAAAATATATTATTATTAAAAGATAGATGTGTATTTAATAAGAGAGAGAGGCGGAAAAAAATGATGAGAATGAATATGGAGGCGACACGTGGCATGAAAAAACCTTTATTTATTATATAATATAGATATAGATATATAAGGGGAGGTTCAAATAAGAATTGATATTTCGCTAAGAAGCCTAAGAAATGATTAAAACCTTAAGAAACGATATCAAGCGAACTCCGATTGAGCTCATTCCAGCGGCGTTGAAACTGTCTCGTCGAACTCTACCATCTTAGATTTTAGGTTTAGATTTCAGCGTTGAATTTTATGGTTTTATCCTTAGGGTTTAGCTTTTAGGGTTTAGGTTTTTTTAGGGGTGGGGGTGGGGTGTTTAGGTTTTTAGGGGTGGGTGGGGGTGGGTTTAGGTTTTTAGGGGGTGGGGTGGGAGGTTTAGGTTTTTTTAGGGGGGGGGTGGGGGTTTTAGGCTTTTCAGGGTGGGGTTGGAGGGGGGTTTAGGTTTTTGGGGGTGCGGGTGGAGGGGGTTTAGGTTTTTGGGGGCGAGTTAGGGTTCGATGAGATGGTTCCAACGTCGCTGGAATGAGCTTAATCAGAGTTCGTTTGACCCACTTCTTAGCATTTTTTAGCGAAAAACCACTTCTTAGTGGAACCTTCCCCTATATATATATTGAATTCGTACTTTCCAAGAAACTACCATGTAAGGAAGGTAGTAGAAAGATGCACATGAAATGTGAGGAAGGTAGTAGGAAAGTGCACATGACATGTAAGGAAGGTAGTAGAAAGGTGCACCAACATGTGAGAAGGTGATAGGAAGGTGACATATGGTGATCAAACTTCCCTATAAATAGAACTTAAGATTACTCTTAAGTTTTAATTCCAAACCTTCCCCCAATTCAAAGACATCTTCGTCTTTATATTTCTGAGTTTAAGTATTTAATTTAGTGGGGCTTAGGGTTATAATCAGGGTAGGCATTGGGTGACTTAACCCAAGTCTTGGCATGGACTGATCACCCATGTCTAAACTAAGTAAGGTTATCCAAAGCTAACCACGGTTATGGCTAGATAGTACCCCATCATTCGTTAGGCCTTCGCCTAAGATTTATTTCGGTCCTGCAGAGGGATAAAGTTCGGACCAGTCATAATGATGCCAGAACTAAGCAAAAGAAATATGAAGGGTTTGATTATGGTTCCAATTATGACAAGGATGAAACCACAAGGGTTAGAAACATCAAAACCCGAAGGACGAGTTATTACGGAATCTTGGTAGATAGAAAAATTTATTAAAAATTTAAGAAGATAGGGGATATCGGACAGACATACGCTTAGATATCGGTCTGATATGGAGGAACCACGGATGTCGGACCAACATGTGCTTGGTCAACGGCCCGATACGCAAACCCCTAGGAACCCTCAGCACTAGACACGCGTGATGCATGCCGGACACGTGGTCGGATGTCGGACCGATATGGTCTGCCCACTCGGTCCGCTATGGACGTGTGGCACACCGGCTTTGCATGGTTGCCACGTGGCGCGCATGCGCGACAATGGAGGCTTATCGGACCGATAAGCACCTGGATAACGGTCCGATATGCCTATAAATAGAGGAGCAATTTCTCTTCATTTCTCACACTAACTCTCAAGCTCTCTCTCGAATTCCCTCTGCTTTCGAGCCATTCCCGAGCCCTCCAGCCGTCTTAACTCCCGAGCCACTCTCCCGAGTTCAACTTCCTTTCGCTTATAAACCGGACTCGAGCGTTTATAGCTGAAGAAACCCGAGAAGCACATAGAAGTGCGAGTTAAGGTGCTAGAGCCCTAAGAGTCAACTCTAAGAGCTACTTAGCACTAAGATAAATATCTTTTCGAGCTTCAAAACATAGGTGAATTACTTGTCTACGCCATAAACACTCGTTCACACGGTGAACGAGAGTCTGTCAAAAAACGATTTATAAGACATGGTTGTGCTATAGGCAAAACACGAGAATTAAATACTTACTCATATAATCCCGGTAAGGGGGTTGAGATAAACCTCTGGGATGGAAATACCCAAGTAGTGTATGTAAAATTTGATCAAGTCTTTATACTCGCTCCGGTTCCGGTCGGGCGGGGTTGGCATGTATGTCGGGTAAACGCTTATGTGCCTAAGCAGCCGCGAAACCCCCGAGTACGTGACCAATGTATTCATGGATGTAAAAACAGAAACAAGCGATGTGTTCGCTAGATTCCAAGAACGAAATGTTTAATTATTTAATTTAACTGTTTTGCCATGATTATGAAATGTTTTGAGGTCATGAAGTATTCACCAGCATATAGCTGACGTTCATTTTCAAATATTTTTAGGAAAAGAATGATATGACCTCCACGTACCGGGACCGGCTACGGCCTAAGTCCCGGGGACAGTTTTGTTGCATAGCCGGGTCAGGCCACACACCTGGACCCGATGCAACCCAAAATTATGGTATACAGGTTCGTGCGATGCACAGGAAACAACTTGGGAAAAGACAAGGTTAAGGTGCCCAAAGGATTACGACTCCCTAGACAGAATACCTCATTGTAGACTTTACTGACTTTGGTCAGGGTTTTGATTTCAAAATCAAATGTACAAACGATAGGGTTTTATACCCAAGTATTTAAATAAAGAAATCTTTTGTCTACACGACGAGATTCTATTATTTACAAAAACCGACTCTTGAGGTTGAGAATTGACAAAAAGATCCTTTTGTTAAAAACCACTATTCCGCTGCACAAAACCAAACTCTGAAATCAGAGCAGGTACCGAAGGTGCTAACTGACGTCGCAGCCTGGTAACGTCTCGGGGGTGCCCGGGGCGGGGTGTGACTATACCTCTGAGTTCTTTGAAGTGACAGGCCTAAGCTATGCTCAAACCATGCCCATGGTATGGAGAACCCTGTTGGTCATGGAGAATCTGATAAAGATTCATGCTCTGGACATCAAAGCCTCCGAGTTAGCCCATGTCTACAATCTTAGAAGCCATGGTTCTTCCCGTTTCCTTTTTCAGATCAAATCCGGTAACATTCACCTCGTTCTTAAAGCTACCCAGAATGACATAAATTGGAAAGGAAATTTCTTTTTTGTGTGCGAGAATCAACTCCTTTTTGAGTGGATTAAAAGGCTAGGGTTTAGTCCGTAGGATCCTGCATTGTCCCAAGGCTTTTGAAACTAACTTTGACAATTTTTTTGCATCATCAAGATTTTCAGAGCTAGCGCATGCGAGGGTTGATACTGTAAAAAGGGTACACTGCTTCCTATAGATCTCGACGATCGAGAGGACGTTTTGTTTGAAAGCACCTGTTGCTGAAAAGGAAAGCTTTGAGTCCCAGCATTTTGAGTCCAAGATGTCTGGAGGTAAATAACATATTTTGTTTATTTGTCTCAGCATGTGTGATTCTGATCTGTTGAATTCTTTTAGGAATCACAAGGTCAAGTTGTTATTTTGCCCTGACTAATATTGATAACATGATCTCTGGCAATGTCATGGTGAAGAAGAAGAAGCCAGCTCTTGTGATCCCAAAGCCATTGGCCCTTCTGCTGCGTTCCAAGGCATCTGCAAGCAAAAAAGAGGAAAGGTGTCGAGGTTGTGAACGTGGGGCTCTTTGATGGCATGGATCATGGTGAGGCGAGCAGGAAAATGGAGTCCGTAATTCACTTGGTAGGTTGGTTGTAATATTCTTCATCACGTACATGTATTTAGAGACTTACATACCTTTGTAAACTGTAGGGTTTGGAGCAGATGAATGTTTTCCTTGAAGCCGCTGAGAAAAGGGCTGCTAGCGTCGAAGAGATGGTGGATGATTTGAAGAAGATCGCGGCTGCTAAGGCTAAGGCGATGGAGAAGGATTCCAGGGAGATTGCTCGCCTGCAGAAGGAGCTGGAGCTAGCCAAAGCCAAATATGACCATGAGCTAGACAGGGTCTTACATGATGCTAAGAAGTCTGCTGCCATGACTGTTAATTAGGCTAGAATTCAGATGGCTGAACAGGTTGTCGCCAAGGACTTCAATACTAATATTTGGGATCATGAGGCATGGCGAAAGGCTCTAGCTGGTCTTAGGGGTGATGTGGCAGAGGCAAGGAGGTGCAGGGGACTGAGGTTGGCGAAGATGGTGAGAAGGAAGCAGGTACATAGCAGGATGCAATAAAAGGCGATAAGGGCAAAGACGCTGAGGCCTGAGCTTTGTTTTCAATGGTTTGACTTGTGGTGGTGAAACAATTTAACTTTGGTTTCTATCTCAAAACAATTTAGCTTTTGGTCTCCCATGTTTTGGGAGTTTTCTGGTTGACTTGCTTTAAAACAATTTCTGCTTGGAATCCCCGGTTTGGGGATAATTTGAATGTCTTGGTAAATGATTTAGGTTTTAACAACTTTTGTGTGCCATGCTTGACATATTTTGCTAAATGTTCTAATTAGGACTTGAAATGAGCATCTCAGATAGGTAAGACTGATTATATTCGAAAAGCAGATTTGGGTATTTGGATAAATTATTTTTAGGATAGGAATTCTAGGTCAAAAACTCTTCGAAAGGACATCTCATGAAAACACTAGAATTAGACTCTGTACTTAAAAAATTAAGATATCAACTGAGATAAAAGCACATATTCTGAGGAAGAGAAATCTTGAATGAGTAAACATACCGGGTGAGTTTAGCTTTAGTAACGGTAGGTTACAATCTCTTGGTTATTTCCTGTGCATTGCTGATAAGCAAATCATCCACTTAGTCTTTCTTCAATAGTTATTTCTTAGGATCTTTGGGGATGTCCCCATTCCGGAGTAAGTCTTTGGTTAGCATGCAAATGCTAAGTACTTGGGTTATGCCAAAAAAAAATATGTTTAACATGTCAATGTTAAAAGCTTAGGTCATGACCAATGTATAACATGTCCATGTTATTCCATTGAAAATATCCGTAGGGTCCAAATATAGCCAACAATAGTGAAATTTCCAGCTACTGCAACATAGACTGATCCCACTATCTCGAACTATATTTGGATCTCGCGCGTTCAAGCGGGGTGTATAAACCCAATATATTAGAAAGGTGAAAACCTTTAAACCTTAGAAGGGTTTTGGAATACCTTTTACTTAGAGAGATGGCCAGTCTCAATTACTTTGCTTATTATCCTTGGGAGTCCAATCTGCAAAACCTTTAAACCTTGGTAAATGTGGGTGTTAGCTAGGCTAACACCCCTCCGATGCTTAAGTGAGTAACTTGATAAAATGAGTAAAAATTGAAATAAGTAAGGATAGGAAACATACCAGCCTGATTTAGAATTTGGATTCTAACTTACATGAAGTATACCTTGAGATGAATGGCATTCCAGGATCTTGGGAGGACCTCTCCTTCCATAGTTGCCAGCCAATAGGCACCTTTGCAAGCCTCCGAATCTATCAAATATGGTCCTTCTCACTTGGGTGCTAGTTTTCCATCATTAGGGTTGATAGTATTTTGGAAAGTCTTTCTGAGTACTAAGTCACCCACTTGGAATCTTCTCGTTCTCAGGTTCTTGTTGTAAGAATTTGCTATCCTTTGCTGGTACGCTGCAATTTGGATCTTGGCATGATCCCTAATCTCGTTGACGGTGTCAGGATCTTGAGCGAGGGCTTCATCATTATTTTCAGGAGTTTGAAGGCTGGATCTTGTGGTAAAGATAACCATCACTATAGGAATCATGGCCTATATGCCAAATACTAATGAGAATGGGGTTTGCCCTATTGCATTCTTCGTGGTCGTCCTATCTGCCCAAAGGAAAAATGGTAGTTCTTCTGCCCATCTTCCTTTCTTGGCATCCAACCTCTTTTTGAGGTTGTTGATAATGATTTTATTGCTGGACTCTGCCTGTCCATTAGCCTGAGGGTGGACAGGAGTTGAGGTTATCATCTTTATTCCCCAACCAGCACAGAAATTTGTTGTTCTTTTGCTGATGAATTGGGATCCGTTGTCGCACACTATTTCTGTCGGGATCCCGAATCTAGTCAGGATATTACGCTTTATGAAAGATACCACTTCTTTGTCTCTGACTTGGATGAAGGCTTCTGCTTCAATCCACTTGGAGAAATAGGCAGTCATTCCTAGCATAAACACTTTTCCTCCTGGAGCTTTGGGTAGTTTGCCAACTATGTCTATTCCCCATTTCATAAATGGCCAGGGGGAGATGATTGGATGCATGGGCTTTGCTGGCTGATGAGGTACATTGCCGTGTCTTTGGCATGCATCACATTTTTGGGCATAACTCGTAGAATCGTTCCTCATAGTCGGCCAATAGTATCCCGTTCTTAGGATCTTGAAGAAGAGTGCTCTGCCCCCGGTATGGTTGCCACAGTCTCCTTCATGTATATCCTTTAGGACTTCTCGTGCTTCATGAACTTCCAAACACTTCAAGTATGGACCTGCCATAGATTTTCGGTACAAAGTATCATGCAAAATAACAAAACGTGATACCTTCATGCGAAAGGCTCTGTGATTCTTTTCATCCGTTGGGATTTCGCCAATCTACAGATATCTCTTGATGGGCAGGATCCATGATTTGTTAGTTTGTGCAAGATCATGGATTTCGAGGCTCTTCGTAATTGACACTTCTTTTCCCTTGTATTCCAGTAGATCAATTGCTGGGCTCATGATGTGTACAATCGGGATCTTGTCATCCAATGGTATCTTGAGTGCCGATCCGAGGCTTGCCAAGGCATCAGCTTCGGCATTTTCCTCTCTAGGAACCTGTTCAATGCTAAAGACTTTGAAGCCCAGTGCTAAATTTTTAACTATTTCAAGGTATTGGGCCAGCTTTTCGCCTTTTACTGCATAAGAGCCATTACAATGGTTTGAGTCAACATATACCTGTAGATACCTAATCTGCATATCTTTGGCTAGTTGTAATCCTGCTATCAATGATTCGTATCCGGCTTCATTGTTTGTTGCTTGAAATCCACAACTAATGGATTGGGGTATAATGTCCCCCTGTGGCGATTTTAGTATGATACCTAATCCTGTGCCTCTTACATTAAATGCACCGTCAGTGAACAGTGTCCACTTTTCTTATGTTTCTTTTTAGTTATTGGACTTCAATGTCCGCTTCATGTTGAATATCATTGCTGAAACCTGCCACAAAGTCCGTTAGTGCTTGGGATGTGATTGCAATCCTAGGCTCATATATCAAGTTATAGGCACTGAACTTAACAGGCAACTTAGCCATTCTTCCTGAAATTTATGGTTTTCTCAAAACACACTTTATAGGATAGTTAGTTTTAACATGAATAGGATGTGTTTCAAAATAATGTCTAAGTTTAGTAGATGCCATAACTAGTGCTAAAATTAATTTTTCAAGGTGTGAATACCTAGTTTCTGCATCTAATCGACTTTTACTTACATGGTAGGTAAGAAACTGTTGCCCTTCATGATCCTTGACTAGCACATCACTTACAACATTTCTAGATACTACCAAATATAGGGATAATGGGTCATTATCTTCTGGTTTCACCAATAGGGGTGCTGATGATAAGTATTTTTTCAAGTCCTGGAATGCTTCTTCGTGTTTTTCACCCCATTCAAATTTTTTATTTTTCTTCATAATATCATGGAATTCTTTGCATCTCTCTTAGGATCTTGAAATGAACCTGTTGAGTGTTGCTACCCTTCCTGTCAATCTTTGCACATCCTTAGTCTTTGATGGTGGTTTTAAGTTTAGGATCGCTTTGATTTGCTCTGGGCTTGCTTTTATTCCTCTCTTGGTTACCATACATCCTAGAAATATTCCCGCCCCCACTCCAAAGTGACACTTTAAAGGGTTGAGTTTCATGTTGTACTTATCAAAAATGCCGAATGCTTCCTTAAGATCCCTTAGATGACCCTTGGCTTTCTTTGACTTGACCACCATGTCATCTATGTATACCTCCATTGTGTCCCCCAGTTTGTCTTTGAACATCATGGTCACTAGCCTTTGATAGGTAGCACCTACAATTTTAAGACCAAAAGGCATGGCAGTATAACAATATATACCTGTCGGGGTCATGAATGCAGTGTCTTCTTGATCTGAGGGTTCCATTTGGATTTGCTGGAATCCTGATAAGGCATCCATGAAGGTCAGCATCTCATGGCCTGATGTGGCGTCAAACATGGAATCTATATGTGGTAAAGGGAAAGGATCCTTAGGACAGGGTTTGTTGAGGTCGGTGTAGTCCACGCAGACCCTCCATTTCCCATTCTTCTTCTACACCACTACCAGGTTTGCCAGCCATCTTGGAAACTTTACTTCTCTTATCATTCCTGATTTGAGTAGCCTCTCCACTTCTTCTTGGATAATTGTATTTCTTTCAGGTGCAAATTTTCTTCGCTTTTGATGTATAGGCATGAAACTGTTATCTTTACCAAGTTTATGAGTATAATATCCTTAGATATACCTGTCATGTCTTCATGTTTCCACGCAAAGGTTGACATTCTGCTTTTCATGAAATCTAGGAATTCTTGTTCAATATCCCTGGGGATATTGGATCCTATAAGCACTTTGACGTCTGGGTTCGCAGGGTCTAGAGATACTTCCTTGACATCCTGCTCTTTAGCTTCCAAAACGTCTCGCGCTTGCTTCTTTAATTGCTATGCTTGTCTTTTTTTTGCTGAACGCTTCATTGAGGATGTATAGTAATCCTTGGCTTCTTGCTGATCACTGTCTATCCTCACCACTCCCCAAGGGGTTGGCATCTTGACACATTGATGATAGGTTGATGGTACATCTTTCATATTATGGATCCAGGGTCTCCCTAAGATAATGTTGTATTAGGATAGTGAGTCAATTAAACAAAAAATTTGGATTGAGTTTACCCCTTCTATATAAAGATGTAGCTTAATCTCCCCAATTGTGTTCTTGGCTTCTCCGCTGAATCCCACCAGTACCGAGGATTTTGACACAATCTCAGCTTCCGGAACGTTCATCCTCTTTAGTGCTTCTAGCTGGATAATGTTGACAGAGTGTAGGTCCAGGTAACTCAACTACTGATCGAACTCGTAATCTGACGTTGCTATAACACGAAGTGCGGAATCCTTCATGTTAACATTTGTATACTAACTGACAATTGAAACAACACGCGTAAATAAACTTCTCAATTATATTCCAATTCACAATGGTTTACAGACTCAATCAGACAATTCTATCTCTCGGTTCTCTCTGTTCTTTTTTTTTGTCTAATGACTCTGTAAACCTATATATAGAAAACTAACCTGCTGTAAGCGAACTTATTAAGTTCTCCTGAAACAGACTAAGCGAACTTAACAAGTTCGCCTCAGTTAGACCTAAGCGAACTTATTAAGTTCGCCTCTGATAGAGCAGGCGAACTTAACAAGTTCGCCTCTAGGCTCACTTGTAAAAACACTTAGCAACTTTATACAATTACATAACAAAAACATAAAGACATAAAATCTAACTATTACAAGCTTTTGTCATTACAAATCTATGTCCTAACAGACTCCCCCTTGACAATAGCTTGATCTTCTGTCTTCAGTCTTTATCTTGAACTCTTCCAGTTATCTGGTAGTCTGCTGCCAACATGCACTCCATATCTTCTGCATATCTCCAAAACTCTTTTGTATTGTAGACCTTGTTCTCTCCATTCATCAGTATACATGATCTAATTCTTTCGCAGCGTCCTCTGATCTTTCTTTGAAAAATTAATAAGATTCATTGCGTCATAGAAACACACAATGTCCTTATTATCTTTATCTTCAATCCTTGCTTCCCCAGTATTAACATCAACATACCACCATTTCATATTCCCAAGAAAGTCTTGAGGAATATTCTTTAATGGTATCTTGTGAATAGCACGCACTGGTCTATACTTGTATCTCCAGGTTACTTTCCCAGTCTTTGGATCTGTGTTCTTCACTCTCTTTCCCTTCTGTGGTTTCAGCCGTTCATACTTACCCGAACTACCTTCTTTCTTTATCAGGTTTGCTATCACATCAGCCAAACCATTCTTCGATCTATTTATGAGTGTCTTTGAAGCTAAACCATTTATTTCACACCTCGGCAAGGTATTGAAATATTTGATCCTTGGCTTTAAGTATTGAACACCGTCAGATCGTTTGATTGCAAATATTTTTGATTCACCATCATAGAACCAACTTATGATCCTTCCTACACACTGCTCTTTATTCACATATTTCTCTTTCTGAGCAGGTTGTGCTGGAGACTTGGGTAGCACCTTCATCCAACTGTTTACAACTTCTCTCCACTGTTCTCGTGTCATCCCTGTATCTCTGTACATCACAGGTTCTTCATTAATCTTCGGAGACTCAGTGTGAGTAGTTTCAGTTTCAGCACCTTTATTGGATTGACTTGACTCATCATCAGTATCCATCTTTGAATTAGCTGTATCATCAGGCAGTGTGACGTCTTCAACAGAGTCCATAGAATCAGTTATTCCGTCATAAGAGAACTCAGGAACAACATCCTCTTGGATGAAGTTATACGGCACCTTAAGACCATCACAGCCTTCATAGGTAACACTGTCTTTATCTTTCTCTATTTCAATCTCTACTATTTCTCCTTCTTCTATCTCATTATCCGACATATCATCTTCCATGTCATTGAATAAACCGTCAATGTCATCAAGACATTCAATCTTTTCAGCTTCCTCTTCTTCTGAATCTTGAAAGAACTCCAATAACAGAATTTCTTCTTCATTAGTACCAGAAGTATCTTTGTCTTTGTTTCCTTCAAGTGATTGTGATGTCGACTCCCCCTGAACTCTAGATATAGGATTAGCGTCAGTGTATTGATGATCACCCTCAATATTTCCAGCAGGATCATTGTCTTCATCATCACGTCTTTGAATTGACTCTGTGTGACAAGTATCAGGTATACTCAACTCCCCCTGAGCGTCAAGACGCTGAACGAGTTTGGAAACTAATGCTTGCATATCAGCAATCTGTTGAGCTTGAGTCTGAATCACCAGCTACCGTTGTGAATCAGTAGACACAAGAGTGTTTACCTGTGTTTGTAGATAAAGCACTTGAGATTCAAGGAAAGTAATCCTGTCAGAATCAGAAGGCTTTGACGGACCAGCTGTTGATTGTGGAATAGAAGGACTTGAAGTAGTAGGAATGACTGGAGGAACAGGAGTATGAACTAGAGATGGATCCTTAGATCTTGGAGGAGTAATTATCAAAGAAGCAACAAAATTAGCATCCTCGACTCCTTGAGAAGATTTTGCAGCAGCAATCGACGCAGACATTAACTTTGGACGTGTAGGATCTGGATTAAAGTCACTATCAGTGTCAGAACTCTCATCGACCAAAGATCTTTTACCAAGTACTGATCCGGAAGGAGGATCCCGAACAGACTTTCGTCGTGGTTGTCTGGCATGAGATTTAATGCGTTTCCAGCATTAGCCAGTGGAATAGCAGCCAACCGTTCATATCGTATCACTTGAGCTGGAACTAGAATCAGCTTCTGTCACCACATTCCCTTCTTGTTCATGAATGGGCGAGTTCACAGCATCATCCACAAAATCATCCATGTTCATTCCTAGATCGTGATCAGGTTCATGAATGACATCTTCTTGAACTGGTTCCTGAATAGGTATATCAACTGCAACTTGTGGAATAGGAACTTATTCAGGAATAGGAATTTGAGGTTGTACAGGAACTTGTATTTGTGGAACTGGTATCTGTTGTTGTTGAACTTGTTGTTGTGCGGGTTGTTGTGGTTGTTGCTGTTGTTGTTGTGGTTGAACATTGACGCCTTGATCTTGAGCAAGTTTATCAGGATGAAACCAGTTATCATTAGGTGGTGCAACATAATCAAGATTGATTAAGTGCCCAAACAGTGGAGTATTGACTGGAATCAATGCAGCATTCTGCTGTTTTACCTTCGTACAGTCGGTAAAGATACGTTTTGACATTGGAGTCAACGTTAATCTTATTGCATGTTGTGGAAGATCAGGAATAAGATGATTGAGTATCATTTGAATAAACCGAGGATACATCAAGAAACCTTGACCTTCAGCTGGATTGATCTGCATTACCATCTTCCGATAGAAATAAAGAGGAAAATTGAATCGTTTATTCAATGTTAAGGCCACCATTGCTGTTTGAAGAGCCATTTTCATTCCATCGGTACCAGCTTTTCACGGAGAGATGCATTGAATAATCACATGCATGAAATACCTCCATTCACCAACTAATCCACCTTTCCGAGCTTGGGTATCATTCTGTTGTCCACGATAACCCATCCGTTGAAAACAACCCATAATAAGAGTGCTAGGTTAAGATATTGGATCGTCAGCATTTTCACCCAAATCAAGAGCAGCACGAATCGTCTCTTCAGAAATTGCAATCTCAGTATTGTTTACTGTTGCACGAAGTACATGCGGTTCCACGTCAATATCTTGATGTACCGTATCCCAGAATTGTTGTATATACATCAAGCTGATATAGGGATCTGCAGATAAGGCAACATGCAGTCGTGATCGATTCAGAAAATTTATGATGCCTTGAAAATGAACTGCTTCTGGCATATTAGGATCTAACAATGCCACTTGATTATGTTTATATTCAACACGACGAGCCATCTGTGAAAGTATTGGACAACACAACAAACATTAGTATACTTACACATATATGAGACACACATTTAATAATACACACAAACAAAACAAAAAAAAAATTTAAAAATTTTCAAACAAAAAAATTTCAACAAAAATTCACAAGTCCAATTCACTTCTGACCCCTAGGCGAACTTAATAAGTTCGCTTAGTAGTGCAAGAGGCGAACTTATTAAGTTCGCCTGACAAGTTCGCTTCGAACAAGTTCGCTTCGAACAAGTTCGCTTCGAACAAGTTCGCCTGAACCTGAGACGTTTCAAATTCAAACACAGAATTTCAAAATTCGACAAATCGAGATAAAATCATGAAATAAGCATATAAAATCAGTCGAATACCAATTTACAACTAAATATGATGATCAATTTTATATTTCGGTCAAAATTAGGTCAAAATCTGCCTTAGAAATGTTCGACGTAAAACCGAGACTAAAAGCATCAAATTCACACAATCTACCGTATGAAATTCAACGAAAGTACCTTTGTTGAATTCGCAATTCAATTTGGATTAAGATTCAACCAGTAAACAACTTCCACAACAACGTTTTAAAATTTTTGAAAAATTTGGTCAAGTTCGCCTAAACCGGAGGAAGACGATGAAAATGACAAGTTCGCCTGTTCTAGATCCTTAAACCCACTAAGTTTGCTTAATTAGGCGAACTTGTTAAGTTCGCTTCACCACAGACAAGTTCGCTTCACCACAATCAGATTAAGTTCGCTTCCCTATTCTCGGGCGAACATATTAAGTTCGCTTCACTGTACAAGCGAACATAATATCCAATTACTTTTGCCTTGAACAAAATTTTCTAAATTCAACCTTTATGCCTTGAACAAAAATTTTACCAACTTCATCCTGTCAAATCTTGAACTTCCGTCAGCACCTTGTAATCGATCCAATCCCGAACAATTTTAATAAAAGTTTAGAATTTTCATGGAAAATCAAAATCAAAATCTTTTTGAGTTTTATCTATATAGACAGAATCACATATTTTTGACTTTTATCTGAATAAACCGAAATCATATATTTTTGGTTTTTCTCTGCACAAACGGAAATCACGTATTTTTGATTTTTCTCTGTACAAACTGAAATCACATATTTTGGTTTAAATCACATATTTAATAAAGATTTTCTTATGAGATCATTAGTTGAGTTACCTCCAGGTAACTTAACTACTGATCTCATAAGAAAATCTTTATTAAAAGCTAATATTCTTTATCTGATAATGATCTTTTACACACACACCCAGGCATATAATGGATTTAAATCACAGATGTAATCATATTATATTTAATTTTCACACTACTATTAGTTTCAAAACGCTTTTAGCCTATTGACAATTCAAGTTTCAAATTTTATACACAAATTTTAAAACAAATTTTCAAGAATAGAGCATTCACAACACTATCATTTCTTATTTATGCAGACTTTGAAATTTAGATCAAATCAACTTATCTTAATCAATCATATATCAAGGTCTACTAAGGTCGTGTGTAATGAACTAATCACTAATGTACTATTATTTCTTCTCTAACCTCAAATGATGTCAAATTTTATTTTTTTCAATTTGTTTTGACTTTTTATAAATTAAGCTTTTTGACTGAAAATGTAAATGCAGAAATGTAATAAAGCAATAAAAGAACTTAAAAACAAACATTTTCCATGAAACTCTGATTTTGAAAATATTTTATTCGGGATTGATCATTCCAATCATTTTAATTAGGAATTCAAACCTGGTACGATCAAATGCTTTGGTAAACAAATCAGCAAAATTATCTTCAGTGTGTACCTTGACCAGCTCAATCAACCTTTTCTCTGCACAATCACGTATAAAATGATATTGAATTTCGATGTGCTTAGTTTTACTATGTTTAACAGGATTATTTGTTATGGACATAGTAGCATTGTTATCAATAAGCATGGGGGTTCTTGTGAAATTCAAACCGTAATTTCTCAATTGTTGTTGTATCCATAGGATATATGAACAACAACTTGCAGTAGCGATGTATTCTGCTTCGCGTGTTGAAATCGAGACTGTGGTTTGCTTTTTGCATTGCCAGGATACAAGTCGATTACCTAAGAACTGACAACCACCTGTTGTAGATTTCCTGTCCAGACAACAACCGCCAAAATCAGAATCAGTATAAGCATTGAAATCAAAGTTAGAACCATGAGGATACCATAGCCCTAAACGTTGTTTTCCTTTTAAATACCGAAAGATTCTTTTCACAGCAATTAAGTGAGATTCTTTTGGCTTTGCCTGAAATCTGGAACAGATACACACGGCGAACATTATATCCGGCCTTGAAGCGGTTAAGTACATGAGGGATCCAATCATAGCTCTGTAAAGTCGACAATCCACATCTTTTCCTTTCGGGTCAGAATTCAACTTATGATTGACCGGGATTGGAGTATCATATGGGGTACAGTCCTCCATCTTGAACCGGCTCAAGATGTCTTTGACATACTTGGACTGATGAATAAAGAAACCATCTTCCTTTTGATTTACTTGTAAACCTAAGAAAAATGATAACTCTCCCATAGCAGACATTTCAAATTTCGACTTCATAACACCCTCAAAGTCTTTGCACAACCCTTCATTTGTCGAGCCAAAAATAATATCATCCACATAAATCTGTACCAGTAGATAATCTCCCCCTGATTTCTTTATGAATAAGGTCGAGTCTATCTTTCCACGAACAAAGTCATTCGCCAAAAGATGTGTGGATAATGTTTCATACCACGCACGAGGAGCTTGATGAAGACCATAGAGAGCCTTATCAAGCTTGAAACCCATATTTGGATTCATTGGATCTTCAAACCCTGGCGGCTGACACACATAGACTTCCTCCTTGACCTTTCCATATAAAAATGCACTTTTAACGTCTAATTGAAACACCTTAAAACCTTTAAAGGAAGCAAAAGCTAGAAACAGCCTTATAGCTTCGAGCCGCGCAACCGGCGCATAAACCTCGGTGTAATCAATTCCTTCTTGTTGATTGAAGCCCTGGACAACCAATCTTGCCTTGTTGCGTACCACAACACCTCGATCGTCTTTCTTACATTTAAACACCCATTTTGTTCCTATCGGATACGCACCTTTCGGAAGATCAACCAGATTACAAACCTTAAGTTTGTCAAATTGAGCAAGTTCTTCCTACATAGCTTCTATCCGGTTATTGTCATTTAAAGCCATCTCAACATTCTTGGGTTCAACCTGCGAAATAAAGCATGAATGTGAGCAATCATCAAGAACACCAGAATCTTTAATGCAAGTATACAAACAAGTGTTGTCAACAAGAGAATATGTTTTCACTCCATCCAGTAAATTTCCAATTATATTTGTCACCGGATGATCTTTGTGTTCCTTGATGGATGCGACCTCAGGAACCGGCAACACGTCAACTTGAGTAGATTCAGATTGATAAGAATAATCTTGAGTAATTGGAATTTCTGAATCTAAATTTGTTGGAATCTCCCCCTGAGCCTGTGTCGAAGGTAATGGATCATCACTCAACAACGGATCAGCAGAAGAATCTTGAAAAATAGCATTATCCTCCTCACTCTCTGAATCTTGTGGACCTGAACAAGAAGCAACATTAAGATCAGGAGAAGAAGTAGATGGAATCGATGAATTTGGAACTGCATTTGGTAGAAATCCATTGTGCTGTGAATCCTGGCAAGAATCATAAAGAACAGTAGCATCTTCCTCAGAAATATCAGAAGGTAAATGAAAAGACTTGAATAAGTTTTCATAATCAAATGCCCAATCCGGACCAATCGCCATTTGTGGTAAAGACCGATTAGAACAGTCAATATGGAACCATTCTTCAACTTGGCGCGTCTCTTTGTTATAAACCCTCTTGGTTGTCGAATTAGCCACATACCCTAGAAAAATCCCTTCAATAGCCTTTGCACTGAATTTTGTTGGGACATCTCGAACCTTCAGTAGAGTACATGGATTACCAAAAGGTAGTAAGTATTCCAGATTCGGCTTTCGATTATTTAGCAATTCATAGCAAGTCTTGTTATGCCGCTTGACGGTCAAGACCCTATTCAAAACATGACACGCAGTGTTCACAGCTTCAGCCCAAAAGGTAACTGGAAGCTTAGAATCTGCAAGCATCGTGCGAGCTGTTTCGACAAACGTCCTGTTCTTTCGTTCAGCGACACCGTTTTGTTGAGGAACATATGGCGCACTGAATTCATGATGAATTTCTTTTTGTAGACAAAATAATCCCATTTTGCTATTCTTAAATTCGCTGCCATTGTCACTCCTGATTCTTCTGACTTTCAGATTGAATAAATTCTCCAAACCCAGGATTAAGTATTGCACCAACTCAGTGGTTTCAGCTTTAGAGGAAAGAAACTTAACCCATGAAAATCTGGAGTAATCATCAGTTACTACCAAGCAGTACGATTTCCCACCAATGCTCTTAATATTGATAGGACCGAACAAATTTATATGCAGCAACTCCAAAGGAGTTACGATAGAATTCGTCGATTTCGATTTGTGAGATTTCTTTCTTTGCTTCCCCTTCTTGCACGGAATACAATCATCAAGAACTGAGAATTTCATTTTCAGAATACCAAGCACAAGATCATTCCTAACAATGTAGTTCATCTTCCTGTAGTTAATGTGAGCTAGCTTCCTGTGCCACAATATTGAATCAGATTCCGACGCCTTGGAGAGTAAACATGTTGGAATTGAATCCGTTGTAGTGGCGACACTCATGTCTAGGACATACGTGTCATTTCTCCTAGGAGCCTTCATGAGAATCCATTCATCAGGAATCACAAAACCCGGTTTCAGAATATAGCATTCATGATCGTTGAAATGGAACGAAAACTTCTTGTCACGGACTTGTGATACGCTTAAAAGATTGTGTTCCAGCTGCTCAACATAATTCACCTTTTCAAATTTGACTTTGTCATTCTTTAACGTTCCCTGGCCAATTATGTACCCGCCTTTATTACCCGCAAAAGCGACATAACCTCCATCAATTTGTTTTACATCCTCAAGCAATCTAACATTCCCTGTCATATGTCGAGAGCAACCACTATCCACATACCATGTATTGTTGATAGTGCTCCTTGGTTGTCCCTACAAAAACAACGAGAATTAGTTAGAAAGTGGAACCCAAGCCATCGTGGTCTTGGGTCGTCCGGATTGATCAAAATAAACAACTTCTTGTAATTTACAATCAATTTTATCATTCACTTTTGGAACAGAAGTTTGACAATCAGACCTTTTTAAAGAAGAACCATTTTTATTATTTTGAAAAACATTATTTGATATATTATTGTCAGATTCAGATGTTTCCAAAATTTTCTTTAATTTTCTGTTTCTTCTTCTTCTTTGAGGTCTAGACAATTTAACCTCCTGAAAAGAATCTTTTGAAATCCCAACTTTTGGAATCTCAAGTTTCTCTTTGCATACAAAGGATTTAGCATTCAATGTATTCTGTTGTTTAAATCTAGAGGATTTAACAAAAGATCGACCAGACATATTTTTCTCCAAACTAGAAGACAACTTTCCCTCATCCTTTCTTTTCAGAATCTTCACTACTTTTGGTTGTGAAGGAACAGTCTTCATTTTACCCTTGTTCTTGTATGGACAATTAATCAAAATATGACCAGCCTCATTGCAATGAAAACACACTCTTCTTTCTTGATAACTTCTGAAATAAGATGTTTTCTTTGAATTTGAAGAACCATCACAAGAATAAGCTTCAGAGGAATGCCCAGAAAAATTTATCGGCTTCTTTGGAACATAAGTCTGTTTTTGCACCTTTGAAGAATTCATTTTTTGATAACCAGCTGCAACAAACCCACTTGACTGTAAGATTGGAGAAAGTTTAGTTGGAACCACTTTCACCTCTTCAGGTTCTGTCAGAATACACCTATCACGAGTAACATTCTTCATAACCTTTGGTTCATCAATTTTCACTTCTTTCGGAATGCCTTCAACCTTTGAATCATCAAACACCTCATCCTCTGTATCAGAATTATACACCATGTCTTCACCCGTCACTGGATTCACTTTTAATACTGTCTTGGGATCAATTTCCTCTTCATGAATGATTTCAGGTTCAATCACATAATTTGCATTGAACGGTGGAGGAACAAACCCAATACCAGCAACCCTTTTTGTGGGATCAGCATTAGCATTGAAATAATCCAGAACTACAGATGAATTCTCAAACTGTTCCAACTTTCTATGTAATTTTATCACCTCAGATTCTTTTTTCAGAAATCTCCTTGTTCTTTTGGGCAACAACTTCATTTTGTTTTTCGATTTCAGCATAAGCCATATCTAGATGATAACCCTGCTCTTTGTATTTTAACCCAAGAGAATTTAAGTCTCTTTTCAAAGACTCAATTCTATCAATGCACAGCTTATCATTATCTTTCAGTTTTTAATTAACTGAATGCATTGATTTCATATCACAAATCAAGTTTGTGTTATCATCCATGACTTGTTGCAGTTTATCTTTAATAGAAATGCAATTAGAACAGTATATATGACAAACAGAGTCTTTTACCTTAGACAGATCAGACATGTGTGCCATGAATACTTTGGCAATTGGAATATTCTCTGAATCATCACCAACTGAAGCATTTTCTGTAAGAACAATTTCTTCCTTAGTAACCCCTGATACAGCATCAGAATCAATACTTTGCCCTCTTTCTTCCTCATCATCAACACTTGGAACACTATCATCATCACACGAATCATCACTTGAACTTTCATCATCAGTAGACTCTTCTGGTTTTTCTGAATGAATTTCTGCAGCAAAAGCCTGACTCACAGCACCCACCAAATCTTCCAGATGAATGCCCCAATCATAGTTTTCGTCGTTTTGAGCAACCAAAGCTGATGATGCAGATGCATGATTTGTATTACCAGAAGGACCATGATTTTGATTACCAGATGAACCATGTGACTGATTCCTATTATGCTGAAAGTTAGATTGCTTCTTTTGAGAATCAAATTCTACCTTTGGCTTCACACACTCCTTAGCAAAGTGACCATACTCTTTGCAATTGTAACAACGAACTTTGCTCTTATCAAAACCCATACGCGATCGACTATTTGAACCAATATATTTTCTGCCAGTTCTCTTCAAGAAATCTTTAGCTTGTCGCATTAACATGGCCATATTCCATTGGATATTCATTTCTTCCAGATCAACAGGGTCAATCTGTCTGAAATCTTCTTCTATTACCTCAGGATCATGTATTTTACCTCCAATGAAATTTTCATATGATGCCATGAATGAAGAAAACATAGCAAGATAATCATCAGCAACTTTCTGATTCACATGAGATCCAGATGATGTTGAAGCAGTAGTAGCAGAAAATCCAGAATGGCTTGAATGACCAGAATAAATTGGAACTCCAGAATACTGATCATTTGAAGACTCTTGAGCATCACCAGAAAAGAATGCCACTCCAGTACCAGATTTACCAGCAGATTTGGCAAAATACATTGAGGGATCCTGGATATGCTCCATATTAGTCTATTTCTTCTTCATGTGACTGAATCTTCCCTAGGACTTCTTCAAGAGACATGGTTTTGTACTTAACATTTTCTTTGATCAAAACCGTATACACATCAAACTTTGATGGTAAAGCCTCCAAGAATTTATCATTGATTTCTTCAGTCTCATAGACCACAGATGAACTAGCCAGTTCACTAAGAAGATGATAGAATCTTGTAGCAAGATCATCCAAAGATTCATTTTGAAAATGTTTAAAGACTAGGAACTGCTTCTTTAGTAACTCCTTTCTACTCTTTTTCACATCTAAACTACCTTCACACCTTTTCTGTAATGCTTCCCACAGTTGTTGAGAAGACTTGAACTATTTAAAACTGTGATAAATTTCTTTTGGAAGAGACATAGAAATGCTAGCCATTGCTTTCTTTTCTCGATCAAATAACAACTTCTCTTCAGTAGTTAATGCTGACACTGGCTTCGGAACATCATCCTTTCCCATCCATGAATAAGTAGGATGCGTATATCCTTCCAAAATAGGAATCCACAAACTAGTATCGGTAAAAGATACGAACTGGTCAAACCGATCTTTCCAATTTGAATAATCAGCTAGATTCAACAACTTCGGAGGTTTTTGAGATGTACCAATCTCATTGTCATAATTAAACATGTTTGTGACTTGAACCATATTTGCCATGTTTTTAAAAAAAATTTTCTGAAAAATTTCCAAGTATTGAGCAGTCTTACCCTCAGGCGAACTTAATAAGTTCGCTTTAGTGAGTACCAAGCGAACTTGAGATTAGGCGAACAAGACAAGTTCGCTTAAGGAGGAAATCCGGTAAGTTCGCTTAAAATGTGAGAAGCGAACTTAATAAGTTCGCTTGCTAAGTTCGCCTGCACAGGAACTAGCAAGTTCGCTTAAACTGCTGTAACAGACTCAGAGGAATCTTTACCCAAACACGAACCAAGAACTTCAAAAATCATGATTTCTCAGCGAATTGATGGAATTTAGGGAAATTGATCCGTAGGATTATGAATTTTATCAAATAGAACAGTTCTATCGGACTAATTTCTTCAAAATCACTTCCAAAAACACGAATTCAGCAGAGAAACGATCTTCAAGAACTTGAAAAACTCCATTGATGTAGAAATTTCAAAAATGTTGAATTTCTTGTCGAATTGTACACAAAACCGTCACTAATCACCGAGAATCGTACTTAATTCACGAGCATAAGCTCTGATACCACTTGTAGGTCCAGGTAATTCAACTACTGATCGAACTCGTAATCTGACGTTGCTATAACACGAAATGCGGAATCCTTCATGTTAACATTTGTATACTAACTGACAATTGAAACAACACGCGTAAATAAACTTCTCAATTATATTCCAATTCACAATGGTTTACAGACTCAATCAGACAATTCTATCTCTCGGTTCTCTCTGTTCTTTTTTTTTTGTCTAATGACTCTGTAAACCTATATATAGAAAACTAACCTGCTGTAAGCGAACTTATTAAGTTCGCCTGAAACAGACTAAGCGAACTTAACAAGTTCGCCTCAGTTAGACCTAAGCGAACTTATTAAGTTCGCCTCTGATAGAGCAGGCGAACTTAACAAGTTCGCCTCTAGGCTCACTTGTAAAAACACTTAGCAACTTTATACAATTACATAACAAAAACATAAAGACATAAAATCTAACTATTACAAGCTTTTGTCATTACAAATCTATGTCCTAACACAAAGCTGCCTCCGTCAATCAGGATCCTGCGAACAAAGTGATTGGCCACATACAAGGTGATGACCAATCCATCTTGGTGGGGATCTTGCACATTTTCTCTGTCCTCCTCATCGAACGAGATCAATTTCTGGTCGGTTAGGGTTGATGTTCTTGTAGGCTTGTCTTCCTTTTCTACTTTTCCTTCTTTGGCGTGTCTTTTGGGTGCAGAATAAGAAGTACCACAAATATCAGAACCACCAGATATGAAATGAATTACCTTTGCATCCGGGGAAGGGGATGTGCTCGTTGTAGGATTTTTTCGTGATCCTGGCTCTTGTCACTTTTTCTACCCAGGATTTCCTTCAAGTGTCCTTTGCTCGGGAGATAAGTTATCTTCTTTCGTAGTGCAATGCAATCCTCAGTTACATGACTGAAATCCTCATGGTAAGCACACCACTTAGATTTATCTTTCCAAGTGGAGGTCTTGTCATTCTTCTTGGGCCATCTTGCTTTATCTTCGATAACCTTGTGTTGCAAACATTAGACTTGAAACATCAACAGAAAAACTGTATCATTTATTTTAGGATATTCCTCTTCTTCCTCATCATCCTCCATAGCATTGATCATATGGTTGTTGGGTTTTGAATAAGGCTTAGGTCTGTGGTGTTTGTAAGATGAGGATTCTGATTTTCGGTTAGGATAATCATAATTGGAGGGTTCGTCGATCCTTTTTTGGATCTTCTTATCCTCTTCGAGCCTTATGAATCTTAGAGCTCAGTTTCTGACTTCATCCAAGTTCCTGCATGGGTTCATTACGAGGTCCTCGTAAAATAGTGAATCCCTTTTTAAGCCCATTTTGAAAGCTTGGACCGCAGTAGCAACATCAATATTCGGGATATCCTGTGATTCCTGACCAAACCTGCTTACATAATCCCTGAGAGATTCATCAGAATTTTGAGTTTCCCTGTATAGATCATTGGTTAGTCTCTCAAATTTTCTACTACATGAAAATTGGTTATTAAACAGGTTAACTAAATGAGAGAATGAAGTAATTGAGTAAGGAGGAACACTTAGTAGCCATTTTAAGGCGGATCCCGTGAGAGTTGATATGAAGCCTTTGACAAACAGGCTTCCTTTAGATCTAAAGAGATTGGAATAATTTCCATCCTCTCCCTCTATTGGGCGATATGCTCTTCAAGATCTGTGGTCCTATCATACAATTTCATGTTGGAGTTTGAAAGCGTTTAGGGATTTCTATATCGCATATGGGAGGAGCGAATCTAGAGATCTTGTGACTTGATGGCGATACTTCAGGTATAGGTCGGACTACACCGGGTACGCTGGAAATCATGTCCTTCAACTTCTTTAGTTCTCTAGCCATAATCCAAATGATCCCTGCATCCTGCACATTGTTAGTGTTTAAAAATTGATTATGTGAAATGTTACCAAAATCATGGTTTTGCGATGATGATCCCTAATGGCAGTAGCCCTAGTAGCCTGACTGGGATCAACTGTTTCGGTTCAAGGCTGCATGGTGATGAAATCTCCGATGTAGTTCCCCGAAGATCCTGAGGCATCAAAGTTAAGGATCCTAGGCTGCAATGGAGTGGTCGTCGCTTCTATTGGCTTCATCCTTTTTGACTTCATCTTTTCTATTTCTCCCATCATCATTTGATTTGTGTTATGTTGTTGTTCCAACTCCCTTTTCACTTGTGAGAACAAAGAAATGATTTCATCATTCGAGACAAGGATATGTTCCTCATTGGATCTGCCAGATCCTGGAATGAATTGACCAACATGAGTCGTGTGATTCAAGCCAGAGCTTGAATATGAGATTGCAGAAGAGGACAGCTTGGATTGGGACGGCATTTTTGAAAACTATTTTGAGAAGTTGTGATTGAATAAAAACTTCAATAAAAATTGAAGAATGAAAAGCACCACTTGCCCCACTGTGGGCGCCAAATTTTTTTGACCAAAAATTACCAAAGAAAATTCCTTGATCAAATTAGTAAGTGAGGTAGTGTGCTTGTTTGATTTGTGTAGCAAGTGTACGATAAAAAGCAATAAAATGACACAGATGATTACTAGGAAAGCCCTTGATCCCTGAAGATCTCCGGCATAAAACCTCGGGAGGTGACTACTCGTCGAACTGCCTTTTGTTCTTGTAAGTAATCGAAATAAAGATTACAATATTGGAGGAATAGATCATAGCTAAGTGTTACAAGTGTTTGCTGTTAGTGTGTTGTGTGTTCTATTACGATCATAATGCTCATTTAAATATAAAAATAAAATAACTAATTTCCCGATTATCTTGGGGAGAACTCGGTCTTCATTTGTGACCGTTAGATGTCTCTTCTACATGTTTTCTTCAACTGATTTAACGGTTCTTTAGGAGAGACTAAGTCAGTTTGATTCACCTGCGAAGACAAGTCAAAAAGACAAAAGAAGAAAACTTGATTAGTACCGTAAGTATTCAGGATA
Organism: Smallanthus sonchifolius; assembly: GCA_023525975.1. NCBI lineage: Eukaryota > Viridiplantae > Streptophyta > Magnoliopsida > Asterales > Asteraceae > Smallanthus > Smallanthus sonchifolius. The sequence goes on from CM042021.1 coordinate 108,033,323, forward strand.
CTGAACTTACTTGAGATCCGGGATCTTGAGTCTTAAAATTGACGCCTAACAATAAGGTTGAAGGGTGTGGTTGCAGCACAATAAGGGTGAGGGTGCCACCTCATTCTTTGCAAGAAGTGAACACGACCGCCAACCATGCAGTTATGGTGTGGGTGGTTACCATTAGCATGTTCATGCTGATCAAACTGTTCTTTAATAGTAATTTTGAAGGCACGGCACCCAACCGATGATTATGCTCAAAGCAGTAACCTTTCCAGATTTATGGTTTTGGAATGCATTCTTTGGTGTCTCCGGTTCCAACAACGATCAACGTCGTCAATATATCACCATTATTAAATGATGTACTACATGGAACCGCACCCAATTATCCATTTCAAGTTAAAGGATTCCAATACAAGCATGAGTATTATCCTGCCGACGAGACATACCCTAATGATGTAATTTTTGTGAAAACAATTAGCTTTCCGGACACCGATAAATGGAAAGATTCAAGAAAGCACAATAAGCGATACGAAAGGACGTGGACCGAGCGTTTGGTGTCCTCAAAAGTCGTAGGGTTATACTTTAAGACCCCACGAGCAATGCATCCTAGGAAAATTAGAAAGTTAATGTACGCTTACATCATTTTATATAATATGATCTTGAAGACCAAGATCAAGGGTCATGTCTTTTTCAAGAAAACGAGTTTCCACCCGTTCAAGATGGCATACAAGTAAACAAAGATACAAATAGAGAGTACATTGCCAAGAAACCTTCCACAACTTACGAGCGGATCTCGTAGAGTACATTTTCAAGAGTCCACATACCCATCCTCGACAACTAGTTTTTTATTTTATTTTTTTTAGTAAATTAATGGTTGTTTTTTTAATTAAATGGCATGTATTTTTCTTTTTAGTTTGTATTTTTAATTAATGAAATTTAATTTTTAAATATTTTTAATTAGCTTATATTTATTTTTTATTTTTATTTAAAACAAAGTTTATAGATGCAAAAGATGACCACACCCTCTTAGGGATGGTTTAGGGATGCAATGGGAAGAGTGATGCGATACTAATGTGAAATATATATAGGGGACGTATCAAATGAAAACCCTTGTTTATTGTGTAAACCCATAAACCCATTCTAGACGACACATTCAATTTGATATATTTTATTATGTGGTTGAGATTTAAAGTAGAATTTTGCTTTTACTTTTCTTTTTAAAATTTTTAAAAAACCCTTAAAAGGGTAAATATGTAAATTTACATTATTTAGTTTAATGAAAATTACTCTCCCTCTCTATTCTCTCTCTCTCTATATATATATATATATATATATATATATATATATATATATCCAGATCATATTATTTATAAAGAACTCATGTGTAAAAGTAGTTTACACAGATTTACAAATCATAAATTTACATCCAAAATTCACAAATATTTTTGCAAATGTGTAAAAAAACCGTAAATTTCAGATTGCACGGACCATTTACACTTGTGTAAAAAAACAAAAACATATGTGTAAATTCAGATTTCACATGTGTAAATATCAAAAACACATGTGTAAATATCAAAAACACGTGTGTAAATTACTCTCCCTCTCTATTCAGTTTACACTTGAGTAAATTCAGTTTACACTTGTGTAAATTCATCTTCATCAAAATATATCACGAAAATGAAGAAAACTAGCTAAATAAATGTGAACAATTTTAACTTAACGGTGTACTTAAAAAGTTAAAAACAGACCTGGACTTAACAGTCAATTACAACCACAAACTTAAATGTTTTCTTAACCCAATAAACTTAAATAAAAAGACTCTATCTGTGTTAAGAATTTAGAGTCCGATATTCCAAATTTGATTTAATAGTAACCCACAGAGTAACACCTTTTCTCCTTACTTGAGATTTAACCCAAAAGTGACTACAATTGTATTTATAGTTTGAAAGTTTAAACAAAAAAGTGATTTAAAAATTTGTTGTGACAAAATTTATAATGATTCACAAAAATTTAGTGTGGTCAAAGAGTTGAATTTCTTTTACCTTCGTGAATAATTCTTCTAGGTGATGGTCCGGAGTGGTCATGGAGGCGAAGGCGGCAAAATCAGGGGCATATGAGAATGACGGTGGTTCCCTCTCAAAGTCTTGTTGAACTTACATAAAACCCCTAAATCAACGGTCTTTCTTGTAGATCTACAAAGTCAGATTTTATCTCTTTGTTATAGATCTGCTAAATCGTATCTTTCTGATAGAGATGATGTTAGCGACCTCCCGAGTTTACAAATAGAGGACACGAAGATGTTGGATTTTTAGGGGAAATGGGTTTGGCAGAAAAGAAAGGATGAACTCTCTGATCTGAACTTCCGGCTCTCTTATCTGTCTCCGCCGCCGCCAATACCGTCATCGTTGAACTTTCCGTCGCAGAAAAACAACTCTTCGATCTTAACTTTCCTCGCAGAAAAAAACTCTTCGATCTGAACTTTCCGAGGTGATTCCTTCTAGCGATTAGGGTTTGTCTTTTGTCTGGAAAAGAGAGAAAGTGACGATCAGATCTTCATTTGATAGACAGATCTTGACAATGGAGGGTATGTTAAATAGCGAGAGAGAGAGTGTGTGTGTGGAAATGACACAAATACCCCTACAGATTAAAAATAAACCAAAAAATCCAAGAAATTAATGTGTGGTCTAGAAGGGGTTTATGGGTTTACACAATATGCAAGAGTTTTAATTTGATACGTCCCCTATATATATATATATATATATATATATATATATATATATATATATATATATATATATAGTAGGTTAGGGATGTTAGGACGACACCATCGCCCTTAAGCATGAATGGCAAGACTAGTAGACCCGTGAATAGTCAACATATGAGTAATAGTACCCTTAAGGTATAAACTATACGTTTTACTGCTATCAAGTGGCGGTCAATAGGTTTATGAAAAAACTGAGCAATCTACCTTATCGCAAAAGCAATCTCTAGACTAGTCAAGACTAGATACTTTAATGCGCCAACAGTGCTCACGTATAGAAAAGGATCATCCATTAGCACATCATAATATCAAGAGAGCTCTCGTTAGGGAGAGATAAGAGTCTGCACTAACTGAAACTGGTACACTGTAAATGATCATATCAATACCCTTCTTGAGAAAGATGAAGAATATAACCACCGAATGTGGCATTTAACCCCAAAAAGTAACTGAGCGTGCCCAAATCCTTGAGTGCGATTTGAGAGTGAAACTGTAATATCCGTACTTTCCACATCATCGTTTATTTACATTTTGTACCCTTGTATTTTCATTTTTGAATCCATTGTAACCCGAGACTTATGATCAATGAATTTATTGGATTTATTCAATTACATGTTTACAACATACATTACATTTATACATATGCAAGACAACATCATACGTGCAATATTACAAAATTATATATTACAAACACGCGTTTCACTTTTTTTACATTTATATTCTCGTTTCACGTCCATACACGCTCGATTTATTATTATTATTATTAGTTGTAGTATTATTATCATTATTATCATTAGTACTATTATTATTATTATTTCATTTTTTTCTTTTTAAAAAAAGAATCACATCCCTTTCAACCACCAACTCCCAACTAACTCATTTAATACCCCAAACCCTAATCCACACTTATAAATACCCACTCCCTTTCACTCCTCCACCCTTACACCCTCCAAATTCTCTCACAAATCTCTCCAAGTGCTCCATTTCTTCCAAGATTTTTGGCAGAATTTTATAAGGTAAAAACCTTATTTTTCTTCAAGTTTCTTCCTTTTTTTTTCTTAACAATTCTTCCTTCACCCTCTTGGATAAACCTCTAGGATCTTATCATTTGTTTACCTTGGTAAACATCTAAGATAAGTCACCATTTGAGGTCCAAGTTATGGTCTTTCAACTAACATTTCTTCTTCTTCATGTTCTTGTTTGGATATTTTACATCTAGTTGTGGTAAAACCAAACCAAGCCTCCATCAAAATTCTATGATGGAAGCCTTGTGCTAAGGTATTTGGATGAAGTAGATGAACATAGGTTCATCTACCATAAGACATCCAATAGCCACAAGGTGTTCAAGTTCAAATCCTATACATAAATATTATAAATAAATCTAACAAGGTTTGTGGATTTCCCAACCTTTCTCTTGGCCACTTAAAGTGGTATATTACTAACTATACTAACTTTTGACCATCCGAATTCCTAACTAAGTTAGGGGTTTGTGTTTCGGTCCGCCGTCGGCGATGCATGACCAACTTGATACTATTATACATATATATTATTTATTATTTCTTCTCCACCGAACTTATGCCTACGTTACCTTTTAGGTTAACCGGCATTCCCGACTCTTCACCTTCCCGTTCATCCTTTCGTTACCATGCCAAACCGTGAGTTTCATACTTGCCCCTTTTACATTTTTGCACTTTGGGACTTGAAAACATGTACATATTCAAAACACATACACTACAAGATTCACACTTTATTAAAACACAATTCATTAACATGCTCATGTGACAACAACTTGACTACATGCTTAAATACAACTTGTTAATACAATAGTTCATTAATTGTTGCAAAACCGCACTTAACAATTGTAGCGCTATAGGATTGACACCCGTCGGCTTTTCGTTACCTTTATGGAGCCCCCGATCTTGTTATGTTATTTATTTGACTAGTATTCTTTGGATGCTAGGTATGCTATGTCAACAATAGGTTTGAACTATATCATTACAAATTGTATGAACATTAGTAAAGTATGTCTATGCATGTGAATTGTTGCTTTAAACATGATTATTATATGTATGAAACTTGTATGAACTCACCAACTTTATTGTTGATCAAATATTATTTTACATGTTTTCAGGAGATGTTTGATGCTACCATGGAAATGGAATCTAGGGACTTTGCCTTAGATATCAAATTTAAATATTTTTGTCTTTTGTTTATCAATGTATTTCCTTTAATTGAAACAATTGTATTTGAAATTCTTAGTTTAATGAAATCGGTTAAATTTATATTTCAACAATAGTGCCACGATGCCTTTGAACAATCCTACACGTCACGTTCGGTGATTCCGCCGCCGAATGGGTTGTGACAGATTGGTATCAGAGCCGTGGTTATAGGGAATTAGGAAAATTGCTTATTTGACCTAGCCTATAACTAAGGACCCATTTTAGACCATTGCTTATGACTCTTAATACGCTTGTTCTACCACCTTTGCTTCTTACTTATTCTTTGGACTAAATACACCGTCATGGATTTCAAGACATCAAGACACTCATATTTCACCAAAGAAGCGAACTCACAAAAAGAGGGTAATTCCTCATTCGGTGATAAGTTTCACTCCGCCTAAGACTTAGGAATTTACCATCAAGTTAGGTGTGAAAACCTCACCTTGACGGTAAAAGAATTCCACTCACAAACGCTCTTGGGAAACCTTACCGTTAAAGTTAGGAGTGATTTCCTATCTCAAACGGTTAAGGCACCAACCCTATACAAAACGGAACGACACCACCAAACTAGGAGTGAAATCCACAATTTGGTGATTAGTTCCACTCTTAAAATTTTCAATCTCGCCAAAGTCTCGGCTTTGCTATTGACTAGGGACACGTAGTAACCGGAAGGGTAAAATATCGTTAACCGAATTACCGACGAGAGTATTTTATCTGTTAGGCCAAAACGTGTTTCCCGAACTCAATAGAAGGTTTGACCACTTGGGTTAGTCGACGTTTTCGTTAGTTCAAGAGCCGAGCTAACGAGACACTCCAACTTTTTACAAACAAGCCTCTCTTTTATATATAAACTATTTTCACTACTATTATTATACTAACTTGGTTCAATCTCGTGGATGCTCGCTTTTCGCTACTCGCCTTACTAACTTCAAAACGCTAATACATTCGAGAACCAATTAAATTTATGCTCTTTCATCGTCACATGTTTGTTATGTACACTATTTCCATACATGATTCACATGACCAAACGTGCTATTACATGAAATTACTTGATTACTTGTGCCATACGTGAAATTTACATACTCATATGACAACAATTTTTATGCAAAACCATTGATCTAAGTCTCACAATCCCCTTTTGTAGATGTCTTCATCTCGCCACTCTGCTACCGCCAGGAACAACAAGAGGGACAAGCGTTTGGCCGCACTCGTGGCTAAGAAAATGGCCCAAGTCATCCCTGGCCTCATCCAGAACCTCACCCCCAACGGATCGGTCGAATCCAACACCGAAACTCCCAACTCCCACGCCCAACACTATCGAACCTTCCTTGCTTGTCGTCCCAAATCTTTCACGGGACTCGAAGGTGCAACCAAGCTCCTTAGCTGGTTTGCGAGCATGGAAAACACCTTCTCGGTAAGCGAGACCCCGGACCACCTCCGGACTCGCTACGCCGCTAGCCTCTTCAAAGAGCAAGCTCTCGCTTGGTGGGATAGCGAGAAAGAGCTCGACGAGGAGATCGTCACCCTGTCTTGGAAGGAACTCAAAGAGCTTATGCGCGAGGAGTACTGCCCTCCCCACGAGTTGCAAGCACTCGAGGAGGAGTTTTTCACCCTCAAACAGGACAGCGGTGACAATGCTGCCTACAACCTCCGCTTCCAACAACTCTCCATCCTTGCGCCTCGCCAAGTTGACACCATAGAGCGATCCGTGGCCAAGTACATACAAGGCCTCCCGTCCGTCATCAAGGACACGGTCGCCGCCGCCGAACCCACCAACCTCGCCAAGGCCATGCGCCTTGCGGCCGCTTTCTCCCGAAACCGTGTTCAGGATGGTACTTTAACCATTCGGGGCACCAAGAAGCACGCCACCCAAGCCACCGTTGAGCCCATCGAACCCAAAGTCACCGAACCAAAACCCCTACTCGCCAAAACAACAAAAAGCGCAAGTCCCAAGCCCGGAACTATGCGGTTGTCACCCCCGTTAACCAAGTGTCGATGAACCAAAACCCGACACCCCAAAAGAAACCGTATGGTGGATCTTACCCATTATGCAACACTTGCCAATACCACCACCCAAACAACCTCCCATGCCGAAAATGCACCTCGTGTGGCAAATTCGGACACCTTGCCAACCTATGCCTCAACCCACAACAACCCCAAAACACCCAAGCTCCCCCACCAAACCGAAACCCACCGGCCATCACAAATGGTCGGGCTTGCTACCGTTGTGGTGATCCAAACCACATGAGCTCACAATGCCCACAAAACCAAAACCAACAACACCACAACAACAACCCCACCAACAACAACAACCGCAACCAACCACCCAACCAAACCCAACCCACAAACCCAAGAGGCCATGCTTACAACATCAATGCGGCGCAGGCACAAACTGATAACGACGTGGTGAACGGTATGTTTCCTATCAATGGTCGGTATGCTTCTGTTTTATTTGATACCGGTGCGGATAAAAGTTTCGTATCGCTAGAATTTGAACTTATGTTAGCTAAGACCCGATCTAAGTTAGAGAACTCCTTCACTGTCGAAATCGCGGACGGAAAATCCACCTTTTGTGACACGATTATCCTCGATTGTACTCTCGACCTTAATGGTCATCCCTTCTCGATCGATCTCATACCCATGCAATTGGGGAGTTTTGATGTCATAGTAGGCATGGATTGGCTTGCCAAGAACCATGCCGAAGTCGTTTGCTTTGAGAAATTCATCCGTATTCCCCTTCCATCCGGTCAAGTTTTGCAAATCCATGGCGAAAGGCCATCCGGTGGACTCAAACTCATGTTCTGCACCAAAGCCCAAACATATTTACTAAAGAACTACGTGGCCTTTTTGGCCCAAGTAGTGAAAAAGAAAGAAAAGGGCAAAGGTGTAAAAGACATTCCCATCATTGGCGATTTTCCCGAAGTCTTTCCCGAGGACCTACCCGGTCTTCCTCCATCCTGTGAGGTCGAATTCCGAATTGATCTCATGCCCGGTACGACTCCGATTGCCAAAGCTCCTTACCGCCTTGCACCCTCCGAGATGCAAGAACTTGCCGGTCAACTTCAAGAGTTAGCCGACAAGGGTTTCATTCGTCCGAGTTCATCCCCATGGGGCGTTCCTGTTTTATTCGTTAAAAAGAAAGACGGATCATTCCGTATGTGCATCGATTATCGTGAGCTTAACAAACTCACTATCAAGAATCGGTATCCTTTGCCTCGCATCGACGATCTTTTCGACCAACTCCAAAGTGCGTCTTGTTTTTCCAAGATCGATCTCCGTTCGGGATATCATCAACTTCGTGTTCATGAGGACGACATTCCCAAAACCGCATTTCGAACCCGATACGGACACTACGAATTTATGGTGATGCCTTTCGGGCTAACCAATGCACCCGCGGTTTTCATGGATCTCATGAACCGAGTGTGCAAACCGTATTTGGACAAATGCGTAATCGTCTTCATTGATGACATTCTCATCTATTCCAAATCCCGATCTGCCCACGAGGAACACCTTCGCTTAATATTGGAGTTACTAAGAAAAGAACAACTTTACGCCAAATTCTCCAAGTGTGAATTTTGGCTTAAGGAAGTCCAATTTTTGGGACACATTATTAGTGATAAGGGTATCCATGTGGATCCAGCCAAAATCGAAGCAGTCAAGAACTGGATTGCTCCGAAATCTGCTACCGAAGTCCACTCATTCCTTGGTCTTGCGGGCTATTACTGTCGTTTCATCGCCAACTTTTCCAAGATCTCCGTTCCTCTCACCGCATTAACTCAAAAAGGGAAACCCTACGAGTGGGGCCCTAATGAAGAGGAAGCTTTCCAAACACTTAAGGATAAGCTTTGCAATGCTCCGATCCTTACTCTTCCCGACGGAAACGATGACTTCGTGGTGTATTGCGACGCCTCTAACATTGGTCTCGGTTGTGTTCTCATGCAATGAGGCAAGGTCATCGCTTACGCATCCCGTCAACTCAAGATCCATGAGAAGAATTACACGACTCATGATCTTGAACTCACCGCCGTCGTCTTTGCTCTCAAGCTTTGGAGACACTACCTTTACGGTACCAAATGCGTGGTCTTCACAGATCACAAGAGTCTCCAACATCATCATAACCAAAAGGATCTAAACATGCGCCAACGCCGAGGGATTGAAACAATCAAAGATTACGAATGCGAAATTCGCTACCATCCCGGTAAAGCGAACGTCGTTGCCGATGCCCTCAGCCGAAAGCACCATGTGAAGTTCCTTTGTGCTCGTATGCAATCCGACATCCATGTTCGTATTTGTGAAGCCCAACATCTTTCGGTCACCGAAGGCGACATGTACAACGAAATGTCTTATGGTGCCGAACTCCAACTCGAGACCAAACCCAACGGTTTACTTTATTTCATGAATCGTGTTTGGGTTCCCATTCGTTCCGATCTTCGTTCTTCCATCATGCATGAGGCTCACAAGTCTCGGTATTCGGTCCACCCTGGTACAGACAAAATGTACAGGGATCTGCGTTCTATCTACTGGTGGCCCGGTATGAAAAAGGATATCGCGCTCTATGTGTCGAAGTGTAATACTTGCGCTAGAGTGAAAGCCGAGCACCAACGTCCATCCGGTTTGCTCGTGCAACCGGAGATTCCAGTTTGGAAATGGGAGAGCATTGCTATGGATTTCATTACCAAACTCTCATTGACATCCTCTCGTCATGATTCCGTTTGGGTTATCATCGATCGTCTCACCAAATCTGCTCACTTCTTTCCATCCGCGAGAGCTACCCTGTTGCAAGGCTAGCTCAAATCTACATCGCGGAAATCGTTAGTCGTCATGGTGTTCCTTTGGACATCATATCCGATCGTGACAGTCGTTTCACCTCCCGTTTTTGGGAATCCTTCAATGAAGCCATGAGTACTCAACTCAATCTTAGTACGGCTTACAACCCTCAGACGGATGGTCAGACTGAACGTACTATCCATACTCTCGAGGATATGCTTCGATCGTGTGTCATTGATTTCGGTGGTAATTGGGACGTGCACTTGCCTTTGATCGAGTTCTCTTACAACAATAGTTACCATACCAGCATCGGCATGGCTCCATTTGAGGCACTTTTCGGTCGAAAATTTCGGTCACCCGTTTGTTGGACCGAGATCGGCGAAACACAAATTACCGGACTCGAGTTAATCTAAGAGACCATAGACAAGATCCTAAAAATTCGCGACAACCTACGTACCGCTCGGAGTCGACAAAAGAGTTACGCCGACCTAAAGCGCAACGCGGTTACTTTCAAAGTTGGAGATTTCGTTTTCCTTAAAGTTTCACCTTGGAAAGGAGTCTTTCGCTTCGGGAAGCGAAGAAAACTATCCCCACGTTATGTTGGTCCTTTCAAGATTTTCGAGAAAGTCGGTTCTGTTGCATACAAACTTGATCTCCCTACCGAGCTTAGCAACATCCACCCCACCTTCCACGTCTCTAACTTGAGAAAGTGCTTATCAAATGAAGATCTCCAAGTTCCACTTGAAGACGTTCAGATCGACCCAACAATGCACTTTGTCGAGAAACCTGTTGAGATAATGGATCGTGAAGTCAAACAACTCAAGCGTATTCGTATTCCAATCATTAAGGTACGTTGGGAAGGAAAACGTGGTGCAGAATTCACTTGGGAACGTGAAGACCAAATGAAAGCCAAGTACCCGCATCTTTTTTCAGAGTCTTCCTCATGAAAGAAATTTCGGGACGAAATTTTCTAAAGTCGGGGAGACTGTAATATCCGTACTTTCCACATCATTGTTTATTTACATTTTGTACCCTTGTACTTTCATTTTTGAATCCATTGTAACCCGAGACTTATGATCAATGAATTTATTGGATTTATTCAATTACATGTTTACAACATACATTACATTTATACATATGCAAGACAACATCATACGTGCAATATTACAAAATTATATATTACAAACACGCGTTTCACTTTTTTTACATTTATATTCTCGTTTCACGTCCATACACGCTAGGTTTATTATTATTATTATTAGTTGTAGTATTATTATCATTAGTACTATTATTATTATTATTTCATTTTTTTCTTTTTAAAAAAAGAATCACCTCTCTTTCAACCACCAACTCCCAACTAACTCATTTAATACCCCAAACCCTAATCCACACTTATAAATACCCACTCCATTTCACTCCTCCACCCTTACACCCTCCAAATTCTCTCACAAATCTCTCCAAGTGCTCCATTTCTTCCAAGATTTTTGGCAGAATTTTATAAGGTAAAAACCTTATTTTTCTTCAAGTTTCTTCCTTTTTTTTCTTAGCAATCCTTCCTTCACCCTCTTGGATAAACCTCTAGGATCTTATCATTTGTTTACCTTGGTAAACATCTAAGATAAGTCACCATTTGAGGTCCAAGTTGTGGTCTTTCAACTAACATTTCTTCTTCTTCATGTTCTTGTTTGGATATTTTACATCTAGTTGTGGTAAAACCAAACAAAGCCTCCATCAAAATTCTATGATGGAAGCCTTGTGCTAAGGTATTTGGATGAAGTAGATGAACATAGGTTCATCTACCATAAGACATCCAATAGCCACAAGGTGTTCAAATCCTATACATAAATATTATAAATAAATCAAACAAGGTTTGTGGATTTCCCAACCTTTCTCTTGGCCACTTCAAGTGGTATATTACTAACTATACTAACTTTTGACCATCCGAATTCCTAACTAAGTTAGGGGTTTGTGTTTCGGTCCGCCGTCGGCGATGCATGACCAACTTGATACTATTATACATATATATTATTTATTATTTCTTCTCCACCGAACTTATGCCTACGTTACCTTTTAGGTTAACCGGCATTCCCGACTCTTCACCTTCCCGTTCATCCTTTCGTTACCACGCCAAACCGTGAGTTTCATACTTACCCCTTTTACATTTTTGCACTTTGGGACTTGAAAACATGTACATATTCAAAACACATACACTACAAGATTCACACTTTATTCAAACACAATTCATTAACATGCTCATGTGACAACAACTTGACTACATACTTAAATACAACTTGTTAATACAATAGTTCATTAAATCTTGCAAAACCGCACTTAACAAGTGTAGCGCTATAGGATTGACACCCGTCGGCTTTTCGTTACCTTTATGGAGCCCCCGATCTTGTTATGTTATTTATTCGACTAGTATTCTTTGGATGCTAGGTATGCTATGTCAACAATAGGTTTGAATTATATCATTACAAATTGTATGAACATTAGTAAAGTATATCTATGCATGTGAATTGTTGCTTTAAACATGATTATTATATGTATGAAACTTGTATGAACTCACCAACCTTATTGTTGATCAAATATTATTTTACATATTTTCTGGAGATGTTTGATGCTACCATGGAAATGGAATCTAGGGACTTTGCCTTAGATATCAAATTTAAATATTTTTGTCTTTTGTTTATCAATGTATTTCCTTTAATTGAAACAATTGTATTTGAAATTCTTAGTTTAATGAAATCGGTTAAATTTATATTTCAACAATAGTGTCACAATGCTTTTAAACAATCCTACACGTCACGTTCGGTGATTCCGCCGCCGAATGGGTTGTGACAGAAACGCCTGATCAAATTAGCCACATATGCCAAAGAACTTCCGATAATGATGTCATCAACATATACAAGCACATAGTAAGTAACTGAATCTCGAAAACAAACAGAACAAGGATATACTAGAGACACATTGAGTAAATCCAAATGTTATGATAGCTGATGATAGCTTGGAAAATCAAGCTCTCGGGACTTGTTTAAGGCTATAAAGAGCCTTAAGTAACAAGCAGACATGATGTTGGCAAGTTTTGACAACAAGCAAAGAGGTTTTGCCATATAAATAGTCTCAAATAATTCTCCATGAAGATAAATGTTTTTGACGCCGACCTCTCAAATACCCAACCACAAGAATACGCAATCCATAATCAATACCCTTAGCCTGATGAAAGCCCATGGTAGCAAGTTAGGATTTATATATGTTGAAGGAACCATAAGATGTCTTTTTAATCCTATAAACTCATTTACAACCAACAATGTTGGTGTGAGCTTGAGCCGACACCAATAACCAAGTTCGGTTAGAGTGTAACATAGTAACTTCTGTACACATAGTATCACATCATACCAACCATTTCTGAGCATGGATAGAGGTGGTAGGATTTGAGGTACGGGTGGAGGAAGCATGGAGCAGAATATGGTCAGGGAAGTGTTTGGGTGACGGGTGTGATCATGAGAATGAGTAACCATCGAATGGGAAGGACAAGTACGAGGAGAATGTAGCGAAGGAAGGGGTAGGTGTGAGGTAGTATAATTGGATGACACATAAGGTGGAATAACTGAGAATGAGAGTATGCTAGTACTATTAGAATACTCATAAACATAAGTTGATGAGTAATCGAGAAGATAGGCTCATGAAAGTTGACATGGCAAGAGGTGTATGCACATATAGTGTGTGGATCGTAACTTAAATATCCAAGATGACTAGGGGCATATCCGAGGATACATGGAATAGTTTTGAGTGATAGTTTATCTGGTCGGATATCCCCAAGGGATAGATAACATAGGCACCCAAAGGTGTGTTAAGTGTATAGTCAGGTCGGGATCGAAAAAGAATCTCAAAAGAAGAAGAATGATCAAGAGTCGGAGAAGGTAAACGGTTTAATAGAAAAGAAGAGGCGGCATAAGCATCATACCATGATTGCTTTACATGCGCATGAAAAATAGGGCTCGATCAATCCCTAAGAGGTTACCGTTATTTTGCTCAACTACCCTATTCTGTTGGGTGTGCATGGACAGGAAATATAGTAGGTCATAACCGAATCAGAAATAAAGTGAACATTGGGCCTCAGGTGAACTCATGAGCACAATAACACTGTAAGTGTTTCATGGTGCAAGAAAATAAGTTCTCAACAAAAGGGTTTAAAATGGTGAAATGAGTCATGGCTTGGGAATAGTGAGGTAAAGTATACCATCAGTTGTACCGACTAAAATCATACGCGAACCTAAGAATAGATATCAGTCTTCTTGGATCCACTCTCATTACTTCCTCCCTACCTTTGTTGCAAACCTGAACTATCAAGATTTATGTTGGAGATTCAATTAATTATGTATGTTTAGTAATTTGTTTATATTTTATTTTTGGAACAACACTTTTATACTAGATCCTACGAACCCCATGCGTTGTACGTACCAAATTTAAGTTGTTTTGGTAGTATTTTCATTTTTTTTGGGTCAGGCGTGTAAACGAGTTGAGACGCACGTGAGCTACTCGAGATCGGCTTTCGAGTTCAAACGAAGAGCTCATATATTGGGGCTCATTTAATAAACAAGCTCGAACTTGAGCTTCACATATCAAGCTAGAGCCCGAGCTTCACATATCGAGCTCGAGTCTGAGCATCACATATCAAGCTCGAGCACTAAATAAGTCTTATTTATATTTATTTTTTAATTTTTTAAATATATATTTATATAATAATATTATCATATATAAAATTATGATAAAAATAATTAAATGATATATATTATGTTATATATAAGATTATAATTATAAATATATATAAAATAATTATAAAAATAATTAATAAAAAATAAAGGAGCCGAGTTCGAGCTTTAGAAATAGAGTTCTAAATGAGTCAAGCTCGAGCTCTCTTAAATTAAACGAGCCAAGCTCGGGCTTAGACGAGTTCTGAAGCACGTATTATGAATGCAATATTTGGTTGTTGGGAAGCTCTATGTGGGGCTCTATGATCTTATTTTGAGACCTCATGCCTAATTCTTTATCTGCAACATACCCGTCTGAACATTCCTACTAAAACTGGCAATGAAAAAAGGGGAAACTTGTCCACTTTTGTCTCATTGTTCTTTATTCTTGATGATCGAATGACGAATGGTGAATCACATCCAAGGGATTCACGTGTTATGGTTTGTGATCAAATTCTTGATTTGTTGACGTTGTAAAAGTAAACTATATAAACATTCTCGTTTCTTGATCTTTGATCGCGTTGAAGATTTGTTGGCGGCTTTGGTTCTTTGTTTCGTGACTGAATGTGGTGTTTTCTGTTTTAAGCCAAACTACTCGTGAACTATTTTACATAAACCAAACCAAACCAAACGGTATTATTTTTAAGAGACCGTTGAGATTTAAGTGCATGTGTACATTATTTAAAGTTCATATTAAACTAAAGTTTTTAAATAGCAACTCTGATTAAAACCAAGGAAAAAACTTTGAAAATGTTTCACTTATCACTCCTACCTGAAAATTTTGTTTTCAGATTGAGTTTTAACTAAAATTTAAAATGTTTTGGGCTTGGACTAACTTTTCTTTCTGAAAATTAGAAAATTTGTTTGGGCCAATATACTGTTGGATCCGTTTATGTTTTCAAGTCTACAAACTGTGTTAAAAAAGGGGTTTTATACTCTAATAATTAAACTACTGGTGGTTCGACTTATAAGGTTTAGAGACAAATACTATGAATCGATAATTCTCATTGCAGTAGATACATGCTTTATATTAGCAAAAATACAACAAGGAAAGAGAGCATTTAGAGGAGAGAAATATGAGCGTAATTAAGGTACAATATTGACTACATTATTTGAATATACATTCCAATTATACTGTTGATTCTTTGGATCCATTTATATCATTATGCCTTATACGCCCCCGCAAGATGAAGGGTCCGTCGGATACGCCAATCTTGGATCTGTTGCGTAGAAATGGTGCTCGAGACAACGGTTTTGTGAGCATGTCAGCAAGTTGATCTTGCGAGCTGATGTGAAGAACCCGTAAGTGAGAAGCAGTTACCTGTTCCCTTACAAAATGATAGTCGAGCGCAACATGCTTCATGCGTGAATGGTAGACAGGATTTGCACATAGATATGTTGCGCATGTGTTGTCACAGAACAAAGTTGGCGTGTGATTGGTAGAAATGCCAAGCTTGGTAATTAAATTCTTAAGCCATGTGAGTTCTGCTGAAGCATTGGCGACAGCCTTGTACTCGGCTTTCGTAGAGGACCGAGAGACCGACTTTTGTCATGTAGATTTCCATGAGACAATGTTGGTCCCAAGGTAAAGTATATAAGCAGTAGTGGACCGACCGGCATCATTAACACCACCCCAATCAGAATCTGAGAAGGCCGAGAGAGTGAGAGGAGAGTTTCGGTTTAGGAAGAGGCCATGATGATTAGTTCCTTTTAGGTAACGAAGGACCCGTTTTAGAGCTTGCCAGTGGGCTTGTTTGGAAGCATGCATGAATTGGGAGAGTTTGTTGATTGCAAAGGAAATATCTGGACGAGTGAAGACTAGGTATTGGAGAGAGCCGACTAGTTTACGATAAGGTGTGGCATCAACCGAGGGAGATGGATCATTAGGCGAGAGAGGATCGGTAGCACTAAGAGGGGTGGTGACATCTTTTGCACCATCCATGTGAAATTGATTGAGGATGTCTTGGATGTGACGATGTTGAAATAAAAAGAGACCTGTTGTTGTATGAATTACTTCAACACCTAAGAAATGATGAAGCATACCAAGATCTTTGACTGGGAACTTGTTGCTTAAGGCTTGGATAAAGGTATCAAGAAACTGTGGGTTATTGCCCGTGAGAACAATGTCATCAACATAAACCATGAAGTAACAAGTGACGTTTTGGTGTTGGTAAATGAACAGTGCGGATGAAGCATAAACCCCGGTGGTTGGGTCATAGAAACCTCTTCATGGAGTGTGCCATGAAGAAAGACATTGTTAACGTCAAGTTGACGTAATTGCCAATTTCTGGAAAGTGCTACCGAAAGAATAGTGCGGATGGTGATTGGTTTAGTTACGGGACTGAATGTGTCAAAGTAATCTTTCCCGTATTGTTGGAGAAAGCCTTTTGCCACAAGACGGGCCTTGTACTTGGCAATAGATCCGTCGGGATTTCGTTTAATTCAAAACACCCATTTGCAACCGATTGGTGTTCGAGAGGTGGATGGTACAAGTTCCCATGTTTGATTTTGAATGAGAGCGTTAAACTCTGTATCAATGGCCGCTCGCCATTGAGGGTCTTTGGAAGCTTGAGTATGAGTGGTAGGTTCAAGAGTGGGTGGTAGAGGGTGGAGGGTGGTGGTGTTGATCAGGTTGGGGTTGAAGTATTTGGAATTTGGTTTCCTTTGTCGTGGAGGTGGGTTTGGGATAGGTAGGCGTGTTATCGGGTAAGGAGGAGGTAGGAGTGGAGGTGGAAGAGGAGTTGGGTGTTGTGGGGGGGAGGTGTGTGTTGCGGTTGGGTCATTAGTAGGTGTGGAAGATTGCAAGGTGGAGTCAGTGGTAGACGAGTCCGAAGAGTAATTTGAGTGGGGTGAAGAAGTGGTTTCGGATGTATGTGGGGCAGTAGGGATGGGTTGGGAATGCATGGAAGTGGTGGGTGTTTGGTTTACGTATGCATGTATATGGGAGGATGGAATATGGGTGTTGGGGAGTGTGTCATTATGGGGTAGAGGATTGGTTGAAGAGGGAAGTTTTGAGAGGAAACTATCAGTTGTGGGAAGGGGATGGTAGATGTATTTTCTGTCTTGAATGGGAAGACGTGCTCTACAAATTCAACATGGCGAGAATGGTAGAGACGATTAGATACGGGATCATATCATTTGTAGGCGGATTTAGAGGAAGAGTAGCTAAGGAAAATACATTTTATGGAGCGGGGGTGTAACTTAGATGGAGCATAGGGACGCAACCAAGGAAAACACAAACATCCAAACGAGTGTAGTTTTGTGTAAGGTGGTGAGGTGTTGTATAACCGATCATATGGTGATTTAAGGTCAAGATTTTTTGTCGGAAGTAGATTTATGAGGTAAACCGCGGTTTGGAATGCATGAGACCAAAAAGTGAGGGGCAAGTTGGCATGATGGAGAAGCGAGAGACCGATTTCGACTATATGCCTATGGCGTCTTTCGGCAACGCCATTTTATTCTGGGGTATGTGGGGAAGTGGTAAAATGGGAGATTCCATTTTGTTGGAGGTAAGGAATAAGGCCAATGTACTCACCTCCATTATCGGAAAAAAGAGAGACTAGGGGAGTTTGGAAGAACTTTTCAACCAAAGTTTTAAATTGTGGAAATAAAGTAGAAACGTCTGATTTTCGTTTCATTGGATATAACCATGTATACTTGGAATAAAAATCAACAAAGATGACATAATAAGTATAGCCATCATTGGAGGTTTGAACCGGTCCCCAAACATCCGAGTAAACAAGTTCCAAAGGTTTAGACACTTTAAGTAAATTTTCACCAAAAGGCTTTTTATGACTTTTATTTATTGAGCAAGAATCACAATGAAACAAGGTAGTTGACATTTGATTGTAATCAAGTCCTAAACTTTTAAGTAAAAAAATTGAGAACATTTTTTGAAGGATGTCCAAGCTTGTGATGCCATGAGAGAATCGACTCGGTTGGCTTGGTGGTGGAATTGACTTGAGGGATATAACGAAGTGAATTGATCGCGGCATAGTAGACGCCATTGACGTTCACTCCCCGCATTAGATGCGCCCCCGTGCGAAAATCCTTAACAAAGAAATGATAAGGAAAGAATTCAACCGAAACATTGTTAGATTTGCAGAGTTTGGCAACAGAAACAAGATTATTGCGTAATTTAGGAACAAGAAAAACGTTTTCTATGAGTGAGATGAAGTGGGAAGAGTTGTGTGACCGGTGTGAGAGATGGGTAGTCCTTTACCGTTTCCTAACACGATCTCGTCCGACCCGCCATATTCTGATAGGGTGTGTAAGGATGATCGGTCGGATGTGACATGATGAGATGCCCCACTATCGAACATCCATGGTGATAGAGATGAACTTGTCGGCGTTGATCACCGGGTTTGATGGCGGTGCCGTGGAGATGGTAATATTGTTGTCGTGTAAAAGCCTTGCTAACTTCTTGTAATCTTTTGTGTTGTGACCCGGAATATTACAATATTGACAAAAAAAAAGGAATTACGATTACCAGACCTGTTGGATCAGGCTCTTAGTTTACAAACACTCACGTATGTATGTAAAAGTGAATTACAGGAAAGAAACAAAAGCTTGCTTAATTATAAAAAATGAAGGTTGTTTACAAAAGAAATAATACTGCCTTATTTATACTAAAAAATGAAACAAAGCACATGCAACAACAACTCCACGTTCCCCTGTTTACTTGGTCTTCTCAACGTCCATTTTTCTTCTCATTCGGATGACCATTTCCTCGAGAACCAACTGACATGGATAACCCGGTTTCTGCGATCCGAACCATGACCCGTTAACCCGTTAACCAATCAAGATTACCCAACAAGACCCACGCAAAGTGCTTGTTGGCCCACTGTTCTGACTTTGGAACCTGTTATGCTTGGGCCCAAAATTATTGGGCCTGTGTTGAGTGCGTCCATCATAACCAGGCTTTGAAGAGAAGCGGCTTCCTTGTTTCTGAGTGTGGTTTAGGGGTGCGGCTTGGATATCATTTAAGGAGCGTTCATAGTCTACTAGCTTGTCAAACAAATCGGAGAAGGTCAATGGAGTGTCTCGAACTTTTAGAGCAGCGGTGATATGCTTGTAATCATCGCCCAACTGAGTGAGTATATGGACGATTAGGTCTTCTTCAGAGATGGGGTTTTGAGCCAACGCCAATTCGTCGGATATGGCTTTCATCTCGTGGAGGAATTCGGCAACTGGTTGGGTACCTTTGCTGTTCCTGGCGAGTTTTGACTTGAGAGAAATAATACAAGATCTTGAAACGCTCGCGAAGCTCTCTGTTAAGCGCTTGAATAGCTGGTGTGAGGTTTCAGTGGAGGACACAATCGGTTGAATGGTATCGGAGCAGCTTCCGAGAAGAGCTCCGAGAAGGATTTGATCTTGTCTGAACCAAAAACGGTAGGTTGGATTTGGCTTACCTTCAAGAATTTTTGGCGGTGATTCAGTTAATCCGTCGAAATATTGGTCGAGATCGAGTCCGATTAGGGTGGATATAACCTGTTTGCGCCAAACCGGAAAATTGTTGGCTGTGAGTTTGATGGGTAAATGGGTGTATGAAGGAATTTTTTTGCAAAAATGGACTATGGGGTATTGGGTAATCACATTTAGGGCTTCTCTCCCTGGTATTACACATTTGGGGTTGTCGCCCTTCCAAAGGGCGACGGGTTTGGGGTTGTCTCACTCCAATCATTTGACTTGTCCCATCAACCTGTGAAAGCTCTTCCATCCAAGCAAACCCGTCGCCCTTCCCATTGGCGAGAGGTTTTAAGATGTACCTACAACATTCATTGCTTAACCGAGATGTCCAATCACCCCCTAAATTTTAAACCCGTCGCCCTTTGGAAGAGCGAGAGGTTCTGGTACACTGACAAAAACAGTACATTTCAATGATTGGAGTGAAACAACCCCAAACCCGTCGCCCTTTGGAAGGGCGACAACCCCAAATGTGTAATACCAGGGAGAGAAGCCTTAATTGTGATTACCCAATGCCCCATAGTCCATTTTTGCAAAAAATTCATGTATGTAGTGATTTCTTTGATGGTGGTGGTCATTTTTATCGGTATGTTTGATCGGAAAAAAAAATGTATGGATCGTGAAGGCTCAGAGGAGCAATCAGGCTCTGATTACCATATAAGGTTTAGAGACATATACTATGAATCGATAATTCTCATTGCAGTAGATACATGCTTTGTATTAGCAAAAATACAAGAAGGAAAGAGAGCATTTAGAGGAGAGAAATATGAGCCTAATTAAGGTACAATATTTACTACATTATTTGAAGGGGAAAAATCATAGAATAATAATCAAGTTTGAGAAGTGTTCTAATTAAGTCATTCTAATTTTTTTTGTATCTCAAAAACCACTTAACTTTTAACTTGTGTCTCAATCTTGTAAAAAATGTAATCTTTTATAGGTTAGTGATGATGTGTCATGTTTTTTTTATTTATTTTTAGTTAAATACAATATGACATGGAAATTAAAAGTGATTAGGTGGCTTTTAACTTAAAAAATATATATAAAAAAGCCATAATATTTGAAAAGAAAAAAGAATCTTAAATTGAAAAAAGAACCATAATCATTATATATTTTTATATTTTTTTATTAAAAAATAAAAAATCAATAGAATTTATAATTGAAACAAGCCAACTAAAGGTGGGATTAGATTTTTTTTGAATTTTTTTTTATTTTTTATGTAAAAGAAATAAAAACCATTCTGATGTGATCCAAAATTACGTCTAAGAAAATAGTATAACCAATGTCACTTATGCATTTTTCGAGTTCAACAAAGAAATGGGTTCAACCAAAATAAAAAAAAATTCCAGTATCAAAATAGAAAAAAATAACAGGCATTCTTTAGTTTTTGTCAACATTAAAACAAGAAAAAAAGGTTGAAATCAATATTTTTCTTGTAAGTTAAAAGCCACCTAATCACTTTTAATTTCCATGTCATATTGTATTTAATTAAAAAAAACATGACACATCATCACTAACCTATAAAAGATTCCATTTTTCACAAGATTGAAACACAAGTTGAAAGTTAAGTGGTTTTTGAGATACAAAAAAAGTTATAGTGACTTAATTGGAACACTTATCAAACTTGGTTACTATTCTATGATTTTTTCCCTTATTTGAATATACATTCCAATTATATTGTTGATTCTTTGGATCCGTTTATATCATTATGCCTTCTACGACTATATAAAAAAATAAATTATAGCTGTATATTTAAGGGCTCCCCAATTTTTAAGATTTTGCTTCGTTTAATTTTCAGGTTTTGACGAGTACATCAAATAATCAGTATACCTTGAAGCGTTTTCTTTTTACTAAAACTTGCTCAAATTTTAACGTGTGTGATTGTGTGTCTTTTATAAACGGTATACAACAAATGTGTAATCATATCCCCACGTGTTACGTTCCTAAACAAAAAATATGTTTCTTTTACGAAAGGGCCTTGATTTTAGAATTCGCTTTGATCCCCTATATTTGTGGAACCGACCCTGGATTAAACCGTTAAAAAGTTTGCTACTTAACGAGAAATAATAGCAACAAAACTCTTTGTGAAGGCTTGCGGTAAACGTAAGATGAGAGTTCTCTCACTTGCTTTATTTAATAAAAACTTGTTTTCTAAAAATTCAGCATGTCAATAAAGTAAGTGTTCCATTAAATGCATTTAATACTCTAGGTGATAGTTTGCAACTAGTCTCACGTTAGATACAGACCTTAAACACATTCTTGAAAATAGGGGTGTTAATCGGGTTTCTGGTTCATCCGGCCATGTTAGTCGGGTTTTTGACTTTCGAAATGCTAACTGGTTACTGACCCTAATAAGTTCGGTTAATTGGTAATCGGTGATCGGGTTAACGGGTTGGGTATTTCGGGTATTCGGGATTTCGGGTTAACAACTGGGCTGGTAACGAATGGGCTCATGGAGAGTTGGACAAAATCAACTGATAAAACTGGACATCAATTGGGCATCATTAGGTTGCTAAAAATGTGTTGACATCAATTGCTAAAACACACCACAATCCGAAACAAACCACAATGGAACAATCCACAATCCATAATCCGACTTGAAATAATAACAAACCACAATCCAAAAACCAAGTGCAAACTCTTCTGTAATCCAACTTGAAATCAAGTGCAAATTGTTCTATAAACAAACCACAATCCGAAAAATACCAACTTGACAGTAGACCAGTAAACGAGTAAAAATAAAAACAAACACATCAATAAAAATAGCCAATAAAAGAAATTTTTTAATCATCTTCATTCTTTACGGTTGACATTACAAACTTCATGTCCGCTCCTCCTTTTCCAATGCTATAATAAAAAAACATTACAATGGTTAGATATAACATGAACAAACATTAAAAAAATGATTAATAATAAAAATACCTTTATTAATTTCTTAGATTCTGTCCCAATATTCTTCACTGATGAATTTTTTTTCTTGAAGTTGAACTATCCCAAAGCTAGTCTTGGGTGCAGATTAAACTCTCAGCAATCTTAAGAGTCAAAGAACTCCTAAACGGGTCTAAAACCATCCCACTTGTGCTAAAAACAGATTCAGGAGCCACCGTTGTCAAGGGAATGACAAATAAGCCTCTAGCCATTAAGGAGAATTGATAATCTCGGGCTATTAACTTTCCACGATTCTAAAATATTGAAGTTATCCGAATCATCTTTAAAACTTTCTTTCAAGAATTTGTCTAACTCACCAACAGATTCAATTCTAAAATATTGAAGTTATCCTGTCTGTGATCGGGAACCATCTCGATATTTCTGGAAGCTAGAATCAGTGTAATCCTTTACAATGAGCTCTTCTTTCAGTCCACCATATATCAAGAACATATTCTTAGTATTTCTCAAGTATTTTAGGGTATTCTTAACTGCTTTCCAATGGCATTCTCATGGGTTCTGTTGATATTTACTCATCATACTAAAAGGTTACGATACATCAGGTCTAGTGCTCAACATGGCATACATGATCGATCCAATTGCTGAAGCATATGGAACTCTTCCCATCTTCTCTATCTCTGTGTCCGACTTGGGGCCATGAGACTTATCTAAGATCATTCTATGTGCCATGGGTAAGGTTCCATGTTTGGAATCTTGCATTGAAAAAACGTCTGATGACTTTAAGTATGCACTTTGGCCTAAGCCAATAAGTCGCTTTGATCTATCTTTGTAGATCTTTATTCCTAGAATATAAGCAGCTTCTACTAGATCCTTCATTGCGAAACACTTCCCGAGCCAAGATTTAACTTCTTGTAGCATCGGAATGTCGTTTCCAGTAAGTAGTATGTCGTCCACATATAAGATCAAGAATGTAATTACGCTCCCACTAGCCTTCTTGTAAACACACATCTCATCTTCATTTTTCTTAAAACCAAACTCCTTGTTTTTCTCATTAAATCAAAGATTCCAGCTTCTAGATGCTTCCTTTAGTCCATAAATGGAATTCTTAAGCCCACACACTTTATCAGGATGATTAGGATCGACAAAACCTTATGGCTGAGCCATATAGACATATTCACTTATATGTCCATTCAGGAAAGCCGTCTTGACATCCATTTGCCATATCTCATAATTATAATATGATGTTATGGCAGTCAGAATCCTGATACATTTAAGCATGGCTACTAGAGAAAAGGTTTCATCATAATCAATTCCTTGAGCCTGAGTAAATCCTTTTACTACAACCCTTGCTTTGTAGGTGTGTACATTTTCATCCATATAAGTTTTTATCTTGAGAACCCATTTGCTTCTAACTGCCTTGCTGTTTGGAGGTAAATCAAATAAGTCCCGGACTTGGTTATCATTCATGGATTGTATCTCAGTGCCCATGGCTTCTATCCATTTTTCATATTAAGGATCTGAAATAGCAGCCTTGTAGTTAATGGGTTCACTTTGACCGACTAAATATACTCCGTTAGTGTTGACGAGATAACCATAGCTCTCAGGCTCATGACGGGCTCTACGAGACATGTAGACACTTGGTGTTACATTTGTTCACTGTACATTCTGAGGTTCAGGCTCAACAACTGTTTGTTGATTTAATTGTTCTTCCTAAGACTGTGCATTTTTTGGTTCTCGAATCTCTTCAAGATCCAGATTATTTTCTATCAGCTCTCTGGTGAAGAATTCTTCTTCTAAGAAAACTTCTCTTCTGTTGATGAATACTTTATTCTCAACAAAGTTGTAGAAATAATATGCTTTAGTCTCTTTCGGGTAACCGACGAAAATGCACTTTTCGCCTCTGGGTTTTAATTTGTTAGAAGTCTCATGCTTAACGTAAGCATTAAAACCCCAGACCCTTAGGAATGATAAGTTAGGACTCTTTCAATGTCATATTTCATATGGGGTCTTATCTAACCTTTTGGTTGGAACCATGTTAACTATTTGGGCTGCGATTTCTAAGGCATAACTCCAAAAGAAGTGTGGTAGGGTTGTACAACTCATCATTGATCGAACCGTGTCTAACAATGTTCGATTTCTCCTTTCAGACACGCCATTATGTTGTGGTGTTCCAAGTGGAGTTAACTGTGAAACTATTCCACAATTATTAAGACGATCATCAAAGTCACAACTTAGATATTCACCACCTAGATCCGACAAATGGCATTTATCGTTTATCCAAGCTGATTTTGAACTTCATTCTAGAAGGTTTTGAATGTTACAAAAGCTTCATTTTTATGTTTCATCAAATAAACATAACCATATCGAATATAGTCTGTGAATGTTATAAAGTATCTTTCACCAGATCTAGACATTCTCCTAAAAGAACCGCATACATCCGTATGTATAAGACCTAATAGATATGAGGCTCTTTCACCAATTCCTAAGAAAGGTGCCTTAGTCATCTTACCACTTAAGCATGATTCGCAAATGTCAAACGTGTCTAAACCGGTGGATTATAGGATTCCATCAGTCTGGAGTTTTGATTTGCGTTTCTTGCTTATGTGACCAAGTCTACCGTGCCACAGATTGGTGGATTATAGTGTAACACCTGCCACGAAAATATCCAAGATTTGACTAAGGTACAAACCACAAGGACTATAAGTGTAAATAACCTATAGATCAAGGTTCAAAAAGTAGAAAACATGAAAATTCAACGGTAACGGACCGTCACAGACGGTAACGGACCGTCACAAGATGGTAACGGACCGTCACGGGTTGGGCACGCGAACCCTGATAGCTTGCCACATGTCCAGTGACTCATCTTTGAAATCTGACGCGTGGAAACCCTGTAACGGACCGTCACGCCCTGTAACGGTCAGATTCATCCTGGTGCGCCACGCATTAACTCCGTAACGGACCGTCACTCCTAGTAACGGTCCTTCACGACCCAAATTGACCGGAGGGTAACACGTGTCTGATGACTCGCGATCCCTAGTCTGGTGACGGACCGTCACCACCCGTAACAGTCCGTCACGGTCTCAGAACTTGCCCTATAAATAGATGGTCGAGTTCATTCCCATTCTTCACACCAACATCAACTATCTCTTCCATTTCTTGTTCCAGAGACCATCTAGCTCGCTCCCGACGATCCCATTTCGTTTCCCCGCTCTTTGTAGTGCCTGGTTAAGCAAGAAACACTCGTAGAAGTGCTGAAACGCTAGAGAAACCAAGTTAAGAAGATATTCTATAAGCTTTAGACTTAGAAGCTCATTCCTATAAACCATGGTGAATACTTTATCTCTCTGAAAACTTGTGTCAAACATTTTATTTACGAAATGGCCAAATAAAGGTTAAGAGAATAATACTTAACGTTCTTCTACGATGTCACACCCCCAAATTATATTATTTAATAGTTTAGAACGTTTCATAAAGTTTATAAACGTGGTTAAAATAATATAAGAATATATATTATTTTTAGTTGGAGTCACGGGTTGAAAATAATAGAAATATATTATTTTATTCGGAGTCATGGTTTGAAAATAATATAAATATATTATTTTATAAGTGAAAATACTATTCCGGGGCTAAAACACTTTTATATATTAATATAATAATATTGGGGATGATTTTTATTTAAAAATATTAATTAAAAAACGTTTTAAAAAATAAAAGGGTGTGGAGAGACTCGAATTCGGGTCTCTCCAAGACAAGCACATAGTCTTAACCAATCCAACCCGCTAGGGTATCGCACAAGGATCCGAATCGGTAGGATTTTAACATTCAAATCTCATGGGTTCTTTTCCCCCACGCAAGTCGAGCCAAAACCAGTCCCAAAACCCACGATTTGGACTTCGATCGAACTATAAAGCAAAGGGGTTTTGATCATTGGTCTATTTCGAACCTGTGGGTGCATTTAATTTGAAAACCAACAAGTTTAGGATCGTTAGATTTGGTTTAAGAAAGGCGAAACCCTAGAACTAGAACCTGGAATCGATTTGATCAATTCTGATATTAAAATATGTTGGATTCATAGGGCTTTCAACAAGGATGGAATTGTGAATCTAGTTATGTAAATTAATTGGATTATATTTGTGTCTAGATTAGGGTTCGATCAAACTGAGTTTGCGATGAACCCTAGATTCGGGTTACGTTAAATCTTGTCTTAATCTACTGAATTGATATGGGGCTTTTATTCTAAGGATGAAAACGAAGTTATAGGTGTAAATAGTTACCAGAATTAGTATCAGATTGATGGCGTATGACTAGAACAGGTCCGACTATGAACCAGTTGATCTCCGGTGACTTCCGCTGCTTCTCCGGTGAAACTAAATGGTGTTTCAGGTTCGGTAAGGTGCGAAGGAGGTGTGAAGATGTTTAATTCATGAATTTCTATACGAATTCGATGAATATGACAGGGTTTACCCACTATGTCGACGGTTAAGGCATTAATACACATAATTAGAGTTTAATCCGAATCAATGTCCGAGTTTAACGTGTTAATGATGGACGTTATTGAAGTGCACCTCGGTTATCAATTCCAACAGAAACAATCCTGATGCATGAATATGAGTTAGAAGTCACGAGTTTGACTTTTAGAAGTCAACCAGAACAAAGATTCATTAGATTTTGACTTTGAGAAGTCAACTGATTGAGTTTTGGGACTTGGTAGATTCAGTCCCTGAAGTTTCATGCATGTGAGTTTAAGAAATGGCAGATTTAGTCCTTAGGGTTTGAATTTGGGTTAAGTACTTGGTTGGTTGACTTTCAGAAGTCAATAGGAACTTAAATTACACAATTAGTCCTTGTAATATGAGTTTGGATAATGGCAGAAATAGTCCCTGGAGTTTGAGTAAGGTTAACTAGGTTAGTATATAACTGGATTTGGTTAACGGAGTTAACCTGAAAAGTTCGGGTTGTCATATACGAACAATGCATTCAGGTCATAGGTATGCTTAAAACTTGCAAGGGTTACACGAGTCTCGGGTGAAATTCCCGGATTACGGCTGGTGCTTGTCTTATAACAACTTCGGAGGCAAACCTGTCCATTGTTATAAGACATGACGCTAGTGTATACTGTGGTGCGATTGAACAGGACGGGTCTACTGAATGTGTGGATTGAACATAAAGTTGTGATTATGAAATTAATACTTGTTTGTGCCAAATGATTTTAATGTCAAGATAATTGTATTCACCGGCGTTCGCGCTGACGTTTTATTTTCAAAATGTTTTCAGGAAATGAATAAACTGAAATAAGAAAGGGGTATGGGCAGACATCAGATCTGACCTAAGAAAAGAAAATGTGAGAGGCAGACATCATATCTGACCTATGAAAATGATAGACTTACATGTTGGATTCTCAGGTCTCGGGTGTAGAAAATTCTAAAGAAAAGAAAAGGGAGATAGAACTAGGGAATTAATCAACCCTGGGTAGTACTATTTTCAGTGGCTATAAATGTATTTGATTTCAAACACTATGTTTGTAATCAAAATGAAAAGGGTATTTAAATCCCTATGTTTATAAAGTAAATATAAAACTTTTGTCTTCCAACTGAGTTTTGATATTTACAAATACAACCCTTAAGGTTGAAAGAATATTGAAACGGTCCTTTTTAAAAAAGACTTCCGTTGTATTTATAAAAACTCTGAAATCAAGTTCAGATGATGATACCAATCGTGGTCACACACGTCCAGGGGGTGCCTGGGGCGGGGTGTGACAGGGTTGGTATCAGAGCCACAAGTTTTAGCGAATTAGATACTTAGATCTAGTATCTAGGATTTAACCATAAGTTTATCTATTACTTAAAAATTAAGATAAGAAAACAAGGTAACCTTCTGACAGGTATGTAGTTATCTGACAAACGAAAGTGTTCTGTCTAAGGAAAGAGCGGTGTATAAATCTCTCCTAGATCCGTCGCTCTTACATGGGAACATATCTGTTGGAGGTACTACTCTGGAAAGATAACCATCCTTGTAGAGCTTTAGTTAAGATTAAGATACTGGCTTTAGTATCTAAGTCTTGACCAAAATAAGATAAATACTAATATTTTAAGATTGCAGATGTCTGGAGATAATTATGTACCTATTTATTATGACCCCAATCGTCCAATTAAACAAGAATCAACTGAGTATCATCCTTTAGGATCTCGAATGAATCCTATCTCTTCACCCTACTATAACGATGATCCATTTGCCATTTTCCCTAACAACAACTCTCCCGAATACCACCCTCAATCTTATAACTCTTCTAGTCAATGGATGGAAGCTGGTTCAAACTTCAGCAACTGGAATACAAATAACCAACAACTGCAAGGAAACAATGAAGCTGAATCAAGTTATATCCAGCAGAATAATTCAACAGAAAAAGATCCATATGAGGAATCCCACCAATATGAACCTGCTTCTGAAAACCCGGAAGACTATCCGTTCAATAATCCTATTTCAAATAGTTCCAACTATCAATCTTATAATTCTGAAACTCCTGTTTTATATGACCCCTATATGTGTTCCTGAACCTCCATATGATGGCCCTTTCAAAGAGTATTTCCAAACTCCTTCAGAATACCAAAATGTTTATAATGAAGTTATGATGGGACTTCGTAAGCCCCCTCCTAAATATGGTTATCCAGAAAGTATGCCCTCTTCCCCTATTGAATGTTTAGACCGTTCATTGCCCCAAACAGACGAAATAACAAGAAAGAAGATAATGGACAAAGCAAGAACCAAATTTTATGAGAAACAAGTATACGAATATGGAGAGGACTTGATGACTCTTGGAAAGAGCTTATGAAAAATTAGAATCGTTTTTGTTGTATTTTGTAATATATTTTCTATAATAACAAAATATCGTTTTGTTTATTTTTCAGAATGGTCGGAAAAAGGCAAGGGTCCTAGCTTTATTCGTAAATTTGCTCCAGCTAGTTATCATGAACGTAAAACCAATGAAACAACTATAGAAAATAATGAGGAAACTGAAAGTTCAACTTTTAGAAGCCTCGGAGAAATAGGAAACCCTAGTGTTCCCTATAATCCTTCTATAAGTTTTTATTCTGCTCCTACCGCTAGAGGTTATAATGTCACCCCATTATATTCCCGAAATTTTCATGAGGGGTATGCCGATATACCTTATGGAAATAATCCTGAAAAAGAAGAATGTGATGACTCTAATATACCTTACATTCCATACTATGAAACGATTCCCATCCCTGCTTCTCATATAAATGAGAATGCTTCAGGATGTGAAAGGGAACTAATGTTGCTGAATAGAATAGCTGAATTAGAACGAGAGAAAGCTGAAGTTGAAACTCGGAATGCTTTGCTAATAAAAGCTCTTAAAGAAAAGAATTTTAGAAATTTCTAGGAACAATAATTTCTATATGTATCATCTTTTGTAATATATTATTATCAATAAAAAGGTTTTGTTTTGATTCCAATCTCATTTCTATATAGTATGTCGAGAAATATCGGACCTTCACATCACACCAGGGGAAAGAAGAAATAGACAGCAGTTGAAAATACTGCTACTGAATCCCGAAAGGAACTCCAAAAGATGATCATGGAAGGGATCAAGGACTCTCTTCCAATGATCTTTACTGAATTAGAAAGAGACAAGCCGATAGGCTATCTGCACAGCCGTCAAATCAAAAATCTGTCAATTCTCAACCTTTAACCCAGCATACCCGAACAATCACGCAGTTCTAACCAATTACTCTGAAACCTGAAGGTTCCGCAACTCATAAAACCGAGAAGACTACGAAAGAAAAATATTACCATGACTCTTCTGAAGATGAGAGTATGGGTAATAACTATGGTCATATAGAAAAGAAGAGGAAAGTGGTTGGTTGTACATACAAGATGTTTCAGGACTGCAAGCAATATAACTTCTCTGGGAGAGAAGGAGGAATTGCCACATTAAGGTGGATAGAAAAGAATGAATCCGTATTGGCTATCAGCAAATGTGTTGAAAAAGACAAGGTTCTTTATGCCTTGAATTTATTCAAGGACCAAGCATTAGAATGGTGGAACAACATTGTTGCTGCCAAAGGAAGAGAAACAGCCTATGCAATGGGCTGGAGTGCTTTCAAAACCTGAGTAGAAAAGAAATACGTTCCCCAGAATGAGAGGGAATAGATAGTAGGAAAATTCTTGAGTCTTAAGATGATAGGAACAAATAATCAGGAGTATTCCACCAAACTCCTTGAATATGCTAGAATAGTTCCACATCGTGCTACCCCTGAATCAAACCTGATAAAGCGTTATATTTGGGGTTTGATTGGAGAAATTTGCGACATGGTCAAAGTCGCAAATTGTGAAAATCTTGATGATGCTATGGATCTAGGAGCATCACTAACCAGCAGTTTGATTAGAAACCAGGAGGAAGGAAAGAAGAAGAAGGACTCTGGGCAAGGCCCAAGTGGATCAAGGAAATCTAATTTTACTCCCCGAAACAACAACTCTTCCATTCCAGAATATCCCAAGTGCTGAAAGAGGCACTTAGGACAATGTCATGCTGGACTTTTCTGCAACTTTTGCAAGATGTCCGGTCACAAAGCAGAGAATTGTTTCGAGAAGAAGCAAATCACTTGTTTTGAGTGTGGTGAAACCGGCCACATCAAAATCAGTTGTCCCAAACTAAAGAAAGCTGATGGGACTAGTCCAAAACCTGCAGATGGAGTAAAGAAGAATGCGCGAGCATTCGTTCTCCATACTCATGAAACAACAGGTATGCCCGATGTCATTACGGGTACATTTCTCGTCAATGATATTTACGCTCGAGTTTTGTTTGACTCTGGTGCAAACCAAAGTTTTATAGATCATAGATTCTGTAGACTGTTAAATAAAACTCTAGATAAATTAGATAAGAAATACGTGGTAGAGACTGCCAACGGGGACCTAGTTCAAATCTCTGAAATTCTAAACGATTGTAATATCACACTATTAGGACATGTTATTCCTGCACAACTGTTGCCAATGACTTTTGCAGGTTTTGACATTATTCTAGGAATGGATTGGTTAGCCTCTAACCAAACCCGTATCCTGTGTGATAAGAAAGTTATAGAACTTCGTTCAAAAGGCAATATCTTAACTATACATGGCGATAAATTATCCAACTCGTGGCTAAATTCTTTGTATTGCTAGGTTGAAGATGAAGTTTAGTGTATGTTAATATTTAACGTATTAATCTAGTGGTATATTTATGTCTTTATTTATTCGCTCTTAAAACCACCTTCTAGGTGGGCTTTTTTTAATCTTCTAAATTTGTCTTTACACTTGTGAGTGTTCTAAATTTTAAAGCGTAAGATCGTAAAACCTTTTTAATCAAACTTTTCTTGAAAATTGTACATATTTGTACAAGAAGATTTTGATAAGCCAATGTTTGGTTAATACTAAAAAGTTCGTACGTCTTTATACGAACTTGTTATGAGACCAAAAATTGGTGAACTCACGTTGGGAACGATACATCTTTATACATGGTCCCATTGTTGCACCGCCTCCCAGTGAACAAAGTCTAATCACTCTTTTACTAATAATACTTAAGCATTTAAGTTCGATATCTTAAACCAACTTGGAGATAGCATTCAAAGAGTTGAGGGGAATTGAGGGGAACGTTATCCCTAGCGGGAATTATTACCATTTTATTATTAAAGATTATAATTCGTGAACCAAATGTTGTGAGAATGAGGCTCTAGCGGTGTACCGTTCACACATTTGTATTAGTCATACCACCTGATTAGTCAACTTAACATTATCATATACCCAGCGGATTCGAAGCCAAAGCAATACTTTTCGTGACCTGATCATCTTCGATATTTACTTTCTTGTTATTTACTATTTTGCTATTTACATTTCTATTACACACTTCACGCACATTTTTACTTTTCTGTCATTTACTTTTCTGCTTCACAAGCACACAAAATCCACTCACTAATTAAATCGGCTAAACGATAACAAACGTTGAGTATTGGAACTGGACCGTGTCCATTGGTTCGATGCTTGGTTCTTACCTAAACTATATTACGCCGCGATAGGTACACTTGTCTATTGTGTGTGTTTTAAGTTTAAAGTAATTATCATTTTGTAAATTTAAAACCTGATCTCGTGAAACCAACATTTCCAAAACAAATATTTATTTATATATATTTTATATATTAAACACGACAAATCAAGTTTTTGGCTCCGTTGTCGAGGACACGGTGATTTCAAGAAAAAATCGAGTTAACAGATTAGCTTTTTAGTATTAATATTTTCTATATGTTTTTCTGTTACGTTTGTTGCAGGTAGTGTATGATCCATAGCTCCACTACTGGTTTATATCAACCTTTAGTAGAGCCCAAAAGATCATTTCACCACCGAATACGAGAAAACCGTGCTAGAAGAATGGCCATAGAAAATCGCACTATTTCCGACTTTGTTAGACCGTCACTTGAGGCTTTGGGGTCTAGCATCACAAGGTCGACGGCTGACGCTAACAACTTCGAGATCAAATCGCATGTCATTCACATGATCGAATCATCATGCACTTTTCATGGATTACCCGATGAAGATCCACATGCCCACATTGCAATTTTCCTCGAAATTTGTGACACCTTCAAACTAAATGGAGTTTTGAATGGCTCAATTCGACTCCGAATGTTTCACTTCTTCTTAGGGGACTGAGCTAAAGCATGGCTAAACTCTCTTCCTACCAGTTCAATCACTACATGGGATGATCTAGCTCAAAAATTCCTGTCGAAAA
Organism: Smallanthus sonchifolius; assembly: GCA_023525975.1. Lineage (NCBI taxonomy): Eukaryota > Viridiplantae > Streptophyta > Magnoliopsida > Asterales > Asteraceae > Smallanthus > Smallanthus sonchifolius. The sequence goes on from CM042021.1 coordinate 108,066,929, forward strand.
ACTTCCCGCCAGTAAAAACTAAAAAATTAAGAAATGATATTACCACTTTCACACAACAAGATGGTGAATCACTATATGAGGCATGGGAACGTTTTAAGGATATGTTGTGGAAATGTCCTCATCATGGGCTAGAATTCTTGTTACAAGTATCATCATTCTATAATGGGTTGCATAATCTGGTTTTGGACAACAACAACAGTTTCAACAAAAACAAACTCAGAACATTCAGCATCGTTAGCAATTTCAAGGAACTAACAAACCATGTAATGGGTTAAGCTTAGAGGATGCGGTAACTAAGTTGATTTCTACAACTGAAAGTCAAGCCCCTCCTAGCGGATGCTCGTCACAAACAATATGAAGAGAAGTTTAGTCTTCACGAAGCTGAGTTTAGGACACAGAAAGCAACTCTTTATCCATCGAAGTACAACTAGGACAAATTGCAAAACTTCTATCCTAAAGACAACTAGGATGTCTTTGAAGGAACACTGAAACAAATCCAAAAGCGAATATTAGTGCTATCACTCTGAGAAACAGTAAGGTTTACCCAGAACCATGAATGCCCGAAGAAAAGGAAGAAGTACAGACACCACTAAGCGAAATATTCACTGGAGTACCACTTCATCCACCTGTCATAGAATCAGCTGCTCAAGAATCACCACCAAAGGAGAATCCACAACCTGCTCCAGTGAACACTCCACCTATCGTTACGACAAAAAGAACCTTCAAATCTCACATACCGTACCTAGGAAGGCTAGTGAAGCAAAGGACTGATGAACAATATGAGAAATTCATCGAGCTTTTAAGTCAAATCCATGTTAACCTGCCTTTCCTAGATATAATTCAACAAATGCCTAAGTACAGATGTTTCTTAAAGGATTTTCTCCCTAACAAAAGAAACATGGAAGAAGCAGTTAAAAGAACTAATGAATGTGTCGCTCTCATTGAACGATGCCTTCCAAAGAAACTCTCTGATCCTAGAAAGTTTTCTTTACCATGTTCTATCGGACCACTACCGATAACTTTCGCACTCGCTGATCTTGGAGCAAGTGTGAACGTGATGCCATACAACATGTTCAAAAGACTAAAGATTGGGAATCCGCAACCTGTCAATGCAACTATCGAGCTTGCAGATGGAACTATTAAATCACATATGGGAGTTATTGAAAATTTATTGGGGAAAGCCGACAAGTTTATCTTCCCTGCCGACTTTATGGTCTGAAATGGGGCCCGACTATTCAGTCCCTTTGATTTTGGGTCGCCCATTCCGCTAGAGCAACCATCGACATAATCGAATGTATTCTGACACTTCGTGTTGGAAAACAATCGGTAGCCTACAACATCGGGGGCAACGAATGTTTATCCTATGATCCCTTTGAAATTGCACAATTCATAGACACTGATCTGGACTACCAACTTAAGAAAGCTAAGGAAATCAACAAAGGAAAGAAACTAATAAATCGACAAGGATCTCAATAACACTAACTGGATTGACAACTATTGGGACCAGCAGCCGAAATTGACTAAGAAAAAGAACTGGAAGGAAGGAATGGGAGACACTGGGGAGATCCAAAGCCCCTGCCTGAAGATAGACTGATGAAGCACGTACGGGTCTGGCCAACGACCCTTAAATAAACATGGCGCTTCCGGGAGGCAACCCGATAATCATGAAAAATTTGAGAAGTTGGTGCATACGGCAGAACACATGGACCTCAGGTTTGATTGTTCAAATTTAAGTTTCTCATACTTCAGCTTCCGGGTATGCCTTCTCGATACTAGGACCTTAGTAGCTTAACTACTACCCGTTGTTTTCATTTTTTGTTTTTATGTGTTTCTTTGTGTGTCAAGTAGCATAGCATCACCAAATAGTTTCTCTATTTCTTTGAGGAGCTCCGCTCCACCTCTACAAGCTTGGATGTCGGAAAACCACATCAAATGTGTGAGAGATTTGATAGAAGTTTTTGGCATCACACTGACTACAATCACAATCATTGGCCATAGGTTATACACCGAATTGACCGGGGGAGTACCAGTTTCTTTTCCCTTAAAACTTCATGCATTTAAATTTCTACATAGCATTTCATTACATGCATTTGTACATTGAGGGCAATGCACAGTTTTAAGTGTGGGGTGGGAATTAGAGATTCAAAACAAACTTGTTTCCTCAAAGCAGTAAAACTAAACCCGTGATTTTCTACCCATTTGACTAAAACCTTACTTAATCCAAAAACTTATTTTCCTAAAAACCCTAAAAATTTTGAAAATTTTAAACCCTAAAAAAATCAAAACCTTTTTGAGTTCGCGCTTAAATAAACTAAAAAGAAATAAATGGAAACATGACAAGTAGAAACAAATGGTTATTATGCATAACGATTCACTAAACCCTATCCCATCTGTTTTTCATGTGAGAATAATCTGAGCCTTTCATGAGCATTATTATCATCATATTTTCAGATGTTCTTTCGTTTGGTATACTGAGTGTTTTTCGATCGGATTTTATGCATAATTAGAACTTGGGTGACTTATACATATCAAGACCATGAACTAGTAAATGTATGGAAACGATTGAGGCGCCTAGGACTTTATTACCCTTATATATTATCCTTAATCCTAAAATACCAAAAACAAGCCTAGATAGCCCTTTGAGCCTTAGCGTTTTCGTTTGTACTAGCCACATTTATTACCAAACCAGCTTTTCATAAATACCCGTTATTGGCTAACTGTGTTAAAGATGGAGAATTATTAGTTTATCTTATGTCGTTATTTCAAGTTTGCAACTGTTAAGACAATTTAGAAAGGATTTGATTTACTCAAGGAATTGGAATATACATTAGAAAGTAGATGTATTAGGAAAAAACAGCCGAACGATCTACAAGGAAGATATGGAAAAATTATTTCAAGAAATTAAGGAAAATGATTTATTGACAAGTTAGTCTTGATGTTTCAAAAAAAAGAGACGTTGGCCTTTTACCGGTTAGACCTAAAAGAGTTGTACATGCATTCTTTCGATTTCAATTTACTTTGTAGAAATAAAGACTAATGGCTACAAAATTCTCTAAGTACAAATGTTACTGATCTCAAAGATTGCTGCGGATCGACAAAGTTGCAGCTGATAGGCTTTATCCGCTGCTTACCAAAACTTGCAGCTGATAGGCTTTATCCGCTGCTGACCAAAACTGCAGCTGATATGTCTTATCTGCTGCTGACCAAGTTCCAGCTGATAGGCCTTATCTGCTGCTGACCAAAGTTGCAACTGATAGGCCTTATCCACTGAAGATCAAAGTTGCAGCTAATAGCCTTCTCACTGAAGATCAAACGTTGCAGCTGACTGTTCTTGATAAAGCAACCAATACCACTGACAACTTTCTGCTGTTACACTAACACACTCCACGCAGAAAGAATGTCATTGGCATAAGATAATAAATACAACAACGCTCTCCTTTTGAGTATTAAAGCAATGATGCAAAGAATACGTTTGAATAAAGTTAACCTTTGTAGTTATTATTATTGTCTGTATATGTAGAATAGCTTCAATACAAGATCAACGGTCTGTGTTAGATCTGATCCTTAGAATCAGGGGTCTGTCTTGATTCTAAGTTACTGTATAAGTAGTACTTAGATTCATTGTAAAAGTACTTTTTGCTTAAGATTTTTCTCTGTAATCTTGTAACACTTGAAGCTTAATACAAATTGCATTTATCAGTATTCTTCTCGTCTACTTGTTTACTTTAACTCACATTTGTTTAATCATTCTCTGGTTCTATTCTTATCTATCTCTTTGCTAAAAGTCACTCATTGTCTAAAAGACAGAAATGGCTCAAAACAATGGATTTGAAGATATTGGAAGCATCAACAGACCACCAAGACTGGTGTCTGGTGAAGATTACGATATGTGGAAGAACAGAATGGAAAGCTTCTTCTGCTATCAGGAATATGGGATGTGGAAATCCATTAAACATGGACCATACATACCCATGGTGTCCTCTGCTGATTCCGGAGGTGCACTGGTTCCCAAAGAACCCTCCAAATACTCTGATGAAGATATCAAGAAAATGGAGGTAGACTTCAAAGCGTTGGGAGCCATTCAAATGTGCTTACCAAATGAAGTTTTCACAACTTCAGAGGTTACAAAACTGCTAAGGAGCTATGGGAGGCTCTTGAGAAGATGTTTGCTGGCTCAGAGGAAGTCAAAGAAAACAGAAGGGACATCCTGAAGCAGCAGTACGAAAACTTCGTCTGGAAGGAAGGTGTGTCCCTAACTGTTTTATATAACAGATTTAATTAGTGAGATGCAGTGCTCAAAGGTGAAGCTGGAGAATGAAGATATTCTAAAAAAAATCATCAGGTCTTTACCTAGCTGCTGGACACTCTACATAGTGTCCATTAGAAGAACTGAAAATCTGAAGACTCTCCAAATGACTGAGCTCTTTGGTATGCTGAAAACCGATGAGCTAGAGATGATTCAGGCAAAAGAACGAAGCTCAAGCTATCAAAATGTCTCAACATCCACCACTACCTCTGCCCTCCACTCTGACCACTCAGGTCCTAGTTCCAGCAACTACTATCCTCCCATTGTCATCCATCCACAAACTCCAACCTCTCAAACAAACACCTCACCATTTCTCCTAGAAGCTCCTCCTCAAACCTCAACCTTTGCTGCTTTTGTCTCTGAAAACTCAAGCAACATGTCCTTTATCAACGAGGATCTGGAATTCTTCCATCCAGATGACTTAGAAGAAATGGACATACAGCACTCGTATGCCATGCTCTCTATAAGAGCAAAAAGGTTCTACTCTAGAACCGGAAGACCCATTCCAAGCAACAACTCCAACACCAGAGTTGGATTTGATAAAAGCAAACTAAGATGTTACAACTGTAACCAACTGGGTCACTTTGCTAGAGAATGCAAGGAACCAAGAGCCAATCCAGCTACTCCTCAATCAAGACAAGCTCACCAAGCCCAACCCAGACAACAACAGCAACAAGCTATTCCTCCAGTTCAAACTGCAGCCTGTGCAACTGTTGGAACTTCTGACTTCGACTGGAGCTTTTAGTATGAAGAGCTGCCTGCCAACAACCAAGCGCTTATGGCAGACACAACTGAGATACCGCCTCAGGTATATGAACATCTCTGTTCCCAAGCTTGTATTAATAAGGTGTTAGGCTACATAAAGCATAATCAAACCCCTATATATCAAAATGAAGAGTTTCATCAAATGAAATCTGAATTCATAAAGGTAGAAAACAGTTATAAAGAAAAAATTAACTGCCTAAAGAAAGAGATTTCATTACTAAAACATGAACAAAGCAATCTTGAAACTCAGATTGATGATCTACTGGCTAGACTAAAAGCTACCAGAGCAGAATTGGTAGAACAAAAAGTTCATGTTGATAAATATGAATTTGCATCTAAAAATATGCAAAGACTTTTAGATGCTCAAATTCATGAAAAGGTAAAAACTGGTCTGGGGTATCATGGTGAAAAATACCAAGTCGTTGCACCTCCTGCTGACTACGTTGCCATCCATGAACCAAGCTTCAATCTCTCAAATCTTGAAAAGGCCAACCGAGATCTTGATCCTTCAATATATGAACCACTGGTGTAAGAATACACTACCTCATCAAAATCTGAGTCATCTTGCTCACAGTCCACTAAAACTGAGGAGATCTCATCACCAGTACAAGTACTAAAGCCTGTTCTTGAAGTCATTCAAACAAGTACTCCTGTTCCTTTACCAGCCGCTCCGGTTCCTATACCTTTCAACCAAATCATAATTAGCTATCCTCTAGAAGGAAGGAAGCTAAATGTTGAAAAGGGGAAGTCTTCAACCTCAAAGCCTCAAAGAAGGTGTTTGATATATGCCATAAGCCTGGAGAAAGAGTTCCATGTGTTCAAAAGACATTGGAAGAAGCTACTTTTGAGCACAACAAAGCTCACCCTTGGAACTTCAAAGACCTTTTCAAAAGAAAGGATTATGTTTATCTTTCAAGGGACAAACTGGCAAAATCATGCTTTGTCTGTGGATAAATAACCACACTGCCAGCACCTGCTTCTACTACCTTCAGCAGCAAGGAAACCTCGGGCAACGTGCTTTTGAGAAGACAAAGAAGAACAAACAGGTAAGAAGGTTTGAAGCAAAGACAACTCAATTCAGAAACTCTCTTTCTCCACCAAGGGAGCAGTTGTCAAAATATCAACAGACGTGCATCATCTGTGGTGAATCAGAGCACTTTGCTGCAAATTATCAATTTAACCCTTTCAACCAGATCCTTCATCAAGCCCCTCAAAGACGAAAGGTAAAGAAGGATCAGCATACATTGGTTGTTAAACCATCAGCAGCCAGAAAAAATGTTGGTAATCAAATGAAGCACAAGAAACCTAAAGACAAGCCTTCAGCAGCAACCAAATCTGCTGCTGCTCAAGCAAAACCATCAGCAGCAACAACATCTGCTGCTGATAAGCTTAAATCAGCAGCTGCTGAGAAGCCAAAGCCATCAGCAGCAACAAAATCTGCTGCTGATAAGCCAAAATCCCTAGCAGCAAAATCTACTGCTGTTAAAAAACAGCCATCAGCAGTCAAAGCAAAATCAGCTCCTGACAGAGAAAAAAGAACAGGAAAACCATCTCCTCAACAATGGAAAGCCAAGATCCCAATTTCTATCACTCCAAGACTTATCATTGGTTCTATTGAATGCACACATGATGAATCTAACATTCCAAGAACCCTTTTCTTCAAGGATGCAAGCTCTTGGACTCCTCCCACTAACTAGATCTCTATCATGTGCAGGGACTGCCAGGTCACAAGAATAACACCTGGGTGGTAGACAGTGGTTGTTCCAGGCACATGACAGGCAACAGATCCATCCTCTCCAACTTCAGACATTTCAATGGAGGATATGTTGCCTTTGGAAGTGACTCAAAGGGAGGATCCATTACTGGACAAGGAACTGTGTCCAACGAAAGAATGAGCATTGATAAGGTCAACTATGTCAAAGAATTAGACTTCAATCTCATGGGTGTTTCCCAGGTCTATGATAAAAAGCATTAGATGCTCTTCACAGATAAAGAATGCTTCGTACTGTCTCCAGGCTTATCCATACCTCCTCCAGAAAAGATTTTATTAACTGCTCAAAGAAAAGAGAATCTCTATGTAATGGACATGAATGAAGTCACTCCATCTGGGAGTGTTTCCTGTTTTCTGTCAAAAGCCTCAGTTGATAAATCAGCTCTCTGGCACAGGAGATTAAGTCATGTAAATATCAAAACTATTAACAAACTGGTAAAGGACAATCTTGTCAGAGGGCTTTCTAACAAAGAATTCCAGCTAGAAGACCACTGCATTGCTTGCTTAAAGGGGAAGCAACACAAGAGTTCTCACAAGCCCAAGACCTTGAATACAAATGACACTCCACTACAGCTACTGCACATGGATCTCTTTGGTCCTACAAATGTCATGTCAATGGGCAAGAAGTCATACTGTATGGTGATAACTGATGACTACACCAGATTCTCATGGGTATACTTCTTGAGAACTAAAGATGAAACTGCTGAAATTCTCAAATCCTACATTCTTAGGGTAGAAAAATCAAAGCAATCAAAAGGTGAAGATCATAAGGTGTGATCAGGGCATAGAGTTCAAGAACCACACTTTAAACTGTTTCTGTGAAAGCAAGGGGATAGAAAGACAATACAGTGCTCCAATAACTCCTCGACAAAATGGAGTTGCTGAAAGGAGAAACAGAACTCTAATTGAGTCAGCAAGATCTATGTTGGCTGACTCAAAACTGCCTCTCACATTCTGGGCAGAAGCAATTAGCACAGCCTGCTATGTGCAAAATAGAGTTCTCATCGTCAAGCCCCTCAACAAGACACCTTATGAACTTTGGTTTCAAAGAGTTCCCTACATTGGGTTTATAAAGCCCTTTGGGGTCCATGCACCATTCTCATCACACATGGGGTTCTTCCTAAGTTTGGTACCAAATCTGATGAAGGATATTTTGTAGGCTATTCCTCTCAATCAAAGGCCTACAGAGTATTCAATTCAAGAACAAGAATTGTGGAAGAATCAGCAAATGTGGAATGTAGAGAACACATCGTCTGTGAGCAGGGAAAAGGCCCAAACTGGCTCTTTGACATAGACTCCTTCTCCCAAATATTTGAGCCTCTCACCTTCTCAAATATGGAGTCTAACTCTACACAAACACCTGCCTCCACTTCATCCACTGACTACAGACTGGATTTTCCCAAACCTTCTATCCGTCTGCGAAGACCATCCATTGACCCTCCATCAGTCGTGGAAGCAATTGAAGCAAGCGAAGATGAAACATGACTCTCCAATGTCACCAGCAGCCTGTCTGAAACTGGAAATTTAGATGAAGACTCTTCGGTAAATTCTGTAGATACTGTTGATGCTATTGCTGAAAATATTGATGTGGTTGCTGATATTGAAGACTCTTCCACCATGAATGAAGAAACCCCTGATCAAAATCAAACCAATCTGGGGAAAGGGATACAACTGGAGGTGGTACCAGCATAGAGGATCCACAAAGAACATCCTCAAGAAAATATTATTGTCCAAGTCCACCAAGGAGTTCTCACAAGAAGCAAATCTCACGAGGCTAATATATGCTTGTTTTCATGTTTTCTATCTCAGGTGGAACCCAAGAAGATAGATGAGGCACTCAAACACATCAGCTAGATTGAGGCAATGTAGGAAGAGTTACTGCAATTCAAGAGGTAGGATGTCTGGAAACTTGTTGATCTTCCACCAGGTCAATATGCTATTGGCACACGATGGGTTTTCAGGAACAAGCAAGATGAGAGAGGCATTGTAGTCAAAAACAAAGCCAGACTTGTAGCTCAAGGCTACACACAGGAAGAAGGAATTGACTATGATGAAGTCTTTGCTCCTGTTGCCAGGCTGGAGGCCATCAGAATCTTCCTGGCATATGTTGCATCCAAGAATTTCACTGTCTATCAAATGGATGTAAAGGGTGCCTTTCTGTATGGAAAGATTGGTGAGGAAGTATATGTCAAACAGCCTCCAGGATTTGTAGATCCTGCATATCCTACTCAAGTGTTTAAACTAGACAAAGCTCTGTATGGCTTACATCAAGCACCAAGAGCCTGGTATGAAACTTTGTCAGGATATCTACTAAGCAACAACTTCAGAAGGGGTGCTATTGACCAGACCTTGTTTATCAAAGATGAAGGGGGAGAAATCTTACTAGTTCAAATCTATGTTGATGATATCATCTTTGGATCAACAAGGAAAAAGCTGTGCAAAGACTTTGAGATTCTGATGCACTCAAAGTTTGAAATGAGTTCAATGGGTGAACTAAATTTCTTCTTGGGTCTACAAGTCAAACAAGTCCCAAATGGAATCTTCATCAGCCAATCCAAATATGTAAAAAGCATTTTGGAAAGATTCAAGATGGCTGACTGCTCTGCTGCAAGAACCCCTATGCAAGTGCACCTTCAGCTGACTCCAGACAAAGATGGCCAAGACACTGATCAACATCAGTACCGTGCAATGATAGGGTCTCTCATGTATCTCACTGCCTCAAGGCCAGATATCATGTTTGCAGTATGTCTCTATGCAAGATTTCAAGCAGCTCCAAAGGTTTCACATATTCGAGCTGTCAAGAGAATTATTAGATACCTAAAAGGATCCCCAAGACTTGGGCTTTGGTACTCTAAAGATGACAAGTTCAATCTGTATGCATACACTGACAGTGATTACAGGGGATGCAACTTGGACAAAAAGTCCACATCAGGGGGATGTCAGTTTCTGGGAGGAAGACTGATTTCATGGCAGTGCAAGAAGTAAACATGTGTTTCAACTTCTACAGCTGAAGCAGAATACATTGCAGCTTCAAGTTGCTGTGCACAAGTCATCTGGATACAAAATCAAATGCTGGATTATGGGATGAATTTCATGGCAACTCCAATTCACATTGACAACATGAGTGCTATATCAATCACAAACAATCCAGTGCAGCACTCCAAGACAAAGCACATGACATCAGTTATCATTTTATAAGAGATCAAGCTGAGAAAAGGAGGATTATTTTAACCAAAGTTCATACAAATGAGCAATATGCTGATTTTGTTTACAAAACCTTTTGATGAAGCTAGATTTAGATATTTAGTTGAATCCATTGGTATGATGAACTTTGATTAAAATCTATCCGTAAAATTCTATTTTAAAATGTGTTTTGTCTTTTGTTATAAATAAAAGTTATAAGTCAGCAGCATTTTTGTCCTTCAGCTGCTGACATGTTTAATCTTTAGCAGCAAAGGATTTGCCACCGACTGCTTTAAGTTATCAACAGGAACAAGTTTCCTACGGATAGCTTTAAGGCTGTCAGCAGCGACATCCTTGCTGCAGATCATTGAATCCATCAGCAGCAATTGAGTTCGCTGCTAACAGACTTAACCTTCCGCAGCAACCAAGCTTGCAGCGGACAGGCTTATTCATCCACATCAACCAAGTTTGCTGCTGATGGGTAAATTCAAGTCCAAATTAACTTTTACCCGTTGTAAAAATTAACGCCAGTCTTTACCATGACTGCCTCGGTGTATTACAGCTGTAACAGTAAAAGGTAAATGAGGTTGTACTGTACAAGTCATTTTGCTTTTTCCATCCTCTGCCGTTATAAGAACAAATCAAATTTCCTTACCACCTCTTCACATTCAATTTCACCCTAAACCCACATCACTTTCTCTCAATTCCCCACCACATTCAAAGCTTTCCATCCTTAAAACACTCAAAGCCTTCCGTATTCTTAAACCTTCAAACCTTCCCTCCAAAATCAAACAACAATGGCAGACATCAATAACCCTGACGATAAGTTCTTCCCGTACGACAACCTTACAACATACTTAACCAAGGGAAAGAAATCAGAAGGATTTGATGATATGATCGACTTCCTATGCCAATCAAAGATCCATTTTGCCCTCACAACCAACTCTACCATATATATCCCTCATATGGAGGATTACCGCCGTCTACTCTACAGAACAGGGGATTCCCCAAATAAAAGCCAAGGTAGACGGCAAGGACATCATCATCTCTGAAGCTACCCTCTGAAAACATCTTAAGCTTCAAGATGAGGGAGCAGCCATCTCATACTCAAAGGACAAGTACATGAGGACCTTTGTATCCATAGGGTACACTTGAAATCAAAATGAGTATACAATAGAGAAGGCGCTGATGGGCCCTCCATGGAATATCTCTGCCACACTCTTCTCCAATGCATATCTCGGAAGAGAAGTGGATGGCATCAAGTGAGCTCCGCACTTGCATCTGCTTTCCATGGTATGATTACTGGCCTAGGTTTCAACTTTGCACACCTCATCTTTGAGGGTTTGAGATATAACCTTCAAGAGGGTGCAAAGCAACAATTTTTTATGTACCCAAGATTCTTATAGGAGGTTTTCAACCAGGAACTAAAAGAACTTTCAAAACCTGCAAGAATCTACATATTGTTGGGACATAAAAATAATATTTTTCAAAGTATGAGAACTGTTTCCAAAAAGTTCTCAAGGGTCAATGTTCCATTGTTATCTACAATGCTGAACATACAAAGTACCCCGGGTGACAGTTCAGCTATCCCATCTTATACTGATCCCACACCCTCCACATCACATCCTGAACAACAATCTGCTTCCACCATTCGAACCCCTGTGCATACTACTAAGGATTTACAGGTACAAAAAGTACTTACATCTGTTTTGGATGTTATCGTTCAACTGGAACAAAGGGCCCCAGTTGCAACGACATACACCAGAAAAAGGAGCAAGAAGACTCCTTCTCTTCTTGTCTCAAAGGCCCAAACCCAACCTCTAAGCCCTCATTCAGAATCCCAACATTCTGATGAGAATACCAAAAGGGACAGCCACAACACTAGAGAGACTTCCTTGGAAGCCTCACTATTAGGATCAGGATCACATCCCGGATCCATAGATCAACCCCCTGAGCCATTCCATCATTTCTCTTCTCTGAACCTAAGTGCAGAGGCACCTGGTCAAGATGATATACCTTCTCCAACAACCACTATATCGTAGGTATTGATTGACTTGGCTGCTGGCGCACCCAACCCAGGTTCATCACCCAAGAAGGTTCACTCTGGTAGTATTGATAGAGTGAATGTGGAAAGGGCTATCACTACTCCTGGTACATCAACTGCCCAGGAGGACAGTGATAACATAGCTAAGACCCTAACCACGGCAACTCCCAGTGAGGATGTTTCCTGTGAAACACTCTTCACTGAGAGGAGTCCCAGGCGCCAAGAAAACCGGGTGATGGGGATGCAGAGGCTAGGCCTAAGGCCCCATCTAGCTCCAAGGATTCCACAACTGTGGATAAGGATAGACTGAAACTTCATAACTTGGAATTGACGGCCAGGGTGGCAATGCTAGAGGCTGAAGTGTCCAAACTAAGAGACCAAGTCTCTATGCATGAAGCCCATCAATGCCCAACTGTGCATACTCCTTCTCTTGTATCAGTGGAAACTCAAACAGATATATCCCTTTTCACTGATGCAACCAAAAAGGGGGAGGTGGTTACCAAGGAAGATGATGCTGACAGCATCGAAGAATGGATACAAGAGCAGACTGTGTTTCAAAGTTCCCTATACAAACCTGCTTTTGTTCAAATCCATGACTTGCCAGACTCAGTAGATGAAGAGGAAGATGTCACTGAGGATTGGAAGTTAGTTGTTCGAGTTGTTGATGAGGTGCTACAAGAAGAAACTCTCCATGAAGACACACCTCCATCATTCAGCCTTCTTCCTGAAGCTGTAGCCATAATAAGTCATTCATCTACCCCCCAACTCTTCCCAACTTCAAAGAAGCTAGAATTTGACTCCATTCTAGCTTCGGGATATGATGAAAGAGCTGAGAGATTCTGGATTGGATGGGAGTTTAGTGGAGTAGAAGAGCTAAACTGGAACTCTCTTAATGCCCTCCAAGTTCTCAATCTGTATCTGACAAAATGTGTCAACACTTCATCAGATCTCTCAGCAGAACTTGCAATCAGCAGGTTCTATGACTTAATGGAGGATAACATGCCCTGGTTTGAAAGACTACTAAAAGAAGCAAACATGGCGGCTTATCCTGAATCTTCATCAGCAGCAGAACAAAGACTGGCTCCGAGAAGACTTGACATAATCAGGAGCAGTACTTTAACTGAAGAAGAGGTTATCTGCTGGAGAAGATTCATGTACAACACAATGGTCAGGGATGTAGAAGTTCAAGGATGGATAAGCACTGACTCCCATGACTTCACCTTCTTCCTAAGCAATGGATCTTCTCTCTCAATCAACATCAAAGAGATCTTGCTCCTACCTTCAGCTTTCCTACACAAAGTCTTTGAGCTCAGATCACTCATCTTCAATGTTAACTCCTTAGAAAGTCAAGAAATGATCAAAATCATCAAGGATTCTCTTTATAAGGAGGAATCTGGATCTGACTCAGACCTATCCTTTCTCTCTTCTCCAACAGTTAGACTGAACACAGAAGAAGAATCAAAAAGAAGAGACGAGGAAAAGATGAAAGAAGCATGGAAAGAAGTGACAGGTATGGAATGGAAAGAAGATGAAGAAAGTTCCCTTCCCTTGTTCATTCCCCAATGCCAATGAAGCTAAAGCTGAGATCTCAACAGCATCTACTACACCTACTGTTGTGGTCCATGAAGCTGAAGCAGAGGCATCCAACAAACAAAAGGGAAAGGGACTAATGACCAAAGAAGATGAAGAAAGAATTGAGAAGGAGAAGAAAGAAAAGGAGGATAGAAGAAGAAGATGAGAAGAAGAGGAGATGGATGAACTAAAGAAAGCTCAAGACAGACTCACAGCCATTCTCCTCAGAGAACAACAGATCCAGCTGTATGCAAAACAGCTGGATGATCTGAAAGTAAAAATTCCTACAGTTTATCAAATTGAAGAAGATGAAGCTCTTGCTCTTCATCTGCAAGAACAATTCGATAAAGAAGAAGAAGAAAGAGGCTAAGTTCAGAATAACTGATTCTGAACTAGCCAAAGAAATGAGAGAGGAATGGGTAAAGGCTCTGATTTATCAAGGTGAGGATGTAGACTACCTTGAGAAACTATCAAATAACGAAATCTACAGAGCCTTCATGGGTCAGCAGGGTCAATTGGCAAACAAGAAAAAGGATGAAGAAGAAGAAAAAGCCAAACAAAAGTCCAAGAAGACCATTGCCTTTAACCGAAGATCCCATGAAGAAAGGAAGATCATGATTGACTTCCTTAAGGCTAGAAGAGAGAGTGGAAAGAGGCTAGGTCCCATGAACTTCATGAACCTGCAAGCCCTCTACCTTAAAGTCAAGAAGGATGAGGAAGAAAGACTGGGCAAGAAAGGCTACAATAAAAGGGTAATCATTCAAGAAGAAGAAAGGAAAACAAAGAAACCCAAGCCTTCTCCCTCACCCAACACTTCCTCAATCCAACAACCTTCCACTCTCCATCCTAGACCTCCCTCCTCTCCACCATCAAAGTCCAAATCCTCACACCCAGCTCCTACTCATCAACAACCTCCCAAAAAGAAAAAAACAATCCTACTTCCAAACCAGAAGACTCAAGAGAAATAATCAGATGGTCATACAACTCTCAAGACCAATGGTTTGAAGTTTTCAGGGGGAGGACCGAAGTTAAAAGATCAATTTATACAATTGTTGATGAGGTACTACAGCTTCCAGATTCTGATCTAAGAAGAATGATGGAGCTGGGTGAAGTCAATGAGCCCATGAATGAAGGTGGGAGACATCTGCTGCTGGAAATCAAACATCACTTCAACCCCAGCAGAGATGAAATCCTTGATGTCAAACCTCTCCAATCCCACTCTCCATTCATCAGCTGGTCCTACAATGCTGAAAAAGATGAGTTCACATTGACAGATGTTAAAGGACAGAAGATGAGATGTTCAAGCAAAGCTATCTTCAAAATGGCCAGCAAAGACATCAAGACTCTATCTGAGCTTCCTCTTAACAATCCCAGCAAGGACCAGAGAGGATATGAGGTTGAAAGAATTGTCAGCCACATGCAAAAGCTTCAGCAACAAAAGAAGTAAGAGAGTTTTGGTAGCATCAGTCTAGGGGGAGTTTGTAGAAATAAAGACTGATGGCTACAAAATTCTCTAAGTACAAATGCTGCTGATCTCAAAGATTGCTGCGGATCGACAAAGTTGCAGCTGATAGGCTTTATCCGCTGCTGACCAAAACTTGCAGCTGATAGGCTTTATCCGCTGCTGACCAAAACTGCAGCTGATATGTCTTATCTGCTGCTGACCAAGTTGCAGCTGATAGGCCTTATCTGCTGATGACCAAAGTTATAGCTGATAGGCCTTATCCACTGAAGATCAAAGTTGCAGCTGATAGCCTTCTCACTGAAGATCAAACGTTGCAGCTGACTGTTCTTGATAAAGCAACCAATACCACTGACAACTTTCTGCTGTTACACTGACACACTCCACGCAGAAAGAATGTGATTGGCATAAGACAATAAAAGACAACGACGCTCTCCTTTTGAGTATTAAAGCGATGATGCAAAGAAGACGTTTGAATAAAGTTAACCTTTGTAGTTATTATTATTGTCTGTATATGTAGAATAGCTTCAATACAAGATCAACGGTCTGTGTTAGATCTAATCCTTAGAATCAAGGGTCTGTCTTGATTCTAAGTTACTATATAAGTAGTACTTAGATTCATTGTAAAAGTACTTTTTGCTTAAGATTTTTCTCTGTAATCTTGTAACACTTGAAGCTTAATACAAATTGCATTTATCAGTGTTCTTCTCGTCTACTTGTTTACTTTGATTAAGTTGTGATTGTTTCCGCCAATCTCAACTGGAATAGAACCATCTTGTATTTACCGATCCTACATACTTTCTTGTATTCATTTCGCAAACAAAGCCTGAATTACCGCCCGAACTCCAAGAAAAAAATTTCAAAGCAACAAGTGATGTAAGGAAATGGTAGCACAAGCAAGAACAACTACCACCATTCTGCGGCTGGTCAAAAGGCGCCACCAAAAGAAGAGCTAAAATATATGACAAATGTGTGAAGTGTGGCAATTGGAGCCACGATGGAAAATGCAGCAACAATCAAACTTACTTCCAACATGAGTATACGCATCTGATTAAAGTAGGAACTATCAGGTTACATGCCGAAAGAACCATACGTAAAGGCAGTAATGTGTACTACGCAGTGACTGAAGAGTTGAACACGATAAGAAGCATCTGTCTTAGCAATCTGACCATAAACAAGCCCTCATATTAGTTATACCCTCGTTATCTGAGTACTGTAGAGGGACCCACTAGTATTTTTCATCTTAAGCCATGAAGCTATAGCCGTGTGTTCCACGTTAGCTGCAGCCCTTTAAACCCTTTTAAAACCCTAAAACCCAAAAAGATTTTCATTTTCACCCTTTATTTTCTTTTAGCCACATTACAACCCTTTTAAAGTCCTCTTGATTCATGCATATTACTTAGTTAGTTGGTGGAGACTTGATTTGCATACAAGCTTATGAACATTGCATAATTCGATTCGAACTCGAGTGTTCTGCTTGACGTATATTATCCACACATATATATATAACCTGAGAGTTGAGTGAGCAATGTGAGGAGTGATAGATTAGGCATAATTAAAGTTCTAGTAGGCTTGTCATGGATTCCATCATCCCAAAATAGAAAAACATAAAAATAGAATAAGCGACTCATGAGTTATCTCGGAGTCTCCAATTACTTAGAGCTCCCTTACCTTTTGTAAAGTTTTTAGTTATGGGTCTGATCATGCATGAGTTTGCTTGAGCAAAGTTTAAGTGTGGGATATTATGATATGCCCTAAATTATAAATGTTTTGCATGCATATTAATCCCCATATTGTGGTGCTAATTGAATAATAACCTTGCAATTGGTACTTAAAACGTTAATATTTCATAATTGCAGGTTATTCGATGTCCTGAGATAAACGAAGCTAAAACCAGTAAAAAAACACCAAGAAATCAAGCCTTTTGGAAGATCATTCTTTGACCCACAAGAAGTTAAAATTGGTCAACAACAAGTCAACAAGCAGGGAGCAGGCAGGGCAATGCACGGTCATGCATTGCATTGCACTGCCGTGCAAACCATTCCTTGCTCGCCAAGGACCCTGTACACTACCATTTGTGCCCGTTTTGATTCGCGAGGCCTTTACATGACCGTGCAACCCAATGCACGGCCGTGCAATGCACATTTTGAAGCCTATAAATAGATGGCTTGGGTTCTTGGTTACACACACCTTTCCACACCACAAGATACACTACCACAACTAAAGAAAGTCTGTTTCTATAGTTTAGAGTAGAGAGGCTCGTCCTCTTTGTCCGCAATAGGGGAGCCTACGAAACTCAGCTTTACGCTAGTTAGTATGGCCATTCGTGGATAAACTCTTTGTATTGCTAGGGTGAAGATGAAGTTTGGTGTATGTTAATGTTTAACGTATTAATCTAGTGGTATGTTTATGTCTTTAATTATTCGCTCTTAAAACCACCTTCTAGGTGGGCTTTTTATTATCTTCTAAACTTGTCTTTACACTTGTGAGTGTTCTTGATTTTAAAGCGTAAGACCATAAAACCTTTTTAATCAAACTTCTCTTGAAACTTGTACGTCTTTATACAAGAAGATTTTGATAAGCCAAGGCTTGGTTAATACTAATAAGGTCGTACATCTTTATACGAACTTGTTATGAGACCAAAAAGTGGTGAACTCATGTTGGGAACGGTACGTCTTTATACATGGTCCCATTGTTGCACCGCCTCCCGGTGAACAAAGTCTAATGACTCTTTTACTAATAATACTTAAGCATTTAAGTTCGATGTCTTAAACCAACTTCGAGATAGCATTCAAAGAGTTGAGGGTAACGTTGTCCCTAGCGGGAATCATTACCATTTTATTATTAAAGATTATAATTCGTGAACCAAATGTTGTGAGAATGAGGCTCTAGCGGTGTACCGTTCACACATTTGTATTAGTCATACCACCGGATTAGTCAACTTAACATTATCATATACCAAGCGGATTCGAAGCCCAAGGAAATACTTTTCGTGACGTGATTATCTTCGATATTTACTTTCTTGCTATTTACTATTTTGCTATTTACATTTCTGTTACACACGTCACACACATTTTTACTTTTCTGTTATTTACTTTTCTGCTTCACAAGCACACAAAACTCACTTACTAATTAAATCGGCTAAACGATAACAAACGTTGAGTATTGGAACCAGACCGTGTCCATTGGTTCGATACTTGGTTATTACCTAAACTATATTACCCTGCGGCCTATTGTGTGTGTTTTAAGTTTAAAGTAAATATCATTTTATAAATTTAAAAGCTGATCTCGTGAAACCAACATTTCCAAAACAAATATATTTATATATATATATATATATATATATTATATTAAACATGACATATCAGCGATCCTGGTGGCATGTGGCTAGAGTTTCCACTTTTGAATTCTAAATCTCTGGATCATTAAATCTCTAGATTTAATCCCTATTTATAACCCTTTGATAAATGGAATATTCCATGACATATTTTAAGAGAATATGGCATATTTCATATAGTATAAATAATATACCAAATTCAAATATTATATATATATATATGTATCCATATAGCTTTCATTTATTAAATATATCTATATATATATATTATTTATATTAATTCCCAATCAATACAAATACATACAGTTTGAACCCTTATCCATCTAGTTATTATTTCACAAATAATAATAAATAATATATTTATATTAATTATTCCCTGAATAATTAATGTCACAATTATCTTTCGTGTTTAATGTATCTAACACATTGATAAAAAATGTCGTTGCTCGTTGTGTGACTTTTAATGATCAACTCCATCAGCAATATTTTATTATGTTGCCACTTGAGCACTATAGATCCAACATTTTATACCTAATCCCAGTTTCCCATAACCTACTTCCTCTCCTTCGTCGCCACACCTAGGGGTGTCAATTTCTGACATGATTTCGAACCCGACACAAACCCAACACGAAAAAAAACAGGCTTGGGTTGGACAATACAACCCGTTTAAAAAAAAGGACGTGTTCGGGTTAACCCATTTAGAAAACATGTCGGGTCAGGGTTGACCTGTTTAATAAACAGGTTGGCCCACTAACCCGTTTAGGTTTCAATTTTTTTTTTAGTTTCACTTTCTAGAAAAAGATTGTTTAATTACTTTTAAATTTAGTGTTTAGCATAAAGTAATTATATTATACCAAAACGAATTAGATTTTTCGGTTTACCTTAAATGAATTAGATTTTGGATTTAGTAGTTTATGATTTTGATGTAGATAAATGGGTTAAATGAGTTAGGTTCGGGGTAACCCGACTTTAAGTGTATCCAGGTTAGGGTTGTACTTTTTGACACGAATAAGAATATGGGTCGTGTTCGGGTTGCATAATTCAACCCGCCAACCCGTCAACCCGTAACCCGGCAACCCGTCAACCCGCTAACCTGACATGATTGACACCCCTAGCCACACCCGATACCATCCTTCTCATCCCCGTCGCCACACCCGATGCCATCCGCCCCTTCATTGTCTCCACAACCGACGCCATCCACCTTACAAACGTCGTCACTACCGACGCCACCTCCTCCACCACCTCGTTCACGTCCTTCACACTTACGTGCTAATCCCAAACCACAGGTTCCTACTGTCCTTCTTCCAACCATGTCACAAAATCTTCCACATTATCCATCGAGCTCACATCCTTTACCATTGCAATAAACATCCTGAGTGGTGTCAAGCCATGACCAAAAATTTTTCAACACTTATTAAAAACGGTACTTGGTCTTTAGTTCTTAACATACCAAATACTAATGTCATTGATTGCAAGTAGGTTTACATGTTAAAGAAAGATCTGTTTGATGCTATCACTCGCTACAAGGCCCGACTTGTATCAAAAGGTTTTCGACAACAACTGGGTATTGACTTTCACAAGACCTTTACTCCTGTTATCAAATCCACTACAATCCAGGTAGTTCTGTCTCTTGTTGTCATAAATCAGTGGCCACTACCCCAGTTGGATGTTCAAAACACATTTTTGCATGGTTATCTAACAGAAATAGTTTACATCCAACAACTACCTGCCCGAATCCTATGTGTTTGTCTCATAAAGCTCTATATGGACTAAAACAGGCCCCTCGGGCATGGTTTCATTTCACAGGCTCTCCATGCATTGGGTTTATAGGTTCGAAAACAGATCTTTCTCTTTTTATTTACAAGTCAGGGAAGACCATCATACATATTTTAGTTACTGTGGATGACATCATTGTTACTAGCAACAACACCAAAGCTGTCAACACAGTCATTAAGCAACTCGGTACAGATTTTGCCTTAAAGGATCTTGGACTTCTTGATTATTTTCTCGGCATTGAAATTGTTTCACAGGGGCGCGACATTCTTCTATCTAAAAAAAAATTAGAAGTTCTTCAAAAGGCTGGCCTCTCAGATTCTAAACCGGATCCTTTACAAATGAGCTCTTCGCATACTTTATCTATTGGTGACAACACTTTATTTTTTGAAACGGTCAAATATCGACAACTAGTTGGTGCATTTCAATATGTAACACTCTCCGGACCGAATAATACATTTGTAGTCAATAAAATGTGAGTTTATGCATGCCCTAATAGATAATCATTGGTCTACAGTTAAAACGAATTTTACAGCATTTAAAATGCACCATCGATCAAAACTTATTCATTCGACATGATTCAGGATCCAAACTTCAAGCGTTCATGGATGTTCGCTGGCACGACACCTCCTCGCGCTCCGGCTGCTCTCTTCGAGCCTTCTCTCAGTCCACAGGGTGATTTGCCATTTATTTGGGATCTAATCTTATTTCATGGGCTGCCCGAAACATCGAACAATTTCCCGGTCATCTACAGAGTCTAAATACAAAGCTCTTAACGATACAATTATTGAATTAACTTGGTTAGAAGCTCTCTTTCAAGAACTTGGTATAGACATAACATTTGCGTCTACTCTCTAGTGTGATAATCTGGGTGCGACTTATCTCTCGGCTAATCCTATATTTCGTGCTTTGACAAAGCATGTTGAAATGGATTTTCATTTTGTTAGAGAAAAAGTGGCGCAAGGGAAACTCATGTGTACTTCATTTCTACAGGAGATCAGATTGCAGACATCTTTACAAAACCGTTGCCAACGCAAAGTCTTTTGGTTTTTACGTTCCAAATTACAGGTCGCTAACCGCCCTTTGCTTGCGGGAGAATATTAGATCATTATTGTAGGTGGTACTCATGTGTAATATTGCACTCTATATATAGTGACCCATTGTAACCTATTATTCACACAATCATTATACAATATGTTTAACTTCTAAACTTAATGCCTTAAATATTAAACCCTACGCAAAGAAAAATGATTATACGCGAGTCGAACTCGCTCTATGAGCTGAATACATGTTTGTCGAGAATACATTGGGAAAAATGCATACGTGAGTGCGGCTTCGCGTACGATATGATTTGTATTTAAGTCTGCTACTCAAGATAAAGTAGTTACACGACCTTTAATCATGTATCCCCTATAGATATAATTAATCTCTGACATAACTACTAGGTGTAACACAACTAGAAAAAATGTCTACGTTATTATTTTCTAAAAAACAATATATTAAAGGTAAAATTCGGTGTGCGCATGTTTAGTATTTGAACAAGTCTTTTTAATGGATTATTCATCGTCTTGCTAATATAATAATTTTAAATTTAATTATTTTTGTCATGTTATGTTAAATGAAACATGATTTATCGAATGGCATATAAAAATGGAGTAATTTCAAACAATCATCGTCAACAAAGCCGTCTTCTTAATCCTTATTTATAATTGAAGAATTGTTTCTCTCGTGATGACTTTTAATTAATTAAATAACTATGTGATGTGATGTGATGTTTAATTCCTTGATGGTCTTATGTTTGAATCAGACAAAATTTATTTAAAATCGAATAAAATTAGTCCGCTTCGATACACGAATCTTGGTAGCCATCATCAGTCGTTAAACTTAATCATGCTTTGAACTTCAAAAATTTATATCATAAACTAGCAAGATTATGGTATCGTTGTGATTGTAGAAATAATAAACCATTGAATGAGTATTTCATAAACTACATTTAATACTACGGGTTCTAGTTTGTAAGAAGTCCAACGTTATACGTATATCTTGCAAGCTTAGACTAGGGCTATTCAAAAAGCTCGCGGCTCGCTCAGAAAAAGCTCGGCTCGAAAAAAGCTCGGTTGTAAACGAGCCGAGCCGAGCCGAGCTGGCTCGAATTGTAATTGAGCCGAGCTCGAGCTAGGGTTGGCTCGGCTCGGGCTCGGGCTCGGCTCGTGGCTCGGCTCGTTGGCTCGGATCGTGGCTCGGCTCGTCTAAATAACTAATATATATATATGTTATATTTGAAATATGACGTTTTGATTTTTTAAGTTAATTTGTTTTCAATAACTCTGAGTTTTGGATTAAAATTTTACTTTATTTATAATTGTATTTACTCTCTACTTTTTAAGTTTTGGGTTATCTATGTTTTTTTTTGTATTTTATATATTGTCCCTTCCATGTATTTAGTTTTTTTGAAGACAATCAACTTCAAACCGAGAATAAAATATTTTTTTTGTTGTTTATATATATATTATTATGTAAAAAAAAAAACGAGCTAGCTCGACGAGCCACGAGCTGGCTCGAGCTTTTTACAAGCCGAGCTCGAGCTCAACTTTTCAGCTCGAAAAAAAAACCGAGCCGAGCTGGCTCGTCGAGCTCGAGCCAAGTCTGGCTCAGCTCGGCTCGTTTACAGCCCTAGCTTAGACAATCAAACAATAAATTCTTGGAACTCTTACCAAACTATAACGCAAATGTACATTTAATACTACATAGGGCTGTAAATGAACCGAACGTTCAGCGAATAGTTCGTAAACCGTTCGACGGGACGTTTGTTTATGTTCATTCGTTTAATAAATTAATGAACATGGACAAGAAATTTCTTTCATTTAGTTAAATGAACAAAGGTCACATTCGTTCACTTATGTCCGTGAACGTTCGTCGATGTATTCATTTATGCTCGTTTTTGTTCGGTCTTTAAAAGTTTTTATATTTCATCAATTAAAAATCTTTGTTAATTGTGTTTATGATACTTATGTCAAGTATGTGGAGATACTTATGTCAATTCTCAAGTATTTCATATTTATTTTTGGTGGATTTTGTGTAATGTTAATTTAAGATGAAAATTTTGATTTTATTCTCAAATGAATTTGTGTTCATGAATGTTTGTTTATGTTCGTTTACGTTCATTACATAGAATTATCGGACGAATACAAACGAACACGAACATGTTTATTTCCTTAATTAATGAACACGCACATGAAATCTCGTTCGGTTACGTGTTCGTAAACAGTTTGTGAACAAGAAATTTACTTAATGAACAAACACAAACAAGACCTTGTTAATGTTCGTTCGGTTCGTTTATAGCCCTGCGTGTATGGTGTCTTGTCAAACTTCTTTGTTTGTTGAATATTAAGTATGGATGTTGTAAAGTTTTAAAAATGGAGTAAAAATGATCTAACAAGTCATCAAAAAGTTTTGGCTGTAATTTTATGAACCAGAGTGACTATCAAAGTTAATTGATTTTCGAAAAATATCATTCTAGAATGCATCAAGTACTTTAAACACTTAAGACTCATGGCTCGCAAACTTCCAAGGCATGTGATGCAAACAAACATGCTGCAAGTAGAATTAGGTTGTTTGTTTTGGCATACTTTTTGTAAGGCGTCATGTGAATTTCCCACTAAGATTAGGTTTTTAAATTAAACTTTTGATGTATTATTATTATTATTATTATTATTATTATTATTATTATTATTATTATTATTATATTAGATATGATCATGCATTTATAAAGGAAAAAGTCTTTCTTATAGTGGCTAGAGAAAATAACTATAATATAGATGCAATTTTCATTTCAACAGTCAAAATTGCAAATTATTATTTTAGTCTTTGGTAGAGACCAAATGTACATTACGTGTTATAACAAAGAATAATTCAAATTAAACGGACAACACAAGATTTTTAAAGTTTTCGGAATTTCATAGTCAATATTAAGATTGGGTGTAGTAGGCCGGCGCCCATGCTCATGTAAGCAAGATGAGGCGCCGTTGGTGTGGGTGAAAGTAGCCGTTGGTTACATTATTTTTTTATTAAATCTATAAATAACCATAAACTTTAATCATTTTTACTCACAAAAATTCTTCATCTCCATTTTTTTTACATTCAAATTACTTAATCTTCATCTGCATCCAACTCTTCAAACATGAATTCGGGGAACCCAAACAACCCGTATTTCCAACAGCTTCCCCTGAACGACCCGAGGTGAATACCGGAACACGGACTAAATATCGGCCAAATGGACCGCAATGCATCGAAAAAGCACTCACTTTAACGCTACTTTCAATTCGGTTTCTAATAGCCGTACGAGAGGAAGTGGAACAAGCGATGATAATGTTTTAGTTGAGGTGCATCAACAATATAAAGGTGAGTATAACATTTTGTTCACCATGAAAAAATCTTGGGACCTTTTGAGGAAATCTTCAAAGTGGCATCTAGCCCGTTGATGGGCCAATCATCTAGTCAAAAACAAAATCTTCGGATGATCACCTTTCCTCTCAAGCCGGTTCGGATGTGCGTTCGCATATAAATGTTAATGACACGAATGACTAGTTTGATCTCCCAGATGAACCTATTCGTCCGATTGAGAGAGATAGAAGTAAAGCGAAAAACAAACACTCATCTTCAATCAATCCGGAGGTCAAAGTGCAAGTGCATATTAAAAGTTTAGACTCGAAAATTGAACGACTACTCGGGTTTAAGGAAGAAAAACAAAAGGACGTTGATCTTGATTTCCTCGCGAGAGAAGTCTCACATCGACCGAAGGAGGATCGTGAAATCTACGAGTAAAGGAAAGCTAATTTTATTTTATTTTAACTTTTTTGAGGTATTTGTAAGTTTATTTTATTTTTGTTTTGTTTTATAATTAAAATTAGTATTTTAATGAAACATTTTTAGTTAAACCACTACGCTTAGTATAAATACGTGTTATAAAACTAAAGGTTTCTTATACTTCAATAATTATCATTAATAGGGTTTTTAAATAAAGGGACATTTATGTATTTCCCCTTGCTAAGATCATTAATTACATAATTTTCAAGTTAAAAAATCAATTACATATTTCCTCTTTCTAAAACATATATATTACATATTTATCCATTTCATTAAGGGGCATTTACATATTTCCTTTTGCTAAGATCACTAATTACATATTTCTCCAAGCCAAAAAATTAATTACATATTTCCCCTTCCTAAAATATGTATATTACATATTTATCCATTTTATTAAAATTAACTTATTGAATGACTAATTTACCCTTATTTTTACTAAGGGGTTTTTATATATTTCCTCTTCTGAAAACCATCTTTTACATATTTCCCCAAGTTGTTTGATGGAGAATCAGTTTTAGGGATGAGATAAGTACCATACCGGTAGAGAAAATACCAATACTGAATTTCTTGAGAAGTGGGT
The DNA here is from genome assembly GCA_023525975.1 of Smallanthus sonchifolius. NCBI lineage: Eukaryota > Viridiplantae > Streptophyta > Magnoliopsida > Asterales > Asteraceae > Smallanthus > Smallanthus sonchifolius. The sequence continues at coordinate 108,092,588 of CM042021.1, forward strand.
ACGAGTACCGTATCGAATCTATCGGTGCGGTACCGGTACTCGTTACAAAATGCTAATCTGTAGATGGTATCGGTACCGGTAGCGAAAATACCGATACCGTATTTCTGAAAAAGTGAGTACCGAATACCTTACTGTATATATCGGTACGGTAGCGGTTCAGTATGGTATCAATATAGGTACCGGTACTCGGTACAAAATTTTCATCCCTAATCAGTTTCATGTTGTTTGTTCGAGAATCAGTTTCAGCTCCTTCACTTCCTTTTTTGCTTTTGTGAATATTCTTTTAAAAAATTAAAGAAATTAAATAAAAAATAAAATATAACATAACCCCACACCTTTAATATTTTATATTTTATTCTTAATAATTTATTTATTCAGTTTCAGCTCTAGCAATTTCATATAATATTTAACATTTTTTTTATTTAATTTCTTTAATTTTTAAAAAGAGTATTCACAAAAGCAAAAAACAGAAAGTTAAGAAACTGAAATTGATTCTCCAACAAACAACATGAAATTGATTTTCCATCAAACAACTTGGGGAAATATGTACTTGATGGTCTTATGAAGGAGAAATATATAAAAATCACTTAGTAAAAATAAAGGTAACCTCTAAAACAGATCCATCAAAACAAGATAAAGGTAACCTCTAAAACAGATCCATTAAAACTGACTTTACAGATGTCTAAATAACTGGAAAACATGTTTATCTATTATAACCTCTAAAACAGATCCATCAAAACAAGAACAATTGAAGAACAAGCTCTTTACACATGTGTAAATTCAGTGTGAAAACTGACTTTATACATGTGTAAATAACTCTAAAATAGAGACAAAAAAAGGTAAAGACAGTTTACATATACATACATGCATGAATAAAAACTCTTTAAACATATGTAAAATTAGTTTACAGTTGTGTAAAGAATCAAATAGACATGTGTAATAATTAAATAAACACATGCAAAACCCATATACACAAATCACAAAACCCATCATCCTTAACTAACATTTCTCTTCCAAATCACATATTTTCATAACTTACAAACTTCTCTTTCTGTTTTTATAACTTTTTAAAAACCATGATTGATCTTAACAACAAACAAAAACTGAAACTCAAAAACATGCTTACAAGCTTTTAATATACTTCATTTCTTCATCTACGAATTCTTCATTAGGTAACCCCATCTTCTTCTTCCTTTCTCGCATCACCAATTCACCACTACCATTATCGATTTTGTATGAAAACATACGTAAATATCAAATACACATGGGTTTTAGGGTTTTTCTGATGAAGATGATGGGTGAAGGAGATTTTCAGGTGTGGCCGGCGATTGTGGTTGTGGTCGTGGTGGCTGCAATCTTAAGGGGTAGATGAAATGAACACATATCTTGCGAAGGAGGTGAAGATGAAACGAGCATAGATCTGGAGGTGTGGCGCGATGGATCAAGAAAACACGCTGTTGAAATGAACCCACCTGTCCAACACCATGTCCTTCTGCGCTAACAGATCAAGAAAACACGCTGATTTTGGAGGATGTTTGGTGTGACGGTAGTGTTTAGAGAGAGAGAGAGAGAGAGACGAGAGGTCGATGTTTTAGAGAGGGAGAGACGGGATATGGAAATGGAAAAAATGAGGGTGAAAAGTAGGTGAAAATGTTGTGGTGATAGCTTTAGATAGAAAAATGCATCATCTTCACCATTTATTGTAAGAGTAACAATATGTGTTTGATATATATTTACGATAAAGATTTGATGATGTCTTGAGGGTTTTTTGTGGTGAATGGTGAAGATGTTGTGGTGATAGCTTCACAAAAAACCCTCAAGACATATATTTACGATGAAGATTTGATTATGTCTTGAGGGTTTTTTGTGGTAAATGATGAAGATGTTGTGGTGATAGTTTCACAAAAAACCCTCAAGACATATATTTACGATGAAGATTTGATGATGTCTTGAGGGTTTTTTGTGTTTGAAAAGATAGAGTAAGAAAATGCGTAAATATATATATATATATATATATTATATGAGTAAATTTACTATAATGACCTTCATAGATTAAAATAAATAAACAATAAAAGAAAATAAATGAGTGGTTTAAAATTGGTTATTTGGTTTGTACAATAAAAACTGTTTTTTAATACATCTCATATATATTATAAAACTAGGTTAGAAACTCGGTGTATTACACGGGTTGAATAAATGCAATGTTATATACTTACTAATAAAGATTTACATATTATATATTTATGACATATTATCACATAGTTTTTAATACAAATTCTAGAAACGCTATATAGTTATTTTTTAAAAATGTTTTATATATAGAATGAAAAAAATATTCAATTTATAGAAATGTTTTATGAACAAACATACATTTTTTTAAATAAAAAAAGTTTTATAAAAAAACCTTCAAGACATATATTTACGATGAAGATTTGATTATGTCTTGAGGGTTTTTTGTGGTAAATGATGAAGATGTAGTGATAGCTTCACAAAAAACCCTCAAGACATATATTTACGATGAAGATTTGATGATGTCTTGATTGTTTTTTGTGTTTGAAAAGATAGAGTAAGAAAATGCGTATATATATATATATATATTATATGAGTAAATTTACTATAATGACCTTCATAGATTAAAATAAATAAACAATAAAAGAAAATAAATGAGTGGTTTAAAATTGGTTATTTGGTTTGTACAATAAAAACTTTTTTTTAATAAATCTCATATATATTATAAAACTAGGTTAGAAACTCGGTGTATTACACGAGTTGAATAAATGCAATGTTATATACTTACTAATAAAGATTTACATATTATATATTTATGACATATTATCACATAGTTTTTTAATACAAATTCTAGAAACGCTATATAGTTATTTTTTAAAAATGTTTTATATATAGAATGAAAGAAATATTCAATTTATAAAAATGTTTTATGAATAAACATACATTTTTTTTAAATAAAAAAAGTTTTATAAAAAAACCCTCAAGACATATATTTACGATGAAGATTTGATTATGTCTTGAGGGTTTTTTGTGGTAAATGATGAAGATGTTGTAGTGATAGCTTCACAAAAAAACTCTCAAGACATATATTTACGATGAAGATTTGATGATGTCTTGAGGGTTTTTTGTGTTTGAAAAGATAGAGTAAGAAAATGCGTATATATATATATATATATATATATATTTTATATGAGTAAATTTACTATAATGACCTTCATAGATTAAAATAAATAAACAATAAAAGAAAATAAATGAGTGGTTTAAAATTAGTTATTTGGTTTGTACAATAAAAACTGTTTTTTAATACATCTCATATATATTATAAAACTAGGTTAGAAACTCGGTGTATTACACGAGTTGAATAAATGCAATGTTATATACTTACTAATAAAGATTTACATATTATATATTTATGACATATTATCACATAGTTTTTTAATATAAATTCTAGAAACGCTATATAATTATTTTTTAAAAATGTTTTATATATAGAATGAAAGAAATATTCAATTTATAAAAATGTTTTATGAACAAACATATATTTTTTTAAATAAAAATTTTTTTATAAAAAGAATTATAAAAATCATTATTATTTAATATGAGAGAGATGCGGGAAACAAAAAATTATAAAAACAATTAGAAAAATTTGTATAATTAATAAGATAGAGTGACGAGAAAAAAAAGTTGAGGATGCACTGAAATGTGACAAGTGTTATACCAAAACATTTATCTCTATTATAATAAAAGACTAAATAAGTGGACATATGTTAACACCACATTTCACCTCGCAATTTTTTCCCTCAAAATCACATTTACATCCACTATTCAATTTTTTAATATTTAGGTCAATTTTTTTGGAAGATTACATAAATAAACATTTTATCAAATCAATTCACCATTATTACCATTGACTCAATTTTTTTTAAACTATCACCAAAAGAGAATATTTTAAGAAATCAAGAATTAAAAATTAAGAGACTTTAAAAAGGCGAGTTTTTAAAGTTTTATTATTAAAAAATAAGTTTTTAAAATTTTATTATTAAAAGAAGATTTTTTAGTTTTACATATAAAATTTTAAAAGACTACTTTTGTATTTTAAATAAATATCTGTTAAAATAAAGTTTAAGAATATTTAATTAGTAGTTTTTTAATTAAGTTTGATATTTATTAAATACAAATTTTTTATTTTGATTTTGAAATTTTAATAGTTAGTTTTTAATTAAAATTAATAAATTTATAACTATTTATTTTTAAAATTGTATTATATTTTAAACCTTAATTTTTATTTAAATTACGAGATTCTTTTTTCAAAAAATAATGTTTGGTTTCATTTCTAACTTATTAGTTTTAATTTTTTAATATTTAATTTTGAAATTTTAAATTTAAATTGTGTCGATATATTAAGTAGTGTGATTTTTAAATTTTGGATTTAAAAAACGATATATGTTGAAATTTAAATTTTATTTGTATTTTTTATTTTATTTTAAACGAAAGATTAAATATTAAAAGTTTAGCAAGATTTTTCGTACAAAATGCGAGATTTAAGAAAAAATTAATTTAATTTTGACACGTAAATTTAATTACAACTTAAATATTTGTAAATATATTACAAAATCAAGGTTAAAGTTTCTACAAAAAGGCTGATAAAATTTCAAAAATTAATAAAATGGAGAAATTACGTATGCAAGGAAATCGTTGACCAATTTGATTATCTTCGATTTCTTTGACTCCCTACTGGCTTCAATCAGGTTCGCACCGTTTATGACTTTTTTTCGAACGGTTTTGGCTATTTTGTGTTTTCAATCATTGAAGAAGAGAAACTATATTCTTTGTTGCATTTAGTGGTTGTTAAACATAGAAAAGTTACCAATACCATGTCAAATGTTGTATACAATGAAGTATTTTCAAAGTTGTAAATCATTATTGTAAGGTTTCATTTGACATTTAGTTTAATGTATTGTAAAAAATACACCAATTATGAAATGTATTTTTATGTATTTTTTTTATGTTTTGATTACTTTCATCCATATAATCTTAACATTTAATAAAATGAAAAAGTTATCAATACAATATCAAATTTGTATAAAAAGAAGTGTTAAAATATTTATCAATATAATATTAACGTTTCACCGCGTGTAACACAGGGGGTTAAAGCTAGTTTATTATAGAGTATAGATTTGAGAAATTATGATACCAAATACAGTTACGTGATGGAAACATAATCCAAAATCCGATACTCCCAAAGTAGACATGAGAACAAGTACCTTTTTCAAAAACAACCATGAAACTCTTCAAATTTTGTCACCTAAATTGTATGCATTCCTATTAATTTCTTTAATGATACCGAGATTTAATCTCAAACAGACTTTTAAATTGAAAAATATTATTCATTTTGTGTATAAACATCATTCAATTAAAATTGGTATATTAAAGTCTTTAGATTTGTTTATAGCACACGTATTTGTGTTCTGTAAAATTTATAAAATTAATGATTAAAGTAAAAAAAAAAATTTCGAAAGATGATTAAAGTCAATTAATAGCTAAATCAAAACCCATATGAGGACTATATAGTTGGTTTCTATTCACATAAATTTATACCATCTTTGATATAAAAAAAAGAGCATTCACATTGACATTTTTGTACTACTGAAATCTCACTTCTAGTTTAATAGCTAACGAGTCACTTTGTAAAATAATTTTATAAGTATATGTATTTAAATAATTTAAGGGTTTTAATAAAATAAAATTATATTAAATGACTTTTTTTTTTGTGTAAAATAAGAAAGTAATAAAAATATGATCAATTTTTATAATATTGTCATAAAATAGAAACTTTTTTTTTTTAATTTTTAGAAAAAGATATGAAAAATAATTGTAGTACACAAAAAGTATATTCTTTTTTAAACAAAAAAAGAAAAGATTTACAATAGTTGATGATGTGCTACTTATTATTTCTTTAAAAGAAACAAACCCGTTTACCAAGTCCATCTTTGTTTGTTAGTCCTTTAACTTCTTTGCATACTTTTCCTCACAAAAACCTAACTCTACCCTACATTTTCTTTATATACCCACCTTAAAAAGCACATAATTTCTTCAATATTTTCCCATATCCTATCCAAACCCTTTGGACATGAATACTCAAGGAAACATTCCCTTTTCATGGGAAAACAAGCCCGGGGTTCGAAAAAGTCATCGCCAAGACGAACTAGCCGAAGAACCCAAAGAGTGGATCAGGGTGGCGGTTCACGACAACTCCTCCGCTAAAGAAGGGCGACTACCACCGCCACCGTGTGAGCACAACTCAAATAAAACCACATATCATGATTTAGGACTCCCTCTCCCTCCATGTGTTTTTCAACCTAATTTGAGAAGTAGTTCAAGAAGAAGTAAAGATGGTGATGACCCTTTTCTCATGGCTTATAAAGAGTGCACCAAAAGCAGTAAAAATGGTACATTGATGAGAAAGAAACCTTTTCTTGGATCTTGTAAGTATTCTTGTAGTGTGAGGGATGATAGTATTGTTAGGGTTTCTCAAATTCCTATGCCAAACTCCAACGGAAAAAGATTTGAGGGGTTTAAGAATCAAGGTTAGAGATTTGATGGTCTTATAAAGCTAGTTAGTTGAAAGATATAAATCCCATAAGTTAATTTGTATCATACTTATTATTATATGAAAAAAAAGAAGGTTATTGATCTTAATCGCTCTTAAGTGGGTTTAATTGCAAGCAACCGTCTTAAGTCGGGTTTAATCTCGATCGTAAAATCTTGTCAACTAAGTGTACCCAAAGATCATTGAGCCTATTCTTTGTATGTATGAGCTTTCAAGGATAAAAGGCTAAGCTAATTTATTTATTGTTTCTGATAAAAAAAACTGAGGTATCTTATCTGGATAAAAGGCTAAGCTAATTTATTGTATATAAAATTGACATTCAAGAAATACTGGGCCAAGTCAATAAAGCCTACGGTGGGCGCCAACTTGTTGCTACAACAGTTAGCACGAGTTTAAATAAAGTTTGATTATATTTATATTAGTAAAAAACAAAGAGTCTAATTTGTATCCGGATAAGATACCTAATATTGACGGGTTATCAAACAATATTCACACAGAACACTGATTCCTAATGTGAAGAATGGTTAGAATTTTTTCCTGAAATTTGTTCTTGCTATTTTTGATATATTCATTTAAACCTTGTTGGGTATAAATAATAGAATGTTATTATCAATAGAAAAATCCATATGAAAACAGTTTTTAGTGTCCACGACACTAGCTAGCGGCACTAATAGTGTCGCCATGTTCACAGGCGACACTAGCTAGTGTCGCCGCCGTGCATGGGCGACACTAAAGTTCTTTAGCAGATGCGGCTGACTTGGAGAACAAGGCTCAGAAGCTATAAATAGGGCATTAGGTCTCATTTGTCATTGTTGGTTTTTCTGTGAGCCATCACCTCGGGGGTGCTCACCCGGGGTGGATGAAAGTTATGTATTTTTTTATCCAAAATCAATGAAATTAGTAGCTTTAATCATCTATTTGTCTATCTTTTGTTTGATTCACAAAAACCCGTCTCTAATCATTTCTATCAAAAATGAAGTTGGGATCAAGATCTGGAGAATTATCAATTGGTATCAGAGCTTCGGTGCTGATTTCTTCTTCTTTTTTATCAGCTCTTCATCAGAAAGCCGCCAGAGACGTTGAACAAGGTCAGATCAGAAGTTTTTTTTGTGATTTTTCGCGTTTTGGGGCAGTTCAGTTCTTCGGGCGACACTGATCATTCATTTGCGTGACACTTATCATTCATCCGGCGACACTGACCATTTATCTGGCGACACTAGTGTTTGGCGACACTGGAATCTTGAACGCAACTGCACTTGGCGACAATATTGGCGACACTAATCAATGTCGCCATGTCTACACCGGTGGTGACGCTGGTTAGTGTCGCCCATGCGACGCTGGTTAGTGTCGCCCATACGACACTGGTGGCGATACTATCCAAGTACTCTTAAAAAAAGATGAATTTTTGAGAGGATATTGCAAAGAAAAAGAGGATTATTGTCCAAAAATTTGGAGACAGCGTTTTCGGAAATTTTGTTTCTTTGGAAATAGTGGATCCGAGGATGTTCGAAGATCTTCACAACAGTCCAAGACTTTATTTGTATGACATGGATGTCACATCTGAGAGTATTTGGATCGTGAAAATGTAGGCTACAAGCATCTAGGATGCTTCTTTAGTAGGGTGACAAGTCTTTGAAGATTTGAGGTTTCATAGAATGGATTTAGAGTTTTGTCGTCTTTTAAAGACCTGACCTTTTGGTACTGATCAGTGGAAGTTCAAAACTTTATCTTTTGCCTACAAGTTAGGAGCATCTACACTTGAGGGAGAGAATCATTGTGAAAAGTATCGGATTGCCATATATTCGTGAAAAGCACAGTCAAAACTGTTTTGTGTCTGGGAGATCTTAAGGATGATCCGTACAGGGTAAACGATCGGGTAGTTGAAGAAGGGTTCAGAAGCATGGGCTACGAAGGACACTTCAAGAAGAAAGAAATCAAGAAAACTCTACTATCAAGAGAATGGAGATTTATTACACACATCTTTGTCGTATGCCTCTCACACTGAAAGAGAGGATACGACGCAATCAATTAAGAATGGACAGGCGCCATGCTGAAATTGTAAAAAGGAGAACTTATCAATATCTCACGTATAATATTCATCCATTTGTGCATAAATGCACAATCTGATACATGGTTGATGTATCCAAGGTTCATCAAGATGATGATGATAAATTGCCAGACTTACCAAAGGAAGGTGACCAACTTGCGTTTACAAGGATGAAAAGCCGCACATTAACCATTTTCAGAAAGGTCACGCTAGTTTCTCAGGAAAATGGACTCCTCTGTTCGACAAGATGTACACTATTGAACGCTTGTTACTGTAAGACAAGTGGCAACAAATATTGAAAAAGAAGAGTTGATTGAAAAGAAACAGAAGGAGGAGGCAGAGAGAAATAGGAAATAAGAAGATGAGAGAAAGAGAAAAGGAAAAGAAAACGTCATGGAAGAAGAGTTTGTATGGAAAGAAAAGAAGGTAGTTGATGAAGGTGGTGAGAGAACCCAAGTAGGGTTCATGCAAAGTGCTAGAGGAAGCGGCAGGAGAGAAGAAGAGAGAAGGAGACAAAGACAAGAAAGATTTCCTACACCTAGTCTAATTTTTGTCACCAAAGAGGAAGTGGAAGAAGATGCTATAGCCAGGGAATCCCTGAAGGCTCGTGTTAGTTCTCCTCCGCCTACACAGCCCGCATCAGGATCCGGAGCAGAAAAACACACACAAAAAGGTTTTTAGTGAATTGGAGCTTGAATCGACATATGATAGACCTGCCAAGAGAACGAAGAAAACAGATAATGTGTTTTTGAACAATCCAAAGGAAATGGCAGAGGAAATTCGTTTATTAAAAGGGAAGGTGAAGGCGTTGTTGGATAGAAAGGAGGATAGAGAAAACGACATAGATATGATGAAGATTGTGATATGCTCGCAACAGGAAGAAATTGATGTACAAAAGAAAAAGGTTCGTAAGATGAGGAAAACTATTAATTATTAGAACATGGCAATTGTCAAAATTCTAAAAATTGTGGCTGATATAAAAAACATGGAGAATTGGGAAGATATACTAGAAAGTGATTCTGATGTTGAGTTTGTGGGAGAAAAAGAAAGTGATGAAGAAGAGAAAAGGGATAAGGAAGAAGGAAAGAAAGATAAGGACAAACCTGAAGGTGATGATGGTGAAGGGGGTTCTGGGGTAGCGAGCTCTGATGATGAGGATATAGATGATGATGATGATGATGATAATGATGATGATGATTATATGCCAGAAGATTTCATACAAGAGGGCCAGCCTGACAAGCTTGAGTTCGAAATTGCTGATGGCAAGACGTTGATGCCAAAATGCTAATTGATAGCTCTAGATGGTTCAAACCACCTGAACCCGCTCCACTGCAACTATATCAAAATATCAAGGTCAAGAAACGAGCAAAATCATATCATGGAAGTACGAACACGTCAAAGAAATGTTTGTAGTGAAGAGGTGCGGTGGGGAGATTCAATACTGCCAAACGCAACACGATCTACAAGCACTTCCGATATGGGATATCATAACCATATTGAAGCTCGATATCATCAACCCACACAACCTATACCAGGCCAGTTGCATCCAGAACCTCATCCGCTAACAATTCCTGGAAGGTTTTACCACTTTTAAACCTCAACAGCCAAAATGAAGAAGGTCGAAGAAGGAGGTTGATTCAGTGACAGGGAAAGGCAAAGTGTACATATACGTGAAGCCTGCGAAAGTGGTCCATAGGGTCAAGATACCATTACAACTGCCAGTAATGCTCACTAATTTCCAAGATGAACCAGCCATTCGTATATTTGATCGACGTGTTTATGTTTTCTACCTCCGATATCCAAATCCTCTATGGAATGTCGATTAATCATGGAGCAGGCAATGCTATAAAGGAAGAATCCCTGATTTTCATGAGGGTCGTCTCAAGAGCATTGACCATGATATCAGAAGCCCTGAACGATAAAGAGAAGTCTTCTGAGCCATGAAAAGATTGGTATGCAATGGTATCGTGAGATATTGTTGGGTCTGTTTAGACCGTTGTATACCAAACAAATGTCCAAGGGCCATTCCCACCAAAGTTTGAAAGATAAAGATGATTTTAGATTACCCAGGGACACTAGCTAGTGTTGCCACCATGCACATGTGTGACAACTGGTAATTTACCAAATAATTATTTAATTACAATTACACGAGACATTGCATATTAGACATAATTTTATGTAATTAGGTCTTACCGGGTTTAGAAGAGTCCACCCACTATGCAACTTATGAAGGAAATTTTAGAAATTTCTGAGACACAACGATACTCGTACGCATTGGTGATAAACTTTAATAAAATAAACCCTTCGAAAACATTCTCCTCATTTTAATATTAGAGAATACCTATCCATATAGAAACTAATTCTAAGCGTTTTACACATACTCGTATTATGTCAAAAACTATTAAACTTATACACCTTTTTTTTATATATCCGACCTGTACCCTACCGACACGTACGACTTTTAAACTAAATATCACGCTGGTTCTATACCGGACTTGGACTAGCGGGTAACACCTAACACTACCACTCACCCTACCCTACCCCCACCATTCCCCCTCGTGCTCCCACCCTCTTAGTCGAAGAACACCCCTAAGGGGTCCTCCCCTTGTTTCTCTTGATACCACCCAACATAAGTGTCTTTAAGAGACCAACATGTCTCATTAGAGACATCCTTGTCCCCTACTAAGCATAATCCATGGGTTATTACTCAAATGGATGAGTATAAATAAGCATGATGCCATTAAATCCATCACCACCCTCAACACACTTTTCTCCTATCTTTCTCTCGGCTATACCCGAACCACCACCACCTCCCTCCTTCTCCTTGGTGGTTTACAGCCACAGCAGCACCACCACACACCACCGTCCACCACCGCACACCACCCCTTCCTCCTCCTGATCTGGTTACGGTAGCCCTCAACCCCCATCATCCTCCTTGCGGGTTCACGGTTCAACAACAAATCCAAACACCACCTTGTGGACTCCGGGTCTCGATTGTACGGAGTTTGCAAGCAATCTCGGGTGCTAATCAAGTGTTATGGGTTGTCATCCATCAATATCGGGTCTCACGTCATCTCCACCACCTTTTCTCTCGACTATGTAAGCACCACTCGTCTCATTGTTATTCTTGTTAACTTAGTATAAAAGCGTTGGTGGTATTTACTATTTTTATAAAACACGGGTTCGCCGTTCGTAAAAAGGATGACACATAAATGACATAAAAGAATGGGTAATAAGAAAAAGGATTGTTATCATTATAAGTTTGAATTTTATATTATTATGTTTAAATATTATGTTTATCATATTAAAAATAATTATAATTGTTAATTAGACATTAATATTTTCGCATATTCTTTTATAAAAATATATATATACATATATTTTTTGTTTTTGGTCAAGACCCGAAAGAAGACAAAGTAAAAGGATTTACTTTTAAACTTATTTATCATAATGATTATTAAAGTTGAAGTCAAAGTCAACTGTAAAACTCAAAGTTGAAGTGACAAGTCAAAGTTTAAGTCCAAGTTAATGTTAAATTTCTTATTAACAATCCGAGATAAGTGAATCATTAACTTATGTCATGGAGAGGTTGACAAAATCTTAACTTATATCTACATCTTTGTTTCTTGATTGTTCTTATTGTACATTCAATTGTTGATGATATAGACTACAGGCACCCGTCTCTACAACTTAGATCAAGAACATGTTGAATTCTAAGATCCAGATTCAGTTTGTTGATGAATCAACAGTTGTCACTATCATGTGTATGTTTTAAGGATTTGGTTTGGTTTCTTAAACTAAATGATATGTTGTTTTAAAAACTAAAAATTTGGGACCTATTTCCGCTACAACGTTGTTTTCAATCTATTGGTTTATTTTTAAAATAAGGTGTTACATGCATGTATTTTCATGGCATTTGCTAGGAATGACGTATGAGGATTTGAACATTTAGGATTGTTAATCAAATGTCCATCCTTGTGCATATGCTTGGAAAGGTCGTTACACATTTGTTGTGGATTCCTCGTATCATTGTGTATGTGTGATTATAGTTTACTAGTGTAAATTCAAATTTCATATATTCATGGTATGATATCCACAAGTTGAGGGACTTCATGATATTACGTAATTAGAGGTGGTTGGTATGTGTTCGTCGTATTAACTTTCCAAATGGTCGTGGAATTAGGTAACCTTGACAAGAGTCTATCCCATCATTATAATCAACATAATTGTATAATTTGTTCTTCATGAAATAACTTTAGGTGGTTACTATGTTAGCATCTTTTTTTTTTCACTTGTTGAATAGTTATAACTTATATGGTTAAGTAGCTTTGATGGGAGGTTAGTCTATTTCAGTGTTTCAAGTGTATAGAATGATCTCACCATGAATACATGTTTGTCATTATTGTTTGGCTAGGTGAATATGAAATCTAAGTGATCACTTTCTTTATTGATTATCTTCCCTGATATTTCATCTGTTTTGTTTGTTTATTTGTTTAGTTTAGTGTAAAATACAAAAATATCAAATCTTCTATCTTTACAGGCAAAATAACTACAACGGTTTTGTATCAGGAGTCGTTATATTCATGGATCGATACATGATTTTTACCTATTGTCTGTGTAGTTTAGTTCGGAGTCGTTATGTTCATGGATCGGTATATGGTTTTTACCTATTGTCTGTGTAGTTTTGTTCTAAGGTGAAAATTATTTTGTAAATTTCATACTCAATCATGTAAAAAATCAATATTAAAGATATATACAATTCGCACAATTAAGATTCAAGATAATAAAAGTATATGCAAAAAACTTAATTGATAACGAAATATACTACATGACGGAATGATGATCTGGATTTGAAAAATGATCATATTGTAGCTAGGTTTTCAATGACTCTTGATTCAAGTGTAGATTTTTGTACGTTATTGCTTTCTACAAGGCATGTATTTTGACTCTTGTACACGAATATGATATAAATGATATTATGCTTCTTTACAAATAAATGTTTTGAAAAGTTGAAAGTACTAAAATGTTTTTATGATAAGTTTAATCAAACTTTCCATGCAAGTGACGCTTTAACACTACTAGAAAAAACACCTTAGATGACACGCCAGCGCGTGTCAAGAAAAATAGATGACACTCATGTGTGCGTGTCATCTTTTTATGACACACATTTAGGACATGGCTTTACGACATGAAGCGCATGTCAAGGATGACATGTCATAAATAAGATGACAAGCATTTTCTGTTATAATTGTGTGTCATCTTTTTTACTGTTTAAAAAAAATTAATTTAAAAATCCCTACTATTAATCAGATTAAATGACAATTAATATATATATATATATATATATAATGTATATTAATACAAAATAAAGCACATAAATACCAAAATAATCCATTTTATAAAATATTAACAAACATTTCGTCTAGTTAATAATATGTTAATACAAAATATGTCATATACAAGTTTCATCGAAAAATAAAGTTTGCCACATAACCCGACCAATTTTCACGCACTTCATCATCATCATCATCGGTGTATTCATCTTTACTTCCCTTAACCTGTGAAAAAAAATTAAACAAGTTAATACTATAGTCAACCAGTCAAACATCCATGATTACTATGCCATAAACTGAACCGTTCTAGTAAACGAAAACTAACCAAACTTTGTCATTTACTAACTGATCATACATGAACAATGTTTCCATAGACACAAATTCATAACAAGGGTTCCCTCCAGTTCTATACAACTACTTTTAAAAGTTCAATAGACTTTTACTGTTAGATATGACAAATGCAAAGTTTTACCATCGTCGCGTCCTATACTTTTAACCATATATTCGAACCTTTATTTATTCCTACTATCTCAAAGTAAAGACAGATCTCGCTAATCTTCTTGCTAATTTAACCCTGTCATTATACTAATCACGGTCAATAAACTATTCAAAAACATTTTACAGTTAACCTAACACTTTAAATACGAAGACACAAAGATGCTATACTTACATTGTCATTGACGAGTATTTCAACTCCTTCATCAACTATCTCTTGCATGAACTTTAACATATAGTAGCCACATTCGGTACTTCCCGACTGACATGGACACTACACAATTCCAAAGTAGTATTGCTCTTAGATTGAAGTATTCTTTCTTATAAGCATTAAATGTCTTAACACCAGTTTCCCACAAGAGTTTTAGATCTGCTATCAATGGTGCCAAGTAGACATCAATATTATTACCAGGTTGCTTTGGCCCTGATATCAATAGAGTCAACATCATGAACTTTCTTAACATACCCAAATAAGATGGTAGATTATATGTTATTAGGATCACTGGCCAACAACTATGCTTGGAACTTAATGACTTATGAGGATTGATACCATCAGCGGACAATGCTAATCTAATATTTTGATTTTCTTTTTCGAATTCTTTCCACGTGCTGTCAACAAGCTTCCACGAGGGGGAATCGCGAGGATGAGTTAGCTTACCATTATTGACCCGACCTTCTGCTTGCCAAGTTAAGTCATGTGCAACTTCTTGTAACGAAAACAATCTTTTAAATCTCGGGATGCGAGGAAATACCACAAAACTTTTGAAGGCATGTTCTTGGTATTCTTCTTACAACGAGATGTGCCACAAGTTGGACACTGAGAAGCATCCTTATGTTCTTTCCAGAACAGAACACGATCGTTTTCACATGCATGAATCTTTTCATATTCTAGACCAACTCCTTTTAGCAACTTCTTGGACTCATATATCGAGCTAGGGACTGTATTGTTTAATGGTAAGACCTTTTTCAGGGTACCCAAAAAAGCATCAAAACTAGCATCAGACCAGCCAAATTGACCCTTAAAATGTTGGAATTTCAATAATCCACTAAGTGCACTATACTTTGACCCTACGTAAAGTGGCTTGTCACATTCTTCAAGAAGTGATTTCAATGAATCAGGATCTTTCTCTACATATGTGAAGGCATCATGTAGCATTTCCTTTGTATAATCAAAGTCGGGAGGTCTAGATTTATTAGGACATATAGAATCAAGGTTGGGAAGTTTTTCTCCATGGAAAGACCAAACCTTATAACTTTCATCGAAACCGTTAGCAAACAAATGATAACGCACACTGTCAATTGAATGGTGACACAAATTGATACAATTTACACAAGGACATGGAATAACATCTTATTTTGGATTATTACTTTGCGCAAACTCTAAAAAAGCCTCCACACCTTCGTCATATGCCTTTGATAATCTATCAGACGTAATCCATGATTTCTACATAACCATTTGTTACTAGTTTAAGAATATAACAGAAAAAAATCATATGAGAAAGCTAATGAATCTGTGCATTTCGGTTTAAATCAAACTTTAAACTTACATGAAACTAAGAAAGCTAATGAATTCTATGCATTTATTAATTACTAGTTTAAGCAGTGCATTATATCCAGATTTTCTAGCCTCATTTTAGGTTTTGCGGGTTAATGACATGAACAACTCCTAACGAATAACCTAATGTATCCAAAAACCAAAAACATCAACCAAATTCAAATACCCTTCACCCTAAAACACTGTTATCTAAACCAGTATAACATATTTTCACATACCTACTAGATATAGTACTAAACTTAAAGTTATTACCCAAGTTGTGTACTTCAGCTGGCTGAGACCCATATATCTCTTCAGCTTTCACCATTGCAAATCCAAGGTAATGAACGAGTCTGCATAAAAACAACTAACTTCAACAAACAGAACTGTTTTAACACAATTCACATTACTCATTAAAACAAACAGACAATAAAGGGGCAACTTAAGCTCTAATTTCACATTACTCATTAAAACACATTTCACATTACTCATTAAAACCAACAGCCACTTTACAGGACGGCGGCGGCTCAACCAATTTGGTGCATAACCCGACTTAAGTATGGTTACTACTTGTATTTAGGTCGTTTAGATCAACACTTCGGCTGCATAACCTGACTATATATTCAACTTAAGTTAAATAACTTAAACTCACTTTCAAATAACACTAGATCTAGCTACATTTAAGAACCTAAAATGTAAAGATGTAGACTGTTTAAATAACATATAAAATCCATAAATTTAACCCTTTGTATTTAGTTAGTTGTTCACCTTTAAAATAGAAAAATACTCAGAAAATAAGATAAGTTACTGTTTTTTTAACTCAAACCTCAAATTTTCACACAAATCTACTTATGGATATAACACATACTTTGGGCTTGAATCACTTGACAGAACTTGAGACAAAAAAATTCTATCAAAATAGACATCTCATGGATTCATAACAAACAACACCTGCATTCATTAACAATAACAACCATATCAAACGAAATCTGATATTGGATTGAAAATTTCAACTAAAATAAACCATATCTTAAGACAACATAACAAAATACCTTCAATATGCAGAACGATCCATTAGGCATTTGGGATTTAATAATCTGCCTCTTCTGTTTGCCTAACGTACTTCTTCTATTTTGTTTTCTAATCAAGAACAACAAAATTAATTGAGTCCCAAAATCCTAATTGTATTTCAATAATAACAACAAAAACACAACCATGATGCTGATTTGGGAAACAACATAAAATTAATTTCAAGAATTGAATCGATGATTTCACGAATAACAAGACACTAAAGAGGAATGCAAATGGTTTCTCGTCTGTTACTCTAACTGTAAATGCCCTAATTTTGCCAATCATAATGATCGAAGTCGAACTCTAACTGTAAATGCCGTACACAAACAAAAATACAGATTCAATCACTGAATCACGACGCAATCGAACGATTAAGAAGACAAATTGACGGAATATTACTTTGAGAATCTGAGAGATGAGAGGTAATCTGAAGGTGATTTCCAGCAAACGTTTAGAATCTGAGAGGTAATCTAAAGGTGATTTCCGGCAAACCTTTAGAAACCCTTGCCTCTGTGGCGAAACCTTTAGAAACCCTACGTTTTGACGTGTTCTGTGGTCGAGCAGATCGAAAGAAGCAGGTTTTAGGTTTCCAGAGATTAGAGGTGACTGAAGGCGGGATTTAGAAATACATACGCGGATTTTTTGGAATATAACATGTCAGAAAGAAGGATGACATGCAATGTTAATAAACCGTCCTCCTTGTTTTTTTATTGTTGCGACACCAAAAAGATGATACTCATTGTGTGTCATATTTCGCGTGTCATATTTCGCGTGTCATTAAAGGGTCATTTTCTAGTAGTGTAAAAGTTTTACGAGTTTACATAGTTACAAGTTGTAAGCTATATGTTTATAGGTACAAGTTTACACTCTTACGAGTATAAGTATACATGCGTAGAAGTTTTAAGTTTACAAGTTACAATCATGTTATAAATGTATATGTACTATGTTACCAAAGTCATTCCATTTTCTGTGAGCAAGACCACAAACCCATCATTGTGGTATAAAATGACGCGGCACCATCCGTGATGGTGAACTTAGTTCACAACGTTAGCGGTGAGCAACCAAAAACCGATTTATCCATAATCGACATAACTAACAAAACCGACCCAAACATAATTGATGTTTCGTTTGTTGGATATCAGAGATAAGTTAACACAAAATAATCAAACAAGATGGAAAAATGGAGCCGAATGATTCCTTTCACTGAATGATTCAAATGGTTATAAAGAAATGAAAAGTAAAAGTGAATTGTTTTTTCAACTGATTATTCTGAAGCTAGACTACCCTATTTATAGCAAAACAAGACTCAACAGAAAGTAACCCACAGACTAGGTCTTATTTCTTAAACGACTTAACACACTCCAACGTTAACATTGACCATGCAGCACGTTTCCTTGTTCTCCATGCAACTCGGAATGGTAGACTTGAATACGTCAGACACTAACCAACACTCTCCCCCTTAGTGTTGTTGACTCTATTATTTAGATCTTCAACTCCAATGAGGTTTCTTATCTCGTAAAACTTGATTCAGGGTTAAGCTTTCATCAAGGTGTCTGCCTTCTGTTGTTCCCCACTTATGTGCATGACATCGATTTATTCCCGTTCCACACACTCTCATACAAAATGAAACCTCGTGTCTATGTGCTTGCTATGCCCGTGGAAGAAGAGATTCTTCATCAAAGCTATAACAGACTCGTTTTCAACCAAAAGTTGTACTCTCTGGGCTTCCTTTCCGGTTAAATCACTGATCAAATTCCTTAACCGCAAAGCTTGGCATGCCGCCGAGGTTGCCGCCATGAATTCGGCCTCACACGAAATAAGTGCTACCATTTGCTGTTTTTGAGATGACCAAGTTATTAAACTTCCAGAGAAGTAGAATACCATACCAGTTATGCCTCGCCGATCTTCTATGTCTTTACCATGACTACTATCGCTATACCCCACGAGTCGACCATCTCCACCTTTGTAGTATTTCAACCCGTAGCTAGTGGTGCCTTTAAGGTAAGCATAATGGCTTTCTTTTGGAGACGGCATGTACTTGCTCACCACCCCAATTGAGTAGCTTAGGTCTGGACGAGTGTTGATTAGGTAACGGAGACTACCAATGACTTGTCTATACTCGGTTAGGTTCACTACCTTCCCGTTTTCATCCTTGGTTAGCTACAATTCAGGATCCATAGGCCATTTACCTGCGTTGCATTCTTGCATACCTGCCATCTTGAGCACCTTGCATGCATAGCTTTCTTGTTTTATGATGATGTGTAGGTCCCTTCGAGTCTTCTAAGGTTCTAACTCGAGAAGTGACGTATCAAGCACATAGAGTGCGGAATCCAACCGTGTATGACTGTGTATATGAGACAACAATGATGACAATCAACACACAATGTAAATAATCTTCTCTTTGATTTCCACCAAACACAGAGTTTGCAGAACTTGAATACAATTGCAAAAGCTATTCAAACTAACATTTAAACTACTATTTATAGGCACCATATCTGCCATACAAGCGAACTTAACAAGTTCGCCTAATACTAGGCCTAGACGAACTTGTTAAGTTCGCCTATTACAAAACTTAACCAACATTACATGAAAACATAAAGACATACAAGATCTAAACTATTACAAGTCTCATTGTCACACTTCTATGTCCTAACAGACTCCCTCTTGACAATAGCTTGATCTTCTGTCTTCATGCTGAGCTCTTCCATTTCTCCGGTAGCTTGCTTCCTGCGTATAAAACCCTAAGACCCAGACCTATAAACATGATCAATTAGAACGATTTAACGGTTAAAAGTACATGATTCTACCTCGGTTTGATGCGCAATCACTTGTTTATCACAAAATCAACTCAAAACAACAGATTCACAACCAAACAATCACGATTGAACAAGTTCGCTCAACAATGCTGAAGTTCGCTCAAATAAGTTCGTCTGGATTTGAAAAGGGTAAAAGAACAAGTTCGCCTGAATCAAGAGATATGTACATAGACACTAAGTTCGCTTACCAGGCGAACTTGGTAAGTTCGCTTACCAGGCGAACATGATAAGTTCGCTTGTTCTCCATACTTAGAGAATTTTTTACATTTCTCATCCTTTTTCAGTTTTTCAACTTTCAAAACCCGATCATTCTGTCTTCAATCAGTAACCTGTATCTGATCCAATCTCAAACATTTTAATAAATAAAAAATTGGAATTTTCTTGGAATACTGAAAGAAAATCTTTTTGGATTTTTAGAATGAATTGAAAATGAAATTTACAGCTAATAAAATGAACAAGAAATGCAAATCTTTTTTGATTTTATCTATACAAACAGAAACACATTTTTGTATTTTATCTGTACATACGGAAATACATATTTTTAGTTTTTATCTGTACATAAAAAAACAAAAAAAAACATATTTTTGATCTTTTCAAATATAAAGATAATAAAATCTTTTTGAATTTTTCAAGAACAATTTTGAAATGAAAAACAAACTAATCACATATTTTTGTTCGAACATCATGAATAAAAATATCATATCAGTATATATGAGAGATCTGTCACACATTCTAATGAAATTTAAGGGTAACCTATGATACTTCTTCTCATATCTCATCATTCACATAAATTTGATACCAATTTTAATTCACTTGATCAACTTATGCATCTTTTTCAAAAATTTTAAGATCAAAATTCTTTTCGACTCCGACATAATTATGAAATGATACGCGACAAACTTCAAAGTAAACAAGATTAGATCATAAAATGCTCAAGTATTCATATCAAATTTGCAATATACAACATGTAAACCTAGGTTGTCAGTATTATAGAATTTGAAACTACAATCATTTTCCTTTCATGTTCTTGTGAGTTAGTACCATTTAGATGAAAAATATCGTGTACCCCACATATATGCCGACAAAAATATAAACTTGCACTATCCTTAAGACATATATGACTCACATCAATATTAGATCAATCACCAAGATGAAATTACATCTATTAGCACAAGAGAAACAGTAGATCTCGTAGGATATGAGAATCATGAAGATCCAGAATCAAATGATTCAAATAAATTGTCTTATAGAATGAGAATCAGAAGATTCAGGTACGAGGATCCAACTATTATCTCAGTAAAGATGATGTATCAATATGATCCAAGGGCTAGCATATGTTTAACAGATGATGTCAAGAACATATCTTGGTTTAACTTCTACTTGCATGTTTTTCGGGACATGGGCACAGAAGTAAACCGAAAGAATTGTGCTAAAGACATAATTCGATATTAGTCTCATGAAATTCTTAAAATCATATATTATTTATCTGATAAAGATCTTTTAACTGACACACCCAGGCATACAATGGGTTCAAATCATAGATGTTGTCATAGATTATTAAGTTTTCACACTACTAATGGTCCAAAAACGCTTCTAGTCTACAGACAATCTATATTACATACACATATCCAAATTAAACCAGAATCCAGAATCTGATTTAATATAAGCATTAAATTCAAAATTAGAACCAGGTAAAAACCATAATCCTAATCTTAGTTTCCCTTTCAGGTGCCGAAAAATACGTTTGACTGCAATCAGATGAGATTCCTTTGGTTTTGCTTGAAATCTGGAACATAGACACACAGCAAACATTATGTCTATCCTTGATGCAGTTAAGTACATGAGAGAACCAATCACTGCTCTGTATAATCGGCAATCAATATCCTTTCCTTCTGGATCTAGATTCAGCTTGTGATTGACTAGAATTGGAGTGTCGTATGAGGTACAGTCTTCCATCTTGAATCGGTTCAAGATGTCTTTCATGTATTTAGACTGATGTATGAAGAAGCCATCCTCTTTTTGATTTACTTGCAATCCCAAAAAGAATGACAACTCTCCCACAGCTGACATTTCTAATTTTGATTTCATGACGTTCTCAAACTCCTTGCATAAATCTTCGTTTGTTGAGCCAAAGATAATGTCATCCACATAGATCTGCACCATCAGGTAATCTCCCCCTGCTTTCATGATGAACAAGGTGGAATCAATTTGACCACGATCGAAACAATTGTCCAGGAGATGTTGCGACAATGTTTCATACCACGCTCGGGGTGCTTGCTGAAGGCCATAAAGAGCCTTGTCTAGCTCGAACACTCTTGAAGGATACATCGAATCCTCAAATCCCGGTGGTTGACAGACATAAACTTCCTCTTTAACCTTGCCATACAAGAAAGCACTTTTTACGTCCAGTTGATAAACTTTAAATCCTTTGAAAGAAGCAAACGCTAGAAACAAATGAATCGCTTCCAGCCGAGCTACAGGTGCATACACCTCAGTGTAGTCAATGCGTTCTTGTTGATTGAATCCCTGAATGACTAATCTTGCTTTGTTCCTCACCACAACACCGCGATCATCCTTTTTACACTTGAAGACCCATTTGGTGCCAATCGGATACACGCCCTTGGGAAGATCAACCAAATTCCACACCTTCAGCTTATCAAACTGTTCAAGCTCCTTTTGCATCACTTTATCCAATTTTTATCCTGTAACGCCATCTCCACATTCTTTGGTTCAATCTGAGAAATAAAACAAGAGTGTAAGCAAACATCAAGAACTCTAGTATCTCTAATGCATGAATATAAACAAATATTTTCAGTTAAAGAACGAGTTTGGACTCCATCTTGCAGATTCCCAATAATATTCGTCACCGGATGATCTTTAAGTTCTTTTATGGAAGCCACCTCAGGAACAGGTGTCACACCCCAACCGACGGCGAAAACGTCGGGGCGGGACATGTAGACTGTTCATGAGCACAAGGTTGACTAAATTGAAATATATTAATCATTCGAATTCATTTCAAGTGTTCAAGACAAAACCAAATCAAACCAAGTACATAAAATGAAATACATAATCCTTTATTTAAAATTATCTAGCTCCAAAACTTAAGTGTAGTAAGTCTTGATCAAAATCACACATTAGTACCTGAAACATGAATAAAATAAAGTCAACTAAAAAGTTGGTGAGCATACACATGTTTGTATATAGATAGCATATAGATTATGATTAAACAAATCCTTACATAACATGATCAAATAAGGCATTTATGGAGAGCAGCTATTGTGTAACCAAGTACAATAAAACCTTTGTAACTAGCATGCAAAATTGTGTTGTCAGTAACAATCACCCCAATCTGGGTGGGTTTTTCAGACTCAATAGATCTATCATTGTTTACCGTCGGCTTGAATAGTTAATGATTGCACATAAATTGCACACAATAGTTAGCACAACTAGCACTCAGACATAAAGCTCAAATTGCATACATGAATGTAAAGAGGATTTGTATTTGTATAGTTTGTGTAAATGTAAGCAATAGTATTGTATAATGTTCATGTTCCACCCCAAAAAGTGTAAAAGAGTAAAAGGGGCTATGTAATACTCACTTGATTCAAAAGGCGTAGCTAACACGAGAGACTAGATAGTAACGAGATCCTTGTAATGCACAACGTTAACCTAGAGTGTAATATGTATCGAATTAACAGTGTGCACAATAGTCTATATCTAAGTCTAGGGTTGGATTAGATGTGTGTTCAAAGAGTTGGAGTTGTAGGCGTTAGGTTTTGTTAAGTATAACCTAAATAAACAATCTTTGTTTAAATATAGGTTAAATAAATAATTGCTACTTTGTTTATTTATTTATTTATAAGAATATGTACTTAGTCATTTAGTGATAAAAATATATCGAGCGTTAAATATAAATTTAGTATATAACTTTCGTTAATCTATTTTTTTTATTAATATGTGTAAAAAGGGTTGTATAAATAATATCTAAGTGTAGGGTTTAATAATAAATTTAATTTTGTAGGTTTTAAATAAGTAACCTCTATTTATTTTAGAATAGGAATTTGATCTTTTTAAATACAAATCTTTATAAAATAAATTATTTTTATTCAAAAATTCATTTGAAATGCTTATTGTTTTTAAAATATAAAATTTAGTATTCTGCTAATTTTCTCACACACACGACCGTGCCTGGGATAAGGCACGATCGTGCTAGGACCACAGGCGCGACTGTGCTAGTCAGGGCGCGACCGTGTTGATCAAACAAAAGTCATAATTAGGCTGTTCACTAGGCACAACTGTTTCTGGGCCAGGCACGACCGTGTCTAGGGTTTTGAGGCACGACTTAGTCTAGTCAAGAGGCATGACCGGGTCTGAGTGTGTGAGGCACGACCGTGCTGGTATTAGCACGACCGTGTCTCATGAAACACGACCGCGCTAGGAGACTAGCGCGACCGTGTCTGTTCCAAAACAGAAACGAATTACTTAAATCCTATATTGTTAGTGTTGAAAATCATAGGGCTTTTATCCATTAGGTGATTCGAGTCTATTTCTATAGGTTAATTGTATTTAAAACACGTACAAGGTATGATTCGATTTAAACCATTTTTAGAGTGAACCCTAGATTCGGGTTCGTGTTAAATTTGATATTGTAAGCCCAAATTAGTTTAGGGTTTTTGATCTATAGGCTAAATCAAAAGTGTGGAAGATTTCAATTACCTGGAAGGATGCTGAATCGATGGCGTACAGATAGAGTGAGTTCCGGCGACGACGGGCTCGATCTCCGGCGTCTTCTGCTGCAATTCCGACTAAACCAGCGTGTTCAGAAGCTTTAGAGAGGATCGAGTGTGCGTTTGCTTGGGAGATTTGTAATCAAAATGATGGATTCGATGGTCTCGTGGGGAAAATTGGACGATTATGAGATGAATCAGTGTAATTTAGTTTATTTGTTGTAAATGTGATGATTAAAAGATTTAATTTTTGTTCGTTAGTAGTTGAAACGTATGGAACGGTTACCAAATCAAACGTCTCTATGATTAAAGGCTGCACTTCCATTTCAACTGACGAGAGGCGCGACCGTGCCCATATGAGGCGCGACCGTGCCAAGGCACCGGGCACGACCGTTCCAAAGCAAGGCGCGAGACCGTGCCAAGGCACTTGGCGCCACCGTGCCAGAACGAGGCACGACCGTGTCTATTAGGGTTTCTGTTTATTTATTTATAAAATCAGTCCTTGTAAATTTCAGTATTGACAGATTTGTATAAATATGAACTTATGTAGAGTTTAATAGGATATACTCGTGTAACATTTGTGGATTTGCATTGAAACATAGTATTTAATTGTTGGTACGAATAGAACAATTCAGTGTAGTAGAATTTGGTTTGAAATGTATCACATTGAACTAAAATATAGATAATGAAAATCAGAAATGTTACAACAGGTAATACATCAAGTTGAGTAGTTTCGGTTTGAGAAGAAACATTTTGAGTCACTGGTATCACAGAATCCAAATTTTAGGAAGCTCCCCCTGAACTTGTGTAGAAGTAGACGAATCATCAACAATTAATGGATCAGCGAAGAATCCTGAAAAATTAATTCATCATCTTCACTATCTGACTCATGAGTTCCCGAACATGATGCAACATTCGGATCAGGGTTAGAGGATGATGGAACGGATAATGGAACCACCGATCTTGGTATAAAACCGCCATCGTGGTCACCATGACATGACTCATAAAACATTGCAACTTCTTCAGCAGACAAATCAGGAGCCAAATTGAAAGACATGAACAAACTGTCATAATCAAATGGCCACTCTGGACCAACCGCCTTTTGAGGGATAGATCAATTTGAACAATCGATATGGAACCATTCTTCGACCTGTTGTTATATACTCGTTTATTCAACGAATTGGCAACATAAGCCAGAAAAATTCCTTCAATCGCCTTTTCGCTAAACTTTGTTGGAACATCCCAAATTTTCAGAAGAGTACACGGATTCCCAAAAGGAAGAAGATAATTCAAATTAGCCTTTCGATTATTGAGCAATTCATAACATGTCTTGTTATGTCGCTTCATGGTCAGAACTCTATTCAATACATGGCATGCAGTATTCACAACTTCGGCCCAAAATGTATCCGGTAGCTTAGAATCTGCCAACATTGTTCTTGCAACCTCTACCAGAGTTCTGTTCTTTTGATCAGCAACACCATTTTGTTGAGGAACATATGGCGCGATAAACTCATGATGAATCCCATCTTGCTGTTTTTGAGCTCGCTGCCATTGTCACTCTGCTTACAAAGATTCTCTAGCCCAATAATTAAGTATTGAACTGTTTCTGTTATTTCAGCCTTGGATGATAAGAACTTAACCCACGAGAATCTAGAAAAGTCATCCGTAACCGCCAAACAGTACGATTTCCCTCCAATGCTTCAAATACTAATAGCCCCGAACAAATTCATATGAAGTAGCTCAAAAGGAGTAACAATAGAATTTTGCTTCTTCGATTTGTGGGACTTTCTATGCTGCTTTGCCTTCTTGCATGGAATACAATCATCAGGCACAGAAAACATCATTTTTGGAATACCAGATACCAAATCGTTCTTCACTAAGTAATTCATTTTTCTGTAGTTGATGTGAGCAAGCTTCCGATGCTAGAGAATAGAATCAGATTCAAATGCCTTCGAGAGTAAACATGTTAGAATAGAATCCGTTGTAGTTGCAACACTCATGTGTAAACATAGGTGTCATTTCTTCTCTTAGCCTTCATTAGAATCCATTCTTCAGGTATCACAAATCCCGGCTTTAGAATATAACATTCGGAATCATTGAAATGGAATGAAAACTTCTTGTCACACACTTGAGATACTCTGAGGAGATTGTGCTCGAGTTGCTCAACAAAGTTTACTTTCTCAAACTTCACCTTTTCATTTTTCAGCGTTCCTTGGCCTGTTATGTAACCGCCTTTATTCCCCGCAAAGGCGACATAACCACCATCAATTTTGATAACATCTTCAAGCAAACGAATATTTCCTGTCATATATCGGGAGCAACCACTATCCACATACCAAGTATTGTTGATAGTCCTCTTTGGTTGTCCCTACACAAACAAAGAAAATCAGTTAGAAACGGGGACCCAAGCCATTGTGGTCTTGGGTCTACCATTAGCATCGAAATATACAACTTCAAACAATTCACAATCTCTATTATCATCCTCCCTTGGTGACGGAGGCAAGTCAGATTCAGACAACTTTGATTTAGAAACATTCTTTTTCTTATCAAAATTTGATGGATTTTGAAGTTCATGATTATTAGATAAAGAATCAGATTGATCAGTTTCCAAAAGTTTTCTTAACTGTCTGTTCCTTCTTCGCCTTTGAGGTCTTGAAAGTTTGACCTCAGGTTGTGAATTCTTCGTGAATCCAACTTCAGGATTCTCCACAAACTGTTGTCGAACAACATTTTGTCTAACACTAGATTGTAAAAACTCTGGTTTAGATCCAACATGTCTAACATGCACATGCTGTTTCAACCTTGCTTAAACCCAGAAGGTTTAGCATATTGCTGTTTAGGCAAATTCTGCCTGACAGATTGTTTCAACACAGTATCAGATGTAGGCTTTCCCATATTAGGTCTTTTCAGAATCTTCACTACTTGTGGTTGAGAATGACCAACAACTGATTTGACTTTCTATAGAATAATAGGATTTTTCTCCATGTTCTTGTAAGGATAATTTATCACAATATGCCCCACTTCATTACAATGAAAACAAACTCTTTTATCCCTGTGTTCTCAGATATAAGGAACCCTTCTTGAAGTCAACGAACTTCCTGGTGAATAACCTTCAGTAGATTGAACATCACCTTGCTTCTTTGGAACATAGATCTATCTTGATCATTCTCCAACATAACCCCATGAAACTTGAGACTGACCAACTTTGGGTTTTGCCACATTCACTTTCTTTTTGATGAAATCACTTGTTGATTTATTTTTAACTTTCGAAACCTCTTTCTTGATCTCACCAGCACTTACAAAACCACTTTGAGATAAAACTTTTGAGATAGTTGGTTGGTCAATTTCACCGGTCTCTTATGACTTGTTTCACCACCTTTGGTTCATCAATCTTCACTTCTTTAGGAACACCTTCAGTCTTGTGTTCATCAAACTTTTCATCATCACTGTCGGAATCATAAACCATTTCCTCCCCCGTTACCGGATTCACCTTCAAAACTGTCTTCGGATCTAAATCCTCTTCATTAATAATCTCCAGTTCCACAACACAGTTTCCATGGTAGAGGATTATAACCAATTCCCATGGTTATTTTATCTTGATCAACATTATCATTGAAATATCCCAGCAAGAATGATAAATTTCCAAAGCTCTCAAACTTTTTGTGCAATTTGATCACTTCTACTTCTTTATCAAAAAGTTCCTTATTTTTATCAGCAAGGATGGTATTTCTTTTCTCAATCTTTTCATAGGCCATATCCCGATGATATACATGTTCCTTAAACTTCAAGGTCAGAGAATTAATGTCACTCTTGAGTGATTCAATCCTTTTAATACAAAATTTATCATTATTCTTTAATTTCTGATTTACCGTGTGCATCGATTTCATATCACAATTCAAGTTTGTGTTATCATCCATGACTTTCATCATTTTGTCCTTCACCAAAACACAGTTAGAACAATATATATTACAGATAACATCTTTTACCTTTGATGGATCAGACATGTCAGCCATGAAGACTTTTGCAGTTAGAATCTCTTCAGTCATCTCAAGTACTCTTTTAGTCAATAGAATCTCATCTTCTGATACACTTGTAGTGGAATCTTTATCTTCAGAATGTACTTAACTTTCAACACTATTTTCTTTCGAAATTTCTTCTTCAGTGATATCCTCAGAAGCTTCATCATTCTGACTTTTCACTTCACTCCCTGAGCTTTCTTCATCGTTTGAACTATCATCTTTTGATGTCACATCAGTATGAATCTCAGCTACAAAGTCTTGACTCACAGCACTAAACAGATCCTCTAAGTGAATTCCCTAGTCATAATTATCATCTCCTTGTGCAATTAAAGCAGATGATGTTGAAACATTTGCTGAACTTCCAGAACCTCCATATCCTAGTTGTTGATTTCTATTGCCTTGATAATTATTCTTCTTTTGAGAATCAAATTCAAGCTTTGGCTTGTTACATTCCTTAGCAAAGTAACCATATTCTTGACAATTGTAACACCGAACCTTTGTCTTGTCAAAACCCATTCTTGTTTTGTTGTTTGAGCCGATGTACTTTCTTTAATATTTTTAAGGAAATCCTTTGCTTGCCTCATTAACATTGACATGTTCCACTGGATGTTCATCTCTTCTAAATCAACAGGATCAATCTGACGATAATCTTCTTCAATTGCTTCTGGATCATGGATCTTCCCTCCGATAAAGTTTTCATACGAAGCAATAAAGGATGAGAACATTGCCATATAGTCTTCAGCTACCCTTTGATTGACATGATGTGAATTTGATGGTTGTGATCCAAATGAAGATTTTGATGTATTTGCACAAAACCCAGATTGATAAGAATATCCAGAAACATTCTCATTAGAATTATCTTGACCATCACCAGAAAACAGTGCAACTCCAGATCCAGATTTTCCAGATGATTTAGCAAAATACATTGACGGATCTTGAATGTGCTCCATATTAGTTTCCTTTTTCTTTAAGTTCAGATCATGAGATTGAATTTTTTCTAGAACATCTTCAAGTGACATTGTCTTGTATTTGTCATTTTCCTTGATGAGAACAGAATAAACATCAAACTTGGATGGTAAAGCTTCCAAAAACTTTTCATTTATTTCTTCAGGTACATAAACCATTTTTGCACTGGCTAACTCACTCAGCAGATGATAAAATCTTGTCGCCAAATCATCCAAAGATTCATTCTGAAAGTGTTTGAATACCAAGAACTGCTTCTTTAGTAACTCCTTATGACTTTTCTTCACATCCAAACTTCATTCACATCGCTTTTGTAAAGCTTCCCATAACTTCTTTGAAGTTTTAAGTTGCTTGAAACTATGAAAGATCTCTTTTGGTAATGATATAGAAATACTGGCCATCGCCTTCTTTTCACAATCAAATAATAACTTTTCTTCAGTAGATAATGCAGAAACAGGGTTTGGAACATTATCATTATCCATAAACGAGTAAGTCGGATGAGAATATCCTTCCAGAATTGGAATCCATAAACTTGTATCAGTAAAAGACACGAACAGATCAAATCTGTCCTTCCAGTTTGGATAATCAGCAAAACTTGAAAGCTTTGGCGGTTTCTGAGGAGTGCCAATCTCATTGTCATAGTTGAACATGTTTGAAACCCGCACCATGTTAGCCATAACAACAAGTATACACAAAATAGCACAAGTAAAAACAAAGTTTGAAACAAATTTACCCAGAGACGAACTTGATAAGTTCGCTTCTCACAACCTTAAGCGAACTTGTTCCAAGCGAACTTGAAAAGTTCGTTTAATCAAGAACATGAGCTAAGTTCGCCTATAACAGAATTTAGGCTAAGTTCGCCTATTTCAGCTAAAAAAATCTCAGGAAGATGATCTCTTCAACCAAAACACGAACCAGAACCTCTAAAAACCATCATAACTTGTTGAATTGATGGATTTTGATAAAATTGAACCGTAGGATTGAGTATAGTATGAAATAGAACACTTTTGATGGATCAATTTCTTCAAAAACACCTCTAATTTGATGAATTCAGAAACAAAACCTCTAAAGAACTTGAAAACTCCATGGATATGAAAATCAATCAAAACTCAGTCTTTTTGGTGTTTAATCATACACAAACCGTCACAAATCAATCACAAATCATGAGCATAAGATCTGATACCAAATGTAGGTCCCTTCGGGTCATCTAAGGATCTAACTCGAGACGTGACGTATCAAGCACAAAGAGTGCGGAATCCAACCGTGTGTATGACTGTGTATATGAGACAACCACAATGATGACAATCAACACACAATGTAAATAATCTTCTCTTTGATTTCCACCAAACACAGAGTTTACATAACTTTAATACAATTGCAAAAGCTATTCAAACTAACATGTAAACTACTATTTATAGGCACCATATCTGCCATACAGGCGAACTTAACAAGTTAGCCTAATACTAGGCCTAGGTGAACTGGTTAAGTTCGCCTATTACAAAACTTAACCAATATTACATGAAAACATAAAGACATACAAGATCTAAACTATTAAAAGGCTCATTGTCACACTTCTATATCCTAACAGACTCCCCCTTGACAATAGCTTGATCTTCTGTCTTCATGCTGAGCTCTTCCACTTCTCCGGTAGCTTGCTTCCTGCGTATACTCCATGTCTAATACAAATCTCCAACATATGTTTGTATTGTAATCCATGCTCACGCCGTTCACTTGTAACCATAATCTCTTTCCTCTTCAGCATCAGCTGGTCTTTCTTTGAGAAATTTATAAGGTTCATAGCATCATAGAAACAAGTTATGACCTTATTGTCTTGGACTTCAATTCTTGCCTCTCTAGTATTCACATCCACATACCACCACTTCATATTTTCTAGACAATCTGGTGGTATTTTCCTCGATGGTATTTTCTTTACAGCTTTAACTGGCTTAAACTTGTACTTCGAGACAACCTTTCCAGTTTTAGGATCAACACTCTTTATCCTCCTGCCTTTTTGTGGTTTAAGCTTTTCATACTTTCCCGAACCACCTTCCAGTCTAATCAACTTTGCTATAACATCAGCAATACCATACTTTGATCTGTTGATTAAAGACTTTGTTGCCAAACCATTCATCTCACATCTGGGCAATGTATTGAAGTATCTTAGCCTTGGTTCTAAATACTGTGCACCATCAGATCTCTTCAAGGCAAACAGATTGAATTCTTCATCAAAGAACCAACTTATTATTCTACCAACACACATCTCCTTGTTCACATATTTCTCTTTAAGAACAGGTGGTGATGGTGAAGCAAGTAATACTTTCTTCCAACTTCTAACCAGCTCTAGCCATTTCTCTTTGGTCATACTTGTATCCCTATACATCACAGGTTCCTCGGCAGGATTTTTCTGAGCATTGTCAGTGTCAGAATCAAGCAGTGTGATGTCTTCTTCAGGTTCCACAGAGTCGGCCATTCCATCATTAGTTTCATTAGGAATAACATCATCTTGGATGAAGTTGAATGGCACATTAAGACCATCACATCCTTCATATGTAAGCGTAGTTATATTCTTCTCAATCTCTAGCTCAATTATCACCCCTTCTTCTATCTATGATTCACTATTTTCATCTTCCAACTCATCAACCAAATCATCTAATCCAGATAAACAATCTAATTTCTCAGCATCATCAAGATCAGAATCTTCTTTAAAGAACTCTAACAACAATACATCTTCTGTTTCACCAGTGTTCTTATCACCAGAAGCCTCAACTTGATCTTGATCTGATGTAAACTCCCCCTGAAACTGAGATATTGGAGTAATGTCAGCATATTGACGATTACCCTTGTCTCTATTGATATCATTGTCTTCATCGTCATTTCTTTGAATAGCGTCAGTATGACAAGCATCTTTAACAGTGACAGGCTTCTCCCCTTGAGCGTCAATATGCTCTACTAGATGTGAAACAAGAATCTGCATTTCAGCTAACTGCCTGCTTTGGGATTGGAGAACCTGCTCTCTCTGGTAATGATTTGCAAGTAATACATATACTTGACCTTGAAGACCCACAACTTGGGCTTCTAGGCAAGAGACTTTGCCTTCTAGAGCAATGATCTTGTCATTCTTTGATATCTTTGAAGGACCGGCCTGAGTTGGAGTAGCAGTAGAAGTATGAGGATGAACAGGAGCTGGAGTAACTTGAGGAGATGTAGTCTGAGAGGGTTGTGGTGTAATAATAATTGATTCCACAAAGTCCACGTCATCAGCTACTTGAGTATGAGTTGCAGCCATAGAAGTATCTAAAAGCTTCTGTGACTTAGGAGACGGAATATACTCTGAACCAATATCAGACGATTCATCACGCAATGTTCTTTTGCCAAGTACTGCTCCAGGAAGAGGACCCCTAGCAGACTTGCGTCTTGGTTTCTTTACTTTCTTCTTACTAACAGACTTCTGTCTTTTCCCAACATTAACCACAGGAAGTCTAGCTAGTCTTTCATAATGATTTGAGCTGAAATCTCTTGTAGCTTCTGAATCAGTATCAGACTCAGCATTATCAGGTTTTTCTGAAGAACTTATGCTAGTATCAGCTACATGACCCTCTTCACCCTATGGAGGTGATTGCACTTGTTCCTCTTCATTATCAACAACATTAAGCACCACATTTTGATCAGCTTGATTAACAACATAAGTATCAGCTTCATTATCAACATGAACCTCATCATGAATATCTACATTAGGATCAATGACATTCTCATGAACTTCTTCTTGTATAGGTTGTTGAACACCTCGTGGTTGAACTTGTTGTTGTTGTACTTGTGGTTGTGCTTGTTGTTGTTGTTGTGGTTGCTGTTGTTCCAACATCTCTTTAGGATGAAACCAATTATCAAGAGGCGGTGCAACATAATCAGGATTAATTATGTGCCCGAACAATGGTGTTGGAACAGGAATCAGTGCAGGATTCTGTTGTTTCACATTGTTACAGTCGGTAAAAATCCTTTTGGTCATTGGTGTAAGAGTAAGAAGTTATGGCAACTGCGGTAAGTTTGGAATAAGATGATTGAGAATCATTTGAATAAACCTAGGGTACATCAAAACCCTTGACCTTCTGGAGGTGTAATCTGTGCTACTATGTCTCTGTAGATGTAATGAACAAAGTTGAATCCTCGGTTCAAAGTAAGAGCCACCATGGCTGATTGGAGAGAAGACTTCAACCCGTCAGTACCTGCTTTCCTTGGAGATAAGCACTGAATGATTACATGCATAAAATACCTCCACTAACCCACTAATCCACCTTTTCTTGCTTGAGTATCATTGCATCTACCATGGTATCCCATTCTCTAAAAACATCTATTTATCAAAGTTGTAGGCAACATCAACGGTTCATCATTATTGCCTCTAAGAGTCAGAGCCTACCGGATAATATCCACAGAAATTTCAATTTCAGTATTGTTGATCGTAGCCCTAATCACATTTGGAACCACCGTGCAATCATGATGTGTAGAATCCCAGAATTGTTGAATATAATTCAAACTAATGTATGGATTTACAGACAATGCAACTCTCAGCCTTGATATGTTTAGAAAGTTGATAATATCTCGGTAATTCACTGCTTCTGACATATTTGGATCTAACAACGCCACCTGGTTATGCTTGTACTCTACCCGATGATCCATCTGTGCAAAGCAATCATTAGACATGAAAACAACAAAGTAAAACACAATATAGAAATAAAAGAAGAAAAAAATTAAACTTAAAAAAAACAACACTTTGAAAAATTTGCTAAGTCCAATTCACTACTGCACCCTGAGGCGAACTTAATAAGTTCGCTTAGAGTTGCAAGATGCAAACTTATTAAGTTCGCTCAAAGCATGAACCACATACCAGAAATCCAAATTGTCAAAAATGATGGAATTTGAAGAAATTAAACACACAACCATGTAAAGTAACTACAGATAAGTCAGTTTCAAGCATCAATTTCAGTTTATAACAACAACCAAGCATGATTTTAAGATCAAACAGGTATTGCGTCCTTGTCTTGATCAACTTCTATACCCAAGTAGTAGCTCAACTTTCCCATGTCACTCATATCAAAGATAGCTTTCGTCCTTGTCTTGAACTCAGAAATGTCATTATCGCTCGAACCAGTGACTATCAAGTCATCTACATACACACCAATAATTAGAACTGAGTTTGATTTTTGTACCTTGTAGACTGCTTGTTCTTGAACGCATATACTAAACCCGAGTTCCTTGAGTGACCCGTCAAGCTTTAGGGGCTTGTCTCAAACCATAGAGAGCTTTATGTAGCTTATACACCATATTCTCTTTACCTTTGACCGTGAAACCAATTGGTTGTGACACTTGCACCTCCTCTTTGAGTTCCGTGTTTAAGAAGGCTGTCTTGACATCTAAGTGATGTACAAGCCAGTTTCCTTTTGCAGCTAAAGATATAGTAGCAGCCTTATGGTTTCCAGTCGTACGACCGGAGTGAATGCATCATCGAAACCCACACCTTTCTGTTGTACATAGCCCTTTGCGACCAACCTGGCTTTGTACTTGGTTACTTTGCCGCTTGCATCCTTTTTCAACTTAAAGACCCATTTTAACCCGATTACCTTGTGCCTGATAGGCAGGTTAACTAGGGTCCAAGTTTTGTTATTGTTTATGGCATCCAATTCTACTTCCATGGCCCTTTTCCATTGAGCATCACCCATGGTTTCTTCAAATGATTTTGGCTCATCATCAATTAGAAGTAGCTATTCTCTGATGTACATATCCCATACATGTTCTTTATTCAACTCTGTGGTATTTTCATAAACTTCACCAAGTGATCGATGTCCCTGCTTAGGAGTGTGATTGAAAGGTGTTTATGACCCATTACTTGAGCAGCTCGATAGTTCATGTGAGCAGCTAGAAGTGCTCTACACACTCCTTTGACTTTGTGAACCTGTAGAGTTAAATTTTTTAGAAGAATTATTATTATAAGGGAAAGTGGGTGTACTTGGTGTAGTAGGAGTCCAATCCTCATTCCCGCCAATTTCTTCCTCTCTGTGACTTGTCACATCTTGATTTTCATGCACATGGGTCCCTGTAAAAGGTGTGCAGTTTGTCTGCATCTCCTTTTGGCAATCCCATCCTTCTCTTTCATTGAAAGTTACATCTCTTGCTGTTATGTAACATCTGCCACAAAAATATCCAAGATTTGACTAAGGTGCAAACCACAGAGACTATAAGTATAATTATACCAAAGATCAAGGTTCAAAAAGTGAAAAACATGAAAATCAAACGGTAACGGACCGTCATGGACGGTAACGGTCCGTTATGGGCTGAACAGGAGTACAATGAAGGAGTGCCACGTGTCAAATGACTAACAGGCAATTTCTGACGCGTAGAAACCCTATAATGGACCGTCACGACGGGTAACAGTTTGTCACAGCCGCAAAACACTAAGGGTGCGCCACGTATCACTTCGTAACAGACCGTCACACCTGGTAATGGTCCGTCACGCCGCAAACTGACCAGAGGGTGACGCGTGTCCTATGACTGCGCAATCTGGTGGCGGACCGTCACCTTCCGTAACGGTACGTCATGACTCCAGAATCAGCCCTATAAACAGTTGGACAAGCTCATTCGATTTTCTCACTCCAAACACGATCTTCACTTCCCATTCTCATTCCAGGAGATCCCTAGCCCACTCCCGACGATCCCGGTCCAACTCCCGCTCATTTTAGCACCCAGTTTAAGAAGAAACGCTCGTAGAAGTGTCGATACGCTAGAGATCTAGTTAGGAGGTTGATTCTATACTTTTCAACTTAGAGGCTCATTCCTATTATCAAGGTGAATACTTTATCTATTTCAAAATTTGTGTCAAACATTTACGTTTACAAAAATGGCCAAATAAAGGTTAAGGGAATAATGCTTAACGTTCTTCTACAAACAAAGCATTCAGGCCATAGGTATACGTAAAACTTGCATGGGATACACGGGTCTCAGGTGAAAGTCCCGAATTGCGACTGGTGCTTATCTTATAAAAAATTCGGAGGTGTAGACCTGTCCGTTGTTATAAGGCATGACGCCAGTATATACAGTGGTGCATACAATCAGGAGATAAGGGCCTGCTGAATATGTAAATTGAACAAAAAGTTGTGATTATGAAATTAATACTTGTTTGTGTCAAATGATTTTCCTTTCAAGATAATTGTATTCACCGACGTTCGCGCTAACCTTTTATTTTCAAAATGTTTTCATGCAATGAATAAAATGGATAGAAAAGGGGATACCGGCATGCGTAAGATCTGACCCAGGATTGAATGTTGAAAAGGATAACTTGCATGTTGGATTCTCAGGCCTTGTGCATAGAAAATCCTAAAAGATGAAAAAGGAGATAGGACCAAGGGACTGATCAACCTTAGATAGTACTATTTCAAGTGGCTTGAAACTTGTCTAAAGGAGACAAGAAATGTATTTGGTTTCAAACTCTGTTTTGTAATCAAATGAAAATGATATTTAAATCCCTACGTTTATGAAACAAATACGAGACTTTTGTTTTCCAACTGAGTCTTAATATTTACAAATACAACCCTTGAGGTTGAAACAAATGATGAAACGATCATTGTGAAAAGACTTTCGCTGTGTTTTATAAAAACTCTGAAATCAAAACAGATACCAATCGTGATCACACTCATCCAGAGGGTACATGAGGCGGGGTGTGACATATTACCACCTTATTTTCAACTAGATTAAAGAGTCTATGTGCTAAACTTCCAGGTTCTTTTCCCAAGTAAACTAAGGCCATACTCATATCCTCCAATTTTGGTATGTGACTAGACACATTTGTTGCGTGGGCCAAGAATCCAAAAAACTTTAATTATGTTAACTTTGGCTTTATTCCCCTTAACGTTCATATGGGGTCATTCCCTATACTGCTTTTATGAGCACCCTATTAAGTATGTAAATTGTATGATTCACAGCCTCTCCCCATAATGTGTTTGGAACATTCATGGTTTTTAACAAGGCTCTTATCATTCCTAACACTGTTATGTTTCTGTTGTTGAGTGTAGGGAGTTGGTTTCTGTCTTCTTATGCCTGCTTCCTTGCAAAAATCATCAAATTCTTGCGAATTGAATTTACCCCCACGGTCTATTCTCAGCATTTTAACTACATACTCACTTTCTTTTTCAGCTTTAGCCTTGAATATTTTAAATCTTGACAAAGCTTCTGTTGAGAATCCTTATACCAGTTTTAACTTTTAAACCTTTTAAATAAATAAACAAATCAGATTTAGACAACGGAAGCAATTCGTACGACTAACGGTTCTAAACCGGGATCCCACCAGTGATCCGATTACACGCGTATAAACAATAAATTAAATCCAACCATAGCGGGTAAAACGATTATACCTTCGACGGTTAACCGAAGGATCAACACTTTGGTACAACGGGCGTCTCGCTAGTGACAGTTCACGAAACCTGCAACAAATCGTCTAGCGGTTTGCGCAAAAAGGAGCCGGCGGCGGCACAGGGCAGCGACGACGAGGGAGGCCGACGGCGGCGGTGTTTGGCGTCGGCGACCGAGAGGGAAGGGGGTAGGGTCTCGCAAATTTGGATGGTGGCTAAAAGTCATTTAGGGTTTGGGATTAAGGATATACTTATAACCCTTAATCCTACAATCTGCACCCCTAAGGTATTAACTGTTAATTCCCAGCAGTTAAACTGATAATTACTTTTAATCTCTTGCGTTTACTAATTAACAATAATCAGTAAAATAACATTTATAATGTTAAACACTTAAACATTAAATCCCTCTATATATAATTATTTCTCTAAATAACTAATCACCGAATAAACTGAATAAATATTTCTCTAAATATTTATTTGTCATTTAATGAAACCGTGTTTCGTGAATGATAATATTTATGACTAAATATTATTAAATTGCTCGTTGCCCAAAGTGTAACTCTTTGGATCGTATCTCGATAGTAACGTTGACTTAACTGACGATCAGACAACTTATATCCAACAGCTTCATCCTTTGTTTTCAACTAATACACCCACATATATCTACTATAATCATCTACGATTAATAAGAAGTAGCGATTACCTCCCATTGATCGTGGAGTAGTTGGACCAGACCACAAAGGTCTGCATGGAGGAGTTCTAACGGCTTTATTGGTCTCCACATTGCCTCCTTTGGAAAGCTTCGTATAACTTGCTTGGCTACAAGACACCCTTCGCACACTTGCTTTAAATGTGTGATATTGGGCATTCCAGTCACATGACCCTTCTTTACCATTGTCTCCAATACTTGAAAGTTTGCATGACCCAACCTGGCATGCCAGACCCATGCATCATCCTCCAACCTAGTTGCCAAACAAATAGGTTTTGCAAGATTTAATACTATCTTATAAAGTCGGTTTACTGACCTTTCAACATTCATCACAAGTCTTCCTTGTTCTTCTCTCACTTTCAGAAACTCGCTTTTCATTGTTATATCATAACCATTTTCTGTCATCTGACCAAGGCTCAAGATGTTGCTCGTTAATGCTGGAATAAAATACACATCGGGAATCATCAGCTGGTAACCATTCTTACACAGGAATAAAATAGTTCCCTTGCCCTTGATGTCTACCTTTGAACCATCTCCGAACGGTACACGACCCGACCCGTCACATTTCCATTCAGTTCTGCAAAGAACTCTTTCTCCCCCGTCATGTGGTTTCTTGCTCCATTTTCAAGGTACCACACGTCTTTGTTTTGATCACCCCTATCTTCTTGTTGCAAGAAGACATTTTGCTCGTCCAATGACACTACCGTAGTGGTTTCTTCCCCCGCCACAGTTAATAAAAGAGTCGGCTCTTCATCATTTTCTTTTGTCAAATGGACCTCTTGATCTTGTTTTTTCCCGGTTTTGCACTCCGATGCATAGTGTCCTAGTTGTTGGCACTCATAACATCGTACTTGGCTCTTATCTCGTGGTTTTCTCGTAGGGTTTCCGGATTCTTGGGATGATTTGTTTCCATTTTTCTCACCCCTTCCACGACCACCCACACGTCCCCCTCTCGAACCCTACCGTCCTCCCTGTGCACCTGACCCACCCAGGCCTTGATTGGTTCCACTTGTGGCTACTTTTGTTGTTACCTTAACCCTCCGTCTTGGTGAACAACAATGCACTTTCACCACTCTAACCAGCCCCTTGGCGAAGCTTTAGCCGATCTTCGTAGGACTTCAATTGGCCGATGGCTTCCTCAAATGGCATCTCCTCTAAATTTGAGTACTGCTCCATGGAGACCACCAGGTGAATAAACTTTTCTGTCACCATGTCAATGAGCTTCCGGACTAATTCTTCATCTTTCAACACCGCTCCCACACTGTTGTATTTCGATATCATCCTAATCAATTTTCCCACATACTCGTCGATGGTCTCCCCATCCTTCATCCGGAGTGATTCGAATTCGCTCTTTAGTGTGTGTATCCTTGCCTTCTGAACCCGTTCAGCCCCTACAAACCTTGTTTTCATAGATTCCCATACCTCTTTGGCGGTGGTCTTCTTCTTCGCCACCTACATCAAAATTTCTTTGGGTATCACCTGGAAGATGAATACACGTGTTGTTTTACTCTTCTTCTCGTCCACAACAACACCGGTTGTAGGTTCAATGGATTCCCAAAGCCCTTGAGCATCCGTCACGGCTTCCATCTTTATCGCCCAGGTGGTATAGTTCGATGAGGTTAGTATAGGACACTTGAAAGGAAAAGGATTGTCTTTGGGGGGGTTAGAGGTGGTGGCGATGGTCATGGTGTTGAATCTGGGGAAATTTGGTATACAAATCTGGATCGAGACTCAAGCTCTTATACCAAAAATGTTGGATATCATAGATAAGTTAACACAAAATAATCAAACAAGATACAAAATGCGGCCGAATGATTCCTTTCACTGAATGATTCAAATGGTTACAAAGGAATGAAAAGTAAAAGTGAATTGTTTTTTCGACTGATTATTCTGAAGCTATATTTCCCTATTTATAGCAAAACAAGACTCAACAGAAAGTAACCGACAGACCGGGTCTTATTCCTTAAATGACTCAACAAACTCCAACGTTAACATTGACCATATGCAACACGTTTCCTTATTCTCCATGCAACTCAGAACGGTAGACTTGAATACGTCAGACACTAACCAACACGGTTTTGTACCAGCACTAAGGCGTATGGATCGATCATAGGATAAAGTAAATGAACATGTTACAATGCCTATTTTCACATGTCCTACGTTTGTTTTCAAGTTATTGCATTCAATTAAACCACGTTTACCATTTTTGCATTTACGCATTTTTCGTTTCTGCATTAGACCCACATTCCCATTTCAGCAGTGCATGTTTTCCTAAAGTTGGGGAATACTTTTTGTTTCTATATTTATATTTCTTGTAAATTGCATTTGGAAGCAATGAAAAATATAGAAAATTGGCAGCAAAGTCTAGTCTCGTTCCACTCAACGGATTACTATCAAGAGTGCTCGAGATTTAAAACAGATCTTTGTAGCAATACATGTAACGTATTAGAACAGCAATCGATACATGTAAGTTATTTTGAAATTCTTTGAACTTATTGTAATGATTTAAGCATTTGTGGAATGACGCTTGATTTCTAATTCTTGTATGACTGAAACGTCAACCCTATTCAGGTTAGGCTGTTACATAGTGTCACAACAAATTAGGTTCATAAAAATCAAATAGGGACTAAATATTTAAGAATCATAATAAACCATTTTATTCTAGGTTGAATACATGTATTTTCTAGTGAATACATTATGATATTTTAATGGTTCTACAAGTTTTTAATTCTCAGCTAGTGACTAAACTATAACTGCTAATGATTCAACATACTAAACTATAACTTCTAATTATTCAACAAACAGTATGTGATGTTTAACTCGTATACATATTTGTAGATGAAAATTGTATAGACTTACCTAGAAAATAATTACTCTTTACATATATACATTGGTCATTCTATAAACTTGGTAGAATGTCTATGTTTGTAAAAAAACGATCATATGTTGGCTACAGATTTCATTAGCTATAACTCCAGGTCATTCTCACTAACCATAAGGTCATTGCGTTATTACTAATTAGTATTGTGATCAATGCAAAACAACTTAATGCCTATGTCACATTTCCTTTATGGAAAGTACATTGAAGTTTGTCAGTAATACTAACCCTGGGGTTTGGAGATGAAACTCTAGCGTCTGTCCACTATTCGTGTGTGGGTTAGTCCGGGACAATCTATATTTTTTTTGAACACCGGAAAATAATAATATTAAAATTACATCCACCCTAACAAGGAGCTAGACGGAGTAAAGGGAGAAGATTACAAATACATTAGGGGATTATTAAGCCAATCCACCCAAGAAGAGTTCAAACTACGGTTCCTATTAAAGAACCAAAGGTAATAAAAGCTTTGAACATCATAAAAAATGAATCATTTTTTTCCTAGAGTTAGGCCTGAAAACAGAGGCATTCCTAAAACGCCAAAGAACCAACCATGTTGACATAACAATCCCTTCCACAAAATGTTTCTTTTTGAAGGAAATGTGAATAGTTCGAACATGGTCAAGAATAGAGGGCGGCTCTAGCTAGGAACGGGGCCGGAACGATGCCAAACCATCGACCAAGTAGAAGAGGCAACATAACAAGAACCGAGAACGTGGGCCAAAGATTCGTCCGCCAAACCACAAACCCGGTAAAGAAGAGATGGAATATCCATCCCTTCATTAACCAAATTATTCCTAGTAGTAATTCGATCAAGCAAGACCGTCCAAACATGAATGTTAACTTTCCTAGGAACTGACATGTTCCATAAGGTGCTTCTCGTAGCAGTTGGAAGAATACAGGAGTCAATTACTTGTTGTACATTCTTAACTAAAAAACCATTATCATCGTTTTCAAGAGACCAACACCAAGAATCTGAAGAGGAACTTAACTCAAAGGAAGGGATCAGATTTAAAAGAGAAGAGAATTGGGATTCTTTTCCCCCGGTGAATAGGTCTTCGCCATGACCCAACAAAAGACCGGGACAATCTATATAACCTAATGATTTTTTTAGAAATTAGGGTGTATGTTGCGCGATCACTATACACATATAGAGATTATTGAAAAGAGTTTGTTACAGGTATTAGTTTGTTATAGGGTTTGTTAATCTTGATCTCAGTTTTTTGGGATCTAATATTTTATTACACCGTAACCAACACTTTAGTATTGTATATCAACTAGCATTTCTCCTCGCGCGTTGCTATGATTATTTTGCTGAATATCAAAACGTAAATAAAAAAGACACCGCAACGGTATATTCGGAAATTAACGAAAATGTGCTTGTGAATCCCTCTGATCCGGTGATAATCAAGTATCTAATACTCTGTAACACTCCTGGAAAGGCGGAATCAATATAAGATCAACAATACCCGAGCAAAACGAATCAAGCACAAACAAGAACGAAAACCACCACAAAAACGAGATGTAACATCAAACACAATGATTCCATTGATAAAGCTTGTAATTACAATGACTAAAACTAGAGAGAATACAAGATTACTAAGATATCCAATCTGATTACAAAACATACAATGACTAATCTCTCTTTTCAAGTTCAAAACAACAAACTATATATAGAATAAAGATTTCGACCGAAATCTTTTGATAGAAAACGTTTTCGACCAAAATAGTTTTCGACCGAAATACATTTCGACCGAAAACTTTAAACTTGTACATTTAAGCCTAAAGTTTGATTTCTATGGACTACTAAGTTCCAACAATCTCCCCCTAGTCCATAGAACATCAAGTCTCCAGTTGTTTTCAGCAATAGGCTTGGCTTCAACCTTCACTTTCTTTATTCCAACTCAGCAAGTCTTTTCTTGATCAACTTTGCTTTATGTCTTGTTGAAAGACACCTAGCAACAACCCTCATATACAACTTAGCTTCAGTCTTGATCTTTGAGCTCATGTCACATTGGATCGGGTTATGA
The DNA here is from genome assembly GCA_023525975.1 of Smallanthus sonchifolius. Taxonomy (NCBI): domain Eukaryota; kingdom Viridiplantae; phylum Streptophyta; class Magnoliopsida; order Asterales; family Asteraceae; genus Smallanthus; species Smallanthus sonchifolius. The sequence goes on from CM042021.1 coordinate 108,136,222, forward strand.
TACAGAATCTTCAGATCTTCATCGGAAAAACTAAAGAGATCCATCGGATCGAAGACTCTAACCTTTGGCAAGTCATGTTGTGTGATCATAGCTTCATGAGTTATACTGTCATACTCCCATCTTTTAAATGCCTTGATAAATACTTCTTTTCTTGCTAGGATGTATACAGTAGTCACTATATCTGCAGGCTTGACAATGTACCTGAACTGCCTCTTACCATCTTTGTCTTTCTTCTTCAGAGTAACACATTTTGGCATCTGAGGCTTGAAGCTATCAAACTTATCCAAATCACATTGATTCCTTAAGATATTCTCAAATTTTTCAGCATAATTATTCTTTGACGGATTTATCAACTTCAAATGACTTAATTCTCTAATAACCCAAGTTGGCAATGTCTTCAACTTACTACCGCTATCAAAGTACTGAATGTCACATTCTCCCCTCTTAATCACATACATATTTTTCTCTACATCATACATCCAGCTTAGAATCTCACCAGTCAATGCTTTCTTTGGATTTCTGATCTTCTGTGTTATCTTTTCAACAACTGACGGTTGTTCTCGAACTTTCCACCACTGACTCTTATCTATACCAGTTGTCATTGGAATTTCAGCAGTCTGTTCTACTTTTTCAGGAACTTGAAATGATTCATGATCACTTACCAATCTGTCCATCTTTCCAATCACAGACCCATCGCCTTCAACATATGTTTGCTTCTGCTCATACTCATACTTTTCATAAACTTTATTGGACTCACATTCATCACTTGACTCTTGTTCATTAGAACCACCACCTATATTACCAGTACCATCACTACTACTATTATCGTCATCAGAAGGCTTGTCTTCCTCTTCCTCCTTCTCTTTATCTGCCTCTTTCTCTTTATCTGTGTCATTGGTAATCTTCATTCCTTCACCTTGATTATTAAGCAAGACATCCACATCAAACATGTCTTTTGATCTATACATTGTTGCTTCATTTATCGGTGAAAGAATAGGTTATGTTGTAGCAGGGATTTCTTGATTTTCAACATTTGTTGTCGGGGTGACATTCTCAGTAGTATTTTGAAGACCAAGATGGTTTATCAAGTCTTGTACCATTCCTTGCAGTTTATCAATCTGCTGTTGTTTCTAGTTAATAACACCTTGATGTCGACTGCTTTATGCTCTCAGTTCTCTTATTTCTCTTGAGTTAGCAGTTTCTCTACTTTAAGGATTTGCAATATGAGTCTTCAATTGACTCATAACATTTGTAGTTTCTCTTGTTGCATGGTTTAAGAATTCTTCATCAACAAGATTGTTGTCTTTTGAAAGATTATACTTTTGCTTCTCAGGAATCACCTTTTCTTTGCCTTTGCCTTTATCTCTCTTCTAGCCATTGTCTTAAGTCTCTTGTTCTTAGGATTAGTAAATACGATACCCTTAGATGGAGGAGGTCTAGAAGGTACGGTCTTTGAATGTTCAGATTCCTTCCTTTTCTTTATTGGTGGAGTTTCTGTTGCTTGTGCTTCAGGAGTTCGTACCGTTTCATCAATCAAAGGATCTTCATTATGAACCTCTGTCTCTACATTCTGTGGTTCAGCAGGTTTGTTGATAGTTTCAATCACTTCATCAATTGGTTGCTCAACATTTTCAGGCTCTTCTAGATTGGCTTGTTGATTAACCTCTAAATTTTGATTAGCCTGTTCAGCATTTCCAGCATCATTGTCATTGTTATCATTTCCATCGTTATCATCATCTTCATCTTCAACATTCTCTACATCACTATCCATTATATCATCAACTTCATCATCAATATTTAAATCTTGATCTGGATCTTCTACAATCATATTTGGAAACAACGGTGTTACGGTGCCACTGAACTTGCTTCTTTTCCTAACGTTGTTCAAACTGCTGAAAATGACTTCTTGCATTTGTTCCCAAGGTAACTCAATCCCATCATTAGGTAAATCAGGCAATAAGGTGTTTATGATCATCTTTACAAATTTGGGATACAACAAGAATTTGTAGTTTTGTCTTGACCAACGAAATTGCTTATCATAGCCTCAAAGATCATTCTTGAAAAGTTGAATCTTCGATGAGTAGCTAGACAGACTAAGGCACGACGAAAAACTTCTCCAATTTGATCAAAAGCGGTTATTCTTAGACTCATGCAATGAATAAGGACATGAACTAGATACCTCCATTGCTTACCAAGCATTGTCTTTGTAACCTGTCTTCTTTGAAAGTCTCCTTCGTACCCCATAGTCATAATGATGAGTGACTAAAGTTTCATGTATTAAGAGGTGCAATGTGTTATATTTATGCATTTTGATATGTGGAATACAAAGGTTTTGTGTAGCCATGCATGTGCAGGTGTTGGAAGCTTAAAGTATGATTTTGGAAGATATTAGGCGAGAGATGCAAGAATCGGAAGAGACTCGGAGAAAACGGGGCAAAATGCAGGGTCAGCGTAACGCTACGCTGCTACAGCGTAAGCCTACGCCGAAGGCAAATTGCAAACAGAAGCATCAGAGGGTCAGCGTAAGGCTACGCCATATCGGCGTAGGCCTACGCCTAAGTATTTTCTTCACAGCGGCTTCCAGTGGACCGGCGTAGGCCTACGCCCTCCCAGCGTAAGCCTACGCTGGGTGCGTTTCAGACGCGGGTTTTGGGCGAAACAGCCGATTTTCAATGGTTAATTAGGTTTTTCTTCCCCAAATTCGAATCAATCCTTTACACAACAGTTCTTGGGGCGATTTTGGAGTTCTTGGAGGATAAAGAACACGATTCTAACATCCGATTGAAACATTGAAGATGATTTCTACCACCATGAGCGGCTAATCCACCGGTAATCATTCCCGGGTGGATTGTTTGAAAGTTTTTAGGGTTTTATCATGTGCTAGCTTTGAGAAACAATTCTTGTAATCGTTTGGTTTGAAACACTTGAATCTTTGTGTTTAGTATGGTTATGAACTCACGGGAGTCGATAAATTCTTGCACCATTGACCCCATTAGATGATAATTGCTATGAACTTTTATTTATGTTGAATCTATTGATTAATCTAATTCTATATTCCATACATTTGTCTCGATTTCATTCGTGAATATTGTTTTACACTATTTGCCGATGATGTATGAATGTTGATGTTCTTGGTTAGATTTGGTTAATTAGATTTGAATAACCATTCGATTGTTTGAACTCAAATGTTGGTGTGATAATTCCTAATTACTTGTGAACTTGAAACCCGGGTGTGATACCCTTTTAATTATTGTTTACAACTTAAACCGTTTTGTTTGGTACTTGATTTGTTTGTTGAGTTTATAAAGTTTTCACTTAAATCATTGATTGTGTTTGGTCAGAAAGACCCGTTGTAACTTCATAATTTGCATTGTTAATTGAAGTTGAGCACTGTCACACCCCAACCGGGCGGCGGAACACGTCGGAGTATGACCCGAATTGTGACCAGATTGCTCGTAGCACTTGGAACTATTAAAATTTCATAATTTTATTCAATAATATTAAAAGTGCCTCAAAGGCTACAAATAGTTTAAATAAACAAGACAAAACATAGTTCCAAACAAGATAAAATCAGATTTCAAGTTTCTAAGTCCAAGCCTAAGTGTTGAACATAAATCAAGCGTTGCTTGAACTTGGTGCACCTGAAACATGTTTAAAATAAGAGTTATCAACAAAATGAATTGTTGGTGAGCAATCATGGTAGATATAGATATAGTAGTTTAGATAAAGTACAAATTCCATGCTAAGACAAGTAATACATTATAGTCTTATTGTATATACACACAGTCCAAATTAAACCTTCCTTTTAAGATTTATCCAATTCAGATTGTCCAACATATAGTTAACAGTTTTTTTCAGTTTCAGAATTCATTACATGCATCCTAGATCAAAGAAATGCATGGGGTAGCTAACCCACATGGTACCACTAATTCCATTCATAGGCTGTCGAAACAGTTAATAATATGAACTAGTGTAATCAACAAATAAGCCACAAAATGCAATTAAACAAGTCTAACATAAGGGAATTTGTTTCAAGTTGTGAGATTTGTCAATAGTGTAAGTGTAATTATATAGGAACATGTTTCACCCCAAAAGTGATAAAATGTATAAAGAGGGGCATGAAAACTCACATGGTTTGTAAGTAGTTTCCGAGCTAAGTTTGATCCAAAGATATAATCCAAAGTAGGTCACAATTAACCTATTATAGTTGTAGTTTAGTCATTTAGTTTAAAGGAATAAGCTGAGGTTTGTTCGTGTTCTTGAATTTGGGAAATTAGGATTTTGGAAAGTTTAAGGTTTGAAAAGTAATTTGGTTATAGTTTAAGGTATGTAATTAAGATGTAAGTATTACTAAATTATTATGTTTAGTAATTTAAATATGTTTTAAGTAATTAATTATTTAATTACTCATTTAAAAATTTAATTAATAAATCCTTTTATTAACTAAATAGTGAAAAAAAATAAATATAATTTAGATATAAATCATATGAATATTTTCTGTTAAATAGTGAATTTTTATAAAATTCATTTATTTTTAGTTTAATTAAATCAATAAATCTATTGATTTAATTACAAGTTAAATTTGTGAAAATTAGTAAAAATGTCTAAAAGTTCCAGAAACTTAATATTTCGTTAAGAATATATAAATTAAGTTTCTTTAATTTTTGTAGGATTTTTGGAATAAGTTTGCTAATATTAAATAAATAATCCAAGTTTTAAAATTAGACTTTTAAATAAATAATTTTATAAACTCAGAAATTTTTCTGTTTTTATTTTATAAAACAGTAGAGAATTTTATTACAAAAATTTGGGCTATTTATTTGTACATTTTCGAGTCGTAAATAAAAAGTTATGAATTTTTAAAGATTAAAGATTTAATTAATAAAAATCAAAAAAATAGGAAAAAGGGTTTTTCCCGGATTCGAACCCGGGTGGGTTCGGTGTGGACACAGGCGCGCAATCACTGGACCAGCCTGGTCTTTGTGCTAATAGTCCAGTAGTTTATTTGATAACCCTTGTCCACGAGGGGACCGGGTTTCAGGGCAGAATCACACGCAAAAACAAGGTGCGGGGCAAGGATCGAACCCGCGACCTTGTTCGAGGGAGACGAGGGTTTTAACCAATAGACCTGGGCTTATGCCATGTCTAACATCAGGCGCGAATTGCTTTTAACACATAACCCCCACTCATCCTCTTCCCCAAACAATCCCGTCCCAAACCCTAGCTCCAAATTCACTCGATTCGATACGGATCGACTGCGATTTTAAGGGGCTTTTGTACCCTGTACAAAAACGAAACTAAAGGCACAAGCATTACCTGTTTTGGTTACGTGATGGATGAGATCGATTGAAACCGTAAGCCTAGTGTTCTTCGGAGTTTGATCGCGATCCAGAGGTGTTTTGCGTTGGATTTGAGAGCTCAGGAAGTGTAAAAAGGTATGTTGCGAACGTGTAGGACTTGATATAAGGATTCGATTTCAACTCAAACGCATGAATTGATTCTCAATCGTTTGAAACGGTCGCGGCCATTGATTCGAGATAATTGGTCATGATTGGATTAAATTGGTTCATCATTGAGGTTTGAATTCATTCATATAACGTTCATACATGATCAGAGATCATTGAATGCGTTTAAATCCACGAATTGAAACTGAAACTTGTTAGGTTTGACTCTATGAAGTCAAACTTGACAAATTAGGTCAATTTGATTCGTTCAAATGCAACTAGATCCTCACGAGCATTCTGTTATGATCATATAACACTTTCGAATGGTCAATAGGCAGTAGCATTCTATGTATCGATGATTTGGTAGTCGGGTTGGATCCGGTTGACTTTTCTGAGTCAAAAGGCAGCATGGTTGACTTTTAATGTCAAAATACTAGATAAAGTCCAAAATGGATAGGGGGGTTTAACTAATTTACTTTAAAAATGATAAAAAGACATATTTTTATAAAACTTTATTTTAAAAATATTTATTTAATTGAACTTTATTTATTTGATTTATTTAGGAATAAATCTTATTATTTCTTAAACATTCATAATAATTTTATAGGAATCATTTTAATTTATATAATTTTGTGTTTTAATTGAATTAAACACAATTAAGATTTTCCAAATTAAATAGGTACAATTTTTGTTTACACTTAGATAATTTATGAGATTTAATTTTATATAGTTTAGGGAACTTTATTCAAATACCATGAATATTAGCCCTAATACATAGTTTGAGTATGGTTTTTAGCCACATAGTTTAAGAAATTCATTTAAGAATTTTCACATATTATTAAATATGGATAATTAGGGTTTACAATAAATGCCAAATGGCCGGAAATTGTAAACGGAAAAGTACAGATATTACAGTCTCCCCTACTTTAGGAAATTTCGTCCCGAAATTAAGTAGTGGAGTTTGTGAACAGGTGTGGGTACTTGGCCTTCATTTGATCTTCACGTTCCCAAGTGAACTCGGGTCCTCGTTTAGATTGCCAACGTACTTTCACAATCGGAATTCGGCTTCTTTTAAGTTGTTTGATCTCTCGATCCAAGATTTCAATAGGCTTTTCCACGAAGTGCATCGACTCGTCAATGTGAACTTCGTCAAGAGGAACTTGGAGGTTTCCCTCGGCAAGACACTTCTTGAGGTTAGATACATGAAACGTGGGATGTACATTGCTAAGCTTGTAGGGTAATTCCAACTCGTAAGCAACTTTCCCGATACGTTTGATGATTTTGAAAGGTCCAACGTATCGCGGTGAGAATTTCCCTTTCTTCCCAAATCGGACAACGCCTTTCCAAGGTGATACCTTTAAAAGAACCATGTCACCAACTTGGAATTCAAGAGGTCTTCTACGAATATCAGCATTCTTCTTTTGTCTCTCCCGAGCCAAACGAAGATTGTCGCGAACTTGGATGATTCGATCAGTGGTGTCTTGGACTAGAGCGGGACCAGTGATTTGTGCTTCACCGACCTCATCCCAGCCAAGAGGAGAACGACAATGGCGACCATATAAAGCCTTGAAAGGTGCCATCTCGATACTAGCATGGTAGCTGTTGTTATACGAAAACTCAGCTAGTGGAAGATATTTGTCCCAATTGCCTCCAAAGTCAAGGACGCAAGCACGTAACATATCTTCAAGAGTTTGAATCGTTCTTTCCGTTTGACCATCAGTTTGGGGATGGTAAGCTGTACTCAAATTCAATTGAGTACCCATGAACGATTGTAGAGATCCCCAAAAACGGGAAGTGAAACGACTATCACGATCAGATATGATATTAAGAGGAACGCCATGTAGACGAACGATCTCATCCAAATAAACTTGAGCCAACTTCTCAGCTCCCCAATCATCTTGAATTGCGAGAAAATGAGCTGATTTCGTGAGTCGGTCCACGATTACCCAAATGCTATCAAATCCTCGAGGTGTTCTTGGAAGTTTGGTGATAAAATCCATGGAAATACACTCCCATTTCCACATTGGAATCTCGGGTTGTTCAAGCAAACCCGAAGGTCGTTGATGTTCAATCTTGACCTTAGAACAAGTAAGACATTTTGAAACGTACACGGCAACATCTTTCTTCATGCCGGGCCACCAATAGTGTTGGCGAAGGCCTTTGTACATTTTATCGGCTCCTGGGTGTATAGAATAACGAGTTTTGTGAGACTCGTCAAAAATCAAAGTACGAAGATCATCCCGATCAGGAACCCATAAGCGGTTTAAGAAGTGTAGTAACCCATTGGGTCGAGTCTCCAATTGTTTTTCAACTCCACAACCCAATTCTTTTTGCATGTTGCCCTCGGAAAGAACCGTTTGTTGAGCTTTAAGAATTTTGGTCTCGATATCCGATTGAATAAGAGCACAACATATGTTAGGATATTCCTTCCGACTTAACGCATCAGCCACCACGTTAGCTTTCCCTGGATGATATTTGATTTCGCAATCATAATCATTTAACAGTTCCATCCAACGACGTTGTCTCATGTTTAAGTCTTTTTGGTTGAATATATGTTGCAAACTCTTGTGATCGGTAAAGATTTCACATTTGGTTCCATAGAGATAATGTCTCCAAATTTTGAGAGCAAACACGACCGCACCAAGTTCGAGGTCGTGAGTGGTGTAGTTATCTTCATGAACCTTAAGTTGTCTTGAGGCATAAGCAATCACCTTACCCCTTTGCATGAGAACGCATCCAAGTCCTTGCTTTGAAGCATCACAGAAAACAACGAAGTCGTCGCTGCCATCGGGAAGAGATAGGACTGGAGCATGGCACAATTTTTCTTTGAGAGTTTGGAACGCTTCTTCTTGCTCTTGTCCCCATTCAAAGATCCTACCCTTATGAGTTAGGGCAGTGAGAGGAACAGCAATCTTGGAAAAATTAGAAATAAAGCGTCGATAATATCCTGCTAGTCCAAGAAAAGAACGGATTTCTGTTGGTGTTTTAGGAGCAATCCAATTCTTTACAGCTTCAATTTTAGCAGGATCAACGTGAATCCCAGCCTCGTTAATAACATGACCTAGGAATTGGACTTCCTTTAGCCAGAATTCACATTTGGAGAATTTAGCATAAAGTTGTTCCTGTTTAAGAAGATCAAGTACTAAGCGAAGATGTTCTTCATGTTCTTGCTTAGATTTTGAGTAGATAAGAATATCGTCAATGAAGACAATGACGAATTTATCCAAATAAGGTCGACAAACACGATTCATCAAATCCATGAACACGGCAGGTGCGTTAGTCAAACCGAATGGCATGACAACAAACTCGTAGTGTCCATAGCGAGTTCTAAAAGCTGTTTTGGGAATGTCTTCCTCCTTAACACGTAGTTGGTGATAACCCGAACGAAGATCGATCTTTGAGAAAATAGAAGCTCCTTGGAGTTGATCAAATAAATCGTCAATCCTTGGAAGTGGGTATCGATTCTTGACAGTCAATTTGTTGAGTTCCCGATAGTCGATACACATCCTAAAAGATCCATCCTTCTTCTTGACGAATAAGACAGGTGCTCCCCATGGTGAGGAACTAGGACGTATGAATCCTTTATCAGAGAGTTCTTGAAGTTGACTAGCAAGTTCTTGCATTTCAGATGGTGCAAGACGATATGGTGCTCTTGCCACAGGAGTTGCACCAGGCACAAGGTCGATACGAAACTCGACTTGTCGTGTAGGGGCAATTCCTGGTAGGTCTTCCGGAAATACTTCAGGAAAGTCCTTAATCACAGGAATATCTACCATGAGTTTACCCTTGCCCTTCTCCTTCACAACGTGAGCTAGAAAAGCTGGATAATTCTTGTTGAGGTACTTCTGAGCTTTTGTTATAGTCATCAGTTTTAAGCCTTTGGGTTGTTTCTCTCCATACACGTGTAGTACTTCACCAGACGGCAGAGGAATCTTTATGAATTTGTCGGCACAAACGATCTCAGCACGATGTTTGGATAACCAATCCATGCCGACGATCACGTCAAAACTCCCAAGTTGCATAGGAGTTAAGTCAATAGAGAAAGTATGTTCGTTAAGTTGTAGTTGATTGTTTGCTATAATTGAGTCAACTTTAACGGATTTCCCGTTAGCTACTTCTACATTATAAGTTTTGTCTAGTTGGGTTCTAGTCTTAGCAAGCATTGGTTCAAAGTCAAAGGACACGAAACTTTTATCCGCACCAGAATCAAACAAAATAGTAGCATATTGATTATTGATCAGATACGTACCATTGACAACATCGTTGTCGGCTTGAGCTTGACTAGCAGTAATGGTGTAGACTCGGCCTTTGGAAGCAGAGATTGAAGCTTTTATTGCATTGGCCAGTAATGGACACTTATCCTTGAAGTGACTTGGATCTCCACATTGGAAACAAGCCTTAACAGTTAAGGATGGTGTGTTTTGTATCACGTTATGGCCTTGCACTTGAGATTGAGTGTTGCTTGGGGTTCGGCAACGATCTTGAGTATGTCCCAATCTTTTGCACTTTGTGCAAACCCAACATGGTGCATTGGGAAGATGGTGAGACTTGCAAATATCACATTGAGGATAACTCCCCGAATAAGCCTTCTTGGTTGGACTGAAGGTAGTAGTAGTAGCAGGTGCTACTTGGCTCACAGGTTGAGCAGGTGTAACAGTCCCATAATTTTGTTTATGGTTGGACTTTCTCTTCCTGTTTCTACCAGTAGGTTCAGGTTTAGAAGTCACAGCAGCAACCACAGCAGGTTTCTTCCCTCCTTTGCGGTGAAGGATTCCCGCATCGACATAAGTGTCGGTAAGTGTGGCTGAAAGACGAACAGCTTCTTCGATAGTAGCAGGTCTACTACTAAGAACAGCACTCCTGATTTGAATTGGGAGTCCCTTGCAGAATTTCTCAATCTTCCTAGCCAAGGTGTCGACTAGGTGAGGAACGAGTAGACAAAGCTCATAAAAACTAGTGACATAAGCAGAATTATCACCACTATCTTGGGAGAGAGTCCAAAATTCCTCCTCGATCTTCATCATTTCGTTTCGAGGACAGAACTCATTGATCATGAGTTCCTTGAATTCAGCCCAAGGAAGAGCCATAGCAACAAGAACGGTGCGAGTAGTTTTCTCGCCGTTCCACCAAGTTAGTGCACGCTTTTGAAAGACGCTTGAGCCATATTGAACCTTGAGTGTCTCGGGAACACCAGCATTAAGGAAGGTGTTCTCAATGCCCTCAAACCATTGGAGTAGTCCAGTGGCTCCTTCATGACCCGAATACTTTGGTGGTGAACACGAATTAAAGTATTTGAAGTTGCAAGCATTGTTGTTGTTGTTATTAGAAGAGCTTTGATCACGATGTTGAAACAGAGCTGGTAGTATTGCAGCAATCCGATCAACAATTTGTTGTGTGAGTGCCGGATTTGTATCAACGGGATCAGACATTCTATAAGAAAATAAAGTAAAATGTAAGTTTGAGATGAATAATAATATTCAAGAGTTAAGCTTTGAAAGTAAAGATAGGCTTAAGTTTAAACACATAGTTAGTAATTGTGTTAGTTGGGTTTTACCTCACAATTACTTAGGACATATCAAGGTTAATAAGATTTCAACAATATTTGAGAAAGTCATGCTTTAGCCTATAAGTGAACACTCATCCCGAGAATCCCCAGGTAAGCGTAACAGGTCCAGTAATTTGGATTTGTACGAATACGCTTGCCTAGACAGGAAACTCAGAATACAGGCATTCACCCTTCCAGATTGCACGAGTTTCTGAACATTGTCAAAGTCTTAAACCTTAACGAGATTTTTGGATAGACTTACAAAGTCTAGGGAGTTTTATAAAATATTTTAAAACATTGAAGAATTTCATATAAAAGAATATTGATGGAAGTATAGGGTAAAGTCTTAGAATTTTGAGGATTTGTAAGATTTGTGTTAAAGATTTAGAATTTGACAAATAAACACATAAGTTCCTAATCATGCAAGACTAAAAGAGGGTCCTAAAGTTATAGTCTAGGTTAAAGATTTCTAATAACCTAAATCCCTATAACCAAGGCTCTGATACCAATCTGTCACACCCCAACCGGGCGGCGGAACACGTCGGAGTATGACCCGAATTGTGACCAGATTGCTCGTAGCACTTGGAACTATTAAAATTTCATAATTTTATTCAATAATATTAAAAGTGCCTCAAAGGCTACAAATAGTTTAAATAAACAAGACAAAACATAGTTCCAAACAAGATAAAATCAGATTTCAAGTTTCTAAGTCCAAGCCTAAGTGTTGAACATAAATCAAGCGTTGCTTGAACTTGGTGCACCTGAAACATGTTTAAAATAAGAGTTATCAACAAAATGAATTGTTGGTGAGCAATCATGGTAGATATAGATATAGTAGTTTAGATAAAGTACAAATTCCATGCTAAGACAAGTAATACATTATAGTCTTATTGTATATACACACAGTCCAAATTAAACCTTCCTTTTAAGATTTATCCAATTCAGATTGTCCAACATATAGTTAACAGTTTTTTTCAGTTTCAGAATTCATTACATGCATCCTAGATCAAAGAAATGCATGGGGTAGCTAACCCACATGGTACCACTAATTCCATTCATAGGCTGTCGAAACAGTTAATAATATGAACTAGTGTAATCAACAAATAAGCCACATAATGCAATTAAACAAGTCTAACATAAGGTAATTTGTTTCAAGTTGTGAGATTTGTCAATAGTGTAAGTGTAATTATATAGGAACATGTTTCACCCCAAAAGTGATAAAATGTATAAAGAGGGGCATGAAAACTCACATGGTTTGTAAGTAGTTTCCGAGCTAAGTTTGATCCAAAGATATAATCCAAAGTAGGTCACAATTAACCTATTATAGTTGTAGTTTAGTCATTTAGTTTAAAGGAATAAGCTGAGGTTTGTTCGTGTTCTTGAATTTGGGAAATTAGGATTTTGGAAAGTTTAAGGTTTGAAAAGTAATTTGGTTATAGTTTAAGGTATGTAATTAAGATGTAAGTATTACTAAATTATTATGTTTAGTAATTTAAATATGTTTTAAGTAATTAATTATTTAATTACTCATTTAAAAATTTAATTAATAAATCCTTTTATTAACTAAATAGTGAAAAAAAATAAATATAATTTAGATATAAATCATATGAATATTTTCTGTTAAATAGTGAATTTTTATAAAATTCATTTATTTTTAGTTTAATTAAATCAATAAATCTATTGATTTAATTACAAGTTAAATTTGTGAAAATTAGTAAAAATGTCTAAAAGTTCCAGAAACTTAATATTTCGTTAAGAATATATAAATTAAGTTTCTTTAATTTTTGTAGGATTTTTGGAATAAGTTTGCTAATATTAAATAAATAATCCAAGTTTTAAAATTAGACTTTTAAATAAATAATTTTATAAACTCAGAAATTTTTCTGTTTTTATTTTATAAAACAGTAGAGAATTTTATTACAAAAATTTGGGCTATTTATTTGTACATTTTCGAGTCGTAAATAAAAAGTTATGAATTTTTAAAGATTAAAGATTTAATTAATAAAAATCAAAAAAATAGGAAAAAGGGTTTTTCCCGGATTCGAACCCGGGTGGGTTCGGTGTGGACACAGGCGCGCAATCACTGGACCAGCCTGGTCTTTGTGCTAATAGTCCAGTAGTTTATTTGATAACCCTTGTCCACGAGGGGACCGGGTTTCAGGGCAGAATCACACGCAAAAACAAGGTGCGGGGCAAGGATCGAACCCGCGACCTTGTTCGAGGGAGACGAGGGTTTTAACCAATAGACCTGGGCTTATGCCATGTCTAACATCAGGCGCGAATTGCTTTTAACACATAACCCCCACTCATCCTCTTCCCCAAACAATCCCGTCCCAAACCCTAGCTCCAAATTCACTCGATTCGATACGGATCGACTGCGATTTTAAGGGGCTTTTGTACCCTGTACAAAAACGAAACTAAAGGCACAAGCATTACCTGTTTTGGTTACGTGATGGATGAGATCGATTGAAACCGTAAGCCTAGTGTTCTTCGGAGTTTGATCGCGATCCAGAGGTGTTTTGCGTTGGATTTGAGAGCTCAGGAAGTGTAAAAAGGTATGTTGCGAACGTGTAGGACTTGATATAAGGATTCGATTTCAACTCAAACGCATGAATTGATTCTCAATCGTTTGAAACGGTCGCGGCCATTGATTCGAGATAATTGGTCATGATTGGATTAAATTGGTTCATCATTGAGGTTTGAATTCATTCATATAACGTTCATACATGATCAGAGATCATTGAATGCGTTTAAATCCACGAATTGAAACTGAAACTTGTTAGGTTTGACTCTATGAAGTCAAACTTGACAAATTAGGTCAATTTGATTCGTTCAAATGCAACTAGATCCTCACGAGCATTCTGTTATGATCATATAACACTTTCGAATGGTCAATAGGCAGTAGCATTCTATGTATCGATGATTTGGTAGTCGGGTTGGATCCGGTTGACTTTTCTGAGTCAAAAGGCAGCATGGTTGACTTTTAATGTCAAAATACTAGATAAAGTCCAAAATGGATAGGGGGGTTTAACTAATTTACTTTAAAAATGATAAAAAGACATATTTTTATAAAACTTTATTTTAAAAATATTTATTTAATTGAACTTTATTTATTTGATTTATTTAGGAATAAATCTTATTATTTCTTAAACATTCATAATAATTTTATAGGAATCATTTTAATTTATAAAATTTTGTGTTTTAATTGAATTAAACACAATTAAGATTTTCCAAATTAAATAGGTACAATTTTTGTTTACACTTAGATAATTTATGAGATTTAATTTTATATAGTTTAGGGAACTTTATTCAAATACCATGAATATTAGCCCTAATACATAGTTTGAGTATGGTTTTTAGCCACATAGTTTAAGAAATTCATTTAAGAATTTTCACATATTATTAAATATAGATAATTAGGGTTTACAATAAATGCCAAATGGCCGGAAATTGTAAACGGAAAAGTACAGATATTACAAGCACCGACCACAAACTCTTCGTGGTTCGACACCCTTCTTACCCTAACTAGTTTAAGGTGATTAGGACACTCTATTTCTTTATCTTTGACCGGTACCTTCGACACCGATCAAATTTTGGCGCCGTTGCCGGGGAGTGTGTGCGCTTGGTGTTTTATTTTAGTTGACTCTTGTGACTATTTGTTACTTGTTTTGTTTAGTTAATCTTCTTCAATTTTTGTGTTACGCGTGGTGTTTGTTTGTGTGTGCAGGTGACAGATTAGTGCATGCGTACCCGTTCATCCGGGAGAACTTCACCGCTTGTGTTTGAACCAGAAATTGAGAGGATAGCAAGGCAAAACCGAACCCAACAACAAAATTTACAACCTATTTTATCGGAACCATCATCCATGGATGGTCTGTTACACCCCCAATTTCAACTAACGGAGTTTTACCGTTTGGAAGGTGACACACCAGGATCTCAGTCATTAGTTACATCGAACGACACTATATGGGACTTGAAATGTCAAAACATATAAGTTCAGAGTTAATGCGGAAGCGTAAACGTTAATATGAAATCAAAAGTAATTACACGCAATAGGCGTCAATCAATATAAATAAGTAAACAGTTTCAAATATTTGAAATGGATAATATGACAGCAGGACTTCATGCATGTCTTAAGTGTGTAACCTGTGCCTTAGCGACCTGAGAAACATGTAAGAAAAAGTGTCAACACGAGGTTGGTGAGTTCACAGGTTTCAAGTTTGCAATAAGAGAGTGTTTGCCAGATTATGTACATTCAATATGCATATCTATAGGTAGCTAACCTACGTTAATGTCTTACTAAAGCGCTCGTAACCGAAGCTGACTGTGTTTATATGCCTCCTGCCAGGTCTATCAACTCTGTCACATGTGAGTAGGCTAACATTTCACCCGTTCGATATCCAATCGAGTTAGCGCGACTAACGCGGGTGGGATTTGTCAAACCCAGTAGTACTACTAAACATTACCTCGCTAAGATCCATATTAACGGTTCGAAATAAGATGAGGACTTTCTGTGATAGCATGTTACGCTTAGTCTCAACAGTGATATCATATAAAGTACCATAATCAAATAGTTGCGTCATGTTTTCTCCCCTAGCGGGAAAAACAATATTTGCTTGCGTACCTGTTTCTCCCCCACGGGGAAAACAAGTAAAAGTATGATAATTGGTGTTTCATGTTTGTTTCTTCCTCAACAGGAAAACAAGTAAAATACGTTTGTGTGTAAGCATGTTTCTCCCCCAATAGTAAAACAGGTAAAAAGGGGCCGTGAAACTCACATGCGTTGCGTAGTAGGTAGTATCACACAAGTATGAGATTTAGAATCTCAAGTGTTAGCCTGCACGGCGTACGTATGCCCTATAATTATAACACATAAGTTAGGGACATATGACGACGACACGGAAGTTAGAACACCTTAACGCTTTCTAAGGATTTAAGAGTAGACGAACGTGTCTACGAGATTATATAAATTTCTTAATATAATCATTAAGGAAAAGCGTTACGTGTCGTACGTTAATAACGAATAATAATAAATAAATACATTCGTATGTTAAGGTCGTTTACAAAAGTTAGGAAAATAATATAATTTAATATATTATTTTTAGGTTTGAAGGATTAACTAAAATAGTCATTTGTGTGGAAAAATAATAAATATATTATTTTTAATCGAGTATATAAACGTGGGTAAATAATATAACAATTATATTATTAATTGGTTTGAAACTTCACACGAGGTATAAAACGATACGAAATAATATAAATTATATATTATTTTATAACACGAATCACGGGTTGAAAATAATATAAATATATTATTTTATACGAAGTTATGGTTTGAAAATAATATAAATATATTATTTTAAAAGTGGATAATTAATATAAAAATGGGTTATAAAATCAAACCCGAGTCTACGGGTATTTTCTGGGTTCAAAACGTATTAATATATGATGATAATAATATAGGAAATGATTTTATCTAAAAATACAAGTTAAAAATTGATCAGAAAAATAAATGTTGATTGTGGGATTCGAACTCGGGTCTATCCCACAACAACCACAAGTCTTAACCAACTCAGCCGGCCTGGGTATCGCGACAAGAACCAGGATTCAAATGGTTTTATCAAAAACATCTCGTGGGATCTTCTTCCCCATGTGAAACCGGACGCCAACCAGTCCAATACCATCGAACTTGACCACGATCGACCATAAGATAATAGGGGTTTCATTTTTCGGTTCATAACGAACCTGTGGTGAGATTTAATTGTAAAAACTTCATATTAAAAGTTCTAAATTTCGGATTCAAAAACCGAAAACCCTAGTTCTTAACTCTGAATCAAATCAATCAGATCCGATAATGTTTTCAGTTGGAATCATAGGGCTTTCAACAAATGAGTCATTTCGAGTCTAGCCCTATGATTTAATTTGATTAAGGTGATGATTTGATTGGGTTTCGATCAAACCAGAAATGTATGAACCCTAGATCTTTGATCTTGATCAATTCGATACAGGAAGGGGTTAGATTCATAGGGATTTTAACAAGTGAGAAGTTTCGATTCTAACCATACCATTTAATTAGATTGAGACTGAGTCTGGAGTAGGGTTCGATTAGATCGAATTCACATGAACCCTAGATTCTTGTTCTTAACTAATTCGATGTTATACGGTCAAATTAGCATATGGCTATTGATATAGACACTTAATATAAACTGTAGGTGTAAGAAATTACCATAACGGAGATGGAATTGATGGTGAACGACTAGATCTTTTTCCGACTTCGAGAGGTTAATCTCCGACGATCCTGAATGCTTCTACGACGCGACTGATGTGGGGGAAATGATCAGTGGGACTCGCGTAGCGTTCTAAGATGATTAATTTCAGTATGCATTATTGAATTGATGCGAATTGGTGAGGATTGGGGACGAATTTGGTGGTTTCGGCTTGTAGTTCATAATTGGATATAATTCGGTCATGATAATGATTATTTGTTGTAGTTAAGATCGTAAATGATGCTGATTAATCTTGATCCGTTACAGAATTAACAGAAATCGACTCTTGAACTCACAATTGAATCCAAAGTCTCGATCTTTGACTTCAAAAGTCAACAGGAATTTAAAATGTGGTAATTACAGTTCTAGTCCCTGCAGTTATATGGATTCAGGGTTTGGAAGAGTGGCAGAATGAGTCCTTGTGGTTTGTATAACCTGATTAGTTGACTTTTAAAGTCAACATAGATTGAATTTTGGATTTTGACTTTACAAAGTCAAACAAAATTAAGTTTAGACTAATTACTTATTTAGTCCTTGCAGATAGAGTTTGAGGAAATGACAGAATTTGTCCTTTGGATTTAATATCGAGTTAACTGGGTTAGGTTTTAACAGAAAGCTTAACGGAATTAACTGAAAATTCCGGATTGTCACATGGTCGAAGCAGTCATTCTGGGACTAGCATAAGAAACCGTGGCCCAACTCCAAACAGAGGCCCTATCCCTAACCGCCCACCAACTCCACCGCACCGACCCCACCTATACCCATCAATAACAACCAACCCCGTGGGTCGGGTCCAGTTCAACAAAACCGACCCGTTAACATCCGTACCAATCCCACGTACCAAGGAAGAAGGGGACCACAACAAAATCAAACCCCTCCCGGAAACAATGAGAACGAGGGTTGGGAGGATGAAGATGGTGAATATTTTGGGTATGACGATAATGAAGATGTTGGGAATGGTGAAGGGTTTGGCGATTACGAGTATGAGGATGGTGAGAGGAGCCAATATGGAGAGTATAACGAGGGGCAAGGCTTTAGAGAGGAAGAAGAGGTGAATTATGTTCACCAAAGGGCGAGACAACCAATGGGTCGAACAGTTCGACCAGAGAGATTTGGGTATCCTCCTAGACAGGAAGGGAGGAGAGCTACTGGGGGCTACAATAATGAAAACCGAAGACAACCGGTAGCCCCTATGGGTGGAGTTAATGGTCGTTTTCGACCGGCTATTTCGGAGAATGCTTCTCCAATTGTTCCACCAATTCCGGGAATGAGGAGGTTCAAGTCAAGACCGAATTACATCAACGTCCTTCCCCATTTTCATGGTATGGTCACCGAAGAACCTTACACCCATTTAGCCGAGTTTGCTGCCATCTGTAGCACAATTGGGGATGAAAACTTTGACCAAAATGAAGTCAAACTCCGACTTTTTCAGTTTTCCCTCAAAGATTGAGCAAAGCAATGGTTCATCACATTGCCGGCTAATAGCATCTACACATGGGATGAAATGCAACAAGTTTTCTTGGACGAATATTACTCGGTTGCAAAGACAGATGACTCCCGAATTGAGATTCGGACTTTTCAACAACAAACAGGTGAACCTTTACATGAAGCTTTTACCCGTTTCAAGGAGTTGTTGAGGAAATGCCCCCACCATCAAATTGAGTTATGGGAACTAGTAAAGTGTTTTGTTGATGGTTTGACTCAAGAGGAGAGGAAGTACTTGAAGTCCACCAGTAATGGGACATTGTTGTCTAATCCCGAAGAAGATGATTGGGATTTCTTAGAAAGAATGAGCCAAAGTTCAAAATCTGAGGCATCGGCTAGCCGAAGAGCCAAACACCCAATTTCAAAATCTGCCCCGGACTATGAGACGAAGGAGAGGTTAGCCTCTATGGAGAAATAATTGGCTAATTTGAAAAGAGGAGAGAAAAAGGAAGTAGCGGGAGTGAAAACCCGTTTTAAGGTTTGTAAGAGTTGTGGGGATTTGGGACACAAGGCCATAAGTTGCCCATTGCAAGATGGTAGACAAGAAGAAGTGAACCAAGTTTTTGGTGATAGGAAACCATATGATACAAACTCAAACTCCTATCACCCGAGCTCGAGGAATCATCCCAACTTCAAATACGGGGATGCATCAAACCAATTGAACCCAAATTTCCAAGGTTCAAATCAAGGTACTTCGTCATACCAACCTCGTCAACAAGGGAACTACAATTCGGGCGGTTACCAAAGGAGTTCATATAACAATAACCGGAACACAAATTACCCCCCAAGGAATTACAATCAAGATCATCAACAACAGGGTGGATCATCGGGGGGTGATGACGCGGTTAACTCAAAACTGGATGCACTGTTGGAGATGATGAAAGAGTCAAAAAGGGAGAATGAAATGAGAGACAAGTCTTTTGTGGCGCTGGAAAGACAAGTGGGGCAAATGGACGAAGAAATATCTTTGCTAAAACAAAATGAAGGTAAACTGCCGACTGACAACACATTGAAGCCACAACATCATGTTAGTGCAATTGATGTGGCTCATGGTAATGAAGAAGGAGAAGAGGAGGAAATCGAGTGTGGAGAACCCTTAGTGCCTATTCAAATTGGGGAATTCAAAACTAAGTTGGCACTGCTAGATTATGGAGCGGGGGTGAGCATTCTACCAGGGAGCGTGTATGACCAATACAATTTTGGTCCATTAGAAGAATACAACACCACGTTGGTGTTAGCAAATGCTACATGCACACGTCCTCGGGGGAAACTAGTGGGAGTGGCTGTGAAGATTGGAGAATTCTATTATCTTGGAGATTTCTTAGTGCTTGTTATGCACCACTTGCTAAGGAGGAGCCACGAGTGATTTTTGGAAGACCGTTTTTGGCAACCGCAAATGCACAAATCAATTGCCGAACCGGCACTGTTGACATGACCTTTGGGAAGCGTAAGTTGAACATTAATATTTTTTCAAATTCATTTACATATTCGGTTGAAAATAAGTGTTCAAAAGCAGTCACTACTAACGTGGGTCATCCTCGCGCCAAGGCAAATGAGGGTGACACCAAAAACAAAGGTATCATGTTTGACAGGTTTAATGTGAAAGACGAGCCGAAGGCAATCGAGAAGAAAACTGAGAGGCTGAAAGATGAAAAGAAACCACCCGACCATGTCCAACATCCGAACGAGAAAGTAGATTTGTGTGATGTGAAATTTACGAGAGATGAATCTTGGAGTTGGAGTGATAAGAACCGAAGTGGTGAGGGAGCTAGTGGAAGCAATTTTGTGTTTCAACCTCCATAAGGAGGTAATGTCGGGCTGAGGACAATAAACTTAGCGCTAACCGGGAGGCAACCCGGCTTGTGATTGCTTGTATTTTGTCTTTGCTTTGTTTTGTTTTGTGTGTTTTAGTTTTCGTCACCATAGCAACACTCAAGTGTGGGGAAGACTCATGGAAGACTTACGAGTCCATTTTTGGTGATGGTTCAAGCACTCTATGATCACCTCTAATCAGGTCCACGTACTCTTTCTCATATTTATGTTGCTTTGATTGAACGAATTTGTTTTTGTTTGTTTTGGTGTGTTTATGTTTGAAACTTGGTTGATTGTGATTGGGTTGGTGCTTATGGTTATGGGAATCTTTGAGTTGGATATTGGGAGTTTTTGGGTATTGGTTATTTTTGCACCCACTAACCGCACTTTTACATTTCATAACTATTTACATTGGGACAATGTAAGGTTCAAGTGTGGGGATGGGAGACTGAGTTTGTATAGAAAAAATATATATATAAAAATTGAAAAATCCATAAAAATTTAAAAATTTTCAAAAATGTCTGTGGATCAGAATTTTTTTAACTAAATGGAAAATGATAGATATAATTGGAAACTATGCTTGTGTGATCAAATTGAATAATAAATAGAAAACGCGTTTGATTTGTAATGTTTTGGTAGGCCCAACCGATCTAAAGAGCTTAAATATCCTGATATTGTATCTAGGGTTAATTGACAATTAATTCAGGATGTCTTGTGGGCTCTTATCTTAGGGGTTTCGGAAAGGTTGAAACTGTCATCATAGGGTGATAGGTACCACTATAAGCAAAAATTTATAAGTTTTTAAAATTACTTGGCACACCACTTTCTTTTTATGAAAATAAATCCGAAAATTGGTGACGCCCGCAATCCATAATCCATCTTGCATGAGCTTAATTAAACAAAATTGAGAGCTTGAGTTCAGCCTACGTGTTTCCCTTCGGGATAGTGACTTGAAGGATACACCCATGGGCGGGACTTAAGTGATCAATATTGGATGACTAAGTTAGGAGTACGTGTTTCCCTTTGGGATGGTGACTTGAAGGATACACCCATGCTCCGAAGCTTATGTACTTCATGGCTTAAGAACTGCAGCCTACGTGTCATATATCGTGTTCCAGCATGATTGAAACACCACTGGGTTAGGTTCATTCATAAAATAATAATAAAAGCTCAAAAACATGCATCCATCGATCCATAATCCCATAATTTTCAAAAACTTGTAAATTAGTGTTTATAATGGTGGGAAATCTATAAGGTTTAACCCGTGCCTAAACATGACTTTGAGATGGGATTAGACTAAGTTGTAGCTTCCTGAATGTGAGACCCATAGAGAAACTGTTGTTTGGTAATAAATAGGATAGATTATCACAGAATCGGGAGTCGGGAGCTAAATAGATCGGTGGTTGGGTTTAGTCGGATAGAAATACCAATTGTTACAGTCAATGCGTGATTATGTTTTAATTGTATGAGATTATGAGAGAAGGTTTCAATTATGATTCCATTAAGAGTAAGTGTGGGGATATGATGAGTGACTAAAGTTTCATGTATTAAGAGGTGCAATGTGTTATATTTATGCATTTTGATATGTGGAATACAAAGGTTTTGTGTAGCCATGCATGTGCAGGTGTTGGAAGCTTAAAGTATGATTTTGGAAGATATTAGGCGAGAGATGCAAGAATCGGAAGAGACTCGGAGAAAACGGGGCAAAATGCAGGGTCAGCGTAAGGCTACGCTGCTACAGCGTAAGCCTACGCCGAAGGCAAATTGCAAACAGAAGCATCAGAGGGTCAGCGTAAGGCTACGCCATATAGGCGTAGGCCTACGCCTAAGTATTTTCTTCACAACGGCTTCCAGTGGACCGGCGTAGGACTACGCCCTCCCAGCGTAAGCCTACGCTGGGTGCGTTTCAGACGCGGGTTTTGGACGAAACAGCCGATTTTCAATGGTTAATTAGGTTTTTCTTCCCCAAATTCGAATCAATCCTTTACACAACAGTTCTTGGGGCGATTTTGGAGTTCTTGGAGGATAAAGAACACGATTCTAACATCCGATTGAAACATTGAAGATGATTTCTACCACCATGAGCGGCTAATCCACCGGTAATCATTCCCGGGTGGATTGTTTGTAAGTTTTTAGGGTTTTATCATGTGCTAGCTTTGAGAAACAATTCTTGTAATCGTTTGGTTTGAAACACTTGAATCTTTGTGTTTAGTATGGTTATGAACTCACGGGAGTCGATAAATTCTTGCACCATTGACCCCGTTAGATGATAATTGCTATGAACTTTGATTTATGTTGAATCTATTGATTAATCTAATTCTATATTGCATACATTTGTCTCAATTTCATTCGTGAATATTGTTTTACACTATTTACCGATGATGTATGAATGTTGATGTTCTTGGTTAGATTTGGTTAATTAGATTTGAATAACCATTCGATTGTTTGAACTCAAATGTTGGTGTGATAATTCCTAATTACTTGTGAACTTGAAACCCGGGTGTGATACCCTTTTAATTATTGTTTACAACTTAAACCGTTTTGTTTGGTACTTGATTTGTTTGTTGAGTTTATAAAGTTTTCACTTAAATCATTGATTGTGTTTGGTCAGAAAGACCCGTTGTAACTTCCTAATTTGCATTGTTAATTGAAGTTGAGCACCGACCACAAACTCTTCGTGGTTCGACACCCTTCTTACCCTAACTAGTTTAAGGTGATTAGGACACTCTATTTCTTTATCTTTGACCGGTACCTTCGACACCGATCACATAACAATCCTAGATACTCTTGTATAGCTCATTTTGTACGGAAAATTTGGTGAATCTCTGAAATTAAGCACCTCCTTGATCACTTGCTCAGTAATTTTGATTGTTTTTCCTCCAACTGTGCTTTCAATCCTTATCTCTTTGTTAACATGACGGTAAACAACATTGTTCCAGAACTCTCGAACATGATTTTCATAGATTGGAACTTGAGTAGATATTGTTGTGTGAATCCTGAATTGATTCAAGAATCAGACAATCTCCACATATGCTCTTGACTTTCGTGTTGATGAAGTCAAACAAGCACAGATGTTATGCCTTGGCTCGAATTTTAACTGATTCATATCGATAATGACAAAAATTCAAGTATTAGAAAACTTTGAAAATTTCTGAAATTTTACAACTCCAAACATTTCGATCGAAAACCTTGAGTCGAAATCACTTTTCGATCGAAAACTCTAAACAAATCAAATCATAATACAAGACATTTCGATCGAAAACTCCAATGATTAAAAACTACATTTCAATCGAAAACTCTGAAAACCTTCCAACTTTGAACTTTATGACTGAAAAACCCTTTAACCCACCATTTTCCGATCGAAAGTCAGATTTTAATAAAATTTTCAAACTTAAAACTTTTCGATCAGAACATGGATCAAAAACACGTTTCGATCGAAAATATTTTTCGATCAAAAATACATTTCAGACAGATCAGTGTCCTTTCATTTTCACCCAAAAAAGATTTCGGTCTATTCAAACACTTTTTGGTCGATTCATCAAAGATTTCTGGCAATTCAAATTTAAAATTAAACTACGGCTTTGGATCTATCCTAGATACCTCTATGAGTCACGAAAAAACATACCTCTATGATCAAAAACACTGGAGAAACTCGATAACGTCACAACAACGGGATTTCGCTCGAAAACTTTGGACTCGTGAAAATCGCCAAACGATCAATCGGAAACTGAATATGGTGGTGAAATGTTTTCGATCGAAATGTCCAATATATATAGCATACAAGATTTCGACCGGAAACAATTTCGGACAAAGACTTTTCGATCGGAAACTATTTCGATCAAAACTTTTCGGACAAAACAAGATTTCGACCAAAAACTTTGTACTTATGAAATTATAAATTTTTATTTTCTTTGTCCAAATTTGATATCATTAAGACATGTTTCAAAATTTTAATGCTTTCAAATACAAACAACAACAAAGAAAAACAATGTATACTTCATACAAAACACTTAAAACACACCCATATTTTTAGAAAACCCAGCCTTTTCACATTTTGATAAACTGAATTAACATATGATCATAAATGCACACTGTCTTAATCACACTTCATATCAAATCAGGATCTACTCAGTTCAACATTGATTTCCAGTATATTTATCCACATAAACTCATGTATCATGTATCATGTTTCAGCAAATATTGTGTAACATTTAAGGAAAGAACTAAGAATCAACACAAAATTTCACCAAATCATCATCCAATCACCAGCATGAAGGTAGCGTTCTTAGTACAGGAAAAGTAATCCATGTGGATTTAATTGGAATCATATTGATTCAGAATCATTTTGATCCATTGTCTTGGTTTCTGAGATAGTAAGGAATCATATTGATTCATATGAGATGTGGAGAGTATATATGTAGAATCATGAATGATTCGGGTATGCGGATATCCGTAAGATATTGGATATGTCAATTGAAATCATGAATGATTCAAAGGGCTTAACAGACTAACTTCCTGGCTTCCATCCGAGATTTCCACCAGAACCAACAGCTGTATAAAGGTGTTTAACTCTAATTCATATATTTGACGGATATAGTCAATAGAGCAAACAAATTGTGCTAAGAACTCATTAAGATCCTGGTCTCATGGTATGACTAGATTCACTTTGTATTCGAATGATAAAAGTACTGATATTCGATGTGGGTAAAACACAAAGATTGCAATTTAGTTAATCACACAAATATCGCCTAATTTATACATGCAAAGCCTACCGACATATCAATAATCGTAACCAATGTCACCATCATATCCAATTCATGTGTAAGCTCAGTTTACAAATATACTATCATTTCCTATTTGCAAGTCAATCAGTCACATCATTTTCATCTTATCACAGTTAGCATCAAACTACAAAATTTTCAAAACACAATATATGCATATTTTTCTTTTATTTTCTCTTTTTCTTTTATTCTCCCCCTAAAATTGTGATGCAAATTATTCAAGCTTTGACATAACAAATAAACATACACATTAACACAATTTTAAAGACTAAAAGAAAGTCTTTTTAAGGAACACTATGGTCTTTCAATCAAAATCAAACTTTATTTTAGAATATTATTACCCCTTTTTTTATTTATTAACAAACCAGGATACTCAAAAAGATATAATCCCTAATATTTCTACCAGAGAGTTAAATCGATCAGTTGAAAATGCTTTTGTAAAAATATCGGTTTTTTGCTCTAAGGTATCAACGTGGACCACCTTAATCAGACCATTATCAAAACAATCACTAATAAAATCTAACCTGATGGCGATATGCTTTGTTTTCGAGTGCTGAATTAGATTTTTCACTATGCCTAGCACATCTTCATTGTCACAGTAAATCGGGGTCTCCAATAAGTTGATTCCAAAATCCATATGTTGATGTTGAATCCAAATGACTTGTGAACAACAGCTCGAAGCAGCTGTGTATTCTACCTTAGTAGTTGAAGTTGACACATTACTTTGTTTCTTGCATTGCCACGACACTAACCGCTCCCCCAAAAACTGACATCCACCAGATGTGGATTTCCTATCTAGATTGCAACCACCATAATCACTGTTAGTATAAGCATAAAAGTTAAGGTCAGAATCAGAAGGATACCATAAGCCAAGGTTAACATGACCCTTAAGATACCGAAATATTCTCTTGACAACTGATTCATGGGATTCTTTGGGAGCAGACTGATATCGAGCATAAGAGCAAACAGCAAACATAATATCAGGCCTACATGCAGTCAAATACATCAATGAGCCAATCATGGAGCGATACAACTTTTTATTAACTTCAACACTGGATGGATCCACTGTGAGCGGTTCATGAGGAGCAATGGGGGTGGATGCTGCTTTGCAATCACTCATATTAAACTTTGTCAGAATATTCTTAACATATTTTGCCTGGTGAATAAGAATTCCAGCATCAAATTGTTACACCTGCAACCCCAGAAAGAATTGCATTTGACCCATCAAACTCACTTCAAATTTTAGCTTCATGACCGTCTCAAACTCATGATAAAGATTCTCATTTGTCGAACAGATGATATCATCAACATAAACTTGAACGATCAACAGATCCGAATCAATCTTCTTTAAGAATAAAGTCTTGTCAATGGTGCCACGAACAAAACCATTTGTTGTAAGATGTGTCGACAAGGTTTCATACCAAGCACGAGGCGCTTGATGCAAATCATACAAGGCTTTATCGAGTTTGTATACCTGAAATGGATGATCAGGATCTTCAAATCCAGGTGGTTGATTGACAAATACTTCTTCCTTGACAACCCCATAAAGAAATGCATTTTTCACATCCATTTGATAAACCTTAAACTCCATGTACGAAGCATAGGCTAAAAATATACGAATGGCTTCGATCCTAGCAACAGGAGCAAAAACATCATCATAATCCAACCCTTCTTCCTAATAAAAACCTTGAACAACAAGCCGAGCCTAGTTCCGAACCACAACACCATGATCATCTTTCTTGTTACGGAAAACCCACTTAGTTCCAATCGGGTATTTACCATCAGGAAGATCTACAAGATGCCAAACATTAAGCTTTTTAAACTGAAGAAGCTCCTCCTGCATCGCTTCAATCTAGTTTGGATCCTGAAGAGCAATTGTAACGTTCTTTGGTTCCTCTTGTGATAAGAAACATGAATACAAACAAACATTTATATTTCCTGGTTGGCTACTTGTTTTAACACCATCTTCAATTTGACCAATAATGTTTTCAACTGGATGAGCTGAATGAATTCTAAGAGTCGAAATATCATCAACCTGAACTGATTCTTGCATATTAGTGACATTTTCATTAGGGGATTGGTCACTAGAATCATCAACACTAGAAGAGTTTAATAGATTAGCATCCTGAGTTGGATCATTAGAACTCTACGACTGATCTTCAGGTACAATTGGTTCTTCATTAGTAACAGGAACTTGTACCTCAGAATCAGCATTTTTAACTGAAATTTCAATAGGTGCTTCTTGTGTCTAAGTTGAGGAAGTAACAACATCAGAACTTTCATTTTGCACTATCACTTGTTGAGGACCAACCATGAAGTCGTGAACAGTTTGATCAAGTCTTGTCATCACTTGAATTTGAAGAACTTGCATCAGTCGAATCACATAAAGATTGTTGGTCAAAAGTCTTGAAAATTACATCCGCATCAAAGAACCATTCGGGCCCACTTTGAACCGGAGGAACATTCGATTCTTGCCATTCCATGTAATAAGATTCTTGAACAATCTTTGTTCTCTTGTTATAAACTCTTAACGCTTTCTGATATGAATAATATCCCAAGAAATAACATTCATCACCCACTGCAGCAAACTTTGGCAATGAGTCCTGAGTGTTCAGAAGTGTACATGCGCATCCAAAAGCTTTGAAAAACTTGATATATGGCTTCCTTTTGAAAAATAACTCATATGAAGTCTTCGTATGCTGCTTCACCATTAGAACTATGTTCAACACATAACACGATGTGTTTACTGCCTCTGACCAGAAAATAATGGGTAACTTTGAATCCACAAGCATTGTACGACCAGCTTCAATTAAGTTATGTTCTTTCTTTCAGCCACTCCATTTTGTTGCAGTGTCCTGGCTGCACTGAATTGATGAGTTATGCCTTTTTATGCACAAAACGAATTTAGCAAATTATTTTTAAACTCAGTTCCATTATTACTGTGAATAATTGACACTTTATTATCACAGATGTTTTCAACACGTTTGAAAAATTCAATTATTGTTTCAGGTGTCTCATCCTTTGTTGCAAGGAAAAACACCCAAGAAAATCTAGAAAAGTCATCTGTGATAACAAGACAGTAAGATTTCTTCGCAATACTCTTGACTCGAACAGGACCAAGTAAATCCATAGTAATAAGAAATAAAGGTCGAGTAAATGTCGTCACGGTCTTCTTCGGATGGGATTTCTTGTGCTGTTTTTCTTTTGCACACGACATGCAACTCTCTTGAATAATGAATTCTTTTCTTGGCAATCCTCGTACCAAATTGTTCATGTTTTTCAAATTTACATGTCCCAATCTTCTATGTCACAGATAAGACTCCGAGCCGGTGGCCTTTGACAACAAACAAGATATGCTTACTGGTGTTGAATGGTCATTCATATCAACCACATAAGTGTTGAATTTTCTTGGAGCTCTCATCAAAATCATATCTTTAGGATTAACCAGTCCAGACTTTAAGAAAAAACACTCCTTGGCTGTAAAATGAACCGGTATATCCTTGTCGCACACTTGCGACACACTAAGCAGATTAAACTCCAATTGTGACACATAGTTGACTTTCTCAAGAGTGATTAGATCATTTGAAACTGTTCCCTGACCGGTAA
The DNA here is from genome assembly GCA_023525975.1 of Smallanthus sonchifolius. NCBI lineage: Eukaryota > Viridiplantae > Streptophyta > Magnoliopsida > Asterales > Asteraceae > Smallanthus > Smallanthus sonchifolius. Next base: position 108,165,161 of record CM042021.1, read on the forward strand.
TCTTCCCACCCTTTTTATCTCCAGCAAAAGCAACGAAACCACCATCAAAGGATCGAAAATCATTCAGAATCTCTCTTTGTCCCGTCATATGCTTTGAGCAACCGCTATCAACATGCCAAATATTATTAATAGTCCTCCCGGTTTGACTCTGCACATTTTAAGACATTTTAATAAGAAACAGGTACCCAGATCATCTTTGACCCGGGCTAACTTTGACTTTTTACATTCTTAGTCACCATGACTTGTTTCTTCAAAACACAATATATGCACAATTTTCTTTTATTTTCTTTTTTTCTTTTATTCTCCTCCTAAAATTGTAATGAAAATTATTCAAGCTTTGACATAACAAACAAACATACACATTAACACAATTTTAAACACTAAAGGAAAATCTTTTTAAGCAACAATATAGTCTTTCAATCAAAATCAAACTTTATTTTAGAATATTATTACCCCTTTGCTCTGATACCACTTGTAAATCTCTCTAATCCGGTGTTAATCAAGTATCTAATACTCTGTAACACTTATGGAAAGACGGAATCAATCCAAGATCAACAATACCCGAGCAAAACGAATCAAGCACGAATAAGAACGAAAACCACCACATAATCGAGATGTAACATCAAACACAATGATTCCATTGATAAAGTTTGTAATTACAATGACTAAAACTAGAGAGAATACAAGATTACTAAGATATCCAATCTGATTACAAAACATACAATGACTAATCTCTCTTTCCAAGTTCAAAACAACAAACTATATATAGAATAAAGATTTCGACCGAAATCTTCTGATAGAAAACGTTTTCGACCAAAATAGTTTTCGACCGAAATACATTTCGACCGAAAACTTTAAACTTGTACATTTAAGCCTAAAGTTTGATTTCTATAGACTACTAAGTTCCAACAATCTCCCCTAGTCCATAGAACATCAAGTCTTCAGTTGTTTTCAGCAGTAGGCTTGGCTTCAACCTTCACTTTCTTTGATTCCAACTCAGCAAGTCTTTTCTTGATCAACTTTGCTTTATGTCTCATTGAAAGACACCTAGCAACAACCCTCATATACAACTTAGCTTCGGTCTTGACCTTTGAGCTCATGTCACATTGGATCGGGTTATGATACAGAATCTTCAGATCTTCATTGGAAAAACTAAAGAGATCCATCGGATCGAAGACTCTAACCTTTGGCAAGTCATGTTGTGTGATCACAGCTTCATGAGTTAAACTGTCATACTCTCATCTTTTAAATGCCTTGACAAAGACTTCTTTTCTTGCTAGGATGTATACAGTAGTCACTATATCTGCAGGCTTGACAATGTACTTGAACCGCCTCTTACCATCTTTGTTAATATAATCTTATCACCAAATGATATATTTCATGTGAAGAAAAACAATGTTTCTACTGTCCCCTTTTCGGTTTTCATTTTCTTTTCTCTCTCTCTACTCTCAGATCTCTCTCTCTCTCTCTACTCGTAGATCTGGAAAAAAAATCGTCGACTTGGTCTTCTTCTCCGGTGAGTTGGTGGGCCATAAAAAAGAAATACAAATTTAAGTCCTAACACCAATCTCTCTACTATCTCTCTGTTGTCATTATTATCATCTTCTTCACTGTTAGCCCACCTGCAACCCCCACCCCCTTCAATGGATTTTTCCAACTTTTCTTCAGATTTTGTTTAAAGGCTGATGAAGAAAAGTAGGGCTTTTGATAAAAACATGTGGTTTTGATTACTTGAACACGATTAGGTGAACCCACCGTCACCTCGCATCATCAACACAGTTCAGTTGTCATCTGAATTGGAGTTTGATGAAGATGGAAATGGGGAAGATGCCATAACCCCACCATCACCTCGACGGCATCCACAGTTCAGCCGTCATCTAATTTGTACCACCTCTCCGACAGCCGCTCCCACCGCCGCACCAACCGTTTCGCCGACATCCGCTCCCACCGTCGTTGGTGTGAATTTACCGTCAAATAAAATGGTTCATGTATAATTAGTAGTTCTTCTCACTGGAACCACTCATACATACATATATACACACATATACGAGAGATTTTTTTAGGAAGTGTGAGAAAATTTTGGGTCATTGATAGGATTAAATTAACGGTTAAAATTCATTTGGTGATAAGATTATATTAACAAAAAGTTAAAATATCATTTGAAGGGCAAAAGAGGAAAAACCGTTACCCGCTTAACTTTTATCATAAATCTAACTAAAAAATGGTGTCACCAATTTTTTTTATTTTTTTTAATTTTATTTTTTAAACGGCAACATCTACATATTTTAGGATAATTGTGTTTTTTTGGGGCAACACCTAAAACATACAGGGCAGCCCACCTCAAAAGGAACCATCCAACTGGGTAAACCCTCTGACCTAGACACATACCATTTTTTGGTTGTGGCCCAGGTTAAAATCTAAAACCTCCACTATAAAAAGTCTTGAGACTACCATTGCATAAAATGACCAACGGTATCAATTTTTTTAATCTAAAATATTTGTAATGCACTTCATTAAGGAAATTATGTCATAGAAGCAAGAACAGTATTGTCCTTACTATTACATGAGTCTTGCTATATTTATAAAAAAGTAACCTATCTAAACCATTTAATTATTATTAAAATCAAATGAAAAGAGTTTAACTATAAAAGAATAAATAATCTCTCTAATTAATCTCAATTTTCCTATTTTTCTTCTCTGTTTCTACTCGTAACAAGTTTCATACACATGTGTATTTTAAAACTATAGTCAATCTACACGTGAGTAAATTCTTATTATAATAAATAAATAACTTTATCTGTCACGTATTGAATTCTTGTGAAGTTTAAATTTTTTTCCTCGGCTCTCTCTCCTATTAAATAATAATGATTTTAAATAATTAAATATATCTAAAAATTATTCTAATATTTTATTAAAGTTTACTAAATCATAAGAAAAATTCAATTATATATTATCTTAAAATATAATTTTATAATTTTTAAATTTTCATTATTTATTATTTATAATTTTTAAATCTTTATTATTTCTTATTTCACCGATAACTGATAGCATCAAACATACAATTTTTTATAGAAACTGCTGGTTTACAATAAGTTGGATTTAATCAACCCGTGTAATACGTGAGTTTCTAACCTAGTGTTTTTAATATACGAGAAGCATCTTTTTTAAAATCTTAAATAAATACACAAGTAAATAAATCTTGTAGTTATCGCATTATTTATCGCATGATAAATTTTAATAGTTATACTAAAATCTTAAATAAATACACAAAGTAAATAAATCTTTTTGTTCTCTCATTATTTATCGCATTACTTATGATAATTATTTTTGGGCATTTGTTGCAATGGTAGCACCAAGAATTCCCATAATAGATGTCTTGGGTTCGAATCCTTGTCAAAACAAAAAAGGGGTCTGTAGCCATGTCTGGGGGTTTACCCAGTTGGGGGTTACTCCTGGGGTGAGCTGCCCTAGATGTTCTTGGTGTTGCCTCGGGCAGTGGCAGAGCTTGAGAAAAAAAGCAGGGGGCGAGATTTTTTTTCCTATCAGGGGGCGGAACTATAAAATTTGCGGCCGAATACTATAAATTAACACTATTGAGCATTTTTTTTTTCCTATCAGGCGACGGAACTATAAAATTTGCGGCCGAATACGTATAAATTAACACTACTTAGCCAAAAATCGGTCGAATACGTATAAATTACACTACTGAGCGAAAAATCGGAGGGGCGGTGCCCCCTCAGGCCCTCATAAACCTCCGCCCCTGACCCCAAAAAAACTCAATTATCTTAGAAAATATAGGTGTTCCGTTAAAAAAACAAAACATGATAATTTTAATTGAAGGCATCCTAGTTTCTAAAAGAATATATATGCTAGAAGCATCTTTTGTAATCTTTCTTTGGATCTTGTATTAATTAATGATTTTTAAAGGAAAAAAAAGGAAGGAATAAAATAAATAAGCAAACATGATAACTCTCACGACAACATCATGCACAGGCATGCAAAAAGTTGATGACTTTAATTTGTTTGAATATAGAAAGCAACGCACAAAATTATTATAAACTATATTGTACACGTTAATAACTACAAATTTTTAAATATTTAATGATTCTTATTTAAGCGTATGTATTGTATACAATTAAATCAACTCATATGAATTTTTTCTTCCTGATACACTTGTATTACTTTATTAAACATGATTAGAATATTGGCTTTTGATTTTTCCTTATAACTAAATACACAAAAAAAAAATATGACACAACAAATAAATACTATTTTCATAAGAATTTTACAAGAAAAGTAGAGAAAATGAAGAATTAGAAATGAATATATGATTTAGAAATGTATTAATTAGAACATCATAATCATGAGGAAATATATGCATAATTTATATATTTGAAGAGGAAAGTGAATATTAATTTATATCACATCATAAATATTTTCATGAAGAGGTAAACCACAACTCACATATTACAGTTAACCTAACACTTTAAATACAAAGACACAAAGATGCTATACTTATATTGTTATTGACGAGTATTTCAACTCCTTCATCAACTATCTCTTGAATGAACTTTAACATATAGTAGCCACATTCGATACTTCCCGGCTGACATGGACACTACACAATTCCAAAGTATTATTGCTCTTAGATTGAAGTATTTTTTCTTATAAGCATCAAATGTCTTAACACCAGTTTCCACAAGAGTTTTAGATCCGCTATCAATGGTGCCAAGTAGACATCAATATTATTACCAGGTTGCTTTGGCCTTGATATCAATAGAGTCAACATTATGAACTTTCTTAACAAACACAAATAAGATGGTAGATTATATGTTATTAGGTTCACTAGCCAACAACTATGCTTGGAACTTAATGACTTATGAGGATTGATACCATCAGCGGACAATACTAATCTAATATTATGATTTTCTTTTCCGAATTGTTTCCACGTGCTGTCAACAAGCTTCCACGAGGGGGAATCGCGAGGATGAGTTAGCTTACCATTATTGACCCGACCTTCTGCTTGCCAAGTTAAGTCATATGCAACTTTTGGTAACGAAAACAATCTTTTAAATCTCGGGATGGGAGGAAATACCACAAAACTTTTGAAGGCACGTTCTTGGTATTCTTCTTCTAACGAGATGTGCCACAAGTTGGACACTGAGAAGCATCCTTATGTTCTTTCCAGAACATAACACAATCGTTTTCACATGCATGAATCTTTTCATATTCTAGACCAACTCCTTTTAGCAACTTCTTGGCCTCATATATCGAGCTAGGGACTGTATTGTTTAATGGTAAGACCTTTTTCAGGATACCCAACAAAGCATCAAAACTAGCATCAGACCAGCCGAATTGACCCTTAAAATGTTGGAATTTCAATAATCCACTAAGTGCACTATACTTTGACCCTACGTAAAGTGGCTTGCCACATTCTTCAAGAAGTGATTTCAATGAATCAGGATCTTTCTCTACATATGTGAAGGCATCATGTAGCATTTCCTTTGTATAATCAAAGTCGGGAGGTCTAGATTTATTAGGACATGTAGAATCAAGGTTGGGAAGTTTTTCTCTATGGAAAGACCAAACCTTATAACTTTCATTGAAACCGTTGGCAAACAGATGATAATGCACACAGTCAATTGAATGGTGACACAAATTGATACAATTTACACAAGGACATGGAATAACATCTTATTTTGGATTATTACTTTGCACAAACTCTAAACAAGCCTCCACACCTTCGTCATATGCCTTTGATAATCTATCAGATGTAATCCATGATTTCTCCATAACCATTTGTTACTAGTTTAAGAATATAACAGAAAAAAAGCATATGAGAAAGCTAATGAATCTGTGCATTTCGGTTTAAATCAAACTTTAAACTTACATGAAACTAAGAAAGCTAATGAATTCTATGCATTTATTAATTACTAGTTTAAGCAGTGCATTATATCCAGATTTTCTAGCCTCATTTTAGGTTTTGCGGGTTATTGACATGAACAACTCCTAACGAATAACCTAATGTATCCAAAAACCAAAAACATCAACCAAATTCAAATACCATCCACCCTAAAACACTGTTATCAAAAACCAGTATAACATATTTTCGCAGACCTACTAGATATAGTACTAAAATTAAAGTTGTTACCCAAGTTGTGTACTTCAGCTGGCTGAGACCCAGATATCTCTTCAGCTTTCAGCGTTGCAAATCCAAGGTAATGAATGACTCTGCATAAAAACAACTAACTTCAACAAACCGAACTGTTTTAACACAATTCACATTACTCATTAAAACAAACAGACAATAAAGGGGCAACTTAAGCCCTAATTTCACATTACTCATTAAAACACATTTCACATTACTCATTAAAACCAACAGCCACTTTATAGGACGGCGACGTCTCAACCAATTTGGTGCATAACCCGACTTAAGTATGGTTACTACTTGTATTTAGGTCGTTTAGATCAACACTTCGGTTGCATAACCTGACTATATATTTAACTTAAGTTAAATAACTTAAATTCACTTTCAAATAACACTAGATCTACCCACATTTAAGAACCTAAAATGTAAAGATGTAGACTGTTTAAATAGCATATAAAATCCATAAATTTAACCCTTTGTATTTAGTTAGTTGTTCACCTTTAAAATAGAAAAATACTCAGCAAATAAGTTAAGTTACTGTTTTTTTAACTCAAACCTCAAATTTTCACACAAATCTACTTATGGATATAACACATACCTTGGGCTTGAATCACTTGACAGAACTTCAGACAAAAAAATTCTATCAAAATAGACATCTCATGGATTCATAACAAACAACACCTACATTCATCAACAATAACAACCATATCAAACGAAATCTGATATTGGATTGAAAATTTCAACTAAAATAAACCATATCTTAAGACAACATAACAAAATACCTTCAATATGCAGAACGATCCATTAGGCATTTGGGATTTAATAATCTGCCTCTTCTGTTTGCCTAACGTACTTCTTCTATTTTGTTTTCTAAACAAGAACAACAAAATTAATTGAGTCCCAAAATCTTAACTGTATTTCAAAAATAACAACAAAAACACAACCATGATGCTGATTTGGGAAACAACATAAAATTAATTTCAAGAATTGAATCGATGATTTCACGAATAACAAGACACGAAAGAGGAATGCAAATGGTTTCTCGTCTGTTACTCTAACTGTAAATGCCCTAATTTTGCCAATCATAATGATCGAAGTCGAATTCTAACTGTAAATGCCGTACACAAAACAAAAATATAGATTCAATCACTGAATCACGACGCAATCGAACGATTAAGAAGACAAATTGACGGAATATTACCTTGAGAATCTGAGAGATGAGAGGTAATCTGAAGGTGATTTCCGGCAAACGTTGAGAACCTGAGAGGTAATCTGAAGGTGATTTCCGGCAAACCTTAGAAACCCTTGCCTCTCTGGCGAAACCTTTAGAAACCCTAGGTTTTGACGTGTTCTGTGGTCGAGCAGATCGAAAGAAGCGGGTTTTAGGTTTCCAGAGATTAGAGGTGACTGAAGGCGGGATTTAGAAATACATACGAGGGTTTTTTGGAATATAACATGACAGAAAGAAGGATGACATGCAATGTTAATAAACCGTCCTCCTTGTTTTTTTTATTGTTGTGACACCAAAAAGATGACACACTCATTGTGTCATATTTCGCGTGTCATTAAAGGGTCATTTTCTAGTAGTATAAAAGTTTTACGAGTTTACATAGTTACAAGTTGTAAGCTATATGTTTACATGTACAAGTTTACGCTCTTACGAGTATAAGTATACATGCGTAGAAGTTTTAAGTTTACAAGTTACAATCATGTTATAAATGTATATGTACTATGTTACCAAAGTCATTCCATTTTCTGTGAGTAAGACCACAAACCCATCATTGTGGTATAAAATGACGCGGCACCATCCATGATGGTGAACTTAGTTCACAGCGTTAGCGGTGAGCAACCAAAAACCGATTTATCCATAATCAACATAACTAACAAAACCGACCCAAACATAACCGATGTTTCGTTTGTTGGATATCAGAGATAAGTTAACACAAAATAATCAAACAAGATGGAAAAATGTAGCCGAATGATTCCTTTCACTGAATGATTCAAATGGTTATAAAGAAATGAAAAGTAAAAGTGATTTGTTTTTTCAACTGATTATTCTGAAGCTAGACTACCCTATTTATAGCAAAACGAGACTCAACAGAAAGTAACCCATAGACTAGGTCTTATTCCTTAAACAACTTAACAAACTCCAATGTTAACACTGACCATGCAGCACGTTTCCTTGTTCTCCATGCAACTCGGAATGGTAGACTTGAATACGTCAGACACTAACCAACACTCTCCCCCTTAGTGTTGACTCTATTATTTAGATCTTCAACTCCAATGATGTTTCTTATCTCGTAAAACTTGATTCAGGGTTAAGCTTTCATCAAGGTGTCTGCCTTCTGTTGTTCCCCACTTATGTGAATTTTTTTCTTAAAAAGTGCTGCTTATGATAGTAGTTTCACAAGCGGTGTCGTAGACGAGAAGTTTACAAAAATGGTTTTTCCACGCTTGCTAACCACGAATTGGTGTGATTCCATGTTTCCAACCACGAATTGCGTGTGATTCCAAGTTCCTAACCACGAATTGAATGTTTCCCCGATTGCCAACCACGAATTGCATCATTCCACAATTGCTAACCACGAATTGAAGTTGTTGAGGCCCATATAGCAAGTAGGGTAATGCGACAGTTCGGTTTTGCTCAACCGATCCCTTATAATGTAATGTTCGACAAGAGCGAACATGAAAATTTGCATAAATCTAATCGTAAGGGCAAAGGTAAAGATTGGAGACAACGCCATCATCAATACATTACAAATTGGGAGTCTCGGTTAGAGCGTGTTGTCGACGGTGTCCCTGCTAATACGGTTTTTGCAAGTAATGAGTATTTGAATTGGTATTTTCCACGTACTGTTTTATTCATTACTAAACCTGGTCGTCATCATTCTTCACAATCGCATCAAGATCATGGTGGCAGACTTGAACTACTGGTAATTATATTTTATTATGATTTTTTTGTAAATTAAAAACTTTAACATTTATGGTTGGTTATTGTAGGGAGATGGAATGAGTCAACTATATAGAGCTACAGGAGAATTAATGGGAATGGATTCACAAAATACACAATTTTTGCAGCCTTTACAAAATATGGTGAACCAATATATGGGGCTTGCAAACATGGGAGAGCATATTTATTGCCCAAGTTCACATGTGGCTACGAACAACAGTCAATATTCTTTCCCAACTGAACCCTTAGATATGGTTCAAAGTGTCCGTAGACGCGGTGGTAGACGAGGTGGCATCCATGGTGTTGGTAACCAAGATGGTGACGATTTACAAAACCCTGATCCTGATGGTCGAAACCAAGAATCTGAACACCAAACACAAAATCTAAATTTGGAACTAGGCGGTTCATCGTCTAATAATGTTGGGTAATTTTAGTCAAGCTTATTATACACCATCACAACATACTAGTCCCCCATTAACGTATAATCATTCAAACGATTTTGTGAACATGGTCATGCCTCAAAATATCAACACCGACACCATGACAGATCAACACGTACGACCATCTGTAACCCCTATACCATTCCCAAACTTCGATATTAGTGAAAATCCAAATCTTACAGATCAAGAAGGGCGGCCTAGACGGACTTCTAGGCCACCTTGGTGTGGCACGCATAGCAGATTAGACCGTCATTAGATTATAAACATGTTTTGTTTTATTTAAGTTTAATTTTTTTTTTGTATGGTAAAAGTACATGTTTTGTTTTATTTAATTTTTATTTTTTATTGTATGATAAAAGTACTTGTTTTGTTTTTTTGTAAAAGTCACGTGAATCTGATGCAAGTTGGATCTATTTGTATTATAACCATTATAAATACTGCCATTCACATACATCACACTTTCATTAATCTAAATTTAACACTTAAATAAACATGTCTTCTAGTGCACCCGGTAGTGACATACCGGCACCGGTAGAGAACCATTTTTGGAGAAATAATGAGAACTGGTCTAGAAATGTTGTCCAATTCTTTTACAACGGAGATAGTGATTGGTGTAGGGTTCATTGTATGGGCGATGAAGTACTTGACTGCGAATTTTGGGGTACCCTTTTAGGGCTTTGTGGAGACGCTTTTATACAGGAGATGGTAAGTATAAAAAATTATGTCATATTAACGTAGATAGTAATTCCTGTAATAATTGTTTTTTTTTTGTACAGCATGTTCGCGCTTGGACAAGAAATCTTATGTATTGGAGGTTATATTACATATTAATAAGCGATGAGTTACCGAGGGGGGATCGTTGGACTATTCTACCGCCTAAGTTTATGGACCTAATAACTGACGAACATCACGATTCATTTCAATATGGTGATGGGACGAACCAGCTGTATCCTGCACTTTGGGAGGTCGAAACGGTAAAGTTGTATAATTAATAAATAATTATAATTTACTATAAATAAATAATAATTATTTATATGTTTTAACAGGCATTTTTACCTCTATCTCCTGATGGTATAAACTGATACCTTTTTAAGATTTGTATGCATTCACTAAAAGTTCATGTAATTTATCCATATGATTGTGTTGCAAATACATGTGCTAATTCATGGTGCATACATCGTGGTATTCACCTAGTATTTTTGGAATTCGAGTTACATTTTAGATGGTTTCTACAACGTATTTTGTTTTTTCAACGCTCTGGCCTACAAGAAGTAGAGACTTTAGAACATTCCGGGGAAAGTGTCTGGCCTCCAAATGGTGTTCAAATTGGTCGAGATGCGGGAGTCATAATATGTATGTTATTACGCAGGCTAGTACAAAACAGGTCATTAGTGTGGAATGAAGATAGTGTTCAAAATGCTTGTCTAAATTATAGACGTTTTATGGCAGATCAATTATATGGTAGTCGTATATGAACACCAATGTAAGATTGTCATTCAACTTTATGGCAGATCAATTATATGGGGGTCACATGACTTGTAAGATTTTGATTCCTTATGTGTAAGATTGTGTATTGTACAAAGATTCTTATCTTTTATTATTGTCAACAAAGACTTTTACATAAAACATTAAAGTTACATTTATCTAAACAAATATAAGTTACATAACTTAATTCCATAGAAATATCAGATAACATTATTGAGCAAAAACACATCATCATAAAATCTCCAGTTACGACCGGTTGGGACATCTCTTCCTGTTATGACCGGTTTCATTGCAGATTCCGCACCTACGAGCGACAGATTCTTCATTGTAATGAACATCCATCTCGTTATGTATCCTACGAGCTCGTCTCCTACCACGGGATGTGACAATTTTTGATTCGTCAGCTATAATCCTCCAACCAGGATCTATCCATAAAGCAGGATGAGATAGCGGCCGAAAATCACTCTGATATTGTTGTAGATATGTTGCATTTTTGTATACCCTATGAACAATGTCATGAGGTCTTTCACCTCGATGATGACAAATGGAAATTGCATGTGAACATGGAAATCTTTCAGCTTGCCACTTTCCGCATGAGCATTTTTTGTTTTTATATTGGACAATATAATCGTTGTCGCCATCTTGATTTGTTTGCATCATTAATGTAACCCTGTACCACCCTTCTTCTTCATTAAACTCAGTTACAGTGTGGTCTTGACCCCGTTTGTCACGTTCATCAAAGGTATGCCATACACGTGGGGGTAAAGATGTTTTACAATGCTTTGCAATGTCAGTATGGTTTCGAAATTGTTGCACGACTTTATTAAACGTATAATCAATACACGCCTTTATGGGCGGCACCCTAGCTCCACGTAATGCGTTTTTTAAGCTCTCTGAAATATTTGTTGTTAAGTTACCCCAACGACTATCTTTTTCATCATGCATAAGTGTCCACTTATTGAAACCAATTTGTTTCAAATACTCCCAAGCCTCAGGATTGATCTTTTTAATTTGTTGTATACAGCTTCGATACTTTCGACGTTGTGTGGTGCTACCAGTAGACCAACATAGCCTTTTTAAGCTAACATTCTTGAACTTCTTCATGAAGTTGCTCCTAACATGACGCAAACAAAAAAGATGATATGCAAGTGGCTCCTTCCACATATCAAGATTATTCATTGCATGAATAATGCCTTTGTGTCTATCTGAAATAACACACAATCTTCTCCTAGTTAGACTAGCAATATGTTTCCATAACTGTATAAAAAACCAACCCCAGCTATCATTAGTTTCCTCGTCAACGATTGCATAGGCTACTGGCAGTATATAGTTGTTTGCATCTTTTGTAACTGCAATTAACAACTTACCACGATATGATCCCGTCAAATGTGTACCGTCTACGCATATAATGGGCCGACAATGTTGAAAAGCTTTTATGACAGGCCCAAATGCCCAAAATACATATTTAAATGTATTGTATTCACCTGAACCATCTATTTGATGATACCATTCCACAATAGTGCCATTATTTGATGACATCAAGGCTGTAATGTACTTAGGTAACTCCTCGAAATTAGACTTCCAGTTACCGTAAATACTATCAACAGCTATTCTTCTAGCTCGCCAAGCCTTAATATAGGAAATATCAACCTTCAATGTTCCCTTTATGTACGTCTGGATTTGTTTGACAGGGAAAGCAATGTCTGCACGAACCGAATGGTTGATGTATGCTGCAACATTTTTAGATGTAAGGCTTCTATTGTTGTTGCGAATGACCGACCCATAACAGTTGTGAGACGCAACCCATTTTACTATCCTCCACAATGTTTCACCATGCTTCACACGTGCATACACATACCAGTTGCACGGAGGAGCGTATGGAAGGTTACTTGTTTCACAAGCGATTGTGGTGTAACATCTTGCCCTCCATTTTTGAGGTCTAGTTTCAACTACTATTAACTCTCTATTACAGGCAACATTCCACTTTCGAACAGCATACATCAACTCAGTTTTAGATTTAAAGTACATACCAACTCGAATTTCATTTAACTCATTGTTCCACAAATCTATGTGGTCATCTTCTTCAAAACCACCTGCGTCGTAATCTCTTAATTCCTCTACATCATCAGAATAGTTCACCGGGCCTTGAGAAAGCCCTTGAACAATTCCGAGATTATATTCTGCTGGAGTTTCACCGTAGCCGTCGTCATCAGTTTCGTCAGTGGACATATTTAAATCCTCTCTTACATCTTCAGAATCTGCAGACCTTAATTCTTCAACAATCTTATCCAAGACTTCTTCATCATCACCATGAATAGTGTCAGCAACTTGTTCATATGAAATATCTTCTACTATGGTATGTTGGTTTGACGGGCCGGCTTCAAAAGTTGATGGGGATTGTATTGGATCATTGTATTGATAACAAGGGGGTGTTGGTGTTATTTGGGGTGCCATTGAGACAGAAACACTACGAAGCAGATCCATACATCCGTCTGGTTGGACTGACATTATTGGCTGACAATTAACGTATATGTTAGCCCTGAAATTTGCTTCTGCTTCTGCTAAATAATACATAATATCTAAACTTGCATCACTAGAAATATAGGATGCTTCAGATATCCCTTGAAACTGATAATATAATAATAATCCTAAGTTAAAAGATTCTTTTTGAACACCAAGATGATTATAAACCATACGAAGCAATTCTTCATATCGGATTCTGTGGTGAATAATAAAGGAAGTCGTTCGAGTAGATTCATCTGAGGAAACAACTCCGTTATCATACGAAAAATTACCACCATAGAATAATCTAACAAGAAACGGACGGGTTAAGGACATTATGAAAGAAAGACTTAAAAGAGTTTGAAATATTTGAAAGAGTATGAAAGAGTTGAAAGGGTTTGAGATGGTTTTTGTTGCAGTCTAATATATATTTGTTGAGCAAATCTTCTATCAAATTTTTCACACAGAGTAATCAGAAAGATAAAGATTCTTTATAAAAATAAAGCTGACAGAGATTCTCTTGTTTCTTCATAAAAAATAAAATTGACATAGATGATTATCAGAATAAGATTCTCTCAACAAAATAATAAAACAACAATAAAAAAATAAAAGAAAAATTAATACTCTATTTTTAAGAGAATTCAATATTGTGCCCGAACATGTGACAAATTAACAATAATTGTTCAACTCTACTATCTAAATAATTGCGTCTATTATGTAGTCACATAAAAAGACAAATACGAATTATTTGATGTAGTGAGTGGTCACAATCATTTGAACAATAAAGTCAAGTTAATTATAAATATATATCTGTAAATATATATCTACATAATTATTGTATTAATGGGTTTAGGAAAATAAAAAATAAACAAAAAAAAGGAAAATGTAGAATTCGTGGTTAGCAATGTATGTTTTCAACCAATTCGTGGTTGGCAACCACAATTCGTGGTTGGCAAGCATTACCATGTACAATTCGTGGTTACCAACCATTAAAAACTACAGAATTCGTGGTTGGCAAGCAACAACTTGAAGAATTCGTGGTTGGCAATGAAGAATTCGTGGTTGGCAACCAACCACTACCTACAATTCGTGCTTGGCAAAACATGTTTGAAGAAATCGTGGTTACCAACCACGAATTAATCACCAATTCGTGGTTGGCAAAACGGAATCACACCAATTCGTGGTTAGTAATCATGGAATCAAGCAATTCGTGGTTAGCAACCGTGGAAAAACCATTTGTGTAACTAATTCGATTACGACACCGCTTGTGAAACTACTAGTGATGACCAGCACCGTTTAAGAAAAAAATTCCACTTATGTGCATGACATCGATTTATTACCGTTCCACACACTCGCATACAAAATGAAACCTCGTGTCTATGTGCTTGCTATGCCCGTGGAAGACGAGATTCTTCATCAAAGCTATAGCAGACTCGTTTTCAACCAAAAGTTGTACTCTCTGGGCTTCCTTTCCGGTTAAATCACTGATAAATTCCTTAACCACAAAGCTTGGCATGCCGCCGAGGTTGCCGCCATGAATTCGGCCTCACACTAAATAAGTGCTACCATTTGCTGTTTTTGAGAGGACCAAGTTATTAAACTTCCCGAGAAGTAGAATACCATACCAGTTATGCCTCGCCGATCTTCTATGTCTGTACCATGACTACTATCGCTATACCCCACAGTCGACTATCTCCACCTTTGTAGTATTTCAACCCGTAGCTAGTGGTGCCTTTAAGGTATCTTAAAATTTGCTTCACTATAGCATAATGGCTTTCTTTCGGAGACGGCATGTACTTGCTCACCACCCCAATTGAGTAGGTTAGGTCTGGACGAGTGTTGATTAGGTAACGGAGACTACCAATGACTTGTCTATACTCGATTGGGTTCACTATCTTCCCGTTTTCATCCTTGGTTAACTACAATTCAGGATCCATATGCCATTTACCTGTGTTGCATTCTTGCATACATGCCATCTTGAGCACCTTGCATGCATAGCTTTCTTGTTTTATGATGATGTGTAGGTCCCTTCGAGTCTTCTAAGGATATAACTCGAGACGTATCAAGCACATAGAGTGCGAAATCCAACCGTGTGTATGACAGTGTATATGAGACAACCACAATGATGACAATCAACACACAATGTAAATAATCTTCTCTTTGATTTCCACCAAACACAGAGTTTACAGAACTTGAATACAATTGCAAAAGCTATTCAAACTAACATGTAAACTACTATTTATAGGCACCATATCTGCCATACAGGCGAACTTAACAAGTTCGCCTAATACTAGGCCTAGACGAACTTGTTAAGTTCGCCTATTACAAACTTAAACAACATTACATGAAAACATAAAGACATACAAGATCTAAACTATTACAAGTCTCATTGTCACACTTCTATGTCCTAACAGACTCGCCCTTGACAATAGCTTGATCTTTTGTCTTCATGCTGAGCTCTTCCACTTCTCCGGTAGCTTGCTTCTTGCATATAAACTAAAACCCATACCTCTAAACATGATCATTTAGAACGAATTAACGGTTAAAAGTACATGATTCTACCTTGGTTTGATGCGCAATCACTTGTTTATCACAAAATCAACTCAAAACAACAGATTCATAACCAAACAATCACGACTGAACAAGTTCGCTCAACTATGCTGAAGCTCGCTCAAATAAGTTTGTCTGGATTTGAAAAAGGGTAAAAGAACAAGTTTGCCTGAATCAAGAGATATATACACACACACTAAGTTCGCTTACTAGGCGAACTTGGTAAGTTCGCTTACCAAGCGAACTTGGTAAGTTCGCTTACCAAGCGAACATGATGATAAGTTCGCTTGTTCTCCATACTATTTTTGACATTTCTCATCCTTTTCAGTTTTTCAACTTTCAAAACCCAATCATTCTGTCTTCAATCAGGAACCGGTATCCGATCTAATCCCGAACATTTTAATAAATAAAAAATTGGAATTTTCATTGAAAACCGAAAGAAAATCTTTTTGGATTTTTAGAATGAAATTGAAAATGAAATTTACAGCTAATAAAATTAACAAGAAATGCAAATCTTTTTGGATATTATCTATACAAACAGAAACACATATTTTTATATTTTATCTGTACATACGGAAATACATATTTTTGATCTTTTCAAATATAAGGATAATAAAATCTTTTTGAATTTTTCAAGAACAATTTTGAAATAAAACAAATTAATCACATATTTTTGTTCGAACATCATAAGTAAAAAGATCATATCAGTATATATGAGAGATCTGTCACACATTCTAATGAAATCTAAGGGTAACCTATGATACTTCTTCTCATATCTCATCATTCACATAAATTTGATACCATTTGTAATTCACTTGATCAACTTATGCCTCTTTTTCAAAAAATTTAAGATCAAAATTCTTTTCGACTCCGACATATTTATGAAATGATACACGATAAACTTTAAAGTAAACAAGATCAGATCATAAGATGCTCAAGTATTCATATCAAATTTGCAATATACAGCATGTAAACCTAGTTTGTCAATATTATAGAATTTGAAACTACAATCATTTTCCTTCCATGTTCTTGTGAGTTAGTACCATTTAGATGAAAAACATTGTGTACCCCACATATATGCCGGCAAAAATATAAACTTGCACTATCCTCAAGATATATATGACTCGAAGTAAGATTAGATCAATCACTAAGATGAAATTACATCTATTAGCATAAGAGAAACAACAGATCCCGTAGGATATGAGAACCATGAAGATCCAGAATCAAATGATTCAAATAAATTGGCTTATAGAATAAGAATCAGAAGATTTAGGTACGAGGATCCAACTATTATCTGGATATGTTCAATGGAATCAGTAAAAATGATGTACCAATATGATCCAAGGGCTAGCATATGTTTAACATATGATGTCAAGAACATATCTTGGTTTAACTTCTACTTGCATGTTTTTTCGGGACATCGGCATAGAAGTAAACCGAAAGAATTGTGCTAAAGACATAATTCGATATTGGTCTCATAAAATTCTTAAAATCATATATTATTTATCTGATAATGATCTTTTAACTAACACACCCAGGCATACAATGGGTTCAAATCACAGATGGGGTCATAGATTATTAAGTTTTCACACTAATCATATATTCTTTATCTGATAATGATCTTTTAACTAACACACCCATGCATACAATGGGTTCAAATCACAGATGTCGTCATAGATTATTAAGTTTTCACACTACTAATGGTCCAAAAACGCTTCTAGTCTACTGACAATCTAAATTACATACATTTATCCAAATTAAACCAGAATCTAGATTTTCAAGATTAGAGAATTTATGACACTATCATATCTTGTTTATGCAAACTTTGAAGTTTAGATCAAATCATACGAACATAATCACAGATTATCATATCAAATCAACAGGTCATCTATGGTCATGTGTGATAGATTTCCAACTGATGTACTATAATTTATTCTCTAACTTCAAATTATGTCGATTTTTATCTTTTTCATTTTGTTTGAAATTTTTATAAATAACAACTTTTTAACTAGAAAATAAATGCAGAAATGTAATAAATCAGTAAAATAAATAAATAAAACTTCCATGAAAATTATTTTGAAAAACCTTTTTTCGGGATTGATCATACCAATCATTTTTACCAGAAATTCAAACTTAGTTCGATCAAAGTCCTTGGTGAAGAGGTCAGCATAATTGTCATCAATATGTACCTTCACTAGCTCAATCAACTTTTTATCTGCACAATCACGTATAAAATGATATCTTATTTCAATGTGCTTAGTTTTATTGTGCTTAACATGATTATTAGTTATTGACATTGTAGCATTATTATCAATGAACATGGGGGTGCAAGTGAAATTCAAACCGTAGTCTCTTAATTGTTGCTGGATCCACAAGATTTGTGAACAACAACTTGCAGCAACGATGTATACTGCTTCACATGTTGAAATTGAGACTGTAGTTTGCTTTTTACACTTCCATGACACAAGCCGATTACCCAGAAATTGGCAAACTCCTGTTGTAGATTTCATGTCCAAACAACAACCTCCAAAATCTGAGTCAGTATAAGAATTAAATTCAAAATTAGAACCATGTGAAAACCATAATCCTAATCTCAGTTTCCCTTTCAGGTGCCAGAAAATACGTTTGATTGCGATCAGATGTGATTCCTTTGGTTTTGTTTGAAATCTGGAACAGAGACACACAGCAAACAATATGTCTAGCCTTGATGCAGTTAAGTACATGAGAGAACCAATCGTTGCTCTGTACAATCAGCAATCAATATCCTTTCCCTCCAGATCTGGATTCAGCTTGTGATTGACTAGAATCGGAGTGTCGTATGAGGTACAGTCTTCCATCTTGAATCCGCTCAAGATGTCTTTCAAGTATTTAGATTGATGTATGAAGAAGCCATCCTCTTTTTGATTTACTTGCAATCCCAAAAAGAATGACAACTTTCCCACAGCTGACATTTCGAATTTTGATTTCATGACGTTCTCAAACTCCTTGCATAAATCTTCGTTTGTTGAGCCAAAGATAATGTCATCCACATAGATCTGCACTATCAGGTAATCTCCCCCTGCTTTCATGATGTACAAGGTGGAATCAATTTGACCACGATCGAAACAATTGTCTAGGTGATGTTGCGACAGTGTTTCATACCACGCTCGGGGTGCTTGATGAAGGCCATAAAGAGCCTTATCCAACTTGAACACTCTTGAAGGATACAACGAATCCTCAAATCCCGATGGTTGACAGACATAAACTTCCTCTTTAACCTTGCCGTACAAGAAATCACTTTTTACGTCCAGTTGATAAACTTTAAATCCTTTGAAGGAAGCTAACGCTAGAAACAAATGAATCGCTTCAAGCCGAGCTACAGGTGCGTACACCTCAGTGTAGTCAATGCCATCTTGTTGATTGAATCCCTGAACGACTAATCTTTCTTTGTTCCTCACCACGACACCACGATCATCCTTTTTACACTTGAAGACCCATTTGGTGCCAATCGGATACACGCCATTGGGAAGATCAACCAAATTCCACACCTTCAGCTTATCAAATTGTGCAAGCTCCTCTTGCATCACTTTTATCCAATTGTTATCCTGTAACGCCATCTCCACATTCTTTGGTTCAATCTAAGAAATAAAACAAGAGTATAAGCAAACATCAAGAACTCCAATATCTCTAATGCATGAATATAAACAAGTATTTTCAGTTAAAGAACGAGTTTGGACTCCATCTTGCAGATTCCCAATAATATTCGTCATCGGATGATCTTTAAGTTCTTTTATGGAAGCCAACTCAGGAACAGGTAATACATCAACTTGAGTAGTTTCGGTTTGAGAAGAAACATTTTGAGTCACTGGTATCATAGAATCCAAATTTGTAACAATTAATGGATCAGCCGAAGAATCCTGAAAAACTACTTCATCATCTTCACTATCTGACTCATGAGTTCCCGAACATGATGCAACATTCAGATCAGGGTTAGAGGATGATGGAACGGATAATAGAAACACCGATCTTGGTATAAAACCGCCATCGTGGTCACCATGACATGACTCATAAAACATTGAAACTTCTTCAGCAGACAAATTAGGAGCCAAATTGAAAGACATGAACAAACTGGCATAATCAAATGGCCACTATGGACCAACCGCCTTTTGAGGGATAGATCGATTTGAACAATCGATATGGAACCATTCTTCGACCTGTTGTTATATACTCATTTATTCAACGAATTGGCAACATAAGCCAAAAAAATTCCTTCGATCGCCTTTTCGCCAAACTTTGTTGGAACATCACGGATCTTCAGAAGAGTACACGGATTCCCAAAAGGAAGAAGATAATCCAAATTAGCCTTTCGATTATTGAGCAATTCATAACATGTCTTATTATGTCGCTTCACGGTCAGAACTCTATTCAATACATGGCATGCAGTATTCACAACTTTGGCCCAAAATGTAACCGGTAGCTTAGAATCTGCCAACATTGTTCTTGCAGCCTCTACCAGAGTTCTGTTCTTTCGCTCAGCAACACCATTTTGTTGAGGAACATATGGCGCGATAAACTCATGATGAATCCCTTTTTATAAACAAAAGAAACCCATCTTGCTGTTTTGAGCTCGCTGCCATTGTCACTCTTCTTACAAAGATTCTCTAGCCCAAGTATTAAGTATTGAACTGTTTCTGTTATTTCAGCCTTGGATGATAAGAACTTAACCCACGAGAATCTAGAAAAGTCATCTGTAACCACCAAACAGTACGATTTCCCTCCAACGCTTCAAGTACTAATAGGCCCGAACAAACCCATATGAAGTAGCTCAAAAGGAGTAACAATAGAATTTTGCTTCTTCGATTTGTGGGACTTTCTATGCTGCTTGCCCTTCTTGCATGGAATACAATCATCAGGCACAGAAAACTTCAGTTTTGGAATACCAGATACCAAATCGTTCTTCACTAAGTAATTCATTTTTCTGTAATTGATGTGAGCAAGCTTCCGATGCCAGAGAATAGAATCAGATTCAGATGCCTTCGAGAGTAAACAAGTTGGAATAGAATCCGTTTTAGTTGCAACACTCATGTGTAAAACATAGGTGTCATTTCTTCTCTTAGCCTTTATTAGAATCCAATCTTCAGGTATCACAAATCCCGGCTTTAGAATATAACATTCGGAATCACTGAAATGGAATGAAAACTTCTTGTCACACACTTGAGATACTCTGAGGAGATTGTGCTCGAGTTGCTCAACAAAGTTTACTTTCTCAAACTTCACCTTTTCATTTTTCAGCGTTCCTTGGCCTGTTATGTAACCGCCTTTTTCCCCAAAAAGGCGACATAACCACCATCAATTTTGATAACATCTTCAAGCAAACGAATATTTCTTGTCATATGTCGGGAGCAACCACTATCAACATACCAAGTATTGTTGATACTCCTCCTTCGTTGTCCCTACACAAACAAAGAAAATCGGTTAGAAACGGGGACCTAAGCCATTGTGGTCTTGGGTCTACCATTAGCATCGAAATATACAACTTAAAACATTCACAATCTCTATTATCATCCACCCTTGGTGACGGAGGCAAGTTAGAATCAGAAAACTTTGATTTAGAAACATTCTTTTTCTTATCAAAATTCGATTGATTTTGAAATTCATGATTATTAGATAAAGAATCAGATTGATCAGTTTCCAAAAGTTTTCTTAACTGTCTGTTCCTTCTTCGCCTTTGAGGTCTTGAAAGTTTGACCTCAGGTTGTGAATTCTTCGTGAATCTAACTTTAGGATTGTCAACAAACTGTTGTCGAGCAACATTTTGTCTAACACCAGATTATACAAACTCTGGTTTAGATCCAACATGTCTAACATGCACATGTTGTTTCAACCCTTGCTTAAACCCAGAAGGTTTAGCAAATTGTTGTTTAGGCAAATTCTGCCTGACAGATTGTTTCAACACAGTATCAGATGTAGGCATTCCCATATTAGGTCTTTTCAAAATCTTCACTACTTGTGGTTGAGAATGACCAACAACTTGTTTGACTTTCTCTAGAATAATAGGTTTTTTCTCCATGTTCTTGTAAGGATAATTTATCACAATATGCCCCACTTCATTACAATGAAAACAAACTCTTTTATCCCTGTGTTCTCAGATATAAGGAACCCTTCTTGAAGTCGACGAACTTCTTGATGAATAACCTTCAGTAGATTGAACATCACTACCACCTTGCTTCTTTGGAACAAAGATCTGTCTTGATGATTCTCCAACATAACCCCTTGAAACTTGAGACTGACCAACTTTGGGTTTTGCCACATTCACTTTCTTTTTGATGAAATCACTTGTTTATTTTTTATAAACTTTCGAAACCTCTTTCTTGATCTCACCATCACTCACAAAACCACTTTGAGATAAAACTTTTGAGATAGTTGGTTTGTCAATTTCGTCGGGCTCAGTTAGAATACACCGGTCTCTTGTGACTTGTTTCATCACCTTTGGTTCATCAATCTTCACTTCTTTAGGAACACCTTTAGTCTTGTGTTCATCAAAATTTTCATCATCACTGTCGGAATCATAAATCATTTCCTTCCCCGTTACCGGATTCACCTTCAAAACTGTCTTCGGATCTAAATCCTCTTCATTAATAATCTTCGGTTCCACAACACAGTTTCCATTAAATGGTGGAGGATTATAAACAATTCCAATGGTTATTTTATCTTGATCAACATTATCATTGAAATATCCCAGCAAGAATGATGAATTTCCAAAGCTCTCCAACTTTCTGTGCAATTTGATCACTTCTACTTCTTTATTAGAAATTTCTTATTTTTATCAGCAAGGATGGTATTTCGTTTCTCAATCTTTGCGTAGGCCATATCTAGATGATATGCATGTTCCTTAAACTTCAAGGTCAGAGAATTTATGTCTCTCTTGAATGATTCAATCCTTTCAATACACAATTTATCATTATTCTTTAATTTCTGATTTATCGTGTGCATCGATTTCATATCACAAATCAAGTTTGTGTTATCATCCATGACTTTCATCATTTTGTCCTTCACCAAAACACAGTTAGAACAACATATATTACAGATAACATCTTTTACCTTTGATGGATCAGACATGTCAGCCATGAAGACTTTTGCAGTTGGAATCTCTTCAGTCATCTCAAGTACTCTTTTAGTCAACAGAATCTCATCTTCTGATACACTTGTAGTGGAATATTTATCTTCATAATCTCATCTTCTATATTCTTCCAAAATTTCTTCTTCAGTGATATCCTCAGAAGCTTCATCATTCTGACTTTCCACTTCACTCCCCGAGCTTTCTTCATCACTTGAACTATCATCTTTTGATGTCACATCAGTATGAAACTCCGCTACAAAAGCTTTACTCACAGCACCAACCAGATCCTCTAAGTGAATTCCCCAGTCATAATTATCATCTCCTTGTGCAACTAAAGCAGATGATGTTAAAACATTTGTTGAACTTCCAGAACCTCCATATCCTAGTTGTTGATTTCTGTTGCCTTGATAATTGTTCTTCTTTTGAGAATCAAATTCAACTTTTGGCTTGTTACATTCCTTAGCAAAGTAACCATATTATTGACAATTGTAACACCGAACCTTTGTCTTGAAAAAACCCATTCTTGTTCTGTTGTTTGAGCCGATGTACTTTCTTCAGTCTTTTTAAGA
This sequence comes from Smallanthus sonchifolius, assembly GCA_023525975.1. Lineage (NCBI taxonomy): Eukaryota > Viridiplantae > Streptophyta > Magnoliopsida > Asterales > Asteraceae > Smallanthus > Smallanthus sonchifolius. The sequence continues at coordinate 108,188,904 of CM042021.1, forward strand.
AAATCCTTTGCTTGCCTCATTAACATTGCCATGTTCCACTAGATGTTCATCTCTTCTAAATCAACAAGATCAATCTGACGATAATCTTCTTCATATGCTTCTGGATCATGGATCTTCCCTCTGATAAAGTTTTCATATGAAGCAATAAAGGATGAGAACATTGCCATATAGTCTTCAGCTACCCTTTGATTCACATGATATGAATTTGATGGTTGTGATCCAGATGAAGATTTTGATGTATTTGCACAAAACCCAGATTGATAAGAATATCCAGAAACATTCTCATTAGAATTATCTTGACCATCACCAGAAAACAGTGCAACTCCAGATCCATATTTTCTAGATGATTTAGCAAAATACATTGACGGATCTTGAATGTGCTCCATATTGGTTTCCTTTTTCTTTAAGTTCAGATCATGAGATTAATTTTTTCCTAGAACATCTTCAAGTGACATTGTCTTGTATTTGTTATTTTCCTTGATGAGAATAGAATAAACATCAAACTTGGACGGTAAAGCTTCCAAAAACTTGTCATTTATTTCTTCAGGTTCATAAACCACTTTTGCACTGGCTAACTCACTTAGCAGATGATAAAATCTTGTCGCCAAATCATCCAAAGACTCATTCTGAAAGTGTTTGAATACCAAGAACTGCTTCTTTAGTAACTCCTTACGACTTTTTTTCACATCCAAACTTCCCTCACATCGCTTTTGTAAAGCTTCCCATAACTGCTTTGCAGTTTTAAATTGCTTGAAACTATGAAAGATCTCTTTTGGTAATGACATAGAAATACTCGCCATCGCCTTCTTTTCACGATCAAATAAAAACTTTTTTTCAGTAGATAATGTAGAAACAGGCTTTGGAACATTATCATTATCCATAAACGAGTAAGTCGGATGAGAATATCCTTCCAGAATTGGAATCCATAAACTTGTATCGGTAAAAGACACGAACTGATCAAATCTGTTCTTCCAGTTTGGATAATCAGCAAGACTTTAAAGCTTTGGCGGTTTCTGAGGAGTGCCAATCTCATTTTCATAGTTGAACATGTTTGAAACCCGCACCATGTTAGCCATAACAACAAGTATACACAAAATAGCACAAGTAAAAACCAAGTTTGAAACAAATTTACCTAGAGACGAACTTGATAAGTTCGCTTCTCACAACCTTAAGCAAACTTGTTCCAAACGAACTTGATAAGTTCGTTTAATCAAGAACTTGAGCTAAGTTCGCCCGTAACAGATTTAGGCTAAGTTTGCCCATAACAGAATTTAGGCTAAGTTCGCCTATTTCAGCTAAAAAAATCTCAGGAAGATGATCTCTTCAACCAAAACACGAACCAGAACCTCTGAAAATCATCATAACTTGTTGAATTGATGGATTTTGATAAAATTGAACTGTAGGATTGAGTATAGTATGAAATAGAACACTTTTAATGGATCAATTTCTTCAAAAACACCTCCAATTTGATGAATTCAGCACCAAAATCCTCTAACGAACTTGAAAACTCCATGGATATGAAAATCAAGCAAACCTCAATCTTTTTGATGTCTAATCATACACAAACCGTTACAAATCAATCACAAATCACGAGCATAAGCTCTGATACCAAATGTAGGTCCCTTCGGGTCTTCTAAGGATCTAACTCGAGACGTGACGTATCAAGCACAAAGAGTGTGGAATCCAACCGTGTGTATGACTGTGTATATGAGACAACCACAATGATGACAATCAACACACAATGTAACTAATCTTCTCTTTGATTTCCACCAAACACAGAGTTTACAGAACTTGAATACAATTGCAAAAGCTATTCAAACTAACATGTAAACTACTATTTATAGGCACCATATCTGCCATACAGGCGAACTTAACAAGTTTGCATACTAATAGGCCTAGGCGAACTTGTTACCAACATTACATGAAAACATAAAGACATACAAGATCTAAACTATTACAAGGCTCATTGTCACACTTCTATATCCTAACAGACTCCCCCTTGACAATAGCTTGATCTTCTATCTTCATGCTGAGCTCTTCCACTTCTCCGGTAGCTTGCTTCCTGCGTATACTCCATGTCTAATACAAATCTCCAACATACGCTTGTATTGTAATCCTTGCTCACGACGTTAACTTGTAAACATAATCTCTTTCCTCTTCAGCATCAGTTGGTCTTTCTTTGAGAAGTTTATAAGGTTCATAGCATCATAGAAACAAGCTATGACCTTATTGTCTTAGTCTTCAAATCTTGCCTCTCTAGTATTCACATCCACATACCACCACTGCATATTTTCTTGACAATATGGTGGTATTTTCCTCAATGGTATTTTATTTACAGGTTTAACTGGCTTAAACTTGTACTTCCAGACAGCCTTTCCAGTTTTAGGATCAACACTCTTTATCCTCTTGCCCTTTTGCGGTTTAAGCTTTTCATACTCTCCCGAACCACCTTCCAGTCTAATCAACTTTGCTATAACATCAGCAATACCATACTTTGATCTATTGATTAAAGACTTTTTTGCCAGACCATTCATCTCATATCTGGGCAATGTATTGAAGTATCTTAGCCTTGGTTCCAAATACTATACACCATCAGATCTCTTCAAGGCAAACAGATTGAATTCTTCATCAAAGAACCAACTTATTATTCTACCAACACAACTCTCCTTGTTCACATATTTCTCTTTAAAAACAGGTGGTGATGGTGAAGCAAGTAATACTTTCTTCCAACTTCTAACCAGCCCTAGCCATTTCTCTTTGGTCATACTTGTATCCCTATACATCACAGGTTCCTCAGCATGCTTTTTCTGAGCATTGTCAATGTCAGAATCAGGCAGTGTGATGTCTTCTTCAGAGTCCACAGAGTCAGCCATTCCGTCATTAGTTTCATTAGGAATAACATCATCTTGGATGAAGTTGAATGGCACATTAAGACCATCACAACCTTCATATGTAAGCGTAGTTGTATTCTTCTCAATCTCTAGCTCAATTATCTCCCCTTCCTCTATCTGTGATTCACTATTTTCATCTTCCAACTCATCAACCAAATCATCTAATCCAGATAAACAATCTTATTTCTCAGCATCATCAAGATCATAATCTTCTTTAAAGAACTCTAATAACAACACATCTTCTGTTTCACCAGTGTTCTTATCACTAGAAGCCTCAACTTGATCTTGATATGATGTAAACTCCCCCTGAAACTGAGATATTGGAGTAATGTCAGCATATTGACGATCACCCTTGTCTCCATTGGGATTATTGTCTTCATCATTTCTTTGAATAGCGTCAGTATGACAAGCATCTTTAATAGTGACAGGATTCTCCCCTTGAGCGTCAATACGCTCTACTAGCTGTGAAATAAGAATCCGAATTTCACCTAACTGCCTGCTTTGGGATTGGAGAACCTGATCTCTCTGGTAATGATTTGCAAGTAATACATCTACTTGACCTTGAAGACCCACAACTTGGGCTTCTAGGCAAGAAACTTTTCCTTCTAGAGCAATGATCTTTTCATTATTTGATATCTTTGAAGGACCAGTCTGAGTTGGAGTAGCAGTAGAAGTATGAGGATGAACAGGAGATGGAGTAACTTGAGGAGAAGTAGTCTGAGACGGTTGTGGTGTAATAATCAATGATTCCACAAATTCCACGTCATCAGCTACATGAGTATGAGCTGCAGCCATAGAAGCAGCTAAAAGATTCTGTGACTTAGGAGAAAGAATATACTCTGAACCAGAATCAGACGATTCATCACGCAATGTTCTTTTACCAAGTACTGCTCCAGGAAGAGGACCCCTAGCAGACTTGCGTCTTGGTTTCTTTACTTTCTTCTTACTAACAGACTTCTGTCTTTTCCCAGCATTAACCACATGAAATCTAGCTAGTCTTTCATAACGAATTGAGCTGAAATCTTTTGTAGCTTCTGAATCAGTATCAGACTCAGCATTATTAGGTTTTTCTGAAGAACTTGTGCTAGTATCAGCTACATGACCCTCTTCACCCTGTGGAGGGGATTGCACTTGTTCCTCTTCATTATCATCAACATTAAGCTCCACATTTTGATCACCTTGATCAGCTTGATTAGCAACATCAGTATGAGCTTCATTATCAACATGAACCTCATCATGAATATCTATATTAGAATCAATGACATTCTCATGAACTTCTTCTTGTATAAGTTGTTGAACACCTTATGGTTGAACTTGTTGTCGTTGTACTTGTGGTTGTGCTTGTTGTTGTTGTACTTGTGGTTGTGCTTGTTGTTGTTGTTGTGGTTGATGTTGTTCCAACATCTCTTTAGGATGAAACCAATTATCAAGAGGCGGTGCAACATAATCAGGATTAATTATGTGCCCGAACAATGGTGTTGGAACAGGAATCAGTGCAGGATTATGTTGTTTCACATTGTTAGAGTCGGTAAACATCCTTTTGGTCATTGGTGTAAGAGTAAGAAGTTGTGTCAATTGCGGTAAGTTTGAAACAAGATGATTGAGAATCATTTGAATAAACCTAGCTTCTGGTGGTGTAATCTATGCTACTATCTCTCTGTAGATGTAATGAGCAAAGTTGAATCCTCTGTTCAAAGTAAGAGCCATCATGGCTGATTGGAGAGAAGACTTCAACCCGTTAGTACCTGCTTTCCTTGGTAATAAGCACTAAATGATTACATGCATAAAATACCTCCACTAACCAACTAATCCACCTTTTCTTGCTTGAGTATCATTTCGTCTACCATGGTATCCCATTCTCTGAAAACATCCATTTATCAAAGTTGTAGGCAACATCAACGGTTCATCATTATTGCCTCCAAGAGTCAGAGCCTGTCGGATAGTATCCACAGAAATTTCAATTTCAGTATTATTGACCGTAGCCCTAATCACATTTGGAACCACCATGCAATCATGCTGTGCAGAATCCCAGAATTGTTGAATATAATTCAAATTAATGTATGGATTTGCAGACAATGCAACTCTCAGCCTTGATATGTTCAGAAAGTTGATAATATCTCGGTAATTCACTGCTTCTAACATATTTGGATCTAACAATGCCACCTGGTTATGCTTGTACTCTACCCGACGATCCACCTGTGCAAAGCAAACATTAGACATGCAAAAAACAAAGTAAAACAAAATATAGAAATAAAAGAAGAAAAAAATTAAACTTAAAAAAAAACAACACTTTGAAAATTTTGCTAAGTCCAATTCACTATTGCACCCTGAGGCGAACTTAATAAGTTCGCTTAGAGTTGCAAGAGGCAAACTTATTAAGTTCGCTCAAAGCATGAACCACAGACCAGAAATCCAACTTGTCAAAAACGATGGAATTTGAAGCAATTAAACACACAACCATGTAGAGTAACTACAGACAAGTCAGTTTCAAGCATCGATTTCAGTTTATAACAACAACCAAGAATGTTTTTACGATCAAATAGGTATTGCATCCTTGTCTTGATCAACTGCTATACCCAAGTAGTAGCTCAACTTTCTCATGTCACTCATATCAAAGATAGCTTTCGTCCTTGTCTTGAACTCAGAAATTTCATTCTCGCTTGAACCAGTGACTATCAAGTCATCTACATACACACCAACAATTAGAACTAAGTTTGAATTTTGTACCTTGTAGACTGCTTGTTCTTGAACGCATATACTAAACTCGAGTTACTTGAGTGACCCGTCAAGCTTTATATTCCACGCTCTAGGGGCTTGTCTCAAACCATAGAGAGCTTTATGTAGCTTATACACCATATTCTCTTTACCTTTGACCGTGAAACCAATTGGTTGTGACACTTGCACCTCCTCTTTGAGTTCCATGTTTAAGAAGGCTGACTTGACATCTAAGTGATGTATAAGCCAGTTTCCTTGTGCAGCCAAAGCTATAGTAGCAGCCTTATGGTTTTCAGTCATGCAACCGGAGTGAATGCATCATTGAAACCCACACCTTTCTGCTGTACATTGCCCTTTGTGACCAACCTGGCTTTGTACTTGGTTACTTTGCCACTTGTATCCTTTTTCAACTTAAAGACCCATTTCAACCCGATTACCTTGTGCCTGATAGGCAGGTTGACTAGGGTCCAAGTTTTGTTATTGTTTATGGCATCCAATTCTACTTCCATGGCCCTTTTCCAATGAGCATCACCCACGGTTTCTTCAAATGATTTTGGCTCATCATCAATTAGAAGTAGCTATTCTCTGATGTACATATCTCATACATGTTCTTTATTCAACTCTGTGGTATTTTCATAAACTTCACCAAGTGATTGATATCCCTACTTAGGAGTGTGATCGAAAGGTGTTTATGACCCATTACTTGAGTTGGTCGATAGTTGATGTGAGCAGCTAGAAGTGCTCTACACACTCCTTTGACTTTGTGAACCTGCAGAGTTAAATTTTTTAGAATAATTATTATTATAAGGGAAAGTGGGTGTACTTGGTGTAGTAGGAGTCCAATCCTCATTTCCGCCAATTTCTTCCTCTCTGTGACTTGTCACATCTAGATTTTCATGCACATGGGTCCCTGTAAAAGGTGTGCAGTTTGTCTGCATCTCCTTTAGGCAATCCCATCATTTTCTTTCATTGAAAGTTACATCTCTTGCTATTATGTAACATCTGCCACAAAAATGTCCAAGATTTTACTAAGGTGCAAACCACAGAGACTATAAGTATAATTATACCAAAGATCAAGGTTCAAAAAGTGAAAAACTTGAAAATCAAATGGTAACGGACCGTCATGGACGGTAACGGTCCGTTATGGGCTGAAAAGGAGGACAATGATGGCGTGCCACGTGTCCAGTGACTAATGGGCAATTTCTGACGCGTGGAAACCCTATAACGGACCGTCATGACTGGTAACGGTCCGTCACAGCCGCAAAACACTAAGTGTGCGCCACGTATCACTTCGTAACAGACCGTCACACTTGGTAATGGTCTGTCACGCCGCAAACTGACCAGAGGGTGACGCGTGTCCTATGACTGCGCAAGCCCTAATCTGGTGACGGACCGTCACCTCCCGTAATGGTACGTCACGACTCCAGAATCAGCCCTATAAATAGTTGGACAAGCCCATTCGATTTTCTCACTCCAAACACGATCTTCACTTCCCATTCTCATTCTATGAGATCCTTAGCCCACTCCCGACGATCGCGATCCCGGTACAACCCCCGCTCATTTTAGCACCCGATTTAAGAAGAAACGCTCGTAGAAGTGTTGATACGCTAGAGAAATCCAGTTAGGAGGTTGATTCTATACTTTCCAACTTAGAGGCTCATTCCTATTATCAAGGTGAATACTTTATCTATTTCAAAATTTGTGTCAAACATTTACGTTTACGAAAATGGCCAAATAAAGGTTAAAGGAATAATGCTCAACGTTCTTCTACGAACAAAGCATTCAGGCCATAGGTATACGTAAAACTTGCAAGGGATACACGGGTCTCGGGTGAAAGTCCCGAATTGCGACCGGTGCTTATCTAATAACAAATTCGGAGGCGTAGACTTGTCCGTTGTTATAAGGCATGAAGCCAGTGTATACAGTGGTGCATACGATCAGGAGATAAGGGTCTGCTGAATGTGTAGATTGAACACAAAGTTGTGATTATGAAATTAATACTTGTTTGTGCCAAATGATTTACCTGTCAAGATAATTGTATTCACGAGCGTTCCCGCTGACGTTTTATTTTCAAAATGTTTTCAGGCAATGAATAAAATGGAAAGAAAAGGGGATACAGGCAGACGTAAGATCTGACTCATGATTGAATGTTGAAAAAGGATAACTTGCACGTTGGATTCTCAGGCTTCGTGCATAGGAAATCCTAAAAGATGAAAAAGGAGATAGGACCAAGGGATTGATCAACCTTGGATAGTACTATTTCAAGTGGCTTGAAACTTGTCCAAAGGAGACAAGAAATGTATTTGGTTTCAAACTCTGTTTTATAATCAAATGAAAATGATATTTAAATCCCTACGTTTATGCAATAAATACGAGACTTTTGTTTTCCAACCGAGTCTTAATATTTACAAATACAACCCTTGAGATTGAAACAAATGATGAAACGATCATTGTGAAAAGACTTTCGTTGTGTTTTATAAAAACTCTGAAATCAAAACAGATACCAATCGTGATCACACTCGTCCAGGGATGCCTGAGGCGGGTGTGACATATTACCACCTTATATTCAACTAGATTAAAGAGTATGTGCTAAACTTCAAGGTTCTTTTCCCAAGTAAACTAAGGCCATACTCATATCCTCTAATTTTGGTATGTGACTAGACACATTTGTTGCGTAGGCCAAGAATCCAAAAAACTTGAATTATGTTAACTTTGGCTTTATTCCCCTTAACGTTCATATGGGGTCATTCCCTTTACTGCTTTTATGAGCACCCTATTAAGTATGTAAATTGTATGATTCACAGCCTCTCCCCATAATGTGTCTGCAACATTCATGGTTTTTAACAAGGCTCTTATCATTCCTAACACTGTTATGTTTCTGTTGTTGAGTGTAGGGAGTTGGTTTCTGTCTTCTTATGCCTGCTTCCTTGCAAAAATCATCAAAATCTTGCGAATTGTCTGTTCTCAGCATTTTAACTACATACTCACTTTCTTTTTTAGCTTTAGTCTTGAATATTTTAAATCTTGACAAAGCTTCTGTTGGGAATCCTTGTACCAATTTTAACTTTTAAAACATAAATTATTTAAACCTTTTAAATAAATATACAAATCAGATTTAGACAACGGAAGCAATTCCTACGACTAATGGTTCTAAACCGGAATCCCACCAGTGATCCGATTACACATGTATAAACAATAAATTAAATCCAACCATAGCGGGTAAAACGATTATACCTTCAACGGTTAACCGAAGGATCAACAATTTGGTACAACGGGCGTCTCGCTAGTGACAGTTCACGAAACCTGCAACAAATCGTCTAACAGTTTGCGCAAAAAGGAACCGGCGGCGGCACAGGGCACCGACGGCGGCGGTGTTTGGCGTCGGCGACCGAGAGGGAAGGGGGTAGGGTCTCGCAAATTTGGATGGTGGCTAAAAGTCATTTAGGGTTTGGGATTAAGGTTATACTTATAACCCTTAATCCTACAATCCGCACCCCTAAGGTATTAACTGTTAATTCCCAGCAGTTAAACTGATAATTACTTTTAATCTCTTACGTTTACTAATTAACAATAATCAGTAAAATAACCTTTATAATGTTTAACACTTAAACATTAAATCCCTCCATATATAATTATTTCTCTAAATAACTAATCACCGAATAAACTGAATAAATATTTCTTTAAATATTTATTTGCCATTTAATGAAACCGTGTTTCGAGAATGATAATATTTATGACTAAATATTATCAAATTGTTAGTGTAACTCTTTGGATCGTATCTCGATAGTAACGTTGATTTAATTGACGATCAGACATCTTATATCCAACAGCTTCATCCTTTGTTTTCAACTAATACACCCACATATATCTACTCTAATCATCTACGATTAATAAGAAGTAACGATTACCCCCCATTGATTGTCGAGTAGTTGGACCAGGCCACAAAGGTCTGCATGGAGGAGTTCTAACGGCTTTATTGGTCTCCACATTGCCTCCTTTGGAAAGCTTCGTATAACTTGCTTGGCTACAAGACACCCTTCGCACACTTGCTTTAAATGTGTGATATTGGGCATTCCAGTCACATGACCCTTCTTTACCATTGTCTCCAATACTTGAAAGTTTGCATGACCCAACCTGGCGTGCCAGACCCATGCATCATCCTCCAACCTAATTGCCAAACAAATAGGTTTTGCAAGATTTAATACTATCTTATAAAGTCGGTTTACTGACCTTTCAACATTCATCACAAGTCTTCCTTGTTCTTCTCTCACTTTCAGAAACTCGCTTTTCATTGTTATATCATAACCATTTTTTGTCATCTGACCAAGGCTCAAGATGTTGCTCGTTAATGCTGGAATAAAATACACATCGGGAATCATCAGCTGGTCACCATTCTTACACTGGAATAAAATAGTTCCATTGCCCTTGATGTCTACCTTCGAACCATCTCCGAACGGTACACGACCCGACCCGACCCGACCTGACCCGTCACATTTCCATTCAGTTCTGCAAAGAACTCTTTCTCCCCCGTCATGTGGTTTCTCGCTCCATTGTCAAGGTACCACACGTCTTTGTTTTGATCACCCCTATCTTCTTGTTGCAAGAAGACATTTTGCTCGTCCAATGACACTACCGTAGTGGTTTCTTCCCCCGCCACAGTTAATAAAAGAGTCGGCTCTTCATCATTTTATTTTGTCAAATGGACCTCTTGATCTTGTTTTTTCCCGGTTTTGCACTCCGATGCATAGTGTCCTAGTTGTTGGCACTCATAACATCGTACTTGGCTCTTATCTCGTGGTTTTCTCGTAGGGTTTCTGGATTCTTGGGATGATTTGTTTCCATTTCTCTCACCCCTTCCACGACCACCCCCACGTCCCCGAATTTTTTTCTTAAATGGGGTTATACAGCGATAGTAGTTGCAAAATAGGTGTTGGATTTAAAAGTTTAACACAAATGGTGTTTCCAGACTTGCCAACCACGAATTGTAGTATTTCCATACTTGCCAACCCTGAATTGTGTGTTTACATGGTTCCCAACCACGAATTGGTTGAAAACATGCTTGCTAACCATGAATTGTAGTTTTTAATGGTTGGTAACCACGAATTGTACATGGTAATGCTTGCTAACCACGAATTGTGGTTGGTAACCACGAATTGTGGTTGCCAACCACGAATTGGTTGAAAACATACATTGCTAACCACGAATTCTACATTTTCCTTTTTTTTGTTTATTTTTTATTTTCCTAAACCCATTAATACAACAATTATGTAGATATATATTTATAATTAACGTGACTTTATTGTTCAAATGATTGTGACCACTCACTACATCAAATAATTCGTATTTGTCTTTTTATGTGACTACATAGTAGACGCAATTATTTAGATACTAGAGTTGAACAATTATTGTCAATTTGTCACATGTTCGGGCACAATATTGAATTCTCTCAAAAATTGAGTATTAATTTTTCTTTTATTTTTTTATTGTTGTTTTATTATTTTGTTGAGAGAATCTTACTCTGATAATCATCTATGTCAATTTTATTTTTTATGAAGAAACAAGAGAATCTCTGTCAGCTTTATTTTTATAAAGAATCCTTCTCTTTCTGATTACTCTGTGTGAAAATTTTGATAGAAGATTTGCTCAACAAATATATATTAGACTTCAACAAAAACCATCTCAAACCCTTTCAACTCTTTCATACTCTTTCAAATATTTCAAACTCTTTTAAGTCTTTCTTTCATAATGTCCTTAACCCGTCCGTTTCTTGTTAGATTATTCTATGGTGGTAATTTTTCGTATGATAACGGAGTTGTTTCCTCAGATGAATCTACTCGAACGACTTCCTTTATTATTCACCACAGAATCCGATATGAAGAATTGCTTCGTATGGTTTATAATCATCTTGGTGTTCAAAAAGAATCTTTTAACTTAGGATTATTATTATATTATCAGTTTCAAGGGATATCTGAAGCATCCTATATTTCTAGTGATGCAAGTTTAGATATTATGTATTATTTAGCAGAAGCAAATTTCAGGGCTAACATATACGTTAATTGTCAGCCAATAATGTCAGTCCAACCAGACGGATGTATGGATCTGCTTCGTAGTGTTTCTGTTTCAATGGCACCCCAAATAACACCAACACCCCCTTGTTATCAATACAATGATCCAATACAATCCCCATCAACTTTTGAAGCCGGCCCGTCAAACCAACATACCATAGTAGAAGATATGTCATATGAACAAGTTGCTGACACTATTCATGGTGATGATGAAGAAGTCTTGGATAAGATTGTTGAAGAATTAAGGTCTGAAGATTCTGAAGATGTAAGAGAGGATTTAAATATGTCCACTGACGAAACTGATGACGACGGCTACGGTGAAACTCCAGCAAAATATAATCTCGGAATTGTTCAAGGGCTTTCTCAAGGCCCGGTGAACTATTTTGATGATGTAGAGGAATTAAGAGATTACGACGCAGGTGGTTTTGAAGAAGATGACCACATAGATTTGTGGAATGTATTGATGATGGCGTTGTCTCCAATCTTTACCTTTGCCCTTACGATTAGATTTATGCAAATTTTCATGTTCGCTCTTGTCGAACATTACATTATAAGGGATCGGTTGAGCAAAATCGAACTGTCGCATTACCCTACTTGCTATATGGGCCTCAACAACGTCCCAAAATACGAGAGTGGTATCACACCTCCAACTAAGGTGATCGCTTCTACACATCTCCGGTAGATCCAACATAACCCCATAGTAGGGCGTCCATATGAACTACAAAATTGAAACTAAATTACATTAGTATATTTTTATAATGAAAAAGAAATGTATATAATTTAAATTACCTCATCCGCTTGTAAAGATGTAAATTATGAACGAAACATAACAAGAACATGACTTGTTGCTTCTCTGAAGCTTAAAGGAACACTCCACCTATCAAAATCGTATAAAATTGATTTTATAAATAATTAAAAATAAACATATATAATATATGTTGTTTTTAACTTACCGTGCACCATACGGTTTTTCTCTAGCATAATCTTCTGTCCGTATGGGAGCAATTGATGGTATTCTCTCCCATGCCCATAACTGTAACAATACCATCGGCCCATAAATTTCTGTGGCTTGCGGGGATGATGCTTTGCAGAGATTTCTAAAAAGGCTAGCAAGAACAGCGCTCCCCCAACTTAGCCGACCACATTCTTTTAAATCCTCTAGATGATTTAAAAAATGTAAAGATATGTGGTTCCCAGTAGAATCAGGAAATAGGGTTCCTCCCAATAAATGTAAGATGTATAACCTTGCTCATTGTAAAGGCGATACAGTGGACTCAGGAAGCGGCTTCTCTAGTTCTTCCATTATAGAAGATAACCTAAGCAGAGAACCCTTCAAATGACAAAATGCAGGATCCAAACCCAACATTTCATAACAACGGCTTTTCCACTGAGTTTTCGATAATCTTATGTCCTCTCCAGAAACAACGTTGTCGGTGATCGGCATACCCCAAAGAACTTGAACATCTTGCAATGTAACAGTGGCTTCTCCAAATTTAAAATGAAAGGTGTGGGTTTCTGGACGCCACCTCTCTACAAGTGCGGTTATCAAGTGATTATCCACCTTTCGGTAACCACAGTCAAAAACACCACAAAAACCAGATTCTCGTATGTGTAACATTACATTTTCTGAAACCTCAAAATTTTTAAAGTGATTCCAGAATTTTCGATCAGCACGTCTAAGAATAAGTGCTTCATGACTATAGGATGATGAATGAAACAACTGATAAGCTCTATGGTTTCTTTCAAGAAATAATACTTCTGGACAACTAGGACCGGGAAACACTTGTGGTTCCATGTGTGAATTGTGAAACAAATGTGATTTGATAACAGGTGAAAATGTGATTTGATAAAAATTTGACAAATGTGAATCGTCTAAGATATGCTACTTATATGCTACTTATAAAAATGTATTTGTAATGATATCATTATTGAAATTCTTGACTTTGATCAAAAAGTAAAACCTACTAGCTACTAAACATAACATGTGAAACAAAAATACAAATAAGTAGATATATTAGTAGTGATACGTCAAGTCATTTATAACCCGTGATAAATAAAACAATATAGATAAAGCAAAACAATAGACATAAAGCCAAAGTCAGTGGGATTCTTGTTGGGTTGTGAATGAATTCGTGGTTGAGAAACAAGACTTGAATGAATTCGTGTTTGGTAACTAACTACTAGTACAATTCGTGGTTGGCAATACAAGATTGAAGAACAATTCGTGGTTGGTAATACAAGATTGAAGAAATCGTGTATACCAACCACGAATTAATCAAAAAAAATAATGAATCCCACCAATTCGTGGTTGGGAACATGGAATCACATGCAATTCGTGGTTGGCAATTGCGGAATCATTCAATTCGTGGTTAGCAATTGAGGAATCATGCAATTCGTGGTTGGCAATTGTGGAATCATTCAATTCGTGGTTAGGAACTTGGAATCACACGCAATTCGTGGTTGGGAACATGGAATCACGCCAATTCGTGGTTAGCAAGCGTGGAAAAACCATTTTTGTAACTTTTTCGTATACGACACCACTTGTGAAACTACCAGCATAAGCAGCACCGTTTAAGAAAAAAATTCCCACGTCCCCCTCTCGAACCCTACCGTCCTCCCTGTGCACCCGACCCACCCAGGCCTTGATTGGTTCCACTTGTGGCTACTTTTGTTGTTACCTTAACCCTCCGTCTTGGTGAACAACAATGCACTTTCACCACTCTAACCAGCCCCTTGGCAAAGCTTTAGCCGATCTTCGTAGGCGTTCAATTGGCCGATGGCTTCCTCAAATGGCATCTCCTCTAAATTTGAGTACTGCTCCATGGAGACCACCAGGTGAATAAACTTTTCTGTCACCGTGTCAATGAGCTTCCGGACTAATTCTTCATCTTTCAACACCGCTCCCACACTGTTGTATTTCGATATCATCCCGATCAATTTTCCCGCATACTCGTCGATGGTCTCCCCATCCTTCATCCGGAGTGATTCGAATTCGCTCTTTAGTGTGTGTATCCTTGCCTTCTGAACCCGTTCAGCCCCTACAAACCTTGTTTTCAGAGATTCCCATACCTCTTTGGCGGTGGTCTTCTTCTTCGCCACCTACATCAAAATTTCTTTGGGTATCACCTGGAAGATGAATACATGTGTTGTTTTACTCTTCTTCTCGTCCACTGTTAACTTTGGGAATTGAATTGATTTCCTTGAATTCCAAATGAACAGATACAATCGATAAATAAGAGGATGGTCCACAAATCTCTCCTACCAAAGTGGAACCTCTCCTTGACCAAAGACTAAACACAATAAACATGCAAACTAAATAATAAATAACAATAATAATATAATCTCTAATAGTCCCCCTCAGCTTGAGCGTGGATACGTAGCAACGTTCAAGCTGGACCTGAAAGTCTCGAAAAGGTATCGCGGTAAGCCCTTTGTGAATATGTCAGCATATTGTTCGGGAGCGGGGACATGAAGAACACGAATGTGGCCAAGTTGAACCTTCTCGCGAACGAAATGGATGTCAATTTCCACGTGTTTTGTACGTTGATGTTGCACGGGATTCCTGGACAGGTAAACGGCAGAGATGTTGTCACAAAACACAACAGTGGCTTTTAGAGGTGGAGTTTTCAATTCAAGGAGAAGGTTGCGAATTCATGTGGCTTCGGCTACCGCATTAGCAACAGCCCGATATTCCGCTTCCGTGCTTGATCTAGAGATTTTTGGTTGACGTTTGGATGACCAAGAGATCAAATTGTCACCGAGAAATATACAGTAGCCCGAGGTGGAGCGACGAGTATCCGGGAAACCCCCCCAGTCGGCGTCCGAGTAGGCCACAAGGGAGAGATTTGGAGAAGCGGACAGTCGTAGACCGAGATCGATGGTGCCGTGTATGTAGCGTAAGACCCGTTTCATGAATGCAAAATGAGTGTCTGTTGGTGCATGCATGAAAAGACAAAGTTGTTGCACCGCATATGACAAGTCGGGACGGGTAATAGTTAGATACTGGAGAGCACCGGCGAGGCTTATATATAACGTTTCGTCTGGAAGAGGGTTCCCATCGGTGGCACTAAGTTTGGCGGAGGTATCAACCGGTGTATGACACGGTTTACAAGCGGTCATGTTTGCACGATGAAGTATATCACGTGCATATTGTGACTGAGCTAGAAACAACGATTGATGATCACGAGTAACGGTGATGCCGAGGAAGTGATGAAGTGATCCCAAGTCAGTCATCGAGAATTCAGTCGATAATTTGTCAATGAACTTGTTGAGAAGATCGGTGTTGCTAGCCGTGATGATAATGTCGTCGACATACAGGAGGAGGTAAGCTAGATTCTGCCCATGTTGGTAAATGAACAATGAGGTGTCGCACATGCTGTGACGAAACCCCAAAGATGTGATGAAAGTCTAAAATCTAGTATACCAAGCCCTCGGCGCTTGTTTCAATCCATATAACGACTTCTTGAGACGACAAACATGATTCGGATAAGCAGGGTTGACAAACCCAGCCGGCTGAAGCATATAAACAGTCTCCTGTAAGTGGCCATTAAGAAAAGCATTTTTGACGTCTAGCTGGTGAATTGGCCATGAACGAGAAACCGCTAATGATAAAACAATCCGAATTGTCTTCGGTTTGACAACCGGGCTGAATGTTTCCGTGCAGTCAATGCCAACTGTTTGAGACTTTCTGTTGCATACGAGACGAGCTTTGTACCGCTCCAAAGTGCCATTAAAATTAAACTTGTGACGAAATAACCACATCGAACGTATTACCGGGCAGTTAACCGGTCGAGGAACTAACTCCCAAGTATTATTAGCCTGCAAAGCACTATATTCATCATTCATGGCGCGTAGCCAGTTAGGGTCCGATAAGGCTTTAATATGAGAGTTGGGAATAGGAGAAATGTTGGAGGTGGCAGCAACATTATATTTGGGGTTTGGTTTGGAGATGCCATCCTTGGAACGTGTCTGCATGGGATGTTCATGTAATGTGGAAGGTGGGGTTGAGTTTATAGTATTATTTTGGTTGGGTGTAGGAATAGGTTCAACGTGCGTTGTGTCAATGTGGGCAGTAGGTGGATTTGAGGTAGGTGGTTGGATGTTAGGTTGGCATGTTTGGTTGGATACAGGAGTGAAGGAGTTTGGGAAAAATTGAAGAGTAATAGGGGTGGGGTCATCTAAAAATTGGTAGGAGTTTGTAGAGGTTAGTTCTTTGAAAGGGTAAGTGTTTTCATCAAAGGCTACTTGACGTGAAAGATGAACACGTCCGGTTATGGGGTCGTAACAACGGTAACCTCTAAAATCAGACGGGTAGCCTAGAAAAACACATCTAGTGCATCGGTTAGAGAGTTTGTGAAGTTGCGTAGCGGACATGTTTGGGTAGCATGCACACCCAAAAATACGGATGTGATCATAAGTGGGTTGACGGAAATATAGGGTGTTGGCGGGTGTGTTTAGATGAAGGCGAGTTGTGGGTAAAATATTGTGTAAGTATGCAGCGGTGTGGAGAGCCTCAACCCAAAATTGAGGTGGAAGGTGAGCATGAACCAAAAGTGCACGAATGACGTCGTTGAGACGACGAATCATCCGTTCGGACCGACCGTTTTGTTGAGACGTTTGAGGACACGAAAAACGAAAGAGAAGACCATTTTGATTGGCAAATGTTTTGAAGTTGTTATTATCGAATTCCCCACCCAAATCACATTGAAATGTTTTAATAGGTAATTGAAATTGAGTTTGAACAAGTTTGTGAAATTTGGCGAAAGTGGTAAATGTGTCTGATTTAAATTTGAGGGGATAAACCCACACATAATTTGTAAAGTTGTCAACAAGAACCATATAGTATTTATAACCGGAGTTGCTAACAATAGGGGACGTCCACAAATCGCAGTGAATGATATCAAACGGTTTAAACGTACGAGAAACAGAATCAACAAAAGGTAAACGTTTACTGTTTGACACTTGACATGAATGACACATAGACAAGTCAACAGCTTTATTACATAAAATACTAGAAGTTCTTTGAAGATGTTGAAGCACGTTCGTTCCGGGATGACCGAGACGAGCATGCCAAGGTTGATGCGCGGTGGATGCGAGCAAACTGAACTCCGGCTTGGTGAACGGGTAGAGGTCTCCGCTGCTATTATGGCGGGAAAGGAGGCATCCATCCTTGAGGTCCTTCAAAGAAAAACCATAAGGATCAAACTCAATAGAAACCTGGTTATCGATGGTAAATTTTCGTACAGATAACAAATTTTTGATAACATTAGGGGAATGAACAATGTTGTTAAGTTTGTAGGTTTTGTTTGGGAGGATGTATAAGCCATGCCCGGAACCCGTAACAGGTAAACGCTGACCATTGCCGACAAAGATAGGACTTGGAGGTAATAAAGAAGTAAGAATTGTACCTTGATCCGAGGTGATGTGAGACGAGGCCCCGGTGTCCATGTTCCGGTGCGGATCCGAATAGTTGATATTGGTTACAGTGTAAGCCGGATGCAATGAAGGTTTTTCCGGCTGGTGTTGGTTGCCGGCAGATGAGGCTTCAGGGATTGCCATGATGATGCTAAAAAAAATTAGGATTTGGTGGCTCTGATTACCATGTTAACTTTGGGAATTGAATTGATTTCCTTGAATTCCAAATGAACAGATACAATCGATAAATAAGAGGATGGTCCACAAATCTCTCCTACCAAAGTGGAGCCTCTCCTTGACCAAAAACTAAACACAATAAACATGCAAACTAAATAATAAATAACAATAATAATATAATCTCTAATATCCACAACAACACCGGTTGTAGGTTCAATGGATTCCCAAAGCCCT
This sequence comes from Smallanthus sonchifolius, assembly GCA_023525975.1. Classification (NCBI taxonomy): domain Eukaryota; kingdom Viridiplantae; phylum Streptophyta; class Magnoliopsida; order Asterales; family Asteraceae; genus Smallanthus; species Smallanthus sonchifolius. The sequence goes on from CM042021.1 coordinate 108,207,400, forward strand.
TGGGCATCCATCACCAGTGGCGGATCCAGGAATTTTGTTCAGGGGGTTCACTCTATATATTTTAAGGGGTTCACCCCAGTGTTTTTACATACCGTTCTATATAAATTTCGAAACTCGGGGGGTTCCGGTGAACGTAGGTCCGCCCCTGTCCATCACGGCTTCCATCTTTATCGCCCAGGTGGTATAGTTCGATGAGGTTAGTATAGGACACTTGAAAGGAAAAGGATTGTCTTTTGGGGGGTTAGAGGTGGTGGCGATGGTCATGGTGTTGAATCTGGGGAAATTTGGTATACAAATCTGGATCGAGACTCAAGCTCTTATACCAAAAATGTTGGATATCATAGATAAGTTAACACAAAATAATCAAACAAGATACAAAATGCGGCCGAATGATTCCTTTCACTGAATGATTCAAATGGTTACAAAGGAATGAAAAGTAAAAGTGAATTGTTTTTTCGACTGATTATTCTGAAGCTATATTTCCCTATTTATAGCAAAACAAGACTCAACAGAAAGTAACCGACAGACCGGGTCTTATTCCTTAAATGACTCAACAAACTCCAACGTTAACATTGACCATATGCAACACGTTTCCTTATTCTCCATGCAACTCAGAACGGTAGACTTGAATACGTCAGACACTAACCAACATGGTTTTGTACCACCACTAAGGCGTATGGATCGATCATAGGATAAAGTAAATGAACATGTTACAATGCCTATTCTCACATGTCCTACGTTTGTTTTCAAGTTATTGCATTCAATTAAACCACGTTTACCATTTTTGCATTTACGCATTTTTCGTTTCTGCATTAGACCCACATTCCCATTTCAGCAGTGCATGTTTTCCTAAAGTTGGGGAATACTTTTTGTTTCTATATTTATATTTCTTGTAAATTGCATTTGGAAGCAATGAAAAATATAGAAAATTGGCAGCAAAGTCTAGTCTCGTTCCACTCAACGGATTACTATCAAGAGTGCTCGAGATTTAAAACAGATCTTTGTAGCAATACATGTAACGTATTAGAACAGCAATCGATACATGTAAGTTATTTTGAAATTCTTTGAACTTATTGTAATGATTTAAGCATTTGTGGAATGACGCTTGATTTCTAATTCTTGTATGACTGAAACGTCAACCCTATTCAGGTTAGGCTGTTACATAGTGTCACAACAAATTAGGTTCATAAAAATCAAATAGGGACTAAATATTTAAGAATCATAATAAACCATTTTATTCTAGGTTGAATACATGTATTTTCTAGTGAATACATTATGATATTTTAATGGTTCTACAAGTTTTTAATTCTCAGCTAGTGACTAAACTATAACTGCTAATGATTCAACATACTAAACTATAACTTCTAATGATTCAACAAACAGTATGTGATGTTTAACTCGTATACATATTTGTAGATGAAAATTGTATAGACTTACCTAGAAAATAATTACTCTTTACATATATACATTGGTCATTCTATAAACTTGGTAGAATGTCTATGTTTGTAAAAAAACGATCATATGTTGGCTACAGATTTCATTGGCTATAACTCCAGGTCATTCTCACTAACCATAAGGTCATTGCGTTATTACTAATTAGTATTGTGATCAATGCAAAACAACTTAATGCCTATGTCACATTGCCTTTATGGAAAGTACATTGAAGTTTGTCTAAGTGTAAGTAATACTAACCCTTGGGTTAGGAGATGAAACTCTAGCGTATGTCCACTATTCGTGTGTGGGTTAGTCCGGGACAATCTATATTTTTTTTGAACACCGGAAAATAATAATATTAAAATTACATCCGCCCTAACAAGGAGCTAGACGGAGTAAAGGAAGAAGAACCAACCATGTTGACATAACAATCCCTTCCACAAAATGTTTCTTTTTGAAGGAAATGTGAATAGTGCGAACATGGTCAATAATAGAGGGTGGCTCTAGCTAGGAACGGGGCCGGAACGATGTCAAACCATCGACCAAGTAGAAGAGGCAACAGAACAAGAACCGAGAACGTGGGCCAAAGATTCGTCCGCCAAACCACAAACCCGGCAAAGAAGAGATGGAATATCCATCCCTTCGTTAACCAAATTATTCCTAGTAGTAATTCGATCAAGCAAGACCGTCCAAACATGAATGTTAACTTTCCTAGGAACTGAACTGTTCCATAAGGTGCTTCTCGTAGCAGTTGGAAGAATACAGGAGTCAATTACTTGTCGTACATTCTTAACTAAAAAACCATTATCATCGTTTTCAAGAGACCAACACCAAGAATCTGAAGAGGAACTTAACTCAAAGGAAGGGATCAGATTTAAAAGAGAAGAGAATTGGGATTCTTTTTCCCCCGTGAATAGGTCTTCGCCATGACCCAACAAAAGACCGGGACAATCTATATAACCTAATATTTTTTTAGAAATTAGGGTGTATGTTGCGCGATCACTATAAACATATAGAGATTATTGAAAAGAGTTTGTTACAGGTATTAGTTTGTTATAGGGTTTGTTAATCTTGATCTCAGCTTTTTTGGGATCTAATATTTTATTACACCGTAACCAACACTTTAGTATTGTATATCAACTAGCATTTCTCCCCGCGCGTTGCTATGATTATTTTGCTGAATATCAAAACGTAAATAAAAAAGACACCGCAACGGTATATTCGTAAATTAACGAAAATGTGCTTGTGAATCCCTCTGATCCGGTGATAATCAAGTATCTAATACTCTGTAACACTCCTGGAAAGGCGGAATCAATATAAGATCAACAATACCCGAGCAAAACGAATCAAGCACGAACAAGAACGAAAACCACCACATAAACGAGATGTAACATCAAACACAATGATTCCATTGATAAAGCTTGTAATTACAATGACTAAAACTAGAGAGAATACAAGATTATTAATATATCCAATCTAATTACAAAACATACAATGAGTAATCTCTCTTTTCAAGTTCAAAACTACAGACTATATATAGAATAAAGATTTCGACCGAAATCTTCTGATCGAAAACGTTTTCGACCAAAAATGTTTTCGACCGAAGTACATTTCGATCGAAAACTTTAAACTTGTACATTTAAGCCTAAAGTTTGATTTCTATGGACTACTAAGTTCCAACAATCTCCCCCAAGTCCATAGAACATCAAGTCTTCAGTTGTTTTCAGCAGTAGGCTTGGCTTCAACCTTCACTTTCTTTGATTCCAACTCAGCAAGACTTTTCTTGATCACATTTGCTTTATATCTCATTGAAAGACACCTAGCAACAACCCTCATATACAATTTAGCTTCAGTATTGATCTTTGAGCTCATGTCACATTGGATCGGGTTATGATACAAAATCTTCAGATCTTCATCAGAAAAACTAAAGAGATGCATCGGATCGAAGACTCTGACCTTTGGCAAGTCATGTTGTGTGATCACAGCTTCATGAGTTAAACTGTCATACTCCCATCTTTTAAATGCCTTGATAAAGACTTCTTTTCTTGCTGGGATGTATACAGTAGTCACTATATCTGCAAGCTTGACAATGTACCTGAACTGCCTCTTACCATCTTTGTCTTTCTTCTTCAAAGTAACACATTTTGGCATCTGAGGCTTGAAGCTATCAAACTTATCCAAATCACATTGATTCCTTAAGAAATTCTCAATTTTTTCAGCATAATTATTCTTTGACGGATTTATCAACTTCAAATGACTTAATTCTCTAATATCCCAAGTTGGCAATGTCTTCAACTTACTATTGCTATCAAAGTACTGAATGTCACCTTCTCCCCTCTTAATCACATACAACTTTTTCTCTACATCATACATCCAGCTTAGAATCTCACCGGTCAATGCTTTCTTTGGATTTCTAATCTTCTGTGTTATCTTTTCAACAATTGACGGTTGTTCTAGAACTTTCCACCACTGACTCTTATCTATACTAGTTGTCATTGGAATTTCAGCAGTCTGTTCTACTTCTTCAGGAACTTGAAATGATTCATGATCACTTACCAATCTGTCCATCTTTCCCATCACAGACCCATCACCTTCAACATATGTTTGCTTCTGCTCATACTCATACTTTTCATAAACTTTATTGGACTCACCTTCATCACTTGACTCTTGTTCATTAGAACCACCACCTATATTACCAGTACCATCACTACTACTATCATCGTCATTAGAAGGCTTGTCTTCCTCTTCCTCCTTCTCTTTATCTGCCTCTTTCTCTTTATCTGTGTCATCGGTAATCTTCATTCCTTCACCTTGATTATTAAGCAAGACATCCACATCAAACATGTCTTCTGATCCATACATTATTCTTCATTTATCGGTGAAAGAATAGGTTCTGTTGTAGCAGGGATTTCTTGATTTTCAACATTTGTTGTCGGGGTGACATTCTCAGTAGTATTTTGAAGACCAAGATGGTTTTTCAAGTCTTGTACTAATCCTTGCAGTTTATCAATCTGCTGTTGTTGCAAGTTAATAACACCTTGCTGTCGACTGCTTTATGCTCTCAGTTCTCTTATTTCTCTTGAGTTTGCAGCTTCTCTACTTTGAAGATTTGTAATCTGAGTCTTCAATTGACTCACAACATTTGTAGTTTCTCTTGTTACATAGTTTAAGAATTATTCATCAACAAGATTGTTGTCTTTTGAAGGCTTATACTTTTGCTTCTCAGGAATCACCTTTTCTTTGCCTTTGCCTTTATCTGATGTCTCTCTTCTAGCCATTGTCTTAAGTCTCTTCTTCTCATGATTAGTAAATACGATACCCTTAGACGGAGGAGGTCTAGAAGGTACGGTCTTTGAATGTTTAGATTCCTTCCTTTTCTTTGTTGGTGGAGTTTCTGTTGCTTGTGCTTCAGGAGTTCATACCGTTTCATAAATCAAAGGATCTTCATTATGAACCTCCGTCTCTACATTATGTGGTTCAGCAGGCTTGTTGACAATTTCAATCACTTCATCAATTGGTTGCTCAACATTTTCAGGCTCTTCTAGATTGGCTTGTTGATTAACCTCTAAATTTTGATTAGCCTGTTCAGCATTTCCAGCATCATTGTCATTGTTATCATTTCCATCGTTACCATCATCACCATCATCTTCATCTTCAACATTATCTACATCACTATCCATTATATCATCAACTTCATCATCTATATTTAAATCTTGATCTGGATCTTCTACAATCATATTTGGAAACAACGGTGTTACGGTGCCACTGAACTTGCTTCTTTTCCTAACGTTGTTCAAACTGCTGAAAATGACTTCTTGCATTTGTTCCCAAGGTAACTTAATCCCATCATTAGGTAAATCAGGCAATAAGGTGTTTATGATCATCTTTACAAATCTGGGATACAACAAGAATTTGTAGTTTTGTCTTGGACCAACGAAATTGCTTATCATAGCCTCAAAGATCATTCTTGAAAAGTTGAATCTTCGATGAGTAGCTAGACAGACTAATGTACGACGAAAAACTTCTCCAATTTGATCAAAAGCGGTTATTCTTAGACTCATGCAATGAATAAGGACATGAACTAGATACCTCCATTGCTTACCAAGCATTGTCTTTGTAACCTGTCTTCTTTGAAAGTCTCCTTCGTACCCCATAATCATAACAATCCCAGATACTCTTGTATAGCTCATTTTGTACGGGAAATTTGGTGAATCTCTGAAATTAAGCACCTCCTTGATCACTTCCTCAGTAATTTTAATTTTTTTCCTCCAACTGTGCTTTCAATCCATATCTCTTTGTTGACATGATGGTAAACAACATTGTTCCAGAACTCTCGAACATGATTTTCATAAATTGGAACTTGAGTAGATATTGTTGTGTGAATCCTGGATTGATTCAAGAATCAGACAATCTTCTCAAATGCTCTTGACTTTCGTGTTGATGAAGTCAAACAAGCACAGATGTTATGCCTTGGCTCGAATTTTAACTGATTCATATCTACAATGACAAAAAATCAAGTATTAGAAAATTTTGAAAACATTTCGATCGAAAACCTTGAGTCGAAATCACTTTTCTATCGAAAACTCTGAACAAATCAAATCATAATACATGACATTTCAATCGAAAACTCCAATGATTAAAAACTACATTTCAATCGAAAACTCTGAAAACCTTCCAACTTTGAACTTTTCGACTGAAAAACCCTTGAACACACCATTTTCCGATCGAAAGTCAGATTTTAATAAAATTTTCAAACTTAAAACTTTTCGATCAGAACATGGATCAAAAACACGTTTCGATCAAAAATAATTTTCGATCAAAAATACATTTCAGACAGATCAGTGTCCTTTCATTTTCACCCAAAAGAGATTTCGGTCAATTCAAACACTTTTTGGTCGATTCATCAGAGATTTCATGCAATTCAAAATTAAACTCTGGCTTTGGATCTATCCTAGATACCTCTCTGAGTCACGAAAAACATACCTCTATGATCAAAAACACTGGAGAAACTCGATAACGTCACAACAACGGGATTTCGCTCGAAAACTTTGGACTCGTGAAAATCGCCAAATGATCAATCAGAAACTGAATATGGTGGTGAAATGTTTTCGATCGAAATGTCCAATATATATAGCATACAAGATTTTGACCGGAAACAATTTCGGACAAAGACTTTTTGATCGGAAACTATTTCGATCAAAACTTTTCGGACAAAATAAGATTTCGACCAAAAACTTTGTACTTATGAAATTATAAATTTTTATTTTCTTTGTCCAAATCTGATATCATTAAGACATGTTTCAAAATTTTAATGCTTTCAAATACAAACAACAACAAAGAAAAACAATGTATACTTCATACAAAACACTTAAAAACACACCCATATTTTCAGAAAACCCAGCCTTTTCACATTTTGATAAACTGAATTGACATATGATCATAAATGCACACTGTCTTAATCACACTTCATATCAAATCAGGATCTACTCAGTTCAACATTGATTTCCAGTATATTTATCCACATAAACTCATGTATCATGTTTCAGCAAATACTGTGTGACATTTAAGGAAAGAACTAAGAATCAACACAAAATTTCACCATATCATCATCCAATCACCAACATGAAGGTAGCGTTCTTAGCACAGGAAAAGTAATCCAAGTGGATTTAATTGGAATCATATTGATTCAGAATCATTTTGATTCATTGTCTTGGTTTCTGAGATAGTAAGGAATCATATTGATTCATATGAGATGTGGAGAGTATATATGAAGAATCATGAATGATTCGGGTATGCGGATATCCGTAAGATATTGGACATGTCAATTGAAATCATGAATGATTCAAAGGGCTAAACAGACTAACTTTCTGGCTTCCATCCGAGATTTCCACCAGAACCATCAGTTGTATAAAGGTGTTTAACTCTAAATCATATATTTGACGGATATAGTCAATAGAGCAAACAAATTGTGCTAAGAACTCATCAAGATCCTGGTCTCATGGTATGACTAGATTCACTTTGTGTTCGAATGATAAAAGTACCGATATTCGATGTGGGTAAAACACAAAGATTGCATTTTAGTTAATCACACAAATATCGCCTAATTTATACATGCAAAGCCTACCGACATATCAATAATCGTAACCAATGTCACCATCATATCCAATTCATGTGACAGCTCAGTTTACAAATATACTATCATTTCCTATTTGCAAGTCAATCAGTCACATCATTTTCATCTTATCACAGTTAGCATCAAACTACAAAAATTTCAAAACACAATATATGCATATTTTTCTTTTATTTTCTCTTTTTCTTTTATTCTCCCCCTAAAATGGTGATGCAAATTATTCAAGCTTTGACATAACAAATAAACATACACATTAACACAATTTTAAAGACTAAAAGAAAATCTTTTTAAGGAACAATATGGTCTTTCAATCAAAATCAAACTTTATTTTAGAATATTATTACCCCTTTTTTTATTTATTAACAAACCAGGATACTCAAAAAGATATCATCCCCAACATTTCTACCAGAGAGTTAAATCGATCAGTTGAAAATGCTTTTGTAAAAATGTCGGCTTTTTGCTCTAAGGTATCAACGTGGACCACCTTAATCAGACCATTATCAAAACAATCGCGAATAAAATGTAACCTGATGGCGATATGCTTTGTTTTCGAGTGCTGAATTAGATTCTTCACTATGCCCGGCACATCTTCATTGTCACAGTAAATCGGGGTCTCCAATAAGTTGATTCCAAAATCCATATGTTGATGTTGAATCCAAATGACTTGTGAACAACAGCTCAAAGCAGCTGTTTATTCTGCCTCAGTAGTTGAAGTTGACACATTTGTTTGTTTCTTGCATTGCCACGACACTAACCGCTCCCCCAAAAACTGACATCCACCAGATGTGGATTTCCTATCTAGATTGCAACCACCATAATCACTGTTAGTATAAGCATAAAAGTTAAGGTCAGAATCAGAAGGATACCACAAGCCAAGGTTAACATGACCCGTAAGATACCGAAATATTCTCTTGACAACTGATTCATGGGATTCTTTAGGAGCAGACTGATATCGAGCACAAGAGCAAACAGCAAACATAATATCAAGCCTACTTGCAGTCAAATACATCAATGAGCCAATCATGGATCGATACAACTTTTGATTAACTTCAACACTGGATGGATCCACTGTGAGCGGTTCATGAGGAGCAATGGGGGTGGATGTTGCTTTGCAATCACTCATATTAAACTTTGTCAGAATATCCTTAACATATTTTGCCTGATGAATAAGAATTCCAGCATCAGATTGTTCCACCTGCAACCCCAGAAAGAATTGCATTTGACCCATCAAACTCACTTCAAATTTTAGCTTCATGACCATCTCAAACTCATGATAAAGATTCTCATTTGTCGAACCGTAGATGATATCATCAACATAAACTTGAACAATCAACAGATCGAATCAATCTTCTTTAAGAATAAAGTCTTGTCAATGGTGCCACGAACAAAACCATTTGTTGTAAGATGTGTCGACAAGGTTTCATACCAAGCACGAGGCGCTTGATGCAAACCATACAAGGCTTTATCGAGTTTGTATACCTGAAACGGATGATCAGGATCTTCTAATCCAGGTGGTTGATTGATATATACTTCTTCCTTGACAACCCCATAAAGAAATGCATTTTTCACATCCATTTGATAAACCTTAAACTCCATGTACGAAGCATAGGCTAAAAATATACGAATGGCTTCGATCCTAGCAACAGGAGCAAAAACATCATCATAATCCAACCCTTCTTCCTAATAAAAACCTTGAACAACAAGCCGAGCCTAGTTCCGAACCACAACACCACGATCATCTTTCTTGTTACGAAAAACCCACTTAGTTCCAATCGGGTATTTACCATCAGGAAGATCTACAAGATTCCAAACATTAAGCTTTTTAAACTGAAGAAGCTCCTCCTGCATCGCTTCAATCCAGTTTGGATCCTGAAGAGCAATTGTAACATTCTTTGGTTCCTCTTGTGATAAGAAACATGAATACAAATAAACATTTATATTTCCTTGTTGGCTTCTTGTTTTAACACCATCTTCAATTTGACCAATAATGTTTTCAACTGGATGAGCTGAATGAATTCTAAGAGTCGGAATATCATCAACCTGAACTGATTCTTGCATATTAGTGACATTTTCATCAGGGGATTGGTCACTAGAATCATCAACACTAGAAGAGTTTAATAGATTAGCATCCTGAGTTGGATCATTAGAACTCTACGACTGATCTTCAGATACAATTGGTTCTTCATTAGTAACAGGAACTTGTACCTCAGAATCAGCATTTTTAACTGAAATTTCAATAGGTGCTTCTTGTGTCTGAGTTGAGGAAGTAACAGCATCAGAACTTTCATTTTGCACTATCACTTGTTGAGGACCAACCATGAAGTCGTGAACAGTTTGATCAAGTCTTGTTGAAGACTCATCACTTGAATTTGAAGAACTTGCATCAGTCGAATCACATAAAGATTGTTGATCAAAAGTCTTGAAAATTACATCCGCATCAAAGAACCATTATGGCCCACTTTGAACCGGAGGAACATTCGATTCTTGCCATTCCATGTAATAAGATTCTTGAACAATCTTTGTTCTCTTGTTATAAACTCTTAACGCTTTCTGATATGAATAATATCCCAAGAAATAACATTCATCACCCACTGCAGCAAACTTTGGCAATGAGTCCAGAGTGTTCAGAAGTGTACATGTGCATCCAAAAGCTTTGAAAAACTTGATATATGGCTTCCTTTTGAAAAAGAACTCATATGAAGTCTTCGTATGCTGCTTCACCATTAAAACTCTGTTCAACACATAACACGCTGTGTTTACTGCCTCTGACCAGAAAATAATGGGTAACTTTGAATCCACAAGCATTGTACGACCAGCTTCAATTAAAGTTATGTTCTTTCTTTCAGCCACTCCATTTTGTTGCGGTGTCCTGGCTGCACTGAATTGATGAGTTGTGCCTTTTTCTGCACAAAACGAATTTATCAAATTATTTTTAAACTCAGTTCCATTATTACTGTGAATAATTGACACTTTATTATCACATATGTTTTCAATACGTTTGACAAATTCAATTATTGTTTCAGGTGTCTCATCCTTTGTTGTAAGGAAAAACACCCAAGAAAATCTAGAAAAGTCATCTGTGATAACAAGACAGTAAGATTTCTTCGCAATACTCTTGACTCGAACAGGACCAAATAAATCCATATGAATAAGAAATAAAGGTCGAGTAAATGTCGTCACGGTCTTCTTCGGATGGGATTTCTTGTGCTGTTTTTCTTTTGCACATGACATGCAACTCTCTTGAATAATGAATTCTTTTCTTGGAAATCCTCGCACCAGATCCTTATGAACCAAATTGTTCATGTTTTTCAAATTTACATGTCCCAATCTTCTATGTCACAGATAAGACTCCGAGCCGGTGGCCTTTGACAACAAACAAGATATGCTTACTGGTGTTGAATGGTCATTCATATCAACCACATAAGTGTTGAATTTTCTTGGAGCTCTCATCAAAATCATATCTTTAGGAATAACCAGTTCAGGCTTTAAGAAAAAACACTCCTTGGTTGTAAAATGAACCGGTATATCCTTATCGCACACTTGCAACACACTAAGCAGATTAAACTCCAATTGTGACACATAGTTGACTTTCTCAAGAGTGATTAGATCATTTGAAACTGTTCCCTGACTAGTAATCTTCCCACCTTTTTTATCTCCAGCAAAAGCAACGAAACCACTATCAAAGGATCGAAAATCATTCAGAATCTCTCTTTGTCCCATCATATGCTTTGAGCAACCGCTATCAACATACCAAACATTATTAATAATCCTCCCGGTTTGACTCTGCACATTTTAAGATATTTTAATGAGAAACAGGAACCAGATCATCTTTGACCCGGGCTGACTTTGACTTTTTACATTCTTAGTCACCATGACTTGTTTCTTCAAAACACAATATATGCACATTTTTCTTTTATTTTCTTTTTTTCTTTTATTCTCCCCCTAAAATTGTGATGGAAATTATTCAAGCTTTGACATAACAAACAAACATACACATTAACACAATTTTAAACACTTAAAGAAAATCTTTTTGAGCAACAATATGGTCTTTTAATCAAAATCAAACTTTATTTTAGAATATTATTACCCCTTTGCTCTGATACCACTTGTAAATCTCTCTGATCCGGTGTTAATCAAGTATTTAATACTCTGTAACACTCATGGAAAGACGGAATCAATCCAAGATCAACAATACCCGAGCAAAATGAATCAAGCACGAACAAGAACGAAAACCACCACATAAACGAGATGTAACATCAAACACAATGATTCCATTGATAAAGCTTGTAATTACAATGACTAAAACTAGAGATAATACAAGATTACTAAGATATCCAATCTGATTACAAAACATACAATGACTAATCTCTCTTTTCAAGTTCAAAACAACAAACTATATATAGAATAAAGATTTCGACCGAAATTTTTCTGATCGAAAACGTTTTTGACCAAAATAGTTTTCGACCGAAATACATTTCGACCGAAAACTTTAAACTTGTACATTTAAGCCTAAAGTTTGATTTCTGTAGACTACTAAGTTCCAACAATGTGCGTCTTTGTAAAAATAAGCGTTAAAAAACATGAAAGCGTACTTTAGAAAGAAAAGGACACCCGTTTCGGTTTTGAATTAAACTAAGGTTGAAACGTAGACCGATTCGGTTTCACCAATAAACTTATATTGAGATAAAAATAAATAACTAGCAACGGTATATTCCAAGTGTACGAAAACGATATATTTTAAAAGCTACAATTAAAAAAACAGAATATGTAAAAACTATATTCTTTACTTAAAATAATTTTTTTAAAACATGTTTCGATTTAGAAAAATTAGTTAGGATTTATAGATAAAAATAATGCTTAAGTATAAACAGACCAAAAAGAATGCTGGCGGCGAAACGAACTCGCGTACAGAACAGGCTTCAATTGAACTTGAGGGAAGCCTCAAAACCACACCTCCATAATTCAGTTCCTGATATGCATATGAAAAATAAACAATTAAATAAATAAAACTTTCATGTGAAGAAAAACAATGTTTCTACTGCCCCTTTTCGGTTTTCATTTTCTTTTCTTTCTCTCTCTAATCTCAGATCTCTCTCTCTCTACTCGTAGATCTGAAAAAAAAATCGTCGACTTGGTCTTCTTCTCCGGCGAGTTGGTGACGGCCATAAAAAAGAAATACAAATTTAAGTCCTAACACCAATCTGTCTACTATCTATCTGTTGTCATTGTTATCATCTTCTTCACTGTTAACCCACCTGCAACCCCCACCCCCTTCAATGGATTTTTCCAACTTTTCTTCAGATTTTGTTTAAAGGCTGATGACGAAAAGTAGGGCTTTTGATAAAAACATGTGGGTTTTGATTACTTGAACACGATTAGGTGAACCCACCATCGCCTCGCATCATCAACACAGTTCAGTCGTCATCTGAATTGGGGTTTGATGAAGATGGAAATGGGGAAGATGCCATAACCCTACCATCACCTCGATGCCCAGTGACGGATCTAGGAAAAAAATCTATGGGTATCTAAAATTTCGTTCAGGGGTTTCTGGATACATAAAACGGTAAAAAAAAAAAAAATTCCCGCTGCGCGTCGAAAATTCCCACTACGCGTCAAAAGTTGAGGGGTACCGACAGGTACCCCTGCCCTCCACATACATCCGCCCCTGTCGATGCCATAACCCTACCATCACCTCGACGGCACATACCAGTTTTTGTTGTGGCTCGGATTCAAATCTAAGACCATCACTATGAAAATTTTTGAAACTACCGTTGCTTCAAATGACCAACCGTACCAATTTTTTTAATCTAAAATATTTGTAATGCACTTCATTAAGGAAATTATATCATAGAAGCAAGAAGAGTATTGTCCTTAATATTACATGAGACTTGCTATATTTATAAAAAAAGTAGCCTATCTAAACCATTTAATTATTATTAAAATCAAATGAAAAGAGTTTAACTACAAAAGAATAAATAATCTCTCTAATTAATCTCAATTTTCCTATTTTTCTTCTCTGTTTCTACTCGTAACAAGTTTCATACACATATGTGTATTTTAAAACTATAGTCAATCTAACGTGAGTAAATTATTATTATAATAAATAAATAACTTTATCTGTCACGTGTTGAATTTTTGTGAAGTCTAAATTTTTTCCTCGACTCTCTCTCCTATTAAATAATAATGATTTTAAATGATTAAATATATCTAAAAGTTATTCTAATATTTTATTAAAGTTTACTAAATCATAAGAAGATTTCAATTATATATCATCTTAAAATATAATTTTATAATTTTTAAATTTTCATTATTTATAATTTATAATTTTTAAATCTTTATTATTTCTTATTTCACCGATAACTGATAGCATCAAACATACAAATTTTTATAGAAACTGCTGGTTTACAATAAGTTGGATTTAATCAACCCGTGTAATACGTGAGTTTCTAACCTGGTGTTTTTAATATACGAGAAGCATCTTTTTTAAAATCATAAATAAATACACAAGTAAATAAATCTTGTAGTTATCGCATTATTTATCGCAAGATATATTTTAATAGTTATACTAAAATCTTAAATAAATACACAAAGTAAATAAATTTTTTTGTACTCTCATTATTTATCGCATTACTTATGATAATTATTTTTGGACATTTGTTGCAATGGTAGCCCCAAGAATTCTCATAATAGAGGTCTTGGGTTCGAATCCTTGTCAAAACAAAAAAGGGGTCTGTAGCCAGGTTTGGGGGGTTTACCCAGTTGGGGGGTTACTCCTGGGGTGGACTGCCCTAGATATTCTTGGTGTTGCCTCGGGTAGTGGCAGAGCTTGAGAAAAAAAGCAGGGGCAAGATTTTTTTTTCCTATCAGGGGGGCCGGAACTATAAAATTTGCAGCCGAATACTATAAATTAACACTATTGAGCATTTTTTTCCTATCAGGGGCGGAACTATAAAATTTGCGGCCGAATATGTATAAATTAACACTACTTAGCGAAAAATCGGTCGAATACGCATAAATTAACACTACTGAGCGAAAAATCGAGGGGACGGGCCCCCTCGGGCCCTCACAAACCTCTGCCCCTAGCCCCGAAAAAACTCAATTATCTTAGAAAATATAGGTGTTACGGTTAAAAAAACAAAACATGATAATTTTAATTGAAGGCTTCCTAGTTTCTAAAAGAATATATATGCTAGAAGCATCTTTTGTAATCTTTCTTTGGATCTTGTAATAATTAATGATTTTTAAAGGAAAAAAAAAAGGAAGGAATAAAATAAGCAAACATGATAACTCTCACGACAACATCATGCACAGGCATGCAAAAAGTTGATGACTTTAATTTGTTTGAATATAGAAAGCAACGCATCATCCATTCATGCTCGTTTATTAGACCCTACCTCCCCCTCCCTCCCCCCCCCCCCCCCATATTCATATATGAATTATAAAATTATTATAAACTATATTGTACACGTTAATAACTACAAATTTTTAAATATTTAATGATTCTTATTTAAGCGTATGTATTGTATACAATTAAATCAACTCATATGCATTTTTCTTCCTGATACACTTGTATTACTTTATTAAACATGATTAGAATATTGGGTTTTGATTTTTCCTTATAACTAAATACACAAAAAAATAAATATGACACAACAAATAAATACTATTTTCATAAGAATTTTACAAGATAAGTAGAGAAAATGAAGAATTAGAAATGAATATATGATTTAGAAATGTAGGATAATTAATTAGAACATCATAATCATGAGGAAATATATGCATAATTTATATATTTGAAGAGGAAAGTGAATATTAGTTTATATCACATCATAAACATTTTCATGAAGAGGTAAACCACAACTCACATTTGTTTTAGCCCTTTGCAAGATGATCTCAACTTACCAAGAAGAAACTACATATGAAATGAAGCTTATTATTATTAATCCTCAACAGCACTCATCTCTTTCTTTCCTTTCCTTCTTTTCCTCCGGCTGCTAGCACCACCACCAGCAACCGCATCACCACCATCATGCAGCAGATTCCCGTCATTGAAAATCAGTGGCAAGTCGTTGGAATCTTCGTGATCATCCACGGTGGCAATACGAATACACGAACATCTTTGAAGGGATGCGAAAAACGCATTAGCAACGCCGTTCATGAGCCACATAGCCGCGCCATCTAGCTTCGCGCATCCATGGGTCGATGGAGGTCGGACTCTAGGCTCTACATGGTTAGGTCTGGTTCGGAAAAAGGCGGTACAGTTGGAGGAGGTTGTGGTAGTAGCTGCCATATATCCTAGAGACGGAGAGTGTGTGTGTGTGTGTGTTTTTTCTAGATCAAAGGTTGAGAGAGAGTGAGAGAATGTAAAGAAACAAGGGCTTGGCAGGTTTTAAGAAGTTGTTTGGTACATTTCCTTCAATAAAAGTTTAATAATAGTAATTGAACTTTGATTAGGAATAATGATGATTATTAGTCTATAACTATAAGGCATGGTATTTTAGGTAATCATAAGGCTATGTGTAATAGTTTCATAAAATGTGTAATCACGTCTTGTCACGTCATCAGGTGAAATCACGAACTTGAATCAATAAGCTATGTAATGATTATATTGGCTGAATTAAATTTTTAATCATTCACTAATTATCACCTAAATAATTAATTAAAACATAAATTAAACGTCAAAATAAACATAAAAAGCTACATACATGAATTAATAATAAAAAAAAATTAGATGAAAATTTTAACCAAATTTTCATTAACTAGATATTTTCTCCTAAATTCTTCTTTTCGTTTTTCCATAAGTTCATGCTACGCTTGTCAAATGATCCAGGTTCATATAGAGGAATTTCATATCTTGGTTTTTTTTGTTTTTCATCTTTAAACACGAGTAATATATCAATTTTTATTCTAATTTTTCAAACCGATTGTCCGACGTGTTTGAAGATGTTGCCCGTTTACTGTGTATCAAGTTCGTCATCGGTTTAGTTAAGATTAATTCGGGAACATCTATACAATGACGATTGACTCAAACTGTAATCATCGGACGATGACGTGTCACACCCCGTCCCAGGTACCCCTAGGCGTATTTGACTTGATTGGTACATGTTCTTTGATCTCAAAGTTTGTAACTAGCAGAGGAAGATTTTCTTGGATCATTTCTATATAAAACTCAACCTCCAGGGTTGTTATCTTAAATATCAAGATCCCGTTTTAACAAACAAAGATCTTTGTTTATAAACTTGGGGTTTAAACACCCGTTTGTTTTATTACAAACATAACCTGTCACACTCCGCCCCAAGTACCCCCTAAGCGTATGTGACTTGAAAGGTACCTATTCTTTGATCTCAGAGTTTGTATTTAGCAGCAGAAGATTTTCATGGATCATTTCTTTATAAAACTTAAACTCCAAGGTTGTTTTCGTAAATATCAAGATCCCGTTTAAACAAAAAAAAAGATCTTTGTTTATATACTCGGGGTTTAAACACCCGTTTGCTTGATTACAAACATAGTTGAAATCAAATTACATCTCTTCTCCTCTGACAAGTATTTAGCAACAAGGTAATAGTATGCCTAGCGAAACACAGTCCTTTGGCACTATAGTCCACACCACACGTAATCATATACATCTTTATATACACTTGACTTCGGGCTATATCCGTAGCCAACCCGACAGTCAATGTTTATTCACATATATTCCCGGGTTATATCTGTAGCCAACCGGCCGACAAACATTACCATTTCATTTGTTAGCTGAAAACATTTTTGAAAATAATACGTTTATCATGACACAAAATTATTTGGAACAAACAGTTATTAAACTTGCAATCATAATCTTTATATATTCACTCTACACATTCAGCAGGTCCATTCCCTCTAAGTGTCTGCACCGCGGTATACATTGGTATCATACTCTTATAAGACAACTACCAGAACTCTAGTCCTAGTTTTACTTACTGCGGATCTTAGTGAGCTTCATCTTACATTGCTTACAAAATAAGTACCAGCCCTGTCCAGGACTTTCATCGAAGACACATGTATCATTTGATCAAACTTTATGTATACTTATGGCTTGAATGCTTTTTTTGTAGACGAACCTTTATGCACCAATTGTTTAACACTTGTTTAGCCATTTTCGTAAACGTAAACATTTGATAACGGTTTTGAAAGCAGATAAAGTATTCACCTTAGTATTGAAGAGAGTAACAACTTAGAAGAGTGACTTCTTAAGGCTTGGAACTACAACTCTAGCTTATTAGCCTAGCGTTTCTTAATTCTTGAGAGCGTTTATTTGAGAGTACGGCTTTTAAGTGAGTACCGGTTGTTCTGGGACAAGTTGTTCATTTTATAGAAGCTTGGTAGTGGATTTGAAGTGTAGGATTTGAATTTAGAATGAGGAATTGGTTGAGATCGAGCATCATATTTATAGGATGGAAATGGGTCCGTACCGGACCGTCAGCCAAGGTGGTACCACCCAATTACACACGTTAGCCCTATACGTTTTATCCGGATTGGACCCCTCCTATTATAGTGGCTAGTGATATGCCCTAAATTATACTTGTTTTACATGCATCATAACCCCCATATTATGGTACTAGTTGATTAATAACCTTGCAATTGATACTTAAAGCGTTTATATTTTACAATTGCAGGTTATTCAGTGTCCCAAGATAAACAGAGAAAAAACAAGCTTAAAACATAAAGAAATCAAGCTTTCGGAGGACCAAACCCGAGCATTGAACCCCAAGAAGTCAAAATTGGACCACAAAAGTCAACCAACAGCTAAAAGACAAAACTGGGCAACAGAGGGGGACGCACGGCTGTGACACCCGGACTTTTCAAGTTAACTCCGTTAACAAAATCAGATTAAATCTTAACTTAGTTAACCTAACTCAAACCCCAGGGACTAATTCTGCCATTATCTAAACTTAAAACTACAAGGACTAATTGTGTTATTAGCCCAAACTCAACTCTAATTGACTTTGTAAAGTCAAAATTCAATATTTAAGTTTCTATTGACTTTTTGAAAGTCAAACAAACTAGCCCTTAACTCAATCCAAACCACAAGGACCATTTCCGTCAATTCCTATACTTAAGAACATGAAACTACAGGAACTAAACCTGTAAATAACTCATTTTTTATTCTGTTTGACTTTTGAAAGTCAAAATCACGGATTTTATTCAAATTCAAGTCCCATAACCCATTTATGTTCGAATTAGTAACCGTTTTGCACGATTAAGCTATTAACGAACCTAGTTAATGCATTAATCATCGCTTTTACATCGAACTAATCTCAATTATGATCATTAAACTAAAACCGTTGACACATTCATGGCTTGTCAATCAAATTCGACGAATTCTTGTGATAATCTCACAATTGAACACCCTGCGCACCTCAGTCGAACACCTCTGGAGCAATTGCACACATCAAACTCGTCGGAATCGCAGTGGAAGTCACCTGAGACCAAGCCATACTCAGTCGTAGTTCAGTTTTAGTCGGACACCTATAATTCGACATCAATTCTGGTAATTACCTACACCCTTACCTTCGTTTGCATTTGTTAATTGAAAGCCCTATCATTTCAAGGGCTTACAACATCGAATTGATACGATCCAGTAATCTAGAGTTCATACAATTCATGTTTAATCGAACCCTACTCCCGACCTATTTTAAATCCAACTAATATACACGATTAGCTTCACAATCCTCTGTATAGTAAAAGCCCTATGTTTATTGAATCAAACAATATCGATGTGTAAGATCCGATAACTAGGATTTGTTCATAATTAGATTTGGGGCTTTTGATCTTAGACACAACGTAAATGGAATTAAACCACATGATCAAATTCGCAATCCTTCTTTTAGTAAAAGCCCTATGTTTTCAACTGATTCCAATATCGAAATTCATCAATTTGATTTTAGGTTCATACCTAGGGTTTTCGGTTCTAGAAACGACAATTAAACGATATTAAACCTGTTGTTTTTCAAATTAACTTCACCTACAGAATCGTTTAACCCCAATGAACAAAACCCCTACGCCTTGCCTTCGAACCATGATCGAAATCGAAGGGTGTGGGACTGGGATCGATTGCGGGTGTGTTTGGGAGGGAAACCACTAGAGCGTTTATGTTAAAACCAATCCAGCCCGGGTTTGTATGCGATACCCTAGCGGGCAGACTTGGTTAGCACTCTTGACCCATACGCAGCAGACCCAGGTTCGAGTCCGGTCTCCTGCATTTTATTTTTTTGGGGCTTTTTCACTATATTTAATTTATAAAAACTTATCCCTATATTATTATAATAATATATTAAAGTGTTTTGAACCCGTAAAACACCCGTAGGCTCGGGTTTGATTTTATAACCCATTTTCATATTATTTCCCCCACTTTTTTTAAAATAATATATTTATATTATTTTCAACCCATTTCTCTAATTAAAAATAATATATATTTATATATTATTTTCGCCACGTTTATAAATTTTGTGTAACGTTTCAAACTAATAAATAATATAATTATTTATATTATTCACCCATGTTTATATCTCCGAATAAAAATAAATATAATTATTATTCTTGCCACATAAATGATTATTTCATTAATCCTACGAAATTAAAAATAATATATATAGTTATATTATTTTCCTAGCCATAATTTAAATGGTGCAAACGCACGATTTTATTTATTTATTATTCGTAATTAGAGACGGTCGACACGTAACGCATTTTATTCTAATTATTATATATAGAAACCTCATTCTCGTGGACAAGTTCGTCCACTCTTTAATCGTTAGTGCGTCTTAGGACGTTCACTCTTCCGTTCATCGTCACAATCTCTCACGTGTCCCTAATTATTATGCTTACAATTGTAGGACATACGTAGACGGTTCACATGCAAACTTTTGTGCTTTCTATTGCATTCTTGTGTGGTGATATCCACTAATAGTACACAACTCAGGTGAGTTTACATAGCCCCTTTTTACTATTTTTACTTTTGGGGTGAAACATGTTATTAACTATCTTTCATACATGATTCATTACCTTTGTTCTTATGCTTTGATCTTTATGCTTTATGTCTTAAACTACCTGGTGACCATTACATGTGTTCATGCCAGTACATTCATTAACTTGCAGCTCAAGCCTAAGGTAGTAGCTAACATGATCATTTATACGGGAATCCGAAACTATAACTTACCACAAAACCTTGGCGGGTTTTTGTTGGATATCAACTTACAACTTGGGTATCCTCTTGCCCCTTTTTCAAAATGGCAATCAGTGGGATTGCGTATCTAGTTTTTCATTACCAGGATTGAATTGTACGCTTGGAGCCTTGTATGTTTTCACATATATGCTTTAGACATGCTTTGAACATATTGAATTGTAAACTATACTAAACTTTGTTGGTGTCAAAACCTATGTTACTCACCAACTACTTGTAGATGACATTTACTCACATGTTTCAGGTGCACCAGTTTGTGGACACTACATGATCACTTAGGACTTCAGACCTAGCTTTAATATAAACTTATGTTATGTTTGAACGCTTTGTTTTTCATTTCTACCTGTAACGGATGCATTTAATTTTAATGAATAAATATTGTCACATTTAATAGATGATCGTGTGCTTATGAACAACCGCGTCAGCCCCGGCGTATAATCCGCCGTCGGCCAGGGTGTGACAGCTTGGTATCAGAGTCATGGTTATAGGGAATTAGGTTATTAGACACACATGACCTAGACTATAACCTAGGAGTCCCAAACATGAGTTTAACCCGTGTCTTTTACTAGGAACTCCACTCTATACTCATTATACATATACATGCATTCACTTATCTACCTATATCTGCTTATTTCTATCTACATGGTGCAAATACATGAACTACGACATTCAAGAGACTACATGAAACTATTTGAAACTACATGGATTAATTGAAACATATTCTTAGTCTATAGTCTATAACCTTAGGATGCTCTTGTGTAATTATCCTACATATTATCTAGTGTATACATTGCATGATACAACACAAATTATCTTATGTGCTGTGTTACTTGATAACCTACATGTTTACAAAAAAAACTACTACCCCTATGATACCTTCTTTGCTACACTATTTGAATTGTCTGCACAATACCTATTTGATATCACTAAATGTTATCCTAAGTTTTACCATACATTTATTCATACCTAATACTTTATACACTTTCATACCTAATGCCTTTTAAAATTTTAGAATCCCATCAAAGTTTTGGGTTCTGAAAATTAGTAGAGAACATGTGAAATCCGGAAGGGTGAATGCCTGTACTTTGGGTCTTCTGTCTAGGAAAGCATTTCATATAAATCCAAATCAACCGAAGGACCCGTATGCTTTCTTGGGAATTCCCAAAGTGAGTGTTCACCTATAGGCTAAAGCACGTCTTCTTGAAAGTATATGAACTCAAATCACTTTGATTTGTCACAGTATCCATCGGGTTATGCCCCAAATGAATACAACCTAAACATCATTCGCTTAATTATTATAATCTGGTACACAAGTCTAAACCTCCTATTTGACTCTTACATTTAATCATATTTAAGTCAACTATACCCCCTTCATCCTTATGCCTTGGAGATTTTATCACCCTTAATATCATTTGCAAGAGATTTTAAACCCTTAGACCTTATCCCTCAAGGAAGGGAAGTTGCTTGAATAGGTGAAGCACACACCGGAACCACAACACCCAATCCCTGACGATTCACCCCATAACCATGAGTTCAAATGATAATGTTAATGGTACATAATGGCTGGAAGAGTGAGTGTAAACCCATGGAAGATTTTGACTAAGGAAAGACTGAGTACTTCAGTGTGTCCCTTGTGACCCACCTCTCTTTCCTGGGAATCTTTTTCGTGAATACACTACTTATAGGTCAAGTGTTACTCCCGATATATTATTATAAGAACTTGGTGTTAAGAGGTGCTAGATGTGGTCTCTCACCCTCCTCACTCCCCTGAGAATCACCCCGAAGCAGAGTCAACACAAAAGGAAGACCTTGTGTCCCCATCACCAGACAGCCAATCACCGGCACGACTAGCTGCCAGATCCATGTTTGACCGCAGAGCAGATTGGCTTAGGTGTAGGCTTGAGACTCTGAGCAGCTGAATCATCTTCTTCGAGAGACCTCTATCCAGCACCTAACCTAAACCCCCCATAACCAAGAGCAAGACAAGTTATGGGACTTACTAGTCCAATAGGAGTTCCAGCTGATACTGCTCACCTATGTGTAGGGACCGTAGAGTTTCTAAGACAAGAAATGGACATCAGAGAATACTTGATGCGCGTACAGAAATAACTAGAGATGAAGCCCAGTTTGCAATACGAATAACCACAACAATGTCCGCTTTGGTGCTCATCGGCTTCCTAGTGGAAAACTACTTGAGATGTTAGCCGAATATTCTATTTCGTGTTTCCTTAAAACTTAAATTGAAACTCAAATCTTGTACCTAAACATAAATGCAAATATATATATATATATATATATATATATATATATTGCTCTCCTTAATGATTGACATCTAAACCCTCCTGTAACTAATCATTTTGCTATTTCCTGATTGGACTAACGTAGTTATTTTGTTCACACAAAACTTTTATCAAACCCTTGATTTATAAACTTTATCTACAATATAAACTATTTACAAACCTCTTTACCTTGTGAAGGAACTTAATGCAATCTGTTTTATAAAAACATTTTTCTCATTATCTTAGTTAAAAATTAATTATGACTCGATTAATTATTTTATTACGGCCTCTTAATTCATTACTTTTAAATTCTTGGCCTGATTACGAAATAATTTGACCATTATTTTCTTTCGAAACATCCTCTTTACGATAACTAAATAAATAAAAAGGATTTTATTTACCCAATTACCTAGTTATTCAACCTATTACTTATTAATTTACAAGATAAATTTCAATTAGTTGTCAATTACAAACAAAAAGCTCAAATCAATTATTCGTGTGTGTATTATTCTAAATACCTGTAAAACTTCCTCATCACCTTGCACCTTCGAAAATGTATGAACTTACTAGCCACTTCGAAAATATGAATCATCTCGCCATGCATTAATCATCCATCAACTAAATTGAAAACTTGAAACCCAACTACCTACATTATACAACGCGCTTATCCGCAGCACTCGATCACCGACAAGATTCGATAGTTTACGTTACTCATTAGGTTCAATTATTTACATATGGACGTCCATAATATACTTGAGACTAAATTGTTTACATTATACACGCAACTTGATTGATTTACGTTATGCATGAAACTTGGTTGTCTACAGTATACATGATCACTTACATTATACATGAAACTTGATTACTTGCACTATACATGATATTAAATTGATCACATTATAGACGGAACTTGATTACTTGCAATGTGCATGATACTAGATTGTTCACACGATACATGATACTTGGTTATTTACAATATGCACAAATACTAGATTATTTACACTATACATGAAACTTGATTGCCTACATTACATACGAAACTAGACCGCGTACATTGTTAACAATTGATTGTCCACTATATACACGAGGCATGATCATTTACTTTATCCATAAAAATTGATAGCTATAAACTTTGAGCTACTCGGGATTTGATGTATTCTTGTTCAAACACGAGGAAGCTATAAACTTTGAGTTACTCGGGGTTTGACGTATTCTTGTTCAGACACGAGAGAGCTATTAACTTTATGGGTAATCTGGAAGGATATGTCATCTAATCAGGACACCCATGTATGAGGTTGTGCCATATTGACAACCTTTACTTCCTAACTGACCTTACCATTTAGAGACACAGTCGCCTTATTAACAACTTACAATAATGTTTTTGGGTGGTCCTCCACCTCTGTACCCACACGCAAGGGAATGATCTATACGGACCATACGACGATCTGAGTAATTACGGGTGCACACGTAATTATAAGAATCAGCGTATGGAAAACATAGTGAGTTCTGTCGTGCGTTACGACATAAAACCTATCGTGATATATAATAACGAAACTGATGCGATATGATAAGTGCATGGTGGATACGCCGCTGGTACTTCCTATATATAAGTGTTCCTGTCATATCATCAGAAGTAGCGTTGTTCGTGACACGTGACGTTTTGCGTTATTTTTTACCTTGACCAATGTTTGTGAAACCTCTTATCCAGTGACATTTCTTGAACAATTTACACTACATCCTAAACAAGTTTTGATCATCAAATTCTCATCGTTCTCATTTCGAGAGATGCATTCCATCTTTGAAGTCCAAGATATTCTTCGACAGTTTTCTCCTCAATTATCTTCAACTAAATCCACTATCATCATTCATGCCTGACTTTGAGCATCAGACCTAAATCTTGTTATCAATCGTACTCCCCAAACCAATAGTCAAAGCTCGTTGGGAACCTAAACATGACCCCAAGTTTACTTGGGAACGTGAGGATCAAATGAAGCTTAACTATCCCCATCTGTTCAAGCACTCCTCGTCAAACACTTAAGGTACTATTCTAATTTTCGGGACGAAAATTCTTTCAACTAGGGGATGTTGTGATATCCGGACTTTTCAAGTTAACTCCGTTAAAAAATCATCTTAACTTAGTTAACGTAACTCAAACCTTAGGGACTAATTCTGCCATTATCTAAACTTAAAACTACAAGGAATAATTGTGTTATTAGCCCAAACTCAACTCTAATTGACTTTGTAAAGTCAAAATTCAATATTTAAGTTTATGTTGACTTTTTGAAAGTCAAACAAACTAGTCCTTAACTCAATCCAAACCACAAGGACCACTTCTGCCAATTCCTAAACTTAAGAACATGAAACTACAGGGACTAAACCTGTAAATAACTCATTTTTTATTCTGTTTGACTTTTGAAAGTCAAAATCATGGATTTGATTCAAATTCAAGTCCCATAACCCATTTCTGTTTGAATTAGTAACCGTTTTGCACGATTAAACTATTAACGAACCTAGTTAATGTTGTTGATAGCCATTGCTGCTTTGTGTATTTGATTTGCTGACTCGCGTTTCTGTCTCAACTGTTTCTTGACAGTCTCCGAGAAACCGCCAGCTGGTACACGGGGAAGCTGCAACCACAATTTGTCTTCTTTCCTCTGAGGCAGAGCAACTCCCCGGAATGTCCCGCTTCGTGAATTTCCCAACATGCTTCCTTTAGTTTTATTAAACGGGACGAACAAGCATTTTTTTATTAAATGGGTCGAACAATTTAGTTTTATTAGATGGGTCAAACAGGTCATTTTTTAAATGGGTCAAACGGTGAATTTTATTAGGCTGGTTAGGGGGAACTGTTTAATAATTATCTTGTAATAACCTTAATTGCTTTGAACGTACTAAAAGTTTTAAAGGGACTTAGTCATGCTTCCTTTAGTTTTATTAAACAGGGCAAACAATCATTTTTGTGGTCATGCTTCCTTTAGTTTTATTAAACAGGGCGAACAATCGTTTTTTATTAAACGGGGCAAACGATAATTTTTTATTAAACAGGTCAAACAGTTCAGTTTTATTAAATGGGTCATTTTTTAAAACGGGTCAAACGGGTTAGTTTTTTTAATCTGGTATGTGGGAACTGTCTAATAAAGTTTTCTTAATTCAACATAATTGTATATTAAATTAAATTCCGTTATAAAAATGTGACATATTGTAATTATATTGTTCAAGGAACAAGAGTAGACCAATCAGAAATGAATGTGCTGATTTGTGGCCCAGAATTGCAAGTGTTACCAATGCAGTTTAGGAATTTGTTAGGAGTTTTATGTTTCGGTTAATTTTAGTAGCTTTTGTTTTGGCTGCGCAATTAATATGGTTGTTAAACCAGACGAACCATTGTAAACCTTTTGAATGTAAATATTATCACTACGTATCGTAGAAAATTTCTATATCGCACCATAAACAAATTGCAATCAGAAAAACCGCTCGCCGCAACGCGCGAGGGAAATAAACCTAGTTTAATTATTTATTTCAATAGTTTACTAAAATATTTTCTAAGAGCATTTTTAGTGCTCGAACGAAATGGACGACGTTCCCTCTTTCTCTCTCCTCTCCCTCCCTCCCTCTTTTTCTCTCCTCTCTCTTCCCTCCCGTCTCACAGCCCTCGTCTAGCGCCATCCAGAAATCCAAACGACTTGCACTCTCTCTTTATTCTTACCTCCCTCTCTCCTCCACCGGCGGCCAGCTCAAATTTGGACAAGAAAAGTGAGCAGTGTTGAAGCAGCTCTAAACACTATAAATACCAATTTTGGATTATTATTCTCATTATCATTGTTATTATTTTACAAAATTTAATTATTTCAATTTTACCTCCTAAAATAATTTCTTCCTCAAAATTTAGTTTGAACGCGGATAACACTTAAAAGACATTACTTATAAAGACTCGTTATCTCACGATCACTCGAAACAAAATGTTCAGAGTGTCTCAGAATTCAATAAAACTGAAACTAGTTTTTCAAAAGACTGCTGTATACGGATTTAAACATTTAAATCTCCTTAATCTTAACATCAAGGAGACTTTTGATACAAGATACCAACATGGATCAAGTTAATATAACTAAGCCATGTTCTCTAAATCGCCATAATTGTTGCATGGCCAAAACACTGGCATATCTTCCACAACACAATTGAGTTAAAACGTAGCTCTGATACCAATTGATAGAATCATTCATCTAGCGCATACATCAACTTTGACACAAGCTCAGATTCAGTATCATTCAAACAAGAGTTGGTGATAAAAGTAGTCTACCAAGTTTATATTTTACCATTGAAATCTATGTTTTACCAATATAGACCAGACTTACACCAACAATCCAAGCTTGAATTCCAACTCACTGTTCCCATCTCCAGAAATAACCACAAGATTTGCAAATGGGTTTCTAAACACTAGAAATGTGATTTTACATCCCTTGTATTTTCACCACATGATACACTTGCCCCTCCTAGTTCACAAAAGGAAGCAGCATTTTTAGTCATTTTTTAGATTCTTTGTAATGGTAATGTATCACATCAAGAACTTCTATACTATTACTTAATTCCTTATTATTTGATTTTGATTTAAAGGGTTGAAAAACTGTTACTAACGGTTTGGCCCATGGTTTGACCTAAAAGCTATCAACATCGGACCATGAACACTCCTAGTCTATTGTGCTGTCATTAATAAAAAAACAAGCTCAAGCGATAGAAACATAATGACCTTGTAACTGATAACACAGTTCTATTTCAAACCGAACAAGATAAACAGATGAACACCGTAGATTAAGAAAGCTAGATAGGATTATTTATGCACAGCCAAATCCATTGACTGGACTTCAGGAGCTGTGATTTCTACCATGTTTGCATTAGGGTTGATGTCCACAGACCGTTCACGGATTTCCCGGTATTCTTGACATACAGCACACATATGGCAGCAAAGGTGTGTTATAAAGTCCCCACATGGAGCTTCCTGCAATATAAAAAACTTCTGTTTTTATTTTTTATTTTTATTTTTCTTTTATTTTTTATTTTTTGTAAACCTTGTAAACCGCACACGTGTATGTATGTACGAGAAAACTGTTTCTGGAAAACCCCAAACGGAGATTACACTGATTTCTCTATGAGAAAGAAATTAGAAATCTAGAGCTGGTGAATGGGCTTATCAGATGGGTTGGGTAACGGGTCAAAACAAATAAATTTTTGTGCGTGCAACAATGGGTCGGGCCAAGATAAGCTGACCCGCAAGCACTTCCTATCCAACATTATTCTTTTTAAACGATTAATGTGCTAAAATGATTATGCAAACCAAAATTATTACAAAATAATCTAGCTTATATACGAGGTTTTTCGTGCATTTGAATATATGTTTACCTGGCCCGTTTACTATTTTGTTAAATGCTTTAGCTTATCCCATTTGACCAACTTATGAATAAATGAGTCTAAAGGATTGTTAGACAAAAGTGGAAAAAAATAAATAAATATACCTGCAGATTATACTTTGTTCTTAGTGCTTTGCGGTATCCACAGGCATAGCATGCAGCAAAACATCCAGGAAATCCGAGAAGCAGACCGCCCGTTAACAAACAACAACAGGAATTGACAAGACCACATGTGATAAAATGGGTTGTACATGATCCCATGAAGCTGCTGGATCCTAAAAACTCGGCATTCTTTCCGAAAAGAAAGCAAGGGCATAACGAACCAATGAAGCCTGATTGAAATTAAAACATAAGTTACCTTTCGTGTTAGCAGCCACAAGTAACATTTGATAGAAGTAAAAGATTAAATGCTAAAAAAGTAAAGAGGTCTGAATTGATTAGAGGCTCTATCGGACATTGATATTGAATCAAAACTTACTGTTGGATAACCCTTCTAAGTAAATAATATGTATGACATAAAATTATCATTTTAACCAACTAAGATACTTTTTCAACAAAAATGATGTTTCGGTAACTGGTTGTAATTCAATATCATCAACAGGTTGAGAAAAAATGCAGCAATTTTCATTTTTTTGGCAAGATCCAACCCAAGATATACATTTTTCAAAAACCAATACTACCTCCCGCCTATTCAGAGAACATAATACCAGTCGGCCCCTTTAAAATCAAAACAAGCATGACCCGTGTTTTCTTAGATGAACATATATTTATCATAAAAACACCCAAGTTTCATATATCTTCTATTTAGGTCACTTAATTTTAAAAAAAATAACATTTATAAAAAAATTACACAAGACCGGAACAATATTAAAACATGAGTTGTTTTTGTTGTTAGAAAAACGTGTGAGTGACTTTAGTGAAACACTGAAGAAACTTGGTTGTTATTAGGTGAAACATTCCCATTACTTGTCCTACTCAGACAAATATTCAGTTAACTTTTGAAAAAACAAGGCCAAAAGGTAGAAGTTAACATACAGCTCTGTAAATCATCAAAACAAGCACATATGCCAGAGGACCACTGAACAGGGACATCACAAAGAGTTTCATTCTTTGAGGGAGATTCATCTGCAAGTATACTTTTCTCGAGATCTGATTCTTCTCGATCTGACTGTCCCAGGGGAATATAACGAGGTGGTATATAACCACTCTGCTCCTTCATTTTTTATCTGAAAATAAGTTGCAAACACCTATGGGTTTTCTTCACTTGACAAGCTTTTTATAATAAAAATCCTACAATACCATATAAGATCATCAACGCTCGGTATATGCACCAAGATTAAAGAAAAAAGACTTGTAAGTATGTAGAGGTAGCAAGATTGGTGGCACGAACAGGTTTTGTAATGGGTCAAAAAGGGGTTCTTTTTAGTAAGGATCAAAACGGGTTGGGTTGACCTGCGAACACTTAGCTGTCGAGAAAATAATTATGGTTGCATAAGAAATTTTATTACAGTAATAATCTAAATCTCTGTATAAAAAAAATAAGGAGCTTGTTGTGTGAATTCCAACCCTTTTGACATATCTGACTTGTTTCCCTTTTAGCTAATTGCTGAAAACTGAAGACTCTTAATCAAGGATAATGAGGCAATAGAATGATGACGGTGTTATTTGATCCAACAAAAACAGTTTTGGGGAGAACACTAGATGGTTTTTTTCATCATACTGAAGAAAGGTCTATATGTAGAATTGTAGATTAATCTAGTTTATTCAGCTTTCACCGTTGTCTTTTGTATTGATTTTATGGAACCAAATGTATGGGCCACATAGTGGAACTATGAGAGCAGGTTGAGACTAAGGGGACGTTTGGATGTGCATTTTGAAAGTAACTATCTGATTATTGCTACTTCAATAATAAACTTCTACTTTTGAGGTAACCCACATCTGTTAAGATTATCTTATTATTTAGAAGTCAAATTACCAGGATGATATAGCTGCAACAAAACTATAATTTGCAAACCACGGCGTCTAAATGAACACCACAAACACGCTACACAAACACACATGCAAACATTAATTACTATTAAGATGAACAACTACAAAGTCCTCCATGGTAGATTTTTTAGGGCTAAACTTACTCCCTCAATTCTATCAAAAAATGCTAAAAATCAACCTTGTTAACTTACCATGAGAAAACAAAAATTGCAACAAAATTCACATCAATTTTATCTACCGAAACATGCCTAATTCTTCTAGGGTTAGAAAGTCGAATCACTCGCTAGGGTTTTGTTCAATCAATTAATCAAAATCAAGCTTAACATAAAAACTTGCCTGAATTGGTAGCTGTCTGCGCTACTTTTGATTGGTGTTAAGCTATCAGCCTCACAAGCAATCGAGCAGTGGCTAGAGAGCGCATCAGGTTGCCGGGGAGACGGAGTAATAGGGGAACAGATTGATGGCAGGATCTATGGAGCTTCTTTTGGATTCTTAGAGGGTGTTTGGCATTCCTTATTTAACAAAGTGTTTTTTTTAAAGTGTTTATTAACTTATAATTTTTTTTAAATTAGTTTTTAAAAAGTGTTTAGATTAACTATTATGGTGAAAAAGCTAATAAGTCAATAAGTTGTTTTTAAAAATTGTTTGGTTTAGCTTATTTTATTTATTGTAGGGTAAAGGGTGCGTAGATTGATAATTTTATGTTCAAAAAGTTATAATGAGTTTTAAAAAGTCAGGATTTATGACTTTTGGAAAACAACTTTTTAAAACATATCAAAAAGTCAAAATAAAAAAAGATTTTTATCTATGTCAAACACTTTTTTGACTTATTAGCTTTTTGAACAATAAGTCATTTTCAAACTCAATCCCAAACACCCTCTTAATGAAAAAAATACACGGCTGGTCATGTAATACCATGGGGACATTCGTCTACTTTTTTCCTTTGTTAATATAACTTGTTAGCTAATTAAAAGTTGGCCATTAAGGTTGGTGGCCTAGTGATAGATGAAAATATCTAAAAGCATCAAGGTTTGAAAAGTTTATAAATTCAAGTCTTATTCACATAGAAATTAATAAATTTGTCTTTAAAAAAAAGCTAATTAAAAACGGTTGGTTTCCAGTAACAATTAACAAAGGTTAAATATTTAAACATAATATATATATGGTTACGGCTTTAATATGAAATTAATTTTAAGTAAATAACAGCAAATATATTGTGTAATTTTAATTTTGAGCAAATTACAAATTACGTCATTTAAGTATTAATAAAATTTCAGAATACGTTTTTTAACTTGAGAAATTACAGAATATATTATTTATGTTTAAAAAAGCTTGCATGTTACGTCATTTACCTAACGACCGTTAAATCTGGCAACGTGAGGGAAGAAATGTCTTTTTCCTCCCCCCTCCTTTTTACTCCCCTGACTTGTCTTCTCTAACTTAAAATTAGGGTTTCATCTCCTAAATTAAGTTCTTACAATTCCCAACAGCCTCAACAGAGAAATCAGGTTTGTAAATCAATTTCATGTGGTGGTGGCCGACAGAAGATAGATCGAGTCAGAGAGAGGGGGGACAAAAATAGATCGGTTTTCAGGTGGTGTTGATTGGTGGTCGGTGGTAGCCGTCGCACTCCTCCATCCTCCGTCGTCCCCACCTTTCTCCTCACCCCTTCCTCCAACCTCCGCTGTTCCCACCTCTCCCCTCACCAGTTCACCCCTTTCCTCACCTGAAAATCGCTCACGAAGGATACACCGTCACAATCCTCACCAGAGACCTAGGTATTCAATTCTTACTTTGACTCTGTATGTCCATCAGGTCTATAACTTAAGGTGAAGAACCCATCACACCAACACTTTAATTCGTCAAGTTACATGACTACATTCCAGCTGTTACTGCTTGAAACGGTGGTGAAGGTGAGGTAGATATGGTCGACAACAACGTCTTCTCCAGACCTATGGCGGCTACTACTTGAACTGGCCGACCGAATATTTCGATCAACATGGTCCTGGCATTCAACCACATGTCTTCTCTGGTGCAAAATCATAGGGTTTGATGAATGATTCGTGGGTTTTTCCTATGGAATCTAACTAAGAAGTAACAAGATTTGCTCTGTTAAAGTGCAATTTCTGCACTTTTATTTTGTTTTTGTGATAATGGTGGAATCTAAAAGTTTCTTGGAAGGGTTGATTGTGGATTTCTTGGTGTTCAGAGATTGAAATCGTTAAATCAAAAAGTGATTGGAGAGAGAGGATGGTGTACTAAATATTTTACAACTTCACATTTATTTTCATACAAGTATAAATCTTTTAGTTAATTACACATATAGCCCTGAAAAAATAAAATGACTATTTTGCCCTCATGTACAGGGCACATGCCTGCATTTAACTCCCGTTAGAGAAAATGACGTAACGTGCAAGCTTTTTTTAAACATAAATGACGTATTCTGTAATTTTCTTAGTTAAATGACGTATTTTAAAATTTAGGTAATACTTAAAAAACGTAATTTGTTATTTGCTCTTTAATTTTTATATGATTCTCTAAGATATTGCTTAAAATCGTGGTTTATTATTCACAAGCCTGCAATATATATATATAGGGTACAGAGTTTTACCTATTGTATAAATTGTATAAGGTTAGGCTAGAAAGGGAAAAATGTGAAGAAAGTGTAGAAAGGAATCTTAGACGCAAGATCTTTATAATTTGTGGCTGAGATTCACACTGTGGTACTTTGGTAAATAAATGTAACTTAGAAACAATACGGAAGGAACAAGGAGGGTAGAATAGTAAGATTCAACACAAAAACCTCACATGTAAGTCACATGCAATCCCCCCTCCCCATTTTTTAAACGTCCATAGTTTTTTATACGTTATTTTTTTTAAATTCATAATAAAATCAAGCTTTTTTTATCTTTAATATGAGTATGATATTGCTATATTTTTTTAGAAAAAAAAAACATGGTGTTTTACCTGAACACATAGGTTTAAAGTATGGTGTTTTTGTGGTTATAGTGTTTTACACATATGGGTCAATTTTAACAAGGTGTTTTAGTTTTATTTATTATGGTGTTTTCAAGTAGGTGTTTTACAAGATAGTGTTTCTCTGGATATGATGTTTTACACATGCGTCCATTTCTATGTTTAATTCATATGTGCACTGAGAATTTGCACAGATTAAAACCGATAATTGAATTGCTTGGTTAAGTATGATGAAATCTCTCACTTTATTTTTTCAACGGTCCTTTTAATTTAATTGTTTACGAGTAAAAAGATTTAATTTAAAATATATGCAAATAAAGTAGCTTTCTTTATCGTATACCAAATTTTTTAGTGCGCAACCTAAAATTTTTTTTTGAACGGCGAACATTGAATGTTCTGACGTCGCACCCCCCGTTATATGGGAGAGCCTCGTCCAACTCCGACCAATATGTTGTCTTAACCGGGCCCACTTGACGTTAGAGTTGGAGAGCATCCAAGGAAAAATCTCACCCAATACGGCCCCTTCCGGGCTTGAGGGAGAGCCGAGGCTCGAACCCTGGATCGACGTGGGTAAAACCCTGGTGCATCAGCCTAAGAACTAGGCCTCATTTGCATGCCTCAGAAATTAATGATGGTGACAGTGATTGAACCCGAGTCCCTTGGGACTTCAGGCCTCAACTCAACTAATACAGCACAACCTCTTTGGTGGACAACCTAAAATTGATGACAAAGAAAGAAAATTTCTTGATTTATTAAACAAAAATAGTAAACAGATGATATGAAACAATTCTTTTTCTTCTATCCTGGGTGTGAATATGTAGATATAGTGTTTTACACATGAGGGGTCCATTTTAATATGACGTTTTAGTTTTTTTGGTTATGGTGTTTTCAACTTGAGCGTCAACTTTAAACATATCGTTTTAGATTTTTTTTGTCATAATGTTTTACACCATAGCTTTAACCCATGGTGTTCAGGTAAAACACTATAACTTTAAGCACATGGTGTTCAGGTAAAACATTATACTTTAAACCTATGGTGTTAAGGTAAAACACCATACTTTAAACCCATGGTGTTCAGGTAAAACACCATACTTTAAACTCATGATGTTTAGGTAAAACATCATAACTTTAAACTCATGTTGTTCGGGTAAAACATCATACTTTGTGTAGGAAGAAATCTCAACATGGTGTTTTTTTATCATGATGTTTTACACATGGAGGTCAATTTCAACAAGGTGTTTTAGTTTTTATGGTAATGGTGTTTTCAACTAGTGCGTCAACTTTCAACATAACTTTTAGATTTTTTTGGTCATGGAGTTTTCAACTTTGGCGTCAACTTTCAACATAGCGTTTTAGATATTTGGTAATGGTGTTTTACACCATAACTTTTAAACCCATGATGTTTAGTTAAAACATCAAAACTTTAAACCCATGGTGTTCAGGTGAAACACCATACTCCAGTATCATGTTTGACTCCATGAAATTAAATAGTCTACTTTTATATTAAAATTATACACAAATATTTATGTCAACTCCATAATTATGCATTAATATACTAAAAAGCAAAAAAATAAGTTTATAAAGATTTGAGTTGACGATATAACATATATTGTTTAGGTAGTTGGAATTTGTTCGTTTAAAATAAATATTTTAATTGTTTTCAAGCAT
The DNA here is from genome assembly GCA_023525975.1 of Smallanthus sonchifolius. NCBI lineage: Eukaryota > Viridiplantae > Streptophyta > Magnoliopsida > Asterales > Asteraceae > Smallanthus > Smallanthus sonchifolius. Next base: position 108,242,494 of record CM042021.1, read on the forward strand.
TTTAAAAATACAAGTATTGTGGTTATTGAACTGGAGGCGTAATAATCATCAAATGACAAACTTTTGTAATATTTTATTTGTTTCTTTATTAGATACAAATCATCAATATCGCAAGAAAGAAATAAAAGTATTAAAGTTTTACTTTGAAGAATAAAACACCATAATTTTAAACTCAGTTAAAACATCATAAATTTAAACCTATGGTGTTCTGGTGAAACACCATACTTTAAACACATGGTGTTCATGTATAACACAATACTTTAAAAAATGACATTTAAAAAAAATATAGCAATATCATACTCATATTAAAAATAAAAAAACATTCGATTTTATGGTAAAATTTAAAAAAAAATAATGTATAAAAAAGTTATGGACGTTTAAAAAATAAGAGGGAAGTTGCATGTGACTTGCATGTATTGAGTCATTTATACCATTTTACATATATACCCTTCTCCCAATTTTTCAATCATCTACACGTGGTGTTCCCCGGTTACTTCCTACAATTTTTCCCCTTTCTAGTCTAACACTCCCCTCTATAAATCATAACTGATTTACAATATAATTGATACAAATATAAATATACTAATATACCACCGCAGTCGAAACAGAGGGTTCACGAATGTTGAGACTAAATTGAAAGTCATCAAACATAACCTGGGGAAATCCTTTTATAAAAATGTCTTCAATCTGATACCTAGAGGGGACATGAAGGATCCGAATCTGACTGCGTTCTATTTTTCCCTGACAAAGTGAATATTCATTTAAATGTGGTTCGTCCTTTGATGTTGCAACAGATTACAGATTAAGTAGATGGCTTTAACATTGTCACAGTAGAGAATAGTGGCATTTGTAGGAGGATGGTGTAGTTCTAAAAGAAGATTACGAAGCCAACAAATTTTCGAGACAACATTCGCCACCCCATACTCAGCTTCTGTACTAGATCGAGATAGGATAGGTTGGCGCTTCGAGAACCAAGAGATCAAGTTCTCTCCTAAGTAAACACAGTAGTCGGATGTGGAACATCGTGTGTCGGGACACCCACCCCGGTTAGCATTAGTGTAGGAGACAATGTTACTGAAGTGGGATTTGGTGATAGTCAGGACAAATGAAATAGTACATTGTACATAACGAAGAATGCGTTTGAGAGCATGCATGCATGTGAGTTGTACGAGACGCAAGCATGTGCATGCAAACTTGTTGAACCGCATAGGTGATGTCTGGTCTGGTGAAGGTGAGGTACTGGAGAGCCCCGACAAGCCGCCGGTATTCAGTAGAGTCTTCTAACAAGGAGACGGTAATGACACTAAGTTTAGTGTTTGTGTCCATCGGAGTTACTGTCGGGTTATAAGAAGACATCCCGACCCTTTCAAGTATTTATGCCGCATACTTGTGTTGGGATAAGAACATGGAATCACCCTTTCGTGTCACGACAATCCCGAGATAGAAGCTGAGGGGACGGAGTTCTTTATGGCAAACTCTTTGGACAAAAATGACATAAACCGACAGCGAAGGACATTGGATGAAGTAATGTCCTTACCATGATTGTAGATTGGCAATGTCCTTACCATGATTGTACATGAAGAGAGAGAGAGAGAGTGATCACATTGAATGTGAGAGAACCCCAAGGTGGAAACATAATCACTGAAACGTTGATACCATGCTCTCAGGGCTTGTTTTAAACCATATAACGACTTCTTGAGAAAGCAGACGTGGTCCGGATAGCGATGGTCTCGAAAACCCGTAGGTCGTGCATGTATACGGTCTTATGTAAGCGTCCATGAACAAAGACGTTTTAACGTCCAACTGGTGAATGGGCCACAAATGAGATAACGCAATGCTAAGAACTGTTCGAATCATGGCCGGGTTTACTACAGGACTAAACGTCTCGCCACAGTCAAAACCATCATGTTGATACCTGCCATCACAAACTAAATGCACATTATAGCGCTCAAGGGTACCAGCATAGTTCTGCTTATGTTTAAAAATCATATGCATCGGATAATTTTCATATTAGGTGTAAGCGTACTAACTCCCATGTCTGATTGTTAGTAAGGGCGCGAAACTCATCTTGCATGGCGCCCTTCCAATCAGGGTTTAGGTGGGCTTCGGTTGGGGGTTTAGGAGGCTTCGGTTCGGTTACGAGGTATAGAAGAGATGGAAGGAGAGGCATGTAGATTAAATAGTATCTTAGGTTTGGAATTTTCGGCCATTGAACATGTATTCATTGATCGACGATGGGGAGCATTGTGCTAGGTGTTGGAACGGACGAGAAGTAGGGTGAGTTTTTGAAAGGGGCATGGGTTGGAGGGGTGGTGACGGATGGAGCAGGTTGAGGGGTGGAGACACGTGTAGGTGATAGATGGTGCGGGTCGGCATTTGGTGAACTAGGCAGGGGAGCGGCCGGTGAGATAGGTGAGGAGGTAGTGGGTGGGGAGGAGGGGACGAGTGGGAAATAGGTGTGGGTTAAGGTGTAGAGTTTGAGTGGGTAGACCAAAAGGACGGGTGTAGAGACGAGTCAGTTAGGAATTCATACGACAGACTGGGTTGGATAGGGAGGAAAAAACAAGATTTCTCACGTAAAAAATGACGTGACGAGAGATGATGATTTGACGAGTAGTAAGATTATAGCATTCGTAACCCCCCCCCTCCCCCAATGATTAGAGGGGTAACCAAGAAGACACAAGGTGTGGGATGTTTTTCAAGTTTGTTGGTAGATGTGGAAGGGAAAAAAGGGTAACATAGGTAGTCGAAAACCTGAAGGTTGTCGTAAGAGGGTCTCCGTTGATAAAGGAGATCAGTAGAGTGGCAAAGTTTAAAACTTTGCTTGGTAGGATGTTCAGAAGATAGGTTACCATTTGAAGTGCATGGTGCCAAAAAATGTGCGAATGATGTTGTTGATAGACCGGATTTTATGATCCGCTTTAACATTTTGAGAGGATGTGTGAGGGCAAGAAAAATTAACACCATGCCATGTTTGTGTGAAAAAATTATTTAAAGAATTGTTTGCATATTCCCTACCATTATCACATTGACAACATTTAATGGTACGGTTAAATTGGGTTTTAATATGGTTATGAAATTGAAGAAAATAAAGAAAGCTTGTGATTTGTTGGCTAGAGGATAAGTTCAAATAAGGTCTGTTTTGTCGTCCAAAAATAAAATGTAATATCGATGTCCCCCATGCTAATAACCGTGGAGGTCCATGATCGAGAAGTACCAGTCAAATAAGAGTTGTAAATGTGTGTTCCTAAGTATCTTAACTAGTTAGGGCAAGTAGGGTGTCGATCCCACAAGAAGTTAGTGGATGGTGTTGAATCATAGTCGATTGTTTATCTTTACTAACTAAAATACCTAATCTTAAAACTTGACTGTTTGATTGATTTCAAAAGCTTTTGGACTAATTTGCATGTGCTTGAAAGTAAAAACATGAACTTGCAATTGGTTTGTAAATAATATTTGGAAAACAGATCATACCCGGGTTTCAGGTTTATGACGCACTTCATATAACCTAATTACTACCAGTTCGGAATTCACATAGACATGAACAGATAATTAACCTAGATAATAGATAAAAGAAAGACTACTTAATCTGATTATGTTGGCTAGACGATACGAAACCGAACAAGAACACAAATGAGATGCTATCTAAATAATTTCCAATTATATTCAAATAATCAACCACGTACCTATTGCTAATTGTGACATCCAGCATTTCAGGTCAATATCTATATCCATAATTGTATGTTCATATACTATATTTCCTGGTTTATTATTTTGACATAGTATTGTCAAGGAGGCTAGCAAAGGAACACACATATTGTTTTAGTAATTTTAAGAATTACTAGGAAATAAACAATGATAACCCGCAAGGTACGTTCATTGATGATTAACAAGATTTTATTTAAATAAAGTCTAGTGACACTTTATAATATAAAAACTTAAATATTGGTAACTAAACTCTTAAAAGTTGACGTCTAAATGTTTATTACATGACGTTAAGTTATTTTTAGGTGTATACATGTATATTATAGTTAAAATATTAACTATGTCGAGTTTAACTAGTAGATTATTAAAACTAGTCATCACAAATCCCATCAACACTGTAATGATGACACATGAGGTGACAACACCTAACAGGTCAAATCCACTAGTCATCACAAGTCTTATAAACATTGTAATGATTACACATGATGTGACAACACCTAACACGTCAAATCGACTAGTCATCACAAGTCCCATCAATATTGTAATGATGAGACATGATGTGACAACACCTAACAGGTCAAATCCACTAGTCATCATGAAGCCCATGCCTTGTCAAATGGAAAGTCCAATCAGGTCAAATCGTCTATGCTTTGTAATAATTACTTGATGTGACAAGACCAAACCCCCCACCCTACCCCCTCTCTTGGCCAAGAATGGCCCTAGTGGGACCCACCCACTCATCTAATCAACCACTACTCATGATGATATTGTAAGTGTTAGGTCTATTCAAGCCTTTTTCATGTAAACGTCACATCACATCCTTTCATCCTTGCCTAGTAATGATGATGATGGGACAACACACCATCTCTATCTTTCTCTCTCTATATATATATAGACATACACACACATATGCACACACTTGCACACTAAAAAATCCAAGAACAAATATAAAGAGTTTGAGTTAGAGGTTGAAGATTCAAAGAAGATAGGGAGCTAGGAATCGGGTTTTTGTAGCAAAACGAGCATCTATCATCTTCTACTAGTAAATCTTCACCTAGTTTTGTCTAGTGGTATGAATTTGTCATGAACCTTTCTTTTCATCTTCATGTTCTTGTTGAAAGCATGTTGTTCACCAAGAAAAACAAAGGAGTTTTAAAGATTAAAAGAGTCTTTATGAAGCCTAACCTTATTAAGTTTAAAAATTAGGGTTTTGGTATAAAAATGTATATATGGGTCGAAAATAATAAAAGTACATGTATCAATTGTTGTTTTGATCATTTTATGATAAGTTATTGCAAATCACATGATATTAAGATTTAAAAACAAGGGGAAAAAATATCTATACCTAGATTTATAGGCCTAGATATGCAAGCAGATATGTATGAATGTTTGATTTGATTAATGATTTCGAAATGATCAAGTAGATGGATACATGTATAAGGAATGTAATATGTATATATATCTATGAATAGATATTCTCGTGTGAGCATTTGATGATAAAATGGAAATGTTAACTTGAGAAGTATGGTTAATACTTGGATAAGTGAAATATATATAAATTTATGTGTATATAAATTGTAACCAAAGTGTATATGTATGTGTGTATTTTTAGTTGATTAACATGGAATCTCTAAAGATATGTATGCATGTTTAGAAACCGGAATATATATATATATATATATATATATATATATATATGGGTGCATGATCATAAGTTGTAAAACTTGGAAAAACTAGAAATAATATGCATGTAAATATATATAAATAGAAGTCATACTATACATATATGTGAGAATGATGGAAAAAGTATTAACTCGAGATGAGTAATGGAGTAACTAGATGATGGAAATCATTCATATGTTTCTAAGTTGCTTATAGATGATAACATAGGACGTTGTCATGAATGCAAGAAATCTAAGTGCGTTCGGTTAAAAATGAATAAATGATCGCATGTTAATATTTAAACACCCTTTGAAATGTTGTAAATATTTGTATGCATATATTGGTATAAATAAATGCATGTTGAATAAAAACAAGTTAATAAATGTCGTTCAGAACAAGTATTTGCATGCGGACGTGTTAACATAGTTTATGTGCACGTAGGAAAATTGACATGCGTAGAAGATACTTGAACGATATTTGTGATTTTATATAATTACTGGTAAGAAATAATTATATGTCCGATCATAATATAAATATATTATGAGTTATCGCAAAAATAATATTTATTTTGGTACACCTAACAAGTCACCAACATGGAAACCTAATATTTTCTCGGAAAATATATAAGCGTCAAGACTAGAAAAATAATCACCAACGAGTCGTCACACGAAAAGATTGTTTTAATAAACAAAGACGTACTTAACGGGATTCGTTAAGTCGAGTGAACAACTTGCATTTAAGACGGGTAGTCTTAACACATTAGTACCCTTGTGTGATTAGGGTACGGATAGACAGGAACTTTTAGCACAATGTTATTTGCTAGATTTCATCGGACACAAGGTGAGTTTCACGACCCCTTTTGCTTTTTTAATGTTTTGTAAACTGCGGGGGAGAAACATACTTACATATTATATATTACATTATTGTTTAATACATTTGGAAACTTTGTTGTTTTATACACTTGAGAAAACATTGCAAACATTTTTTATATGATAACAAGGAAACAAGACACTAACATTATGTTGTACACGAGGAACAATATAGCGCTTAAAGTCCCCGGATTAACACTTTTTGTAACCATTAGCTATGATCTTAGCCTGGGAATCTATGGATAGTACTATTGGGGGTGACGTCCCCGGTCATGGTTAGTCGCGCTAACCGGGGGTCCACATGGCCGAATGACCGCATATTGTCTTATTCTCGTGGTTTAGCGATGGAGGGGCATTCATTTGTCATAGTTTGGTTACGGTTTCATGTACGAACATAGGTATTTGTAAGCCTAGCTAGCTTACGAATGGATCAATAACACTTGTTTCGTTTATCATATGCGTTTAGAATTAAAACTACTTATTTTATGACGGTTAAGTCATGGATACGTTTTCGTGTGAAAACTACTTATTTTATGACGGTTAAGTCATGGAAATGTTTTCGGGTGAAAACTACTTATTTTATGACGGTTAAGTCATGGATACGTTTTCGGGTGAAAACTACTTATTTTATGACGGTTAAGTCATGGATACGTTTTCGGGTGAAAACTACTTACTTTATGACGGTTAAGTCATGGATACGTTTTCGGGTGAAAACTACTTACTTTATGACGGTTAAGTCATGGATACGTTTTCGGGTGAAAACTACTTATTTTATTACGGTTAAGTCATGGATACGTTTTCGGGGAAAATTACTTATTTTATGACGGTTAAGTCATGTATACGTTTTCTGAAAAAACTAGTTATTTTTATGACGGTTAAGTCATGTATACGTTTCTAGGGAAAACTACTTATTTTTATGACGGTTAGGTCATGGATACGTTTTCGAGGAAAACTACTTATTATTTATGACGGTTAAGTCATGTATAGTTTTTCGAGGAAAACTACTTAGTTTTATGACGGTAAAGTCATGTACATGTTTTTGGGAAAAACTATTAGCACTGTTATAACTAACTCTGTGAACTCACAAACCTTTGTGTTGACACTTTAAAGTATGTTTCTCAGGTAACCCTTAGCATGGCACGGTTGGAATAGGCTAGCTATGTTGGATCAATTCCCAGTAGCTGGAAGGACATAGAATATCAAGTCTCAAGTCTATCGTTGATCTAGAAGAACCTAGATCATTGTATTACTTAGTTTTAGTATTTGTATGTGTAATCAAGTCGTAGAAATCACTATTACAGCTTCCGCTATCGTGTAATGAACCAATCGTTGCAACCTGTATTTATTTACAAAGTAAATAAATTTGGGGGTGTCACAGATTGGTATCAGAGCAAGGGTTTTAGCGAATTAGGTTTCCTTAGTGACACCTAGGCTCTAACCGGAGTCATTTAGGGACCAAGATTTCTAAGGCTTGCATCACACTAAGAACACCTAAGACTTGAGAATGGGAATTCCAACCGTTGCCGAACAACTTGTGTAGACTATTAGTGTATGGAGTTACACTAGGGTATCATTAGCTACACTAATGCATAACACAATTACATGGCACATGTAACTAACACTTAACACGAACAACGACGTGGAAATAATAAACACATACAACGTTTTTCAACAAAGTGTTTCTGTTCGAATTACGAATTAAGGATAACGGGTACTCAGTACACTACAACCCTAGAAGATTGAGTTACGAGCTGAGCTTGGGCGACGATGGTAGTAATCGCCAGTTATCGATCTTGGTACCACAACAGGCTGAACCTGTACCGATACCTGCACCACACCTACAACTACTCCAGCCGTGGAGGCAGCTTTCTTTTTGACATATGTGCGGTGTAAATACTCTCCTTCATAAGTTGCCGGATTGGATGCATAGACTTTCGCCATGAGATATGGCAGACAGGATTGCCTAGACAGAAGGGAATCCTAGGTGGATAAGCAGGACTAAATGGGAGAGAACTCTAAGGGTCAGGAGACCTAGACATTCATCAGGATCATGTGGATCAATACGTACATACAGACTTGGAGCATGAGTTGCTCGACACTGATTTGAGGATCTCTGCCCTACACATAGTGCCTGGCTTCCATACACATTTTATTCTTGAGACACACTAGTGGTGTCTCTCTACCATTAACCTCATCTGGAAACAACCATATTCGGCAGATTCATGAGTATTGGTACACATAATTAAGAGTAATCCGATAGAACAATACACATTCCTGCACAAGTGTGCAAACACGATCTAATGAACATTTCAAATCCCATTGATTTAAAAGCTGTGGATATAGGGAACACTACAGTGATCATGCAAAGTAAATTATCATTACGGGTGCACACGTAATTATAATTTGCAGTGCATGGGAACTTTAGTGAGTCTTGCTGTCCAAGCTAATGATCAACCCATGTTCTCGGTCAATTGATTAAGGATTGGATCTTAACAAATCGGACTTCTCAATTAGGTGTTCATAAAGCATTCTCCTAGTTTTGGAGGAACGAGAGAAATTCAAATTGAATTCAACCAATCCTTAGTGAGTACTGAACAACGAAGGAATTCGCACATTCATTCTTTGAGATTCTACTTGTCAGGAAGGCTTCAAATTGAGCGTTACCACAACTAACACATACAATTATTTTGGGAGATTATAACGTAATCTCAGGATCCATCATACATTTCAGTCTCATAGTTGCTTGAAAGTTACGCAAGGAGTTCTATGCACTAACTTCAGTAATGGGGCAGAAGATTATTCTGACCCGCATACACATGGCACCTATGGGATATTGTTGAAGCTCGACATGAGACAAGTAGGTAATCTGACATTTCAGGATATTGGTCAAACAGGGTTACTCTCACAACCTTTGACATTCAGTACACGTTTATGTCTGACTATTCTTTCGGTGATGAATAAGCCATGATTTATTCTCAAGCGAGTGCCAAAGAAACCTAAGTGTGGATTAACGACTATTGTCTCAATAATAGAATAACGACGTACAAAACTCTTAAAGGAGTCCCAAATGCGGAATTTCTTGCTAATCTCATTAGCTCATGATATGCACAAGGGACGCAAGCATGCGTTGTTCACAACAGACCACTGTCCACAAGAATTCGAGAAGGATAGTTTGATACACTTTGTACCCACACTTTCCCAAAGATCATCTTGTTGAATGGATCCTAGTTTTCAGCCTAGAGGAGAGGCGTGGTCACCTCTCTCACTCCCAGTCTTCTATAAATAAGGAGCTCTAGGGCATCTATTGTTAAGAAATGACTTCTTAACGCAGGCTCTGGAAAAATACAAATTTTTTATGTTTAACACTCATTACCTCAATGTTATGACCTGAGTCCTTGTACTAAGGACTTCAGGCTAGGACCGGTAAGAGTGGAATACATAATGGTAAGTCACCAAAGTACCATTCGAACGCCAGGGAAGTGCAGACACACTGTATGACTAGTAGTTGGCCATCAACCCTTTCTGCCAACTTAAAGGGTTGACAAACCCATAGACCATTTTGGGGAAAGCACTAATTCGATGAGATCATTCTCATAGTATCGTTGTTCATTTCCTCACATAAACGGAATGTGAATATTCCAAACAAACATAGAACTTCGTATGGCTTACATACTTCGAGAGTATGGTGGTCAAGCCATGAGTTTACATATCAGGAAGTTACAACCCAAAGGCTAGTCTGCCTCGAAAAGGTGGTACAAGCAAAGGGTAAAGGGGTGATTAGACTCGAACTTTGCTAGTAAGAGCACACAGGGAACTTCGAAATATTAAATCCATTATGACCCATTTTAATGGAAGATCCTAGATAACATGAAACCTGAAATAAGAATAAAGTCTTAGTCCGAGAAAATGCTTTCGAAAAGCATAAGAGGGACAAACATAATGTAGAACCAAACACTGATGGCTACAAAATTCTCTAAGTACAAATGTTGCTGATCTCAGAGTTTGTTGCTGACCAACAAACTGCTACGGCCAAGCTTATCTGCTGCGGATACTTGTTCTCCTGCTGAAGAACAAATCTGCTGCGGATAGCCTTATCTGCTGAAGACCAGAGTTGCTGCAGATAGGCTTCTCAGCAGCATCAACACTTGATGCTGCTGATAGGCAAATCATCAGCAGCTTTGGATGGTCACATCTTGCTGCTAATCCTCATCTTTGCTATTGACAGCCGTGTGCCTTGAAGACAAATCGTTGCAACTGACTATCTATGCCAAGCGTCACTGACAACTTTCTGCAAAAGCAACTGACACACTCAAAGCAGAAGGAACCTCAATGGCACAACCAATGACAGACAACAACGCTCTTCTCCAAGCATGCAAGTAATAATGCAATAAAGAAGACGCTTCAATAAAGTTAACTAGTTTTAGACTAAACGTGTAATAGTTAGCTATATACATCAGATCAACGGTCTGTGTTAGATCTGATCCTTAGAATCAAGGGGCTGTCTTGATTCTAAGTGAGTATAAATACTGTGTAAACACTTCATTGTAAGTGTGCTTTTTCGATTGAGTTTTCATTTGTAATCGTTTATTTGCAAAAGCTTAATACAACAGTGTTCTTATAAGTATTCTTTCTGCTTACTCGATTATACTTGTGTAGTTGTTATTGTTTCCGCCAATTTCAACTAAGAACAGAACCATCTTGTACTTTCACGATCCTACAAGTGGTATCAGAGCTTTGGCTCAGATTAAACAAACTCACACTTGTTTAATCACTTCTGGTTCTATTCTAAACTCTCTCTTTCATCAAGTCACCAAGAACAAAGATGGCACAGAGCAATGGATTTGAAGACATCGGCAGCATCAACCGACCACCAAGATTGGTATCTGGGGAAGACTATGACACGTGGAAGAATCGCATGGAAAGTTTTTTCTGCTATCAGGAGTACGGAATGTGGAAATCCATCAGGGTTGGACCCTACACTCCCATGGTGGCCTCTGCTGACTCTGGAGGACCACCAGTTCCAAAGGAGCCCTCCAAGTACTCAGAAGAGGACATAAAGAAGATGGAGGTGGACTTCAAGGCACTAGGAGCTATCCAAATGTGCCTTCCAAATGAAGTTTTTCATAACTTTAGAAGTTACAAAACTGCTAAAGAGCTCTGGGAGGCTCTTGAGAAGATGTTTGCTGGTTCAGAGGAAGTCAAAGAAAACAGAAAAGACATCCTGAAGCAGCAGTATGAAAACTTCGTATGGAAGGAAGGTGAGTCTCTAACTGTTCTATACAACAGATTTACCTATCTTGTAGGAGAGCTGCAGTGCTCAAAGGTGAAGCTAGAGAATGAAGATATTCTCAAGAAGTTCATCAGGTCTCTACCAAGCTGATGTACACTTTACACAGTGTCAAACAGAAGAACTGAGAATCTGAAGACTCTGCAGATGACTGAGCTCTTTGGAATGATAAAAACCTATGAGCTAGAGATGATTCAGGCAAAAGAAAGAAGCTCAAGCTACCAAACAGCCTCAACATCCACCACCACCTCCTCTGCCCTCCATTCTGAGCACTCAGGTCCTAGTTCAAGCAACTATTATCCTCCCATCATCACTCATCCTCAAACTCCAATCTCTCAAACAAACACATCTCCATTCCTCCTAGAAGCTCCTCCTCAAACATCAACCTCTGCTGCTTTTGTTTCTAAAAACTCAAGCAACATGTCCTTTATCAAGGAGGATCTGGAATGCTTTCATCCAGATGATTTAGAAGAAATAGTCATACAGCACTCGTATGCCATGCTCTCTATAAGAGCAAAAAGGTTCTACTCTAGAACCGGAAGACCCATTCCAAGTAACAACTCCAACACCAGAGTTGGCTTGGATAAAAGCAAACTAAGATGTTACAACTGTAACCTACTGGGTCACTTTGCTAGAGAATGCAAGACACCAAGAGTAAATCCAACTACTCCTCAGTCAAGACAAGCTCACCAAGCCCAGCCCAGACAACAACAACACCAAGTTACTCCTCCAGTTCAAACTGTAGCCTGTGCAACTGTTGGAACTTCTGAGTTCGACTGGAGCTTCCAGTATGAAGAACTGCATGTCAACAATCAAGCTCTTATGGCAGACACTACAGAGATACCACCTCAGGTATTTGAACATCTTTGCTCTCAAGCCTGTATTGATAAAGTTTTGGGTTATAGAAAGCATAACCAAAACCTTATAGATCAAAATGAAGAGTTTCATCAGTTCAAAAAAGTTGAAAATGCTTATAAAGAAAAGATTAACTGCCTTAAGAAAGAGATTTCATTGCTAAAACACGAACAAACTAATCTTGAAACTCGGATTGATGATCTACTGGTCAAACTAAAAGCTACCAGAGCTGAACTGGCAGAACAGAAAGTTCATGTTGAAAAATATGAATTTTCCTCCAAAAAGTTACAAAGACTTTTAGATATTCAAGTCCATGAGAAGGTAAAGACTGGACTTGGGTATAACAATGATCAGTACAAGTCTGTTCCTCCTCCTGCTGACTATATTGCCATTTACGAACCAAGCTTCAATGTTGCAAATCTTGACACTGCAAACCGAAACCTTGATCCTTCAACAGATGAACCTTTCGTTGAAGACTGCACTACCTCATCGGAATCTGAGTCAACCTACTCAGACCATGATGAAACCAGTGCAGCTCCATCTGAAGCTATTCTGAATAAAGTTGAAGTTCCTGCTGTTACTCCAACTGTTCCAGCCCTGTACCATTCAAACAGATCAAGATATGCTATCCTCCAGATGGAAGAAAGCTAAACATTGAAAAGGGACAGACATCAGGACCCACAAACCCCAAGCCTCAGTCAAAGTCGATCACAAAGAGGAAGGTATTTGATATATGTCGTAAGCCTGAAGAAAAAGTTTCATATGTTCAAAAGACCCTAGAAGAAGCCACTTTTGAACATAACAAAGCTCATCCATGGAACTTCAAGGATCTGTTCCAAAGAAAGGACTATGTCTACCTTTCAAGAGACAAACTGGCAAGATCATGCTTTGTGTGTGGCAGATATAATCACACTGCCAGCACCTGCTTTCATTACCTAGAATACCAAAGAAATTCAAAGCGGTATGCCTTTGAAAAGACTAACAAAAACAAGAAGGTAAGAAGTTACGAGGTCAAAGCAACTAAGTTTAGGGAGTCTCTATCTCCCCCAAGAGTGAAGCTGCCTAAATCTCAACAAACTTGCATCATTTGTGGTGAATCAGACCACTTTGCTGCAAAATGTAAGTTTAACCCCTTCAACCAGATCCTTCATCAAGCCCCTCAAAGAAATAAGGTAAAAAAGGATCAGCATACATTAGTTGTTAGTCAAGTTAAGCCCAAGAAAACAAAGCAGAAGCTTTCAGCAGCAACCAAGTCTGCTGCTGATAAGCTAAAATCCTCCGCAGCAAAATCTGCTGCTGATAAGGCAAAATCCAAGGCAAAGCCTTCAACAGCAAAGAATGCTGACACTTCAACAAAGCCATCAGCAGCAGGATCTACTGTTGACAGGCCAGAAACATCAGTAGCAAAATCTGCTACTGACAATGTGAGGAAAACTAGAAAACCACCAACTCAACAATGGAAGGCAAAGAAACCACCAAGCATCATAATTGGTTCAGTTGAATGAGTCTATCCTTTGTTGTAAATGTGTTTGTCCTTTGTTGTAAATAAAATTTATAAGTCAGCAGCATTTTTGTCCTTCAGCTGCTGATAGGTTTAATCTTCAGCAGCAAAAGATTTGCAGCTGACTGCTTTAAGTCATCAGCAGGAACAGGTTTCCTGCGGATTTCTTTAAGACTGTCAGCAGCAACATCCTTGCTGCGAATTATTAAATCCATCAGCAGCAGATAAGTTTGCTGCTGACAGACTTAACCTTCCACAGCAACCAAGGTTGCAGCGGACATGCTTATTCATCCACAGCAACCAAGTTTGCTGCTGATGGGTAAATTTAAGTCCAAATTAACTTTTACCCACTGTAAAAATTAACGTCAGTCTTTACCATGACTGCCTCGGTGTATTACAGCTATAACAATAAAAAGTAAATAAGGTTGTACTGTACAAGTCATTTTGCTTTTTCTCTCCTCTGCTGTTATAAAAACAATTCAAATTTCCTTACCACCTCTTCACCTTCAATTTCACCCTAAACCCACATCACTTTCTCTCAAGTCCCCACCATATTCAAGCCCTTCATCTTCACCACATTCAAAGCCTCCCATATTCTAACCTTCCCTCCAAATCAAAAAACAATGGCAGACATCAATAACCCTGATGATAAGTTCTCCCCATACCACAACCTGACAGCATATCTTACCAAAGGAAAGAAATCTGAAGGATTTAATGATATGATCGATTTCTTATGTCGATCAAAAATCTACTTTGCCCTCACAACCAACCCTACCATATATATCCCTAATATGGAGGATTTCTGGAGTACTGCCGTCTACTCTACCAAACAGGGGATTCCCCAAATCAAAGCCAGGGTAGACGGCAAGGATATCACCATCTCGGAAGCCACATCCAGAAAACATCTTAAGCTTCAAGATGAAGGAGAAGCCATCTCATACTCAAAGGACGAGTACATGAGGACCTTTGTATCCATAGGGTACACTGGAAATCAAAATGAGTATACAGTAGAGAAGGCGCTGATGGGCCCTCCATGGAAGTATCTTTGTCACACTCTTCTCCAATGCATATCTCAGAAAAGGAGCGGATGGCTTCAGGAGAGCTCCGCACTTGCCTCCGCCTTCCATGGTCTTCTTCTTGCGCTTCTTCGCGCCACCGCGGAGACGGAGGACGAGGTGGAGAGTTAACTCCTTCTGGATGTTGTAATTGGCTAGGGTTATGCCGTCCTCGAGCTGTTTTTTGGCGAAGATTAGACGCTGCTGGTCTGGCGGGATGCCTTCCTTGTCTTGGATCTTTGCCTTCACGTTGTCGATTGTGTCGGAGGATTCGACCTACAACGTGATCGTCTTACCCGTTAGGGTTTTCACGAAGATCTGCATTTTCTCCGATTTGGAGTGATAAGATGAAGTTGTTTCCAAAAAGCTCTTAGGGGTCAATGTTCCATTGTTATCTACAATGCTGAACATACAAAGTACCCCGGGTGATAGTTCAGCAATCCCAGCTGATACTGATCCCACACCCTCCACCTCACATCCTGAACAACAATCTGCTTTCACCATTCGAACCCCTGTGCATACTACTCAGGATGCACAGGCACAAAAATCACCTACACCTCTTTTGGATGATATCGTTCAACCGGAACACAGGGCCCCGGTTGCAATGACATATACTAGGAAAAGGGGTAAGAGAACTCCTTCTTCTCTTGCCTCCAAGGCCCAAACCCAACCTAACAGCCCTCACTCAGAATCACAACATTCTGGTGAGAATATCATAAGGGACAGCCACATTATTAGGGAGACTCCTTTGGATGTCTCTCTATTAGGAACAGGATCACTTCCCGGATCCATAGAACAGTCCCCTGAGCCTTTCCTTTCTCTTCCGAACTTAAGTGTTAAGGAACCTGATCAAGATGGTGTACCTTCTCCAACTACCACTATCTCAGAGGTACTGATTGATCTTGCTTCCAACACACCCAACCCAAGTTCTTCTACCCTGAAGGTCCACTCCAGGAGTTATGCAAGAGTGGATGTGGAAGAGGCTGTCACTACTGCTGGTCCATCAAATGACCAGGAGGACAATGACAACATTGCTAAGACCTCAACCACGGCAACTCACAGTGAGGATGCTTCCTTGGAAACTCCCCTCACTGAGAGGAATCCCAGGTGCCAAGAAACTATGGGTGATGGGGATGAAGAGGCTAGGCCTAAGGCCCCATCTGGATCCAAGGATTCCACAACTATGGATGAGGACAGACTGTAACTTCATATCTTGGAATTGACGGCCAGGGTGACTATGCTAGAGGCTGAAGTGTCCAAACTATGACACCAAGTCTCTATGCATGAAGCACATCAACGCCCAACTTTACCTACTCCCTCCCTTGTATCAGTGGGCACCCAAACTGATGCTTATTTGTCCACTGATGCAACCAAATAGGGGGAGATGGTCCAAATGGAGGAAGACTCAGATAGTCTTGATGACTAGATTCAAGAGCAGACTGTATTTCAAAGAACAATCCTAGTATGGACCAGAGAGGATATGAGGTTGAAAGGATAGTCAGAAACATGCAAAAGCTTCAGCAACAAAGGCAGTAAGAGAATTTTGGTAGCATCAGTCTAGGGGGAGTTTGTAGAACCAAAGACTGATGGCTACAAAATTCTCTAAGTACAAATGCTGCTGATCTCAGAGTTTGCTGCTGACAAACAAACTGCTGCGGACAAGCTTATCTGCTGCGGATACTTGTTCTCCTGCTGAAGAACAAATCTGCTGCGGATAGCCTTATCTGCTGAAGACCAGAGTTGCTGCAGATAGGCTTCTCAGCAGCATTAACACTTGATGCTGCTGATAGGAAAATCATCAGCAGCTTTGGATGGTCACATCTTGCTGCTGATCCTCATCTTTGCTACTGACAGCCGTGTGCCTTGAAGACAACTCGTTGCAACTGACTATCAATGCCAAGCGTCACTGACAACTTTCTGCAAAAGCAACTGACACACTCAAAGCAGAAGGAACCTCAATGGCACAACCAATGACAAACAACAATGCTCTTCTCCAAGCATGCAAGTAATAATGCAATAAAAAAGACGCTTCAATAAAGTTAACTAGTTTTAGACTAAACGTGTAATAGTTAGCTATATACATCAGATCAACGGTCTGTGTTAGATCTGATCCTTAGAATCAAGGGGCTGTCTTGATTCTAAGTGAGTATAAATACTGTGTAAACAGTTCATTGTAAGTGTGCTTTTTCGATTGAGTTTTCATTTGTAATCGTTTATTTGCAAAAGCTTAATACAACAGTGTTCTTAAAAGTATTCTTTCTGCTTACTCGATTATACTTGTGTAGTTGTTATTGTTTCTGCCAATTTCAACTAAGAACAGAACCATCTTGTACTTTCACGATCCTACACATAAAGTTTCGTTTCCATATTGTATCATTACTACACGATCTTCAACTGAAACCTGAACATCTCGTCGAGTAATTCTTTTCTAAGATCTATAGAGATCGGGCTATTGTGCACCATAGTGCATAGATGAATAGAGAGTATGTGTCAGCATACACTCAAGATTCTTAGGCACTATTTCTTTCATTATCAGGAATGAGTATTACATAACTCCATCATATTGAGGGTAATCAAATAAGGGGTTCTTGCACAGTTAATATCAATAGTCAGAGAAGTATTCACCTTGGTTTCGAATACCGACTGCCAAGTGAAAAGAAATCAAACAATTTGAGCCTAAGTTGGGTGATACAGACAGAAATTAGGTACCAAGTAACGGTAACCTATGTGTGTGGTAATGGATGAAGTCCATAAGCCTAAGTACTCCGTTCATCCAGAATCGAATAAAACACATTAGGATCCTGAGGAACTCCATTATGTGGCCAAACATGAAAGGAGAACTTGCTATCTATGTTGGGAGATACCCGACAGTAAAAGCAGAATGTTAGAAATCACCTGAGTAATCACAACAACCGAAGATTCCTCAATGAAAATGGGAACAAATTCCCATGGATATCATTACAAAACTACCCAGAACGTCTAGCGGTTATGATACTATATGGGTAATCGTCAGTCGTTTGACGAAATCTGCTCACTCCCTGCCAATCAAGGAGACATATAAAACTAAGAAGCATGCAATGCTAAATATTAAGGAAATTGGGGCTAGGCATAGTACGCCAGTTTCCATTATCTCAAGTAGGGATAGTCGATTCGTGTCAAGAATATGGCAGTCAGTACAAGAAGCCTTGGGCACACGTCTTGACATGAGCATTGCATATCATCCCCAAACGGACGGTCAAGGTAAAAGGACCATCTAAATTTTAAAAGATGTGCTCCATGCGTGTGTGATCGATTTTGGAGGAAATTCAGATACTCACCTCCATTGGCTGAGTTTTCATACAATAACAGTTACCACACCAGCATCAAAGTCACTATGTTGGGCGGAAGTTGGCGACAACCATTTAACTGGTCCTGAGGTTATTCAGGAAACCACTGACAAGATTTTCAAAATCAAGGATCGTCTGAAGGCCGCCCGTGACAGGCAAAAGAGTTACGCGGATAACAGACGAAGACCATTAGAATTCCAAGTTGGGGACCGGGTCATGTTGAAGGTCTCACCTTGGAAGGGAGTTGCAAGGTTTGGCAACCGTGGCAAGCTTAACCCTAGGTACATTGGAGCATTTGAAATATTGGTTAGGGTTGGCCCTGTAGCATACATGCTCAAGTTGCCACAGGAAATAAACAATGTACATGATACGTATCATGTGTCAAATCTCAAGAAGTACTTATCAGACGAGACATTAATTATACCGCCTGATGAAATTCACATAGATGACAAGCTGCACTTCGTTGAGGAACCCATTGAAGTCACAGATTGGTAGGTTTAGAAAACAAGGCGTAGCCTTGTTAAATTGGCTAAGGTACGTTGGAATTCAAACTGTGGCCCTGAGTATACATGGGAACGAGAAGATCAAATGAAAGCCAAGTACCCGTCCTTGTTCACGAACACTCCAAGTCAATATGACATCAACTGAATTTCGGGACTAAATTCTATTTAACATGGGGAGAATGTGACACCCAGCATTTCAGGTCAATATCCATATCCATAATTGTACATTCATATATTATATTTCCTGGTTTATTATTTTGACATAGTATTGTCAAGGAGGCTATCAAAGGAACACACATATTGTTTTAGTAATTTTAAGAATTACTAGGAAATAAACATTGATAACCCGCAAGGTACGTTCGTTGGTGATTAACAATATTTTGTAGAGTCTTATTATTATATAAGTTGTTGTCATCAATGTATTTCTTTTGAACAATGTTTAGTTAGTTTATTTACTTGTAATTTCTTTTAATGTAATTTCCTGTTTTATTTCTAAGTCTAGGCCATCGAAACTATCTAGTTTTGATTGAGATGTTTAGTTTTGACATGCTTGTTTCACTCTTGTAAATGCTTCACCGAAACTAGTAGTTTCGCTAAGCATAGTTTCGATGCCTGTCAACTTACTATAAATAGCCTAGTTTGAGAATTTCTAGGGTGTGTGTAGCGGTTGTAACCCTGAATTTTCTCTTTCATTGTTCTTGAAGAATCAATACAATCTGCATTTGTTTAATGCTTTGTTCTTACATTTTCACAACATATTTGTGTTGATTCCTGTGTGGTTAGCTGTTATCTTCATCATTTCTATTTCTGCCCTCTGTTTCACCACCATACACACAGATTCCGCCTGTGTGTGTGTGTAATCGATCTTTTGTGAGATTTCTGATTAAAATCTGGACCTGCAGATTTATTTAAATAAAGTCTAGTGACGCTTTATAATATAAAAACTTAAATATTTGTGGCTAAACTCTTAAAAGTTGACGTTTAAATGTTTATTACATGACGTTAAATTATTTTTAGGTGTATACATGTATATTATAGTTAAAATATTAACTATGTCGGGTTTAACTAGTAGATTATTAAAACTAGTCATCACAAATCCCATCAACACTGTAATGATGACACATAAGGTGACAACACCTAACAGGTCAAATCCACTAGTCATCACAAGTCCCATCAACATTGTAATGATTACAAATGATGTGACAACACCTAACACGTCAAATCCACTAGTCATCACAAGTCCCATCAATATTGTAATGATGAGACATGATGTGACAACACCTAACAGGTCAAATCCACTAGTTATCATGAAGCCCATGCCTTGTCAAATGGAAAGTCCAATCAGGTCAAATCGTCCATGCTTTGTAATAATTACTTGACGTAACAAGACCAAACCCCCCACCCTACCCCCTCTCTTGGCCGAGAATGGCCCTAGTGGGACCCACCCACTCATCTAATCAACCATTTCTCATGATGATGTTGTAAGTGTTAGGTCTATTCAAGCCTTTTTCATGCAAACATCACAACACATCCTTTCATCCTTGCCTAGTAATGATGATGATAGAACAACACACCATCTCTATCTTTCTCTATATATATATATATAGACATACACACATATGCACACACTTGCACACTCAAAAATCCAAGAGCAAATTTAGAGAGTTTGAGTTAGAGGTTGGAGATTCAAATAAGATTTGGAGCTAGGAGTCGGGTTTTTGAAGCAAAACGAGCATCTATCATCTTCTACTAGTAAATCTTCACCTAGCTTTGTCTAGTGGTATGAATCCGTCATGAACCTTTCTTTTGATCTTCATGTTCTTGTTGAAAGCATGTTGTTCACCAAGAAAAACAAAGGATTTTTAAAGATTAAAAGAGACTTTATGAAGCCTAACCTTATTAAGTTTAAAAATTAGGGTTTTGGTATAAAATTGTATATATGGGTCAAAAATAATAAAGGTACATGTATCAATTGTTGTTGTTTTGATCATTTTATGATAAGTTGTTGTTAATCACATGATATTAAGATTTAAAAACAAGAAAAACAAAAATATGTATACCTATATTTATAGGCCTAGATATGCAAGCAGATATGTATACATGTTTGATTTGATTAATGATTTGAAAATGATCAAGTAGATGGGTACATGTATAAGGAATGTAATGTATATATATATATATATATATATATATATATATATATATATATATATATGAATAGATATTCTCGTGTGAGCATTTGATGATAAAATGGAAATGTTAAATTGAGAAGTATGGTTAATACTTGGATAAGTGAAATATATGTAAATATATGTGTATATAAATTGTAACCAAAGTGTATATGTATGTGTGTATTTTTAGTTGATTAACATGGAATCTCTAAAGATATGTATGCATGTTTAGAAACCAAAATATATATATATATATATATATATATGGGTGCATGATCATAAGTTGTAAAACTAGAAATAATATGCATGTAAATATATATAAATAGAAGTCATACTATACATATACGTGAGAATGATGGAAAAAGTATTAACTCGAGATGAGTAATGGAGTAACTAGATGATAAAAATCATTCATATGTTTCTAAGTTGCTTTTAGATGATAACATAGGACGTTGTCATGAATGCAAGAAATCTAAGTGCGTTCGGTTAAAAATGAATAAATGATCGCATGTTAATATTTAAACACCCGTTGAAATGTTGTAAATATTTGTATGCATATATTGGTATAAATAAATGCATGTTGAATAAAAACAAGTTAATAAATGTCGTTCAGAACAAGTATTTGCATGCGGACGTGTTAACATAGTTTATGTGCACGTAGGAAAATTGACATGCGTAAAAGATACTTGAACGATATTTTTGATTTTATATAATTACTGGTAAGAAATAATTATATGTCCATACGTGATCATAATATAAATATATTATGAGTTATCGCAAAAATAATATTTATTTTGGTACACCTAACAAGTCACCAATATAGAAACCTAATATTTTCTCGGAAAATATATAAGCGTCAAGACTTGAAAAATAATCACCAACGAGTCGTCACACGAAAACATTGTTTTAATAAACAAAGACGTACTTAACGGAATTCGTTAAGTCGGGTGAACAACTTGCATTTAAGACGGGTAGTCTTAACACATTTGTACCCTTGTGTGATTAGGGTACGGATAGACAGGAACTTTTAGCACAATGTTATTTGATAGGATTTCATCGGCACAAGGTGAGTTTCACGGCCCTTTTTTACTTTTTTAATGTTTTGTAAACTGTGGGGGAGAAACATACTTACATATTATGTATTACATTATTGTTTAATACATTTGGAAGCTTTGTTGTTTTATACACTTGAGAAAACATTACAAACATTTTTTTATATGATAACAAGGAAATAAGACACTAACATTATGTTGTACATGAGGAACAATATAGCGCTTAAAGTCCCCGGATTAACACTTTTTGTAACCATTAGCTATGGTCTTAGCCTGGGATTCTATGGATAGTACTATTGGGGGTGACGTCCCCGGTCATGGTTAGTCGCGCTAACCGGGGGTCCACATGGCCGAATGACCGCATATTGTCTTATTCTCATGGTTTAGCGAGGGAGGGGCATTCATTTGTCATGGTTTGGTTACGGTTTCATGTACGAACATAGGTATTTGTAAGCGTAGCTAGCTTACGAATGGATCAATAACACTTGTTTCGTTTATCATATTCGTTTAGAATTAAAACTACTTATTTTATGACGGTTAAATCATGGATACGTTTTCGGGTGAAAACTACTTATTTTATGACGGTTAAGTCATGGATACGTTTTCGGGTGAAAACTACTTATTTTATGACGGTTAAGTCATGAATATGTTTTCGGGGTGAAAACTACTTACTTTATGACGGTTAAGTCATGGATACGTTTTTGGGTGAAAACTACTTATTTTATGACGGTTAAGTCATGGATAAGTTTTCGGGAAAAACTACTTATTTTATGACGGTTAAGTCTTGTATACGTTTTCTGGGAAAACTAGTTATTTTTATGACGGTTAAGTCATGTATACGTTTCCAGGGAAAACTACTTATTTTTATGACGGTTAGGTCATGGATACGTTTTCGTGGAAAACTACTTATTATTTATGACGGTTAAGTCATGTATACGTTTCCAGGGAAAACTACTATTTTTATGACGGTTAGGTCATGGATACATTTTCGGGGAAAACTACTTATTATTTATGACGGTTAAGTCATGTATAGTTTTTCGGGGAAAACTACTTAGTTTTATGACGGTAAAGTCATGTTCATGTTTTCTGGAAAAACTATTAGCACTTATATGACTAACTCTGTGAACCCACAAACCTTTGTGTTGACACTTTCAAGTATGTTTCTCAGGTAACCCTTAGCCATGGCACGGTTGGAATAGGCTAGCTATGTTAGATCAGTTCTCAGTAACTGGAAGGACATAGAATATCAAGTCTCAAGTCTGTCGTTGATCTAGAAGAACCTAGATCATTGTATTACTTAGTTTTAGTAATTGTATATGTAATCAAGTCTTAGAAATCAGTATTACAGCTTCCGCTGTCGTGTAATGAACCAATCGTTGCAACCTGTATTTATTTGTTAAGTAAATAAATTTGGGGGTGTGACACTAATGATAAAAACCAAGGACTGGTGGATTAATGATTGAATAAGGAAAATAACTATTTAATCAACTAGTTTAAACCCACAAATTTGAGAACGGAATGATTTACAAAGGATTCATGCCAAAACACAGATAGAAAAAGGTTGAACACGATTGTTATCACTAACCCTACACACGGGGATGATCATGGGTGATTTAGCCTTGCATCTTCATCATCTAATCTTCAGATCTTGATTCGGGACTTAAATTCTTGATTGGGATGATGATTAGAAGCTTCCTAATCACTTGGAAACGTCCGATATTCGTCCAAATAGCCCCATGGGTGAATGAATTCAAAACCCTAGCCTCAAATAGTCGTCCAAAACCGACTTAAACCTTAAATCTCGTGGCTATCGATGTAGCCTATGCCACCATCGGCGTAGGTTACGCTGATCTCTACCCCTTCATGTTCACTAGGTCACCAGCATAGCTACGCCAGCACCGACGTAGCCTACGCCGAGCTCTTGCCTTGTTCTTCTTCCTTCCATTTTACAATTTTGATCCTCGTAGTTCTTGGTTATTTCGTTCAAACTCTTTCCAATTAGCATAATCTCCCTTATTAGTCTTTAAACAACAAACATACCTAAAGTAATCTGATTCTATGCAATTCAACACTAAAAACACATTATTAAATCCAATTAACATTATGAAATCACCCAACCATCACATCTCCGCAGTCGCCATTTGCTTGCCCATAAGCAAACTCTCTTGCAATGCTAGACAATTATTAGACAAAAACATCAAATCACCTATAGACCAGGTGTTAGTTAAGGTTCAAAGTCATACCTAACTCGCAAGACTTACCGCAGTCCATAGATTTACAACCTAACAAGCAAAAATGATACGCGTTTTAAAAACTAGAATTACTAACGAGACTTACCATGGTTTAGAAAAAAGTACAAAAATAAAATAATAAACTCAATTGGTATTTTTATTTTATTGATGTTTTCTTGAAGCTCACTTGTACATTTGGGACTATAACAGCTTCAGATTAACTATCTTTATCTCTGTCGTAGTTTCCTTTTTTCCGTTTGGGTTTGATCAATGGAGGAGTTTGCTTGAGGATAAGAAAAAGTTCAAATGTGGGGATATATGATATGGCTTAAATTATACAAGTTTTTTTATGCATAATCACCCCCATATTTGACTGATTTCTAGGAAAATTCATAGGAAAAGATACTCAGTTTGCTTCCTATTTGAATTTGCAGGCTAAATAGGCCTCCATTTAAAAAAGAACAGAAATATCAAGGAAAATGGAGACTTTTCTGGAAATTAGAAGCAAGACACAGCCATGCATACCTATTCACAACCATGCCCCCTGATGTAAGCATGGAATCAAGCCAGGAAGTTAAAATTGGTCAAACTCAAGAGGCACGGTCATGCCTCCCTATGCACGGTCGTGCATGTACCCCCAACGCATACTGGAAAAGCTAAAGATTCGCGTCAATACACTGTCAAAAAAAGTTGATAGGCACGGCCGTGCATCCCCCTATTTTTAACCTATAAATAGCAACTCAAGTCTCATTCGTTGGTGTGCACTTTCAGGAGCAATCCACCCTTCTACCCCCATATTCTGTAAGTATTAGTGTACCAAGTAATGTAGAATCCTAACCCATCATATCTAAGTGTCTAGAGGCAATTATACTCACTTCACTTTGTCTTTGGTTTGATCCTTAGATCATTCCATGATTATATCACGAAGTGTTAGTGTAGTCATTTGTATAGCCATTCTTTGCTAGTTCTCTTGTATCACTTGGGTTTTGATGAACCTTGGTTTATTTTAATGTTTTAAATTAATGAATGATGTGTTTATCTTTCTTGGTTAATTTTTTACTATGACCTTCCTTTATGGATGTGAGTACTTGATTTATGGTCACCAAAGTCTTAAATCTTGTGAGTGTCTTAACAAGACATCTTGTTAAGCATTCCTTCAAAGTTGTATGTCTTTATACAAACCTTTGGTACTATACTAGGCATGGTTAGTAAATGATTTAAACTTGGGTTGGTTGTGATTTGGGCACTTAAGAAAGGTATTTTGAGTCTTGGTCGAACCTTGTGTTTTGTGTCGGTATTCCTTCTATTCTTTTGTCTTGACTTGCGAAGTACTCTTAGCTGGAGCCACGATGTTTAAGGCTTGAGGTGAGAGAAATATTTATATAAAGTATGTTGTTGTCAAAATATTTTATTCCAATCTTGAGGAGGGTTATGAATGGACATCCATCTTAGTCTTCCAAAAGATTGAGGGTCATGATAACCCTATTCGAGAGTCTGTCTATTAGTCAGACCATTAGTCAGACATCTGGTGCTGCATTAATTTTGTAACTAATCACATCCTAATATAGTCTAGTTCGGGATTCAGATCAGTATTCAGACATCTAGTGATGCATGAACCCCGTAACTAACTACATCATTAATCCTAAAACATAAACATACACCAAGCGGATTCGAACCTAAATGATATCTTGTTTTGTTGATTTTTTTTCTATTCTACTATTTTTTTCTCTTTCTTTTTATTTATCTCACAAATTCCATCCATCTTTTATTTTAGTCAGAAGATAACAAGGATTGAGTATTGGGAGCCATTGTGTCCATTTGTTTGATACCTGGTACTTACTTAAACTATATTACGTTACGATAGGTGCACTTGCCTATTACGTGTAGTTAGTTAAAGTAACTAGGAATTTTACCTGAATCGCGTTGCGGCGGTGTTGAATTACTCACGGTACCTCAATGGTAACGGCGTCCGCTATAGCCTAAAAAAAGTTACTATTTATTTCCTAAGGTTTTTAAATAATAAGAAGAATAATCGTTTTATAAATTTAAAGCTTAAAAAAACTTGTATAAAAATATATACAAACACAACACATTAGTCTCTTTCCGACATTTCTAGTCAAACCTCCACTATTTTAGTTAGTGTTTAAAGGTTGCAATAAAGAGAAAATTTGGTCTTTTTCCTTATTGAATTCTAGAGATAAAACTATAGCCGAACTGATGCAGTCGATGCACGGATTGTCCGTGACATCGACCATAGTAGTCTTGACAAAATTTTAAATCACTCTCTTGAGCCTATTTAAAGCACTGATCTTTCAACACTTTATCTTAGCTCTTGCTAACCCAAGAATATAGAACACTTTCAATATATTCTTGAGTAATTATACATAATCAAATATATATCTCAAAATAAAGCAAGAGAAAGAAGATTAAGTAAGAGCTAAACCTTTTTTTTCTTATTTCTACAATTGATAAACACTTGTAATAGTTAATTACTTCTAAGATAATGAGAAGTTATTTGGTGATCCCTTTCATCTTGTAATAAAGGAAAGGTATAAATTAATGATCTCTACCTCGTTAGAGAGTTGCGTTTATCTCTACCCCTTATACCCCTTAGAGAGAGATTGTGTTGATCGTTACCCTCTAGAGAGGAAATGTTACACCCTTAATTTATTCAAAACACGTTATATTTAACTCAAAATTTTCATTCTTAAAACATAAGCGGAAGTGTATACATTATAACGTAATTACAATCCCCATATGTAACAATAGTTAAAAAAACAGTGATTAGTTGAGTAAGTATATACATCTATTAACATATAACAACCTCCCATTTATCATTATAACAAAAGTGGTTTATATCCAAAAGTATTGTTCGATCTCTAAACATCATACTAAGGCTCGTTCCCTTCTAATTCTTTCCATTGTGGTGATTTACGTGAAAAACACCATTTAAACTCCTTTACCAATGCTAAGTGAATATATACATATTATACTTTTAATCTCGGTCAACAATTCCAAAGAACATGTGGCTTTAACACCCAAAACCAAAAAAAAATGTTACACCGGGCTGATTTTATTTATTTATTTGGTTTAATAATAATAATAATATACTATTTTATTTTTAATAAAAAATCACTAACATAATTTTTTTAACTTAAGTTACGTCGACTTTTAAAAAACATATGAAAAGGTGACCGACTAACTTTATAGGTTGATTGACATGTCACTGTTTCTTGCCATGATGGATGGCGAGAAACTGGTTTCTTGGTTTTGAGGATGGCGAGCTTCTATAGGGGTACAAGACAAAAAAAACTTAATATCTTATGTCAATGGCGAGAATCAGCAGAAGCTCACCACCCCCACCGGCGAGAAAGTTACGTGTGGGAAAGAGGAAAGTCTTGCATGGGAATGGCGAGAAAATGGGTTTCTCACCACCCCCACCGGCGAGTTTCAGCAAAAACCCGACACCTCTTCTGCCACCTACCTGCCAAGCCTACTATACTCACTTTCTCGTCATGGTCAAGGGTGATGAGCCCTCAAGTGCAAGCACATCTCATCCATGCCCTCATGTGAAGAAAGTAGTAAGCGTAAGCTCATTTATAAAAAAAAATTCAATTTCGTACCTAATCAATTCATACATATTGTACATCACTAGTGGGTTGGCCGCGCAAAGCGTCGTGTATCACAGAGACTCTTTTGGATAGCGCGATCTAACCTGAACTCTCTTAAACACTGATTATATTTGGGTATTATTATTATTATAGCTATGTAAATATTTAGTAATTATATACTTAAACGTTTAAATAAGATAATACTTAATTTAAATAGTATTTAGTTATAAAAATATAAATAGTAAATGTAAATTTAAATCTTAATTTTAATTATTATAAATAAAATAATACTTAATGTAGTGAATTAAATAATCTCATGTACATTAAATAATGGTAATTATTGAGTGTTGGGCTTTAATTGTAAAGATGAGGTTAAATGGTAATTGAACACATTTTATGCATTGGTAAGATTTACCTTATGCACAACAATTTGTGTTAGGTGTATTAAAATTTTTGATAAATTACAAATATGATTTTATATAATAGTATAGATATAGATAACCAACATTCATATAACATATATATAATGGCATGTAACTATTCAATTCAAAATGATTCATTTATGATTTCATACTATCACACCGTAACCAACATTCATATAACTTATATTATGTCATTCAATTCAACATGATTCATTTATGACTTCACATTCACATTTGTTTATTTCTTACTTTGTATTTTGTTAAAACTAGATGGTTATACCCGCGCCCCGCGGCGGGTGTCGTGTTCATTATCGTCGAAAACCATAAAATCGAATACCGATATAGGTTCCGATAATATCAATACCAACAATGATGTTGGTCGCTCATAATATGTTTGAATCGTCACGGTACCACAACAGTAACGGCACTCGCTACACACAACGATACGAAAAAACTCCATTTTGAATACAACTCCGTTTTTAAAAAAAAAAATTATATCGGAACATTGAAAAAAAAAACTAAAAACAGCCGCACACTCTGTATTATGGAAAAAAGTTAACGAACGAAAGTTATTAAAGGAAAACGAAATTAATAGAAAATGAAACGGACTAAAAGCGTATATTATATATAGTATAAGGGTTGAAAATGAAAATATTAAAAAAAAAGTTTAGGTGTTAGTTGTTGAATGGATAAGTCACTATTCAAAAAAAAAATATACATTGCTTGCTTGTACTATGTGCTGTTAGACTTGTACATTTATGAATACTTGATTTTTGTGAGAGGATGGGTTTTAGTAATTAATAGCGAAGCAATAACATATTCACACCAAAATAAAATAGTTGTATATTTTGTTTTAAGTTCGTTACATATATTTTTATTTTTTAAATCATTTATGACGTTATCCGGTTTTAAAATTAGTCTAACCAGTAGACGAGTAACATAGTTGGTTCAATAAGAGATCTTGCATGTCATGAAAACATTGCTTATAATTTGCTCTTTCCCCTTGATGGTAAACTCCCCATCGCCTTAGCCTGTTCCCGGAGGAAAACTTCTGCGTCTTCCCTGTAGACGTCTTTGGCAACTCCTGAAACACCACAGTACGTGGCGGCATATAACGCGGTAAGTTATTCCGACAATAAGCTATTAACTCATCACCGTTTAACTCGTAACCATCTTTTAGCTTCACAAAAGCACACGGCGTCTCCCTCCAATGATCGTTCGGCCGACCCACCACTGTCGCCTCGAGAACAGCCGGATGCCGGAAAAGCACCGATTCCACCTCGATTGTACTAATATTTTCACCACCAGATATTATAATATCTTTTGATCGATCTTTGAGTTCGATGTATCCATCGGAATTGTGAATGTTAAAGACCCAATGCTCCTCAATGGTGAGGAGAGGTTAATTTATAAAAGGTTAAAATTCAATGAAAGGTTACAATCAATGAGAAGTTACAAAGAAATAAATAAGATACTAAATACAAGTAATAATCACAAAGGTGGTGAGTTAATAGCCTCCTTCAAGTGAGAAGGAGGAGGACCAAGACATAGTATGCGCTGAAAGAGCTCAAATTGAGGTCGAGATAGACTTTTAATGAAGATCTCCGCAACCTGGAGCTTGGCTGGTATGAAACGCGTGTGTAGTTTGCCTGAAGAAACAAGTTCACGGATGAAATGATAGTCCAATTCGATATGTTTGACCCGTTTGTAGGAAATGGGGTTTTGTGTGAGAAAAATAGCACTACGATTATCACATAATAGGGTTGGGCGAACCGGAGATAAGGCATGTAAGTCATGTAACAGGTGAGTTAACCATATTAGTTCAGCAGCAGTATTTGCCATGGCCCTATATTCAGACTCGCAAACTTGGTCGAGAGACCGTTGGTTGCTTCTTTGCACTCCATGAGACTAGGTTACCCCCTAAAAAGATGGAATAACCATAAGTTGAGCGTCGTGTTTCTAGGCAACGAGCCCAATCCGCATCGAAGAAGCCAAGGAGAGAAGATGTGGAACGTTTGCTGAATCATAATCCATATGCTAATGTCCTGTTGATGTAGCGAAGAATGTGTTTAACTTGTTGGTAGTGATCAATAGTGGGGGCACTTAAGAATTGGCTAACTTGGTTCACAGCATAGGAGATATCAGGACGGGTAATGGTCAAGTATTGAAGTGCCCCGACGAGGGACCTATATAGGGTGGGATCAGGGTATGGTTCACCATATTTAGTGAAGGAAATGTTGGGAGATAAAGGGGTGTGAGCGGGTTTGGCATTTGTCATTTTGGCTCGATCAAGAATTTCCCGTGCATATTTTGATTGATTCAGAAATAGGCCATTTGTAGAGTATGTTATCTCTAGACTAAGAAAACAATTCAAATCATCGAGATCTTTGATGGCAAATTCTTTGTTTAACCTATTAATAAAGGCCTTAAGAACAGATTCAATGTTACTGGTAAGTATGAGGTCGTCAACGTAAACCAATAGGTACATGATACATGAATCATGTTTGAACACAAACAGAGATGTGTCTGCTCGACTGCCGAAAAAACCATTTGCCAAAAGAAACGTGCTTAACCTTTGAAACCAGACACAAGGGGCCTGTTTAAGTCCATAGATAGCTTTGTTTAGTTTACACACATGATTAGGAAACTTTGGATGAGCAAACCCCCGTGGTTGTTCCATATAAACACAATCATCAAGATGACCATGAAGAAAAGCATTGTTGACGTCAAGTTGGTGGAGCTTCCAGTTATTTAGAACGGCTAAGGATAGAATGACCCGAACAGTGGATGCTTTAACAACGAGACTAAATGTGTAAGAATAGTCAAGTCTGAAAGTTTGACTATAACCTTGAGCCACAAGGCGAGCTTTATAACGTTCTATGGACCCATCCGAGTGAAACTTTGTACCGTAAAGCCATTTGGAGCCAACAATGTGTCTATTTGGAGGGCGGGGAACCAGTGACCACGTATTGTTTTTATACAAAGCTTGCAATTCAGAGTTCATGGCTGAAATCCATTTAGGGTCCTTTGAAGCTGTGGTAAAGGACGTAGGGTCAGTAGAGGCAAATAAGGTCGTGTGAAGTGGTTTTTGGTGAGTTGAGATAAGTCAGCTATGTGTTTGGTTTTAAATATTCCACTTTTGGCTCGGGTAATTATAGGATGGGTGGGGAGGGCTGGTTCAGGAGTGGTTTCTGGAACTGGGTCAATTTGTGCAAGAGGAGGGTCTGGACCTGATGCATCTGGTGCAGGTGAGGTTCTGGGCTTAAGGCAGCGGGTGCAGGGGGTTTGGTTCTTCAGTTTGGACATCTGGGTGTAGTACAGGTTGTTCATTGGGATGAGCCGGTGTGGGAGTAATTTGTTCAGTGGTGGTAACTTCAGGTTCATGAGGGTTTTTTAGGGAGGTGGGGGGAGTTACATGCGGGTAGTGTTCAGGGCAGAGGGTGCAGGGAACAGGCTGCGTAGCGGAGGGGCTCGGAGTGGGAGGTTGATTCAGGATAGTAGGCTGAGGGTGTGGTTGCTTTTGGTAATCAAGAAATGTAGTTAAGGGAAGTGATTGGTTTTGGTGATCAGTAGGCATGCTTCCATAAGGGAATATGTGTTCATTAAAACGAGCATGTCTGGTTATATAGACACGGGATGTGGTTGGGTCAAAGTAGTGGAAACCTTTATGCTTGGGGCTATAGCCAAAGAATATGCATGGTAAGCTACGTGGAGCAAGTTTATATTCGGAGTAATCCCGGAGATATGGGAACACACGACAACCAAAGGTTCTAAAAGTGTCATAATGCGGAGCATGGGAGTACAATAACTCAAATGGGGATTTTCCATTAAGGGTAAGGGTTGGTAACCAATTTATGATGTAAACAGCGGAAGAGAAGGCATCAACCCAAAATGAAGAAGGGAAATTAGCGTTAAACATCATGGCTAACCCGGTCTCGACAATATGGCGGTGCTTACGTTCTACCCTAGCATTTTGCTGAGGCGTGTAGGGACAAGATAACCTGTGAAAGGTGTCATTTGTTTCAAATAGTGTTCGGACCCTGGAGTTAACAAATTCTGTCCCTCCGTCACTTTGGAAAACTTTAATTTTTCTTGAAAATTGGGTTTAAACAAATGTCATAAATACTTCCAATGCATTGTACACTTCTGACTTGAGTTTTAGCTGATATAACCAAGAGAATCTGGAATGATCGTCAATAAAAATAACAAAGTACCGGTAAGCATCATTAGAAATAACGGGTGAGGGTTCCCAAACATCACAATGTATAAGGTCAAGTGAGATGCACGCTTATGATAATTTATGGCTTTTGGCCAATTGACAAGAGTTGCATAGACCAGGTTTTGGTAACAAAGCATTAATAGTAACATAACCATGTTTTTGTAAGGAAACAATTGTATCAAAAGCAACATGTCCCAAATGGGAATGCCAAGTCTCAAAAGAGGCTTTGGGATTTTTATTTGAAGCAACTAAAGCTTGATGACCCGGGTGCAAGACATAGAGACCACTTTCACATCTTCCGTGGGCTAGTTCCTGTTTTGTTTGTCGATCCTGAATAGAAAAATGAGGGTAAGATAGTAAGACATCCACATCATTATCATGTGTTAGCTTGCTTAGGGACAATAAGTTTTTGGTAAGATGTGGAACGATTAAGACGTCTTTTAGAAAAAGGTTGTTAGGAAGAAGTGAGTGACCTTTGTGAGTAATGGGAAGGGATTGGCCATTCCCAAATATGACAGAATCATTACCTGAGGTAGGGGCTGGGTTTGTCACAGAATCGGATGAAGAGGACATGTGGTCCGTTGCACCCGAGTTAATGAACCAATCTGGGCCAGCAGAAGTAACATGACAGTGAGCCGTAAAGGATTTGGCAAGGTCATCATTAGTAGGGCAGATTTGAGAAGCACAAGATGACAGTTGTGGGCAGGCGTTGCCCATTTGTTCTGCAGAGCTGGCAATGCGGAGGGCGGCGACCACGGCCACAGCCCCCAACAGCCCCGGTATTACGTGGGTTCCAACCACCACGCCCCCTAGCAAGATTTTCAGTGGTGGGGCTGATAGCAGTAAAAGCCACGGTAGGAGGAGATGATCGATGGAGGGCTTGCATAAAGAGTTCATGACCCTCAGCCCGGGCAAGAAGATCAGCAAATAACAAGGCTGGACGGGTGGATCTTACAGTAGTTGAGAAGGTTTCAAATACAGGACCAAGACCACATAAGAACCAATGAAGTTGGTCATTAACATCGACGAGATGACCAATAGCCGAGAGTTGGTCACACAAAGTTTTGAAGGAGCGGGCATATTCAGCTACGGACTTTGGTCCTTTGGTTATGAGATGAAGTTGATCCCGGAGAGTATGAACCCGTTCTATGGAAGAGTTTCCATAGGCAGCCTCCAAAGCAGACCAGATGTCCAGGGCAATGGAGAGTCCAACGATAATGGTAACCGCTTCTTCGAAGAAGGAGGCATGCAAGATAATGATTGTCTTTCGATCTGCTGTAATCCATGCAGACAGGGCTGGGTTAGGGACTGTTTTATCAGCAATAGTGAGGGTGGGAGCAGGAGTGGGTGAGGACCCATCAACATGCGGAAGAAGGTCTTGGTAGGCTAGGATAGGGATCATTTGATTTTTCCATAGAAGGTAGTTCGAGGATGATAGCTTAATGGTGATCATATGCATAAGGGAGGTCACGAAAATGGTGCCATCGTTCACAGAAGAGGAGGTAGCCATTGGGAAGGCTGAAGGGGGAAGAAGAAGGAGGGACCGAAAGAGGGAGGGAGAAAGGTGGGCAAGGAAAGAAGAGAGGCTCTATACCATGTGAATGTTAAAGACCCAATGCTCCTCAATGGTGAGGAGAGGTTAATTTATAGAAGGTTAAAATACAATGAAAGGTTACAATCAATGAGAAGTTACAAAGAAATAAATAAGATACTAAATACAAGTAATAATCACAAAGGTGGTGAGATATTATAATATCTTTTGATCGATCTTTGAGTTCGATGTAACCATCGGAATGTCTAACACCCAAATCCCCACTTCGAAACCACCCTTCTTTAAAAGCTTCTTGTGTCAATTTAGTGTCGTTTAAATACCCGTTCATCACGGTGTTTCCCCGGAACATGACCTCGCCGATCGTTTTAGCATCCCACGCGACACTTTTCATGGTCACCGGATCTTTAACGTCGACTTCTTCTAAGCCCAAATGTTTTACACCTTGTCACGATTTAAGTTTATCTCTAGTTTCTAACGGTAGCGAGTTCCACTCGGGTTTCGAGGTGCTTACGGTTCCCGGACTGTACGTCTCAGTGAGACCATACACGTGACACACATCGAAGGCGGAGGATCACCACCGGTCAACACCGTCACCTTTCCTAGAAGCGGAAGCTGCTCCACACCTGGCGCGTTGATTATCGTGTTCAAAACCGTGGAAGCCGCACCCATGTGTGTAACTTGGTGCCTAGATATGGACTCAAAGATACCCTTTGCGGTAACCACCCTCAGACAGACATTTGTGCCGCCTTGCGCCGCCACCCCCCACGTCAAACACCACCCGTTGCAGTGAAACATAGGAACAACCCATAAGTATACCGACATAGACCGCATCTCGTAAAGTAAAACTGCTGCTAATGAGTTCAGATACGCCCCGCGGTGACTATAAACCACGCCTTTCGGACTTGATGTCGTTCCCGATGTGTAATTAAGCGTGATTGGTTCGCACTCGTCATTTGGTCTTCTGATCTCAAAATCAAGACTTCCCATTGCCAAAAGAGCTTCATATTCAATAACTCCAGTCTTCTGCAGTGCCGGAGGTTTGCTGGAATCCGGGATCAAGACTATTTGAGGCACCGTAGCCGTTAATTTCAACATGATCTCGATTGCACCTTTGGCACTTGAATGTTTAAGCAAAGTTGACACCATTTTTGAATCATGACGGACATTGAGGGTGCAAAGAACCACACCGGCCATCGGAACTGCGAAATGGAGCTCGTACATTTCCAGGATGTTTGGGGCCATGACAGCCACCTAAAAAAAATGACATGTTATGACCTAATATGACTGATTAGTTTTACACATGTTATGACCTAATATGAATCATGACGTAGTGGACTGACAGCCAACTCGATTTGAAAATACCGAAAAACTTACAACGTCTCCACGAGAAATACAAAAGCAGGAAACCAGAGACGAAGTGTAACATTCCTGATATTTAGTATTCATATTTCAATTCAATGTAATGCAATTTCGAATTCAATACTCGTGCACTGTCTCATTATTTTCTCGCCGTAAATTAAATGCAATGATTCTATACAAGTTCGCAAATTTTACTCGGTTATATACATTTAGACACTATACAAGAAACTATTTTATTCAAACTTATCAAATCTGAAAAGTCGAGGACTAAAATTGAAAAAATGTCAACAAACCCTAGTCTAGCCCGGTCGTGCTTCGTCCTAGCACGGTCGCGCCAAGTGCTTTGGCACGGTCGCGCGACCTGCTTTGGAACGATCGCGCCCGGTGCCTAGGCACGGTCGCGCCTATCTTGGCACGGCCGCGCCTGCGTAACAGTTGAATCGTAATTGTGACTTTAATCATCCGATCGTTCAAATTCGTAACATCAACACACTTTATTCACATTAACAAACACAATAAACATTTCCATTACTCGAAATCACTTCGGTTTTATTCTACCAAATTCCAAACGCTTGGACATTTCAAGGAGAACCCAAATTCTCTCAATTTTCTCAAAGCAATCCAGTCAAGCATTTCCAGACCATCTCTGAACCATCCGAAGCCGCTGAAACATTCGGAACCGCAGCATAGGTCGCCGGAAACCAAGCTTGCCGCCGACAGAATTCCTTCCTACCATTCTCTAACGATTCGCTTCTATTCCGGGTAATTGAATCTTCTACTTCATTCTCTTCTGTATCAGTATCAAAAGCCCCTATTCAATTTGGGCTTCCATTATAGAAATCGATCCGAATCAGAACTCATATTTTATTGAAAATGATTTAATCGAATCCCTACTTAAACGCGATGTTCATACAATTAAGTTATATTAAAAGACTCGTAATAACCCATTAATCAAAAGCGCTAACAAATCCAGCGTTTAAAATACAAGAAATTGTCAATTCGTGTCTGATTTGGAAGAGACACGGTCGCGCTAATCATCTAGCGCGGCCGTGCCTCATCGAGCGCGGTCGTGTCGACTAGCAGCGCGGTCGTGTTCTCCTGTTCAGACCTTGTCATGCCCTCTGGGCTAGTCTCTGTTGTGTCTAAAGATCATAGACACGACCGTGCCGGGCCAAGGCACGGTCGTGCCTGTTGACTGGTCTAGAATGTGCTTCTGTTGATCAACCCGGTCGCGCCCGTGGCTTGAGCACGATCGTGCCCTTCCGAGGCACGGTCGTGTGAGACTCAGAAATTTTTAGCAGAAATATAATTTTTATATTTTAATCAGTAAATGTTTCAGATTTTATAAAAAATATGTTTTCTGTATTTAAAAATGGATTAAAAGTTTAATCTTGGTATAAATATAATTTATTGAAAAGTTTATAAAAAAATTGAATTTATATTTATTATCTTACACTTAAATGGTATTTAAATAATTAAATTATAAAATTTATAAATAATGATTATTTATTTAATTTACACTTTAAATCAAAATCATTTATTTATTTATACTTAATTATAATTAATATTTACATTATTTCATAAACTATAATTATATATTTATTTATTCAATTCAAAACTAATTAAATTGTTTCAAATATATTTTACTTCAAACTCTATATAATTTATTCAATACTATTTTTAATACAAATCAATAGTTTTATACCCAAATTCAACTTTCATTTTAGACTTAAACTTTATGCATCTATTTGATTCAATACACATTTACCCTTTAGGTTGATTTGTGCATTTCGAGGATCATATTTGCTATCTATAATCTTTGATAGCTTCACTTCCATACCAAGTGAGTATTCATAACCCCTTTTTACTCTTTTACACTTTTGGGGTGGAACATGAACTTTATACACATTACACCTTTCACATTTACATTTACTCAAACAACACAAGTGCAAAATCCTACTTACATACATGTGTGCAAAATTTGAGCTTTGTGCCCGAGTGCTAGTTGTGCTAGTCTTTGTGAAAACTATGTTCAATCATTAACTATACAAGCCGACGGTTTTCAATGATAGATCTATTGAGTCTGACAAACCCACCCAAGTGGAGGTGATTGATACCGACAACACAATTTGCATACTAGTTACAAAGGTTTGGTTGTACTTGATTACACAATAGCTGCTCCCCATAAATGCCTTATTTTTCATGTCTTGTAAAGGATTTGTTTTCAACTATATGCTATCTATATACAACTGTGTTATACTCACCAACTTTTTAGTTGACTTTATTTTATTCATGTTTCAGGCCCTAATAGGTGAGAATGATTCAAGACGTGCTCAACATAGGATTTGGACTTAGCAATATTAAATCAAGAAGTTTATGAGTTGTTTATTGTTTCTTTGTTTGGATTTGGTTTGTACTTGGATTATGTGAAATGGAAATTTGACTTTAATATATTTCAATTTAGTCAACCTTGTGCTATAAACAGTCTTACATGTCCCGCCCCGATGATTCCGCCATCGGTCGGGGTGTGACAGATTGGTATCAGAGCCGTGGTTATAGGGAATTAGGTTATTAGACACCTTGACCTAGACTATAACTTTAGGACATCCACTTATACTATGCTTCATGATTTTTGTGCTATGTGTTACATGCTATGTGCTATATGTTATATGTTACATGTTTAGTATGATTACTTATTATTGCATTATGATGACTTATGTGTTTTAAACCCACGACTTATTAGGATATTCTTAATAATTAAATAAATAATATCTTTTCCTATATTCTAAAACCTCATAATATTTCTATCTTTATCCTTTCTAAGCATGTGGAAAACTCTTGAAGCAAAAATCTTTAAAATTTTTATTTCTTCGTTAAGGTTTTTAAACTTGTGAAATTATTTGAGGACACGTGCAATCTGGAAGGGTGACACCTGTATTTTGGGTTTTCTGTCTAGGAAAGCATTTCGCATAAATCCCAATCAACCGAGGGACCCGTATGCTTTCCTGGGAATTCCCGAGATGAGTGTTTACTTATAGGCTAAAGCATGTCTCCTTGAAAATTTTATAAGTTTAATTAACCATAATGTGCCATGGTATTCAAGTGATTTTGTCACTTTTGAGTACAATCCAAACTAAGAATATCTATTTTATTTTGTATCTCATTCTATTAAATCCTAGCAATTCTCATAAGTTCTTACAATCTTTTCTTGTCTTGTGAAAATCTGTAGAATGCCTCCTCGTCGTGCTCCCGTAACCAACGCCAACTCCGACATTGCTGCTATTCTTACCCAATTGGTGACACAACTCACCCAAGCCAATGGTGCCACCAATGGCAACAATGGTGGAAATGGAAGCAATAGTGGTAATAATGGTGGAAATGGTGGAAATGGTGGTAACAATCCACCTCAATGCACCTTCAAACACTTCAATTCGTGCAATCCCCTAAAGTTTTATGGAACCGAAGGAGCTACTGGACTCCTTCAATGGTTTGAAAGCATTGAGAATACCTTTCTCAATAGTGACTGTCCCGACAACCTCTGTGTTCGTCATGCTACAAGTGTCCTACAAAAACGGGCACTTACATGGTGGAATGGAGAGAAAAGAAATAGGGGTGTTGATGTAGCTATGTCCTTACCTTGGGATGAGGTCAAAAGGCTTATGACCGAGGAGTTCTGTCCTCGAAATGAAGTGAAAAAGTTGGAAGCTGAATTTTGGGATCTTGCCCAAGATAGTGGGGAAAACTTAGCATATACAACTCGGTTCCATGAGTTGAGTCTTCTCGTGCCCCACATGGTCACTCCGTTATCTCGTTGTATCAAAAAGTACATTGGTGGGCTACCAAGACAAATCCAAGATACTGTCTTAGGTAGAAATCCTGCTACTTTGGAAGATGCCATCCGCCTGTCTGCTACCCTGACTGATAATCATGTGAAAGCTGGGACTCTTACCAAAAAGGGATCTAAGAAAGTTGCTGAAACCGTAACCCCTCCTGCCCACAACAAAGAAGCCACAACTGAACCCTCTCGCAATAACAAAAAGAGGAAGGTTAGAAACTTTGTTGTGGTTACTCCTGCGGTGCCCGTTAATCAAGTTGCACCCGTAGTTCAAGCACCGGCTAAAAAGCCATATGTTGGGATCTACCCTCTTTGTGCCACCTGCAATTTTCATCATCCTCAAAATATCCCATGTCGCCTTTGTACTCATTGTGGGATATATGGTCACACTATCAATGTTTGTAGGGCCAAAGCTTTTGAGGGCCAAGTCAACCCACCGAACCAACCCAACCCTCGAGTGGCTAATCAAGGTGTTCCCGCCATTGCTAATAGGCGTGCTTGTTATGAGTGTGGTGACCCAAACCATTTTCGAAATCTATGTCCAAGACTTGCAAATGCTAGACAAGGTGGAGCTCGTGGGCGTGCGTTCAACATAAACGCCAACGAAGCTCAAGCCAACGACGACGTGGTTAATGGTACGTTCCTTGTTAATAGTCAATATGCCTCCATTTTGTTCGATACCGGTGCCGATAAAAGTTTTGTGTCACTTAATTTTGAGCCTTTACTTGCAAAGACACGATCCCAATTAGAGAAAACCTTCACCGTTGAAATAGCAAATGGTGACTCCCTTACAATTGAGTCTACCATCTATGATTGCTCCTTAGAACTTAATGATCATACATTCCCAATCAATCTTATTCCAATGCCACTAGGAAGCTTTATCAAATCATCATGCCGAAGTCATTTGCTTTGAAAAGTGTATTCGAATTCCGCTACCATCGGGAGAAACCTTAAGGGTTTTTGGTGAAAAGCCTTGCAAGGGTCTTAAATTGATGTCTTGTACTACCGCTCAAAAGTACTTACGAAAGAAGTGCATCGCCTTCCTAGCTCATATTGTTCAAAAAGACGTCAAGGAGAAGAGTATTCAAGACATTCCTATCATTAGGGATTTTCCCGAAGTGTTTCCTAAAGATTTATCTGGCCTTCCTCCTGTTCGACAAGTAGAGTTCCGTATTGATCTTATGCCCGGAGCTAACCCCGTTGCTAGAGCTCCTTATCGTCTTGCACCTTCGGAAATGCAAGAACTCGCAAGCCAACTTCAAGAACTCTCCGACAAAGGTTTCATTCGCCCGAGTCATTCACCGTGGGGTGCACCCGTCTTATTTGTTAAGAAGAAGGATGGATCATTTCGCATGTGTATTGACTACCGCGAACTCAACAAGCTTACTATCAAAAATCGTTATCCTTTGCCTAGGATCAATGACCTCTTTAATCAACTTCAAGGTTCTACTTGCTTCTCGAAGATTGATCTGCGATCCGGTTATCATCAGCTCCGTGTTCAAGAAGATGACATTCCTAAGACTGCTTTTCGAACAAGGTATGATCATTACGAGTTCATGGTTATGCCTTTCGGGTTAACCAATGCACCCGCAGTTTTCATGGATCTCATGAACCGTGTGTGCAAACCGTACCTTGATAAATTCGTGATCGTTTTCATTGACGATATCTTAATCTATTCCAAGACTAAAGCCGACCATGAAGAACACCTTAGATTGGTTTTGGACCTTTTAAAGAAAGAACAACTATATGCCAAGTTCTCCAAATGTGAATTTTGGTTAAAAGAAGTTCAATTTCTTGGTCACATCATCAACGACAAAGGTATTCAGGTTGATCCTGCTAAGATCGAAACGGTTAAGAATTGGAATGCCCCGAAGACTCCTACCGAAGTTCGTTCGTTTCTTGGTCTTGCGGGTTATTATCGTCGTTTCATCTCATACTTCTCAAAGATTGATGTCCCTCTTACCGCCTTGACCCATAAGGGTAAAGCTTATGAATGGGGACCGAAACAAGAAGAAGCTTTCCAAACTCTTAAGCATAAGTTGTGCAATGCTCCCATTTTGACTCTCCCCGATGGAAATGATGATTTAGTTGTCTATTGCGATGCTTCTAGCCAAGGTCTTGGTTGTGTCCTCATGCAACGAGGAAAAGTAATCGCTTATGCATCAAGGCAACTCAAAATTCATGAGAAAAAATATACGACGCACGATATCGAGTTGGGTGCGGTCGTATTCACGTTAAAGATTTGGAGACATTACCTATATGGCACGAAATGTGTGGTATTCACCGACCACAAAAGTCTTCAACATATCTTCAACCAAAAAGAACTCAATATGAGGCAACGACGTTGGGTCGAACTCCTTAACGACTATGACTGCGAAATTCGTTACCATCCCGGCAAAGCGAATGTAGTAGCCGATGCTTTGAGTCGAAAGGACCATGTTATGCTTCATTGTGCCCGTATTCGAACCGATATTCAAACCCGTATCTTAGAAGCTCAACACGTCTCGGTAACCGAGGGCAACATGTATGAAGAAATGTCGTGTGGTGTTGAACTTCTTCTTGAATCAAAACCCAATGGCTTACTATATTACTTGAACCGTATTTGGGTTCCCGATCATGATGATCTCCGTGCATTTCTCATGAACGAGGCTCATAAGACTCGTTATTCTATTCATCCTGGTGCGGATAAAATGTACCAAGATCTTCGCCAACTTTATTGGTGGCCCGGTATGAAGAAAGACATTGCTCTTTATGTGGCCAAATGCTTAACCTGTTCCAAAGTCAAAGCCGAACATCAACGTCCATCTGGTTTACTCGAACAACCAGAAATTCCCTTGTGGAAATGGGAAAATCTAGCTATGGATTTCATTACCAAGCTCCCTCGCACCTCGAGTGGATATGATAGTATTTGGGTGATTATTGATCGTCTCACTAAATCCGCTCACTTCTTGCCTATTCGTGAAGACTTCAAAGTGGAGAAATTAGCCCGAATTTACATTGATGAAATTGTGAGTCGTCATGGTGTTCCCTTGAACATAATATCTGATAGAGATGCTCGGTTCACTTCTCGATTTTGGCAATCTCTCCAAAAGGCTCTTGGTACTCGATTGGATTTGAGCACGGCTTACCATCCACAAACTGATGGTCAAACCGAGCGAACAATCCAAACTCTTGAAGACATGCTTAGAGCTTGTGTAATCGATTTTGGTGGAAATTGGGATTCACATTTATCCCTTATTGAGTTTTCTTACAACAATAGCTACC
Source organism: Smallanthus sonchifolius (assembly GCA_023525975.1). Taxonomy (NCBI): domain Eukaryota; kingdom Viridiplantae; phylum Streptophyta; class Magnoliopsida; order Asterales; family Asteraceae; genus Smallanthus; species Smallanthus sonchifolius. Next base: position 108,284,973 of record CM042021.1, read on the forward strand.
ACACAAGTATCAACATGGCTCCATTTGAAGCTCTCTATGGTCGCAAGTGTCGTTCTCCTATCTGTTGGAGTGAGATTGGTGAAGCACAAATCACTGGTCCTGAGTTAATTCAAGAAACATCCGACAAGATCATTCAAATCCGTGACAATATTCGAGTAGCGAGGAGTCGGCAAAAGAGTTATGCCGACAAACGTCGAAAACCCTTGGAATTCCAAGTCGGTGACCTTGTTCTTCTAAAGGTGTCTCCATGGAAGGGTGTGGTCCGTTTTGGAAAGAAAGGCAAGTTAGCACCTCGTTATGTTGGTCCATTCAAAATCCTTGAAAGGATTGGGAAAGTGGCTTACAAGCTCGAGTTACCTCCATCTCTTGGCAATGTACATCCTACATTTCATATATCTAATCTAAAGAAGTGTCTCGCCGATGAAAATCTCCATATACCGCTCGACGACGTGCGCATTGATGAAACAATGCACTTCGTTGAGAAGCCGGTGGAAATTATGGATCGTGAAGTCAAGCAGCTCAAGCGAAGTCGCATTCCTATCGTTAAAGTTCGTTGGGAATCTAAGCGTGGTCCTGAGTTCACTTGGGAACGAGAAGACCAAATGAAGCTCAAGTACCCTCATCTTTTTACTAATAATGTTGTTTCCTCTAGCTAAAATTTCGGGACGAAATTCTCTCAACATGGGGAGACTGTAACATTCCTGATATTTAGTATTCATATTTCAATTCAATGTAATGCAATTTCGAATTCAATACTCGTGCTGTCTCATTATTTTCTCGCCGTAAATTAAATGCAATGATTCTATACAAGTTCGCAAGTTTTACTCGGTTATATACATTTAGACACTATAAAAGAAACTATTTTATTAAAATTTATCAAATCTGAAAAGTCGAGGACTAAAATTGAAAAAATGTCAACAAACCCTAGTCTAGCACGGTCGTGCTTCGTCCTAGCACGGTCGCGCCAAGTGCTTTGGCACGGTCGCGCGACCTGCTTTGGAACGATCGCGCCCGGTGCCTAGGCACGGTCGCGCCTGCGTAACAGTTGAATCGTAATTGTGACTTTAATCATCCGATCGTTCAAATTCGTAACATCAACACACTTTATTCACATTAACAAACACAATAAACATTTCCATTACTCGAAATCACTTCGGTTTTATTCTACCAAATTCCAAACGCTTGGACATTTCAAGGAGAACCCAAATTCTCTCAATTTTCTCAAAGAAATCAAGTCAAGCATTTCCAGACCATCTATGAACCATCTGAAGCCGCTGAAACATTCGGAACCGCAGCATAGGTCGCCGGAAACCAAGCTTGCCGCCGACAGAATTCCTTCCTACCATTCTCTAACGATTCGCTTCTATTCCGGGTAATTGAATCTTCTACTTCATTCTCTTCTGTATCAGTATCGAAAGCCCCTATTCAATTTGGGCTTCCATTATAGAAATCGATCCGAATCAGAACTCATATTTTATTGAAAATGATTTAATCGAATCCCTACTTAAACGCGATGTTCATACAATTAAGTTATATTAAAAGACTCGTAATAACCCATTAATCAAAAGCCCTAACAAATCCAGCGTTTAAAATACAAGAAATTGTCAATTCGTGTCTGATTTGGAAGAGACACGGTCGCGCTAATCATCTAGCGCGGCCGTGCCTCATCGAGCGCGATCGTGTCGACTAGAAGCGCGGTCGTGTTCTCCTGTTCAGACCTTGTCATGCCCTCTGGGCTAGTCTCTGTTGTGTCTAAAGATCATAGACACGACCGTGCCGGGCCAAGGCACGGTCGTGCCTGTTGACTGGTCTAGAATGTGCTTCTGTTGATCAACCCGGTCGCGCCCGTGGCTTGAGCACGATCGTGCCCTTCTGAGGCACGGTCGTGTGAGACTCAGAAATTTTTAGCAGAAATATATTTTTTATATTTTAATCAGTAAATGTTTCAGATTTTATAAAAAATATGTTTTCTGTATTTAAAAATGGATTAAAAGTTTAACCTTGGTATAAATATAATTTATTGAAAAGTTTATAAAAAAATGAATTTATATTTATTATCTTACACTTAAATGGTATTTAAATAATTAAATTATAAAATTTATAAATAATGATTATTTATTTAATTTACACTTTAAATCAAAATCATTTATTTATTTATACTTAATTATAATTAATATTTACATTATTTCATAAACTATAATTATATATTTATTTATTCAATTCAAAACTAATTAAATTGTTTCAAATATATTTTACTTCAAACTCTATATAATTTATTCAATACTATTTTTAATACAAATCAATAGTTTTATACCCAAATTCAACTTTCATTTTAGACTTAAACTTTATGCATCTATTTGATTCAATACACATTTACCCTTTAGGTTGATTTGTGCATTTCGAGGATCATATTTGCTATCTATAATCTTTGTTAGCTTCACTTCCATACCAAGTGAGTATTCATAACCCCTTTTTACTCTTTTACACTTTTGGGGTGGAACATGAACTTTATACACATTACACCTTTCACATTTACATTTACTCAAACAACACAAGTGCAAAATCCTACTTACATACATGTGTGCAAAATTTGAGCTTTGTGCCCGAGTGCTAGTTGTGCTAGTCTTTGTGAAAACTATGTGCAATCATTAACTATACAAGCCGACGGTTTTCAATGATAGATCTATTGAGTCTGACAAACCCAACCAAGTGGAGGTGATTGATACCGACAACACAATTTGCATACTAGTTACAAAGATTTGGTTGTACTTGATTACACAATAGCTGCTCCCCATAAATGCCTTATTTTTCATGTCTTGTAAAGGATTTGTTTTCAACTATATGCTATCTATATACAAATGTGTTATACTCACCAACTTTTTAGTTGACTTTATTTTATTCATGTTTCAGGCCCTAATAGGTGAGAATGATTCAAGACGTGCTCAACATAGGATTTGGACTTAGCAATATTAAATCAAGAAGTTTATGAGTTGTTTATTGTTTCTTTGTTTGGATTTGGTTTGTACTTGGATTATGTGAAATGGAAATTTGACTTTAATATATTTCAATTTAGTCAACCTTGTGCTATGAACAGTCTTACATGTCCCGCCCCGATGATTCCGCCATCGGTCGGGGTGTGATACGAAGCGAGTTTTACACATTGTTCATGAGTTTCCCGCCAAGTGAAGTTGACATGATCGTCGTAGACGATAGATAATCTGTCTCTGTAAACAATAGCCGATCTCTCCAAGAAGCTGATTGGGGAAAGAGGAACGTAATTTGCAGCGCAACGAATCGTACCTTCCATGTTCTTCAAAACTGAACTTGTTGGGATGTGTTTCGAAGAGGGTTGCAAAATGTATGTGCTTTTAATAGGGTATTTGATAGCGACTATCGTCAGTCTATGATGCATGCAGACCTATGGATTTAGATGTGGATAAAGGTTTAAAGTTATTTTATAAAATTTGTTCATAAAGTTTGAGTTGATTTAATTACATAGTGGACTCATCTCATTAATGTAAAAGTATACCTGCCGAACTTGTAATTATTCATGCATCAAATATTTCACTAGGTTCTTCCAAGTTTTATGGTAACCATTGAAGAGGTAACTATTGGAAATATATATGTCCGGTCTCGATTATTTAACGTTACTAACTGAGTTGTGACCCGTAAGAGTTACACCTAGGGCAACAAACATTAAATCCACTTAACCCGCTTAACCGGTTATTACGAACAAATAGTGAGACGATATATATTTATATATATCCGTTAGACGGTAATTATTATTTATACTCGTTTATAAATAATTATTATATATTGTTTTAATCTTTGGCCCAAACTACTTGGCCCTGTTTTGAGACCTAACATACAGAATAAAACCCCTTATATAAGGAAGTTCCCTTTTCTCACAACACTAGGTTCTATTCCTCCCTCTTTGTTCACTCACTCTCCCCCTCCTTACTGATACATACAAATATACACTTATGTGATGATCATACATGATGAAAATGCTGACTTGAGCGTCGGAGGGCCCTCGGGAAGATCCCTCGGTTCCTCTAACTAGAGTTTCATGTGGATGCAGGGGTAACCGGGCTCGAGACGACGAAGATCTGGTCTCATACGGTGGAAAGGCTGATCTGGACATGATCTCCGACTGGAGCTCCCTCAAGCTGAACCCCATCATGTGAGTTTTTGGGACGCTACATCTTTTTAAAATTTGCTTACACTATGTCTTACAGAATCATCATATTTTGTTTAGCTTTATGCTTTTGAGTGTTCTTTTGATATTATCAATAATCTTAAAGAGAAGTGTCGGTGGCCTTGCCACCGACCACTTCTCCTTGAACTTTGGTCAATTGTCAAAAACTCACCCCAAACTTTCAGTTTGACCCCTTAAGTTTCTAAGGTTTCGCATTTACCCCCTTTAGTATATATAATCTGATTTTTCCTTAATAATAACTTTCACGTGTAGTTGTTTATTTTTTTCTTGACGTCCTAGTATAATTTTTTTAAAAACGGATTCGTATTCAAGATAGCGTATTTTTTAGATATCGTAGGTTATATCGACTGACAGTGACGTGCTGGTACCATGAAGAATGAGACCGACATCGACTGAAAAACATCAGTACTGTTATCTAACTGTCTTTTATCTATGTTTCGATCTCCACAGTCGACTCTCCGTAACTTTATACGTTTCTTTTATATATTTAACTACGATTCTTTTTGTGTTTAGCTACGTTAATGTCACCGCCTCAACCGTTTAAGGTGGGGCAAAATTTATTTAACCACGTTAATGTCACCGCCTCAACTGTTTAAGGTCTGCTTTCCTGGTCAGGGCAGTCCCATAAACAACGTTTTTTTTTTAAATGATTTGTAATACAAATATAATAGATGAACGATTTCATCTTCATTCATTGGTTAGTTCATTGTATTTAATTGTTTATATTTATGAGTTCATCCGTTTGTTTGATTGATGTAATTAAGCGTTCATTTTGGTAGGAGAAGATTGGGACCGCCCTGACCATGAAAAACAAAGAACACATTATTTACATGTAAGTAACACGGTTTTTTAAATATACGTAACTCGTTAACACGAAGAACGCGAGAACACGTTAATTTACATATATGTAACTTAGTAATTTTCATAGAATATTAGTTCTGTCTTTTTCTTTATCTGCGGTTACATATATGTAAATTTAGTTATGATTTTTATTTATCGGCTTACATATATGTAAATAAAAACAATTGCATATACGTAACTCCTAAATTTGTATTCGCTTAGTTGATATTGTAAAATATACTTATACTTAATCATCAATGATAACATATATATGTAAATTAAGTTTGATTACATAAATGAAATTCATACCAATAACTTTTTACATATACGTAAATTTAGTTATGGATTTTATTTTTCAAGTTACAAAGGTCGTTCTTTGTACTCCTTTTCTTCGATTTTTATTTCATAGTTTTTCTCAAAGATTGTGTAAATCCGAAGCTTTGATTTTGAAACAAAATAAAAATTTGTGTGCATGTTACGGTTTTCATTACGGTTTTCAGATAAGTAAACATGTTCACACATATGCAAATATATATGTAAACATGTGACACAGACCGTTCTTCGTCCTCCTTTTCTTTAGTTTTTTTTTCATAAATCTTCTTAAAGATTGTATAAATCTGGAGTATTGATTTTGAATTAAATCATTCGAGGTGGAGATAGAGAAAAAGAAAAGTGAATTTAAGATTTGCTTAATTAAAAATGACGGTTTTCAAATTAATATTTTTCTTTTTACCCATTTTACCCTTAAAAGAGATATATTTTTATTTAATCACTAATATTGTAAGAACACGCAAAACAAAATAAGTGCTTCATTTTTCAATTTTAAAAAAATTTAAATTATAAGAAAATGATTGAAATGTAATGTTTATTCGTCTATCATGAAATTTTTAAAAAAAAATACGAACTGATTTTGTTCATGTATATAACGTACACATGTGTAGGTTATATTACCGACATATAACCTCCAAATGTGTAGGTAATTTATTAAAAATTTAAAGCATATAAAAAAAATTAGTTTAATGGTTTTTATGTATATTAACTTACATATTTGTATGTAAGAAGTATAAAATTTTAAAAATATTAATTAGGGATCAAAGAATTAAAAAATTTATGTTTGTTTTTTTGTTCTTGCAGTAATTAATAAACTCAGGTTCAAACCAAGAAAGAAGTATGTGGTGTAATTTAGGAGTAGTAGGTGTAGTTTGTTGTTACTTGAATCCTCTTTTACAACACTGGAAGGAAGATTCCTATCCATGACCCAAACACCTTAAGTATCTCCATTGACTTAATCATAAGTCATCCTTTGAGATTTAAGGTTCTCAATCACCGAATCCACCTTTGAAGTTCGAAGACTTCGTTTTCAAACACCGATTGTGAAGTCCAAAAGACTTCCAACATCATTTATGAAGTTCTAAGACTTCAACCACCATTTATGTACACATTCCACCTATGTATATTTCACCCCTTTATATACATGTTTCACCTATGTATATCACCGTTTGCGTACAATGAACATTTTAACATTTACTCATTGACCATAAAGTCCACAAACCGCGAGACCTTTAGTCAGTTTCATCCTACCGTCGACTGTCAGTGCCAATACGCACTCTTCCATTTTCCCTTTCCACCGAAAAGTTTATGTGCTTTAGAACAAAGCACACATGTGCAATGACCCTTATCAAATCCTCTTTCTCAACTGGAATACTAAGTATCCCTTTATATCCCCGGTTAATGTCAATGGCACAAGCCATGTGTATACACCAGTTCGTATACCTCGTGTTTCACTGTCTCTAATGAGAACAGATTAACACGTCACCCCTTTATCATACTTGACAAGGATATGGTTACTAAGTAACCTAACACCTCTTTTACAATCATCGGATCAAAATCCATGTGATCGTTTCATCCACAACCTCATGTTATTAAAACATGTAAACATCAACATTATGACACCCTTAATGATGATCGCCCGAATCCACCGATCTGTTTAGCCTTTCATCCAACACAACGATCGAAAAGCTTCAGTCACGACTATGGTGATTAGAAATGCGTGACCCATAGGCCTAAGCAAATTTCTAATTTTCTCCCCATTTGTGTAATCCTCCAGACATATAGCAATGTCCGACATTTCTTCCCATAAAGGGTTTCTAGCTCGGCTAGAATGTTTCGGCTTTCACGAAGCCACTTCTCATTTACTCTTCGTTTTCCACTTATCTCATGTGTTCAACCTTCCCTTGCGCATTTAATAATTGACTCCATCTGAGTTGTACTCCTATACGCAAGGATCCCCTTTTTAGCGTCAACAGATAGCATCGAGAAACCCGATCTATCTACATTTCTTCGATTATTCCAAGATTCGAGCGAGACCAGTCATAAAACACTTGCCTGAAATCTTATAGATCACCTATGCTGTCAACTGAACGTAAAGGAACTCTTCCACTATGCCACCCACCATGGCTTGCAATCGATGGTAATTCAACGTCACCTCTTGATTCCCCCGATGCAGGTGCCTTCACGCCATTATGCCTTTCTCTCTATGGATAATAATCCACCAATCCTCCGCCACGACCCGAAGTCGACTCATCGCGAGTAATGCATCTTCTTTCAATCACAATGGATTGCTTCAAAGCCAGTACCATTATCATGATTCATTGTTGATTAATCAATGATTAACTCTCACCCTTTAACTCCTTTGGTTCGCACACCACAAACCCCTTGTGAAAACAAGGTTTTCCTTCCACTTCGGTTCGCCAATCGTTATACTTCCCGCTCTCTAGGCTTCATACTGTTCCTCCCAAGGATCGACTCAAAGATCTCTATTTTCCTCGAAGGAAGATCTATACAACATGATAGAAAGCTCTAGCCATTCTCCGCTAGATTGATGCATTCTATTTCTCCCAACCCATTCCATGTTCCTCACCACCCACGAGGTGATACACGTCTAGACTATAACATACTTGAGTCCTTAAGATGACTTTCATCCACCATTTCTTCTACTTACACAAGTGCCCCTTAGTCTCCCCGGCCAATTTTTAACTAAGTTGTAGATGTTCTACCTACTTATAGGTCTTTAATCTACCCAATTGTTAAGGCACTATATCTTATCTATGTGTATATGTATTACCCCCATCTAATCATCCATATACATACATGCATACACATATAACCACCTTCACCTACTCCTTGCTAATGTTCATTGTTATATGGTTATCATAATGACCCTTACACATATTGTCTTATCAATCACATTGTCCAGACATGTTTTATAATACAATATGTCCAATTGTAATTATCATATCCATACAACAATTCACAAGACAATTTTCGGCACACATAATCGCACATATACATATACACCGTATACATAACCACCTTATCAAATCATTACTAACCTTTCGTTTCCGTAACATCCGAGTCTTAGTCAAGTCCTTCATGGATTCTCGTATTATTTCCCCCATATCAAGAGCATCCAGTTTGAGTTTGGTGCCACATGCACCAAATCCCTCAAACCATTGCTCTGATACCAAGTTGTAACACTCTTAATTTAAACACCAGCTATAATAAACATTTTACACACGCGGAAGCATTTATCCCAAGACATTTTTTTTACAAAATTTATGTCATGGTAGTCATGTTCCCTTGAAGCCTGAACACAATTGTGTTCAAATGAACACAACCGTGTTCAAATGAACACAACCGTGTTCATATTCAGCTCTAGAAAAGAAACAAGGTTGCTGTCATGGCTGTGTTCAGATGAACACAACCATGTTCCCTAACAGCACATTCCATTCTCACCATTTTTACAATTTTCATCTTTAACCCATTTTGCCATAAAAATTTTCCAATACTTAAATATGGGTTCTAACATTCAAAATAACATACTTTTGCATCAAAAACTACAATTTCAAGTATCCATTTACATACATTAGATGGACTTCTAATTACACCCGAAATCACCAAAAAGTGCATACGAGAATCCAACATTCGCCATAGACTTGACCTTAACTATCCTGGAGCTTTTCCTACATAACACCACATGTAACAACCATTAGTAATGAAGATAAACATATCAAACAAGTAATTAAAACTTGTTTTCACCCATTCATCCATTTGACCCGTTTCCACCAAATTTTGACAATAGGGTATATATAATTTGCATAACACCTACAAGTTTCATTCCTTTCATATAACATTCATAAATACACATTTTCATTTCCATTATGGCACATAGGCCATAACCTCATTTCCATTATGATACTTAGATCATAACCTCATATCCCATTTCCATTATAGTATTTAAACCATAACCTCATTGCCACATTTTCATTATGATCCTTAGATCATAACCTCATATCCCATTTCCATTATGATACTTAGATCATAACCTCATTTACACATTTACATTATAGTAATACAACTATTACTACATTCATTCACATTCATATCACTTAGCACATTATGCATACAACATTGCATATAACACCATTTATCAACAATGCACTTACCTTTTGGGTTAGAAGATCTCGCACCACCTTTTTGATTCACAATTTGATTACCTAAACATATACACCTAGTTTAGTAATCTAATCATACATCAAAATCACATTATAATTGAGTTCACAACCCAATTTCCTATTTCCAACCCAAACTGACCCGTTTGAGTTATACTCATATCCAAACACCCTCTTTCCATCCAAACTCACCTACTTGAGTTTCATTTCCAAATCCTTGACACTAATTTCTCATTCAATATTTTTCATTAAGTTAATCTGGTGTTCATTCAAGTGTCTAACATCATATAAACACTTAACCATTCATTAATTCAACATCCTATCATCATAATCCAAACACCCCCAAATTTCTCCATATGAACCCTAACTTTTCATAATCATAATCAAAGGGTTCTAGGATGTAAATCACCATTATTTACCTTTAGATTATCAACAATCTAACACCAATTAACCACATGCATCATAAATTTTTGGATTTCTACAAAACCCGCCTACTAGCTTATCAAAGGTGAAATCAATGGAAGATAATCACATACTTGATGTTAGGAAGGTGATGTGTGAGTCAAGATCTTCACAAATTCAAGCTCAAATGCATGATTTTGGCTTCAATTTCGTTTTCTCCTTTTTCTCTCTTGCACAAGAACGACCAAAACACAAATGAAGTCTCAATTTTGACTTCTTCTAGTCAAATGGCAGATTTTTGCTATTTTACACCTTTAGCCCCTCAACTTCCATTTCACCCATTTCATTCCAAAATTAGATAAAAACTAATATAACCTCATTACTAACTTGAAACCCACTTGTTTCAACTTATTTCTAAAATATTGTTTTCACCATAATATTTATTAGAATATTTATTTATTTATAACGAAACCCGGATTTTGGTTTGTTACAACGTGCCTTACTAAGCATGATCGTACCTACCATTTGAGCAGATTATAAATTTGAAAGTTTGAACCCTTTTGAGAGTTGTCATAATTACTAGGTTTGGGAACCTGTTAGAAGGATTAGCCATGTGTTGAACTAGTATGCTAGAGTAACAACATTTGACAATACTGCTAACGAGGTAAGATCCAAAGGGTTACACTTTGGGCAACGATTATGATCATTGGATATATTAATAGTTAATATAGTCCATTACACGAATATAACGAAAGACAAGATAGTTGTTTATGAAATAATTATCTATACGAATACATACGATTGGACACAATGATTAGTTATGAAATAATCAATATTATTAATTGGATTAATAATAAGCCGATGGAAATATGTTTGGAACATATTTATTAATAACGATAATATTTAATTGTAATTATAATTAAATCGGAGATAATTATAATTAATAAACTAATTGTTAGTTAGTTAAACAATTAAATAATATAAGTTCTTTAAATGTAATTATGTGATAATTAATAGACTTAGTTGTAATTAGGGAATCCCTAAACCCTAGTCTTGGAGAACAAGTTAGGTGAATATAAAAGGGATTAAGATGGAGGCTAGAAGAAACACAATTAATCAGGGTTTACAAAAGTTGCAAAACCCTAACTCTCTCACTTCTCCCTCCCTGCGCTGCCACCCCTTGCGTCGCATCTACCTACCGTCGTCATTCAACCGCCACCGGCAACCACCCGTACGTCACCGTCGTTGTTTTACGCTACTGTTTCTGTGTCAGGTATTCTATTTATGTTCAGTTTTCGGTCTTGTATAACCGCGTTACTATCAGGTTACAGTTTACAGATACTTAGCAGGTGGAACTGAAAGAGTTCAGTTTTGGACTATTATGTTCAAATCCAGCGGATATTCGTGTGTACCAGACCTAGCGATTGGATCGTTGTCTCAAGGTGTTAAGCTTGTTCCATCAGCCGGTTACGCGAAAGGTATAAAAGTTTTAACCCGCTATGGTTGTTTATTTTCTTAGTGGGCAGTCTAGGGTAATGGCCTGGACTGGTTCGTGCGTACTTTCCACTACGTTTATTTATTCTAATCAAAAATAGTTTTTGAAAACGTATGCACGAAACCCCAACACCATGGTGTATTGAGGTTAACACTTTGTTAACTATGGAATTAGGGATTCCTTGTTGAGCATGAACACATTTGCTATGATTGTGAGTCTCATGACAAACTTCCCTTTTTATTTATATAATTTTGGAGACTGATTGCTTGCTAAAATATTTTATGATTTTATAAGTTGGATTGTGGTGCGTTATACAAATGTTTCCAGAACCGGACCGGACGTTGAACCGGTCTCTTTACCGGTTCACTGGTCGGACCGGATTTAAGAACCGGACGACGTCATAAATATTATAAAAATAAATCAATCCAAACAACCATTAATCCTTCAAAAACCACCAACAAGTCACATCTAATACTCTTAAACTAACAATTAGCTACGAAATACGAATCCGAAAGACTTAAAAGAGATAAAAGAAATAGCCAACCGGTCCGACCACCGAATTTCCTGTCTGACCACCAGGTCGCTGCAGAACCGTTTCAACACACTTAACCGGACCGGCCAAGCCTCCGGTTCTCGGTCTGACCTGCCGGTTCGGTTCAGGTTTCAAAACACTGCGTTATACAACTTAAATCTGTGAATTTTCATGTTATTTTGAATGCAAATCATTAAGTCTCGTTATTGTGACCCGGGGCATATATGCATAGAGTTCGGTACAATAATTGTATGATGTTATTCCACTTGGGTGCTACCTTGTGTGTGTGTGTATATGTTAGCAAGCATGGGTGTTTCCTTTTACGTGAAGAATTGATTTGCGGGTATTACGAGTCGTATGGTTACGAACTCACCAGCTTTATGCTGACATTTTATTTTGAGCATGCATTTCAGGTAAACGCTAGATGAGCGTGTTGAGACTACTTTAGAGGTGGGTAGCAGCTGGCTTGGAGATAATTGAAGCTTGTGTTTATTTTGGTTAAACATTGTTAAGTTTCTAGTGTTGTGAAAATTGTACTAGACTTAGTCTTGCCTGAATTTTTGTGATGTAATGTATTACCAAGATTAAGTAATCAATATTTTAATTTCCGTTCCGTATCTTAATATCAATCGGTCAGTTTTGGTCCCGCCTTGGTGGGGTGTGACACTTCGTAACCAATCGAAGATTATTTTGTACATTTTACTCTAGAGTCTCCAGTGAGGAGCCGGATGGTGATGGAACGGGGAGTGAGAGCACGCCTTCGCGATTGAAGAAGGAGGTGATAAAGAACTTACTTTCTTTCAGAAAAAAACTACTCTATTTAGATTTCCTATTTTTCCAAAATGAAAAAGTTCTCACCGGAACATAGCGACAGATTCGCTGGTGGGTTGTGACGGTGGATCATCATGACCGGAATTGCCACCGGAGATAACTGGTTTTGGTGATTTTGGGGGGACGACAAGGAGGTATTATGGTTATGTTTTTGTTTTATAATTTACACAAACAGACCCTTTATATTAAATGCGAGTGATTGGTATGAATAGTTGATGTCGCCCAGACGGTCTATAAAAATTAACAAATAAACCTAACCTAGACTCCTAAGTAATAAATAGAGTACCTATGAACTAAACTGCACTGACAGGCAAGTGTACCTATCGAGTGTAGCATAACTTAATGGTAAACTGGATTATCGAACCCTAGAGACACTACTATAGCTAAACTAGACTCTGACTAAAGATGATTTGGTTGGGGGTTTTCTACACTACTGATTATACTAACGAATGCATAACTAACGATCGACTCTAACTATCCAGGCAAAGAACTCGGGGACTATCAGGAATGGGAAGAATACTACCTAGGTCGGAATCCTACTTGCGAAGCTCAATTTCTACTGGTTATGGAAACAATGATGGATCTGGGTTTCTAAGGATAACAACTCTAGACAACCTAGTGGATCCATAATCACTCTCAGGGTGTCACCAACTAAGGAACCTAAAGATGTACTAAACTCACCAGATAGTCGGATTACCTTTCAGTCTCTCCAATAATGATAAAGAACCCAAAAGACAGATCACCTTTCAGTCTCACTGTCCACAATACATCTAAGATGCACGGGGTGATCTCAGAACAAACACTATGACACGGAATAGCAACGGATACTAGAACCCTAAGGGAAACTTCCTCTCAGACAGATTTCACTCAGAATCCTAATACGAAGACTAACCGATTACCTTTCACCTTTCGGGTATCGAGATAAGACACACACTCAGATCTAATTAACACTCAATCACAAATCCTATGGTTACTACGTCTAGCAAACCATACAAACAACCACAAACCTAAAGTCTATGATTTAGATATGCTATTCAAACTGGAAGACATCCATAAATAACATACGGAATTGAAATCAAACACACATCAGATTCAAACATGCAATATTCATCATAAGTATTAAATCAAGATTGTTCACAAAATCATTCAACCAACATTAGAATCCAAAAACCGATAAAAACTGATACTTTAACAAGTATTCATCATTTAACCTAGGTAGTATTAAAGTTTTAGCCTACAATCATACTTAGAACATCCATAACAGAAGTAAATAAGCAAAACATAGGTTCAAACACATAAATAACGAATAAAGATTCAAACTTTAAAACCGAATACACTACTACAACGAACCCGGGATCCAAAGTCTTCAACTTTGCACTTGATTCCGCTTCCTAGCTCTCAAAATCGCCTCAAACCCTTCTCTGGACGGCAGGAAATCGAACTCTACGAATTATGGCATTACAAATCTTTTTAAAATCAAACTAGGGTTTTTTCTCGGAATTTAGGGTCCCCGCGTATCGCGAGATACTGGGCAGGGTTCCTCGCGTACCGCGAGGAACAAAATAGTCGCGCCCACTTTTGGCTTTCCTCGCGTACCGCGAGAACTGGAGCTTCCTCTTTCACGTACCGCGAGGGACTGATTTTCACCAACTTTTTGACTTTTGATCTCCGGGTTTTCTCTCGTGCTCGATATCTTCATGATTTGACTTGTAATTCACACGATCACCTGAAAACATACAATAGGCTCAATACGAAACAAAAACAAGTAAAAATGAATACAAAACTATCTAAAAACGCACGAATACAAAGGAATAAAAATGTGTGCTTTGCACTACATCAATAGTCCTTGTACTTTTTTTAACCAAAGTGTGTTTTGGTCATTCAACAAAATTTAACAGAAAATTTGACGGAAATTAATAACTTATTACAAAATGAAAACCACATAACTCAAACATGCAACTTTTTAAACCTAGACCTTAAATGCGTGACTTTAGCCAAACCATAAGAACTATTTATGAAACTAACTCCATTATTTATAAAAGTTAATCAAAACTATGTTAAAAGAAGTTAGATTCAAAACCGCCAACTACCAAAACTGAATCGTCAAGCTGTAAAAAATGAGTTCAAAACCGACCAATTCGTCCATCCCAACCAAACTAGCCGGTTTGGTTTGTCATTTTCTGAATGCATAATTAACGGTCTCACATAATATTTTTATCAAAACCAGCCAAGCCAAACCAAACCTCAACTCGAGCCGAACTTAATTAAATTTTTAACAACCCGAGACGATTTAGGGTTGGCAATAATGAAAACAAGATTGATGCATACGAATGAGCGGTGGTAAGCGGCTGCAAGTACTCATCTCTCACATTTCTGGTACTCCTGCTATGGCGTCTGAGAAGGACGCCGCTCTTGCTGCCGTTGCCTCCGATTCTCCGACCATGTACTCTCATCTTCTCTCTCTACTGATGCTAGATGATTATCATTTTTACCGCTTTTAGATTTATTTGCTTCAGTTCGACGTTGATTCGTTTCTACAGTTGTTTGTGCTTAAATTTGTGTTAATTTGGCGCTTGATTGTATGATGAATGTTTTTGTGCTGCTAATTCGGTTAACTAGATCAGTTCTTACTGTTTTATAGTTTATAGTCCCTAGGGTTTTGGAATCGGGTACTCGTACTACTCTAGTGCAAAATTGACATGGCTTTTAGCAGTAGTTTATCAAAAAAAAATGTATCTTACTTGTTTTCCAGCTTAGCATAGTATAGATCTGTCCATAAAAAGAAAATAAAATGAAATGTTCAACATTGTTAATGTTGAAGATATTATATTTGATAATTGAGAATCAGAATGAATTGCATGAGGAAGAACACCAAACACAGGATGAAGATTTTTTTTTAAGTGAACTGTGTTTGTAGATTAACTTATATGTTGTGAGAATTTGGGAACAACTCAAATATTACCTATGTTTTTAATTTTGTTAGCATTTGGTTGCAAAAGAGAGTCATGAAAATATAAAGATGCAGTGTTATGCCTTTTAATTTTTAACAATTGCCTTGTATGTTCTTATTTTTTTTATTTTGGATGAGGTTGTTATATGCTGATATATCTTTATAGATGACTTCCTTGGGTATTCGTGCCCCTTCTGTAGCCATGGAGTTACTTAGGGATGCCTTGTGAACGAGAACGTTGAAATTTAGTCAAGTAAATGACAATGGCTTCATCCATGTACTATGGCTTTAATAAGGTCTTAACTTCAACATGAGGACGTTTTTACCACTTACAATGGCTAAACCAGAGTTTAATTAGTAGGATTCCTTCGTGTAAGGCCAAACCTTTCATAATCCAAAAGAAAGCTGGGCGAGGTATTCATCGTCTTGGTTTTAAAAGGCGTGAGGCACTAGCAAGGTCATAATGGGATTTGTCATTTTACAAGCAGTAGAACTTCACAATCATCATTTGTAACCATGTGTAGCCTTTTCCCTTTAAAACAATGGCCTCCAGCTATCGCTTGTTAAGCAGGAAAATAGCAAGTTTACCGAATATCACAACTGCAAATGAATATCATCCCACCAATACCGAGCAGCTTTGACTTCCCTTGATATCTAGAGTGTGTAGAAGAGCAAAAAAAATGGTTGTTGTAAGTTGTAACGTATCACTATGTATTCTAGTTGTCTAGATTTACCTCATCCTTTTCGCAATGAACAGACAATCAACAAGCTATGTAGTTAATATCGCCGATATATCACCGATATATCGGTGATATATCGGTTACCGGCCCCTCTCTAAAATATCGGTCCATGATATCGGTAATAATCTCGGTGGCGATAATATCGGCGATATTTACCGATATATCGCCGATATTTTAAGAAAACGATATTGTTGTTTCGACCGAGTTTCTCGGTTGAAATAAGTTGGCCCTTTTCTTATAAATTTTTGTCCCCAAAGCGAATGATCTGGAGGAACAATTGGATAGCTTGGTTGATGTGGATTCGGAGGATGATTTCATTGCTTACGATTAGATCATGTTTCTAATTTCTAATATAAAATATTGACATCTTTTATGTTTTTGACTTTTGATTTGATTATTAATATTATATATATATATATATATAAGTTTATGCATGGTATAAAAATTACCGATATCTCACCGCTGAGATATCGGTCCTTGACCGATAACCGATATTTTTCCGCATTAACTACATAGTCAACAAGTAGTCAACATCTTTTGAACAAGGTGAAGATGATGGTTGAGCTTGTAGCTATGAGGATATGATTGAATTGAAGCATGGGTGCATGTGCACAGTGGAGAAAACATTAATCATGTCCAATTGTATACTGCTCTGTAATATTTACATCAATAAAATGAAACAGAAAGATGTTGCATTAGACGTATCCAAAGCATAATCAAGCACGACCTTCCTTATCCAGAATGTCTGACAGAGACATTTTATGAATTCTACATGCTGCTTAGGTTGCAGGCTCTAGTTAAGTTTCTTAACATCCATTGTACTAAGACTACACTTCTTACATTTTCATCACTTCTGCCTCTTCTTGTCTTACTGTAAAACCTATAAGTTAAATTTTTATCACTTTATATAAATTCTACATGCTAGTTTTCCTTTACATATCTTTTTATTTGCTGGAAGTTGTTACTGTTGGGTTCGAAGGCCTTTAGGCCGATTAGGGTTAGGTTGATTAGTAGGGCCGCCTGCTTAGTTTCTAAGTGGGCCCACAATTCGGGTTTCTTGTTCCCTAAGTCGTTTAACCTAATTGTTCTCTATTTAAGTCGTGTCTATGTAATTGTAAAAGGTGTGCACTTAAATATAATAAGATCCCTAGTTGCAAAGTGGATGTAGGTCTACCGACCGAACCACTATAATTCTCGTGTTTGTGTTTTTTATTGCTTTTGTGTGAGTGTGTGATTGTGTTCCGCTGCGTGTATACCCTAACAGTTACCCATAAATTAAGTTTTTTGGTATATTGGGTTATGCACTAGCCTTGTTACTTCGACCCGTCACCTCATTGTTTATACTTATTTAATCCTTACACCTGTCTTTTGCTTGTTTTGTAGTTTAAACCTCTTTGATTTTTTGTATTCTTAAAAACGCCTGCATGAAAGCCTTACATATACGTTTACGTAAGCCTCCTTTGTTTATTTTCCAGTTTTGACAAGATTATTAACAAGGAAATCCCAGCAAATGTGGTTTATGAGGATGATAAGGTAGGACATTATTGTTTACTGTTTCTAATCTGTTGAGATCTTTCATTTTGAACTAACAATGCGTATTCTACAATCAGTTTATATTTAGTTATTTATAAACAAGTGGTTTTGCTTTGAATTTTAACAAGAAGTTATGGCAATGTAGCATCCATCCCCCAGTATAATTTTTCAGTTACACGCTATAATCTTTATTGTTTGTTGTAAGTACTGAAGTCCTCCAATGTTTCTATGTGGCAGGTTCTTGCATTCCGGGACATTGCTCCTCAAGCACCTGTTGGGCTAATTGGTGTGGAGGCCCGATCAAGGGAGGGTGGCCGGCCCTAGCCTTGGGTTGGCTCACGCGTCTTTATTTAGCCGGCCCTAGTTATCTCTATGTGGGCTTGGGCCTAACTTGGGGATTAAGTTACCTAACCCTAGATTAGTCTCTATATATTGATATCATTGTACTTGTAATTCTTTGAGCACCTAAATATAAACCCTAGTTGCAAAGTGGACGTAGGTCAGTTTAGACCGAACCACTATAAATCTCGTGTTCCTGTTTTCCCCGCATTCGTGTTTGCGTGTGTGTGTTCGTGTGTGATCGTCTTTAATCCTAACAACTGGTATCAGAGCTTTGGCTCGAGATCAGATCACACGAACCGTTACTGTTTGCCGCCGCCAGATTAGGGTTCCGCCGCTGCAGTAGCGCTGTCGCAACAGTACCCCGCCGTGAACAGTACCGCGCCGCCGCTACAGTGTTTCCCGGCTGTGAACAGTATTTTCAGCCGTGAACAGTGCCGCGCCGTCGCTACAGTGTTTTCCCCGCTGTGAACAGTGTTTTCAGTCGTTAACAGTACCTCCGCCGCTACAGTGCCTCTAGAACAGTACCGTCGCTACAGTACCCCTGCTGAGTTTGACCAGAAAGGTCAACAGCGTGCTGAGTTTGACCAGAAAAAGTCAACAGCTGCTGTTTTCTGTCCAGTTTTCGCTGCTGCGATTTTTGGGCAGTCTGCACGTTCTACGAGGTCAGTTTTTCGGGTTGCTCTTTCAGTTCGTTGCAGTTCGCAATGGCAGATAACGAGAAAACGAAGATAGAGAAGTTTGATGGGAATAAGTTTGGTTGGTGGAAGATGCAGATTGAGGCACTACTTTGTCAGAAAGACTTAGATGTAGTGCTTGAGGGTGAGAAGCCAGAAGGTATGTCACAAGCAGATTGGATGAAGATGGATAAGAAAGCCAGAGCAGTGATAACGCTTTCTCTGTCAGAGAATGTCGCCTATAACATCCAGAAGGAGACCTCAGCTAAAGGTATGATGGAAGCATTATCTAACATGTATGAGAAGCCATCTGCAGCAAATAAGGTTTATCTTATTCGAGAGCTTGTGAATACTAGGATGAAGGAGGGTGACTCGGTAGCAAATCACATCAATAACCTAAATTCGATATTGTCTCGCTTAGTGTCTGTCGATATTAAGTTTGATGATGAGGTCCAAGCCTTACTGTTATTATCCTCATTGCCTGAAAGTTGGTCCGGAACCTTAACTGCTGTTACTAGCACTTCGAAATCGAGTAAGTTTACGTTTGAGAAGATGCGGGATCTTATTCTGGGAGAGGATGCTCGACGTCGTGGTTCAGGTGAGTCTTCAAGTTCTTTGTTGAGTACAGAGGCCAGGGGAAGAAAGAATCAGCGGGAAAGTCGTCAGAGCAAGAGGAGGAGTGTGTCTAAGGCTCGGAAGGATGTGGTATGTTGGAATTGTAATGAAGTAGGACACTTTAGGAATCAGTGTTCGAAACAGAAGAAAGAAATAAACTCTGTAGGAGACTACAATGATGATGATGATGCGTTAGTTTGTAGTGTGGAGAGCAGTGTGGATTCCTGGGTTATGGATTCTGGTGCTTCATTTCATGCTACCCACAGCAGTGAAGCACTGCAGAATTTGAAAGAGGGTGACTTTGGAAAGGTAAAACTGGCGAATGATGAGGTACTTGATGTTACGGGCATGGGTGACATTGTTTTGAAGACTTCAGTCGGTTCGTGGACTTTAAGAGATGTCAGGGTTATTCCAGGTCTGAAAAGGTTGTTGATTTCAGTTGGCCAGTTGGATGATCAGGGACATGAAGTTAAGTTCGGGAATGGACAGTGGAAGGTTGTCAAAGGGAATATGGTCATGGCTCGTGGAAAGAAAAGAGGCTCATTATACATGGTCAGTATACCATCAGAAGGAAGTGACGTTCCAGTTCCGAAGAAAAACAAAGTCGAGTTCACAGAATCTCAGGGACATAAGAGGGTTTCCTTTGCAAGAGAGAAACCTAGAGTCACAGGGAAGATTCGGGATGAACGAGTTTGGAAGGTCAAACCAGTAGGAGGACATCGTGACAGTGGGAGCGCAAGGTGTGTTTCAGTTACAGTTTCAGAACGACAGTGGGTTAAAAAGACCAGAATTCCAGATGGAAAAGTCTCTCCAGAGAATGTCTTGCTAGTTATGGAGAGTGTGTGTTCTCAGGATTTCTTAGGATTCGGCAGTTCGTTTAAGTGGGAGCCGGCAAGGACAGAGAACGAGTCACATGTTATGACTGATGAGTTGAGGCTCAGTGGGAGCTTCAACGTGCCTTCAGGTTAATTGTCAAGAAGGCTGCTGCAACTAGGTGAAAAAGGAAGATTACAAGATGTACAGCTGTTGAAGACTATTGGGCGTTGTTCGAGCCTCCAAGTGGGAGATTGTTGGGCTAATTGGTGTGGAGGCCCGATCAAGGGAGGGTGGCCGGCTCTAGCCTTGGGTTGGCCCACGCGTCTTTATTTAGCCGGCCCTAGTTATCTCTATGTGGGCTTGGGCCTAACTTGGGGATTAAGTTACCTAACCCTAGATTAGTCTCTATATATTGATATCATTGTACTTGTAATTCTTTGAGCACCTAAATATAAACCCTAGTTGCAAAGTGGACGTAGGTCAGTTTAGACCGAACCACTATAAATCTCGTGTTCCTGTTTTCCCCGCATTCGTGTTTGCGTGTGTGTGTTCGTGTGTGATCGTCTTTAATCCTAACAGCACCAACACACATTTTGCTTATTCCAAAAGTTAGGGATGGCTTGACCGGTCTTTCTAAGGTGCTTGAATATATTCACATAAATAAAATCACAATGATTCTGTTTGGAGACAGTCTTGGTCCTTAGAAGATCATTCTTGGGGTTCTGACTTCAACGTTAAGTTTTCATATTTCAACATGAAGCATAAAATAAGTGTCTCTTAGATTGGCCATTTGGTGCAATGGTAGCCCCAATACTTCCCATAGTGGAGGTCTTGGGTTCGAATCCGGGCCACAACAAAAAAAGGGGTATGTGACAAGGTCAGGGGGTTTACCCAGTTGGGGGTTCCTCCTGGGGTGGGCTGCCCTGGATGTTCTAGGTGTTGCCCCGGGGAAACCCAATTATCCTAGAATATCTAGGTGTTGCCGTTAAAAAAAAACAATACGTAGAGCCCAAATGCAGTGTTCTTAGTTTGGATAGAAAGACATAATAAAAAGATCAGCACTTTGTCTTGCTACTTTTGGTCATCATGATTTGATTGCCCTTTGACATATATAATCAGCTTATAAATCATTTACTTTCTTTGGGTGTTGTAGGCCGAGGAGAGGCATTGTTAAATTCTTGGCCGTCTTCTCTACACTGCAAAGATTGTAGCAAAGCAAGAAGGTCTTGAAGACGGTTTTAGAATTGTCATCAATGATGGACCAAATGGATGTATGTATAATTCTCTCTCTTTATATATACACACGCGCACGCGCTTACAAGGGTATTAAGCAGTTCTCGCAGTTCTCAACACATTCTTGGTTTTGAAATGAACGCCCCTCTATACATATATATAGGGGTGTGTTTATATAGAATCAGTTTTAAGTAGAGAACCGTGAGAAACGCTTAAGCATGGCCATATATAGTCGGGGGAGCGAGAGAGAGGCGGTTATGCGGTTACATAACCACATTGTGCATCACAGCTAAAGCAATAGATACATGTGCTTATATATAAGGGTCTGTTTATATAGAATCAGTTTTAAGTAGAGAACCGTGAGAATCGCATAAGCATGGCCATATATAGTGGGGGAGCGAAAGGCGGTTACATAACCACGTGTATCACAGTCAAAGCAATAGATTCATGTGCTTATGCGATTCTCACAGTTTTCACCTTAAAGTTGGTTCTATATTGAACGAGTGCATTTTTAAATTTCTTTGTTTTTGGCAGGCCAATCCGTCTACCACATTCACGTTCATCTCATCGGGGGACGACAAATGAACTGGCCACCAGGCTAACCTAGCATTTGTATGAAACGTAAAGGTTGCGGAGGTTTTTCTTGTTGAATACATATTTCTGGTGATGTGTTTGACTTGATTTATAACCAATTAGACACACTCCTATTGTTGATGGCATTGTTTGCAGCCACCTACTCACATAACAATAATAATGTCAGGCTGTGAATATTTATCCGCGTTACTGTTTATGAACTGTTTGTTACCCACCAGCTTTTCCGATAGGCTTAGCATCTTTTTTTTAATAGCAATTCTTAGACTTTCTATGATAAATATACCACAATCTGCCGCACCATGCAAGATTTGAACACCCAACCTTTCGGTCAGTGCTTAACATCTCTTTAACCGTGCTTGCTTCACATGGCCGAAATAAATGATCCGCTGATTCCAACTCAAATCCACAATTAACACATAACAAGTTTCCAACAGGGATGTTTCTTTAATGTTGAGACATGGTGTCAAACTTTGTTTCCTTTTCAAAACCAACTACTCTTTCATATTTAATTATAAATAATTATAGTATAACTTTAGAAAACGTTTATGCTTATAAATAATGCTTCAAATTTATGGATATGCTTATCAGTTTGTTTATGAAGCCTTTTATTTTACACTTTTTAAAATATAAAGATAGAAAATTACAAAGCAACTTATCATTATATTTTGTTTATATTATAATTATTTATAAACAACTTATTATTTTTAAAAAAAGGTAAGAAGTCTTTTCGCATTTTACTACTAGGGGTGTAAGTCGTTTTGAAATGTGTGACTAAATATCTAAGTTCTGAAAGTTTAGCTTCAGAGTAGATTTTCAAGCTTAAGTTTGGTTTAAACTCAACTTGGTCATTTATCAATTATTTAGTTTTTTATTTATATAATTATAACGATGGGCTCGGTTCGTTTATGGGTTGGTTAACCGATGGGTTTTCTGCTGAGATTTTTGAAGGTTTGATGTTGATGATCGTGGCTTGCTACTGCATGTTGTTTTCTATTGCTTGTGGTCTGTTGTTGCTGCATATCGGTTTTATGGTTTGTTGTTGATGCTCTTGATTTCAAACCATAACAAACGAACAAACGTACCCAGTAAATCCTACTCATAGCAAAGTTATTTATAGGGTCTGGGTAGGGTTTGGTGAGGGCAAATCTTTCCTCTGTCTCAGGGGATAGAAAGATTGCACCCAATGCGACCGGCTCCCAAAAAAAACTTTTTTTCTTTCCTTTTTCTGAACACAAAATAATCCGTATAGCATACAAAGAATTAGCATACGCTGAAGTATACAATGAAGCTAAGGTAATGAAAGTATAGGCACAAATGTAGGGACACGAAAAGGCAAAGCTAACCTTAGTAAACAAAGGTGTAGGGATAAGCTAAGGCAAACAACAATATAGTAACAAGCTAAAGCACCAAGACAAATGTACACACACCCTAATCCTACGTCTATGTCTTTAAAAAGGTGCAAGTCTAGCAAATCCTTATTTCAAACCATATGTTTCCATATAGACTGATGCATATATACAGAACTAGAAGATTAAAGAAATGACACAAATGGTCACTCTGGTTTATCAAACGCATAACTTGGGTTATTATCATTTATAACCAAATGTTAACTTTTATTTACCGTCTAGTCATGTATTTTACAACAATTTAATTCATTCCCCCATATATAATACAGGTGTGAATTTCTTCTCATTAAATATATATAAATATCAAAATACTACACGTGAAATTTGTCGTGTTACAAAGACTAAATGGAACACTATGGTGCCATTTGTAATATGCAATCTCTGATTTATACCATAACTAATCGAGCCTCTTCTAGGTATTACTCCCATATATTCAAAATTTTCATTATTAATGTTATTAATAAGTTCTGATTACTGTAGTTAGATTTTTATGTTGATAGTTGGCATTAATCCATGTGATCAGCGATTGTCAAAGCTTCTTACTAGTAATAACTGTTTGTTTTGAATGCAAATTAAAAACTCAAAACCGAAAAAAGTTGAAATATGTTTTATAACGACCGTAAACTATAGGGAATTTTAGTTTTTGTTGGTGATTTTAGTATTATTAAGGTTATTTTATTATAATTGGATTTACTTAAAACCAAGTGAGAAATCAAGTGAGAAATTATAATATACATTGACTTGAGTTGACTATTTTGATTTCAGGTAGTTCATAGGGGTGATGGGGTTCTAAGTGGCAACACACCTGGAAGGGTCGCGTTGCCCGACTGAAACACCCTACTCTCTTTATTCTTTTAAAATATCAGAGTTACTGGAATTTGGTCTCATTTTTCAAAAAAACTATGCCACCGTAAAATATTGTTTTACAAATAACAACTGTGATACATATTACAAGATCTAGGGATTCTTCTCTCTTCGACTAGCCTTGTCGTTTGAAGCTTCATTCGTTTCGAGTGCGTTTTCCTGCAGTGTTTTGAAAACGTTTTTACGTTAGCTTACGCTAAGTAAGTACACTGCTTTATTGGTTTTCAAAACCATTTCTTTTACGGAGTTGTATTCAAAATCGAATATTTTTTTGGTATCGTAGCCCATAGCGAGTGTCGTTGCCGTTATGGTACCGTGACGACCCGGACCTATTATGAGCGAACATCATTGCCGATATTGGTATTATCGGAACTGGTGTCGGTATTTACTTTTATGGTTTTCGACGCCCTAACCGATAACAACCAAACTCTTGCCGCGTGGCGCTAGCGAAAAACGACCAGACTCCCGCGACAAAGCGTGGGTGTTCGTTTATACAGGCTTATGCAACTCTTTTTTTTGTTTTACGTGGATATAGAAGTGCGGGGGAACCAACTATTTTATTTAAGTTTCACTAATTTGAACAATTTTTTTTCTTTAAATATACCACCGTGAATATCTTTTTTTATTTACATTTCAAAAATTAAAAACGGATCGTCACAACAAACGCCCCACCGCAACGTGCGAGTAACGCCAACTAGTTTCTATTTTTTTTTAACAACAAAGGTCTAGACACCCAAGATCACCAGAACAGAAGCGTGATGACCCGACTCCATACCACCCAGGAGGAAGCCACAACTAGGAAAACCACTCGGCTCAGCCTAGAACATTTTGTTCCAAGCGAGACCCATGACCTTTCATTTGAAAACTCATGGGCTACAGTCAACCAGAGGCCAGATGGTCGACTAGTTTCTATTACGCTGTGTTCCCGAGTCTCATTTAAGGATGAAAAAGAAGGGAAGAGAAATGTAAACCTTGTTTTAGAGTTTTTTTAGGGGGAAATAAAAGTAAATAGAAGAAATGGTATTCCAGAATTTTTTTAAGACAGGGAAAACATGCATAATATTTATCCTCCAAATTAGAGAGATTTGTAGAGAAAATAAAGGAAAAAAAAGAATAGTAAAATCGGGAACACGTTAAAGTTAAAAAAGTTGAACTTTAGCGGTAGCTGAGGTCGGAAGGGGGGAAATTTGGTCCTACTGCTACATCTGCGAGCCGCCAAGCCCTACTCCGTCTCAATCTCTCTCGATCAAAATCTCGAAGAATGCCATCGTTTCCTCAGCCAGGTTCCGTCACTCTATGCGAAATCAACAGAGATCTAAGTATAATCTCCCTCCATCACTCCTGTTAATCTCTAGAGATGCTTGAAAATTAAACGCTAATTTCACATTAAATCCATTAACATCAACTTTTTTTTGAATTCTCACCAGTTACCGCCGAAAGTCTGTCAGATGATCGAGCGAAGGAAACTTACGGAAAAATTCTCGTAAGCTTTTAATTTCTTATATCTGTGTGTATGCATGTTTTGAAATGAACTGATTACCGTCAATATTTGGGAGATTGATGTTTTTGTAACGTTTAGGGAGTGGTATTCAGTCCGATTCCGTATCAGTTAGATTATCCGGCGTCACCGAGTCCGGACGGAGGCGTAGAACCGCCGGTGACTGGTTTGTCGAGGTTACTTAAAGCAGTCTCTTATGGTCCACTTAAAAGCCTTCTTGGTCCTAATGATGTAAGTATCTCATAAATTGTTATGGAGTTGTATATTTATCGTTGTGCTTGAGTTAGGGTTTATTTCGTGCAAATAGTGGATGTGATTTAAGTAGTTTTGTGTTTGGAGTGTGATTACAAGGTGTGGAAATGGAATTGGAGCTACATAAGAAGAATGAATTTGGAGCTACCATTTTCTTTTTACTGAAAAGTTCACACAACAGTTACACTCAACATTCATAAGGTGTTCCAATCTTGTATAATTTTTGTATAAATATATATATTTTTTTTAAATTAAGTGAGACAGATGCAACATATATGAATCTTGATTCTTATTCAATGATTATTTTTTTCAAATTAACTTGAAATGAGAGGTAATTATGAAGGAAACAAATCACTAAATAATAACCTAGTTTCATAATTGTTCTATTTACGTCAAATTGGAAAAATAGTAAACACGATTCATATATGTTTCACTTTCCTCAGTTAATTTTAAAATATTTTAACATTTATAAAGAAATTATACAAGATCGGAACACCTAATGAAAGTTGAGTGACTTTAGAAGAACAAAAAAACTTTTAGTGACTTCAATGAGACATTGGGAAACTTGGCTACTATTTTGTTAAGTTGCCCCGTTTCTTTTACCCACAATTTTATACAAGTAGTCGACACAAAATCAAACTTTTGGATTGACTAGAAACCAAAATCTGTCCTTGTACATTTGTTATGTTAGTAGCAAGTTTGCCTTCATTGTACATTTGGACTTAAACTTAAGATTAAATCCAGCTGAATGAATCAAAGAGAAAGAAATGACCACTAAGATGTACATAATTGATATCTAGAAATTGTTTATTAGGTCAGCAGGGCATAGTAACTTACTTGGCGAAGCAGAGAAGCTCGTGCAGGGTTGGCATAATTTATAAATTTGTTTCTGATGTATTTTGCTACTTTCTATTGTAAGCGTGAGCATATGAAGTTATTAGAGGCTTAATTTTGTTCCTGAGATGTAAAATTTTGTAGGTGAAATTATTAACTCGTGTTGACATCAGATGTCTTAGTTGGCATCCGAAAAAGGATATTTTGGCATTTGTTTCTGCACGGAATCAAGTAACCATTCATTATTACAGGGATTCAGGTGAGCAAATCTAAATAAGTAAGCAAACAAGTTCTTTTGCTATACTCTACTGGATTTTATCTTAATGTTGAGATGAAAACATGTTTCTTGTTCTCTTATTAGGAGAGGGGAAGGACTATATCCTGATGAATGATCTTCAAAGGGAAGCCAAACTTCTTGAATGGAGGCCAAATGCGGGGAAGACACTTTCAGTAGCCTGCAAGTTAGTTTATTTGGCATTTGTTCCTTGCACTTAGTTTTCTGTTGTCATTTCTATGGCTCTTTTGTCTGGATAAGATATTCTTGGTCGTTATTATGGAAGTGCAAGTTCATTATTTTCTTATGATACGAACAGGGGTGGAATATGCATTTGGACTGCTTCATATCCTGGAAACACTGCATGTGTGAGACCTGGGGTTGCCTCTGGCAGCCTCTCTAGAGGTTCTGGGGTTAGATGGACTCTAGTGGATTTTCTTCGAAGCCATGGCGATGAACAATTAAGTGCACTCTCATGGAGTCCAGATGGAAGATATCCTAAGTGGCCTTATGTATTTATTAGAGTTATGGGTAATTAAGATATATCGGTTACTATTAGCCATTGATGCTTATTTTTAAAAAAATCAGTGTTACATTGATTCATTATTCATGAAGATAGTTTTCAGAATCTAAATTTCACATTGTCCTTTACATGAGCATTGTAACATGTTCCCAAACTACTTTCCTTGACCTATTTTTACATATGTAGCATCTGCTTCATATGAGAGCTCATCATTCACAATATGGGATGTTGCTCAAGGTATATTCTTATCCTCATTGACCTTTTTAATTGACCCCATAAATGTTAAATATGGCCATACACTTGTTGGTTTGTTAAATGAAATTAAAGTTTTATTGCTTATTTCACTCATAATAAGCTTAGGATATCAAATTTGCCTCTTACTATTCTTGGTTGAATATAGCAGTCCTGATACTCTTGCCTTTTGGTGAGCCTTATAACTTATAAAGCCACTATGTAAATAATAACCTTGTTTCACATATTGATTTTGAATATGCAATTCTTATTGTGGTTACTTACAGGGGTGGGCACACCCATTCGCCGAGGATTAGGGAGCATATCACTGTTGAAGTGGTCTCCTACTGGAGATTATTTTTTTGCTGCAAAATTGTAATGTCATTTGCCATCATCAATCAGATCTATTCAGTTGATATCATGATATGCTTGAGAAATATTTAACTTTGCCACTAAAGTGATTATCGTTTTCTTATGCAGTGATGGAACATTCTATCTGTGGGAGACAAACACATGGACATCAGAACGATGGTCTTCAACAAGTGGCTTTGTTACGGTGGGTAAATGTTTCTCTTAGCTCTCTTCACATATATCAATCTTCTGATGCATGTAGATAACTAGATATGTCATGTAACATCATTGGTGGTCTTGGAAAGTTTGAGGTTTTTTAAGTATGTTTTTCATGTTACTTTCAGTAAGTTAGTTCTAAGCATGTGATTGCTTGATTTATTTCACTGGTAGATGGTTATCTCATGGTTTGCTAAGTGTGAGCGTCAGAGTATCTGAACTGATACATACTTAGCATAGTGTCCATGTCTTGCACATGAATGAACCCAAATTACCATATGGTGGACTATCATATCGTCTTCTACTATATCCATAACTTACTAATTTGAGTTCTTTTGACTATTTGGATCTGATCTTTTGGTTGCTGTTTATGTTTCCTTTCTCTCCGGTTGTTATAAAATGGATCTTATGAAACTCTTACCAACTACATAAGGTGAGTTTTTGCTTGGATGAAATCAGTTTAAAACATATGGAGAATAATATACTAAAGCTTGCGATGATTATTACACATTTTGTTTCCTAATAATTAGGGATTATCTGACTGTCGATCTATGATATGCTTATGTAGAGGCCACATGATATCTGGCTAAGCATGTTTTATGATCTTTGATATGCAGGGAGCAGCATGGGATCCCGATGGTCGTATGATTCTTATTGCTTTCTCTGAATCATTAACATTAGGTTCTATTCACTTTGCGACAAAGCCTCCATCACTTGGTATGTGTTCTGAAGTTTTTCTTTGCTTCACTGAGTTTATTGAAAGTGCTATTTGCCAGCACCTTTTGATAGATATTAATGTTACAAAACATATCAGATTTTGGTCTGCTGTTAGTTGAGGTTATTTTATGTATATCACTGTTCGTTACATCAGGCATAAATTATGTTCTCATGTAGTGTTTAGTCTGCTCTAGTTCCAACAAGGTCCAAAGTCCAAATCTTTGTTGCCTTTCTGGAAAAATAAAAGCTCAAGAACATATCTAACCTTTAAGCCAGGTTAAAAAATATCAGGATAATATGATTATCTTGTGAATAACCCCATAATATATCACCAACAGCGTAATGAAATATTAAAATTCCTTAGATATATCACCAACAACATTACCAAGTATCAGTGACTTTCGTTCTTGCATGCTTTCGTTGTCTGAGACTCTGACTTGTTAACAATGCTGGTTAATAACTTTCTTAGTACTTGTTAAGAATTAACTCCGTTGAGTTTCTGTTTCTATATCTTCACCCTTCATAGTCTAAATTTCAAGTTTCGCATTTTTCATGATGCTTTTTCCTCAGATGCACATCTGTTACCTGTTGAATTGCCGGAGCTTAAATCCTTGACCAACAGGTAGAGACATAAGATTTTCCTTTTGTTATCTATTTCCGCCCATTATTACTTGTTTTTTTCTTTGTTAATCAACCTACCTTTTATTGTTGTATAAGCGTCATGCAATCAAGTTGATTGCTTAACTTTGTAAAATTATAAATGTGCAACCGCTCTTAAGCGATAATGCCAAGGATGATATACATTTCAGTATCATTTTGTGCACACCCAAATAAATTAATGTGTTCTGTGGGCTACGCTTAGCCTGCCCGAGACGACTCTTGAGTCACGATTTCAATTAACTCGCTCTTTGTCGTAATGTCATGAAACTTTGCACAGTTGTTCCCATGTGTAAGTAGGGTTTAGGGTCAATGATGATTTTTAGTTTTTGTCATTGATATTGCAGTGGAGGTATTGAGAAGATAGCATGGGATGCTTCAGGAGAGCGGTTAGCTGTGTCGTATAAAGACGGAAATGAGTTGTACAAGGGTCTAATCGTGATTTATGACGTTAAAAGGGCTACACTCATTACTCCATCATTAATGTCAGTAATTTTACTTCTTAAATAGTTACATGTTCATGTATTTCCAGCTATTCGTCATTTGGCTCGTTTTTCTTTGAGATTTGTTTCAAAGTTATGTGAAAGAAACCTCTTTGCAGCTTCAGCTGATATTTAATTCTTTATGATTCAGTGGCTTCATCAGAGGGCCTGGAGATGACACGAAGCCTTTAACATTTTCGTTCCATGACAAGTACAAACAGGGCCCACTGTTATCCGTTGTAAGTATTTTAGCACCCGTGTATTCGTATCGTATGAGCTTGCGTTTGGTCTCAAAAAAGCAATTACAATGCATTTATAACTGCAGTTGTTTATAAGGGGTGTTTGGATATGCGTTCCGAAAGTGATTATTTGATTGTGAATAGTCATTCTAGATAATATATTTTAATAAAACTGATTGTAGAAGATATTGTTTGGATGCTCTTTTGCTGATTATTTGATATTATTACGTTAAATGACCAAAACGACTTTTTTTATAGAAAAGGAAGAACTTTTTGTCAAGTGAGTAAATTATCTTTAAATTTTTATTTTAGTTTTAGATAATCAGTTTTGTTGCAGTGTATGGTTAGATGCTAGCGTATTATTTTCTGTTAGTTCTATGTATAACTTCTATTGTTATTTGATTAGATAAGTATTATTTTATAGATAAAAAGATTGGGTTTAGTTGCTTTAATTGGATACATATTCTTGTTAGGAAAATCTATAAATAGGGATTGGGAATATTTAGATTATTATGCCTGACTTGATAAAAAGAAGAGTTAAGTACACGGATGGTCCTGTGGTATGTCTAAATTTTGGATTTGGTCCCTAAGTTTGAAAAATTACATTGTCAATCCCCAAATTATGCATAAACGTAACATGTTTGGTCCCTAGAGTGGATGACAGTTAACTTTTCTGTAAAATATTTTTGAAAAAGACCAAAATACCCCTAGATTAAAAAACAAAAAATTAAAAAAAAAGTAGGTTTAAAAAAAAGTGGTGGTTCTGCCTGAGAACTAGGGGTATAAATATAGGTTTTTTTTAATTCTACTTTTTTAATCTAGGGGTATTTTGGTCTTTTTCAAAATATTTAACGGAATAGTTAACTGTCATCCACTCCAGGGACCAAACATGTTACGTTTATGCATAATTTGAGGACTGACAATGTAATTTTTCAAACTTAGGGACCAAATTTAAAATTCAGACATACCACGGGCCATCCGTGTACTTAACTCTAAAAAGAAATATATATAAAATATTAGATTGCGCTACAACCCTCACACAAGTTCAATTATATTCACGGGTGTGTGAGGTGAGTTGCGGTTTCTAAAATGAAAAAAGTTCATTAATTTGGTTCTTGATATAAACATTTGATTCAACAACTATTGTTCAGCACATACATGAATACGTAGCCAGACTTGTTTCAGTATTGTTACCCTGAAGATTGATCAAGTTTGTATGTATGCAGTGTTGGAGCAGTGGAATTTGCATCACATACCCCCTCGTGATTCGTTCACGTTTACCGGCTTAGCTCAGGTTTCATTGAGAATGTAGTTTTATTAGAGGTTTGTAACTTTGACCCGTTTACTTATGCGTGGGTCGATTTGTTTTTTTATCGAACTGATGTAATGTATAAATTTTGCGGTCAAACTAAATGAAAGTGGTGTGAAGTCTTTTTTATCAAACCTGATGTACTGTTTTTTTTGTATCGATATGTTCAAAGATTTCTTGATTGTTATTATAACAATATTGTATATAAATAATGTATTTAATATTTATTAAATTTAGAAAAGAGGACGAATAAGTGTTTGCGGTCAACACAAGGTTTTGAGCAATTTAGATTAAACTTCGGTTTTAGTCCCTGTGGTTTGGGTAAATTTTGCTTTTAGTCTAATAGTTTAAAAATCCCGATTTACATCCAATAATTTCATCATTCGTCTCAGTTTTAACCAATCCACTATCCTTTATCTATTTATTCTGTTAAGTTAAGGTGAAAAGATGAAAATGTCCCTATTTTATAAATGATCATTTATGTAACTAAGTGTACTTTAGGGTTGATTATGTAAGTTAAAACAAATAAAAATCTAACCCCACACATCTAAAAAACTGGTTCTGAAGGATAGCTCCAGGCTCCAACACCCCCACACCACCGCCACCGCCACTGCTACCACCACTGCTCCAGACGAAAATCCAGCCACCCTACCTCCATTACCACCACCAGCCATAAAAATCCAGCCACTCTGCCTCCACGTTTTTCATGCTAGGCCACTACCACACGACCTTCGTTTCTCCGGTTAGACCACCACCAGCACCTACCTCCGTTTTCTCCGGCTAGGCCACCACCAGCACCCACCGTTCACTACATCAGCACCCACCGTTCACTACACCGCCACCAACATCCCACAACCACTGCCACCATCGATCTAGGGTTTTTGAACTGGGAAGACGCCCGCTGGAGCAAGAAGTGGTGGTGGTCGTGGTCGTTTTCAGGTGAATCGGTTGTAACATTTCTGATTTTCCCTGTATTGGCTTTCAAGCAATAAACAACATTTCAATTTCAATTTTAGTGCATTACTCTTGTATTATTTGCAAACGTTAGATCTCAAAGTTTCAATGAAATTCTTAAATTTTGATTTTTATATACACACATGTATATACATTTTTTTTATAAAATAAATTTATACTCCATATGCATATATGTAAAGTTGTATAAAATCAATTACAACTTAATTAGGTTAGTTTTAAACCATGATTATACATCTTCTAAATATATACAAATGGTCTCGAATCCTTTAATTTTGGACCCGTTCACCTCAAATCGAACCCATCCAAGAGTTTTGAACACTTAAACACCCCTCTTTGACTTTTAAAAGTCAACAGAGATGAAATCTTGCAATTCAACCTTGAAATCGGTCAAAACCGTATTCAATGGACTTGCCCTGTTATGCTTGAACGATTCCAGACCCTTTCCAACACAGTTTTCAAATCAAGTTAACTAATTTCGCGATATAATTCAAATTTCAAATGGGTTTGACTTTACAGAGTCAAACCAAGCCAAATTGAATTCAAAATTAAGAAATTCAAACCCATTGATGTCCGTAAATCACGCTCAGTCATTACTACTATGAATTGGGACACTAATCGCGACTAAATCCATCAAATTTCTGTTTAATTCACGCGTAAACCACGTTACAGCTGTTTCCCTACTCTTCCGAATCAAATCAAGCAAATTAAGCGAAATTGATCAGTTTGGATTATTCACACATCTTCACAAAACCTTTTTGCAAACCTTCTCAGCACTTACAAACTCGGCATTCACCTCTGGAACTCCGGCGAGCTCCAAGAACACCGAGCCCCTGCATCCCGTCAATCGTCTTCGATTCGTAATCGTTTCAGGTAATAGTTATACCAATAGTTTCGTTTTGATCCAAGGATCAAAAGCCCCATGTTTTGGGCATTTGATTCTGCGTAATCGGGTTTAAAGGCGTGGCTAGGGTTGGGTACTTCAATCGGCGACGAAGGGGCAAAGGGACTTGGGTTTATAAGGGTTTTTCTATTTTTCACACTCGTTTATTGTCAAGGCATTCGCCCAGAACCACCGGTTAAATCACTTGACTCATACGCGAGGGATTGCGGGTTCGAAACCCATACACAGCAACCCTTTTTGGCGTGTTTCATATAACCAAACTCAGCTCCTTCCCGATTCCACATTAATACAATTGTGAACCGGTTAGTATCAGCATCAGTCCTCCTAGTCTAGTGGTATTACGCATTACCCACACAGAAACCACCCGGGTTCGAACCGGGTGGTCTGCATATATTTTTAAACCGATTTTTAAAGCTTCAAAAATTTTATAAAAATTATTTTATAAAACCTCACCATATTTCTAACAGAATAAAACCAGATTCATTAATTTTCAATATAAATCCATTTTTGTTTTGAATTTATGATTTGAATTGAATATTAAAGGTTTAAAACAAAATTTTTAAAAATATTTAGATTAATTTCCAACTAAGGACATTGTTTTTATAAAAGTTTATAAAATATTAACTCATTTAAAGCAAACTAGTATTTATTTTAAAGATGATAAATAAATAAAAATTTATTTATTATAATACACAAATAAAAATTTCTTTTCTAAATATAAATATATATTTACATTCTACAAATTTTAACATATTTTTCACAAATAAATAAATAAAAAATTTATTTATTTAATTTATTTAAATAAATAAAATTATTTATTTATTTTATTTATTTAAATTAAATACTATCCACATAAGTAGAATTACTTTTTCTAAACATATATTTACGTTCTATATATTTTAACATATTTTTCACAAATAAATAAATAAAATTATTTATTTATTTAATTTATTTAAATCCAACCCTACGTCAATGACTATTAAGTTCATACATATATACCATGAACTCATAGTATACATTAAATTCTTATGCAAGCAAAGCATGCCTTACATGGAATAACACAATCCTTTTTACAAATCCACACACATCAAAACCCGTTGAACCCTAGACTTAGACATAGACTTTTGTACCCGCTATTAACTCAATATACATTACACACTAGGTTAACGTGGTGAGTTACAAGGACCGTTTTGCTACTTAGTCTTGCGTACTAGCAACACTCTCGAATCAAGTGAGTATTACATAACCCCCTTTTCTCTTTTACACTTTTGGGGTGATTCATGAATTTTTATACAAACAATAGCTTACATTTACACAAACTACACAAACACAAATCCTATTTACATTCATGTGTGCAAATTTGAGCTTTATGTTTGAGTGCTAGGTGTGTTAACTTTTGTGTGCAAATTATGTGCAATCATTAACTATTTAAGCCAACGGTTAATAATGATAGATCTATTGAGTCTGACAAACCCACCCAGATTGGGGTGATTGTTACCGACAACACAATTGCATGCTAGTTACAAAGGTTTGATTGTACTTTAGTTACACAATAGCTGCTCCCCATAAATGCCTTATTTATCACGACATGTAAGGATTTGCTTATTCATATTTATACACTATCTATGTACAAACCTATGTATGCTCACCAACTTTTAGTTGACCCTATTTTATTCATGTTTCAGGTGCTAACGTGTGAATTTGAGCAAGACCTGCTACACTTAAGTTTGGACTTAGTTAATTTAAATTCAAAGAACAATTTGTATTTTTATTTATGTACTTGTTGAATTTTGCTATTTGTGTTTGAATGGTTTGAAATAAAACTGATGATTAAATATTGAAATCTAGTGAACCTTGTGTTCATGAACAGTCTACATGTCCCGTCCTGACGTTTCCGCCGTCGGTTGGGGTGTGACAGATTGGTATCAGAGCCTTGGTTATAGGGAACTAGGTTATTAGACACCCTTGACCTAGACTATAACTTTAGGACACCCACTTATACCATGCTTCATGATTATGTGTTATGTGTTAGATGCTATGTGTTACCTGCTTATTATATTAATATTTATTTCATCTTGATACCTTACTTGTTAAAATTCATGACTCATTAGACTACACTTAAATAATAAATTAAATAAACAATATCCCTACCTTTACCCTAAGCCTCATAACCTTCTTGCCTACTTCTTTATCATTATTATCATAGCATGTGGAAACTTCATGGAGTTAAATCTATAAAAAATTCTTTATTTCCTCGTTAAGGCTTTTAAACTTTGTTAATTATTTGAGGACACGTGCAATCTGGAAGGGTGACACCTGTATTCTGGGTTTTCTGTCTAGGAAAGCATTTCGTATAAATCCCAATCAACCGAGGGACCCGTATGCTTTCCTGGGAATTCCCGGGATGAGTGTTTACTTATAGGCTAAAGCATGTCTCCTTGAAGAATTATATGAGTTTAATTAACCTTAATGTGTCACAGTATTCAAGTGATTATATCACTATTTGAGTACAATCCAAACTATGATTTACTATTTTATTTGTTATCTTATCTTTTAAATTCAATCAACCTTCATAAGTTCTTACACCTCTTATTGTGTTGTGCAAATCTGTAGAATGCCTCCCCGTCGTGCTACCATGGCCAACAACAACACTGATATTGCTGCTATCCTTGCACAACTTGTAACTCAACTTACTCAAGTTAATGGTGCCACAAACGGTAACCATGGAACTAATGGTGGTGGTGGTGCCAACCCACCGCAATGTACCTTCAAACACTTCAATTCATGTAATCCTCTCAAGTTCTATGGTACCGAAGGAGCTACGGGACTCCTTCAATGGTTTGAAAGTATTGAGGGCACCTTCCTTAATAGTGATTGCCCCGATGACCTTCGTGTCCGTCATGCCACAAGTGTCTTCCAAAAACGGGCACTCACGTGGTGGAATGGGGAAAAGAGAACCAGAGGTGTAGAGGCAACCATGGCCTTACCATGGGACGAGGTTAAGAGGCTAATGACCGAAGAGTTCTGTCCTCGGAACGAAGTAAGGAAGTTGGAAACTGAGTTTTGGGATCTTACCCAGGACAGTGGTGAAAGTCTGGCTTATACGACCCGATTTCATGAACTGAGTCTTCTTGTGCCCCACATGGTCACACCCTTATCCCGCTGCACTGAAAAGTACATTGGTGGATTACCTAGGCAGATTCAGGATACTGTCTTAGGAAGAAATCCCGTAACACTCGAAGATGCTATCCGTTTATCTGCTACATTAACCGACAACCACGTGAAACCATGTACTCTGACTAGGAAAGGCACCAAGAAAGCTCCCGACACTACAACCCCTCCCGTACACATCAAAGAAGCCAGAACTGAACCCTACCACAATAATAAAAAAAGAAAGGCTAGAAATTTTGCTGTGGTCACTCCTGCTATGCTAGTTAACCAAGTTACTCCCATGGCTCAAGCACCAGTCAAAAAGCCATATGTGGGGACCTACCCACTCTGTGCCACATGCAATTATCACCATCCCCAAACCATTCCCTGTCGCCTTTGCACTCACTGCGGGAAATATGGCCATACGGTTAATGTTTGTAGAGCCAAAGCACTTGCAGGCCAAGTCAACCCACCAACCCAAACCAATCAACAAGTGACATAACAAGGTGTTCCCGCCATAGCAAATGGGCATGCTTGTTATGAATGTGTACGGTTATAGTCTAGTATGCAATCCTAGCTCTCTAAAACCTGGCTCTGATACCAATCTATCACACCCCCAATTTCAACTAATGGAGTTTTACTATTTTGGGAAGTGACAAACCAGGATCTCAGACACTTGTTACATTGAACGACTCTACATGGGACTCAAAATGAAAATATCTTTTAAATCAAAGTATCAATGCGGAAGCGTAAAGAAAGTAAATACGCAAAATACACGCGCCCAAAACCAAAGTCCAAAAGTCTCAAAAGTCCAAACGTCCAAACCAAACAAAGTACAATAAAATAATTCAACCAAACATAAATAGACACAAAGCAAAGCAGTTGAATCCCATGCATGCCCTAACGTGCACCTGTGTCTTAGCTTAGCGTCCTGAGAAAACATGTAAGAAAAAGTGTCAACACGAGGTTGGTGAGTTCACAGGTTTCAATATATAAATAAACGTTTACCAGATTTATTGTACAATCAACATATATATACCAATGAGTAGCTAACCCATGTTCATGTTTGCTATTACGCTCGCAACCGTAAACTGACTGTTTGTATTGCCTCCCACCAGGTCTATCAACCACGGTGCACGTTTAGGTCAATATTGCACCCGTTCGATATCCAATCGAGTTAGCGTGACTAACGCGGGTGAGGTTTGTCAAACCCAGTAGTACTACCCAACATACCTCGCTATATTCATATTTAAACGGTTCGATGTGAGGACTTTCATGATAGAGTTTACGCATAGTAATAACAATTGATATAAAATGAAGTACAAAAATCAAAAAGAGTTTGTATCATGTTTTCTCCCCCAGTTTAAAAGCAGTAAAAAGGGGCCGTGAAACTCACCTACGTTGCGTAGTAGGTAGTATCACACAAGTATGAGATTTAGAACCTCAAGTGTTAGCCTG
This sequence comes from Smallanthus sonchifolius, assembly GCA_023525975.1. Taxonomy (NCBI): domain Eukaryota; kingdom Viridiplantae; phylum Streptophyta; class Magnoliopsida; order Asterales; family Asteraceae; genus Smallanthus; species Smallanthus sonchifolius. The sequence goes on from CM042021.1 coordinate 108,323,637, forward strand.
CACGGCTTACGTATGCCCTAGAATCATAACCACATAAGTTAGGGATACAATGGGATTTGTGACGACGACACGGAAGATTAGAACGTCTTAAAACATTCTAAGGGTTAACGGGTAGACGAACGCGTCTACAGGAAAATAGATTTCGGAATAGAATTAGCATAACTAAATTTCGTGTCGAACGTTACGAATAATATGTATAATACTTGTGTGTTTGGGACATTCAGAAATGTTTAAGAAAATAATATATATACCATATATTATTTTTAAGTTCGAATGATTAATAAACGTTTGCGTGGAAAAATAATAAATATATTATTTTTAATTGGGTATAAAACGTGGGTCAATGATATAAATAATTATATTATTTAATAGTTTGAAATAATCCAATAGGTTTGAGTCACAAGTTGAAAATAATAATAGTATATTATTTTATCCGAAGTTAATAAAAAGAGGGTAAATAATATACATAAATATATTATTTATAAATCTTAAATGTCTTCATAACGTTTATAATTGTGGCAAAAATAATATAAGAATATTATTTTTAATTGAGGTCACGATGCTAGAATAATTAAAAAAATATCATTTCATTTTAAGTTGTGATTAGAAAATAATATAGAAAAATATATTATTTTATGAGTAGAAATAGGTTATAATTTTAAAGCCGAGCCTACGGGTAATATACGAGGCTAAAATGTCATAATATATTATTATAATAACATGGGGTAAGTTTTTATATTAAAATTAATAGTTTAAAATTGTTTTAAAAAGAAAAGGGGGGGTGGAGGGATCGAACCCGGGTCCTTCCCCTACGAGTACAAAGCTTTAACCAACTCAGCCGCTAGGCCATCGCGTTAGAAACCCATTCTGATTCGTTTTAACAAGTAGGTTTCCTGTGTTCTTCCCCCTTTGCGAACCCGGTCGAAAACCAGTCCCAATCCTGTTGAAGTTGATCCCGATTGATCACAATAGTTTAGGGGTTTTGATAATCGGGATATTTAGAACTTGTGAAGTTTAAGATCGTAAATTCTTGTTTTGAAACCCGAAACCCTAGCTTATGAACTTAGAATCAAATCTGTTGAACCTGATAATGGAAGTGTTTGGATTCATAGGGCTTTCAAAGATTGAAGTATTGCGAATCAAATCATAGGATTTAATTGAATTGAAACCGGGTTTAGGGTGTGGTTCGACTAAACCGTTCGTACGAAGAACCCTAGCTATCCGTTTGCCATGAAATCGATGATATAGTTTCAAATTAGGATGGGACTTTTAACGGGTGGGTGATGGCGATGCTACACATACAGTTTAATTGAATTTAAAATGGATCTGGAGTAGGGTTCGATTAAATCCGAATGTATATGAACCCTAGGATCGATTCTTGATTGGATCGATGTTATAAGCCACAATTATGTTAGGGCTTTCAATGTAAGGATGAAAACTAAGCTGTAGGTATATTCAATTACCTGAATTGATAACATAAATGTGGAGATCGAGTAGATGTCGGCCGCGGCTTCAATGGTTATTCTTCGGCGTTCACGACTGCGTCTCAGATCAAATCGAATGATGCAACAGGTTCAGGGGAGTTCGAATAAGGTGTGAATGTGCTTAATTTGTGAGCATGATGATTGAAATGGTTGGATCGATTAAGTTCGACGGTTTCACTTGAATGCCCATGATTGGGATTAATTCGATGCAATAACTATGATTAAAGCACAACTGATGGTCGTTTATGATGTTTAATGTGCTTTTCAGTTACAAATTGGACCTAATTCGGTTAAGATTAGTGAATTTGAGTCAAGAATTTCATGGGTTTGACTTTTAAAAGTCAACATAGACAAAACTCCTAAATTTTGACTTTTCTGAGTCAACATATTGAGTTTAGGTTAATTACATAACTAATCCCTATGGTTTGAGTTGGAATAATGACAGGATTAGACCCTAAGGTTTGAGATAATTAAACTATGTTAACTTTAACTGAGTTTGGTTAACGGGGTTAACCTGAAAAGTCCGGATTGTTACATCATCCATTAGTTGAAAGAATTTTCGTCCCGAAAATTAAGATAAATAAATACAAAATTTCTGAGGTGTCACATCATCCCCTAGTTGAAAGAATTTTCATCCCAAAAATTAGAATGTTACCTTATGAGTTTGACGCGGGGTGCTTGAACAGATGAGGATATTTGCGCATCATCTGATCTTCGCGCTCCTATGTAAATTTCGGTCGCGTGTCGAGTTCCAACGAACTCTGACAATAGGGATCTTACTGTGCTTTAACGTTTTAACTTCCCTATCCATAATTTCCACAGGTTCTTCGACGAAACGCAACTGTTCATCAATGTGTAGTTCCTCCAGAGGAACTGCGAGTGATTCGCCTGCTAGGCATTTCTTTAAATTTGAGATGTGAAAGACGTTGTGTACACCACTAAGTCCTTCAGGTAGGTCCAGTTGATACGCTACTGGTCCGATTCTCTTCATTATATTGAATGGTCCAACATAACGAGGATTCAGTTTACCTCGTTTCCCGAAACGAATGACACCTTTCCAAGGTGAGACTTTGAGTAAGACCATGTCACCTACTTGAAACTCCAAAGGTTTACGATGCTTGTCGGCATAGCTCTTTTGACGATCACGAGCTGCCGCCATACGGTTTCTAATTTGAACGATCTTTTCAGAAGTTTCAAATACAAGTTCAGGACCTGTGAGTTGGCTATCTCCAACCTCGGTCCAACAAATGGGAGAACGGCATTTCCGTCCATAAAGTGCTTCAAATGGAGCTGCCTTGATGCTAGTGTGATAGCTGTTGTTGTAGGAGAACTCCACCAACGGTAGGTGAGACTCCCAAGTGTTACCGAAATCGATCACACAAGCTCGTAGCATGTCCTTCAGAGTTTGGATAGTACGTTCTATTTGGCCATCAGTTTGAGGATGGTATGCTGTGCTCATATCTAGACGCGTGCCTAAGGCCTTATGTAACGACTGCCAGAAACGAGAAGTGAATCGTGCATCACGATCCGAAATAATGGAGATTGACACCCCGTGCCGAGAGACTATTTCTTTCAAGTATGTACGAGTAAGCTTATCCATTTTGTCGGTTTCCTTGATTGCTAGGAAATGAGCAGATTTTGTTAATCGATCAACAATTACCCATATAGTATCACATCTAGTAGGGGTTCGTGGTAATTTGGTGATGAAATCCATGGATATTTGTTCACATTTCCACATGGGAATTTCTGGTTGTTGTAGAAGACCAGATGGTTTTTGATATTCAATTTTGACCTTCGCGCAGGTCAGACACTTACTAACATAGGTGGCTATATCGGCCTTCATCTTCGGCCACCAATATAGTACTTTTAGATCATGGTACATTTTATCGGAACCCGGATGGATGGAGTAACGAGATTTATGAGCTTCATCCATGATTAGTTCCCTAAAGTTTCCGAACACTGGAATCCATATTCGTTCGACGAAGTAACGAATTCCGTCAGATTTTACCTCAAGTTGTGCTTCCATGCCGCGTGTACCTTCTAACGGTAGGTTATCTTCTTTCAAGGCTTCAAGTTGAGCACTACGGATTCTGTCAGGCAATCCAGGGTGAATAGTGAGTTGTAACGCTCGAACTCGTTTGGGTTTCGTTTCCTTTCGGCTTAGTGCATCAGCCACAACGTTAGCTTTACCCGGATGATACCGGATCGCACAGTCGTAATCATTTAAAAGTTCAACCCAACGATGTTGTCGCATGTTCAACTCTTTCTGCTCGAAGATATGCTGAAGACTCTTGTGATCGGTGTAGATGGTGCACTTGGTACCGTACAAGTAGTGTCTCCATATCTTAAGTGCGAAAACTACGGCTCCCAATTCTAGGTCATAAGTGGTGTAGTTTTTCTCGTGAATTTTTAACTGACGCGATGCATATGCGATTACTTACTCCCGCTGCATCAAAACACAACCTAAACCCTGGATAGATGCGTCACAATACACTACAAAATCGTCCGTTCCTTCCGGAAGGGCTAGTATAGGTGCACTGCAGAGTTTCTGTTTAAGGAGTTGAAATGTTGATTCCTGGGTGTCACCCCGGTTATAGGGTTTACCCTTTTGAGTCAAGGCTTTGAGGGGTTAAGCAGTTTTGGAGAATCCTTCAATGAAACGACGGTATTAGCTAGCCAATCCCAGAAATTGACGCACCTCCGTCGGCGTTGTAGGTATTGTCCAACTCTTGATTGCTTCTACTTTAGCTGGATCGACATGTATTCCCATCTTGTTGACTACATGTCTTAAGAATTTCACTTCGCGAATTCAGAATTCACACTTAGAGGCTTTAGCATACAGTTGTTCTTGCTTTAGCAGTTCCAGAATCAAACGAAAGTGTTCCTCATGTTCATCCTTATTCTTGGAATAGATAAGGATGTCATCAATGAAAACGATGATGAACTGGTAGAGGTACGGTTTACACACACGGTTCATGAGGTCCATGAATACCGCAGGTGCGTTGGTTAATCCGAAAGGCATAACCATAAATTCATAGTGGCCGTACCTTGTCCTGAAAGCAGTCTCAGAGATATCATCATCTTGGACTCTCAATTGGTGGTAACCTGACCTAAGATCTATCTTAGAATAGAAGCTTGATCCATAGAGTTGATCAAACAAATCATCGATGCGGGATAAAGGATAACGGTCCTTGTTGGTTACTTTATTAAGTTCACGGTAGTTGATGCACATGCGGAAGGTCCTGTCCTTCTTCTTGACAAATAGGACTGGAGCTCCCCATGGCGATGAGGTAGGTCGGATGAAACCTTTATCCAACAATTCCTTCCATTGAGTAGATAGCTCTAGCAACTCACTAAGTGCAAGTCTACAGGGTGCCCGAGCAATAGGCACTGCTCCGGGTGCTAGATCGATCTGTAATTTGACTTGATGGTGAAGCTGATCTTCGAGAAATACTTTCGGATAGTCACGTATGCTGGAAATGTCCTCAATCTTCTTCTCCTCAGATGAATGCTCGGCGACGAGAGCCAGAATGTCAGTATGACCTTTAAGTAGACATTTCTGCGCTTTCATGAAGGATATGATGCTTATGACTGCACCACTCCTTTTGCCTTATACAAAAAGGGTTTCTCCACTAGAGAGAGGAAGGCGAACAATTTTCTCCCGCCAGAAAATTTCGGTTTGGTTCTTAGATAACCAATTCATTTCGACAATCACGTCGAAACTGCCAAGTGTGACTGGCATAAGGTCAGTGTCAAGTTCATAACCAGTCAATTCAAGTTTACAACCCTTAAGAATGTGGGTTGCTTCAATTATCTTTCCATCAGCCATTTCCATGGTATACATAATTTCTAGTAGGGTTGGAGTACGACTTTACTAGCAGAACATTATGCGGTCACGATGTGACTTCTAGTGAGAACCGTGCTTATAAGGTAAGCGTCGGTCAATGCAAAGGCAAAGGGAAGAGGTTCACATGTAAGGAGAAAAAGTCTAATGAGATATAGATTCCAGTAGCATAAGAGGTAGGATGTATGTTTAAGTAATTGCGTTCAACTGATGGTTGGTTAGGTTAAATCTTCGTTTCCTAATGTCATTGGATCAACGGAATCATTTCGTGAAGAAAGAAATTCGTTTACAGGATTGAATATGCTGGGTATAATTCGTATTAGACTAAGGATTAGTCATCGGATAAGGCAATAGGGTCGAATGAGATTTATTGTTGGAGCGTAAGGGATCACATGTTAGCTTAGCAAGAATTCCACAAATTCCTTTTACATAGCTGGATTCGATAAGTTTGCCATGAGATTCTATTAGAGTTTCAATCAAGATGGTTTCTGTGATCACGTTTAGATGAGTGTCTTAATTCCACTAAGACTTTTACATAAGTGAGAATAACATTGATGGACTCCATTGATGATAATTTAGTGGGTATGTAGACATCTTCAACCTGATAGTCGAGTCTATCAACTGTTGAACAGATTTAATGATACCAACTAGTCATTGAGTGGGTTATGAGAGTCTCTACAGATAGTGGAAACTTAAGTTTGTAGATTACTACTTAGGACCATTTATCCACACACTATGCACCTCAAATTACTATCACGTGTGCACCCGTAATGATAATTTGCTTTGCATGATCACCCTAATTATCCCTGTTCTGTGTCATAATGTCCTTTAGTTCGTATTGTGGAGTATAGAGTGTTGTCAGAGATGATAAGTTATCGAAAAGGCTTAGTCAACAACCATAAGTTGATCATCTAGGATTCATATCAGGATGAGTAGTCTGGAATCGTTCGATCTGAGCATTCATTCGAGTTGAAACACAATACGAGAGTCCAATCCAACAGATTGTAGATGGTAACATGCACATGAAGCAAACATGTACATGAAATGCGACTTCAAGAAGTCAAATTAGTTCATGGATATGTGTTACTGGAAGAAGAAAAGTAGTTGTTCTTCCCACTGAGTCAGAATAGGGTTTGAGTATGCATTGAGCAATGCGTTCTCAAATTTGTGGTCAATCTATTCTCAACAGAATATCGACCAAAGACGCGAGCCCATGGCTCGGTAAAGTGATGACATCTATGTGCCAATGGATTCTGAAATAATGCGTGCAACGGTCTGCCTTCACTTGGCGTATTGTTGCTAGTGGGTACAGTAGGGACTCGCCTCCGACGATCCCAACTCCCAAAGAGATATGCGTTAGTACTGAGTAACGTCCATAACATGGACCTGAGAAAGCCCACCATACCCAACGGGTGATGGTGATGGTGATGTAAGTGACTCCTCCGAAGGCTCTGTCTCGTTGCCCTCGGACGAGAGTGAATGATATTCTGGTTCCCCGAGTGTCGCCACTGGGAATTGATGATGCAATGCAAATGTTGTGTCCCTTGCCAACTGAGGGTGATACGGATGGTATTAACATGCCTGCACTGCAATGCATGTATAGATACTATATGTATCTGGTATGAGTGTCTGTGCCGTGTAACTAATGCATGTGTACGGTTATAGTCTAGTATGAAATCCTAGTTCTCTAAAACCTGGCTCTGATACCAATCTGTCACACCCCCAATTTCAACTAACGGAGTTTTACCGTTTTGGGAAGTGACAAACCAGGGTCTCAAACACTAGTTACATTGAACGACTGTACATGGGACTCAAAATGAAAATATCTTTTAAATCAAAGTATCAATGCGGAAGCGTAAAGAAAGTAAATGCGCAAAATACACGCGCCCAAAACCAAAGTCCAAAAGTCTCAAAAGTCCAAACGTCCAAACCAAACAAAGTATAATAAAATAATTCAACCAAACATAAATAGACACAAAGCAAAGCAGTTGAATCCCATGCATGCCCTAACGTGCACCTGTGTCTTAGCTTAGCGTCCTGAGAAAACATGTAAGAAAAAGTGTCAACACGAGGTTGGTGAGTTCACAGGTTTCAATATATAAATAAACGTTTACCAGGTTTATTGTACAATCAACATATATATACCAATGAGTAGATAACCCATGTTCATGTTTGCTATTACGCTCGCAATCGTAAACTGACTGTTTGTATTGCCTCCCACCAGGTCTATCAACCACGGTTCACGTTTAGGTCAATATTGCACCCGTTCGATATCCAATCGAGTTAGCGCGACTAACGCGGGTGAGGTTTGTCAAACCCAGTAGTACTACCCAACATACCTCGCTATATTCATATTTAAATGGTTCGATGTGAGGACTTTCATGATAGAGTTTACGCATAGTAATAAAAATTGATATAAAATGAAGTACAAAAATCAAAAAGAGTTTGTATCATGTTTTCTCCCCCAGTTTAAAAGCAGTAAAAAGGGACCGTGAAACTCACCTGCGTTGCGTAGTAGGTAGTATCACACAAGTATGAGATTTAGAACCTCAAGTGTTAGCCTGCTCGGCTTACGTATGCCCTAGAATCATAACCACATAAGTTAGGGATACAATGGGATTTGTGACGACAACACGGAAGATTAGAACGTCTTAAAACATTCTAAGGGTTAACGGGTAGACGAACGCGTCTACAGGAAAATAGATTTCGGAATAGAATTAGCATAACTAAATTTCGTGTCGAACATTACGAATAATATGTATAATACTTGTGTGTTTGGGTCATTCAGAAATGTTTAAGAAAATAATATATATACCATATATTATTTTTAAGTTCGAAGAATTAATAAACGTTTGCGTGGAAAAATAATAAATATATTATTTTTAATTGGGTATAAAACGTGGGTCAATGATATAAATAATTATATTATTTAATAGTTTGAAATAATCCAATAGGTTTGAGTCACAAGTTGAAAATAATAATAGTATATTATTTTATCCGAAGTTAATAAAAAGAGGGTAAATAATATACATAAATATATTATTTATAAATCTTAAACGTCTTCATAACGTTTATAATTGTGACAAAAATAATATAAAAATATTATTTTTAATTGAGGTCACGATACTAGAATAATTAGAAAAATATCATTTCATTTTAAGTTGTGATTTGAAAATAATATAGAAAAATATATTATTTTATGAGTAGAAATAGGTTATAATTTTAAAGCCGAGCCTACGGGTAATATACGAGGCTAAAATGTCATAATATATTATTATAATAACATGGGGTAAGTTTTTATATTAAAAATAATAGTTTAAAATTGTTTTAAAAAGAAAAGGGGGGTGGAGGGATCGAACCCGGGTCCTTCCCCTACGAGTACAAAGCTTTAACCAACTCAGCCGCTAGGCCATCGCGTTAGAAACCCATTCTGATTCGTTTTAACAAGTAGGTTTCCTGTGTTCTTCCCCCTTTGCGAACCCGGTAAAAAACCAGTCCCAATCCCGTTGAATTTGATCCCGATTGATCACAATAGTTTAGGGGGTTTTGATAATCGGGATATTTAGAACTTGTGGGTGAATTTAATTGCAAAACTATTAAGTTTAAGATCGTAAATTCTTGTTTTGAAACCCGAAACCCTAGCTTATGAACTTAGAATCAAATCTGTTGAACCAGATAATGGAAGTGTTTGGATTCATAGGGCTTTCAAAGATTGAAGTATTGCGAATCAAATCATAGAATTTAATTGAATTGAAACCGGGTCTAGGGTGTGGTTCGACTAAACCGTTCGTACGAAGAACCCTAGCTATCCGTTTGCCATGAAATCGATGATATAGTTTCAAATTAGGATGGGACTTTTAATGGGTGGGTGATGGCGATGCTACACATACAGTTTAATTGAATATAAAATGGATCTGGAGTAGGGTTTGATTAAATCCGAATGTATATGAACCCTAGGATCGATTCTTGATTGGATCGATGTTATAAGCCACAATTATGTTAGGGCTTTCAATGTATGTGAGGCCCCAAACCCGGGAGGCCCCACGCGTTGGATTTACTCATTCACAAACAGTTCTCAAACTAGAATATCAAATAACGCAGCGGAAAATTTCATTTCAAACATAACATTACATCGTTTAACATGCGGAAGCGTAACATTTTCAAATACATGTACATAACAAAAACAACTCGTAACGGGATGCCAGTCTTCATATCATCCGGGTAACTCCTCAAGCCGCCCAGCATCACCGTCCATCATCATAACTTCCTTAACCTGAATGTGCATACTAAAAAGGTCAGCTACGCTGGTGAGTTCTAGTTTTAACATAAATCATTAACATCAAATATTTGCCAAAAACATAACATCATACTTTATTTAATAAAAGCGTACGTAAAATATGCAATAACTTAACATCATCAAAACATCGTAACATAGCATCATAACACTAGTCAATATGAACCGAATCTGCGCCTTCTCGTAACCGTCAAACCCATACATCGCATACCAGCGGATGAACTTAAGGCTCGCTACCTCTAAGTCATCCGTCATCCAGGTCTCCTAAGGCTCGTTACCTCTAGGTGGACCAAACATACGTCTCCTAAGGCTCGTTACCTCTAGGTAGACTAAACATACGTCTCCTAAGGCTCGTTACCTCTAGGAAGACTAAACATACGTCTCCTAAGGCTCGTTACCTCTAGGAAGACTAAACATACCATAGGCAATATTTCCCCGCAAGGAATAGTACCTTCCATCGGGATCCCGGTAATCCCATGGGTGACCGTCGTCACCCCATCCTCAACCAGTTGTACAACCGTTAGCCAGCCACATAGGCCCCCGTAAGGTGAGGCCAATACATACATACATACCTTAGCTCCCGTAGGAACTCGTGGCAGATTCGTTCATTCGTGACTTTCATAAAAACTTTACCTCGTTTTAGTTAAAGCATTCGTACGTTTTATTAAATAACACTTCATTCGTAAACCTTTCATAAACTTCGTTTGGCAAAACATTTCATAACATCGTCCTTCGTAAACATCGTTTTATATACCTCATTTCGTAAACATCATTTCGTAAACATCGTTTCGTATGTATGCACACCAGCCCAAAAATATTAATTAAAACATTTAAAGAAGGGCTTCTAGAACTCACCTTATAAGCTAGTCTCGGTTGTCCTAAACAAAGGTCCAACAACGTCACTTCCGATCTGAATTGATTAATTAAATACACATCAGACCTAAATCCCGACTCTAACGGTTTACTCGTTCTGTTACAGGTGAATACACTGACTTCACTTACTGATGCAGACCTATCGAAACTACTTAGTTTCGACAGGTGCAGGCCCATCGAAACTTCTAGTTTCGATACCTGCAGGCCCCTCGAAACTTATAGTTTCGACACCTGCAGGCCGCTCGAAACTTCTAGTTTCGACACCTGCAGGCCGCTCGAAACTCTAGTTTCGATACCTGCAGAACTCAGCTATCTTCCCCGTGAAAAACCCTAACTTTCGCAATGCAGGTCCGACCTGGTCAAGATCCGGACTTTTTACATTCAAAACGTGTATTTTCCCTTCGTGATTCCAGATTTATAACCCTTTCCTCATTTGGTTTATAAAAACCCGTCATTTTCCCGAAAATACCCGAAAACCCAAAAACGAACAAAAACTCAGATTTGGTTCGGGTGTTACCTGATTTCGAGATTCTGATCCGGAGGTTTTGCTCACGAGCTCAGTAGCAACAAGCTCCTTCAATCTCGGGTCGATCCGCCAACTTTCTCTCTCTACGGTTTCTCTCTCTAGATTCTTGCAAATGAGAGAAATGGTGTGTGTGTTGGCTATTTAAAGGGAGGAAACCCCCCCCCCTTCCTTCAAGTTTGCCGGCCCAACCGGCCCGGCCCGTTACGCCTCGTTCTTTTATCCCGTTCGTCCCGGTTCAACCCGTTATTTAAAATCCTCATTTATTTTGGGATGTTACAAGTCTACCCCCCTTACAATAGGTTTCGTCCCCGAAACCTATCATAAGTCAAACAGTTGAGGGTACGACTCCTTCATTTCCGTCTCCGTTTCCCATGTAGCTTCCGATCCCTTCCGGTGCTTCCACTGGACTTTAACCAACTGGATAACTTTGTTACGTAAACGTTTCTCTTTCCTGTCTAGGATGGCCACAGGTTCTTCGATGTAGTTAAGGCTGTTGTCGACCTCGATGTCCGTAAGTGGTACGTGAGCCGATTCATCCGCCAAACACTTTCGCAAGTGTGATACATGGAAGGTAGGATGAATCCCACTTAACTCATCAGGCAATTCCAACCGATATGCGACTTCACCAACCCGTGCCATAATCCTGAATGGTCCGATAAACCTCGGACTTAACTTTCCTCTCTTTCTGAATCGTATGATTCCCTTCCAAGGCGACACTTTCAACATTACTCTATCCCCAACATTAAACTCAATAGGCCTTCGTCGTTTATCCGCATAGGATTTCTGACGATCTTGGGCGGCCTTCATGCGTGCTTTGATCTGATCAAACCTTTCCGATGTTTCTTTAACGACTTCGAGACTTCCCAATTCCTTCTGTCCAATCTCACCCCAACAAACCGGGGTCCCGCATCTTCTCCCATACAACATTTCATAAGGCGGCATGCCTATCGTCGTGTGATAACTGTTGTTGTAGGAGAATTCGGCTAATGGAAGATGACTGTCCCAACTGCCACCAAAGTCGATAATACAAGCACGAAGCATGTCCTCCAACGTCTGAATGGTCCTTTCGGTCTGACCATCCGTTTGCGGGTGGTATGCCGTGCTGATATTAAGTCTCGTACCCATCGCCTCGTGAAATCTTTTCCAGAACCTCGATGTGAATCGTGTGTCCCGGTCGGATACAATCGTTAAAGGCATCCCGTGCCGTGCTACTACTTCATTAATAAATACTTCTGCTAATCTTTCCGACGAGAACGTCTCGCGAATAGGTAGAAAATGAGCACTCTTCGTTAAACGGTCCACAATTACCCAAATGGTGTCATGACCTTTAGCTGTGCGAGGTAGCTTGGTTATGAAGTCCATAGTAATGTGTTCCCACTTCCATTCCGGTATCTCAAGTGGTTGAATTTTCCCATACGGTTTCTGGTGTTCGGCCTTCACTTGTGAGCAAGTCAAGCACTTGCTTACGTATTTCGTCACTTCGTGTTTCATCCCAGGCCACCAGTATTCCTTCTTCAGATCTTGGTACATTTTGTTGGTACCGGGATGGATAGAGTAACGAGACTTATGAGCCTCATCCAAGATTTTGGTCCTAAGCTCGCCACCCATAGGTATCCATACTCGACCAAAACGTGTCCTAACACCAAGGGTGTTATATTCTAACTTATCCTGTTGGCCAACCATCCTTTCCTTCTTTATGTTTTCCCCCTTTAATGCCTCTTCTTGAGCCTTTTCAATTTCCCTCATCACATCCGACGTTACCACCATTTGGCAAACTTTCACTCTAATAGGAGCAGGCACATCCTTCCGGCTTAGAGCGTCAGCCACCACGTTTGCTTTTCCAGGATGGTACATGATTTCACAGTCATAGTCTTTCAAAAGTTCCAACCATCGCCTCTGCCTCATATTTAACTCCTTTTGCTCGAAGAAGTACTTCAGACTTTTGTGATCGGAGTATATGGTAAACTTTACCCCATAGAGGTAGTGCCTCCAAATTTTTAATGCAAACACAACAGCAGCAAGTTCCAAATCGTGAGTCGGATAGTTGACTTCATGAACCTTCAGCTGTCGTGATGCGTATGCGATCACTCTTCCACGTTGCATCAGCACACACCCCAATCCCTGACCCGAAGCGTCAGAGTATACCACCAGGTCTTCATTGCCCTCGGGAAGGGCCAAGACTGGAGCTTGGGTTAGCTTTTCTTTTAACTCCTTAAATGCCTCATCCTGCTTCGGACCCCATTCGTACTTTTCTTCCTTTCGTGTCAACTTTGTCAATGGCGAAGCTATTTTCGAGAAATCCTGAATGAATCTCCGATAGTAGCCTGCCAACCCTAAGAAACTGCGGATCTCCGTTGGCGTCTTAGGAATATCCCAGTCCCTTACCGTCGTTATCTTTGCTGGGTCTACCATAATGCCGTTCGGGTTAATGACGTGACCTAGGAATTGGACTTCCCTAAGCCAGAACGCGCATTTGGAGAACTTAGCATACAACTTCTCCTTCTTTAGAGCTTCCAACACTTCCTTCAAATGACAAGCGTGATCACCCTCATTCTTGGAGTAGACGAGGATATCATCAATGAACACAATTACCGATCGGTACAGCATCGGTCGACACACCCTATTCATCAAATCCATGAACGCTGCGGGGGCGTTCGTCAATCCGAAAGACATTACGCGGAACTCGAAATGTCCATAACGCGTGCGAAATGCAGTTTTCGGTATGTCTTCTTTCCTCACCTTCAACTGATGGTACCCGGACCGAAGGTCGATTTTCGAGAACCAACTTGCGCCTTGCAATTGATCAAACAGGTCATCGATCCTTGGTAAAGGGTACTTGTTCTTTACCGTTCGTTTGTTCAACTCGCGATAATCGATACACATTCTCATCGAACCGTCTTTCTTTTTCACAAACAACACCGGAGCACCCCACGGCGAGATGCTTGGTTGGATAAATCCTTTCTCAAGTAACTCGTCTAATTGTGCCATTAATTCTTTCATTTCCACTGGTGCTAGTCGATATGGAGCCTTAGCCACGGGCTGGGCATCTGGTACTAAGTCGATTCGAAATTCAATCTCTCTATCGGGTGGTATCCCAGGCAACTCCTCTGGAAACACCTCCGGGTACTCGCGTACCACGGGTACATCGTCCAGTTCTTTCACTTCCTTACACTTGTCAATTACGTATACCAGATAAGCCTCGCATCCGCGCCTCAAGTAATCTGCTGCCTTAATCATCGAGATGACGTTGGGCATCGGGGCATCGCGATCCCCAAGTACTTCCACTTCGCTACCGTCCGGAGCCTTGAGTCGGATTATCTTTCGTTTGCATATAATTTGAGCCTCGTTGGCAGTTAACCAATCCATACCTAACACGACATCAAACCCTCCCAAAACCATAACAAATAATCTGACGGGAAATCTATGGCCTTCTATCTTTATCGTGGAATCGTCAACTACTTCGGTTACCATTACGGTTCTACCCTCAGCGGTTTCTACATTAAAGGCTCGTTCTACTTTACTAACCGTGTACTTTACTCGTTTACAGAAAGTTGCAGATATAAAACTCTTACTGGCACCCGAATCGAATAACACTGAAACAAAAGTGTTGTCAAGGATGAACGTACCTGACGCCACATCGGGGTCATTCCTGGCCTGTTCTTGCGTTAGTGCATACGCTCGAGTCTTCGCTCGGGGCCTTTCCTCCCTCTTCTCTGGGCCTTTCCCTTTCCCGGTCTCGCCCATCCTGGGCTTAGTGCATTCCCGGCTCATGTGGCCACTCTCCCCACAGTTGTAGCATTTGATACCGTTCGGGCATTCTCGGGAGTAGTGCCCGGTCTTGCCACATTTGTAGCACAAATTTGATCCCAACCGGCATTCACCGGCATACCTTCCCCCACACTTCCCACAGACTGCTAATTCATTTACCCTGGCCCGTTTGTCCTGAGCCCCAAACAACTTCCCACCCGATCGCTTAGCGGGAAAACTCAGCTTCTTCTTAGGCTCTTCAATGGCAACGACATTCAGTGCCAGATCATCAAATACCACGCCGCTCAGTTCTACTACCGAATCGTAGGTAGTAGGGGCGTTTGCCTTAACATATGTGCGGACCTTGTCCGGCAACCCTTGAATATAACAAGCGATCTTTCTTCCTTCAGTAGTGATAAGGTGTGGCACCAGACGTGCCAGTTCATTGAACCGTGTCGTATACTGCCGGTGCGTCATGCTCCCAGCCTTCAAACCCAGAAATTCCCTTTCTACCTTTTCGATCTCATTCCTTGGACATAAATTCTTGATCACCAAAGTTTTCAAATCATCCCACATCATCGAATCAACCACCTCGTTCCCCTTAGCCTGGCGTACACCTTCCCACCAGTGAGATGCTTCCTCCCTCAAGGAGTTAGCAGCAAACTTCACGACCTGATTCGGTCGACATTCACTCAGACGAATGGCGGCTTCCATACGAATTACCCAGTCAAAAGTAGCCACCGCGTCCTTCTTTCCATTCAGAACCGGCGGGTCACATACCTTGAATGACTTATAGTCGCAGCCGCGAGCAGGCGGTGCGTTAACGGCCTCAATGTTTGGAATATCAGTTGTCAGTTTAGATCCGCCCTCCTCATTAGCCTTCTTTAGTGCTTCTGCCAGTAGTCCTGGCAAAGAAGCCTTCATCAATTCGGTGAACTCACGTGCCAGAGCCGCTCTTACTTCCGGTTCAAAAGTGAATTGTTGTTCTTCAGCATGAGTCGGCTCAGTCCCGTGCACACTAGCTTCTGGCTCAGTGTGAACACTTCCTTCTTCACTGTACTCCTGGTGAATAGGAGTTCTACCTCGGCCACCACCGGTACGACCACCGGTACGGCCCCCACCACGCTTTCCGTTCCCTCTTCTTGCCATTCCGTTCTACAAGACAAGGAAATCCAATGTCATCACGCTAGTTAACAAATAGAATTCAACAAGCATTGTAAGATGTTAATATACACTGGCCATCTGCAATTAACCATTACACTACCTCTTGATTTCGATTTGACCACCTTTGTGATTTCCATCAGAACCCAAGTCCTAACCTTAACACTTCCTAAGGCATACTATATATGTAAATATATATACACTACCTTCATACCTGATGCTGTGGCTCGAGTTACCCGTACTGGCATCCGCTTTCGGTCCCATTCTCAGTTTAAGTTCAGACACAGGGAGTGTCCAAATCTCTCAAACTATTGCTCTGATACCAACTTGTGAGGCCCCAAACCCGGGAGGCCCCACGCGTTGGATTTACTCATTCACAAACAGTTCTCAAACTAGAATATCAAATAACGCAGCGGAAAATTTCATTTCAAACATAACATTACATCGTTTAACATGCGGAAGCGTAACATTTTCAAATACATGTACATAACAAAAACAACTCGTAACGGGATGCCAGTCTTCATATCATCCGGGTAACTCCTCAAGCCGCCCAGCATCACCGTCCATCATCATAACTTCCTTAACCTGAATGTGCATACTAAAAAGGTCAGCTACGCTGGTGAGTTCTAGTTTTAACATAAATCATTAACATCAAATATTTGCCAAAAACATAACATCATACTTTATTTAATAAAAGCGTACGTAAAATATGCAATAACTTAACATCATCAAAACATCGTAACATAGCATCATAACACTAGTCAATATGAACCGAATCTGCGCCTTCTCGTAACCGTCAAACCCATACATCGCATACCAGCGGATGAACTTAAGGCTCGCTACCTCTAAGTCATCCGTCATCCAGGTCTCCTAAGGCTCGTTACCTCTAGGTGGACCAAACATACGTCTCCTAAGGCTCGTTACCTCTAGGTAGACTAAACATACGTCTCCTAAGGCTCGTTACCTCTAGGAAGACTAAACATACGTCTCCTAAGGCTCGTTACCTCTAGGAAGACTAAACATACCATAGGTAATATTTCCCCGCAAGGAATAGTACCTTCCATCGGGATCCCGGTAATCCCATGGGTGACCGTCGTCACCCCATCCTCAACCAGTTGTACAACCGTTAGCCAGCCACATAGGCCCCCGTAAGGTGAGGCCAATACATACATACATACCTTAGCTCCCGTAGGAACTTGTGGCAGATTCGTTCATTCGTGACTTTCATAAAAACTTTACCTCGTTTTAGTTAAAGCATTCGTACGTTTTATTAAATAACACTTCATTCGTAAACCTTTCATAAACTTCGTTTGGCAAAACATTTCATAACATCGTCCTTCGTAAACATCGTTTTATATACCTCATTTCGTAAACATCATTTCGTAAACATCGTTTCGTATGTATGCACACCAGCCCAAAAATATTAATTAAAACATTTAAAGAAGGGCTTCTAGAACTCACCTTATAAGCTAGTCTCGGTTGTCCTAAACAAAGGTCCAACAACGTCACTTCCGATCTGAATTGATTAATTAAATACACATCAGACCTAAATCCCGACTCTAACGGTTTACTCGTTCTGTTACAGGTGAATACACTGACTTCACTTACTGATGCAGACCTATCGAAACTACTTAGTTTCGACAGGTGCAGGCCCATCGAAACTTCTAGTTTCGATACCTGCAGGCCCCTCGAAACTTATAGTTTCGACACCTGCAGGCCGCTCGAAACTTCTAGTTTCGACACCTGCAGGCCGCTCGAAACTCTAGTTTCGATACCTGCAGAACTCAGCTATCTTCCCCGTGAAAAACCCTAACTTTCGCAATGCAGGTCCGACCTGGTCAAGATCCGGACTTTTTACATTCAAAACGTGTATTTTCCCTTCGTGATTCCAGATTTATAACCCTTTCCTCATTTGGTTTATAAAAACCCGTCATTTTCCCGAAAATACCCGAAAACCCAAAAACGAACAAAAACTCAGATTTGGTTCGGGTGTTACCTGATTTCGAGATTCTGATCCGGAGGTTTTGCTCACGAGCTCAGTAGCAACAAGCTCCTTCAATCTCGGGTCGATCCGCCAACTTTCTCTCTCTACGGTTTCTCTCTCTAGATTCTTGCAAATGAGAGAAATGGTGTGTGTGTTGGCTATTTAAAGGGAGGAAACCCCCCCCTTCCTTCAAGTTTGCCGGCCCAACCGGCCCGGCCCGTTACGCCTCGTTCTTTTATCCCGTTCGTCCCGGTTCAACCCGTTATTTAAAATCCTCATTTATTTTGGGATGTTACAATGTAAGGATGAAAACTAAGCTGTAGGTATATTCAATTACCTGAATTGATAACATAAATGTGGAGATCGAGTATATGTCAGCCGCGGCTTCAATGGTTATTCTTCGGCGTTCACGGCTGCGTCTCAGATCAAATCGAATGATGCAACAGGTTCAGGGGAGTTCGAATAAGGTGTGAATGTGCTTAATTTGTGAGCATGATGATTGAAATGGTTGGATCGATTAAGTTCGACGGTTTCACTTGAATGCCCATGATTGGGATTAATTCGATGCAATAACTATGATTAAAGCACAACTGATGGTCGTTTATGATGTTTAATGTGCTTTTCAGTTACAAATTGGACCTAATTCGGTTAAGATTAGTGAATTTGAGTCAAGAATTTCATGGGTTTGACTTTTAAAAGTCAACATAGACAAATCTCCTAAATTTTGACTTTTCTGATTCAACATATTGAGTTTAGGTTAATTACATAACTAATCCCTATGGTTTGAGTTGGAATAATGACAGGATTAGACCCTAAGGTTTGAGATAATTAAACTATGTTAACTTTAACTGAGTTTGGTTAACGGGGTTAACCTGAAAAGTCCGGATTGTTACATGAACAGTCTACATGTCCCGCCCCGACGTTTCCGCCGTCGGTTGGGGTGTGACATCGATCTACGCGGCGGCTGTGGTGGTTCGTTTTTCCTGCAACCTGAACAAAAACCCCCTATCATCTTCTCCCTTCTTCCACCTAATCTGTTTCACAAATCCCCTCTCTCCTCTCTCTCTCTCTACAACGTCAGCCACTACCACCCACCGCCAGATCTTCAAATCTCAAGGCATCTCATCTATCCATCCGTCCACCGATTCAGCATTTCCACCTACTAGGTTGCAGAATTCAGTTCTTTGCAGCTTTATTCATATTCACGATAGTGAGGTGCTGAGATTTTTCTCACGGTGACGGTGGGAGAGGGTGACAGAGTTGGTTCTAGACGGCGATGACGGTGGTGTAAGCCCAACCGGAGATAGATTCTGGTTGTGGTAATTTTTGGGCAAATGAATGAACAAGAAGTGGGGTTTGGTTTTTATTTATTTTGTTTTTTTATAATATTTTCAACTTATATAATCAACCTTAAAGTACAGTTAGTTACATAAATGATCCTTTATAAAATAGGGGCATTTTTGTCTTTTCTCCTTAACTTAACTTAATAAATGGATGGAGGTTAGTGGATTGGTTAAAACTGAGACAAATAATAAAACTATTGGACCATAAATCAGGATTTTTAAACCATTGGACTAAAAGTGAGAGTTGACTCAAACCACATATACTAAAACCGGAGTTAACTCTAAAATTTATTTATCGCATGAACACACATACACACAAGTAGAGGTGCACAATGATGAATGATATACTAGATTTCATATTTTAAACTATTTATTATTATTTAATAATATTTAAGAATATAAATTATATTTAGGAAATAAAATATAAGTTGACTACCAATCACTGTTGACATATGGAAAACGAAGATTTAAAAGTTATCATAGAAAATTTAATATAAATAAAGATTAGGAAAAGTTTGAAGGTTAGGTGAAACTTGAAGGCTTGATATTATTAAAATTTAATATGTGACATTAAAGGGTTTTTTTAAAATGGGTGTTGTTATTGGTACATCAAAAAGTTTTTTATGACACCCTCTATACGACTCGTGTAGCCTAATACAAGTCATATTGTCTTAAAAAGTCAAACTGACATTGACCAGGCATGTCACATCAGACACATCCGGTTATCAATACGGCCGTATTTTGTCAAAAAGTGCACTATACAGTCGTATTATGTCAAAAAAATGCACAATACGGCCGTATTGTGCCTCGTATAGACCTATACGAGTCGTATAGGGTTTGGGTGTCAAAAAAACTTGACTGGGTGTCCGTATATCCTGAGGCTTTAAGATATCAAATAAAAGCATTATGATAAAAGGATAATCTATTAAAATAGAAAATTAGTAAAAAACAGTTTTAGGGTATTAGGGGCACAATGTGGGTAGTGGATTCGGGTATAGAGGGTACCGCAACAACACCGCCGCATGGCATTCGGGTACCCCTGGCAGGTATATGCTTCGGGTATAAGTACCAGTGAGTGAGTTAGCCGTTGTCCAACGACATTGAGGCCGTTTAATTAAAAAAAAATTGAATTTAAAAACTATAAATACCAATTCTACCCAGAATAAACTCATCTACATTCATTTTTTGTTTACACTCAAAATACCAATTCCATACTCTCTTTTTTTCTATCTATAAACAATTTCTTTTAAATTTTGTACTACAATATGGATCGTAAATTATTATTACTTCCACCCGATTCATCGGATGAGTTCGACTTGAACGAGGGTGTCTCTAGTAGTCTCTAATTTCTCACGGATATTGTCACCCAAGCTGAAGATGAAGACACGACAACATAAAAAAGTATATATGTGCCACGCGACATCAATGTTTTCCAACAATCTCCAATTTTACCAACGAGCAGTTTGGAACCGCGTCTAAGTGTCCATTTCATGTAAATGGGCTACAATACAAACGTGGATACTATCTTACCGATAGGATCTACCCTACTTGGGCTACGTTTGTGAAATCGCTTGCATATCCAACTAATCAGAAGGAAAAGAAGTTCAAGGTGCAAGAGTCGGCAAGAAAAGATGTCGAACGAGCTTTCGGTGTTTTAAAAGCTAAATGGGGTATACTTAGGCGACCCGCCCGAGCTTATAAGCCGGAGAAGATTAGGAACGTGGTGCATTCGTGCATACAATATGATCTTAAAAGATGACGGAAATACAATATCACAGGTCTACATAAGGGATCCTCCAATCGATCCAGTTATCGACGATAATGTCCTTTCGGATTTGCACGATGTAGGTTTACATTTCAGACTTCGATACGATCTTGTGAACCATATTGCAAGTCTAAACACCCCAGACTTGGACGAAGAGTAGTTTAATTAAATATTTATGGTTTTTTTAATGAAAATTATTGGTTTTATTTTTATTTATTTTATGTAATTTTTTTTTAATTTTTAGATATTGTTATGTTCTCTTTTTAATTGTTTTGAATTAATAAAATAAGTTTTAGATATGTAATTAGTTTTAATTTAAAAAAAAAGAAGAATTAGGGTACCCAAGGTTGTATCCCTACCAATGTGGGTAAAAATAAGATGTCACCCCCTTATTGGTGGGATCACATTGGATACTTAGGGTACTTAGGGTTGTTCCCCTTGTACCCTTAGAATTAGAATTCTTTCCGTCAAATTCCTTCAACCAAAGGATTCTAATTTTCCTTTGCATTAATTGAAAAGTTTTAAAACTTCCAGAAAATGAAGATGTGAAGTTGACCTCTGCTACGTATTCAAACGGTGAACGGTTAAAAAAGATCGGTCAAATAAGAAGACTACTCGAAGAAGACAGTGGATTGGTTAAATCACAATCAAGTTCTGTTAGCGAACTTAAGCATGTTCGCTTATTTTATTTAGGGCAAACTTACTAAGTTCGCCCGGTAGTTTTGTTTAGTTCCTTTTCTTGTATATAAATAGTCCGTTTGTAATCATTATTTGGTAATCAATCAAATCATTCATTTTTACCCCCATTCATTCTCTCTCTTTTATTCTCTTGTTTATCATTCTCGCTTGTCTTTAGCGTTCACTCTCGATATCATAACATGGTATAAGAGCATACATGCTTGATTATGTGATTCTCTTCTCTTTTCTGTCATCATTTCGCACTCGTTGTTCGTTTTTTCATTCATTTTCTCGTTTTTCGTGTCGATTGGGGTTCGTTTGATGTTTTGATCTGTTCAAAACATTCCTTTTATGATTCTGATCATTCCTACGGTTGGATTTTCTTAATTTTCGTTTCTGATTTCAAGTTATGATGATTTCTGCACCGATTTCACTTTTTCTGTTCGCGCAGGTGAACTTGTTACGATCTGTTACAGGCGAACTTACTAAATTCGCTTGTTTTCTGTTACTTCTGGCGAACTTGTTAAGTTAACATAATGAACATGAGATGTCTGCTTTGAAAGCTTTCTTGCATTCCACGTTTCAGATTAAGGATCTTGGTAGTCTTAATTATTTTCTGGGCATTGAGGTTCTCAGATCTCCTTTTGGTCTTATTATGACTCAATGAAAGTTTGCGAAGGATTTGCTGAATGAGTTTTCTTCGGGCGATATTTCTTCTGTTTCGTCCCCTTTGCCTTCGCACTTACAGCTCAAGCTCAATGAAGGTCAAGTTCTTGATGATCCTTTGACGTATCGTCGCCTTGTTGGTAAACTCAACTATCTCACTCACACTCGGCCTGATCTTGCCTTTGCGGTTCAGTTTCTCAGCCAGTTTATGAGTGATCCGCGTGTTCCTCATTGGGATGCTGCGTGGCATACTCTTCGTTATGTCAAAGGCACTTGTTCTCAAGGGTTGTTCTTTAATGATGATCCGGATATGACTTTATCTACTTATTGTGATTCTGATTGGCCGGCTTGCCCTAATACTTGGCGTTCCGTCAGTGGCTATCTTATTTCTCTTGGGAGAAGTCTTATTTCTTGGAAATCCAAGAAGCAAGCTACTGTTTCTCTTAGCTTCGTTGAGGCTGAATATCGCTCTCTACGCCGTGTCATACAGGAACTTGCTTGGTTGACTCGGTTATTTGTGGAGTTTCAGCTTGCTAATCTTGCTCCTGTTCCTCTAAAATGTGATAGTCAGACAGCCATTCACATTGCTAAGAATCCTGTTTTTCATGAGCGAACTAATCATATCGAGTTGGATTGTCATTTTGTCCGTGAGAAGCTTCAAGCCGGTTTGATCCTGCTTTCTCACACGCGAACTTCTGATCAACTTGCAGATTTATTCACTAAGAGTCTGGCTTGTCAACCGCATTCAGATATTATTTCCAAGTTGGGGTTGTATACGCCTCCAACTTGAAGGGGGTGTTAGCGAACTTAAGCATGTTCGCTTATTTTATTTAGTAAGTTCGCCCGGTAGTTTTGTTTAGTTCCTTTTCTTGTATATAAATAGTCAATTTGTAATCATTATTTGGTAATCAATCAAATCATTCATTTTTACCCCCAATCATTCTCTCTCTTTTATTCTCTAGTTTATCATTCTCGTTTGTTTTTATCGTTCACTCTCGATATCATAACAAGTTCAACAACACACTTACAGTGAAGCTTTTCTTTGTTAGAGACTGTATACTTTAATGTGAACTATAGAATAAGGTTTATATACACATATGTGGATATTTAGATATGAAACTTTGATGTTTAGATAATAACTTTAAACTTTCTTTTTTGTTTCACACTACAATTTCAATTAGTATATTGTTTATTGATACACCAAGAATTGTTAGTTAGTTTTACGAAATAAACAAATGATTGGAACAAGTTAATCGAAGAACAAACTCTACAACAAATGAGACAGAAAAAAAACAAGTTTCAAAAATTATTTCATTGGTATGCAACCAAATAAAAACTTACAAACTCTCTTTTGAAATCCAAACCGGGTGTAATGTCTGTATGTTACGATGTATCAATGTTCGTGTGTGATATTTATCATCAAAGATAATAACATCGAACATAGGTGGACCTATTCTTTAGCTATGGGGGGCAACCGTCCTCCATGAATTTTTTTAGTGTGATATAAACGTTAAAATCCCGATCGCCACCCCAAATTTTTTTTAGTGTTATACACGCATTATATATCGCTACTCAACTGACCCTAAAAATTTTTAACCCCATGAAAACATTTTCTGGGTGCACCACTGACATCAAATGAATGCCGTCAGTGATGTTTGGTGATGATGATAAGGTCATCATGTTTCATGTTTCATGTTTCAACGATACATTAAAATTACAATAATAACCTAACAACAATAATTAGATAAATAAATTAAAACCGATGTCGTAAAAATGTTATATCTTTCATTTGTTACAAAATAGAAAAAAAAATATACTTTTAAATAACATAAAAATTGTATAGGAAATCAATCAGGAAAATTGTTTAAAAACTTAAATGTTATAATATCATACTATTTTAGGCCCTGTCCAATATGTATGGGCTTTAGGATTTTTCTATTACATCTTTATATATTGTATTGTATGAAATATCAACATGAATGAAATGAGTTTCCCTCCTAATTTTCTCTATTTTTTTTATCACGTTATAGCTAGCTCTCAAAAATCCCAAAAACCTAACTTTCTAACCGACACCCTCCATTGATCTATCCCGCTTCCCCTTTTGCAAATCCAGCAAATTGATTATAACCCAGGTAAACAAAGTATTAGTATATCCTCATCAATCGACTGTAACAGAAGCCGAAGCTATCACCAGGAAAACCATTAAAAAAAAAGGATGCGTTCTGCTCATTTTTCCGGGTCACCGGTCACCTATTCTGAGGATTTGACAACTTGCTGTTTCTTCAGCACCAACGAGCATCATCTCCTTCCATTGAATTAAGGCAACACTCAAACTCAATTCCAGTTGTTTCTCTGTATAATGGTAACTAGAAATTGATATATAGTTTATGTGAGTAATTTGATGATCTAAAAGTAAATAGGGGAAATTCCCCTTAACAGTCGAAAACCAACACACAAATCACAACCGCCGCCAAACCCTTTTTTCCCCCTTTCATCTGGCCACTCGATCTATTCTCTTGGCTACTACATTGCACTTTCCATCCTGCGTACATTGATGAAGATGAAGAGGAAGAAGACGATTCCACGTCATCCACTGCCGACGAGGTTACAATTTGTCGACGATATTCTAAACCGCTGCCGTGATGGATGGTTGTTTTGACCACCGTTTTAGTAGGTCAAAGTGGCGAACGGCCACCGATATTTTCGGCCAAAACCCGGCAAATACCAAGTACCAACCCTTATCCTCCGGTAAATCCACCAGTCGATCCTTTCCTCTCGGCAATTCACCGACAGAAGGAGGAAGTTTCGGCTGTTTAAAGAGTGATATTGGTTTTTCGGTAAAAGCGTGATTTTGACTTCCATCGAATAAAGAAGCAGCGGTTTATATATAAAGCTTTGTTTATTCTAATATAATATGAATTGATAAATTCATTGCAACAATACAATTAATTTTGGGTACACAAAATATATATATTCATCAATCTTGAATATGAAGAAATATGAACAAGTTTGAATCCATATAATGACTTGATATTACTAGAATGGACATGAATATATATTTCTATATTTAGAAAGTTCTCCCAAATAAAAAAAAGGAACATTCTTTTAGAACCACAATGTCAAATTTTTCCATAACTTGAGTATATCGTACCCAACACCACCGGGTATAAATACATCCCTATTGACTGATGGCAGAACTTCAAATATAAATTAGTTTATCAGATGTTGGTCTTCCTAATTTTAAGATGTTTAGTGAGTACAAATCTAATATTTTTCTCATTACCTCTGAGTTAAAACTGGGTGAAGAAAACATCACTAATAATGACATGTTTGAAAATACGTTCTTCACATTCCACACTTCTATACTGCTCTAGTCGTAGTAGTACCGAGAACGTGGTTTTACAAAATACTTGGAGATCGTATCATGTTTCCTAGTCACGTATCATAATAACATACTTCTACTTGAAAACACTATACGCGACCAATCGGTGCTAGCTCATTCCCTGAAGCGAATACAGCTACCATTCAATTCAATGCTGATGGAGGAGAAAAAGTTTTGCAGCCCCACTAAAGGCCATGGGCATGGACGAAACAACCGAGGTGGAGGTCAAACAAATGGAAAGTAAACATATGCTACAAATACAGAATGATCAACCACACCATCGTCTGGTTGAGCTCTACCACAAATCAATGAAATACAAGGGCATAGTGGCTGAAACAATCCTTATCATGGCACCCTTGTAGCCCCGCTATCCCCCCCCACTTGGATATTAGTGTTTAGCCATCACCGATGAAAACATGGTAAATAACAATGCTTGTAACCTATCGAATGCTCCGAAAGAGTATGGTTATCTTATTTACCAGGTAATAAAATTATATCACAACACTCCAGTAGAGTTATCATAACCATCAGCGAAGAATGTCTAGTAGATAGTGACACGACTAACACTATCCTAAAACATAAAAATAATCTTATCTGTTGTCTCCAACAGAGACACTTAATGGTACTATTTTATGTGTTGATGACCTTATTGAATGCTCCAGAAAAGCATAGTTACAAAACTATTAGAAGAAATGTCTTATGTTATAGTAAATTATAAGAAAATTTACCAATCGACTCGACGATTATCACATTGAAATTATGACAAAAAAAAAACAATATTGGATATCTACAAATTACAAACATGGCCAGAAGGCCATAGTAGAAAATTAAAGGTCTTACAATCTAGAATATATTGCATAAAATAATATAATAAAAATCAAATATGGTGAGTAACCAGAAGTTACTAGCCAAAGATATTTTTCTTTATATAACACGACCAAATAGGTCATCGAGGTAGCAACGTGATGAGGTGAATGATCAAAAGTGCCAATAAGCGCCCTCTCAACAATTTAAAATTTTGGCTACCAAAATACTTATCATGTGCAGTGAGTTCTCTCGGCAAATCAATCTTTAAGCTCTCCGAAAACAAACTCCTATAAATGATCCCTCTTATATTTGGGAACAAGACATGTGTGGGCATGTTAATCTCCATGTGTACCATTTTCATTATTTTACGATCTTAAAGAGATACATCTCTATATGGTCATGTGCGAGTCTTTTAGCTACCTTATATGTAGCATTTGCCCGCTTATTGTATGTCTATAGAGATAAATATTGAACATCCAGCAGATTATGTTCAAACATAAGTTTGAGTTACATTACTAATTACACGATTATAGTTAATAGCTAGACAACTATTGATAAGATGCAAATTGCCATCTTCTACATGAGGGCATGCCGCTGCACTAATTAGTTCAAAATCAACTGCTGATAAAAATAAATAAATAAAAAATACTACCCTGTACAAATGTTCTCCAGAAGAGAACCAAGTTTGTCTCAACTAAAAGTATTTGTTTTGCCCGATTTATCTACTATACAACACCATAATGGGATATGTTTACAACACAATATGTTGTTTATTAATTTAAATAAGACAATATTCACAGTCTTAGGGGGAGATTAGATAAAGAAAGTAAAAACTGGTAATACATGAAAACAAAAACACTGAATGCATCATCATCACCCCCAAAGTGGTCAACAGGAGTCTGGAGTCTAATATGCCATGCATTTGCAAATAATAGCAAATGAATTATCTGATGCATTCACACAAAAATAGACTGACAAAGTCACAGATACCAGCATCGAACTTATCTGCTCAAATGAACATAATCACTAAAAGATTACCACACAAAGAGAACGTGGGAGATAAGTCGGTTCCAAATATAAAACCCCAATGAAACGAAAAGAGCTGAATAATGCAGTTAGTCTAACCCCAGAAGAGGTGTATGTCCCAGAAGAGACTAGTACATTTCCAGAAGAAAATAATAGAACCTAGGCGCGATTTTTACAACACTGAAAGGGGAAAAACTTGAAAATCTTGCAAATTGAAGTTAATAAACAAAAAATTTGGGTTACAATCATCTCTAGAACAAGAAAAAACTTTTGGTAAGCATTTCTACACCTAGAAATTCTTGGAGCTGGAAGTGAATGTTGGGTGAAATGGGTTCGTTGTGTTCCTTTCATGGTTAGAAAATGTTGAAAGCATGTAAATTTTCATTTTTTGTGATATGTATGAATGACATGTTAGGGGTTCTTAAAGTTTTGTCTAATCTACATATGAAATTTGGGTTTTTATGGTTTAAAGGTGACGAATAAAGTTGTTGTAGCTTTCTTATTATGCCAAAATTGTTGCTCATACATTTAAACGTTGAATTGAATCAAAGTATAGGAAAATGACAACATATGAGGCTGAAAGAAGTCCGTGTGTATGTGTATATATATAAAAAATTATGCGGGTTGGAGGGTACCACTCCCACCATGTAGGTACTTTGACTAAATGATATGACATCTTATTGGTTTATTTTGAGAGGATAGTTTGGGTTGAAGGGTTCCACTACCACCACCCTAAGAACCTTTTATTTTTGCATGCTCATTAATTCTAAGAACCGTTTCTAACATCACGATAATTCTATTTATATTGAATATTGCTTGCACACATCAAATGCGACTTTCAGTGCTAGAAAGAAGTATGAATACTTATCCATCTAATTACTTAATTTTATTTTTCTAAAATCTTAAATAATGCAATAATACTAAAATCTTAAACTGTCATTTTCATCCTTGTGGTTTTGTCACATTTGCCATTTTCATCTAAAATGATTATTTTTCTCATACGTATTCTCGTGCTTTTCAAAACTTGTCATTTTCATCAAATTGGTTAACCCCGTCCAATTGGACGAAAATGACAAGTTTTATAAAACACGAGGATACACATGGAAAAAAATAAACCTTTGGGATGAAAGTGACAAAAGTGATCAAACCGTAGGGACGAAAATAAAAGTTTACTCTAAAATCTTATACAAAATTAAAAGTAGATACACTATATCATATTTTTATAAACATAATTAATCTCTAAAATATTTATAAATAAATACATAAAACACCTAAAAGTAACTACAAAATTCATAAAAAGAAAAAAGGAAAATTAGGCGTTTGCCGTCGGTCGGATGGAATGACGCATGACACATAAAATAATTAACAAAAAATAAACTCGCCGGAGGAGAGAGGGATTTGATCGGAGCAACGAATCCGATAATCTACACGCTTTGCTATTACAGATCTGATTCAACCTCCTTCTCTTCCTCCTCCTCCTCCTCCATCATCAGATTCACTTATTCAACCAATTATGTCTCTCAATATGAAAACTCTGACTCAGGCCTTCGCAAAAACCGCTGCCGTGATCGAAAAAACGGTACAGGATGTCACCGGACCCAAACCTCTTCAGGACTATGAGCTCCTCGACCAGATCGGCTCCGCCGGACCTGGCCTCGTCTGGAAGCTCTACTCCGCCAAGGCTCGCGGCGGTTCCCCTAATCTCTCACCAGTATCGTACCGTCTGCGTTTGGATTCTCGACAAGCGCGCTTTGTTGGAGGCTAGGGTTCGCGCCGGCCTTTCCAAAGCAGCCGAAGACTCGTTCTTCGACATTATCAGAGCTGATACGTCTAGATTGGTTAGACTGAGGCATCCGGGAGTGGTTCATGTGATTCAAGCCCTAGACGAGAACAAAAACGCAATGGCTATGGTTACAGAGCCGTTGTTTGCTTCTGTAGCAATGCTATTGGTATGTTGGATAACATTTCAAAAGTGCACAGGAGCTTCGAGGAATGGGTATGCATTTTAGGAAACATTTATTTCGCCAATTGTCAATTAGGAAGATTTTTAGGCATAAATTTAGGGGAGTATATCATTACTCATAGTCTATGGGGACATCTTTGTACTACCATAGTTCCATAGAGTTAAAAGTGTAGATTTATTAGTATGTTGGTGTAATTGAGAGGTCTTGAACAAGGCTACATGATCAATAACCTTATTTTATGAGTGTCTGCTAAACTTAAGTTAGGACTCACTTTTCAAAAAGAAAACCGTGGAAGTTGATGCATTTCGCAAAAAAAAATGCATTTGGAAGACTATTGGCATTCACGAAGTGTTCTAATTCTGTATTGTAGACAATAGACTACATTGACAACTTAGTGGAACCCAAAAAATTATTGTTACTAATTACTATTATGAGGATAGGAAAGTACTGTATTGTTTCTTTACATATTTTGTAATGAAAATGATGAATATGCCTGAAATCAGCCCCAAAATTGAACACAGTATTTTTTGTGATCAAACCTTGATCACGACTCTTTCTGGTTTATTGTAAAGTTCGACACATACAAAGACCCCTAACCGATCTATTTATACTAAAAACATGACGTGCTCCCTAAGCTAATCTATAAAACTCAAGATACACATACCAAATAAACAAATAAAGACTTTCCTAAAAGCTCTAACAATTATTTTGACCAAATCTTTTCTACCGATTTCACCCTTCAATTTTAATGCTAAATCAAGATTATCCCTTCAGAATAGCCAATTTTGTGTGCTTTTTTTATAACATCTAGAGTCTAGATTACTTATTTAGGTGTGGTCTAAGATAATAAGGTATAACTGTTGACTAGGCGTTTACTTAAGCACATTTAATTATGACCATATCTAGTGCATCCATGACAAGGTGAATAGTAGAAATGTAGGGTTCTGAACTTGAAACCCATTTCTACAGTTTGAGAAAACAGCTGGAAGGAAGTTGAATAGGTATTGTAGAATGTTGTGAGAGAGGGCATTGACTTCTATCATTTATATAGATTTGACTACTCATTATGTAATTTTAAAGGTGGCTATGTAGTTTAGTGGTGTAGATAGTACTACGTGCATGTAATGCACCGATTTTGTATGTCTAATGTAGCATGGACATAGAATGTGAATGATATCTCTAATTTATATGGATTTGACTACTCATGACAGATACATGATCTATTGTAAACTTGGTTTTGAAAAGCGCGCTTGAGGCGCGCCTAGGCGCAAGGCCCTTCGCTTTTGTGTACATAAGGCGCGAGCTGTATAAAAAGCGCACAAAAGGCGCACCAAAAGGGCAAGTGAGGCGCACGCCTCATGAACAAAAAGCGCAAATATGCATTAGGATGTTGTACAACAAGCTTTTTAGGTTGTACATGTAAGTAATTCATATATTAAATCATATATAAAGCTGATTTATAGCTAAATTTTGGGTAGGGGATGCTAAAATCCTATGGGATATATAAAAAAAATTATATAAGCATCTTGCGCTTTGCGTACGAAAAGCGGTGCGCTTTTACGCCTTGCGCCTCGGTTTTAGACCCCGTCGCCTCGGTGCGCTTCTCGCTTTTTAAAACCAAGATTGTAAATTTCCCTTCTGCACCAAATGATGATCTACAATATTGGCTTTA
Source organism: Smallanthus sonchifolius (assembly GCA_023525975.1). Taxonomy (NCBI): domain Eukaryota; kingdom Viridiplantae; phylum Streptophyta; class Magnoliopsida; order Asterales; family Asteraceae; genus Smallanthus; species Smallanthus sonchifolius. Next base: position 108,354,853 of record CM042021.1, read on the forward strand.
ACTTTGTTTTAGACTTTTAGTTTTTCAAATATTTTATTATAAAGTATTAGACTATGTTGGCTAATAGTTTACTTTATTAATATTCCTAATTGTCTAGGGTATCAAGATGTAATTAGTATCTTTATATATTTGGTTGTAATTCTCTTCATTGGAAACATACGTAACCTTTTACATTCTGATTTGGTATCAGAGCTAAATCAGGCTCAACCCTAAATTGCCGATCCCTATTCTGCTGCCTCCAACGCAGATCATCATCAACCTATTCCAGCCAAATCGCAAATCAATCTCATGGCAGCAATATTAACCTTCTCAAACCAAGAGAAAACCACTCACAACTCTCATAAATTTGCCTTTACTCTCAAACCTACAAACTATGGTTACTGGAGATCAATGATTGAATCTTTTCTTACCTCACATAATCTTTTTGGTTATGTTGATGGAACCATTCCATGCCCGGAACAGAAAGTTACAGTTGAAGCCGCTACAACCGACAACCCTAGTTATACCCCGTGGATCTCTAACGATGCTCATATTCGGACCCTCATCATATCCACCGTATCTGAAGACTCTTATCAACATGTTCAAGGTAAGACTTCTCGTGAGGTTTGGCTCTCATTGGAACGGGCTTATGCGCCTGTCACTGCATCTCATGAATTTACTCTCAAAAACCAACTACTCAGAATAACTCAAAAAGGTGATGAAAAACCGGCAGACTACCTTTGTAGGGCTCAAGAATATGCAACAGCCCTGGCTAATATTGGAGAACCAGTAAAAGACAAAGATCTCGTTATGTTAACTCTTGCAGGGCTTCGAGAAGAATATAATGGTCTTAAGGGTAACCTATTGGCTCGGTCACCCCCGGTCTCTTTCAACGAGATTCATGCCCTTCTTTGTGACCACGATTACCTCATAACCACCACCCTCAACACCAATCCGAAGGCCTTCTTTGCTGCACCACAGCAGTTCTCAGCTCCTGCACAACAGTTCTCGGCTCCTGCTCCTGCCCCTGTACCACAGCAGCTCTCGGCTCCTACCCAACCCACTCTTGATCAACTACAGCAACAACTTCAGAACATTCAGCTGATGGCCTCTCAGTTCGGACAACAACTAAATCCAAGACCCCAAGCTTATTATGGATCTCGGTCTTTCAGCAACAATCGCAATGGTCGAAACTCCCGTGGCTATTCCCGTGGTAATTCTCGTGGTGCTTTCAATCCACGTTCGAGAGATAATGGTGGTACACGTCAATTCTCATGGGCTTCCACTCAAAACGTGGTCTATGGTCATTGCAACCGATGTGGAATTGGTCACCTGCCCTCACAGTGCCCAAACCAGCAGAATCAATCTCGCCCTGCACCACAAGCCAATTTTGCTGCTTATTCAGATGTTGGTTCTTCTCATGGCACTGCTTGGAAGCCTGATACTGGTGCCTCTCATCATGCCACTCCAGATCTATCTAGCTTGGACAACTCTGAGGCATACTATGGTAAAGATTCATTACTTGTTGGTAACTGTACTTCAATACCCATATTTCATATTGGTTCTTCCAACATTTACTCATCCAACAAAACCTTTAAACTTTCTGACATTCTTCATGTTCCTGAACTAAAACAAAATCTTTTATCTGTTCAAAAATTTTGTCTTGATAATGATGTCTTCTTTGAATTTCACTCTTCTTATTTTGTTGTGAAGGACGAATCTACCCGAACTACCCTTCTTACGGGCCCCAGTGAGCAGGGTTTGTACTCCATTCGCCTTCCACAATTCAAGTCTCTACCTAAGGTTGCCTTCACTGCTGTCAAAGCTTCTTCGAACATTTGGCATCAACGTTTAGGACATCCTCATGCTCAAGTTTTTCGTTCAGTTGTTTCCCATTGTTTTTTACCTGTTTCGGACAAATTAAATAATGAATTGTGTTCTTCTTGTCAAATGGGAAAATCTTCCAAATTATCTTTATCTGATTCTACTTTTCGTAGCAATAATATTTTAGACCTTGTTTATTGTGATGTTTGGGGTCCTTCTCCCTCACCGTCTCTTGATGGTCACCGTTATTTTTTGTTATGCGTTGATCATTGTACTCGTTATATGTGGATTTATCCTTTAACACAAAAATCTGATGTTTATATCACCTTAACAAACTTCATCACCATGGCTGAACGCCAATTTAATACCAAATTAAAATGCATCCAATCTGATTGGGGCGGGGAATTTCGACCCCTTACCAACCTGTGTCGCACCCTTGGCATCATTCATCGACGTTCTTGTCCACACACAAGCGAACAAAATGGCATTGTTGAACGTCGTCACCGTCATGTTGTGGAAACTGGGCTGTCTCTCTTGGCTCATTCCAGTCTTCCTCAACGTTTCTGGCATTTTGCCTTTGAAACAGCCGTATACTTAATTAACCGGCTACCCTCTCTCGTCTCCTCCAACAAATCTCCCTTTGAACATGTCTTTAAACGTAAACCTGATTACTCGTTCCTAAGAGTCTTTGGCTCTCAATGCTTTCCTTACCTTCGCCCGTATAACCGTCACAAAATTGAATTTCGTTCCACTCCTTGTGTCTTTTTAGGCTATAGTCTTTCTCACCATGGTTATCGGTGTTTTGATCCTTCCACTGAACGCATCTATATAGCTCGACATGTTCGCTTCAATGAACAAGCTTTTCCCTATCAACCGTCACCTACTCCACCACCACAACCTGCTTCCCCATATATCTCCATTTTTCCCACTCCTCCACCTGGCTTCCCACCAGAACCCACCCAACCTTCACAACCACCATCGGCTTCATCTCCAACACCTTTCTCACCACCGTCCTCTCCACAAACATCTCCTCCCTCACCTAACATCCCTAATCCGCCACCACCTCCACCTTCTACCCAATCACAGCAGGTCCAACGCACCAGGCCGTCTAACCTTCGTCCCAACCCAAAACAACCCGATCGTTACAATCCAGCTGCCTATACCGCCACCACATCTTCTTCTTCACCTATTGAACCGGCCAGTTTTACCGTTGCTAACAAGTATGCTGAATGGCGCCAGGCTATGTCTGATGAGTTGGACGCGCTTCATAGAAATGGCACGTGGACACTTGTGCCCCCTGTCCCTAATGCTAATATTGTTGATTGTAAATGGGTTTACAGGTTGAAAACAGATGAACATGGTAAGATTAACAGGTACAAAGCCTGACTTGTTGCCAAGGGTTTTCACCAACAACATGGTGTGGATTATCATGAGACTTTCAGCCCGGTCATTAAATCTGCTACCATTCGTACCGTCTTATCTTTGGCTGTCACAAATAAATGGCCTCTCCGGCAGTTGGATATCCAAACCGCTTTCCTGCATGGCGATCTTGAAGAAACAGTATATATGCGCCAACCTACGGGTTTCGTTGATCCTGCTAAGCCTGAACATGTGTGTTTATTAAACAAGTCCTTGTACGGTCTTAAACAGGCCCCTCGTGCCTGGTTCAACAAGCTGTCCACAGCCCTTCATCAGTTAGGGTTCTACGGGTCCAAAACCGATCCATCATTGTTTATCCTTCATTCCTCAGGCTCTCTAGTTTATGTGCTTGTTTATGTTGATGATATCATTATTACGGGCAATAATTCCACCGCAGTTGCAAAGATAATTGAACAGCTTAATTTGATCTTTGCACTTAAGGATATGGGCAAATTACATTACTTTCTAGGGGTTGAGGTTGTTCACAAAGGCCATGATTTAATTCTTTCGCAACGCAAATACATTGGTGATATTTTGCACAAGGCTGGTTTGGCAGATTGCAAACCAATTTCTACTCCCATGAGCACCTCTTCTGTTTTATTGCCGGATGATAGCCCCTTACTTGATGATCCTTCTAGATACAGGCAAACAGTCGGTGCTCTTCAGTATGTCACTCTCTCTCGCCCTGATATTGCGTTTGCTGTGAACAAGGTTTGTCAGTTCATGCATGCTCCCACTGACAACCATTGGGCTGGTGTTAAACGAATTCTACGTTACCTCAAAGGTACACTTAATATGGGACTATGGATTCGTCACAACACAGGTTATCGGCTTCAGGCATTTACCGATTCACATTGGTCCACCAATCTTCAGGCGTTCTCGGACTCTGATTGGGCTGGCTGCCCAATCGATCGTCGATCAACGGGGGGATTTGCTATCTATCTAGGTTCTAATCTCATTTCTTGGTCTGCTCGTAAACAGAAAACTGTTTCTCGCTCTTCAACAGAATCTGAGTACAAAGCCATTGCGGATACAGTTGCAGAACTAATTTGGCTAAAGTCTCTTCTTCGAGAACTTGGTTTGGATAGTGAAGCACCAACACTTTGGTGTGATAACCTTGGAGCAACTTATCTCACAACCAATCCAGTTTTTCGTGCCAGGACAAAACATGTTGAAGTTGACTATCATTTTGTTCGTGAACAAGTTACTCAGGGAAAGCTCAGTGTCAAGTTTATCTCCACAGAAGATCAAATAGCCGATATCTTTACAAATCCTTTATCTTCTCAGAAATTTGAGTTCCTCAGATCCAAGTTGCAGATTGCTAACCGCCCTGAACTTGCGGGGGAATATTAGACTATGTTGGCTAATAGTTTACTTTATTAATATTCCTAATTGTCTAGGGTATCAAGATGTAATTAGTATCTTTATATATTTGGTTGTAATTCTCTTCATTGGAAACATACGTAACCTTTTACATTCTGATTTAAAGAAAGTTGTTGATACTTTCTGCACATTGCTCACTGTCTTGTCACTTGTGATTATATTTCTAAAAAGTTCACTCTTTCTTCTGTAGGAAATGGGTTTGTTGGAGGTAAAACATGGTTTACTTCAGATAGCAGAATCTTTGGATTTCCTTCACAATAATGCCTGCCTAATTCATCGTGGCATATCCCTTGAGGTATACACAAGCTTATTCTTATAATATCTTTGCTTGGTAGTCACATACATCTGCTGTGCTTAGACTCAACATAAAGAGAGTTTGTTTCTGCATTTTGGGTGATTGAGCTGTGTTTAATATATCTTAGAGACAGTTTGTGAATTGTGATCGGGAAAAATAAATTTATGATAGATTCCAGCTGGACTAAGGCTTTCCTATTTAATCCTAAAATAATAAAATCAATTGAACATTCAATATCGTGCTGACAGAGGGACTTAATGTTCACCGTTTGAACTTTTACATTTAGTATGGGATGCATGCTCATAGAAATAGTTTGTGGCCCTACATGTATAGACAAAATGCTGCTTAATGATATTAAACTTGTTATTAAGTTATCAAATATCAAGCACGAAAAGTGATTTGCGAATTTGAAGTTGGTAACAACCAGTGGCAGTAGCTAAAAATATGATGCTTTAATTTTTCTACGGTTTTACCTAAACATCTAAAGATCTGGTTATTTTAAGCAGTCAAATGTCAAGACCAAGTTTTAAGTAAGGCTCAGCAACTCGACGATCCTACTTTCACTGCGTAGGTGCATTTGTAGAGTAGTAAAAAAATAGCACAGATAACATTGGGTGAGTCAGAGAGTTACATGTCAAGAACTCAAGATGGAGTGTTGTAGTCCCAGTTGATAGGTGTTAGAGATGGGATAGATAGTGATATTAGTTTATCTACTTTTCTTTTCATAGCTATATAGTTTCCTTTTCTTAGTCTTGTTTTTCTATATAAATAAAGGAAATAGCTTCCTTTTCTTAGTCTTGTTTTTCTATATAAATAAATGTGTTTACCCCACATTGAATACAAAATATTTCTTGATTACTTGGTATCAGAAGCCGCTATTTCGTTGGAGACCTAAACTCACATCCGTGGTTTGCATGCCTAGTATTTGTCCCAGTCCTCCTAAGGTTGCTCTTCTTGCTGTCCTAAAGCTGCTTTCATTGTCTTTGGTCTTATTCAACCTTTTACTCTGATTCGTTGATGAAAGGGAATCCCAAAACTCATATAGGCATATGGACAACAATTGAGTAACGACTAAAGCCTCGTTTTTTTCAAGGAATTAGCTTGCAAGAACTCACCGCACGTAGCATGGTTGGAAAATAAATATCATGCTTCTCCTCCATTGCGATATCGTTTAAAGGCCTAAACTTAATTAGTATTCAAAAGGATTAAGGTTATATTTCAAATATTCAACTGAACCAGCCATAAAAAAGTAAGTTAACCTCCAATCGAGTTTCATTAGCAACTGAATATGTAATTTATAAATTATAATAACCTCAAATAACATCTCATGCTGAATGATTACTTCTACAAGGTGTATATTTCCTTCTTGAAGGTCTCAAACTTTTTTCCTTACCTGTTTAGATCGAAGTTTAGTAATTAGCACCAACAAGGATTACGGTTTATAAGAGCTTGATTATCAGTGTGGGGCATTAACTTTTGTTAGTGGCCTGGTGTTTTGTTTCTTATTAACTTTTTTATTGCATGAAAATCCTTTAGATAAGGTGCTTCTAGATTCTTATATTTGGACGGTTTCAATTCTGTCATCATTTGCTTTGAGGTCATGACATAAAAAAACATAGATTTTTAACTTTCACTTTGGTCAAATCAATAAGATAAGTAAGGTAATTTTTTTCTTTTTGAAATCTCTGAGCTATGTGCTTGGCAGTGCTCTTTACATAGTTTTCTTAGTGTACAGACTATATTTTTCTTTGCTCATAGATGAAGTAAATTTCTTATCTATCATCTATGCTAATCTTGTCTTATTCATTGATCATAAACGTAAATAAAAGCAAATGGTTTGACCATATTTCTTCATTGGATATTTCAGGCTGTCCTAATTAACTTAAGTGGAGCTTGGAAGCTCGGTGGATTCGGTTTTGCAATATCAGCAGACAAATCATCTACAGATCCATCTACTGTGCAGCCATTCCATTATTCAGTGAGTGGTAACTTATGTAGAAATTATAGAACATTTTTTTGTTCTTGACCCCCTGTTTCCATGTCATAGAAAACCAAATGTTTTTGGACTAGGTCAATTTATATGTATGTGTGCCTATCATATGCACATAGTTTTGTTTTGGTTAGTAGATGAAGTGTACAATGATGTTCAGTGCCTGAATGAGTCAATGACAATGATACAAACCTAATGTTGGAAGCGGGAACAGTTTCAGCCATTCCAAGAAAGCAGGGAGAGATCATAACTGTTCCCACCTAAAGTTTAGCTTAAATAATCTGTTTCCTGCATTTTTAATTCTTGTCTGGTTATTTGTTTATCTGAATTTATCTTGTAATCGGAGAATTTCCCTTCTCGAATCGGGCCGACTTAATTGTCAATCCTATCAGTTTACAACTTCCGATTTCCGGTATCTAACAGACAACCAAAATAAGAAAGAACCATAATTTCAAATTCTACTTACGGTAACTTTTAAAGCTAGAAGACCCATCTCCCCCGTATAGGGCCATACGATGCATGTTTCCATAAAGAATTCTATATCTTGTATGTTTGTGATTTTTTATGCAACTGTTATTGGCCATCAAATTCTACCATCAGAATTGCAAACATCTATCATTCTTTAGACATATGTTTCACAGGATTCTGTTTTATCAGGAATATGATGTTGAAGATTCACTACTGCCTCTTCAGCCATCACTGAACTACACTGCTCCAGAGCTGATCAGGACCAAGGCACCTTCATTTGGACGCTTTCCTGATATTTTTAGTTTTGCATGCCTCGCTTACCATTTAATTGCGAAAAAATCTTTGTTTGATTGCCACAACAATGTGAAAATGGTATTTAATTCTTTCACTGTGCAGTTTTCTGACTTTATGGTAGTTTGTAGTAGATGCATTCCATGTTTTTTTTTCAAAAACAAAAAAGTGTCTTTCATATACAAGTTTTTGTCTTATGCTGTTTAATAGTGACTTTGTGTACATCCTTCCATGCAGTACATGAATAAATTGACCTACTTATCCAGCGAGGCTTTTTCATCAATTCCGCCCGAACTAGTTACTGATTTGAAAAGAATGCTTTCACCGAACGAGGCTTTAAGACCATCAGCATTGGATTTTACAGGTAACGACCTGTGTGCTCTCTTAACACTATGTAAACCAAAAATGCATACTCGATTGCTCATTGCTTAATATGTGACTTGAATCCAAGTTTAGAATGAAGGGCAATTTGGAACTTTAACTTTGTAATTAATAGTTACCTTTTTATTTAGTAATTAGCGTCCACTGCTGCAGTAGTAACAGAAGTCTAGTGGATTGTAGTTCAGTGTTAATGCAGAAGTGAGAGTTTTTAAAAGCACTGTTGGACATGTGGAAAGATTTTGATGCTCGCATTTTAAGATACAAGGTTATTTTTTAGCTGAAATTGTGGGCTTTGAAATGCTATTCATACCTTTAGATAAAGGGTTAAAGCAAGAAACAATTGCATGTCAAAATATTTTATGCTCGCCTGTAGTGCAGTTGCTTTATTTCATTAGATCAATGTCAATGATTGCTGTTAAGACTGTAATGACTTCAATTTGGCCTTTTCCTCTCTACAAGTCTAATAAAATAGTCTTTTTTCTCTTAAAGTCTTTACCTGATGAAAAAATGACGAGTGGTTTTTTGTTTGTATAGGTTCTTCCACCTCTCTGTGCAGAGGTTCGGAATATGGTTATGCAACCAATGATTCTGCCCATGGTTTTAAAGATAGCTGACTCTCAGGTACTATATAGTCATATAATAACTTTTACATGTGGCTTGTATAAATTTATTTTATATAGAATGCTTCTGAAAGCATGAATTAGTCATTTACAATAAAATCATTTTGTCAAAAACATTGTTATAACGATTAACGAAAAATATTCATAATATTTAGCTATAAATAGTCTCATTTTTTTATAATTGTTGTTCTTTTACTGAGAACTGAGAAATAATATAAAAAACCAAAAGCGAGTAAAAAACAAATGTAAGCACTTCTTGTTTATGTGCATATTCCTGCATAGTATGCGGCATATTAAATTGACAATCATATAAATCGAAAAGAAAAAAAATAATCAACCATCTCTAGCAGGAGAGTTGGATAATCTGACATGATAGAATTTTGAGAATATACAAAGCATGTTATAATCATAGTTACGATGTTATGGTGGTAGCATGCATTTTAAAAATTCCATCGTGACAACACACTCAACCGTCCCAACCTGTCATCTGCTATGTCAACAAATTGTTCAGATTATGAAGTTTGTTAGTTATATCGATAGATTTTGATATGTTGATTTGATTCAGTTTCTTATTTTGGGTTTATTTGATTTTGTAGTTTAAGGGTTTTAAGCCTTGTATCTTATATAAATGAGGTCATTACCTTGAGTAATCACACAAATCTGATTTTCCGGTTATTATTACAAAATTTACATGTTGATCATATTTAACTCAAATGATTTTGAACAATAATAACAAATTTTCTTTACGCCTAGCCTTTAACTCAATGCAAGATAATATTGCAATAATGGGTAGGTAGTAAAATAATTTGTAAATGAATTATGTTTAATAACTTTCATAAAAGGTTGTTTCAAAGACTCTATCTTGGTGTGTTGCAGGATAAAGTTGATTTTGAGACATCAACACTGCCTGCTCTTGTTCCCGTTCTAAGCACTGCTGCAGGTGAGACGCTACTGCTTCTTGTGAAGCATGCTGAGTTAGTTGTCAACAAGGTAACAATTTACATCATTATCCTTTGTTTATGATGCCTATTCAATATGTGCTACTGGTTAAAGTTGAAACTGGTGTTCTCCTTTTTGTATGGACAAATTAGTCATTTCCCATTGGTTTTCTTTGGCAGCTGTTTTGTGGAAGTTTTAGTATCATAAATAATCATCAAACCAGTAGCTGGTCATCCAACCCTTGTTTTAACTGTTGACTTGGAAGTTATGCATGTCATGTTACTGTACAAACTTGATCATTCACGTGAATAACATGGGAATAAATGTAGCACGGCCAAATGATTATAATAATGGGGAAATATCTGGATCATGTATATGTGTGTGTGCGTGCACATGTTTATATATATACATATCTAATGATGACCATAAAAATTTCTCTAACCGACATGCATTCCTGGTGTGTATGATGGATGTCAGGCTAGTCAGGAGCACTTGGTTTCTCATGTTCTGCCCATGCTTGTGCGAGCATATGATGACACTGATGTTCGCATGCAAGAGGAAGTGCTGAAGAAAACCGTTTCTCTTGCCACAAAACTTGATCCTCAGGTGAATCTCTATGATATTAAATGATTAATTGTTTATAGAGGAATATCATTTTTTCTGTATACCTTCATGTTGTTGACTAGAATAATAGATCGATAATAAATAGAATATAGTGCATCATAGTTGCAAAATAGATGCTTTAAAGTTAAGCGTCTCTTGCCTGATTAAGACACTTGGAAAAACTAAAAATCTTTTCTTTAAATGTCTGGGAAATGCATGAGTCATCTTAGTGTTTTCAGACGAGTAATCAGTGAACAGTAAACAATAATGCATGATAACTGCAAACTCGGTTGAGAGTTAATTTAAATTAAAATTCCTGCTTAATGTACATCAAATGCACAAGTTATTTGGTGTTTCAGATTATTAATTGGTTGAATATGCAATCTCTTAAAAAAATGTTCTGTTAAATTCTTACACAACATTTAATTGGCAATGAGTGGGTTGTTACTTGTTAGAACCTAATACCTTTAGCTTTTCAGCTTTTGCTTTCTGCTCTTCTTCAGTTCTTCCCTCTCTTGTGACTTCTTAAAGTTTTCTTTTTTCTTTAAACTTTAAAAAATAATTTATATTAATCTGATGGAAAGCGGAACAAGCTGATGGATTACAACTTATACTCTTTTAAATTTTTGCTTTCAATTCTCACGTTATTTTTTCTTATTCTCATCTGGTATTCCTTACCTATGGTGCATCTTATACCTGTTTATTTGTTCACTAGCTTGTGGAGATATGAAATTGATATTCTGGTTCTAAGTTCTAACCGTATTTTAGTTGCTAAGTTTTATGGGATTACATTTTTGGATCTATTTTCGGGTTGAGGGTACCGCAACTTCATATGGTTACTATTTGTGGGTTTGGATTGGGATCTGTTGAGTTGTGTAGGGGATATATTTATTATTTACCGACTGTTTTTATTTATTATTCAACCCATTCGGTAAATACTATTTGCTTAATAATTCCCTTCCCATGATAATTCCATTGTTGCTTTACTTTTAAATGAATATGTTAGTTCAAGCTTATGCTAACAGCAGGTATATTGACTAAAATCCAGCTAGTGAAACAATTAATTTTGCCCCGTGTTCATGGCTTGGCGCTCAAGACGACAGTTGCTGCGGTATGTCATCTTTCTTAGCATCATGTACGTATCATATCATATATGTATGTTAGTCATTCCAATTTAATATATAGATGCAAAAAGCTTAAATATCTCATATGATCTGGCAGGTGAGAGTGAATGCTTTGTTGTGTTTTGGTGATATGATTATGGTACTTGATAAGCCAGCTATCTTAGAGATCCTGCAAACAATTCAGCGTTGCACTGCTGTAGACCATTCTGCTCCAACTCTTATGTGTACCCTTGGGGTAGCAAATTCCATTTTGAAAAAGGTCTCACTTTTTTTTAGTTATTTATTTATATTATTCACAATACATAACTAATTTTAAGTAGAGAACTGCAAAACCACATAAGAACTTATACCTAGTGCTATAGTGCTTGACAATAGTGGGAGAGTGAAATAGAGGTGGATATGCGGTTAAATAAGAGCCTTATGTATCACAAGTAAGCAATAGGTATATATATTTATGCGGTTCTCACTACTTAAAATTGGTTTTGTATATATATATATATATATATATATATATATATATATATAGTGTGAGGTTTCGCTAAAAAGTCAAAAAAGTGTAAAAAGTCGTTTAAAACGCTCATAACCGGCTCATACGAACTCCGATTTTACTCACTTCGGCGGCGTTGGAACCGTCTCGTCGAACTCTACGATCTTAGCTTGTAGGGTTTAGTTTTTGCCTTAGGATTTAGCCTTAGGGGTTTAGCCTTAGGATTTAGCTTTTAGTATTTAGGCTTTAGGGTTTTAGGTTTTTGGGGGTGGGGGTTAGGTTTTTTTTTTGGGGGGGTGGGGGTTAGGTTTTTTGGCCGGGGGGGGAGGAGTTGGGTTGGAGGTTTAAGCTTTTGGGGGGTGGGTTTTTTGGTCGGGGGGGAGGGGTTGGGTTGGAGGTTTAAGCTTTTGGGTGGTGGTGGTGGTGTTTTTGGACGTCTTTTCGGCTTTTTAGGGTTTTTTTGTTAGGATTTAGGCTTTGGGGGGGGGGGGGGTTTAAAATACTTTTTACACTTTCTACAGTTTTTAAACTTTGTAGAATAACCCTCCCCTATATACTTCGTGAACTTCATTCTTCACCACCTGACCGGCCGACCTTGTTATGTGACAACCAAAGTGCAATCTTCCTTACACAAAATCCGGTCGCTCATAAACGAGCAAAACATATTAATCTAAACTATCACTTTATTCGTTAACTCATCTCTTCGGGCAAACTTCATACGCAGTTTGTCCCGACGCAGACATTTTTACTAAAGTCTTCCTCGTCCTCGATTTGAATTCTTTCGGGGAATGCTTCGTCTAGGACCACCATCATTTCACGTGCGGGGGATATTAAACCATAGTTCTTATACTTGTTTGTAATTTATTATTCTTCATGTACCATTTATGTAAATTCAGTTTTTATATATAGAAGTTGATCTCCACCCTTTTGGGCAAGGAGTTATCACAACATTCACTTAGTAGTCTCATACCTCTTAGTGCAAGCCTACTTGGAACACTTCCCAAACATGATGATCCTATGACTTAGCATCTTCTGGATTTAATGACATGACTAGCACGAGCCACACGTTATTTGTGAAGTAGTTGACATGATTTAATTTGGAAAGCATCCCCGAGAGTAGTTACAAGAGGTTCCCTAGGACATAGAGTTTCCTCCATTCCTTGATAACTATTCTCAAGTTCATTTCCTATTCTAGGAACTTTGTTAACTTGTCCTTCTTTAGGATGAATCTTAAAGACAAGTGAATTAGTTTTGATCCCTAAAATTAAGTAAAAACTACGATAAAGTATTTTGATTATTTTATTAGAAATCTGAATACGCTGTTAGCATGTTGATCAATACACTACATAAAAACATTAGTGTTAACGTAGGAGTTGATACAAAGGACCCTTAGCGTACGAAGAGTCCCCAACTGTGGATTTAATATGATCAAGGGTTTACAATCGCGTGTGGGCATAAACGTAAATATCTAGAAAAACAATAAAGAAGCGTCCAGGTAGAAAAGAGTATTAATGTCAATTCCTATCAACAATCGTCAAAACCAAATCTCTGTAAAAACGGCGACGAGGGTTTTCTGGATATTCGAACAACAAGACAAAAACCACCAATGGAACGTAAGTGAAGAAGACAAACATGAAAAAATCAACTAAAATGCGGAAGAAAGGTATGAAAAACTTGCGTAACCTACGTTTTAGTATCATAATTTCGACTGATTTCACACTCACACTTGATTATTGAACAGATACTCGTAAAAAAGATGAAATTGCAAGAAATAAAAGAGAGATAAGAAGCAAAAACAAGAACGACAAACAACCGAAGATATAGAAAACATGTATTAAAATAAACCCTAGTTTGATGACCTCTATTTACAAACTGATAATAGCGTGAAAAATCTTAGTGGTTCGAATGCAACCATGAACAATGTTCAGAATAATAGTTTTTTCCCTCTAAGATCCCAGACAAATGACTATCTTGATGCATGACTTTCTTGATGCGTGACTAACTGGATGCGTGATTAAAACCCCTTTGTCGTGAGGACCAAGTATGATGACCTCTATTTACAAATTGATAATAGGTCATCTAAAATCTTTTCATATCATGAGGACCAAGTATGGTGGTTTTAAAGCCCATTTGTCGTCAGCAGAATACTCGAAAGAATAATCACAAAGAAACTCTTTCTTATCAGATAATCTTCTCACAATCATCTTTGCATCATACTCTCCAATAAAACAATTTAAATCCCTTCTAAACTTTTTACACTCAGTTGAGGTTGCACCAACATGTTTAAAACCACCATACTTGGTCCTCATGATATGAAAAGATTTTATAGGACCTAAATTTAAATTGACCAACTCACATAACATCTCTTGTTGCATATACGACAACTTTCTAGAGGAGTGAATCAAATGGATATCGTCAACAGAAACCATCTTATGATTATACTTCTCAATAAACTTGTATATCTTGTAGGTTGTTGTACCAATCATTAAAGACAAACACATACTTGCTAGAAAACCACAACGAATACTAGGTTTTTTCCTACAATTACTTGTTTTGTTAACATTACAAATGTCATCAATCGAATCATATCTTTTATGTGGCTGGTTACCCTCTTTAGAACATGTAAAATACTTGATCTTTATAAGTCCATCATTAACATATTGGACACCTTTCCGAACACAAAACCACTTTTTTTAGCATAAGAGCAATAAAACTCGAACGTATGATCTATGTTGGGGAAAATCATCCCTTCAGTTGGTTTACATGAAATAAATACATTTGGAATAAAAATCATTTTTCCAGAGTTTGGAGATAGACGTTGAAAACCATCTGTTATATCTTCGTGCATGCTATCTGCAATTGATAAGTTTAAACGCATGTCATAAACATTAGGCATAAAACAAAAATAACGCATGTATTAATAATAACGCATCAAGTGATAATTACGCATCAAATTTATTTTCCGCATATAATAAAGATTAATTACGTTTACACCAAGAAAAAAACTTGAAACATACGTTTTCAAAAGCTAATTACGCAAACATAAAAAATAATAATTACACATCAAGTGATAATAACACATTTTTAAAAATTACATTTTCAGTAGCTAATTACGCAAAACCTAAAAAACATTCAGACACAATTGTTGCTAAATACACACGTTCTAACATTTACGAATGTATAAAAAAATTAACGATAAAGTATAAATCAGATGTAGAAGTTACACAAAAAAATGATTCACAGAAACTAATAACGTTATATGATTCGTAATAACAACGATTAAAAACACTTATATCGATAATGTGTCGGGATAAAATAAGGAGGTAAAAAACAACGATTACGATGAGAAACTAGTTGTACCTTGAACATAATCCATCGCCTCTTAGATAAACCAATTTCAGCAAAAAAAGGAATATAAGCTGATGGATCGCGATTACTGATACATCAGCTTACAATAAGGAGGTTGAAGATCTATACGGTATTATGCATTCAGTACGATCATATCGTACAGTGCTGTCCATAACAATCACGCAATTCGGTTATTGATATGCATTATCCTATAGTGTACAATGACAAAAATAATCTTCCCACTAAAAATAAAAAGGAACACGCGGCGCATCCATATTTCTTCGTACGCTTCGTACGAATGGAGGCCTTTGTATTTAAAACTTATATATATATATATTTGAATTCCTTAATTCTTTCCCTAATTCATTTATTTGTTGCCTAATATACTTCCATATCTAAAAACACAACGAGACAACGACAGTGGAGAGGATTTTTGTGTCGAAGCTACAGTGATGTTCAACAAGCAGTGGAGTAGCGATGATATTTGTTCAGTAGTTTTTGATTTCCATAGAACTTTGATATATGGTGGAGTGAATAATTAAGTAAGTCAAATGTTAGATATGTCTTAGCCAAAGTTGATTAGTCAGTGTTCTTCATGGTCTTTGTAAGGTAAACAAGGATACACAGATACTAACTGAATTCTTTCTTGTCAGACGACGGGGATGAAATATCGGTTGTTTTGGAGCATTTGGAGCTTCGATTTCGGCAAATTCATATGATGGAAACTCCTTAAAGTATAATTGGAATCCTTTTACGTGTGGTATATTGGATAGACAATTTATTTACAATCAAAACAACTTCTCGTATTGGTTTAGATACATGAAAAAGCCTCTTCAAATCATAATGCTCCACTCTACACAATACATTTCTTCGGGAGAGCATCAAGCAAAGACTTTCCACTACAAAAACCCGATTTGTTTTCTAGAAAGTGATTTTTGTTGAATTTCGAAAATTCTTGCAAATAAGTTTAGCACTAAAAACACGAGGGACGGAAAGTGAGGAAGCTCAGACATGAAAGCCAACTAAAAGATCTCTTGGAAGCGATCTAATGGTCCTCGTTGATTGAAACGAGTTTCAAGACTCCTTTTTTCTCCATGCTTTAATCGTCGAATAGAGATCGATCGAATATCGTGAGAAGACGAGGGTGCTCCTGAAAGCTTGACCTTTGCCAAAAAGTGGCGGAGCTTAATGAATGAAGAGGTTGGTTTTTGTGATTGGTTGTGGTGGTGGTTCGCTGCAACAACCAAGAGGACTAAGCAGAGAGGTTTGTGTGGCGATTTTGGGTTTGTAGGGGTATAAAGCAGTCAACTGCAAGCAGTTGAGGGGGTTGAAGATTTGAAATTTTGAGATTCTGATGGTTTGTTAAGGGAAATCCTGAGAGATTCCGGTGGTAATAGTGAGGTTGAGGTGATTCGTTGGGTTGATCCATGAAGCAATGGGAAGAAAGTCACATGAAGGAATTAGATAAAAGTCAACAGTTATGGCTTTTCTAATTTTTCCCTCCAAGCTGTTGAAGCAATTCTTGTGACAAGCACTCTGAAGCTGTTAGAGACTGAAGACATCTCCAGAGCTGCTGTCAGGGGGGAGTTTGTTGAAGCAATTCTTGTGACAAACACTCTGAAGAATAGCCACTTAACAAGTTCGTAGGTACTTGTCGTTGTATTCGTCTTTGTTAAGTGTTGTGCGCACTTAACAAGTGCGCAGGTTGTATAACCTGCGTACTTAGCAAGTACGCAAGAACATTGTCTGCGTACTTGCTAAGTACGCATGAATAAAGCCCCGCGCACTTAGCAACTGCGCAGGAAACATGTCTTAGTATATATAGCCAGTTAGTGACAGAATTATGCATGCACTCATTCTCACTGTAACCGGCTGTGATTATCAATAGACGAAGTCTGAAAGTATATTGTGTTTGTTGTCGGTTTACTTTGTGTTGCTTGATAATCCACCTAATCACGAGCATTCCGCACCCTGTTTGATTAGGAACACACTTGCATGTGACGATCCGAGACACCCGAGGACCTACAAGTGATATCAGAGCATTTGCTCTTGATTTCGAGTGTTGTGAGTGTGTTAGGAGCATTTTTGACACAATCTACAACCTTTCTACAAGGAAAAGTGACCGATTTTGGTGATTTTTGTGATAAAATAGAGGTAGCTCTTGAGCGCTATTTTAAAAGCAAAAATCCTTCAAAATCCGACCTTTTCTTGTTTGTTTGAGAATTTTGATCATCAAGGGTTTGTTAGAAACAAGTTTCTAACATTTTGGCTTGATCAATTTGTTCATATCTTCAAAATTTGAAGATCTAAGCTATTTCCGGCGACCGAAAAAAGTTGGTGGAGCAGGTGGATAAAGCATTCTGCGTACTTACCCTTTTTGGCAAAAAATACAGTCTTCGTGCGTACTTGCTAAGTACGCAAGACCATTCTTGTGCGTACTTAATTTTTCTTCCTGCGTACTTAACATCTACTCATGCGTACTTGCTAAGTACACAAGAGGAAATCTCAAGTGCGCAAGACCAAATTTCAAGTGCGCAAGGCTAGTTTTAAGTGCGCAAGTTGTCCTGAAATTTATGAGTTTTGACTAAGTTAATCACCATGTCAAACATTCAGAACATTAGTAGTCTGTTGAACTATGATAATGAGATTGGTACTCCACAGAAACCACCAAAGCTGCTTAATGTAAATGATTATTCGAACTGGAAAGCACGCTTTGATGAGTATATCTCGTATACTGATTCCACCTTATGGATACCAATTCTTGAGGGATATAAACATCCAACGTATCTGTTTCTTGATGAAGCTGTTCCCAAACCTATCTCCAAGCTAGATGAAGAAGAGAAGAAGGCTTATGACCGAGAAAAGAAGGCACATGGCTCTATAACTATGACATTGACTAGGGATCTATTTCTCAGTTTCAGAGGTTATGATACTTCTAAGGATCTCTGGAAGGCTTTGCAGAAGAGGTTCGAAGGAAACAGTGACGTCAAGAAAAGCAAGAGAGAGCTATTGAGGAAGCAGTATGAGTGCTTCAGATATTTAGAGAATGAATCTATTGATGAACTTATTTCTAGATTCTATCACCTGAAAACAAAGCTAAACTCTTATGAACTCAAGTACCCTGATGATGAATTGGTGGAGAAGTTTCTTGATTCTTTGCCACCAAAATTTGACATGTATACCACACTGTTGAGAGAGAACCCAAAATTTTATGAGATGACTATTGATGATGCAATAGGAAAGGTTCAAGCACACGACATGAATCTGAAAAAGAAAGAAAGTTCTGGAAGACCTCAGATTCAAGATCCTTCTATCTATTATGGAGTGTCTTCCACAACAAAGCCATCTGGTTTTGGAATTGCCTTGTTCTCTGGGACTCCTCAGGAAGATGATAATTCTAATGGTTGTGGTGGCCATACTTGTTTTGCTGCATCAGGATCTGGTTCATACCACCAACATTCTTCAAGAAGCCCTGCCTCTACCCCATCAGCAAACCAATCTTCTATTGCCAAGATAGCTGAAGATCATGTGGCACTATTCTCATCCTGCATGCTTGCCTACGAGAACTTGAAACCATCGAAGAAGACTTTAATCAGGTGGATCCAGATGATATGGAGGATATGGATATTCAATGGAACATGGCCATGATCTTGAGAAGGGCTAAACGTTTTCTGAACCGAACATGTAGGAAGTTCATTGGTGGGCATTCTAATGCCGAGGTTGGATTTGATAAATCCAAAGCTAAGTGCTACAAGTGTCAGAACTTTGGACACTTTGCTAGTGAATGTCAAAAGGATAAGGGACCAGCTTCAGGCTTCACAAGACCAAGCCAGGGGAAACAACCAAAGCTACAATAATCAGAACAACCGCAGTCAAAGTCAAGGTGGAACGTCCAGTGCTTTAGTTGTTCAACAGGACGCGAGCTTTGATTGAGGTGTTCATCTGGAAGATGCCATACTTGCATAGACTCAAATAGGTTTAATGGTAGAGATTTTTGAGCTGATGAAAGCTGAGGAAAGGGAAGCATCTGTTGCCGACCAACATGAATCTACATCTGCGTTTGCTCTCATGGCTATTGGAGAAGCATCCAGTTCGTCAACTGAGGTAGATTCTAATACTTTTGCTGTTGTTTCTTGTTCCAAATGTCTTATCTTGAAGAACGAGAATGATCGTATCCATGATCAACTCGAACCCTTATGTATTGTAGCTCTAAGTTATAAAGAAAATGAAAAACAATTTAAAGATTAAATTGAAAATCTTTAGAAAGAAAGACACGGGTTTTCAATTAAAATTAATAAACAACAATTTCACTTAGATGTTGCATACAAGGGGTTAGAGAAAAGAAATGTCGAGATCGCCAAACTGCAAAATGAAATCCTGTAGTTGAGTGGCAAACTTGAGAAGTTGAAAAACTCTCGATTTGTGGTGGAACACTACGAGTCTGTGGTGAGAAAAGTGAGTGACAAAGGTTTAGGTACTAATGCCATTCCTCCACCGGTAAGCGACATGTTTGTCAACGGGCCGGTGGACATTGATTTGTCTTTCTTGGATGACTCTTCGAGCAAGGAAGAATCCTCTAACAAGGATGATTCCTCAAGTCAGGCTGAGTCAGCTTATGATGAGGAGTTCTTCTCTGATGAAGGTTCTGAGAACACCAAAGTCGAGGGTGTTGTCTCAGAAGAGTTGATTGATGAATATAAAATTGAGAAAAACATTGTCACTAATCATGACAATTGCATTTTAGCTGAACCTGATACAATTAAGTCCAATGATAAACTGAAAATGATGCTTTATGGAGGTTTCAAGTCTATAATGAAAGTGAAGAAAGAAGCTTTTGTTAATCATTTGAGTAAGAATCATCATGAAAACATGGAAAAACATTTTACTCCTAAAAGCAAATCAGGTCAAGCACAAGATGTTGTTAATGTTCATCAAACAACTCCCATTGCTCATCAAGCTGATTCATCTGCTTCCAAAATCAAAGAGCCTTACAAGAGGATTTACAAAGAAAGAAGAGCTTGCTTTCTCACTGTGGTACGATAGGTCACATTCTGGTGAACTATCTTGATAAGAACCAAGGGAAATGGCCAGTTGTCCCACAACAAGCTGTTATCCCTAAGACACCACAAGTGAAGCAACCCAAGAGCGCCAAACCAAAAATGGTGAAGCCACCAGTGAAACCAATGGTTAAGCCACCAGCAAAACATGTGGTTGAACCATCTGTTCCTAAACGGGTAAAGCAAGTCGCTAAACCCAGTGTATCTACCTCTAGTAGTACACAAACTGGTGAGAAGCCCGTGGTGAAACTTTCTAAGCCAAAGAGGAGAAGAAGGAACAAAAGGTTGAGAAAACTTGAACAACAGCTAACTGGTAGTCAACCAGGTGAAGCTTCCACTAGTTCACCCAAAGTTGAGACTAGCAAGCCTAATGTTCAGAAGGAAAAGAAGAAAAGGTCCTAGAACAAGAAAACCAAAATTTCTCAATCTTCTGATCCTAAATTTCCAAAGGATTCACCAATTTTTGACAGTCATGATTGTGAATTAATTGAGATAGTTTATTTTGAGAAAAATGGATGACCCAAGACCACCATGGATTGGGTCTCCAAATCTAATTAATTTCTTGTGACTCGTGCAGGGACATTCGAAGGGAACTATCTATAACCGTTGGTATGTGGATAGTGGATGCTCCCGGCACATGACAGGCAACATGGCCTTGCTTCAAGATGTCAAACCATTCAGAGGCGGCTATGTGGCCTTTACAGGGGAGAAGGGCGGTAGTATTACTTGTCAAAGTTCACACGGATGACAACCTTGCTGACCTTTTCACTAAGGCGTTTGATCATACCCGTTTTGAACATCTGGTCAACTTGATAGGAATGTTCAATCCTGGGTGAAAACTCTTTTTCAAATCAAATCATTTTATGGAAGTTAATCTTTATTTCTTTTAAACGTTTTTTCTGTATAGTTCGTTTTTCTCTTTAATTAACATATTCAGAAAATCCAAACAAAATAGAAAAACAAGAAAAAATTCAAAGTCGTTTGAGTATAAGAGGAAATGATAGTACATCAGTAAGTGATCTAAACGTCTTAGACTACACATATGGGAAATGATTGCGTCATGCTTACTTGAGTGTCTTAGTTGTTTTAATTTGAATATTTGCAAGTAATTTGAATTGTTAGTAGGCTATAAGCATTTTTTAATCATTAGTATTGTGGAAACTAAATCCATACTACAACTGTGATTTGAACCCATGTTTGCATGTGTGTGTGTAAAAGAATGCAAAAAGATCATTATCAGATAAAGGATGTAAGATTTTGGCAAATATTTTCTTATGAGACCAGTTTCGTGTTATGTATTGAGCACAATTTTTTGGTTCACTTCACTGCCATACTCACAAGTATGCAATAGGAAGTTGGGCCAAGATATGTCTTGACATCATTTGTTCAACATATATTCACCCTTGAATCATACCTGATTCATTGAAATTAAATCCAGATAAAAGTTGGATCCCCTTACCCAAATACACAGACTCCATATCTATTAACCTGAATCATCATATGATATTCACTGAAGAAAAACCTATCAAACCAAGACAAATGAATCACTCAATTCTGAATCTTATGATTCTCGATAATCCTTATGGATTCTGCTTGATTTTTTCTGTGCTAAATGATGTAACTTCATTATGGAGATTTGGAAATCCTTGGGAAAATCTTGGATGCCTTGAGATAGTGCAAGTTAAATTTCCGTAGCATAACTGTGGGGTACACGTTGTATATCTAAAATTAATACCTTAACACACAAGAACGTGATACAAAGATGCTTATGGTTTCAAATCTTATAATATTGCCAACTTGAGTTAACTTGCTTATATTGCATATTAAGTATGAATAAGTAGTAATCCATGACATGATCTCATATTCTTTGATATTTATTTTGTATCATTTTTGCTTATAATAGCCTGATATGATCCTCTGCTAATGACGTTGACCAAAAATAGACTGTGTGTATATTATCTTTATTCAGAAAAGCTCAAAAAGATTTTCAGTTTATGTACAGTTCAATCATTATCAAAAATGACAAAAAGGATTTTCAGTATAGTTGATCAAGAGTTAAGAAAAGCCAAAAATATTTGTGTTTAACTTCCTTGAACTGTTTTTGGAAACCTCTAGATTGAACGATCTTATCTGGTTTGCTATTTGACTTGACAATCTTCATAATTTGAGTTGAACTTCACGTGCACAAGGGTCTCTGCTACTTGTCAAGTGCACACGAGTTAAACCTTGCGTACTTAACAAGTACGCAAAACTTAAGTCATGCGTACTTAGTAAGTACGCAGGAGTTTAGTCCCGCACACTTGACAAATACGCATGGCTAGTGTCTGTGGGGTATATATACGGGTGTTAGAAATTTTTCATCAGTTCATCTCATTCAAACGTCTCAACACTGTGTACACTCCTTGCTCCGATTTCACTCAAATTTTCGTGTGTTTCTAAACCAATTTTTCGTTCCTATCATAGGTTCATCTTCACCTTACTAACATTTGTTGAGAATCTTGGACCATTTCATCCGCAAAATCTCTTGTTGAGGACCGATTTCTTGAACTTTCGAGCTTAGGGTTTTGGTGATGAAATTTAAACCGGGTTTGGGTGTTCTTAAGTGAAATTAGGCCCTAAAACTAGTTTATGATCATCAATCGAAGCTCTAGCATACTAAATTCGTCCTTAACTGTTCTTGATTTTGGTTTTGACCCCTTGGGTGTCCGTGGTTTTGCGTCGGACCGAGGTTAGGTCAAAATGACCGGGTTTTAGCTTTGCATTGGTGTTGGTTTTGGTCGGAAAAGTCTTAAACATGTTTTTCGACATTGTGGTGACCGATATCATCATCTAAAACTTTGAATATCTTGATTTTGGATTTTGTGAAAGTTCTAAGTGTTAGTTCCTACACACTTATTATGTACGCAAGAATTAGCTCCTGCGTACTTAATAAGTACGCAAGAACAATTTCCTGCGTATTTGTTAAGTACGCAGGAAGGGCAACTAAGAAAATTCTCTAAGTCTGAAAATCAGTTCAATGTGTAAGTGCTATACCATGTCATGCTTGTTCTATTCCAATGATTCTGTTTGATCTAATGTTGTTTTTCTCATGTTTTTGTAGAGATGACTGGTGATGGAGGTGATGAAGAAGAAAGAGGAGATGGTGCTGAAGAGTCAGATTCTGAGGTGACTGAATCTGATTCATCTAACTCTGATGATGCACCAGATCAAACACACCACGGAGAATGGCGAAGGTTTCACTTCCTGAGTCGAACTCCGAAAGACAAAGACAAGGGAGTTCAACAAGTATGATGCTGAACATGCGACTGGGAAGAGGAAGAATATGACTATTCAGGGATCCCTTCCTGAATCTTTCTATATAGGTCATTTTGAGTTGCTGATGTGGATCGCGTTTGCCATGCCGGCGTCGGTTTCACGGAGCTCAAACTTGACATAGTTGTCCTTGAGCTCACGGATTTTGACCTTGGGGAACCTCTGGTACGATGTTGTTAGACAAATACTACTTGCATATTGATATTAGAGACTGAAGACATCTACAGAGCTGCTGTCAAGGGGGAGTTTGTTGAAGCAATTCTTGTGACAAGCACTCTGAAGCTGTTAAAGACTGAAGACATCTCCAGAGGTGCTGTCAAGGGGGAGTTTGTTGAAGCAATTCTTGTGATAAGCACTCTGAAGCTGTTAGAGACTGAAGACATCTCTAGAGCTGCTGTCAAGGGGGAGTTTGTTGAAGCAATTCTTGTGACAAGCACTCTGAAGAATGTTCTTGGTTATGTAATGTCTTTATATGTATTTGTATTTCAGCATCTATATGTATTGGTTTATCGAGTTGTATTCATGTTCGTCGGTACTTGTCGTTGTATTCGTCTTTGTTAAGTGTTGTGCGCACTTAACAAGTGCGTAGGTTGTATAACATGCGTACTTAGCAAGCACGCAAGAACATTGTCTGCGTACTTGCTAAGTACGCAGGAACAAAGCCCTGCGCACTTAGCAAGTGCGCAGGCAACAGGTCTTGGTATATATAGCCGGTTAGTGACAGAATTATGCACGCACTCATTCTCATTGTAACCGACTGTGATTATCAATAGAAGAAGTTTGAAAGTATCTTGTGTTTGTTGTCGGTTTACTTTGTGTTGCTTGATACTCCACCTAATCACGGGCATTCGTCACCCGGTTTGATTAGGAACACACTTGCATGTGACGATCCGAGACACCCGAGGGACCTACACAAGCCTTTTTATCCGTTTTCGCCTTCGTTATACGTGTCACCCTCGAAAATCTCGACCATTAATTATCTAGATCAATGCCTCAGATTACTTCCTATACTTTTCACATTTTTTTACATTGTATTATATATATATTTTTGGGAAGGATAAAGAGAAACCCATCATCTTTTGGGAAAGCAAGAAAACTTCCCTTAACCAGTTAGAAACTTTATCTTTTTAATTTATTTTTTTAATTAGAAGGTTAGTTATGTAACTTTTGCACCCCTGAATTTTGGTAGTTATCTAAATTTTTTGACTTTATTGGTTCTATCCCAAATTGATTTGTTTGGTTGACTGATTCATTATATCATTTTATCTCTAAAAACATGGTAAGACATCAACAACGTGAGAGCTTTTGGGTGCAAGTTCTCGGCTGAAAAGGAAAAAAGGAATCGGTACAAGTTTAAGCCACCATTCGGCTTCATTACTGCTAAGGGTCACTAGGAGAAGAAGATTCACGGTTTCTACACGTTTTGAGGTAAAGATCTGACCTAAATCTTCATCTCTTGTTCTTATGGTGTTATTCGGACTTTAATCCAAATGGGATGAGTTTTTACGTATGAATTCGGTAAAAGGCTCTAGATTTAACCTTATGGGTGTTATACAAATGTTTTTAACGTATAAAGTTTGGAACTTGATAACATAATCAAGCTAGATCTGAATTCATGCAAAAAATTAGTTTTTGGGGTATGAACTTAGTTCTCAGGTCTAGTTCTCGGCCATTGTTCTCGGAGGAGCCTTTGCCGAAAACATGAAGTTCACGACCCTCTTTGGTCGCACTAACTTCAAAGTTCTCGCGTATAATACTTAGACGAGAACTTCCAAGTTCTTAGGTTTATGCTTGCGAGTACTTTCCAAGTTCTTGCTATAGGATGTAGAACGAATACTTTGTATGCGAAACTAAGTCCTTTAGGATGTATATGTACAGGTTAAAAGATCCTTAGAGACTATTGACCGTGCTTAGGCCCGATACACCTGCTACATATCTCAGGTAAGTTCTAGATGTCCCTTTTTATGAAGTTTTACTATATTTTTGGGACTGATCGCATGCTTACGAAATGAAATGTTTATGAATGTGATCTCTGATAAGAATGTTTATGAAAAGGATTTATGAAATGTTTTGCCATAAATGATTACGAAAGGTTTTGAACGAAAGATGTTTTAATAAAACGTACAATGCTTTAACTAAGAATGTTATAATGTAAGTCTAATATGCCAACGGTTCCTTCGGGGACGAATGCGATGAATGAATGACGAGTCTAGGTTTGGATTTCGAACGAGACCGGGCGTCTTAGACACAATGATTGGCTATACCTATACAGGGGCCTTTGTGGCTAGCTAACGGTTGTACAACTGGTATGATGACGGGACTCGCGATCTCGTTTATGTCGTGTGAAGGCACGAAACAACCACGTGAAGGCGTGGAACAAGTCGCGTGAAGGCACAAAACTATCACGTGAAGGCGTGAATTTTCTAGGCTAGGATTTCGGATGAGACCGGGCATCCTAGGCAAATGATTAGGCCTCGAGAAATTTCTAGTAATGCCTTAAGGAATTGACGGTTACGAAAAGGCGTAGATTCGACACGAATGGTTGACTTATGTTTGACCTTATTGCATGTTGTGTGCAGTTTTATTTTAAATGATGAATGTTATGTTTTGGCAACACATTTTTGATATGTAACGTTTTATGTAAAGTTAGAACTCACCAGCGTAGCTGACTTTTTAGCATGCCTTCAAGTTAAGTGTAGGTTGCTGTTGTTGATGGATGCGGAGCTTGTGCTAAGAGATTACCCAAGCGAAGACACTGGAATCCCGATCATTTATGTTACTGAAATTTATGTGTAACACAATGCATCTGTAATGTTAAGACAAATCATAATTTGAATGATATATTTTCCGCTGCTTTTATTCTATTTAAAGTTTAATTCACTATGTGTTTATGAGTAATTCCAACGAGTGAGGTCTCCTGGGTTTGGGGCCTTACATATTTTTAGCTGTGTTATTAATGTGTCATCCTTATACATGTTTTACATGCATAATCATCCCCATATTTGATTTCTTTTTAACCAAATACATAGAAATTGGTACTCAGTTCGTTCCTTTGTGAATTTGTAGGCATTTTGGCTCTCCATAATAAAAATAATAGAATTATTACAGAAAATGAAGCAAAAGTGGAAGCCAGAGGCCATGCACGGTCGTGCACTCTCATGCATGACAGTGCCCCTTGATATCAGTCGGAAACTAAGTCTCAAGCATGCCCCATGTGGTCAAACACACGGTCAATGCTAGGGCACGGTCTTGCCTCCGTACGCACGATCGTGCATGTGCGCTCCAAGATATTCTACAAAAGCTGAAGATTCTTACAAGTACAACAGGAAAAAAGCACAGCTGTGTGTTCGTACGCACGATCGTGCCTTAGCTCAAGATTCATAATCACTATGGATTTCCAACCACCTTCTCTGCCTCATGTTTAACTCTTTCTGACCAAAGATATGTTTCAAACTTTTATGGTCAGTGAACACTGTGAACCAGACTTCATAGAGATAGTGCCTACATAATTTCAACACAAAAACTTTGGAACCTAACTCTAAATCATAAGTCGTATAGTTATGTTCATGGGTTTTCAATTGCCTTGACGCATAAGCAATGACTTTGTTTCGTTGCATCAACACACAACCGAGACCAGTGCGTGAAGCATCACAATAGACTACAAAGTCTTCAGTTCCATCTGGCAAATCCAGAATTGAAGCATTCGTTAATTTTTTGCTTAAGTGTTTTAAAAGCTTCTTCCTGCTTTGGTCCCCACTCATATTTCATAGATTTCCTTGTTAAGGAAGTGAGAGGGACAACAATTCGGGAAAAGTCCTGGATAAATCTTCTATAATATCTTACCAGACCTAAGAAACTCCGAACTTTGGTTGGCGATTTCAGGACTTCCCATTTAGTAATTGCTTCAATCTTAGCAGGGTCAACTTGAATTCCATTGGCATTTATCACATGCCCGAGAAATTGTACCTCAGATAAGCAAAACTCGCATTTTGAGAATTTGGCATACAACTTCTCATGTCTGAGTATTTCAAGTATTACTCGTAGATGATCTGCATATTCTCCCTTACTTTTAGAATAGATAAGTATATCGTCTATGAATACGATAACGAACTTATCCAAGTAAGGCTTGCATATTCTATTCATCATATCTATGAATGCTGTCGGAGCATTAGTGAGTCCAAAAGGCATCACAGTGAACTCATAATGTCCGTATCTTGTTCTAAACGCAGTTTTGGATATGTCTTCCTTTTGTACCTTTAATTGATGGTATCCTAAACGAAGGTCAATCTTAGAGAAACAACCAGCTCCCTGAAGTTGATCGAATAAAGCGTCAATTCGAGAAAGTGGGTATCTGTTCTTGATTGTAACCTTGTTCAGCTCACGGTAGTCAGTACACATACGCATTGACCCGTGTTTCTTCTTAACAAACAACACTGGAGCTCCCCATGGTGAAGAACTTGGTAGGTTAAATCCTTTTTCCAACAACTCTTCAAGTTGTTTCTTCAATTCCGCCATTTCTGTTGGAGCTAATCAATACGGGGCTTTAGCTATTGGAGCTGTTCCCGGTATTAGAATTATTCTAAACTCCACTTCACGATCAGGCGGTAATCCAGGTAATTCCTCTAGGAATACTTCAGGATATTCCAATACAACTGACACATCTTCCAGCTTCTTTGCTTCCTTATTGGTTGTAACGGATACAAGGTATGCTAAGCATCCCTTATTAAGATACTTCGTTGCCTATAGGAGTTAAATTATTCCAACAACTTTGGAACATTTATCACCCTTGATAGTAATCATTTTACCATCAGGCATACGAAATTTTGATTGACTTCTTGTCGCATATAATTCGAGCTTGGTTGGCAGACAACCAATCCATTCCCAAGACAATGTCAAAACCCGCCAATGTCATAGGTAACAATTGCACATGTAAGACATGTCCAGATAGTGAGATCGTACTATCGTTCAGGGAACTAGAGATTCTAACTAAATCTCCATTGGCAGTCTCGACCTCATAGGATTTGTCTAGTCTAGCTAAGGGTTTATCTAACAGCTTACAAAATTTAATATCTATGAAGCTTTGGTTTACACTAGAGTCAAATAAAACCCTTGCATAAACATTATTGACAAGGAACGTACTGGTAATGACGTCCGATAATTTAACCGCTTCATTGGCATTTAGAACAAATGTCCTAGAGTTTTTCTTAGCGCCATCAGCTGGCTTTGTTCCTGAGGTTCCTACCTCTTTTGCTTTTGGGAACTGGGTCTTTGTGTGACTCGGTTCACCACAACCGTAGCAAGTGATAGGCTTTATGCTCTTGTAACAATTTTCTGTGGATTGCCCAGACATTTTACATGTGTTGCAAAATAGTATTGTAGCACATTTGCCGAAGTGCTTGTTTTTACAGATTCG
Source organism: Smallanthus sonchifolius (assembly GCA_023525975.1). Lineage (NCBI taxonomy): Eukaryota > Viridiplantae > Streptophyta > Magnoliopsida > Asterales > Asteraceae > Smallanthus > Smallanthus sonchifolius. The sequence continues at coordinate 108,383,786 of CM042021.1, forward strand.
GCATTCAAGAGGGGATGAACGAGTGTCTTTATGGCTAAAGTCGCCTTCATGTTTCTTTTGCTCGTTCTTATTATGTGGAGTGCTCTCTTTCTTCTTTAGTTCTTCTCTATTTCTCCCCATTCTGTTAGTGAGTACAACACCCAGTTCGATGGAATCATCCATCGATGTTGGTTTAGAGACCTTTACCATGTCTCTGATCTCTAGTGCCAATCCCCAGATGTATCTTTTAATAAGATTGGATTCATGGGTTGCCAAGTGTGGCACTAGTCGGGCATATTCAAATAACTTGGTAACATATTCTTGATGGTTAACGCCCACCATCTTAAGATTTAGAAAACTGTTCTCAATCTTCTCCCTTTCATTGAGGGGACATAATTTCTTTCCACTCTCTCTTTGAAAGTGGACCAGGCCATTGCATAAGCCTGTTCTCTACCCTTGGCGGATATGATTTGATTCCACCAATCTTGGGCCTGATCTCTAAAGAGATTAGAAGCATATAGTACCTTGTCTTCCTCAAGGCATTTGCTTATAGCAAGAACATATTTAGTTTTCTCTAGCCACCTTAATGCGGCTATGGCCCCTTCTTTTCCTGCAAACTCATATGGCTTGCAGTCTTGAAAATTTTTATATGAACATCCCAGATTCTTCCTTTTCTTAAAGGATGATTCATAACCTTCCCTGGGACTAGCCATTGAGGAATCATGGCTGATGTGTCGTGTTTATAAGTATATAAAATATATATAAATATATATTTGTTTTAGAAATGGTTTCACGAGATCAGGTTTTAAATTTATAAAATGATAAATACTCAAACTTAAAACACATACAATAGGCAAGTGTACCTATCGCATCGTAATATAGTTTAGGTAAGAACCAAGTATCGAACTAATAGACACGGTCGAGTTCCAATACTCAAATTTTGTTATCGTTTAGCCGGTTTAATTAGTGAGTGGATTTTGTGTGCTTGTGAAGCGGAAAAGTAAATGACAGAAAAGTAAATGACAGTAAAGTAAATGACAAGAAAGTAAAAATGTGCGTGATGTGTAACAGAATAGTAAACAGTAGGAAAGTAAATATCTCGGAAATGATTAGGTCATGAATTGATTTGGGCTTCGAATCCGCTTGGTATGTTATAATGTTAAGTTGACTAATCCAGTGATATGACTACTGCAAACTTGTGACCCGGGTCACCGCTAGAGCCTCGTCCTCACGACATTTGATTCATGAATTAAAATCTTTAAATTAAAATAGTAAAGCCTCCTGCTAGGGACAACATTTACCCACAACCCTTTGGTGTTATCTCCAGGTTGATTTGTGACATCAAACTTAAATGCTTAATATTATTGGTAAATAGGTGATTATAATTTGCTCACCGGGAGGCGGTGTAACAATGGGACGGAGTATAAAGACGTACCATTCCCAACATGAGTTCACCAATTCTTGGTCGCATAATAAGTTCGCATAAAGACATACGACCTTAATAATGCTGACCAAACCTTGGCTTATCAATCTCGGCTCGTATAAAGACGTACAAGCTTCAAAGGAAGTTTGATTAAAATTGTTTTACGGTCTTACACTTTAAAATCAAGAACACTCACAAATATAAAGACGGATTTAGACAATAATAAAAGCCCACCGAATGGTGGTTTTAAGAGCGAATAATTAAAGACATAAACATACCACTAGATTAATACGTCAAACATTAACATGCACCAAACTTCATCTTCACCCTAGCAATACAAAGAGTTTAGCCACGAATGGCCATACTAACTAGCGTAACGCTGAGTTTCATAGGCTCCCCTGTTGCGGATAAAGAGGAGGAGCCTCTCTACTCTCTACTCTAACTACGAAATACTCTCTCTAGAATAGTATCTTGAGTTATGGAATGGTGTGTGGAATGAAGAACTCAAGCCTCCTATTTATATGCCTCAAAATGAGCAATGCATGGCCGTGCAAACACCTCGGGAATCAAACAGGGTACAAGTGGCAGTGTACTAGAGCCTTGGGGAGCAAGTAGGGCTTTGCACGACCGTGCAATGGGATGCACGGTCATGCATCCTCTATTTGCTTCCCGGTTTTATCTTTTAGCTGCTGGTTGACTTCTTGTTGTCCAATTTTGACTTATTGGGGGTCAAAGCTCGGGAATGATCTTCCAAAAGGCTTGATTTCTTGGTGTTTTTGACTGGTCTCATCTTTGTTTATCTTTTCAACACCGAATAACCTGTAATTACAAAATATAGACGTTTTAAGTATCACTTGCAAGGTTATTATTCAATTAGTACCATAATATGGGGATTATTATGCATGCAAAACATGTATAATTTAGGGCACATCAATGGCTTTCTCGGTAGGTTCTTTTGGAGGTTTTGCTATGATAATTGGAATTTCCTCCTTCTGTTCTTCTTGTCTGATGAGGTTCAGACATTTCTTTCTTTGTTTCTTCATTCTTAGAGATTTGGATTATTGACTCCTTCTTTGCAGCTTTACTTTCAGTGATAGCTGCTATAATCTTAGGAATTGCTTTCTCAATTCCTGAATCAATTAGCTTTTCCATTTCTGCCTTTTGAGCTTCTTGCTCAGCGGTATTGTTGTTTTCAGCTATTTGTTTCTTCTTGCCTCTTGAGTTATGTGATGGTTCACTTTTTGACCTTCTATAATGAAAAGAATATCAATATAAAAATATTGAAACAAAATTTTATTTATTTTCAAAATATAGTTACAAAATACAATATATACGATAAAGGAATTACTAAGCACTATTATTTCTAACTTTCTCCAATTCTTGTCGTAGTGCTTCATTTATCAGCCTTTGTTTCCGGTTTTTCTCGTTCCAGTTCAGCAATTTAGTATAATAATTCCCTAACCCGTCTATCCTCGGGCGGTTCTTCAACTACCCTAGGAACAAGTATATCAGGGAATTCTTGAGAAGGAAGATAAAGACAATTGGAATCGGCTCTTTCTTCTCCTTCCATATTGTAGAGATGATCGTATGGAATTTCAGGAATCCCTTTGTATATATTATATGGGATTATAGGAGTTATATTATAACTTCCTGCCGTTGGAGCAAAGTGGATAATGATTGATGGAATATATAGATTAGGAACATATTCTAATCCTTCAAGACTTCTAAACGTCGAACTTTCAGTATCTATTCCCGGTTCATAGCCTGTTTCATTGGTTATTCTTTGATCATAATCTGGTGGAGCACATCTATGTACAAAACTAGGTCCTTTACCTTTTCCTGGCATTTTATATAATTTGTATATAAAACGAAAGTATCATTAATACGAAAATATATTTTTAACATACGGTTTACAAAATACTATTCAAAATACAAAGTATAAATTACAAGATAGGAAATTTATACAAAACATACTATCTAGTCTTCCATAAGTCTCTCTCCCATTTTTACCATTTCTTCTCCACATTCCTTTACTTGACGTCGTCCGTTTCGCGTCCGTTTCGCGCAACGAACGATCTAAACACTCAATCTGGGATGAAGGGGTTTTACAGAAATACCCGTATTGAGGTGGTGGTTCTCTTATTCCCACTATTATATCATTATAAACTATATTATAGTTGGAAGGAAGATTGAAATAACCATTGAAAGGATTATAGAGGAATGGCTCAGGAGCCACGTAAGGATCTTGGATAGGAGGAGATTCAGGACTGAAAAATACATAATCCTCTGGATCCTCGACGTCCGGAACATATTGTGGAGATTCCTCCTCAGAGGGCTGCTCCACCGGTGCATTGTTATAAGTTTCTTCCATCTATGTGGAAGAAATGGTAAACTTATCTGTGGGTATTCCCACTTTCATTCTTGGCTTTCTGACCCGACTGGTCGAGCCTCATCAGCAACTGGTGGTGGTGGTGGAGTATCAAACCTCCAATTACTAAAATCAGATCCCGCCATCAGTTCTGAACTCTCAGAGTGATACGCATGAGTATAATGAATATGGGAGTCCAAGTTTATCGCAAACAGATCGTCATCGTTAGGAACATGAATAGGCAACCACTGAGATCTAAGAGACGGATGCTCATGAGTCTCTTGTTTAATGGGCCTATTAGGATCATAGTATATAGGGAAATTGTCGTCTCCAGACATCCTAAAAACTTAGAATATTAGTGTCTACCTACTAGTCTTAGTAGGCAAGTTGTCCTCATTGTGATCAAAACTAATATACTAATGCTAGTATCCGTATCTTAACCTTGAGGTATTTAAATGGAATTTAAATTAAGGTTAAAGCTTAGATACTAAAGCCAATATCTAATTCGCTAAAACCTTGGTCTCTCATACCAACCTGTCACACCCCTGTTTCAGGACACTCCGGGCGTGCGACCCGATTAGAACCTCCAATCTTATTAAATTTTGAAAATCAGAGTTGAATTTTGCAGCGAAAAATACTTTTAGGATCAAAAAAGTTATAAACTTTAACCCGAGGGTTGATATTAGATATTTTCCAAATATTGGGGATAAATAATCATTTTCAATTCTCTGGGAATTAAATACCACTTCTGTTTACAAAATATTGGTCCACGACCATTTACATATCACATGCGTACGCAGGGTATATAGAGCCACAAGGTAGTTGGCCTGCTCCGTGGGAGTTAACCCTTCCAATACCAAGCCTTGTCGGCTTCGGTATCTAGGGTTTTACCTTCTGGCACCTATCCCTGTGTATAACAAGGGAGTTCCATTGTCTAGGAAATCGTCATCCTAAACACTTCCTCTTGTTTTATTTTCCGACAGAGCTATCTCCATGCCTAGGAAATCATCATCCTTGGCACATACCCTGTCAAAATATTTTATGTACATATTTATCACTGAGACTATCCCGAAGGATTAGCCTCACCTGAAAACATTTTGGAAAAAACCAACGTTGGTGAGTATGTCCATCAGGACTAAATTCTTTTGGCAAATACAGTATCAAAACAATTAACCATAATCTGGCGCAATCTACCATTCAGTGGAACTAATGTACACACCACGGATACACCAGTAATTTCCGTAATAGGATTGTTGGCATTACCAGGCTTACTGCGATGTCCCATAACCGAAACCCCATCTTACATCCCATTACAGACATTTACCAGCCCCCTAATGGGAATTTCACCCAAAAGGCGTGTATCCCTTGATCAAGTTTTAAGTATACTTATGGCCTGAATGTTTCCATAGATGCCCTTATGCATCAAACTTTTGAATACATGTATTGCCATTTCGTAAACGCAAAGCTTTCAAGGTTTTGAAAATAAAGACAGATAAACATATTCACCTTTTTGTATGGCTTAGCTTATCTCAGGTGGTCCTTGTAATGCTAGTGGTAGTCCTAACACAAGTTCCTAAACGATATTTAAAGCTTAAAGCGCGAATTATGAGAGTTGCGGAAAATAAGCGAAAGTCAGAAATTTACCAAAGAAAGGGTACGAGGATCGAGGAATGCGGGTTGAGGAATGTGGGAGTTAGACTTTAAGATCTGGATGGTGAAAGAAAAGAATGGCCGGACCTCTCAATTTATAAGTAAAATTTCAGCCCATAACGGACCGTTACGAGGGGTGACGGTCCGTCACCGCCTCCCTATGATGGGCCGTTATGGATGGTGACGGTCCGTCACCACTTTAGGGTTTACGCAGTCATCAGACATGTGTTACCTCCTGGTTAAATTACGGCGTGATGGACTGTTACGGGTGGTGATGGTCCGTTATAGGGTTAAACGTGTCATATGCACCCGCTGAGTCACTAGGACACGTGGCGCGTTCTGGTCAATTCCTTCTTGGGTCCGTAACGGACCGTTACGGTTGGTGACGGTTCGTTACAGCCCAAACTCAAAATTTTTCATTTTTCACCCCTATAGTTTGGAAGTTGACACTTTCAACCCTTGGGGTTTCAATTTTGGTAAATGATGACCTTGGAGTTTAGCCTGGTGTTACACCAAGGCATATAGGTTCTATGTCTTGAACCTAATGACTAGATGTCTATTATCACTGTGATAGAGTCTAGAGATGTAATCTTTGATGAGGGTGGGTTCTCATCAAAACCTAGACCAAATGACATGGTTTTAAATTTGAATGATACTCAAACAGTAAACCATGCAAATGATGTTCCCATCATGACACTCGAACCTCGTAGATGTAATAGAGCAAGGAAGGCTAAATCCTATGGTTCTAATTTTCACCTATACTTAGTTAAGGGATCTAATAAATGAGATTAAATGTCAATATCCTTATTGTTACAACATTAAGGAGGATCCAATAACCTATAGTGAATCAATAACATGTCGTGATGTTGCTTTTTGGAAAGAAGCAATAAATGATGAGATGGATTCTATTATGTTGAATAATACCTAAAAATTAACACATCTACCTCTTGGGTGCAAACCTTTAGGTTACAAATAGATATTTAAAAGAAAGATGAAACTAGATGGTACCATAGATATGTTTAAAGCTAGATTAGTAATCCAAGGCTTTAGATAGGAGGGTATATAGTACTTTGATACATGTGCTATTGTTGCTAGAATATCCACTATTAGGATGATAATAGTTCTTGCATCTATACACAACCTTGTTATTCACCAAATGGATGTGAAAATAAGCATTCTTGAATGGTGAGTTGGGTGAGGAGATATATATGAAGCAACCAGAAGAGTTTGTTATGGCTGGTAATAAGCATAAAGTGTGTAAATTGATTAAGTTATTATATGGGTTGAAACAAGTTCCAAAACAGATCAAAAGTTTGATGACATTGTGTTATCTAATGGTTTCTAATTAAACCAAGCTGATAAGTGTGTATATAGCAAATTTGATCCTTTTAGTGAAGGAGTTATAATGTGCCTATATGTAGATGACATGTTGATCTTTCACACTAGTCAAGATCGAATAGATAAAACTAAAGAATTCTAGTCATTTAACTTTACAATGAAAGATGTTAGGGTGCTCATCGGTTCGGATTATGGCTTTTTCAGTTTATTCGATTCGGGATTTTCGGGTTGATTTTTATGTTGGAACCACAATCCAAACCGAACCTAATTAGTGGAAACCTAATCCGAACCTAACACCACTTTAATTCGGTTTGGTTTTCGGTTTGAACCTAACAACCCGAATTAGCTAAAAATAAAGACATTGTTTCTTTTCTTTTAAGTAGTCATAACTAGTTCGGTTTAAAGAACACAACATTTTAGGAAAGTCTAAAAAAAAACATACCTTCATCAAATAACAACTTCGGTTCAAACAACACGAGTAAACTCACAAGTTTGTTAAATGTTATTAACATGTCTCAATTGGAACACTATCTAATTTTAGTACATCCATGATCCAATAATAATTATTTATTTTAATTTTAGTACATCCAACCAAAATGAGTTATCAACTTGAAGCAATCTAAAGGGATGTTTGGATTTGCTTGTGGAACATAATCATGTAATATCAGTTTTTCATGTTTGTATAAACCCCATTCTATTTTCGATTATTGAAGGCTCAAAAGAATCAATTTAGGATAATCAACTTCATAAAAAAAATATTCAAGGTAAAATTAATGATTTATAATCCATATATGGGTATTGGTTATTGATATAAATGAATTAGGTTAACTATAAAACATGTATTAAAATAGTGCTGTAACTCAATTCAGTTTTTTTGGTTCAAACCAAATTCAAAATCTTGAAACCTAAACTAAACCAAATTACATATTCGGTTTTGGTTTGAACCAAACCGAAAACCAAATATGTAATTCGGTTTGGTTTTAAACGGTTTCGGTTTCGATTCGGTTATCGGTTTAATCTGTTTGAAACCAAATATTGAACACCCCTAGAAAGATGTGAGGGAGGCTGATGTTATCCTAGATATTAGAATCATATATGAGAACGAGGAAATTAATATTTCACAATCTCATACATTGAGAAAGTGTTAAAGAAATTCAAATGTGAAAATTATTCTCTAGTTAGCACTCATATAGATCCTAATGTGAAGATTATACCTGACAAAGGTGAAGCTGTATCTCAACTTGAATAATCAAAGGACATTGGTTGCTTGATGTATGTCATGATTAACACAAGGCCAGATATTGGATGTGTTGTTGGAAAGCTAAGTAGAGTTACTAGAAATCCAAGCACACATAATTGGTAAGTTGTCAGGAGGGTGTTCAAGTACTTGAAGAGAACCATGGACTATGGTTTGGTATACTTTGGATTTTCTATGGGTATAGAACGTTATTCTAATGCATGTGTAACGAACCAACTTTTGGTTTATTAAAATAATATATTTTATATTATTTGAAGTGGTGAAATAAATAAATTGGAAGTTTAGGGGTGTTATGTTGTAAATAATTGGTTTTGACTAACTTATGGCAAGAAGGAGATCAAAAATGAACTTGAGGGACTGATTGTGTAATTAAACCAATCTGGTTTTGGTTTTGGTGGAAAAGAACGCAGACACACACATTTTGTGTGTGTGTCTTGCGAAAATGAGAAGAGAGAAAGAGGTGGAGATGCTGGAAATCGAAATTGGTGAATTGCATGAAGAATCTAGATGAGTAGTAGTGTTAATCTTCTTCAAGAATGCAAGTAAGTTCTCTTTCAAACCTTGAATCCACCATTAATGGTGTTCTTGGTGGGTTTTGAAAAAAATCAAATTAGAGGTTGACTTTGTGGGTCAAATGGGTTGAAAGGTTGTTTTTGGGTGTTGGAGGTTTGGTTAAGATTGTGTTAACCAAATTAAGTTGGTATGTTGATCTATAGATCATAAGGGTGTCTTAAATCTCAATTTGGTGTGTGGATTGAGATCATAGGATTGCTAATTGCAATTGGATTGATAGGTGATCAAGGTATAAAGGAGCTAGCTTTGAAGACCAAGTGGAATCGTCTCTAGCTAAAGGTAAGTGTTTTGCACTTACTTAGTAATAGATACAGTGTTAGTAACATGTAAATAGATTTGTGTAGTTTAATTCTATTTATGTGTGGTGATTTGGTGTAAGTTGACTTAGTGTGGTAAAGAGTCAACTAATGTGTGAAATATGTTGATTTGGTGTAATTTGACTTAACTGGTAATGAGTAAAACTAGTGTATGAAATATGTCGATTTGATGTAATTTGACTTAAGTGGTAATGAGTCAAACTAGTGTATGAAATATGTCGATTTGTTGTAATTTGACTTAAGTGGTGATGAGTCAAACTAGTGTATGAAATATGTCGATTTGTTGTAATTTGACTTAAGTGGTAATGAGTCAAACTAGTGTATGAAATATGTCGATTTGGTGTAATTTGACTTAAGTGGTAATGAGTCAAAATAGTGTATGAGATATGTCGATTTGGTGTAATTTGACATGTAGAAAAGAGTCAAACTAAATTGTGGAATGTGGAGTATTGGTGTAATTTGACTTATGTGGTAAAGAGTCAAACTAAATTGTGGAATGTGGTATATTAGTGTAATTTGACTTAGTGTGCTATGAGTCAAACTAATATGTAATAAGTGGTGATTTGGTGTAATTTGACTAATATGTGGTAAGAGTCAAAGTAAAATGCACTTGGTGGAATTGAGGTCATGAACCTCACATATGTCAATGTAGCTTGAAGTCTTTGAACTTCACTAACGTCGTTGTTGCTTGAAGTCTAAGAACCTCACACGAAAGTAATTTGAGGTCATGAACTTCACAAGGTTGTGTTGTGACGTTTGAGGTATTTAGAACTTCATATAGAGGAGTTTGAAGTCTAAGAACCTCACATGGTAGTTATTTGAGGTCATGAACTTCACAAGTAATTTTGTGGTATTTGAAGTCTAAGAACCTCACACGGAAGCTAATTGAGGTCGTGAACTTCACGTAGTCGTTTATGGTGTTTTGAGGTCTTTGAAACCTCACAAGGAAGTATGGTAGGGTTGTTTGGTGTTTACAATATTCATGAAATGTTGTTGGTTGCTTAAAACGACTAGGTGGTGTTTACAATATTCATGAAATGTTGTTGGTTGCTTAAAACGACTAGGGGTCGAGTTGGGAGGGTCGAAAAGGCTAAAACTTTGCAAAATAATTTGGCTGATTTTGGACCGGAGTAATTTACGGTGGGTCGGAGTAATTTACGGCGGGCCGGAGTATTTTACGCTCAAAGTAGTCTGTTTACGGTCCTATTTACGCCCAAAATGTTGAAATGTCGTTTTTGGTCGATTAATGTTGTAAGGGTCTGCGGGGCTCACATGGGGGTCGTATATCATTACTAATGGTTTATTTATGGTGTTTTCTTGTAGGTAAGCTTCGGTTGAAGTCTCGGGTCATGCTTCGTGTCGGATTGGATTCTTAATACTTTTGGTGGATGTTTATGGTTGGAGTTCGAACTCCTGGTTGAGGAGTCTTTAAACTTATTTGAACTATCTTGTTGATGTTAAAACAGGTCGTTATCCTTAACCTGTTGGTCTTGGTTTTAAAACAACTTATGTCGTGTTCGTTTTGTTGTTATTAAAACGTGTTGTTTTGTCAAGAGTATGTTTATGGGACCTATTTCCGCATGATTTTGAAAGTTAAAATCGGTTGAAAATTTTGGATGTTACAACTTCGTATCAGAGCAATGGTTTGAGGGATTCGGGTGTGCAAGACACTGAACTCAAACTTATTTGCTTTTGATAAGGTGGGTGTAATGAGAATCCAACGAAGGCATGACCGAGACACGAAGCTAAGGTGGAGGTTAGTAATGATATTTGTTGGTAGTTTATTTGGTGTCCAAGGTGTTTATGTTTGCCGAAACTTGTCTTGGGAGTTATCACATGGGGACAATGAATATACTTAATCATAGTATATTACTAATTATGTCTGGCCAGGATGATTAGTAATGTAACATGTCTACGTGTCTTCATGGTGGCCATGTAATAATAACCATCACCAAGGAGTAAGTGAAGGTGAATATATATGTATTTATATGTATATAGATGTAAATATACTTATATACATATAGGAGTATGTGACACTTCTGATTTTCACTACTTGTACTCATTCTAGACTTATCAATGAAAATCCGCATGACATTTCATTTTACTTGAAATCCTATTCAGAAGTTGTTACATACTAGTTCACATGTGAAACATTACGTTTATGCTTGATTTCTAAGACTTATACTTATCTGTGATTGATTCATGGATGGCACGTACACTTAATTGATCTTTATGACACATTAAATACACATGAACCACCCCCATACATCTCAAACATGTTCTTACAACCCATTCAATGTGAATTGATGCTTAAAAGTACTAGTTAGTACTTTCGTGCGATCGTTCGCCTTTTAAACCGTCGTTAACTACGTACCGGCCACGACCGACAAATCGTTTAACATGACATTAATTTATGTTTTAAATGTTTAAAATATTCATTTCTTTAATTAAAACAAAGTTTTTTTGCAAAACTTTCCTTAAATAAATCCTGAAATTCGAAAAACGATCAAAAAGTCTGTTTTCTCGCCCACCGATCGCCAACTACTATACGCGAATAACGTAACTTTAACTTAAATGTTTTTAGCTAAACATACTCTTTTTGTTATGACAATCAACTTTAATGTTGAAAACATTTGCCAATTTCGCTTAGAAATGCTTAAAATCGCAATTTTCGAATGCGCGCACTCCACCGGATCAAGCTAGGACCCAACCCACCTACTCTTGGACCTAGCCCAAGCAAGAAATCACAAAAAACCCAGCCCCATTGAGGAAAATTTCGCAGATTTGAGGGCCATAAAACCCTAAATTGCTTTCCAAGACATTCCATATTTACACCCTTCAACCATTAGTATAAATAGGAGGCTTAGGATCTTGTTTTCTTTGCTAATTCTCCCTCAAACACTCCCAACCCCTCCTAAGTTGTGAAATCCCTTCCCAACCTTGAAGATTTCGAAAATCCCTTAGAGGATTCCAAGGGTTTGAAGATCAAACAAGTAAGTAACCCTCCGAAGTTGAATACCGTCTTTTTATTTTATTCTTTCCTCATCCCCTCAATCTTTTTCTATTTTCTATCCATGATCACTTGATCATGTGAAACCTCAGCCCTAAAAACCCTCTAATAATCTTAATCAAACTAATAAATCAAGCTAACATCACCAACTAACAAACAAAGGATCCCGTTTGCAATGGCGGCTATGCCGTCGCATTCTGCGAATCCTCAAGACAACTATTGCAAAAGTGGCTCTGCCAATGCTTTAGTATGTTCTTGCTAACTTAAAACATGTTATTTATTCTATACTATCACTTATATGAACTCACACGCTAATTAAATATAGAATCCGCTTGCTCGTGTCGGCTATGCCGATTGCATTCTGTGATTCTCCAAAACGCTTCTGTGAATATCAAGGCTAGACCGGTGAAACGGGACGTTTTGGCTAACCTAATCTGATTATATTATGTATTATAATAACATAATAACATTCGTCTAATTTTTATTTGCGCGTTCGGTAATCTTAAAACCCTAAACGGACCATTTAAGTGCAACAATTGATTTTGGACAGAAACTGTGCTGAATTTAACTGAGCGTAACTTGACTATAATTAATCTAAAATGAGGAAAATCAATTTCCACGACGTATTTTGTCGAAATTCCTTTCCAACCATAATTGGATCGTTTTCTAATTCAAAAGTATGACTCCGTAGTAGCCAAAACGGGACAGAAACCTTTTTCAGTACCTTCTGTCTTGTTGGACTATTTTGGCTATGATCCGAGTCTCAAATGGAAAAACTTTCTAAACGAAACTTCTTCGGGACGACTTAAACTAATTCCTTGTAAAATTTCATAATTTTTAGACGTCGTTTGATATTTTTAACAATCCCGTTTCTGTTCATCTACTTTGCTGTCCAAATCTGAAAATCAACTAAAACTCTATTTTTGCAACTAATTCTTAATCTTATGACCCGAACCGCCTATCTAACACTCGTAAACATCGAACCTACCCTAAAACTGGTTTATTTATTTGTTTAGGGTCTGGTCCGTGATTCATCTCGTCTATTCGTTCAAGTTTCTTATCTCGTCTAGCTTTCAAGGTGAGACTTCATAGCCCCACTTTATTCAAATCGTTTTGGGGGAAACATGTACGCGTTGGCACGCATTAAAACACGTTTTCAAACAATTCTAAAACAAGCGAATCATATATGTATGTGAGTAAATGAACACAACATGATAAACGTTAAACTTGCAAATCCTTAACTTGAAACTTTCAAGCCAACGGTAGTACAGATATGGGCCATAGGATGGAAACCGCATATACTTTATGGACAACTTTTGGTTGGACATCTTATTCGTTATCAGTGCAACTTGCGAGTTGTACCACTTATTCGTTACTCATCATTTTAGGTTGGATTTGCTAATCATGTGTTTGTTTTATTACGTGCTATATGATGATCTTGGAATATGAATTGTCACCTTTGCCAAACTTATACTTTTATTAAACCTGTGATTTCTCACCAACTATTTTTAGTTGACACTTGTTTTTCGTACATGTTTTAGGTGATTAAGCTCGTGATAGGTCAAGTCAATATCACATAGGATTTGCCTAGATATCAATTGAAGAATCTTATTTTAAGTTGCTTGTCTTTTGAACATGTTATCTGTTTGGTTTAATTCGAAACTTATGTAATTGGGATTTTTTTTAATATTATGAAACTTTAATAGTAAATGTCTTTATTCCATTGTGTTCTTTTGTCAATTAAGTCGCACCCGTGGTTAAGATGCATGGTTGGGGTGTGACAGATTGGTTTCAGAGCCGTGGTTATAGAGAATTAGGCAACCATTTGACCTAGACTATAACCTAAGCTCCCCTTTGAAACTTATATGCTTTTGTGATTCTAACCCACTAACTCTCTTATCTTTAGTATGTCGTCGTACTCTGCTGAAATCTCTAGCAATTCAAGCCTTATTTCCGATGATGGGTCCCAAAGCCCAATTAGTTGGAGTAGGCTAATCTCACCGCGATCATCTTTCTCTGGAAGCCTGCTACCCTCGAAACATAATGTCAAGCCCGAGTTAATCTCCGATGCGACAAGCCGGCCTACACCGAAGCCTGAAGTAATCAACATATCAAGTGATTCGGAATCCGAAGACCAAGAGAGCCATGTTGGAACCACTTCTAAGGCCCAACTCCCGTTCAAGAAAAGAAAGCTGACTTGTGAAGCTGAATCCAACTCTTGGGCAAGGCCCAATCCATAATGTTCTCATCAAAATCAAAGGCTTGGATAGTGATACTAGAGACACGTGTAATCTGGAAGGGTGAGCGCCTGTACACTGGGGGTCTTGTCAAAGGAAAGTGAGGCACGTTCGTTACGAGTCGCACTTACCTGGGGACCCTTGGAGTGAGTGCTCACTTATAGGCTAAAACACGTCTCACTAGTATCATTCATCCGAATCTTGAATTTTGACTAGTCAGTTTTGTCTTTATATTTCATTTGTAATTCAACATATATGTTTTAAATATATGTTTTATTTATCTTGTAAGACATTAATATTAATGAATGAGTGATTTTATTTATAAATATTGTCACTTTTAATTCTTGAATGTCTATCCTAACTACCGACTTATGATTTCTTTTTCGTAGAATGCCTCCTCGTCGTGATCCTGATAACACCGTGGCTAACACCAGTGAAGCCTCCGCCGAAACCACCGCCATAGCCACCCTGCTCACTCAACAACTTGCTGCGGTCTTACCCACTATTGTCACTCAAATCAACAACTCCACCGGAGGATCTAGTGGGAGTGTTTGTACTTTCAAGCACTTCAACTCTTGTAACCCACACAAGTACCTTGGATGTGAAGGTGCGACAGGGCTATTGCAATGGTTTGAAGGCATGGAGAACACATTTGAGATGAGTGACTGCCCTGATGAAATTAAGGTAAAATATGCTTCAAGTGCCTTCCAAAGGAGGGCACTGACTTAGTGGAATGCTGAAAAGAAAATTCGGGGTAGGGAAGGAGCTCTTGCTATGACTTGGGATAAGCTCAAGGAAATTATGATCGAGGAGTTCTGTCCTAGCAATGAGATGAAGAAGTTGGAGATTGAGCTGTGGGACCTTACCCAGGATAGTGGGGAGAGTGAGGCGTACACCACACGCTTTCATGAACTCTGCATCCTAGTCCCTCATCTGGTTACACCCTTGACCCGAATGATTGATCGTTATATTAGAGGCCTTCCGCCTCAAATTGGGGTACTGTCATGGGTAGTAGCCCATCAACACTTGAAGCTGCTATTCGTTTATCTGCGTCCTTAACGGACAATCTAGTTAAGTCTGGAGTTCTATTCAGGAAAGGTGACAAGAGAGTTAAGGAAGAAGTGGCGAAAAAGCCTGAGTATCGCCACAAGAAGCAAAAGACCTCTAAAAGATTTGCCATGGTTACCCCAGCTGTTCCTGTTGCCCAAGTAGCACCTAGACCTGCACCTGGCAGGAAGCCATATAGTGGACCTCACCCGCTGTGTGCAAGGTGTCAATACCATCACCCTACTACTGTTCAATGTCGTTCGTGCACTAAATGTGGAAGGCTTGGTCATTTTGCTAACGCTTGTCGCGTAGCTGAAAAGGCTGCTACTACCCAAACTGCCACTCCTGCCATAATCAATGGTAGGGCCTGTTATGAATGTGGTGCTCCTGATCACTACAAAAACCAATGCCCGAAGCTCAACAACAATAACCGAGGTGCACGTGCTCGCACTTTTGCCATAGGAGCAACCGAGGCCAGAAATGACAATGCCGTGGTTACTGGTACGTTTCTCATCAATAATCGTTATGCCTCTATCTTATTTGATACTGGAGCGGATAAAAGCCTTGTCTCCTTAGAATTTGAACCTTTACTTAAAACTTGTCGTACCGCTCTTGAACCTTCTTATACTATAGAAATAGCTGATGGCAAACTAACTGTTGTGCATTCCGTTGTCCGAGGTTGTGCTCTAACTCTCAACGATCACACATTCTCTATCGACCTGATTCCCATCACTCTTGGGAGTTTTGATATCATCGTGGGAATGGATTGGCTATCCCACAATCATGCGGAAATCAACTGTTCGGAGAAACTCATTCGTATCCCTCTACCATCCGGTGAGACCTTGAAAATCTTTGGAGAGAAACCTTGCAAAGGTTTGAAATTCATCTCCTGCATGAAGGCACGTAGATATTTAAGGAAGCGATACTATGATTTCTTGGCACATGTGGTCGAGAAATCTGAAGAAAAGAAATTACAAGATATACCGATCATCCGAGATTTTCTGGAAGTATTCCCTGATGACTTGCATGGACTCCTTCCAACTCGACACGTTGAATTTCGGATTGATCTTTTACCGGGAGCTAACCCCATTGCCAAATCTCCGTACCGCCTAGCCCCTTCTGAGATGCAAGAACTATCTAGCCAACTGCAAGAGCTGCTGGACAAGGGATTCATTAGACCGAGCTTCTCACCTTGGGGAGCTCCGGTTCTCTTTGTCAAGAAGAAGGATGGGTCCTTCCGCATGTGCATCGACTACCGTGAACTAAACAAGCTTACCATCAAGAATCGTTACCGGCTACCTAGGATCGATGACCTTTTCGATCAACTGCAAGGAGCAACTTGTTTCTCGAAGATTGACCTCCGATCTGGGTATCATCAACTCCGAGTCCATGAAGAGGACATTCCCAAAACTGCTTTTAGAACTCGTTATGGACACTACGAGTTCATGGTTATGCCTTTTGGGTTAACCAATGCGCCCGCGGTGTTCATGGACCTCATGAACCGTGTCTGCAAACCCTACCTAGATCAATTTGTCATTGTCTTCATCGATGACATCTTGATCTACTCCCGAACCAAAGAGGATCATACAACCCACCTTAAGCTGATTTTGGAACTCTTGAAGAAGGAACAACTTTATGCTAAATTCTCCAAGTGTGAATTCTGGCTTAGAGAAATTCATTTCTTGGGTCACGTGATCAACAACCAGGGTATACACGTCGATCCAGCCAAATTCACCGCTATCAAGAATTGGAGTACACCATCCACACCCTCTGAGATCCGTTCGTTTCTGGGTTTGGCGGGTTATTATCGAACATTCATCCCGAACTTTTCGAAGATTGCCCTGCCTCTCACTACATTAACTCAGAAAAATAAGCCTTTCGTCTGGGAACAAAAGCAAGAAGATGCGTTCCAAACTCTTAAGCAGAAATTGTGCAACTCCCCTATTCTAAGTCTTCCCGATGGCAATGATGATTTCGTTGTATACTGTGATGCCTCAAACCAAGGTCTTGGTTGCGTGTTGATGCAACGAGACAAGGTCATAGCCTATGCATCCAGACAACTCAAGGTTCACGAAAAGAACTACACCACTCTTGACCTTGAGTTGGGTGCGGTGGTCTTTGCTTTGAAAATCTGGAGACATTATCTCTACGGCACTAAATGTGTAGTTTTTACTGATCACAAGAGCCTTCAACATATTCTGAACCAGAAAGAACTCAACATGAGGCAGCGACGTTGGGTTGAATTACTTAGTGACTACGATTGCGAAATTTGTTACCACCCGGGGAAAGCTAATGTGGTGGCTGACGCCCTTAGCCGTAAGGACCGAATCAAACCCACCCGTGTGCGAGCCATGAGAATGTTGGTCCAAACCAGTCTCAAAGATAAGATCCTCCTAGCTCAAAAACAAGTTGTTGCAAATGATGAGTGGAAGAAGGATTTGGATTGTGGTGTCGAAAAGCACTTGGAACCCAAACACGATGATCTCCTTTACTTCATGGGTCGAATTTGGATCCCCGACTCAAGTGAGCTCCGAACCCTTATCCTTGATGAAGCACATAAATCCCGTTATTCTGTTCATCCCGGTGCTGATAAGATGTATCACGACTTGAAAGAGTTTTATTGGTGGCCATGAATGAAGAAAGACATCGCCCTCTATGTAGGGAAGTGTCTTACTTGCTCTAAAGTTAAAGCTGAGCACCAGAAACCATTTGGTCTTCTCCAACAACCTGAAATCCCACAATGGAAATGGGAGCAAATTTCCATGGACTTCATCACTAAGCTTCCGCGAACCTCTAGTGGTCATGACTCCATCTGGGTCATTGTTGACCGCTTAACCAAATCCACTCATTTTCTCCCAATCCGTGAGGACTAAAAAAATGGAGAAGCTTTCCAGACTCTATATCAATGAGGTCGTGACACGTCACGGTATCCCTCTATCCATTATCTCTGACCGTGATAGCCGTTTTACCTCCCGATTCTGGTAATCTTTACAGAAAGCTTTGGGAACTCGTTTGAACCTTAGCACGGCTTACCATCCCCAGACTGATGGTCAAAGTGAAAGGACCATACAGACCTTGGAAGACATGCTCCGTTCTTGTGTGATTGACTTTGGAGGAAGTTGGGATCAACACTTGCCACTCATTGAATTCTCTTACAACAATAGTTACCATACGAGCATCAAGTGTGCCCCTTTCGAGGCTCTATATGGTAGGAAGTGTCGATCTCCAGTGTGTTGGACCGAGATCGGAGACGCTCAAATCACCGGTCCCGAACTCATTCAAGAAACCACCGACAAGATACTTCAAATTCAAGAAAGACTCAAGGCCTCTCGCGATCGTCAAAAGAGTTATGCTGACAACCGTAGGAAGCCCCTTGAATTTCAAGTCGGTGATAGAGTCTTACTCAAGGTTTCCCCCTGGAAAGGTGTTGTCCGATTTGGGAAGAAGGGAAAGCTAGCCCCTAGGTTCGTTGGGCCATTCGAAATTCTTGAAAGGATTGGCCCAGTAGCCTATAGACTCAAGCTA
The DNA here is from genome assembly GCA_023525975.1 of Smallanthus sonchifolius. Classification (NCBI taxonomy): domain Eukaryota; kingdom Viridiplantae; phylum Streptophyta; class Magnoliopsida; order Asterales; family Asteraceae; genus Smallanthus; species Smallanthus sonchifolius. The sequence continues at coordinate 108,402,511 of CM042021.1, forward strand.
CCATCCGAACTTTGTAACGTTCATGACGTTTTTCATGTATCAAACCTTAAAAAGTGCCTTGCTGATGACACACTTCAAGTTCCTCTGGATGATGTTCGTATCGACAACTCTATGCATTTCGTCGAAAAGCCCGTTGAAATCATGGACCGTGAAGTCAAGCAACTCAAGCGTAGCCGTATCCCTATCGTGAAAGTTCGTTGGGAAGCCAAGCATGGTCCTGAGTTCACCTGGGAACGTGAAGACCAAATGAAACATAAGTACCCTCATCTCTTTCTAGACCCTACCGCCTCTACTAGTTGAATTTCGGGGACGAAATTCTTTTAACTAGGGGAGACTGTGACACTTCTGATTTTCACTACTTGTACTCATTCTAGACTTATCAATGAAAATCCACATGACATTTCATTTTACTTGAAATCTTATTCAGACGTTGTTACAATACTAGTTCACATGTGAAACATTACGTTTATGCTTGATTTCAAAGACTTATACTTATCTGTGATTGATTCATGGATCGCACGTAGACTTAATTGATCTTTATGAAACATTAAATACACATGAACCACCCCCATACATCTCAAACATGTTCTTACAACCCATTCAATGTGAATTGATGCTTAAAAGTACTAGTTAGTACTTTCGTGCGATCGTTCGCCTTTTAAACCGTCGTTAACTACGTACCGTCCACGACCGACAAATCGTTTAACATGACATTAATTTATGTTTTAAATGTTTAAAATATTCATTTCTTTAATTAAAACAAAGTTTGTTTGCAAAACTTTCCTTAAATAAATCCTGAAATTCGAAAAACGATCAAAAAGTCCGTTTTCTCGCCCACCGATCGCCAACTACTATACGCGAATAACGTAACTTTAACTTAAATTTTTTTAGCTAAACATACTCTTTTGTTATGACAATCAACTTTAATGTTGAAAACATTTGCCAATTTCGCTTAGAAATGCTTAAAATCGCAATTTTCGAATGCGCGCACTCCACCGGATCAAGCTAGGACCCAACCCACCTACTCTTGGACCTAGCCCAAGCAAGAAATCACAAAAAAACCCAGCCCCATTGAGGAAAATTTTGCAGATTTGAGGGCCATAAAACCCTAAATTGCTTTCCAAGACATTCCATATTTACACTTCTTCAACCATTAGTATAAATAGGAGGCTTAGGATCTTGTTTTCTTTGCTAATTCTCCTTCAAACACTCCCAACCCCTCCTAAGTTGTGAAATCCCTTCCCAACCTTGAATATTTCGAAAATCCCTTAGAGGATTCCAAGGGTTTGAAGATCAAACAAGTAAGTAACCCTCCGAAGTTGAATACCGTCTTTTTATTTTATTCTTTCCTCATCCCCTCAATCTTTTTCTATTTTCTATCCATGATCACTTGATCATATGAAACCTTAGCCCTAAAAACCCTCTAATAATCTTAATCAAACTAATAAATCAAGCTAACATCACCAACTAACAAACAAAGGATCCCGTTTGCAATGGCGGCTGTGCCGTCGCATTCTGCGAATCCTCAAGACAACTATTGCAAAAGTGGCTCTGCCGATGCTTTAGTATGTTCTTGCTAACTTAAAACATGTTATTTATTCTATATTATCACTTATATGAACTCACACGCTAATTAAATATAGAATCCGCTTGCTCGTGTCGGCTATGCCGATTGCATTCTGTGATTCTCCAAAACGCTTCTGTGAATATCATGGCTAGACCGGTGACACGGGACGTTTTGGCTAACCTAATCTGATTATATTATGTATTATAATAACATAATAACATTCGTCTAATTTTTATTTGCGCGTTCGGTAATCCTAAAACCCTAAACGGACCATTTAAGTGCAACCATTGATTTTGGACAGAAACTGTGCTGAATTTAACTGAGCGTAACTTGACCATAATTAATCTAAACTGAGCAAACTCAATTTCTAAGACGTAGTTCGTCTAATTTCCTTTCCAACCATAATTGGATCGTTTTCTAATTCAAAAGTATGACTCCGTAGTAGCCAAAACGGGACAGAAACCTTTTTCAGTACCTTCTGTCTTGTTGGACTATTTTGGCTATGATCCGAGTCTCAAATGGAAAAACTTTCTAAACGAAACTTCTTCGGGACGACTTAAAAAAATTCCCTGTAAAATTTCATAATTTTTAAACGTCGTTTGATATTTTTAACAATCCCATTTCTGTTCAGCTACTTTGCTGTCCAAATCTGAAAATCAACTAAAACTCTATTTTTGCAACTAATTCTTAATATTATGACCCGAACCGCCTATCTAACACTCGTAACCATCGAACCTACCCTAAAACTGGTTTATTTATTTGTTTAGGGTCTGGTCCGTGATTCATCTCGTCTATTCGTTCAAGTTTCTTATCTCGTCTATCTTTCAAGGTGAGACTTCATAGCCCCACTTTATTCAAATCGTTTTGGGGGAAACATGTACGCGTTGGCACGCATTAAAACACTTTTTCAAACAATTCTAAAACAAGCGAATCATATATGTATGTGAGTAAATGAACACAACATGATAAACGTTAAACTTGCAAATCCTTAACTTGAAACTTTCAAGCCAACGGTAGTACAAATATGGGCCATAGGATGGAAACCGCATATACTTTATGGACAACTTTTGGTTGGACATCTTATTCGTTATCAGTGTAACTTGCGAGTTGTACCACTTATTCGTTACTCATCATTTTAGGTTGGATTTGCTAATCATGTGTTTGTTTTATTACATGCTATATGATGATCTTGGAATATGAATTGTCACCTTTGCCAAACTTATACTTTTATTAAACCTGTGATTTCTCACCAACTATTTTTAGTTGACACTTGTTTTTCGTACATGTTTCAGGTGATTAAGCTCGTGATAGGTCAAGTCAATATCACATAGGATTTGCCTAGATATCAATTGAAGAATCTTATTTTAAGTTGCTTGTCTTTTGAACATGTTATCTGTTTGGTTTAATTCGAAACTTATGTAATTGGGATTTTTTTTAATATTATGAAACTTTAATAGTAAATGTCTTTATTCCATTGTGTTCTTTTGTCAATTAAGTCGCACCCGTGGTTAAGATGCACGGTTGGGGTGTGACAGAGTATAACTTAAGATAGATGCCTATAGTTATGCTTATACACGTATGACGAGTCGATAGTATTAACACAGTTGGGGAATGATTGACAGAGACAGATGTTAGTAGGTGGAATTATAGACGGGAGTTGTCTTAAAGACTCATGTACGAATGATTTTACGCGTGTATTCACCTCGGGGATGATGAGGATCTTGAAGTTAGTTGGGAGAATTAGAGGGTATCATTCTAGTAGAGGAAGGTTAGAGCTTTCTATTTTGTCGTGTGAAACTTCCTTCAAGGAAGATAGGGCTCTTCGAGGCGAGCCTTTGGAAGAAACGAATGAAGCCTAAGGAGCGGGAGGAACAACTTTGGCGAATTAAGGAGGAAGAAAACCTTGTTTCCACAAGGGTTTCGTGGCATGCGAATAAAGGAGTTAATTGGTGGTAGTTTATTCGTTGGTTAGTGAAGGATGCATCACTATAATGGTATTGACTTCGGAAGCAATCCATTGTGATTGTCGGATAGAGTACGATTCGCAATGAGTCGACTCTGGGACATGGTGGAGAATTGGTTGAGATTTCTCCATAAGGAGAAAAGCTTAATGGCATGAAAGCAGTGCGTCGGGGTGAATTCAAGAGGCGTTCTTGAAATGTTTCTATCTACAAGTTGTAGTGGACCGTGTATCTGGAGAATTCCTTCACGTGTGGTAGACCAGTGAATTGATTATTATTAAGGGCATGTTGTATGACTAAGCATAGTCTTACCTAAATCTTGAAGTGTCGGAAGGAATGGAGTTAGATTGGCTTCTCGATACTATCGATTGGCGATATAGAGTGGATTCTCCTACATGGTGTACAACTCTGGTGGAGTTGATTATTATATGTTGCAGGGAGATCAAACTCGGGAGACAGGTGGACCGTTAGGAGGATTTAGAGGTGGCTTCAAGAAAGCCAAATATTCTAGCCGATCTAGAAACCTTTTGGGGAGGCAATACTTGTTACTGTCGTATGTATGGAAAGTAACTCGATTGGAGAATGATGGGACACACTATGCCATAGTGTTATAGTCCTAATAACATGTGCTACCATTCTTATAATTCAGGACACATTTGAAGTGAATGTCTCAAGCTAAAGCACAAGGGTGATAAGGGGGAGAAAATAGAAATTTCAAGGCCTTCGAGTCGGAAATTTCTAACTACTAATGACGAGACTGAAGTCCTTTGGTTTTATTTGTCAGGTTGTGGGTGAAACAATCACATGGAATAGAGTCCTACGATTATAGTGGAACTTTTGTGGTTACTTAGTGACCATATCGTTGTCGTGTGTGGCCAAGAGGTGACGTGTCGATCTGTTCTTATCTAGAGATGGCGAAATACATGGCGCATGAATTGGTGTGTACCTGGCTTATGCCATTGACACCGACCGGAGTAATGGAATAATTGATGTTCCAGTTTTGAGAGAGTTCATTAAGGTTTTTATACCCCGAGTGTCTCTTCTTGGGGTGTAACAATTCTTTGTAGATTTAAAGAATGGAAGAATGCGTTGTGCATCAATTGTCGAGGTTGAACAAGTGACTTAGGTCCTAGATTCAACCAATGAATGTAGAGGAGGGTGATATCCCATAAATGGTTATGAAATACATTGCGGATACTATGAGATTGAGGTGTGCCATTTTTGGCTTTGGTGGAAATCCATTTTTGGATGAGGTGATGAATTATGAAGGCATATCTGTAGACCTATCAAAAATAGAGGTAAACGAGGAAAAGTGGTGCTTGAAGTCTTAGAACTCATAAGTGGTGTTTGAAGTCCTAGAACTTCACAAGTGGTGTTTGAAGTCTTAGAACTTCACAAGTGCTGTTTGAAGTCTTAGAACTTCAAAAGTGGTGTATGAAGTCCTAGAATTTCACAAGTGGTGTTTGAAGTCCTAGAACTTCACCAAGTGGTGTTTGAAGTCCTAGAACTTCAAGAGGGTTTGTGATTGAGATCTTTGAATCTCAAAGGATGACTTATGATTAAGTCGTTGGAGATAAACTGAGTGTTTGGGTCACGGATAAGGAGTTGCCTTTCAGAGTTGTGAAAGAGGATTTGGGTAAGGCAATTGTCGTGTCCTTACTTGGAGAAACCATGTGCTTGTCGGTTATTTTGGTGCCTCTCGCATTAGACTCGGTTATGTCGTTATGCTATGAGGCGGGATTATCGCGTATTCTCTTAGACAGTTGTAAACTTGATTGTAGCAACTAAAGGAGATAACTCGAGGAGGGAACGAGTGACTGTTTATCGAGTGGTTGAATTCAAGTCTCAAGCTTCAAAGGAGTGTTGTATGTATGCGATGAGATCCTTGAATTCCAAAAGTATGAAACACTTGAGACCTTAAATCTCAATGGATGGATTGGTGTGGAGGTTATGAAACTTTCAATTATGAGGTGGGAGAAACTTGTAGTGGAGTTGACTACGGAGTTATATGAAAATGGTGGGAGCTTGTTATGATTTTGGTAATGGCGGGTCGTATGGCCGAGAATGCATATTTCCTGTTCATAAAGGAAACTTACTCTTCCGAGTAGTTGCAGAATGTCGATTTTAAGGAAGGGTGTGACACGGCGTGGTGTGACCCTACCTTTTTCTAGTCGGGATGAAATTTCAGTTTTACTTATTGATTGGAGGAAATCGAGTGAGTAATTATCGTTGGTTAGAAGATGGTGTCATCTTAATTACCGTTGAGTATTCATATGCCGATAATTGAATTACTAAATGGTGAACGGTGTCGAATACCGTTTGGTTGGGGTTGTATTGGATGTCATGAGACTAAGAATCATGGTGTGATTCAAGATTTAGCGTGAAAGATCTTGTATATTGAGTGCGATTGAAAAATCCGCTCAAGGTGTGACATGAATTCCTAGTCGAATATAGGGAGGAGGTGTTTTGTTATTCAAATGGGCAACTTGGTGTTATAAAAGTTTTCCCTTGAAAGGGGTGTATCGGGATTGAAAACGTGAGAGACTAAGTCCCCGTCTGGTGGGACCGTTTAAGCTCTAGATTATATTGGTAAATGGCTTACCATTAGAGTTACCATAGGAATCAAGTAAACTACATGTTACATTTCATGTGGCCCATCCATGGAAATGTTTGGTGAGAGAAGCTGTCGTTTCTTCTCATGGTGAGGTTGAGGTTATGATTTTGAATCTTGTGGAAGAACAAGAGACTATCTTAAATAGTGGGACGAATTAATTGCGCGATGAGGGATCTACCATGTATTATTCCTTGAAAGCACAAAGAAAGGTGGAATTGACTTTGAGAAAGTATAGATGAGGATTGTTGAATTGCTACCCTAAATTAATCATGTGGTGGCGGGTTTCGGGGACGAAACCCAAAGTTAGGGGGGATGATTTGTAACGAACCAACTTTTGGTTTATTAAAATAATATATTTTATATAATTTGAAGTGGTGAAATAAATAAATTGGAATTTTGGGGGTGTTATGTTGTAAATAATTGGTTTTGACTAACTTATGGCAAGAAGGAGATCAAAAATGAACTTGAGGGACTGATTGTGTAATTAAACCAATCTGGTTTTGGTTTTGGTGGAGAAGAACGCAGACACACACATTTTGTGTGTGTGTCTTGCGAAAATGAGAAGAGAGAAAGATGTGGAGATGCTGGAAATCAAAATTGTGAATTGCATGAAGAATCTAGATGAGTAGTAGTGTTCATCTTCTTCAAGAATGCAAGTAAGTTCTCTTTCAAACCTTGAATCCACCATTAATGGTGTTCTTGGTGGGTTTTGAAGAAAATCAAATTAGAGGCTGAATTTGTGGTGGATTATGGTTCATTACTTATAATCTAGCTTGTCTAATGTTGATTGAATGGTTAAAACATCCTTAAACCATCCAATTTAAGAATCTTGAAATTAGGGTTCTTGAGGCCAAATTGAGGGTTTTCGATTTGGGGATGTTTGAATGTTGAATTCAGGTTGGGTAAGTGTCTAGGGAGTTATTAGACACATAATTAACCATAAAACCCCAATTTTTATGGTGATTTGTAAAATTAGAGTTTTTGGTGAATTTGGGTGGAACCCAAACGGGTCAAATGGGTGAATGATTGTCTGGGAGATTAAAACTTGTTTAAGGTGTAATTAATCAAGTTTAGAATGGGTGTAACCCATAAGGTCTAGGGTGGGTGTTAGAACTCAATTGGTGACTGGTGAAATTGGTGAATTTGGGAGTTTGACTTTAATGGTCAAACGGGTTGAAAGGTTGTTTTTGGGTGTTGGAGGTTTGGTTAAGGTTGTGTTAACCAAATTAAGTTGGGGTGTTGATCTATATATCATAAGAGTGTCTTAAATCTTAATTTGGTGTGTGGATTGAGATCATAGGATTGCTAATTGCAATTAGATTGATAGGTGATCAAGGTATAAAGGAGCTAGCTTTGAAGACCAAGTGGAATCGTCTCTAGCTAAAGGTAAGTGTTTTGCACTTACTTAGTAATAGATACAGTGTTAGTAACATGTAAATAGATTTGTGTAGTTTAATTCTATTTATGTGTGGTGATTTGGTGTAAGTTGACTTAGTGTGGTAAAGAGTCAACTAATGTGTGAAATATGTTGATTTGCAGTAATTTGACTTAAGTGGTAATGAGTCAAACTAGTATGAAATATGTCGATTTGGTGTAATTTGACTTAAGTGGTAATGAGTCAAACTAGTGTATGAAATATGTTGATTTGGTGTAATTTGACTTAAGTGGTAATGAGTCAAACTAGTGTATGGAATATGTCGATATGGTATAATTTGACTTAAGTGGTAATGAGTCAAACTAGTGTATGAAATATGTCGATTTGGTGTAATTTGACTTAAGTGGTAATGAGTCAAACTAGTGTATGAAATATGTCGATTTGATGTAATTTGACTTAAGTGGTAATGAGTTAAACTAGTGTATGAAATATGTCGATTTGGTGTAACGTGACATGTAGAAAGAGTCAAACTAAATTGTGGAATGTGGAGTATTAGTGTAATTTGACTTATGTGGTAAAGAGTCAAACTAAATTGTGGAATGTGGTATATTAGTGTAATTTGACTTTGTGTGGTATAAGTCAAACTGATATGTAATATGTGGTGATTTGGTGTAATTTGACTAATATGTGGTAAAAGTCAAAGTAAAATGCACTTGGTGGAATTGAGGTCATGAACTTCACATATGTCAATGTAGCTTGAAGTCTTTGAACTTCACTAACGTCGTTGTTGCTTGAAGTCTAAGAACCTCACACGAAAGTAATTTGAGGTCATGAACTTCACAAGGTTGTGTTGTGGCGTTTGAGGTATTTAGAACCTCATATAGAGGAGTTTGAAGTCTAAGAACCTCACATGGTAGTTATCTGAGGTCATGAACTTCACAAGTCGTGTTGTGGTATTTGAAGTCTAAGAACCTTACACGAAAGTTAATTGAGGCCGTGAACTTCACATAGTCGTTTGTGGTGTTTTGAGGTCTTTGGAACCTCACAAAGAAGTATGGTAGGGTTGTTAGGTGTTTACAATATTCATGAAATGTTGTTGGTTGCTTAAAACGACTAGGGCTCGAGTCGGGAGGGTCAAAAAAGCTAAAACTTTGCAAAACAATTTGGCTGATTTTGGACCGGAGTAATTTATGGCGGGCCGGAGTATTTTACGCTCAAAGTAGTCTGTTTACGGTCGTATTTACGCCTAAAATGTTGAAATGTCGTTTTTGGTCGATTATTGTTGTAAGGGCCTGGGGGCCTCAAATGGGGGTCGTATATCATTACTAATGGTTTATTTATGGTGTTTTCTTGTAGGCAAGCTCTGGTTGAAGTCTCAGGTCACGCTTTGTGTCCGATTGGATTCTCAATACTTTTGGTGGATGTTTATGGTTGGAGTTAGAACTCCTGGTTGAGGAGTCTTTAAACTTGTTTGAACTATCTTATTGATGTTAAAACTGGTCGTTATCCTTAACCTGTTGGTCGTGGTTTTAAAACAACTTATGTCGTGGTCGTTTTGTTGTTATTAAAACGTGTTGTTTTGTCAAGAGTATGTTTATGGGACCTATTTCCGCATGATTTTGAAAGTTAAAATGGGTTGAAAAATTTGGATGTTACAGCATGTTGGATAACTAATATGGAAGATCATTCCTTAACAAGTGGATGGTATTCTTACCTGGGAGATGATGCCATATCTTGGGCTTCTAAGAAGCAAACTTGCATTACTAACTCTACAATGGAATCAGAGTATGTTGCTTTAACTGCAACTGGTAAAGAGCCGAGTGGCTAAGGAACTTGGTGTATGAAAATCCATTATGGCCTACCTGATATCACTAATTTCAATTAGGTGTGTTAGTGGGGGCTAAGGCTTATAGCCAAGTGTATAATGGGAAGTCTAGACACTTAGGTGTTAGACATAGCATGATTCGTGAGCACATCATGCATAGTGCGATTTCGGTGGAGCCGATTATCTAAGCAAAGGGTTAGGAAGGGATTTAGTGCACAAGTTGGCTATGGGGATGTGATTAAAGTCCACTTAAAGTCTCTTATTATAAGATATCCAATTACCATATAATGCAATGTTAGATGTTGAATTTAATGTGGAAAGCTTACATGGAGAGATTGGAGCACATGTGTTATATCATCTCAATGTATGTGTTCAGACCTGCAAGATGAGGAGATTGAAGTTTAACTTCTTAATAGTTATGCTGGGATAAAAATTGTTTAATGATGATTAAGATTTATGATAATCCTTTGTATTGATAATGATTGAAATTAATAACTTGTGTTAATAAGTTGTTGATTAAAGATAGACATATACCATATACAATCATCAATTATGACAACATTGTTGATGATCGTGCAAAGGTCAAGAAGTGAAAACCGACATCCGCGCGTATTGATTAGTCAAACTCGACAACATGAATATGTTGGGAATTTAGAGAGATTATGAAATGGTTTTAAATAATATAACATAAATAATAAAAATATTATTTATAGTAAAGGAATGATCCTTTCCAAATATATTTTATAAAACATTCGCTAAATTTTTATAAACCCCAATTCTATAAAAAATTGATAAGTTAGTTGTTTTTAAAAAATGAAGATTTAAATTTTGAATCAAATCAAGAACCTTTCCAAATATAGAAGATATCTTCTATGTATCTTGCATAGAAGACATAACCAATCCTTTTATGGATAATCCAAACAAAAAAAGGAAAGGATCATCCCTATTACACAACATGCAAACCAAAACTTACCATTTATGTATTAAACATTGGTTTACATGTTCTTGGCCCAAGACACCTTTCTTGAGCTTCAAAATCTGGTAGAAAAGTGTGAAAATGAACTTGGGAGGATGGATGTGACAACACCTAACGTTCACAACACTAGAGGGCAGGAAAGAAATAGGCCAACAGACCCAAGGTTGCTCCAGCGACCGTAGGAGCGACTGTGGGAGCGCCAGCCACTTGCCTCCTGTCTTATGTGTTGTGCCTATAAATACATGCCTTCCCACAACTTTCATATACATATTTAATATATATCTCTCTAGTTCCCTTGATATTCTAACATCAAATCAAGAAAGAGACAGAAGATCAAAGATTAAGAGCAAAATAAAAGAGTTGTTCTACAACTTCCATTCTTTTGTTTAGTGAGCTTGTAATTTGTGTGGTAGCTTGTTACCACTTGATTGAGGGAATATTGTAAGAGGCACTCACTTATGTGAGTTAAATATCATCATACTATCTTGATATAGTTGATGCTTGAGTTGGGATACACTATCTTGATATATAGCATAATTATGAGTTGTGAGAAACTGAGAATCACACTATCTTGAAATAGTGTTGATTTTGTTAGGTTAAACACTATATTGACATAGTGTTAGAGTGTGAGATTGTAAAGACTACTGTCTTGATATAGTTAGTCGAAGAAGGTGATTACTACCTTTGATTAGTGAAACACTTGGTGTACTAGTGATCTCTTCTGTTCAAGAGATACGTTTTAATGAAGCAACTCTTGATTGGAGAATCTAGGAGAGGACGTAGGGTGGATTAGTTAACATCCACTTGAATCTCTATAAATTGGTTTTTTCATTCTTACCTTAAACTCTTTACTTTCTTGTTTATTTATATTATTAAAGTGTTAACAAGAGTTTAATCCATACAAGTTAGTTTTTAGTTAACAAGTTTTTAAAAGAAAACCTACCCCCTAGGTTTCTACAAGTTCTAAAAGAACTAGCTATATGATTATGAAATTTAGTCACTACAAGGAGCTTGGACTTGACTTCTATATACTCATTGAAAGATAGGGAGACAGGGTAGTTAATAATAGTGTCAACTAAGAACATATGAGTGTGTTGAACTTGTGTGCATATTATCTTCATGTATTAAAATGAATAGCAAGGGTTCAAATCCATAGTGACACCCCGATATTAAAATATTTGGAATGTGTAATATTATAAGATGGAAATTTAATCTTCAAGACATTTCCATTTATGCGTAAGTTTGTGCTAGTTTAAATGAATCAGTGATTATACTAAAATGGGAGAAAATGTTAGTGATTTTAGTGTCATCGAGCCATTTTGGTTAATCGAGATTTACTTCAGACCAAATAGAGATAAGAATAAATATTGATACGCGTTAGGAGGTGTGAAGTACACGCTCGTTCAAGAGTATTCTTATTTCATGCACCAACGAACCTGAGAGTTCACTGGGGTAGTGCCCCCTTGATGGGGATTCGGGGGCAACGCCCCCAGTGGGGTCCAAAGGGCTCTTTACATAATGAACAACAACTACGAGCAGTGGTAACCGCCAACTGAAACGTTGTGATGGTTAGTCCACTATATAAAGGATGATCTTCGGTCTGGTTAATACATTGAATTCACAATCATATTCTTGTGCAGTTTATCACAACAGAATATCATACTCGTTCTTGTTCCTTTTGTTTTATCCGATTAAAGATTTTGAAGTACCACCTAAATTACTTGTAATCTGAAAGTGATTCTACACGGTTCAAATGACTATCCAGGAAACTCATAAAAGCTACACGAAGCAGCTTATTTTAAGCATGATCATGTTTTTACATTGGTTTAATTCATCAAGAGGCCTAGAGGTAACATGGTTCGTGAATGGATAAGGAAATTATCCATGAGATTCCATTGTGGCATAAACTAATATCACATATTGATATGATCCGAGTATTAATACGGGTCGGATTATCCATGACCCTATACGGACCAACCATCATGAACCCACTTCACCAAGATCCCCACGTTGCACTTTTTCTGCATGCATATTAGTTTCTTATCAATTATTCATGTTCCCATGTTCTCTACATATTCTTTTAAGTATCATTTAGCACATTCCCATGTTCTAGTTACAGTTAGCTTTTATTTGTATTTAAACAAATTGAATTAATGAAAAGATAAGCAGAAAATTGATTCAAGTTTAGTGTCTCTAATCCTCTCTAATTTCTTGGAGTCTAACCCGCTCAAAGGGTCTCTATCTTGGAGTCTAACCAGCTCAACGGGTCCCTATCAATGGTGCTTTCATCGAGCCGTTCTCCTTCCCGCCTTGTCTCACCAGAATTTGAGGCATGGTTCGCCGCCAAGGTCGCACACTTCTGTTGGCAAGTCAATTGTTACGTCTCACAAGTGAATGGCACCGCACCACCCGTCCCCGAACCGCCACTACCACCTCCTTGGGCTCCACCCAAGCCCTTTGCTCCGAAACCCTTCCTACATCAAATACCCTCATCCGCATCCAAAAAATGCACCCGTCGGTACCAACAAACAGCCCTCAAAACCGCGCCCAAACGGCCATCTTCTACCGCCCCGTCGGCACCACAAAACTCACCTAAACCAGCCCCTAAAACATCGGCAACACCAACCTAAAATAGCACCCATCGACACCCCCTACTAGCCCCAACAACTGCATGTGCACCTACCAAATATGGCACCCACAACACCCGAGACTTTCCATTGCACACCGAGGAATCGAAGGCAGACGAGAGACGTGAGTGGCGCACACCATGGCGTTACGTCGCGATTAAGCCGAATGCCCCTGGAAGACGTGAGTGGCGACCACTGTGCCGCTACGTTGAGACCGCTCCAAACGCCGTGCCTCGAATGGCGACCACCGTGGCGCGTAGTTGAGCCTGCCCCGAACGCCGGTAGGTGGGTTGAATGGCGACCCCCGTGGAGAGCTCATGCAGTCCTTGAGGACAAGGACGTTTTCCAGGGCGCGGGAGTTGATATGATCTGAGTATTAATATGGGTCGGATTATCCATGACCCTATACGGACCAACCATCATGAACTCACTTCACCAAGATCCCCACGTTGCACTTTTTCTGCATGCATATTAGTTCCTTATCAATTATCCATGTTCCCATGTTCTCTACATATTGTTTTGAGTATCATTTAGCACATTCTCATGTTCTAGTTACGGTTAGCTTTTATTTGTATTTAAGCAAATTGAATTAATGAAAAGATAAGCAGAAAATTGATTCAAGTTTAGTGTCTCTAATCCTGTCTAATTTCTTAGAGTCTAACCCGCTCAAAGGGTCTCTATCTTGGAGTCTAACCCGCTTAACGGGTCCCTATCACACATTCTATGTCGTTATGATAGTGTTGCCATTTTGGCTATGACATAAGCAAATGTATGATGGAAAGTCTAGACACTTAGGTATTCACATAGCATTTTTCGTGAATTAATCATGAATAGGGTGATCTCAGTGGTATGTGTTGGATCATAACAAAAAATTTAGGAGATTGCTTGACTAAGGGGTTGTGCACAAGTCTTGTACGGATGGGATTAAATTCCAATGTAATTTTTAATAGTGATGCGCTCAATTCTCTTCTAATAAAAAAATTAGAAGTTAAATTTAATACGGAGAGCTCACATCTATATATTGAGCACATGTTGTGAATCATTACATGTTTTTGTAGAGACTTGCATTAAAGGGTAGGATTAGGCATAGGCGGAGCTTGAAGAAAAAAGCAGGGGGGCCGAGATTTTTTTCCTATCAGGGGGCCGGAAGTATAAAATTTTTGGCCAAATACATATAAATTAACACTACTGAGCGAAAAATCGACCGAATATGTATATATTTACACTTCTGAGCGAAAAATGCAAGTGCAGGTGCATGATCTAAAAAAACTATCTATATGAATGAAGTATTTCCGTTTAAGAAGCTATGATTTGGCTTTGTATACACTCATGAATGGAGAAGGACACAAGACTTAAAATAATGACAATCAGAGAAATGTATAAACTCGTGTGTATATTATCTTTAAGTGTTCAAATGAGTGGTTGGGTTGAATCCGTCGGACACCTCATTCTCAAATAATTTGGAATGCGTGATATACTAGTATTCAGCATGGTTGCAGAAGTTGATAGGCGCTGTCAGGTCGGTCGACTGGGGAGTTGCAAGTACTCGTCCTAAGCGGGGAGTACTCGTCCTAAGCGGGGAGTACTCGGACATGGTAAATTACAAAGAAATTAATTTTTGAGAAATTATATATATATGTTAAATATCATAAGTTTATTAATATTTATAACAAAATAAGTGAATATCAATATAAATCAAAAGGATACATGTTCGATGAAAAACAACGAAAATCGTCCTAAGCGGGGAAGTACTCGGGGAGTACTCGGACATGGTAATTTAATTCTCGTCTTCCAATGTATCTCCGTGAAAAAAAGCGAAAATCTCACAAAATCGATGAAAAACAGCGAAAATCGGTGAAAAACAGTGAAATTCGAGTTGGACTGAGTTGGCCAAAGTTGGACCGACTTCGAGTAATGTTGACCGAGTTGAAGAAAAGCGTCTCGACATTCTACCGAGTACTTGCCGAGTACTCGGCCGCCTAGACCGAGTTTTACAACACTGGTATTCAGTGTTGTAAAAATCAGGATTAATCGGCGATTAATCACTAATCGGATAACCTCCTTGGAATTTTCATGTAATCGGTCCACTAATCGCTAGTCGGTTCAAATCGACGCTAGTCGGTCCAAATCGACGCAAATCGACCCAATGATATTTTTTTTTTCATTTATCACTTATTCTTTAATAAAATTACAAGTTTCTTCCTCAAAATTATAGTTTTAACATAATTGACCAAGACTTTTACATATTTTTTTTTCACTTATCACTTATTCTTTAATAAAATTTCAAGTTTCATCCTCAAAATTATAGTTTTAACAAAATTGGTTAAGACTTTTACATGTGTGTGCATCAAGATGTTATACATATAGGTTTTTAGGTTGTACACATATATTTTTTATACATTAAAACACATATAAAGCTTATTTATAGCTAAATTTTTGGTAAATAATTCTAAAAACATATAAAAATTCCAATCCGATTAATCGCTAGTCGGAACCCCACCGCCCGACTAGCCCCTAGCGATTTTTACAACACTGCTTAGTAGGGAACTTCAATCTATTTTCATTTAAGCATGGGTTTGGTTTGTATGTTTATTAGTTATTGTATTATGAATTAAGGATTATACTAAAATGAGGAAGGAATGCTTGTGATTTTAGTGCGGTCAACTATTATATTGTAATTGGGATTTCACAATGAGATCAAAGATATTTTAGTTAAGTTACAATTCGAGTTATGAGGCGTGAAGTTTGCAATTCGTATAAAGTAGTCTGAATCCCCAAGCCAATGAATGACATGACTGATAAGGTTAAAAATAAAGTTTTGTTTTAGAAAAACATCAATTTGTTGTTCAGCTTGGGAGCCCATCAGATCAGTGTGAACTACATTACAAAGGCAGCTTATGGAGTAGTGAGCATACTTAAATGTCTATCATTTCTTTAATCCAGTAAAGATATATATTTTTTTATCATTTCAACAACTTCTTTTATCCCAAAACCTCCAAAAGAATCATTCACATGAAACCAAACTAAAAAAAAACTACCAAGACAGAAAAGCAAAATGTTTCCATAAAATTCAAGAAAACGCGATTGTCTCTATGCACATCCATCTGCAACTCGTTCTGGTGAGCTAGGACTCACGGGTGCACATGAACACGTTGAATAGTTGACCCACGACCACGTCGGTTTCCATATCCTTGACCCGTTGACTTCCTTCCATTTCCTTTATTCCTCCACGAACGACTTCTCTGATCATTATTCCCATTAACCACCCACGTTTTATGACTTGACACGCGCCTCTTGTTATTCACATTGTCATACGAACCATAATAATCATTTTCGTCATACGCATTTGTAATATTCCAACCTTGATCTCCTGTTTTATTATCATTTTCATTCCAAATAATCCTCCCATTGTCTATATAATCATCCCAATTAATCTCATTTTGGTCTCTCTTCATGTCATCACCAACTTCCCAAGATTTCTTGATCTTGTCATCACTATCTCCCCAACCATAAGGCGAGTAATCGTTATAAGGGTCAGGGAGCACGTCCCCAAATATGACAACCGGCTCATGTGGTCCACCATCATCAAGACCTGTGGGTTCAGACTCCAAGTCCTGCATCAGATTATAGTCCACTTGAGCATTCCAGTCTATCTTGTCAATGTACAAATCTGGATCATGTGGTTCATCATCATAAGGAAGACCATGAAATTTTGCAAAGAATCTATCTTTTGCGGTTCTGAACGCTGTTTCTGCTGCAGAATCATCCCACTTCAGTATATTGTGATAAAGATGGGTGAATTCCTTTGTTTCTGAGAACTTTTTCCATGATAGTGATCCAACCGAAGAGACGAATCTTTTCTCCCAATAGGGAACCGTTTGTTGCCAACTTGAACCCCCACCTGAAATATGTGATATATATTGTATCAGTTTCAGTAAATGCTCTTACTTTTGGAAGCAAATGTTATACTTGTACACCAAACACGAGTCTATTTATTGCAAAAGTCGAAAGTTCACGATTTGAAGAACGGATTCCCGATTAATCGATTATAAATCACATATGTTGAATTTGATAATAGATAGCCAAGCAAGTTTAGATGGTTATTGTTTAGCAGTAAACATCACTATAGAAACAACATTTCACATGAATTTGAACTATACGAGGTCGAAAGACATTTCACACAAATTTATGATTTTTTTTGTTTTTGGTAACCATGAGAACACGTTACCTGAAAACTCAAGGGACCCCGCCAATACCCTGCTAACCAACCAACAAGATCAGGCAAATCACAGCTTACGCCGGGCAGTTGGCCTTCAAGAGATTATGGCAAAAACCTTTGATAGAGGGGAATCATGCGCATACCACTATGCCACCCCTTGAAGGTTTAAATTTATGAAATTTACATGATCTATTAGGGAATTTGGAGGAATAATGGAATAAAACCAACCCGTTATCTACATGTCACTTTAGGCTTTCAATACGCGTTCCGACACTATCATTTACTTCATTCAAGACTTCCAAGACTTCTAAAAGATTTAAGAGTCTTAAAGAGTTTTCTTCTTTAAGTATACATATGAATTCTAATAAATGTTTCATATTTGAGTAACATTCTTACACACAACAACTCCATGTCATCCAAATTGTCAAAATTTACAACAAAAACCACATATGACTGTTAAACTAAAAGTAGAAAGATAGCATTGATTTACAAAACACATGATAACATGTCTATATTCAACAAGATGAACACCACGAAACGAGACCTATGCCAGAATCATAAAACTAAAGATCAAGAACAACAACCAAAGAAACTACCATATAATACACAACAATAGACCAAACCATATAAATCTCAAACCAGCTGAACCAACCGATTTGCTTCATTCGAGCCATTCGGTTTCAACCTATGACACCACAACCTATTATTCCTTAAAATTCAAGAAAAAGGGAAAACAAACAACATAAAGGAATACACATTTTTAATCATCTCACAAATTAAAGAAAAATTAATGATCCCAATTGCATGCAAATAAATTCAAGAAAAATAAAATCAAAATTAAATAATCCAACATGAAAATTAGTTAATAAAATCATACCAACAGGTGGCTTTTTGTGACCATAATTAGAATTTGTTCCATCAAATTCTTGATTAAATTTATCCCCCTTTCTTCTCCAATTGCTCATGATCACTACAACACAAAGAACAAACAATCGGAAATTCATTCAGAAATCAAATCAAAATAATCAAATTCTTGAAAAAACTAAATCAATTTGTACCTTCGATTTGAGCTTGAAATTGGAAAGAAGACGACGATTTGGGGATAAATCGTGATGTGGGTATGGAGAATCTGAGATGAATCGAAGAAGAGTGATGAGAGAAAAGAAGTAAAGAAGAGTTGGGAAGGCAACGCACGGACCTTAAAAATCAGAAACCGACATTCTGGTTCGAGATTGGTTGGGTTTTTAGCGACCAGATGGATATAAATATTATATTCGATTAGTTTTAAAATTTTAAATTTAGTCCAAAAATGGTATAAAATAATTCTTGATCCGTTTATCCTTGTACCAACCAAAAAGGGAAATATTAATATTAATATATTAAATAACTAGGTTAAAATCACGTGTATTACAGGAGTTGATAAAATATAATATTATATACTTAGCAATAAAAAAAAATTATTTTAAAAAACCCGTGTGTTACATGGGTTGATAAAATGTAATGTTATATATATACTTAGTAATAAAAAGTTTATATCTTAAAAAACTCGTATATTACACGGTTTGAATACATTAATTTCTATTTAATATAATTTGACTTACATCACTATTTAGTTAAAAACAAAATTTACATAAATATAAATTTCAAAGTTTCTTAAAATAGAAAAAAATTTAAAATAAATGTGTTTTATTAGTATAATTAATATTTTTCTTTAAATATAAATCATTATTAAAAAAGAGAGATGTATTTAACAAGAGAGAGTGACGGGAAAAAAATGGTGAGAATAAATGTGGACGCGACACGTGGCGTAAATGATTTTTATTTATTATATAGTATAGATATAATGGGAATGGATCATTTGAGAATTCCTATATATTTTGAGAACTCGCGAGAACTCGTTAAAAAACCAATCAAAACCATTTTTTTTTTGTTTTTACTATCTTTATTATTAAATTACAACATAAAAAATAAATTCATATATGTAAATCTACATGTATTCATATATTAAAAAAATCTACACATGTGAAAGTTTACCACTTACGCATGTGTAAGTATTTACCATTTATACATGTGTATAAATTTTTTTAAGAATAATTTAGAGATAAGAGATAATTAATTGGAGAGATAAATTATTTTTTAAGTTGTATTTTAATAATAAAAGTAGTGAAAACAAAGAAAAATAGTTTTAATTGATATTTTGACAAGTTCTCATGAGTTCTCAAGTATTTATGAGTTCTCATTTGATTATAACCTTAGATATAATAATTAAAAAATAATTACTCTTATATTTAGACTTTTATTACAAGTTTGTGATGATGGTATATGTTTGCTTTTATTATGATTTAATGTTTTGAAGTTGTTAAAAGTTTGGAATATTAAAAAATTGGAGTTGGTATAATTGTAGTTATGTTTTTAGACGTTTTAAGTCGGTTTTTGTGGTAGATTTAGGGTCTGATTTTGAGATGGGAATCTTAGTGACTAAATTTAACAGTTATCGGGAAATCTATGCACCCGACGATTGATAAATAATTAGGTATCAGATTGAATAAGATAAGATCATGTTTAGAATACGTTTTTACAATCTGATATAAAAAATCATAATATTTAAACTTGTATCAAAACCTGACTCTTTTGAGTCCCTAACAAAGACACTAAGTTTACGCATACAAGTGAGGTATAAATGTTTTAAGTTTGTAATAATTTTTATAAAAATTCGTATTTTTTAAGATAACATTTTAGATTTTACGTATTATTAACCCTTTAAATGGTACGCCGCGAAATTTATTTTATATTTTTTTTGAAAGGCGAACATTGAATGTTGTGACGTCGCAACCCCTTGGTCACATGGGAGAGCCTCGTCCAACTCCGACCAATTATTTAAGGATAATATTTTTATTTAATGCGTTTGTAATTGGTAATTAAGATACATTCGTAGTTAATTTTATAAAATTAAATAGAAAATACTTTGTCAGATTATAAATTATTTTTTATGTAATGTATTTAATGTAATGATTAATGCAAGCTGAATTAAGTAACGATATATCTGCTAGATAAAAAAGGTAATTATCATTGATGTTATAAAATACTGATGTTTTGGTCACGCATTAATTATATGATAAAAAGATAAATATTATTGATATTATAAAATAGTTATTTTTGTCACGTCTTAAATATATAACTTAAAGAAGTTATATAAAAATAAAAAATAACTTCACTGATTTTATATAAATTAAGTATAATATAATCATTTACGAACATTTGATATAATATATCTTCCAATTTCAGTTATCATTTTTCTCCGTTGACTCTCTTTGCAAATATCAATTCCATTAAATACTACCAGGAATATTCTTTGCAAATATCTTACTATTTAATTAAATATCTTCAAAATATATTTTTTTAAATATAATCTATATTAAATTTGTGTGCTTCTTAATTACTATTAGATTTTTTGAACGGCGTGGGCTCAACTGCCACGTCATATCAGGGGAGGCTCGTACATCAGTCTACCCATACAACACCCAAGGAATTCGAATCTACAGAGGGTGTTCCTAGTTTTTATAAAGTGCACCTTACAAGATTCGAACCCATGACCTTTACAAAGGAGAAACCCTTTGGGAAACCCCCCTAACCACCAAGACAGAACCTTTCTCGTAGTTACTTTATAAGTTTGATTTTAGATATTTTATTAAACATTAAATATTTTTATTAAAATATTTATTATTTATAAATAGGTTATGATATTTATCTTTCTTAATATTTGGATATTGAAAAACTATATAAAATATTTGATTAAAATTCATTATAATCCAAATCTTTAATTGAAAAAGGTAAGCTTATGATATTTATCGTTTGGAATTTAATAACACAGAGAATAATACAAATAAAATTATTTGTTAATTTTCCTTTTATACAAAACTTTAATCATTAAATACTTATATAACTGGACCGGTCATTAAATCAGCCGTCTTACTGGTCTACTGGTTTTAAAAACCTGATGAAATCATTGTTAATTTAAAAATTAAATATTATATATATATATATATATATATATATATATATGTAATTAACTTAAAATAAAATATGAAACTCTTTATGGATTTGTAATGTTAATAAAATATCATGTCCACATAAAAAAATAATGAAACTTGAAGTGGTAAAGAAATCAATAAATGAAATTTTAGAAAGAAAAAAAAACTAAAAATTTTCAAAATCCAGCCAACCACATGTTCGATTCGTGGGTTCAATTGAAGTTTGTTCAACGAGATCAATCGGACAAGTTACATAATCGGTTAAATTTAAGTGGATATTTAACCTTTTATTAGTTTTTTTTCGAAACATGCAATTCTATATCTATACCTAATAAATAAGTAACTTGTTGCGCCACATAAACCCTTAGGGTTACACACAAAACGACAATAGTATCTCGGTTTTTTTTTTCTTTTCCTTCCTATCTTCCTTTAAATCACTTGGTAATCATATTTTGCCGGTGTTCATCTTCTTTTTTTCCTTTTTTTTGAACGACAAGAATTATATTGAAAAACCCCACTAGTAAGGAACTAGAGATGACGAAACACGACTCATTACAAGAGACTTACAAAAATAGGTACAAGAATACAAGATAAAAAAAATATATGAAAAATAAACACATAGGTCAAAATAAAAAAGGAGATCCAGAAATAACGAAGCAAAAACGATCTCCCATGGACTGACCCGACCACCCACTGCACTATACCACAAATACTAAGCGATCTAACTGATACTCGATATCTTCAAACTCACGCACGATCTATGAATATTTGTTCCATTTATGTCACTTTTAGTTGTACTGTAACATCCCGGAAATCCGTTAACTAATGGATCGGGTTAATCTGAAAACAGAATCTCTTTTAAAAAAACTTTGACTATAACGGGTTCACGTAGAGTTTGGTTTATCAAAGTTAGGGGACCCGGTTAGCCATTATTGTAAAGGTTCGAGAAAGAAACGCGCCAAATAAATTAAGAGGGACTCGAAGCAAAACATTGGAATGTTTAAAAACCAACTTATAGCAAACCCTAGGCCATAATCGGCATAGGCTTGCTTCGGACGGCATCGAGAAACGGGAAGAAAGAGGAGGCCGACAACGAGACGACCACGGTGGTTTCGGGCGGCGTACGATGGTAGTCCTACGGCGGTGTCGAGCAAATGAACTCCATTACACATAGAGGTAACCCTTAATCCCTATCTTTTGTTCTTGTTCCCGTTAGTATGAAAAACGACTAGGGTTTTGGGCCTGTTGCCTCGGCTTGCGACGGAGACGGAGAAGAGAGGGTGGCAGGTGAAAGTGGTGATCCCGGCTGGCACACGAGGACGGCAGAAAGGCAATGCGAAAGGCTGTGATGTCCACGGCGTGGCCGACGAGGGCCTGGATGGTGGTTCCGGTGACGGTGAAGAGACTGTGGAGGGGAACGAGAGCCAGAAACGGTAGTGGTTGCGTGGCAGTGGCGTGTTAGGCGGCTAAGACTGGACACGAGGAATGAGGGGTGGTGACGTGCATAGTTGTGTATGGCGGTGGTGCGTGATGTTGAACCACTATGGTTTGGACCCAGCAATGAGGACGAAGACGACGATGAGAAGGTGACGGGGCTCAGTGAGGCATGGCTAGAAAGGCACGAGGAAGGGGACGAGGACGATGGGAGTAAAGATTTACGTGGTGCGATGGTGCTTGACAAAGGAAGTCGGTACGACACCGGTTAAAGCTTTACGTGTGCATGACATGCGCACGTGGGAGGAAACCGGCTCGGGTAACGTGTTCGCATAAATTAGGGTTTTCGCATGGCATGGTTTGCATGCGTGCATGGGGCCCGGTTCGGATGCTCAGGTTCCAAGTAAGTCAAGGATGACCCAATCCGTGTGAATCTGCACAGTTAGATTTTCGTGGAGAATGACTGACGAGCGTTGCAGGTTTCTTATATTATTAAACATTATTCGATGTGCGGGTTGAACGTATTTTGATCAGGAATCATACGCTTGACAGGTTTGAGTTTCAGGCGTGATCGAACGAGTTGCAGAGCGAGGACTGAAGCTCGGCATAACCAGTGAGTTTCTAATCCCCTACTTCTTAAACGTTTTACTGTTTTTGGGGCTATCGTACATGCTTGCAAGACATGTTTATTTTATTAAACGTGTTAAGAGCTATGGGTTCCAACCCAATGAGTTTATAAACTAAAGCATTCATTAATGAGTCGGAATGTCTATGGAGTGTCTATGAGATTATGTGAGCTAGGGATAAAAAAGTTATTGACGTGTGTCGTGTTAAGAGTTAGTCGGGGTGAGTCGGGATATAAGCTAAACGCTTATGAGTGTGTGTAGGATATGTTATCCTAGGCTATGTGTGGGGTGCATGCCTAGTTAATTAGTCATGTAAATGAAATATGATGTTATGTGTTTTATGCTTGTGTGGTGTGTTTGCATCGTCGTCTCTGTGACACGGTAAACGAGATTATGGAGGATGAAATTCTTCAGGAGGTCACTAAAAGTGACAATATCTAACAGGTCAGTGATGAGCTCGGGGTGTGTTGAACGCCCTGACGAGGGTAACTCTGACGAGGGTGCATATGACGAGGTTTGTGTTTGTGTGCATTTATATGTGTTTAAATTGCATGCAAGTGTTGAGTTATATTTATTGTGCATGATATGAAATTGATGTGGTGTGTAGCGTTATATTAACCGTTGTGTCGGGATAATAACGTTGTGATTACAACTGTTGTGTTAGCTGACCGTAAGAGTCTTGATGAGGGTTGGTTAAGTCGATGTATATGGGTTGGTTGGGTTAACCAGGATTCGGATTAATACGTGTGGTAATTTACATGTTAATAGTGTAGTAAGCTCTATCCATGATGGTGAGACTTACTGAGTGTGAATAATTTGGGAGGAGTCTTGGGTGGCGAACTTTGATAGGATACCATAAGATAACAGGGGTTATCTTTGTGTAAATAAATCATAAAACTATTCTATAAGGACTGAGATGTCCCGAGTGGAGATAACTAATATTTGTGTCACGCAATGGTTTTAATTAAATTTAACTATTAGAACTCGCTCAGCGTAGCTGACTTTGTATATACGTTAGATTGTGTTGCATGTGAGCTTTGTGGTCGATGTATCTTGGCTTGGAAGCGGTGCTACTCGTATCGGTGTGCAGCCATTCATGAGGTAAACTTAATGACTATAACGATATTAAATAGTAACTATTCTTTTAGAAAGACTTCCGCTATATGATTAAGTTATAAAATGAGTAATAAAATGAGAATACCCGGTGATGAGAATCAACTATTGGTTGTTCGGTTTGGGGCCTTACAAGTTGATATCAGAGTCGAGGTTTAAGAGAAAATCAGTGTTTTTATTAAAATAAAATACCTTAACTTAAACTGAAAAATGGGACGAGGGTGAAACGAATGCCACCACGAGTAATCGCGAGCCAAGAGGTACGTCTTTTAAATTAAGCTTAATTGCTAAGAGTATCGATCGTATAGTGTTACACTATGTGAGATAGTTTGATGTGTTGGTGTGGTTTAGTGATTTCGTGTGTAATCATGTGTGGTGTGCAATTGAGATAAATATGAAGATTTGATAGTTATTGCGTGGTGTTATGTGGATTGTGTGGGATGCATGTGTGTCACACCCCACCAAGGCAGAATTACGGGATGTAACTGGTATATCGCATTGAACACAAGTACAAGAGAAACTAAATGGAAGATTGTGCATTACATCGAACCATACTACATGCTTCTAACGAAAATACAAATACAAAACAAAATCTCTAAAACATTACAAAGTGTCTAAATGCCTTACTACAACCAAAGTATATAACAAAAACTAAAAAAATTAATTATAATCCAGAAGCGATCCCCCATAAAAAATCTTTTCTTCAATTCTGTTTACCTGAAAGCATGTTTCGAAAACAGGTCAACTATATAAATAGTTGGTGAGTTCGCAGGTTTTGCAACTCTATAAAAAAAGTTTCTGATAAAAATCCAAAGTGATCAAAAATCCATTGATCGAGTACACATGTATTAGACAACATATAACTATGAGCCGCAATCAAAGCCTCGACGAAATAAAAATAAAGTACCCCATACGGAAGTGTAATGCAAACAACTGTAGAAGCATGTTTTTGTAACTATAGATTAAATTCTATGTATCGGTGTACTAGGCTAGTACGCAGAAGGGTGTTCCTGCGTACTTAGCTTGTTCACCAGTTTGGTCCTGCGTACTTAGTAAGTACGCAAGGCTTTTTCCTTACGTACTTGTCAAGTACGCATGACCAAACCCTGCGTTCCTGCCCCTATAAATAGAAGACTTGTCTTCATTTGTAGGTGGAACTTCTGGAACAAGGTCGAGATGTGTCCGGGTCGGGACGAGCTCTCCCGACCCCTGGACTGTGAGCGTAGATGAGAGATGTGTACTTCTTCGGTATGTAATGTGAGATGACTTCTTTGTTATGGATTACGTATCGTTGTTGTGTTGATTCTCTTCTTTATGTTTGTGTGTTTCTCTCTGTCTGTTTCTTGGTTCCCACACAAATCACAGAACAGGTCCGTGTATTTCCGCTGCGTGACGAGGCTCCAGTGACCTACAACAACCGCCTAAAAATTGGATAACTTTGCGCCCAAGTGACCCTACAAGTCTGGTTGGCGCGACCAAACCATGAGCGGGGGTGTCAACCCAAGTAGTACTACCCAAAATTCCCAACGGCTACGCTCAGCAAATTAATTGCGCAAAATTGGGGAATTTAAGGCATTAAAAAAATAAATCATGTATCAATGTATCATATAACATGTGACTAAAATTAAGTAAAGAAATAGCTATCCCCCAAAAATAGTAAACAGTAAGTAAAGTGGGGTCGCAAAACTCACTTGAAAAGTGCGGCGAGTACTGCGTCACAGACGACAAAGTACTGGAAAAATCCCAAGTCCTAATCGGGTGATACTGGTCAAGTGGATACAAACGATGCATTCAGGAATCCTAAAGGTTGTGACCAAGTCAACAAAACAAAAAGTGGCTATGTAATGTTGCATACCCAAAACCCGTGCATACGCGTATGAACCGCTTAAAGTTGTAAAACCGACTTTTATATAACTACGTGACTTCAAAACTTAAACTTTAAGTTTTTAATAAAGTACATCAGTGTTTATAAATTCATATATAATAAAATATCAAGTCACGGTTTCGTTTGATCAAAAATGCGGTTACGCGCGTAAAGTTCGGTTTACGGTTTGAAAATCCGATCCGTCCGAAATTAGGGTTTTAGTGTGATATTAGCACCCAATTTAAAAGTCCAAATTTATGTTTTTAATGTGATCATACTTCTGTCCAAAATCCCCTAAAACGTTTTATAAAAACAATTTTATACAAAAACTTCCAAAAATAGTAACTTTTTATAACGTTTTAATGGACCAAAATTCTAAAACCATACTTAGACATAAAGTTACTACTTGAAACTTTCACCAATTGATCATATATATAAATAGGAATTTCTGATCAATTTTCATAATTTTTCAATATCCAGATTATTTATTATGAATATAATATTTTAAAATTTAAAAATTCGGAAAAAATAGTTAAACTTGTCAAAACTTCACCAAAGTTTCACCAGATTAGTTTTAGGTCCATATGAAATTAAATTAAAAGTTTCAAGTCCAGAAGTATATGATCCCAACTTCATTTGTTTAAACTTTATAAATACTAAACAGCTACTTAAACAACTCCAATATTTACGAAATTTGGAAAGGAGTCATATTTTATAATATACTAACCAATTTCCAAATTCTAGAATTTTGTAATACACAGAGGTATTTTTCCCAATTTTCATGTATTAAACTTGTAGAAATTTTAATAAATAATCTATAAAGATTTTGGTTACCAAAATTTTTTCATATCTTCATTTTAAAACATAAGCTACTGTTTAAAAATAATTTTGGGTGCTAGATCAACAATTTTTAAAAAAATACTTCAAAAACAATTGTTGTAATAAAAAAAATATATTTATAGATTATTTGTTCCACGTGAACCGGAGTTGGGTTTATAACCTAATAACCACTTAAAATACCAAATATCTCAATAATAAATATTTTCGGGTTCAATTCCCAACCAATGACTCATAAAACCATTGTAGCATAAAATCAAAACTTAACGGGTAAAGTTTATACCTTCCGTATAAATGGTTCGCTTACGCGGAACCTCCCGTATTTCACAAGCAATATGAACCAAAATCACCATTAGGATCGTTTTTAACTCCCGAGCATTTTCACATGCTCAAAATTGACATGCAATGCCGTTTGGATGGCCATGCAACCCGATCAATTTCCTGTTTTCGATCCTAGAAACTGTTACAATGTGTTCGTATTCAAAAATATACTTCCTAACATCTGATCGAAATTTTATTACGTGAAAACATTCATATATGTTTTAGAAACTACAATCCAAAAATCGGCACGATCCAACGGTCGGATCTCCGGGGATCGACGATTCTTTGAGACCCAGTTTTCATATCCGAATATCCGATCAGTCGCATTCGAGGGTACAAAAATCATATCTAGAGAGCTCTGATAAATAATTCATCCTGTAGGGTTGTGCATCTATGTGTTGGCAATATTCTGTCTAAATATCATGCATTTCTAACGGTCGGATTTCTAGGGATCGTCCAATCTTTAAAACTGCGCATGCATAAAACTTTCTGGAAAAATTTTAAAAACTCTTTTTAACAAACTTAAGCATAAATTTAGGATGATCAGAGCTTACCATCATGTTCGGAACATCGAGAAATGGTTCCGGGTGAAAAATGGGCTTCGACCGCCACCGACCACCGCGTTGGACCACCGTTGGCCGCCACGCACCACCGCCGGACCACCACTACTTCGCCGGAATCCTATCCAGCCCTCTCCACTCTCTCTCTCTAAATTTTTCTCTGAATTGTACAAATGAGAAATGGGAGATGGAGTTGGGGTATTTATAGCCCCCATGGTCTCCGATCGCGTGTCGGTTTTTCGGTTAAACGAACCAGTTAAAAATAGAGGCGTTATTTTACCCAAAATTAACTTATTATAAATTATTATTTTCCCTCGAGTCCTTGCGTCTCATAAATATATATCCTTTTGGATTTAAATTAAAATTTTATGAAACCGCTCAACTCGGTTGTTAATGCGTATAGACCCGAACTTGATCATATTTTTTACAATATAACACCTAAATAAATATTGTTATTATCTTTCATTAACTAACGAGTTCCTTTCATTAGAAAGTATATTTCAACATAATAATACTATTATTATTATTATATGAACTCGTCGAACGTTGTGTTGACCTGAAAATTCGCGGGTGTCACAATATGCATCCGGTGTGTGTGAAAGGTAGAAAGCTATTGTGAATATGATGGAAAAGGTTTAGAATCCGAGTAGTAACGTGGACTACCAATCACCTTTGATCACCGTGATTCGGCAGTCTATGATTACTCTCATATTCTGAATTTGTTGCCGATAATAATCACTCCAACGTTCTATCTTGTGCAGGTATTGATGGTGGTGACGATTAGGATGAGGTGGATTAGGCGGGGAAACCTTGCTAGAAGGCTGGCAGAGCGTCGGGCTAGACGTGGGGCTGCTGTTCGTACGATTGTTATTGGGAGGACACGGAGGATGAGTAGAGCGTCGGGCTAGACGTGGGGCTACTGTTCGTACTATTGTTTGTACATTTCCCATTGACAGTGGTTCCACCTGCGGATGAGGATGAGCAGGAGTTACCGGCACATGAAGTGATTCTGGCGCTTCCGGCGCCTAATGCCCCTAGTGCTACCGGGGCATCTATGAGAAGTGGACTCAGTAGCTCCTTTTACAAGTGGTTGGAGAGGAAGGAACGCATTTGCGGTCAGGCACCTGCCTCCAAGGCAGGATTCGTGATCGAGAAATGGATGGCTGGAAGAATCCGACGATGAGGAATAAGTGGGTGATAACTTTGACTTGTTCAATGATTAGAGTGGGGTGGTTACCACGGGAGGATTAGAGTGTTTTGAGTATTGGTTGTTTGACGCTTTTGTGGCAAGATACTTGTTTTTAGTTTCCTATTGCTTGATTGTGACTTTGACATTGAGTCTTGCTGTGGGATGGTTTTAAGTATCAGTAATACTTATTGCATTTGTGACGAGCATACTAATGTAGGTGCAATGTTGAAGTTTGTGTGGTTGTGTGATTACCCTTTTAACAATGTGAGTCATGATAAATATAATCTTTGCTGTGATGCTAGAGTATGGTTAATGGGTTTGTGTGAGTAGACTTTGATAGACATGAAGTTGAAATTGCTTGTGTCCATCGTCTAAAGTAGTGATTGCCTATGTGATTATGTTTAGGTGATGTTCGTAGTGTGATGGGTGTACTGCACTTTGTGTGAATGTTCAGGACGAGGTCCTGTGGGAAATTATAGTTATATACCATATGTCTAGGCATAAAAGCGGGGACAAGATCCCGTGGGAAATTATTTATTTGTATACTAGGTGTATAAAGGTGTACGGTGATGTCGTGTCTAGACTAAGTAGTGAGTCATCCTAAACTAGTGGTACGACCCGTATGGGGTATGACCGTGTGAACTCTGTGCGAGTATGTGATGACGTGTGGCAGGGGCTACCGTTGAGATAAATAGGAGGTGGGGTTCAGGAGTTTGTGTGACTATAAATGATGAGGTCATATCATATGCACGTAGTTTTGCTCATGTCTAGGTAGTTGTGGGTACACTTTGTGCGTGTTAGAGAGTTGGGTATGATAGGTTTGTTAGTATGACCTGGCATTATGTGTCCTTGTATGTAGTCATGCATAGAACGGGTGGTTGGTGTACTCGGGCATAGTATTTCTATCTTGACGTTTCTCTCGACGTTGATACATCGAGGTGATGTGAGGAGTTTTGACCGTTTCTAGACAATCGGTGAGGTGCTCTTATGAGATGCCCATGCCTATATCTCGGGAATTCGGAGCACGAACCCAATGAGTGGAGCTGTGAGAGTTGATGCTGAAAGTGTTACGTGGACGCTTGATTGGAAATAGTTATGATGTGATCGAGATGACGACGCTGAAGATTCCAGCACGGAGTGAACGAAGGGACGGTAAGGTCCCCATGGAATACGTTCCATAGAAGGAATTCTGTCAATGAAGGATACAAGGGAAAGGGGAATGTTTTCTCTGAACAGGGCAAGGGTGGTTGAGACTTGTGATAAGAAGGATTTCATGTTCGCATTTAATGAATGAGACGCAGTCGGTGATCGCGTGGAAACGATAAAGCAGCGACGAGGAAAGTGGATGGGAGAAGAGTAAGCGCAGGATTGCACATAAGTGACTTGAAAGCAAATGCCTACGCTGGTACGCATATGACTAAGTAAAAGGGGCAGGCTCCTGCGGTGTCACACCTCCAAATTTATTCACTTACTAAATAAATAAATAAATTAAGGTTGCAACGATTGGTAACATTACACTACAGCGGAAACTGAAATAGAGACTTATATTGTGACACCCGACAAATTCCAGTTAGCTCCGTTAACTCAAACTCCATTATCCCACACTAACTAAGTTAGCCCAGTCAACTCAATTAACTCAGTTTTAAACCACAAGAACTAGTTCTGCCAAAATCCCAAATAAATCCACTTAAACTATAGGGACTAATTCTATAATAAACCCAAACTCAATCCCTTTGACTTTTGAAAGTCAAAATCAACTTCTTTGGTCCGAATTCATGATCAATACTTCAAATCTGTTACAATTCGTAACTGAAATGTGTGTTGATGGCATTATCGATCATCATTGCAACATTTAACATTATCATTGAGTACGCATTAATCCAAATTATGAACATTAAACCCGTAACCCGTAACCGTCAACCCCTCTCAACTAGACTATCGAATTCGATCATTTGAATTACCATTTCGTAAGAAAACACCCTGCACACGATAAACGAACTCCTCTGAAGCATTTTCACATTCCAATTTGATTGGAGAAGCAGCCGGAGACGCCGGAGAGCAACCCGTCGAGGCCGCGACTGAGTTTTAGTCGAACTCCATCAATCCGACATCAATTTAGGTAATTGAACACACCCCTATATTCGTTTTCACCTCTATAATGAAAGCCCTAAACTAATTGGGGTTTATATCATCGATTTAAACATGAACATATATCTAGGGTTCATATGAATCCGGTTTAATCGAGTACTGATCTAAACGCAACCTCAATCCAATTAAATTACATGAACAAATTCTCCATCACCTACTCTTTGAAAGCTCCATGAATCCAACCACTTTCATTATCAGATCGACTAATTTGATTTCGTGTTCTAAAGCTAGGGTTTCGGCCTTTCAAACAGGAATTAAACGATCTTATACTTAATGATTTTGCAGTTAAACTTCACCACAGATTCGTATGATTCTAATGAACAAAACCCCTATGTTATCTTGGCTAATCACGATTGAAAATGTTGGATTTGGGACTGGTTCTTGATTCGAATTCGATAGGGGAAGGAACTCAGGGGAGTTTCTTGTTAAAACGAATCAGAACCGAGTATTGGATGGAAGACCCTAGCGGGCGTGTTGGTTAAATCGTTGGTGTGGTGGGGAGGAGAACCGGGTTCGAGTCCCTCCACCCCTGTTTTGTTTTTAAATCAGTTTTTAAGAATCATTTTCAAAATAAAAACTTTCCCTATATTATTATAATAATATATAAATACGTTTTAACCCCGGAAAACACCCGTAGGCTCGGGATTAGATTTTTAACTCATTTTATGTGTTAATTGCATATTAAAAATAATAATAATAATATAATTATTGATATTATTTCCTAAACTATTGTTTAATCCATAAAAGCACACAAACAATTATGTTATATTATTAGTTCGTGTTTAGTGACGTTTTGAACATACCACATTTATAATAAACATTAAATTAAGGATTTCCTAAATTCCGTTGACAAACATCTATTCATTATTATTAAGTATGTTTTAGGACACCCGACTTTTTTCGAATCGTCGTCACAAAATCCTATGTGTTCCTAACTGTCATAAATCCTATTCTAGGGCATTCGTAGATTGTCCGCGTGCAATCCATTTATGGTTTCTATTTGCATCCTTGTGTGGTGCTAAATACTACGCTTACACAACTCAGGCGAGTTTCATGACCCCTTTTTACTGTTTTAAACTAGGGGGAGAAAACTTGACGCAAACACATGATTACTGTAATTCTTATATTATCACTTTTTAAGACTAAGCGTAACACTCTATCATGAAAGTCCTTAAACATTGAACCGTTTAATATGAACTTAGCGAGGTAATCTTGAGTAGTACTATTGGGTTTGACAAACCCCACCCGCGTTAGTCACGCTAACTCGATTGGAGGTCAAACGGGTGTAATATTGACCTAAACACGTCGCCATTGTTGATATACATGGTGGAAGACATTCAAACATTACAAACAGTCAGCTTCGGTTGCGAGCGCTTTAGTAAACATGAACATAGGTTAGCTACCTATTGATATATATATTGAATGTACATAATCTTGCAAACACTGTTACAAACTGAAACCTATGAACTCACCAACCTAGTGTTGACACTTTTCTTACATGTTTTCTCAGGTCGCTAAGCACAGGTGCACACTTAGGACATGCATTGGAGTCCTATTTTCATGGAAAACATTTATCAAAAATTAAACTATTTATCCGTTTTATTAGACTTAACTTTTAGGCGCGTTTGTTTTGCGCATTGAATACTTTATTTATCGCTTCCGCATTTACTCTGAACATTTATGGTATTATTTAAACTCATATAGTGTCGTTTGATGTAACTAATGACTGAGATCCTGGTTTGTCACACGCCTCGCGGTAAATCCCCGTTAGTGGATTTTAGGGGTGTGACATATATGGTTTCGAACACCTTTACATACACTAAAATGAAATGGTACATTGGCCTAGAACCGTATAGTTCAAAATCGACTTGAGGTTCGACAATCATGCGTCTTTGGCTTCTAAGGTTTTAATCCAAGTGGCTAGCCTATTGCAACCGTGCCATGGCTATGAATTACCTGAAAAACATACTTAAAAGTGTCAACACAAAGGTTGGTGAGTTCACAAATTTAGTTGTCTCAATGTAAAGTAGTTTTCCTTGAAAACGTTGATATCGTGTACATGGCCATAATATATAACCGTTTTCCTTGAAAACATTGAAAATATGTACACTACAATAATATGAAACAATTGTTCTTGAAAACATTGACTAAAACATTTGCACATGAATGAATGACAAAACCATTTATATGTAAACGATTGGCAAAACCAATTTGCATGAAAATGATTTGAAGTTTCAAGTATTAAAGTTTCAAGTATCTAAGTTTCAAGTATTCAAGTTTTCCTGTGCACAAAAACGTTTTCAAGTATCAAGTATATGCATGTGCACAAAAACGATTTCAAGTATACGTTAAATGAAACCATGTAATCTTATCAAGTTTTACCTATCAAGTTGACCCATCATAGCTAGCTAGGCATACGAAGTTTATTTTACATAGGTTTTAACCAAACCAAACACAGGTGTTTCGCCCCTCGCCCATTCCCCATGGGCTCACGAGTTAAGACATTACACAGTCATTGGACCATGCGGACCCTTGGTTAGCGCGACTAACCATGATTGGGAGTGTCAATCCCAATAGTACTATACATAATATCTCGGCTATACGAGTTAATGGTTAATAAAATTTTCACGTAGGGGACTTTACGAGCTCTTCCACGATTATCTCATGTAAACATAAATGGTCGGTCATGATTCCTTGTTTCTAACGTATAAAGCAAATATGTTTCATGTTTTCTCAAATGTATCAAGTAATGTTGTTCCCAAATGTATCAAACGATGATTTTTCATGTTGTATCAAACGACGATGTTTCCAAATGTATCAAATGATGATGTTTCATGTTTTCAAAGGTGTTATGCAACTATGTTTCTCCCTCGATGTTTCTAAAACATTTTAAAGTAAAAAGGGGGCAGTGAACTCACCCGATGAGCTTTCAATGTGTAAGTTCTAGCAAGGCCGATGTGTATGCAAGACTGTCCTAATCGTGACCTAAATAGTGACGGTTATCTTATGATCTTAAAATTTAGTGTCGACATACAAGTCGGTAATGTAAAAAGTCCATCCAATATGTTAGACTAAAAACGTAAGTGTCATGTTTAGAAAATGTGACCCGACGAACCGTTGGTGACTTGACTTTGAGTTTCATGTTAGGTATATAGGTTTAATCATGAAATATGTACAAGTTTGATGTTATACGTATAAATATGTGTCCACAAGTTGTTATATATATATATTTCGTGTTAGGGTAAAGATAGGCATTTCTCTTAAACCGTGTTATCAAGGTAACCTTAGTTTGTCGGAATTTCCAGAATTTTAGGTCGTTCGTGCGTTGTCCTTCTGATTAATCAAACGAACTCGTTTAGTCACGAAATTTAATACCAAGATACCTACATATATTAGGGTTATGAATCACCAATTTATGACATGTTTAAGTATTTTTAAAAATTCATTTGGACAACAGGGGTCAGTAGTGTTCATTTTTAGAGTACCTTGGGAATTTCTTTTTAGTTGACTGATTTAAGCCCATTTTCATGAACCGAGACCCTACTAATTTTGTTTTATACTTAAAATACTGACTTTAGAAAGTGGAATCAACTTATTTGGACTTGTCATGACCAAGTTATGACCTTCAGAAGTGACATAAAATTTCTACCGAAAATGACAGCCTTGATACCTTTTCTCGTCGAGCCATTTTGGTGCCTCAAAACTCAACAAACTTTTGTGAAAACACTTGAGTTGGATTACTGACTCTTTATACTTGATTTTAGACCAAAAATTCGACAATTTTGGGAGAGCATGGACCAAGTTATAGCCTGGTAAAGTCGGTTTAAAATTCTGCCAGCTCACTGTTTAGGTTCTATAACACTCAATTTCAACAACTATTCCACTTTTGTACTTGTTTTGGCTCTTGTTTACCAAATGGTTGATGTTTAAGTTAGATATGACATATTCTAAAGTCCATTGTCCAGATTTGTTCATCCCAACCACTAGATCCATGAGTTTTTAAAAGAAATTTTTGTTTAAAAGATTTAAATCATGCTTTAAGCTAGTTTTTTAGCATTATTCTTTTGGATGGAGTTTTATGCATGACAACAACTTGGTGCTAGTAAAAATGAAGAGGAAGACGATATATAGAAACTCACAACAAGTAGGATAAAAGAAAGAAGTTAGAAGGAAGTTCCAAGCCCAAAAACCTTGCTACACCTCTTGATATTCTTGAAAGCAGTTGATTTGTTGAATTCTTGGATGGAGTTTGAGTCAAGATGAGGGTATGTGTGTTCTTGAGGGTGAGTCATGAATGGGGAGGGAGAGAAAAGAGGTTGAGTGTGGATCTTGTGAAGAAGGTGAATGATAGGAGTTAGTAGTAGATTGAAGTGATATATAAGAAATGAAAGGGTATGTTTCATGTACCAAAAGTCAAAATATGAAGAAATTGGTGTGTGGGTGGGTCCCAAAATCTTGTGCCGAGATTTTTGGTCAAAGGGGAGTGGGTGGGGTAACTTAGGTGGTTAGATGGTTGGTTAGTGTAGATATTTAGGTCATTAGGCATATTAATCATGATTAGGGTTTGAAACGGTGATTTAACTCGATTTTAGGTTTTTTAATGAAATCTTAAATTATAGTTAACTAGTTTATGACTAGTTTAGTGAAAAACACTTAATTCATGTATTGTATGGATTATAGATATGTTTTATTGCGTGTAGTTACGTTCAGGATTGACGGTAGGCGGTGAAACCTTCGATTTACGTCGTTACGATTCGTTTTACGAAATGTGGTCTTTAAAATATATATTTAAATGTATAAACATATATTTCATGTATTATGGATCTTTGGACATTTAGGTTAGTCACTAACATTCGCATTAGTCGAGTTTTACGTAAACCTGACAAGGTAATTCCTAAAATTACCAAAGTATGAAATGAATCAATGCATGGCTTTTGCTAGAATTTAGGAAAAAATTCATACAGTTACGTCAATCAGGAAACTTGAAAATGTAAACGCGTTTATTTTATGTACGGATATTGCTCTGGAAATGTTGGGTGTCATATTCTCCCCTCGTTAAGTAGTTTCGTCCTCGAAACTTAGTTTAAGTTAACCTTTAGGATTGATTTACTCTATCCAAATGAGAGTCTCGTATTCTTAGTTCGTTCCTAGATCATAGGGAGAATTTTAGATTCAATCCAACTAGTAGTCGGTAATTGAAGGTAAAGCGAATACCTCACCGACTAACGATATTGGACGTGTAAGGATTTTAGGTATTATAGTATAATGTAACAGTGCATCGGCGCCGCTGAACATTCGTTATCTCAAACAAGCGAATTTAGGAAAGTTCTTTGAATAAATTGCCAAGAGAACGACGTTGGCTATACCCTGAAGGGATAAAATCATTGTCAGAGTCCCATGAACAAAAGGGATTACAATCAGTAAGGTCACCTCTATATAATGAGTGAGTAATTAAAAGGTTCTCTGATTGATGTGAACTAATAAAAATGGGTTTCATTATGTTGTTACTCTCATCAGAGTGGAACCGTACGATAATAATCATTGGTAATGAAAAGGAAACGGTGCATTCGTGCACGTGAAATTATGAAGGTATGTGGGCTCATACTCTTTATTCATATACGTGTTCTAACGCACGAGGACCGGATCATGATAGAATTTAAAAGAAAATGTTGGAAGCCCAGTAAGATATGTCCGATGATTTGATGAGATGTTCGGGATTTAGTTCAAAATCCGATACCTGACGGTTTCTCGCATCCGGTTAATGCCTTGATGCATTCAATATTTCTAGAGCAAAAGGTTCAAGCTGGCATTTCATTTGTCAAATCAGTATGTGGTTTAAATTGTTTCAATTGAG
This sequence comes from Smallanthus sonchifolius, assembly GCA_023525975.1. NCBI lineage: Eukaryota > Viridiplantae > Streptophyta > Magnoliopsida > Asterales > Asteraceae > Smallanthus > Smallanthus sonchifolius. The sequence continues at coordinate 108,439,652 of CM042021.1, forward strand.
TTCTAGAAAATAACATCTAAATATGCTATTTCTTTTAAATAAGATGGAATGGTTTAGGGGAACCGTTAGTAGTTGTCTAGGTTGTAAAGACCAAAAATATAATAGGCTGACGCATCAAAGAATCACCGAGTTGTTTAGAAGTTTGAAAGACGGATATTGGAAGAAGCAAGAAAGTATGCAGCAGCATACTTCATCTGGCAGCATACTTCATGGCCAGCAGCATACTTCATCCAGCAGCATACTTGAAGTATGCGGTTCCCGGCAGCATACTTGAAGTATGCGGTCCAGGCCCAGGCCCACCGAATACTTTTGTCTTGGTTATAAATAGCTTATCTTGTAACAGTATTCAGGTTAGACAAGTTGGATGACTGAGACAGTCAGAGGGTGGGACTAGTTAGACAGTTTAGACGAGTTGCTGAGCGACATTTGTATTGTTTTTCAGTGGTTTATCAATATACGAATCGTTTGACAATCAATTGAGTCTCGTCCTTATTGTTTGTACCTACAAGTCACATGTCGAGTCTGTTTCCGCCAGGTTCAACACGTCGTTGAGTCCGTTGATTGAAGATCCTCAGGAATCCGGACCTTACATAGGTAGTGAATTAGACAGCTAAAATATGGAATGAAGTTTTATAAAGATATGATTTCCTGAGGTCGGCTTTGGTTTTGTCAAGTCTCATTACGGGTAATTCTATTACGAATATGATTCGTAGCTTGGTGTAGATTGCTCTCTTAATGAAATAGACGTCGAACCATAACTCGAGACAACGAAAATCTCACATTAACATTGAATCGTCAAGATTTTTGTTGTTAATTGTAACATCCCAAAAATCTCACATTAACGGTGAAAGGGACGTCAAACGTAAAGCTACGAATGGTATAGGTAATGAAACATGATACCAAAAGCTTAACATGGGAGATAGGATTTAAAAATAATGAGTTGGGATGAAGTTCAGTTAAGAAACGTGACCTAAGAACTTAACCGGATACGAAACGGAAAGACTATTCGCCCGGAAATAGCCCAAAACTTCATATAGGCAAATCCAGAGCTAAAAAATGAGTTTCGGAAGCCATAATATATGAAACTTGGGTGCCTCAACAAAGAGAATTTGAAAATGAAGTCATAACGGACCGTAACATAGTGTAACGGTCCGTCACGAACCCCCCAGAAGCCATAACGGACTGTCACGCCGTAAAATCGTGAAAACGCACCATTCTATGCCACGTATCACTGACTCATCCAACCCTAAGGCCATGACGGACCATCATGAGCCGTGACACTCCGTTACGTGGTCAGAAAGTGCTTGGAGGCCAAGAAAACGGTAACGAACCGTCACCAACGGTAACGGTCCGTTACGGGATTAGAATTTTGCCTATAAATAGTTAGAGCTGGCCGTTCACTTGGAAACATCACACACACAAACACTATATACACACATACAATCTGGATAAGATTAGAAGACCCGGTGCGACACGTTTAAGTGCGAGTGCAGTGCGTTGAGAGTACGGTTCAGATCTAGAGAGACGTTTAAGTGAGGAACGAGCGTAGGAAACCACCCGAGATTATAGTAAGTACACTGGACCCGTACCTTAGATAAATATTTATGTGAATTATGTGAATATGTGTTATGTGCTATGTGTGGAACTAAGGTACGGGGTAATGGGAATTAGTCTAAACACTAAACGAGAATAATGGAGTAGCCACGACGTATCAAAGGGGTGGTAGATACGTCGCTGGTACTTCCTATATATAAATCTCTTGGTGCTTTGTGGTGATACCATTATGAATGTTTAGGGGTATAGAATAAAAGACAATAATAAAAATGTAGTAAACGAACGGGAGATCTTTCGACCGGTATGTAGTTATCTGACAAACGAAATATTCTGTCTAAGGAAAGAGTGGTGTATAAATCCCTCCTGGACCCGTCACTCTTTCCTGGGAACATCTTTGTTGGAGGTACTACTCTGGAAAGATAATCATCCCAGTTTACAATATATGATAAGTATGAATAAGGGAATGCTTAATTCTAAATAAATGAATATCTGTGATATATTATAGGGGTGGTGGGTACGCCGCTGGTACACCCTATATATAAACCTCTTTAATGCGTCATAGAGACACCTTTACGAGGAATTAGGGAAAGGATGGGATAAAAGTATGAGGAAGTCATGCAATCAAATAAATGATGAGAAATGCTTAATCTTAAGCAAAGGAGTATTCATGAGATGTTAAAGGGGTGGTGGATACGTCGCTGATACTTCCTATATACAAACCTCTTTAACATAACATGACGAAACCTTTGTAAGGGATTAGAGCAAGAGTTAAGATAAAAGCATAAAGAGATCATGCCACTAAATGAGAATTAGATGGGAAAGCTTAATTCTAAGTAAAGGAGTATTTATGGGACGTTAAAGGGGTGGTGGATACGCCGCTGGTACTACCTATATATAAACCTATTTAACGTAACATGGAAAAACCTTTATAAGGAATTATAGCAGGGATGAATATGAAAGTATGACAAGAGGTCATGCTATGTGTACGAATATGTAATATGTGTCAAATGTGAATATGTGAATGCATGATAGATGATCATGCTATATGTGTATATATGATGGAAACGAGTCTAAGACTTAAAATAGAATAACGGAGTACTCACGAAGTGTTAAAGGGGTGGTGGATACGCCGCTGGTACTTCCTATATATAAGCCTCTTTAGTGAATTGTGGGGAAACCGTTATGAAGTTTTAAGGTGAGGACTGGTTGGGAATACAAAGGGAGGCTATGAGTATATGATACTCATGATCCCAATAAAAAGAGATGTCCAGCCTACGGGGCGGGTCTCAATGAGAAAAGAATGAATGAGTCTTCGTGACAAATGCAAGGGGTCTATACTAATGAGTATAAGGACCTTGCCAATATTTTGACCGGAGGTAAGTCCGAAGATGGTCGAGAGGGGGTTAGCACACCCATGAATGAATGAAAGGAAAACTCTGACAGGAGGTACGTCCGAAGATGGTCGAGAGGGGGTTAGCACACTCATTAAAATATACGAATGACGTGACCGGAGGTACGTCCGAAGATGGTCACGAGGGTGCCGAGAGCCCGAAAAACTTGAATAATAAGAACCTAAAGGGTTCATAAAAAAATGAACGATGCAGTGTACTTACTTAGCGTAAGCTAATTCAAAAACGTTTTCCAAACACTGCAGGAAATAGGCACGTGGAATGAAGCTTCTTAAGACTTGTGTACCATCCACGATTTTCTGGCATTATTTTATTTTATTTTAGATAATAATGACACTTCATTTCAATCCCGTACTTGCCCGACACAACATGTCATAATATTTATTAAGTAAATCAAAGATTCAATTTGTAAGTTTAATGAAAATGGAAATTTTTTCTTTCATAAAATACTAATAACTAGATTTTTATAAAATCTAATAAAAACAATTTTTGTAAGTAGTTAAAAAGAATTTAAAACAAATAAAATTTAGTTTAAACCCATTTAAACTCCTATGAATCCCCTTGAATTCGAATTTGAACTCCCATTTGGACCTTTCAAGTTGGACTTTTTCCATGATGTTGAACCCCCCCTAATTTTGACTTTCTAAGTCAAACCCGTCGACAAATCCAACTCAAACGTTTGAATTTGAAGCTGTTAATGCTTGAGAATCATGATTAGACGTTACTCGACCAGAACCGAGTGACATTGATGAGCCAATTCAACCATAATCAAGTGCTTGAACTTGAACCATCCCGAAACCGTCCCATGATCAAACCCGTATTCAATTCGAGCGTTTTTACATGAAATTGAATCCATATAACGCGGCCCTCACCTTCGCGACACCCCTTGGACACTTCCTGATCTCTCAGACGCATCTCAAAACCTCTAGAACTCGAATCCCAGCCGAGGAATATCGGACCTGTCCACCCAATCGTTCTCGATCATCCCCCACCCATTTCAAGTAATTCTTACATCTTCAGACTCGTTTTTATATAGGGAATGAAAGCCCTATGCTTTCGTGATCAATCGTTGGCTAATCGGACCAATTTGGGGACTAGGGTTTACGGGTTGGGTGATTTGGGGAAGAAGGCGGGTTAGGTTTGGTTTTTAAGTGATTTAACGAATGGGTATTAATCAAGGCATATGCCCAGATCCACCGGTAAAACCCTTGACTCATACAGGAAAGGTCGCGGGTTCGAGTCCTTGCCCCACACCTTTTCCTTTTTGCACGTGCTTCTGCCCTGAAACCCGGCCCCATTCCCGTTCTTGTTTAAAATCCTAAGAACCCAGAATTAGGACACTACTGAGCCAATGGACTAGTGGTTGCGCGCTTATGGCCACCCAGAAGCAACCCGGGTTAGATCCCGGCCTTTGGCATTTGTTTTTAAAACCCGATTTTTACATATATTATCATTATATAAAGCTTATTTTATAAACATATAAAACTCAGATCAGTTCTATTATTTTTATATTGATAAGTTTTGAGGAAAACAATTTCATTATCATTCTTAGGTTAAAAATCTAATAAACTAAAATTTATTAAATTTACCTGTTTTAACAAAGTAATATTTAAAAATAATTGGTTTATAATTTATAGTTGGAATATAAAAATAGTTATTTTTTTAAAACCCATTTATTTCGTAAAGAGTTATTCACCTTTTATATATAATCTAATCTTTTATATAAAAATATTTAAAGCACCTTGCATGCTCTTAATTAATTTGGTTAACTATTAAATAAATTAGAACATTATTTTTATTTATAAAAATATGCTTTTATTACTAATTAAGCCAATCATTTTTATGTAACTTATTGGTTCATAAAAAAAATCAAACTACATAAATTTTATTTATTTGTTTATGTAGTTAATTAATACTTTCTCATCAAATTATTATCCATTTATTTATTCATTAATTCGTATATTTACAGACAAAAGGAACATTAATTATTTATACAGTTACCTATTTACAAAACAAATGAAGTCAATTATTTATTCTGATACATATTCAAACATCAAAACAGTTATCTATCAAGATATATATAATCATTATTTAGAGCTCGAAACAATTATTTTCTTATTTAACTAAGGAAAAACCCCCAATCTCTTGTACTTTAGGACCTCCTTTAAGCCTTGTGAACCCATTATTAATGCACTTATACTATTAAATCATAGGTTAATCTTGAGTTTAGCCAGACCTTTTGTGTAACAACAACAAATTGTGTGATATTCAACTACCAATTTGCAAGGTGAGTTTACATAGCCTCTTTTTCACTTTTACATCTTTGGGGTGAAACATGATTACATTCAAACTACGTACAATTATTCCAATTCAAACATTTTGATCATGTGTGCAATTTGTGCCTTATGCTTGTTCACTATTTGTGCAAACAACATTTACTTACTTTTTATGCATACTGCAAGTGCAATCATTAACTTTGTACAAGCCGACGGTATACAATGATAGATCTGTTGAGTCTGACCAACCCACCCGGTTAGGGTGATTGTTGCCGAAAACACTTAAGGATAACATTTTTGTTATGCCTATCAGTCACAAGGTTTGACTGTGCGCCCCAGTTTAAACTATAGTGGTTCTCCATAATTGTCTTATTAAACCATGCTTCATTGAATTGTAAACAAACTTTTAAAATTACTTGTGGTGTCAAAACCTATGTATGCTCACAAACTATTTTTAGTTGACCTTGTTTTCATCATGTTTCAGGTACTAGTGTATGAGATCATATGCAAGATACTACATATAGGATTTGGACCTAGTGATCAAAGAATTTGAACATGTTGATGTATTTGACTTTTGATTGTTGATGGAACTTATGTAATGAAACCTGATGCAATTAACATATGAAATATTAGCTTGATCATGTGCTTATGAACAGTCTACATGTCCCGCCCCGACATTTTTCGCCGTCAGTTGGGGTGTGACACCTGGCTGGTCGAAGTTGAAGAATCCCTCTGTTACATAATGTAATAGTTTATGTAAAAACCATATTTCTAATAAAATATATCTTTATCACTTTAGTGATACGGTTTTGAAAAATCTGGGACCTGTTTTTCGCATTAAACTCTAATAAGATAATAATGAATAAGTAGGATGTTTCATGTTGGTATTAGAGCACGGTTTGAGGGATTTGAGTATCGGAAGGATACTTAAACTCAAACAACAAATTGCTCATGATATAAACAGGGATTCAATCCGAGGCCGTCCGAGGAAGCAGGTATGTTTAAAATTCTAGTGCTTAAACATAAATGTGTGAGTATACGTGGGCTGAACTTTGTATGAGATAAGCTACATATGATAGTTGGGAGTATCATGATGCGTAACATACATTGCCTTATACCTGGCCAGTATTGGAGCAAATGTATGGGACCCCATGATATCGCAAACATCATATGATAACTTATTTCAGCAGATAGTAAGCCGAGAATGTGATTATACATGATTGAAATGTATAAGTGAATGTGAGTATGTGTAAATGTATGAAGGGGGCCTTACGTAAAAACCTAGAATGCTTAATTAGGGTTAGAATAGTATGAGGCCTGTAAATATGAAACCCTATACTATAATTAGGGTGAACGAGCGAGTGATTAAACAAAATTCGTATATCAGCAACAATGGCTGAATGTCAGAACAATGAAGTACGCGACGAAGGGAGGCACGGGAGAGCCGCGTCTCCACTTCACGATAAAAACGAAGTAGAACAGGTCTCGGAGAATATCTGGAGACAGATTATGTTAGAAGTAAGGAAGGTGTTCGATGTAAACCTCCCAATTATACAAGCAGAACTGCGAATTTCACTAGACAGCTGGTTTGAGAATTATAAGGAGATAGGGAAATCACATAATAGAGAGGATATAAGTTCTAAATCAAACCGATGCACGTATAATGATTTTATGACATGCAAACCGATGGAGTTCAAGGGAGCCATTAATCCCTTAGAGAGTCAAAGATGGATAGCTCCAATGGAAACATCGTTCAATACTTGTCATTGCAGTAAGGAGGACCAAGTAACCTTCGCCACCAACCAACTCAAAGAAAGAGCTGACGATTGGTGGGGCGTAGTGAAGAGAGTAAAAGGTAGAGATAAGATCAAAGAAATGAAATAAGAAGAATTGAAGGATATCTTTCTGAAGCATTACCGCCCACGAGCGGCAATAGACAGAATCACTGAGGAATTCCTTCAACTCCGTCAAACAAATGAATATGTGGACGAGATTACTGCATTTTATTCGATAAAGCAGTATCTGTCCTGCTTTGTTAACAACTATTGAAATGTGGATGACACGATACCATCTTATTCCGAAAACAGAAATTAGAAAGTTCATTCATCCCTCCAAGTGCGCAAACTTGGAGGATATGATTGATTGGGCTCGAGAAGGAGAAACAAAGCTTAAGAGACAGGAAGAAGAAGACAGGAAGAGAAAAGGAGAAGATTATCCATCTCCTATGCCTCTTAGAAGAATTAAATTTAGGAGACCTGATAGTGATTTCTCTCAAAAGAAACAAATAAGCGACCGTGAAATCTGTGGGAGGAGGCATCCTAGAGAATGCTGGTTCAAGACTCTAAATTGTAGCAAATGCGGGAAAGTTGGACACACTGCAATACAGTGTATGAGTTCAACTAGACTATGCTACACTTGTTACAAGCCAGGACATTTCAGCAGAGAATGTCTTGAACTACAATCTCAGATTGAGAAGGCCGGTGAAGGGTCAAGAACAACATATAATGAAATCAAGAGGATCGAGGCTCCGAAACCAAGAGGTAGGGCTTTCCAGATCACAACCGAGGAAGTGAAAGATGTCCCTGACATCGTATCAGGTGCTTTCCTCTTGAATTCCCCACCTGCTTATGTTTAATACAATTTGGAGGCTAGTCGATTATTTATTTCATTAAGATCTGCGAACTCTAGTAACTTCAATAGAAGTAAGTTGGCTAGGGCATTAGAGGTTAAAACCGCGAGTGATAGAAACTGCGTAATAACCAAAATATGCCGAGATTGTAGACTACTAATAGAAGGAGGAGAGTATCTCGTCAAGAATTCAATTTGAACATTAGAGTGGACTAGTTATCTTCGCATACTATGACGATTATATACAAATCAAAATATTATACGATTCACGACTGATATGCCCTAAATTTTACATGTTTTGCATGCATAATAATCCCCATATTATGGTACTAATTGATTAAAAGCCTTGCAATTGATACTTAAAGCGTTAATATTTCATAATTGGAGGTTATTCGGTGTCCCAAGATAAGCAGAGCAAAAACCAGCTTAAAACATGAAGAAATCAATCTTTTTGAGGACCAAACCCGAGCATTGACCCCAAGAAGTTAAACCAGGTCAAAGGAAGTCAACACAAGCAGCTAAAAGACAAAACAGAAGGCAAGAAGGGGATCCACGATCGTGCATCCCATTGCACGACCGGGTAATGCCCAACTTGCTCTCCAAGGGTCTAGTACACTGTCTCGTGTACCCTGTTTGATTCCCGAGGTGTTTGCACACCCGTGCAATCTAATGCACGGCCGTGCATTGCTCATTTTGAGGCCTATAAATAGATGTCTTGTGTTCTTCATTCCACACACCTCAATACACCCATCCATACCTCAAGAACACACCAGAAAGAGTTTATTTTGTAGTTAGAGTAAAGAGTAGAGAGTAGAGGGGCTCTTCCTCCTTGTTCCGAAATAGGGGAGCCTACGAAACTCAGCGTTATGCTAGTTAGTATGGCCATTCGTGGCTAAACTCTTTGTATTGCTAGGGTGAAGATGATGTTTAGTGCATGTTAATGTTTGACGTATTAATCTAGTGGTATGTATATGTCTTTAATTATTCGTCCTTAAAGCCACCATTTGGTGGGCTTTTATTATTGTCTAAATCCGTCTTTATATTTGTGAGTGTTCTTGATTTTAAAGCGTAAGATCGTAAAACCTTTTTAATCAAACTTCTTTTGAAACTTGTACGTCTTTATACAAGCAGAGATTGATAAGCCAAGGCTTGGTCAACATTATTAAGGTCGTACGTCTTTATACGAACTTCTTATGCGACCAAGAATTGGTGAACTCATGTTGGGAACGATACGTCTTTATACTTGGTCCCATTGTTACACCGCCTCCTAGTGAGCAAAATATAATCACCCATTTAACCTTAATACAAAGCATTTACGTTCGATGTCTTAAACCAACCCGGAGATGACCATTCGAAGGTTTGAGGGTAACTGTTGTCCTTAACGGGAGGCACTACCATTTTAATTTAAAGATTTTAATTCGTGAATCAAATGTCGTGAGGACGAGGCTCTAGCGGTGACCCGGGTCACAAGTTTGTAGTAGTCATATCACTGGATTAGTCAACTTAATATTATCACGTACCAAGCGGATTCGATGCCCAAAGCAATACTCTTCGTGACCTGATCATTTTCAAGATATTTACTTTTCTGCTATTTACATTCCTGTTACACACATTACGTACGTTTTTACTTTTCTGTTATTTACTTTACCGTTATTTACTTTTCTGTCATTTACTATCCTGCTTCACTAGTACACAAAACCCACTCACTAATTGATCCAGCTAAACGATAACAAAAGTTAATTACTGGAACTCGCCTGTGTCCATTTACTATCCTTTCTCTCCATGGAGAAGTTTAGTATTCACGAAGCTGAGTTTAGGAAGCAGAAAGCAACTCTTCAGTCCATTGAGACGCAATTAGGACAAATTGCGAAACTTCTATCCGCAAGACAACCATGATGCCTCCCGAGTAATATTGAAACCAATCCAAAAGCAAATGTAAGTGCTATCACTCTTAGAAATAGCAAGGTTTATCCAGAACCACCCATGCCAGAAGAAGTTCAATCATCATGGAGAGAAATATGGAAGAGGCGGTAAAGAGGACCAACCATTGTGTCGCTCTTATTGAGAGATTCCTTCCGAAGAAACTTTCAAATCCTGTAAAATTCTCTCTACCATGTTCTATCGGCCCACTCCCGATAACCTTCGCGCTAGCTGATATATGAGCAAGTGTGAATATAATGCCATATGTCATGTTTAAAAGACTAAAAATTGGAAATTCACGACCTGTCAATGCAACTATTGAACTCGCGGATGGATCAATCAAATCACCTATAGGAGTCATTGAGAACTTACTAGTGAAAGTCGGCAAGTTTGTCTTCCCTGCCGATTTCATGGTTTTAGAAATGGGACCTGACTATTCCGTACCTTTGATTTTAGGTCGTCCATCTTTAGCTAATGCCCGAGCCGTCATTGACATGAATGAAGGAATTTTGACACTTCGTGTCGGAAAACAATCAGTGACTTACAACATCGGAGGAAATGAGTGCTTATCCAGTGATCCCTTTGAAATTGCACAATTCATCGATACTAATCTCGACTACCAGCTAAGGAAAGCCAAAGAATTCAAAAAAGGAAAGAAACTAGATCTTGGCAAGTATTTTGACAACACTAACTGGATCGATGAGTACTTTGATAAGCTACCAAAACTGAAGGACTTGAATGAAGGAACATGAGATACGGTGGAAGTCGATGGCTCCCACCTGAAAAAAGAATGATGAAGCACGTACGGGTCTGGCCAACGACCCTTAAATAAACGTGGCGCTTCCGGGAGGCAACCCGATGATCATGAATAAATTGAGAAGTTGGTGCATACGGCAGAAAGCATGGACCTCAGGTTTGGTTTTTCAAGTTTAAGTTTCTATTACTTCAGCCTCCAGGTATGCCTTCTCGATACTAGGACATTAGTAGATTAACTACTACCTTTTATTTTTCTTATCTGCTTTTATGTTTTCCTTTATGTGTCAGGTAGAATAGCATCACCAGATAGTCTCTCTACTTCTTTGAGGAATCACACTCCATCTCTACAACTTGAGGAATCGAAAACCACATCAAATTTCTTTGAAATTCAATGAAGTCTTTGAAGCAACGTGTTGACAAACAGCTGATAGGCACAGCCTAACAGCGACAATCAGTTTTGGCCTTAGGTTATACACCGAATTGACCGGGGGAGTACCAGTTTCTTTTCTCTTAAGACTTCATGCATTTAAATTCCTGCATAGCATTCTATTATATGCATTTGTACATTGAGGGCAATGCACAGTTTTAAGTGTGGGGTGGAGAATTAGAGATTCAGGACTACTTGTAACCTCAAAGCAGTAAAATTTTAACTCGTGATTTTCTACTCATTTGACTAAAACATTACAAAACCCTACCTTTTGTAAAACCCGAAAAATTTTCAAAAATTTTAAACCTTAAAATCTAAACCTTTTTGAGTTCGCACCTAATTAAATAAAATGAATACATGACAAGTAGAAAAAATGGATATTATGCATAACAAATCATTATACCATATTCCATCCGTTTCCATGTGAGAATAATATGAGCCTTTTTCATAAGCATTATTATCATTATTTTTCGCATGCTCTTTCGTTTGGTATATTGAGTGTTTTTCGATCGAATTTTATGAATAATTAGAACTGTGTGACTTATACATATCAAGACCATGAACTAGTAGAAGTATGAAAGTGATTGAGACACCTAGGACTTTATTACCCCTATATTAGGGGTGTTCAAAAAAATCCAAATCCGAATATCCGATTGAAAAACCCGAACTTCCGAACCCGAAATATCTGAAAATTCGGATTCGAATTCGGATAGTAATTTAAGAAATTTTCGGATATCCGAAATATCCGAAAATTTTTAATTTATTTATTTAATTTATTAGGGATGTTTTATATTTCTGAAATGCAATAGGAGCCGTCCCCTCATTCTAAGTTTCTAACTTCACCCCTTTCCTCATTCAAACCCTAAATCCGAAATCGATAGTCGCCAGTTTCATAGTTCCAGATTTCATCTTCAATCGAACCCTAATTCCGGAGCTTTCTCCATCGCCACTTCCTGTTTTCATCTTCAGTTCTTCCATTGCCATTCGCCTGACTTCTACTTTGCCGCATGCCATCTTCAATCGAACCCTAATCGACGGACTTACTGAGATTTCTTCCACTTCGGAACTTCAAAGGCTGCCAACTCCGTTAAAAGATATGATTTTGTGCTTAGTTTTTTTGTTGTTGTCTATTTAGTGTTTACTGGCAACCACTAATAGGCTTGACTTTGTATTTATACTAAATATTGATTTGTGTATATACCGAAGAATGCTTTTATGTCTATTTAATGCATATAAAGTGTGAAACTTGAATTTATGTGTAATTATATTTGTATGTTCAAGATTCAATGTAATGGCTTTGAGTCTGTTACACTCTTTCACCTTTATATACACCCACTAATTGCTTCATCTGAGTTCTTCTTGCAAAATGATGTTCATAATTTCAGGTTGAAATTTTCGGATATCCGTTCAAATATCCGAATCCAAAATTTCGGATACGGATTCGGATAGTGAAATCTACTATCCGAAATTTTCGGATATTCCGCCTAGATAGCCATTTGACCTTAGCCTTTTCTTTTCTACTACCCACATTTATCAACCAATCAGCTTTTTGTAAACATCGATTCTTGGCTAACTGTCTTCGAAATAGAAAAATTATCCTATGTCGTTATTTCAAGTTTATTACCATTGAGGTAATTTTGGAAAGCATCTGTTTTACTCAAAAGAATTGGAGTATACAAGAAGGTAGATGTATTAGGAAGAAACAACCGAAATATCTGCAAGAAATTTATGGAAATATTATTTCAAGAAAATCGAGAAAAAAAATTATTGAAGAATTTGTCTTGATACAAAAAAAAAGAAAAAAGTAGAAAAAGAAGAAAAAGAAAAAGAGAAGTTGGTCTTTTACCGGTTAGACCTTAAAGAGTTGGATATGCATTCTTTTGATTTCAATTTGCTTTCTTGTATTCATTTCGCAAAGCCCGAATTACCACCTGAACTCCGAGATAATATTTTCAAAGCAACTAGTGATGTAAGAAAACGGTGGCGCAAGCAAGAACAACTGCCACCATTCTGCGGCTTGTCAAAAAGTGCCGCCAAAAGATACGAAAAATGTGTGAAGTGTGGCAACTGGAGTCACGATGAAAAGTGTAGCAAGAATCAAACTTATTCCCAAAATGAGTATATGCATCTGATCAAAGTAGGAGCTGTTAGGTTACAAGCCGAAAGAACTATACAGAAAGGCAGTAATGTGTGCTACAAAGTGAGGGAAGAGTTGGCATTGATGAAAGATCTTGGTCTTGGCAATCTGACCATAAACGAGCCCTTAGATTAGTTATACCCTATTGATCTGAGTACTGTATAGAGACCTGCTAGTATTTTCCATTTTAAGCCATTAAGTCGTAGCTGTGTGTTTCACTAAAGCTGTAGCCCTTCAAACCCTTTAAATCCCTAAAAATCCAAAAAGATTTTCATTTTCACCCTTTATTTTTATTTTAGACACATTACAACACTTTTAAAGTCCTCTTGATTCATACATACTACTTACTTAGTTGGTGGAGACTTGACGTGCATACACGCTTATGACCATTGCATAATTCGATTCGAACTTGAGTGTTCCACTTAACCTACATTATCTATACATATATAACCCTAGAGTATAGTGAACATTGTGAGGAGTGAAAGTTTATGCATAATTAAAGTTCTAGTAGGCTTGTCATGGATTCTATCATAGAAAAGCATAAAAATAGAATAAGCGACTCAAGAGTTATCCCGGAGTTTCCAACTACTTAGGGCTCCATTACCCTTGTAAAGTTTTTTAGTTATAGGTATAATCATGCATTAGATTGCTTGAGGACAAGCAAAGTTTAAGTGTGAGGTATTATGATATGCCCTAAATTATACATGTTTTGCATGCATAATAATCCCCATATTATGGTACTAATTTATTTAAAGGCTTGCAATTGATACTTAAAGCGTTAATATTGGTTATTCGGTGTCCCAAGATAAGCAGAGCAAAAACCAAACATGAAGAAATCAAGGTTTTTGAGGACCAAACCCGAGCATTGACCCCCAAGAAGTCAAACCAGGTCAATGGAAGTCAACATGTAACACCTGCCATAAAAATGTCCGAGAAATGCCAATGTCAAAACCTTAAGGGCTTATTGTATCTAAATTACATAAGTCTAGGGTTTAAAATGATAATTTCAGAAATTTAGTTGATATCGGACCGACTTCTAGTATCATATCGGTCCGAAGCGAACTAAGACCTAGATATCGGACCGAGGTAAAACCAAGTCGGATATCGGACTGACACCCTTATTCATATCGGTCCGAAGTGAACTCAGGTTGGATATCGGACCCATATCCACTCCTATATCGGTCCGCAATACATCGTATGTCGGTTATCGGACCGACATCATTCCATATCGGTCCGCAAATCTCCTCTCAGCCGTAATTTGTGGTGCTGACACGTGTCTAATGACTCAGCCCTAATGATGGGACATGGATTTGGATATCGGACAGACATGGTCCACAAATCGGTTCGATATAGTCGCCAAATATGAACGGTCTAATCAGATTGAGACATGTAGGGCTGACACATGCATGGCTGGATGTCGGACCGACATCCATAGCCATATCGGTCCGACATGGACCCAAATCATAGCCTATAAATAGTTGGACGATTTCGATCGATTTTCTCATCCCCAAACACGAATTCCACTCTTAAATCATTTTCCAGGCAATCCCTAAGACGGTCCCGACGATTCCGGCCCAACTCTCGCTCATCGTAGTTCCCGGACTAAGAAGAAAGGCTCGTAGAAGTGCTGTTACGCTAGAAAAATCAAGTTTAGAAGCTAGACTATAAGCTTTCGACTGTAGAGGCTCATTCCACTAAACATGGTGAATACTTTATCTCTCTTAAAACTTATGTTAAACATTATATTTACGAAAATGGCCAAATAAAGGTTAAGGGAGTAATGCTCAACGTTCACCTACGTGTAAACATTCGGGCCATAAGTATACGTAAAACTTGCAAGGGATACACGGGTCATGGGTGAAAGTCTCGGATCGTGGCTGGTACTTCCCTTTTTAACAAATGAGGAGACATGAGTCCCCGTTTTCATAAAGACATACTACTAGTGTATACAGTGATGCTATAGTCAGGACATGAGGGCCTGCTGAATGTGTAGCTTGAACATAAAGTTGTGATTGTCGAATTAATACTTGTTTGTGCCAAATGCTTTTTAGTGTCAAGATAATTGTATTCACCGGCGTTCGCGCTGACGTTTCATTTTCAAAATGTTTTCAGGAAATCAATAAAATGTGATGGAAAAGGGATAGGGCGGGCATATATGAGATCTGACCCATGAAATGAAAGGATGGAATGCACGTAGGATTCTCAGGCCTCATGTAAAGGGAAATCCTACAGAGATGAAAAGGAGATAGGACCAGGGAATTGATCAACCCTGAGTCGTACTATTTCCAATGGCTTAAACTTGTCCAAAAGAGACAAGGAATGTATTTGATTTCAACTCTGTTTTGTAATCAAATGAAAGGGTGTTTAAATCCCTATGTTTATGAAAGTAAATATTAAACTTTTGTCTTCCAATTGAGTTTTGATATTTACAAACACAACCCTTGAGGTTGAAAGAAAGAAGAAACGATCCTTTTTTAAAAGACTTCCGCTATGTTTTACAAAAACTCTGAAATCAAAGTCAAGAAGATACCAATCGGGCTCGCACACGTCCAGGGGGTTCCTGAGGCGGGGTGTGACAAGGTTGGTATCAGAGCCACAGGTTTTAGCGAATTAGATATTTGGAAATAGTCTCTGGCTTTAACCATTATTGCTTTTAAGATAAGAAAACAAGGTAACTTTCTGACCGGCATGTAGTTATCTGACAAACGAAATGTTCTTTCTAAGGAAAGAGCGGTGTATAAATCTCTCCTAGACCCGTCGCTCTTACCTGGGAATATATCTGTTGGAGGTACTACTCTGGGAAGATAATCATCCTTGTAGATCTTTAGTTAAGATAAAGATACGAGCCTTAGTATCTAAGTCTTGACCAAAATAAGATAAGTATTAATACTTTAAGATTGTAGATGTCAGGAGATAATTCCGTTCCTATCTATTATGACCCCAATCGTCCGATTAAACAAAAATCCCCGGAATACCATCCACTGGGTTCACAAATGAATCCTATATCGTCACCCTACTATAACGACGATCCATTCGCCATACTCCCTGACCATAACTCTCCCGAATACCACCCTCAATCGTATGATTCTTCTAGCCAATGGATGGATGCTGGATCCGATTTCAGCAATTGGAATACTGATGCCCCACCCCTGCAAGGAAATGAGTCATAATCAAGTCAAGTCCAAGCAGGCTTGTCAACAAAAGAAGATCCATCTGAGGATCTCATCACTATGAACCTGCTTCTGAGAACCCTGATGACTATCCATTCAACCATCATGTTTCAAATAGTTCTGATTATCAATCTGATAATTCTGGATCCTAAGTCTTATATGACCCATATATGTTTCCTGAATCACCTTATGATGGTCCTTTCAAGCAATATTTCCAAGCTCCTCTAGAATACCAAAATGCCTATAACGATATTATGGTGGGACTTCGTGAGCCCCCTCCTAAATATGGTTATGCAGAAAGTATGTCCTCTTCCCCTATCGAATGTTTAGACCGTTCGTTGTGCCAAACAGACGGAGTAACAAGGGAGAAGATAATGGACAAGGAAAGAACCAAGTTCTATGGGCAACAAGTATACGAGTATGGAGAAAGCTTGATGACCCTTGGCGAAGAACTGATGAAAGATTAATTCTTTTGTTGTATTTTGTTTACTAATGTAATATACTTTCTTAATAAAATCGTTTTGTTTGTTTTCAGAATAGTTGGAAAAGGGAAAGGCCCTAGCTTTCTTCATAAATACGCTTCAGCTAATTATTTCGAACGTAAAACGAATGAAACTACAATAAAAAGTAATGAGGAAAATGAAAGTTCAACTTTCAGAAGCCTCGGAGAAATAGGAAACCCAAATGTTCCCTATAATCCTTCTATAAGTTTTCATTTTGCTCCTACCGCTAGAAGTTACAACGTCACTCCAATATATTCCCAAAATTTTCATGAGTGATACGCCGAAATGCCTTATGAAAATCATCCTGAAGAAGAAGAACATGCTGACTCTAATATACCTTACGTTCCGTACTATGAGACGATTCCCATCCCTGCTCCTCATATAAATGAGAGTGCATCAGGAAGTGAGAGGGAACAAATGTTGCTGAACCGAATAGCTCAATTGGAACGAGAAAAAGCTGCAATTGAAACTCGGAATGCTTTGTTAGTTCAAGCTCTTGAAGAAAAGAATTTTAGAAATTTCTAGAAACAATGATCCTTATATATACTCTTTTCTTGTATATGTATTTTATCAATAAAATTTTTTGTTTTGATTCTCATCTTAATTTTGTTATAGCATGTCTAAAACAACTGGACCTTCTTACAATACAAGAGGAAAGAGGAAATAAGCAGTGATTGAAAATACTGCTGAAGTTCCTGATTCTCATAAAGAACTGCAGAAATTGATTGCAGAAGGAATCAAGGATTCCCTCCCGATGATTTTTACTGAAATGGAAAGGAGACAAGCAGATAAGATATCTACACAACCCTCAATCCCAAATTCTGTCCATTCCCAACCATTAACCCAACATACCTGAACCATAACTCAATCCAAACCCATTACTTTCAAACCAGAGGGTTCTGCTACTCATCTAACTAGGAAAACTGAAAGGGAGAGGAAGATGTTTGACTGTACTTATAAAATGTTCCAGGATTGTATACCCTTTAATTTTTCTGGAAGAGAAGGAGGGATAGCCACTTTGAGGTGGATAGAAAAGACTGAGTCTGTACTCGCAATTAGCAAATGTGCGGAGGAAGACAAGGTTCTATATGCCTCCAATCTATTTAAATATCAAGCTTTAGAATGGTGAAACAACATTGTTGCTGCGAAAGGAAGAGAAGCGGCCTATGCAATAGACTGGAGTACTTTTAAAGCAAGAGTTGAAAAGAAGTACGTTCCCTAAAATGAAAGGGAACAGATTGAACGGAAATTTCTAAGTCTGAAGATGATTGGAACTAATCATCAAGAATATTTGACTAAACCCCTTGAGTATGCGCGAACAGTTCCTCATTTAGCAACCCCTGAATCTAATCTAATAAGGAGATATATTTGGGGTTTGACCGGTGAAATCCGCGACATGGTCAAGGTCGCAAATTGTGAAAATCTTGATGATGCTATGGATTTAGGAGCATCATTAACCAGTAGCCTAATTAGAAACCATGAGGAAGGGAAGAAGAAGAAGAAGGAATCTGGGCAAGGCCCTAGTGGATTCAAGAAATCAGCCTTTACTCCACAAAGTAACAACTCTTCTATCTCTGAGTGTCCAAGGTGCAAGAAAAGACACTTAGGGAAATGTCGATCTGGACCTTATTGCAGCTTATGCAAGATGTATGGACACAGAACTGAAGATTGTTTTAGAAAAAGGCCGATTACTTGCTTTGAGTGTGGCGAAGCTGGCCACATCAAAATCAATTGTCCCAAGCTAAAGAAACCTGATGGGACAGGTCCCAAACCTGCAGATGGAGTGAAAAAGAATTCACGAGCATTCGTTCTCAACACTCATGAAGCAGCAGGTATGCCCGATGTCATTACGGGTACATTTCTTGTTAATGATATTTATGCTCGAGTTTTATTTGACTCTGGTGCAAACCAAAGTTTTATAGATCATAGATTCTGTAGACTGTTAAATAAAACTCTAGCTAAATTAGACAAGAAATATGTGGTAGAAACTGCCAATGGTGACCTCGTCCAAATCTCTAAAATTCTGAACAATTGCCATATCACACTCTTAGGACATGTTATACCTGCATGATTATTGCCAATGACTTTGACAGGTTTTGACATTGTTCTAGGAATGGATTGGTTAGCCTCTAACCAAGCCTGTTTCCTATGTGATAAAAAAGCAATAGAACTTCGCTCGCCGAAAGGCAACATCCTTACGATCAACGGCGATAAATTATCCAACTCTATTGGAATAATTTCCTTGTTAAAGGCCACATAGTACTTAGGAAAAGGATGCTTAGCATACCTTGTAACTGTAACCACCTACACCAAAAAGAAGATTGAAGATGTGTCGGTTATGGCTGAATTCTCCGATGTTTTTCCTGATGAATTGCCTGGAATTCCACCAGAAAGAAAAGTAGAGTTCAGAATCAATCTAGTACCCGGTACGGCTCCAATTGCCAAGGCCCCGTACAGATTAGCTCCAAACGAAATGGCAGAATTGAAGAAACAACTAGATGAGTTACTAGATGCGTATGTGTATCGATTATCAGAAACTGAATAAATTTACGATAAAGAACCGTTATCCACTTCCTAGAATCGATGATCTTTTAGATCAACTCCAGGGAGCCCGTTGTTTTTCCAAAATCGATCTTCGTTCTGGTTATCACCAATTGAAAGTCCAGGAAGAAGATATTTCTAAAACTGCTTTCAGAACTCGATATGGTCATTATGAGTTCACGGTAATGCCATTTGGACTTACTAATGCTCCAACAGCTTTCATGGATATAATGAATCGAGTTTGTAAACCTTACTTGGATAAACTCATTATCGTATTCATTCACGATATCCTTATTTACTCCCAAAGTAAGGAAGATCATACTGATCATTTGAAAATCTTACTTAAACTCTTGAGAACGGAAAAGCTTTATGCTAAGTTCTCGAAATATGAATTTTGGCTATCAGAAGTTCAATTCCTTGGTCATGTCATTAATGTTGATGGCATTCAAGTTGACCCTGCCAAAATAGAAGTAATATCCAAATGGGAAATCCCGAAGTCACCAACTGAAGTTCGTAGTTTTCTCGGCTTAGCCGGTTACTATCAGAGATTTATCCAAGATTTCTCTTGAATTGCTGTACCATTAACTTCTCTGACTCGTAAGTCAGTTAAGTATGAATGGGGTCCTAAACAATCCGAAGCCTTTGAAACACTAAAACAGAAATTGACACAAGCACCCATACTGGCTTTGCTAGATGGAAAAGAAGGCTATTCAGTTTACTTTGATGCTTCACACACCGGCTTTGGATGTGTGTTAATGCAAGGAAGCAAAGTAATTTCTTTTGCTTCTCGTCAGTTGAAAACTCATGAAAAGAATTACACGACTCATGATCTAGAAGTGGGCGCCATAATTTTCGCTTTGAAATTATGGAGGCACTATCTTTATGGAGTCAAATTCACAGTATTCACTGATCACAAAAGCTTGAAGTATATATTCAGTCAGAAAGAACTGAATATGAGGTAAAGACGTTGGATGGAAATCCTAAATGATTATGATTGCGAAATTTGTTATCATGAAGGAAAGGCCAATGTTGTAGTCGATACTTTAAGTAGAAAAGAACACGAGAAACGTAAACGAGTTCGTGCTTTAAGACTCGACCTCCAAATCGATCTTATTACTTGTATTAAGGAATCTCAACAGATGGCTTTAAAAGAACACAACCTAGAAAAAGAAGGTTTGGGAGGCATGATCGAACAACTGGTCAAAGGTGATGATGGAATTCTTAGAATGAATAAGAGAATCTGGATTCCTATCGATGGAAATATACGTGAAGAGATTCTTGAAGAAGCTCATAAATCTAAATACACCATGCATCCCGGAAGCGATAATATGTACAAAAACCTAAAAGCCAATTACTGGTGGATAGGGATGAAAAAGCATATCGCTATCTACGTTGCAGAGTGTTTAACTTGTTCCCAAGTGAAAGCTGAACATCAAAAACCATCTGGATTGTTACAGCAATTTGAAATTCCTGTCTGGAAATGGGAGATGATAACCAAGGATTTTATTACTAAACTCCCCCGAACCAGTCGAGGGAATTATACAATCTGGGTTATTATCGACAGACTTACTAAGTCTGATCATTTTCTTCCCATGAAAAAGACATTCAGTATGGATAAGTTGGCACAGTTATGCGTTAATGAAATCGTAACATTACACGGTGTGCCACTATCTGTCGTGTTAGATAGAGATAGTAGATTTACTTCTCGATTCTAGCAAAGATTTCAAAAAGCCCTGGGTACGAAATTGAATCTTAGCACTGCCTACCATCCTCAAACGGACGGGCAGAGCCAAAGAACCATTCAAACCCTTGAAGACATGTTAAGGGCTTGTGTGATTGATCTTGGAGGAAGTTGGGATGACCACTTACCTCTAATAGAATTTTCCTACAATAACAGCTATCGTACGAGTATACAGGCCGCTCCTTTTGAAGCCTTATACGATCGTAAATGTCGAACTCCAGTCTGTTGGTCTAAAATAGGAGAAAATCAGTTATCCGGACCTAAAATAGCCCTGCAGACAACTGCAAAAGTTATTCAATTAAGAGATAGACTGAAAGCGGCCCGTGATCGTCAAAAGAGTTATGCTGATAAAAGACGAAAGCAGTTGGAATTCAACGTCGGTGATAACGTTCTGTTGAAAGTTTCACCATGGAAAGGCGTTGTAAGATTTGGAAATAAAGGGAAATTAAGTCCTAGATTCGTAGGACCATTCAAAATCCTGAAAAGAGTTGGGCCTGTGGCCTATCAACCCAAATTACCAGAAGAAATGAATAGAGTACACAATGTATTCCATGTTTCAAATCTGCGCAAATGTTTGGCAAATGAATCACTGGTAATACCCCTACAAGATGTAGAGGTAGATGAAAGGTTAAAATTTATGAAACAACCTTTGCAAATCGAGGACAGGCAGGAAAAGAGATTGAAAAGAAAGAAACTGATGATTATGAAAGTAAAATGGAACTCCAGACGTGGACCTGAGTACATGTGGGAACTAGAATCTGAAATGAGAAAGAAATATTCGCACTTGTTTAATTAAACTCGAGGACGAGTTTAAAACAAGGTGGGGAGGATGTAACACCTACCATAAAAATGTCCGAGAAATGCCAAGGTCAGAACCTTAAGGGCTTATAGTATCTAAATTACATAAGTCTAGGGTTTAAAATGAAAATTTTGGAAATTTAGTTTATATCGAACCGACTTCTAGTATCATATCGATCCGAAGCGAACTCAGACCTAGATATCGGACCGAGGTAAAACCAAGTCGGATATCGGACTGACACCCTTATTCATATCTGTCCAAAGTGATATCGGACCGATATCCATTCCTATATCGGTCCGCAATACATCGTATGTCGGTTATCGGACTGACGTCATTCCATATCGATCCGCAAACCTCCTCCCAGCCGCAATTTGTGGTGCTGACACATGTCCAATGACTCAGCCCTAATGATGGGACATGGGTCCAGATATCGGTCCGATATAGTCGCCAAATATGAATGTTCCAATCAGATTGAGACATGTAGGGCTGACGCATGCATGGTTGGATGTCGGACCGACATCCCTAGCCATATCGGTCTGACATGGACCCAAATCACAGCCTATAAATAGTTGGACGAGTTCGATCGATTTTCTCATCCCCAAACACGAATTCCACTCTTAAATCTTGTTCCAGGCAATCCCTAAGACGATACTGACGATTCCGGTCCAACTCCCGCTCTTAGTAGTACCCGGACTAAGAAGAAAAGCTCGTAGAAGTGTTGTTACGCTAGAAAAATCAAGTTTAGAAGCTAGACTATAAGCTTTCGAATCTAGAGGCTCATAACACTAAACAAGGTGAATACTTTATCTCTCTGAAAACTTGTATTAAACATTTTATTTATGAAAATGGCCAAATAAAGGTTAAGGGAGTAATGCTCAACGTTCACCTATGTGTAAGCATTCGGGCCTTAAGTATATGTAAAACTTGCAACGGATACACAGGTCACGGGTGAAAGTCTTGGATCGCGGCTAGTACTTCCCTTTTTAACAAATGAGGAGACATGAGTCCCCGTTGTTATAAAGACATTGATTTGGTGCAAAACACACACTTTAATAAGGCGTATTTCACCACATTTAAATAGGTTTTGGTTATAAAATCATTCGATTATGATACTTATGTTTATGTGTGTTGGTTTGTAGGTGATCAGGTGAGTTTGATGCTAAAACGAGCAAAAACTGTGAAGGAAACGAGCACACGAGTCATGGGATGAGAAACGGAAAAAGTCGGGAAAGAGTCCAAACTTAAGAGGGGCATATCTCGGGCTACAAAATGAGTTACGGGGCCCATAATATATGGATTTGGGGTATTTCGACGAGAGGAGTCTAAAACTAAGGATAGTTTTCACGCCACGCGAACATCGGGGACTCATTTTTCGTCACACGCCAAGAAATGGCAGATCAGGATTTTTTTCGCGAGTCTTTTGTCTTTCGTGACATGTGAGAGAATGGTCTGATGGCTTTAGCGACACTCGAAGAAACCCAGTTATGCATATTTTGACCTAATTTCATGTTTAATTAGTTTAGGACTCTCCCATAAGTGGCGGGATCGATTACCAGCCTTTTAGAGAAGGAGAGGAGGCGATTTTGGACAACGAGAACATTAAGATTGGAGTTTGGAGCTTCCTAGAAGCCTCGGAGAGAAGATTGAAGATCATTAACGTTAATTTGTGTTTATTCTTTTCATTTCTAGAACTTCTATTGACTATGCTTCTGTTTGATCTTAGTTTTATGATGTTTTGGAGTTTTATGATGTTTTGGAGTTTTATGAGTAGCTAAACCTGTCAGCTACCTAGATTAGGATGATTATTGACGTTGTTTGAATGTTTTTCGGTTGTGATTGACTCGTATGACAAATGCTATTGTCAAGGCTTCTAATATTTTGATTATGAATGTGTTTAAATGCTGTGTTTTTTAATAATCTTGCATGAACTTGTTCCGCTTGTCATCTTGTTCGTTTCCTTTATGTGTTTCGAGTAGGGTTTTGAGTTTTGGGTCATTTACTTGGTGTTTTTGGTCTAAACGATTCGATCGGTCGTAGGAGCAGTTGTGTGGGTCTTTAAAAATCAGTGTTTTACCAACCTTAAGTCTGAGAGGAGATAGGTTGTCGGGTTGTCCTTTGGTTTTGGTGGTTTGGGTAGCAATTGCACGAGAGTGAGTTGTCCAGGTTAGCTTTATCACTTGCAATTTCGTGTCATGGTCGGTATTTTAGTGCTTACTCCTTGCCGATAGGTCTGTCTAGGATAGTCTCTGGGTATAGTAACGGTTGAGACTGAGTGGTGAAACTGTTTTCGAGTACTTGGTGTCTAGAGAGTGGTGAGTCTAAGAGGAGATCCACTGTCTTACTGGTGAGCTTATCTTGACCCTTAGGATAGTTGGGGTGTGTAGGTGAGTCTGAGAGGAGATCCTACGTGTCTTAGCGATTCCTGAGCTAGTCCATCTTTAGAGTCGATGTCATACGGTTAGTTTTTCCCGAAAGCATTTAAACTAGTCAATAGGATTCTTGGTCTAGGTAGTGCTTGTCTCATATCTGGTTTTCGTTCGTATTTTAGTTCGTTTGGTCTTTTCAGTGTTCCAGCTTTGTCTTCGTCTTTTCTCGTTTATTTCCTGTCTGTGAGTCGAGTCAGTGTTTTAGTTATTTTAATATAATTTTGCATGTTCTAAAAATAAAAATAAAAATAAAATAAAATCATCACTTGTTTTCCATCGGTTAGGAGTTAATAAAGGTTTAGTTTTGAGAGCCGCCATAGGTGTCCACGGATTGATATCCGGTCTTGCCTACGCTTATTACATACCGACCGGTACACTTGCCGTTTGTGTGTTTTAGGATTGGTAATTCCTTTTTAAAACCGTTGTGTGAATTTGACTTAATTTTATATATACTTTACACACATCAAATTTTTGGCGCCGTTGCTGGGGACACTTTATTGGCGATTTCGAGAACCACCCGAGTCGAGGGATCTAGCCATTTTTGTACATATTTGTGTGATTTTTAGTTTTTTTTTTAAGATTTATGTTTTTATTTTTGGTGTGATTCTACTTTTCTAGAATTAGTTTTTTTGTGATTTTGCTAGGGTTATTTTCTTTTTCATAGTTTTCTTTTTCTAGGATTTTAGTGTTTTTATTTCTTTTATTTTGTTATTATCTCACCTTCTACGTTGAGTATGTACAGACAACAGGATGGGCGGTTTGAGGAACCCTGGTGCGAACGTTGTGGAGAAAATCATTGGATACAAAATTGATGTTATGAGAATGTGGAGGCAATGCTCGCTCATATGATCTGTAGGCATGATCTCAGGGATGTTGAAGAACTAGCTCGAAGAACAGAAGCATTGTATGAGCCTCCTAGAATAGTACCATACCGATCCAAACCTACCTTGTCCATAACCGAGTTAATGCAACAAGTACGCGATAGATTTGAGCGGGAAGAGGAAGAACAAAAGGTTGAAGCTGAACAACGTAAGCTCCGTATCAAGGAATCCGAGGAACAACTCCGTAGAATAGAGGCAATGGGCATGAAAATTCACGAGATTTGTGATAATAATCAACGGGAGACGATAATGGACGAGGTGCAATCACCACGCTCACAGAGTACCGCACAAGTCCCACCTCATGTTTAGCACGAGTTCAGTTGCGATGTCGAAGTGGAGCATCTATCCAGCCTTGAGTCAGGTAATTATCCTACCTCTAGCTATATTTTTCATGGGTGTGTGGACGATATGCATTTGCCTGCATCTAATTCCATACATAATTCATTTATCCCACTCGATATGTCACACTTGCTTTAGGAGGATGATTTGATGCAGGATTCAAGTGTCGAGGACACACAGGAGGATGTGGAGGTGGTTGATGTGATTGAGGATGCTGAGTTGGCTGTTGATGATATCGAGGAGGAGTATGTTCCCTCGCTGCTATCTGAGTTCGGGGATGAGTTGGTGGATCTACCAACTGCAGACAGAGGAAAGTTTGACCCTTTTGGTGACCTTGCTGAGTTAGAAACATTACTGTTCGGGAAGCCAAAGAGGGAGACGGAAGAACCACCGCACCACGGTGAGATAAAGGAAGAAGAAAGAAAGCAGGAGGAAGTGGTTGAGGAATCAGAGAAACCACTTCATGTTAAAGATAGCCGGCATGTGGAGGTGGGAGATGGTGGATCCCCACCTCGATCGACACGACCACGAGATAGGGCACAGAGACGTATGGAACGACAGACGTTGAGGGTACTTAGATGGTCAGACAGGGACCATAGGATTACACCATACTGTAGAGATGACCGGTTCCCTCATTACATGCCTTAAATCAGATTTGGTCCAGAAAAGTTTAAGGACCGGTGGGTCGACTCGGATACATCTGTCCGAGTCTGTTTGAGCCTTACCGTCTCATTTTTCTCAGCAGAAGGTAGGAGGCGAAGACTGAGCCAGGTGAGTGGGAAGAGGATAAAAGAGAAGCCACCTGATTGAGATTATGGTTTTGAGTCCGGCTGAAGACTCGTCTGTAAACTTAGCGCTTCCGGGAGGCAACCCGGTGGTGAGTTTTTATTTTCTTTTTATTTTGTTTTGTTTTCTGTTATGTTTGCTTTGTGTGCAGGTTTTCATTCTGAGCTCTGGGAGGTTGTTGATTCTGAGGATTGCATGTTCGAGGTTGCTTCATATCATGGAGGAGAGTTTTCTACATCGGTATGGGAGTCCGTTATATCCTTTTACTTTTTATGCATCTGCATCATTTTTGTTGTACTTTGTTTTCAATTGTGCATTGAGGGCAATGTACGGTTTAAGTGTGAGGATGGGAACATGACTTATTTTGAACATTTTATATTTTTACCCCTTTCGTTAGACACATTAGGGACAATGTGTGTTTCAAGTGTGAGGATGTTAGCTTGTTAGAAAAAATTGAAATTTTTGAAAAAAATAATAATACATAAATAAATGAAAAGAGTGTTTTTGCGAGTTCTGAAGTCACACATTTTTTTGAGTTCTAATGCACACAAAAGACCTGTTCTATTCAATACAAATCGAAAGCAAAAGGCGAGTCGGGTGTGGGTTTGCGTTTCCTTAACGTGGTATTCTTTAAGTATCGGGATTAAGTAAGCCCAACAAAGTCAGTTTTCAGTAATAAAATTGTTTGGGATGCCTAGGATAGTGTAGCAAGCTCGATAATTATAATTGTGCACGGTTTGTATCGGTAACCCGAGTCCATCCGTTTCAGTGAGATTTTGAGGCTTTTATAATTTCATATATATTCACTGTTTCGTTTGTTGAGTGTTTACCTACATGTTGCATTTTGTTAGAACTTGGACATTTTGAGACCCTAGGCAGAGATAATACACAGACATGATAGAGGCATTAGGATTTAGCCCCTTGTTTAGCCTTTTTCATTTGTTTTCCCTACCTGAACATTATCCCTTAGTTAACCTAGTTTGAGCCTTATTACTTTTCATTTGTTTAACCCACATATTACACCTTGAGCCTTTTAGCCTTTTTATTTTTAAACCCGTGTTATTAATCTGGTTCAAGTTAGTGTCTGCGTCTGTATTAGTAATTATTTGTGAGTGTCCGCATTATAGCCTATGTTATAAAAAAAAGTAGCTGAATTTATGAAATTATTGTGAAAAAAAATAACAATAAAAAAATATATATACAAAAAAAATAAAAAAAAAGAGAGAAAATGTAGAGAAAAAGAAAAATAATAGAGATGCAAAAGAATAAGTGTGAGGATCAAAGTTCCTCAAATGTTTAGTTTTATTTATTTATTTGTTCTTAGCGAGTCCGGATTATGATCACTTTATCCACGTTTTTCTCCCTTTATCCATACCCTTAACCATAGCCTTACATTACAACTCGATAAAGTCCTTTTGATATGTGTGTTTGTCTTATGCATTTGGGTGGAGATTTGATTGATGTTCAAGCTTATGACATTAATGTTTCACTATTAGGTTTTGAGAGTATAGATTAGACACTAGCATAGTTTTTGCTAGTTACAAAAACAAACTGAGTGGAGAGTACCATTGTGAGGGGTATGAGCTGTACATGATTAGATCTTGAAAGTCGGTGAAACTGGAATAGGTATGCCCATGTTTTTCAAAAATTAATATCATCTTGACTTGTTGGGTCGTAAATCTATTAAACGTGTAAATCTTGGGGAATTAACTGTGTCTTTGGACTTCGTGGCCTGTGTTTAACTTTGCTAGATGTGATCGTAATTGTTTATTTACATAGTTGGATGTGTTGCATTGGGCTTTGCTTAGGGACAAGCAAACTTCAAGTGTGAGGATGTTTGACTTGGTGCAAAACACACATGTTAATAAGGCGTATTTCACCACATTTAAATGGGTTTTGGTTGTGAATTCATTCGATTATGATACTTATGTTTATGTGTGTTGGTTTGTAGGTGATCGGGTGAGTTTGATGCTAAAACAAGCGAAAACTGTGAAGGAAACGAGCACACGAGTCATGGGATGAGAAACGGAAAAAGTCGGGTAAGAGTCCAAACTTAAGAGGGGCATATCTCGGGCTACAAAATGAGTTACGGGTCCATAATATATGGATTTGGGGTAATTCGACGAGAGGAGTCCAAAACTAAGGATAGTTTTCGCCCCACGCGAACACCGGGGACTCATTTTTCGTGACACGCCAAGAAATGGCAAATCAGGATTTTTTTCGCGACTCTTTTGTCTTTCGTGACACGTGAGAGAATGGTCTGATGGCTTTAGCGACACTCGAAGAAACCCAGTTATGCAGATTTTGACCTAATTTCATGTTTAATTAGTTTAGGACTCACCCATAAGTGGCGGGATCGATTACCAGCCGTTTAGAGTAGGAGAGGAGGCGATTTTGGACAACGAGAACATTAAGATTGGAGTTTGGAGCTTCCTAGAAGCCTCGGAGAGAAGATTGAAGATCATTAACGTTCGGTTTGTGTTTATTCGTTTGATTTCTAGAACTTCTATTGACTATGCTTCTGTTTGATCTTAGTTTTATGATGATTTGGAGTTTTATGAGTAGCTAAACCTGTTAGCTACCTATATTAGGATGATTATTGACGTTGTTTGAATGTTTTTCGGTTGTGATTGACTCGTATGACGAATGCTATTGTCAAGGCTTCTAATATTTTGATTATGAATGTGTTTGAATGCTGTGTTTTTTAATAATCTTGCATGAACTTGTTCCGCTTGTCATCTTGTTCGTTTCCTTTATGGGTTTCGAGTTTTGGGTCATTTACTTGGTTTTTTTGGTCTAAACGATTCGATCGGTCGTAGGAGCAGTTGTGTGGGTCTTTAAAAATCAGTGTTTTACCAAACTTGAGTCTGAGAGGAGATAGGTTTTCGGGTTGTCCTTTGGTTTTGGTGGTTTGGGTAGCAATTGCACGAGAGTGAGTTGTCCAGGTTAGCTTTATCACTTGCAATTTCGTGTCATGGTCGGTATTTTAGTGGTTACTCCTTGCCCATAGGTCTGTCTAGGATAGTCTCTGGGAATAGTAACGGTTGAGACTGAGAGGCGAAACTGTTTTCGAGTTCTTGGTGTCTAGGGAGTGGTGAGTCTAAGAGGAGATCCACTGTCTTACTAGTGAGCTTATTGTGAGGCCCCAAACCCGGGGGACCTCACTTATTGGATTTACTCATCAACACATAGCACTTTAAACATAAGAAATTCATTAACACAGCGGAAACGATTTAAACTTCTCTACATACGCAGCGGAAACATAACATGTCTAAACATAACTTGTTAAATACAACTGAAACTTGTCTTAATCAACATAATCAAAAGAAGCATAAACAGGATGCCAACTGCTGGTCTTCGGGTAACTCTTCTTGCCAAGCCAAGCATCCACTTCCATCTACTGCCACCTACACTTAACTGATGTGCATACTAAAAATTAGCAACGCTGAGTGAGTTCTAACGTTTACTTTAAATCAATTATACAAAAGATTTACTAAAACATATATATACTGCCCATAAGGCTAAACTTTACATACTTTACTTTTCAAACAGTTTAAAATGTATAATAAACCGTCAATTCCTCTTTACTGTACTGCCCTCATGGCTTACATCCATGAACCGACAAGTACCTGGTCAATGCCCCCATGGCTTACACCATGAACCGACACTACCGCTTAACCGTCAATTTCCTTTGTCACTACTGTACCGCCCCCATGGCTTACATCCATGAACCGACGAGTACCTGGTCAATGCCCCCATGGCTAACATCCATGAACCGACAATACCGCTTAACACTAAGGGGAGGTTGCGTGGACCTCCCGAGCGACCGCCGTCACTCATCCCAATTGTACAACTGTTAACGAACCCTAAGGTTCTTACTAATGGGTAGAACCCATATCTGACATCTTGTACAAGTAACATCTGTCCCAAGGACCTTTACAAACTGGTACTCATTCCCGAAGGAAAGTTGTTCACTTTACTGTTCATAAAACTTTCTGTAAATCTTGTTCATAACTTTCATATATAATATGCCTTTGTTTATGTATATAAAATATAGTAAACGCTTGCCAAATGATATATCTTACTTTCTAGAACATAGCTTATCATAAAATACATCTTACTTTCTGAAACATAGCTTATCATATATATCATGCCTTTGTTTATGTATATGAAAATATAGTAAACGCTTGCCAAATGATATATCTTACTTTACTGAAAACATACTTGCACATATATCATGCCTTTGTTTATGTATATAAAATATAGTAAACGCTTGCCAAATGATATATCTTGCTTTACTGAAAACATACTTTTGCCTCTTTTAAACCTTTCACTAAAACATAACTTTTCTCTTCAGTTTATAATATATAAAATATAATAAACACTTTACACTAAGTATGCACACCACCCCTAAAGAAGGCAAAAAGGGGATTAGAACTCACCTGGTAAGCTAATTCGGGTTGTCCTAATCAAGGTCCAACAACGTCACTTCCGATCTGAATTGATTAGTTAAATACACATCAGATCATTACTGACTCTAATGGTTTAACTACTCTAACACACCGACTTCATTTGATCAGTCCTGATGCCTGCGCACTTAGCAAGTGCGCAGACTCTGCTTCCTACGCACTTAGCAAGTGCGCAGACTTCCCTTCCTACGCACTTATCCCTCTTCCTGTGCACTTAGCAAGTGCGCAGGTCCCTCTTCCTGCGCACTTAGCAAGTGCGCAGGACCTGCTCTGTGCGCACTTAGCAAGTGCGCACGACCTGGTCTTGGTGAAAAACCCTAACTTTCGCATTCGGGTCTGATCACTTCAAGATCCCGAACCTGTTTGCATTCAAAACGTTTGCTTTCCATTAAGGAACTCAAATCTATGCTTATCTTTCAGTTTCATCCGATTAAACATAACCTTTTCACCCAAAACCCAAAAAACCCAAAAACGAACTAAAACTCAGATCTAGAAGAATCGGTTACCTGTAATCACTTCCTTTTTGTTGCTAAACACCCATGAGACTCTTGCTAACGATCCTTGAGGCTCTAATCCAAAAACCGGGACTTTCTCTCTCTAGACTCTCTCCCTCCTCTCTCTCTAGAAATCGGAAATGGATGATGCAAATGAGGGCTTTTGGCTGACCTTGAGGCTTATAAGGGCCCAAACTTGCTCCTTTCGGCCCATACATCCCGGCCCAAGCCCGCTTCCCTTTTCCTTATTTAAGTTTTAAATTTCTTGTGAATTCCTTCGCCTTCTAAAACTCGGGATGTTACACTTATCTTGACCCTTAGGATAGTTGGGGTGTGTAGGTGAGTCTGAGAGGAGATCCTACGTGTCTTAGCGATTCCTGAGTTAGTCCATCTTTAGAGTCGATGTCATACGGTTAGTTTTTCCCGGAAGCATTTAAACTAGTCAATAGGATTCTTGGTCTAGGTAGTGCTTGTCTCATATCTGGTTTTCGTTCGTATTTTAGTTCGTTTGGTCTTTTCAGTGTTTCAGCTTTGTCTTCGTCTTTTTTCGTTTATTTCCTGTCAGTGAGTCGAGTCAGTGTTTTAGTTATTTTAATATAATTTTGCATGTTCTAAAAATAAAAATAAAATAAAATCATCACTTGTTTTCCATCGGTTAGGAGTCATTAAAGGTTTAGTATTGAGAGCCGCCATAGGTGTCCACGGATTGATATCCGGTCTTGCCTACACTTATTACATAGCGACCGGTACACTTGCCGTTTGTGTGTTTTAGGATTGGTAATTCCTTTTTAAAACCGTTGTATGAATTTGACTTAATTTTATATATACTTTACACACATCAGACATACTACCAGTGTATACAGTGGTGCTATAGTCAGGACATGAGGTCCTGCTGAATGTGTAGATTGAACATAAAGTTGTGTGAAACACCCTACTTATCTCTTATTTTATCAGAGTATTATATTACGAAAAACGGTCCCAGTTTGACAAAAACCTTGCCATTAAATGGCTAAGGTAACCTTTTCATCTATAATCTCATTGTTTTACAAAAGACAATGTAATTACATCAGATTACATAGGGATCTCTAACTCCGACTGCTCCGTCCTTAGGAAGCCTCATTCCACGTGCTTCTTTTCTGCAGTGTTTAGAAAACGTTCTTGAATTAGCTTTCGCTAAGTAAGTACACTGCAACTTTTCATTTCATTATGAACCCTTTAGGTTCTTATTATTTTTCACATTTTCTCGGGCTCTCGGTGCCCCCGTGACCATCTTCGGACGTAGCTCCGATCACGGTATTTGTATATTTTATGGGTGTGCTAACCCCCTCGCAACCATCTTAGGCCGTACATCCGGTCCAAGTATTGGCAAGGTTCTTATACTCGTCGGTATAGACCCCTCGCATTTGTCACGAAGACTCATTCATTCCTCAGCCCTGTAGGCTTGGAATCTTTTTCTCCTTCAGCCCCGTAGGCCTGGAGTTCTCTTTAGTTTTTATTCTTTATTTATCGAGAACCATCTTACTGGCCGAGTATCTCATTTCATTTGGGACCTTGAGTATCTTAGACTCACAGCCTCCCAAATGTATCAAGCATTTGATTCATTTCACATATATGCTTGATTTACTTTCCAACCAGTCCTCACCTTAAAACTTTGTAACAGTTTCTCCATGATGTATTAAAAGGATTTATATATAGGAAGTACCAGCGGCGTATCCACCACCCTTTTAACACTTCGTGAGTACTCCGTTATTCCATTTTAGGTTTTAGACCCGTTCCATCATATTTATTCATGTTTGCACATATCATCATGCATTCACGTATTCATCATGCATTTCACGTATTCGTATTCATATTCATAATGTATTCCCATTCATTATGCATGGTATACTTCCATCATATATATATTCATGTTCGTCATATATTGTAATCTGGATAATGTATTCCCATTCATTATGCATGGTATACTTCCATCATATATATATTCATGTTCGTCATATATTGTAAACTGGGGTGATTTTCCTTCTAAAGCAGTACCTCCAACAGAGATGTTCCCAGGAAAGAGTGACGGGTCTAGGAGAGATTTATACACCACTCTTTCCATAGACAGAACATTCCTTTTGTCAGATAACTACATACCGGTTGGATATTCTCCCGTACGTTCACTATATTTAATTATTATCTATTAGTCTATACCCCTAAACATTCATAATGGTTTCACTACGAAGTACAAGAGGTTTATATATAGGAAGTACCAGCGGCGTATCCACCACCCCTTGGATACGTCGTGATTACTCCATTATTCCTGTTTAGTGTTTAGACTAATTCGTCATTACCCCGTACCCTCGTCATATCACATATCACATATCACATAATTCACATCATTTAAGCACGTATTTCACATAATCGTGTCTAGGGTACGGGTCTAGTGTACTTACTATATTCTCAGGTAGTTCCTAAGCTCGTTCCTCGCTTTAAACGTTTCTCCGAACTCGAACCGTACTCGTAGCGTACCGCACTCGTAACTTCCACACTTGTACCGTCGTGCTAGCCTTGCCTCGGTAATTGTGCTTGAGTGTGGTTTGTGATGAGGTAATGTTGGTGTTGTTGTTTCTCAAATGAACGGTAAACTTAACTATTTATAGGGCTGATTCTGCACCGGTGGCGGACCGCTAAGCAAGGGGGTAGCGGTCCGCTACCGCCCCTTGCCAGGTGTCTGGCGTATTCCGCACGTGGCGGATCGTCACGCTCTGGGTAGCGGTCCGCTACCCAATTCCTTTCAGCGAGTCAGCTTACACGTGTCACCTTCTCGTTGTTTGAGCCCAATTGCGGCTGGTGGACAGTTACCCACCTGGTGGCGGTCCGCCATAGGGCTGAGTCACCAGATGCGTCACTGCCACGTGTTATTCCCTCATGATTCCTTCATCCGCACGTAGCGGACCGTCATGGGACCCGGTAGTGGTCCGCTACCGGCTCAATTTTTTTATTTTCTTCATTTTTCAGTCCTTTAACTTTGGGCTATTTACACCTTGGCCCCTGGACTTTCATTTCCTTGAATTTTGGGGTGTAACATTGTAATTATCGAATTAATACATGTTTGTGCCAAATGCTTTTTAGTATCAAGATAATTGTATTCACCGCGTTCGCGCTGACGTTTCATTTTCAAAATGTTTTCAGGAAATCAATAAAATGTGATGGAAAAGGGATAGGGCGGGCAGATATGAGATCTGACCCATGAAATGAAAGGATGGAATGCACGTAGGATTCTCAGGCCTCGTGTAAAGGGAAATCCTATAGAGATGAAAAGGAGATAGGACCAGGGAAATGATCAACCTTGAGTCGTACTATTTCCAGTGGTTTAAACTTGTCCATAAGAGACAAGGAATGTATTTGATTTCAACTCTGTTTTGTAATCAAATAAAAGGGTGTTTAAATCCCTATGTTTATGAAAGTAAATATAAAACTTTTGTCTTCCAACTGAGTTTTGATATTTAAAAACACAACCCATGAGGTTGAAAGAAAGAAGAAACGATCCTTTTTGACAAGACTTCCGCTGTGTTTTACAAAAACTCTGAAATCAAAGTCATGAAGATACCACTCGGGCTCGCACACGTCCAGGGGGTGCCTGAGGCGAGGTGTGACACAACACAAGCTACTAAAAGACAAAACAGGAGGCAAGAAGGGGATGCACGGCCATGCATCCCATTGCACGACCGTGTAATGCCCAACTTGCTCTCCAAGGGTCTAGTACACTGTCCCATGTACCCTGTTTGATTCCCGAGGTGTTTGCACGCCCGTGCAATCCAATGCACGACCTTGCATTGCTCATTTTGAGGCCTATAAATAGATGGCTTGGGTTCTTCATTCCACACACCTCAATACACCCATCCATACCTCAAGAACACACTAGAAAGGGTTTATTTCGTAGATAGAGTAAAGAGTAGAGAGTATAGGGGATCTTCCTCCTTGCTTCGCAATAGGGGAGCCTACGAAACTCAGCGTTATGCTAGTTAGTATGGCTATTTGTGGCTAAACTCTTTGTATGGCTAGGGTGAAGATGATGTGTGGTGCATGTTAATGTTTTACGTATTAATCTAGTGGTATGTTTATGTCTTTAATTATTCATCCTTAAAACCACCATTTAGTGGGCTTTTATTATTATCAAAATCCGTTTTTATATTTGTGAGTGTTCTTGATTTTAAAGAGTAAGATCGTAAAACCTTTTTAATCAAACTTCTTTTCAAACTTGTACGTCTTTATACAAGCAGAGATTGATAAGCCAAGGCTTGGTCAACATTATTAAGGTCGTACGTCTTTATACGAACTTCTTATGTGACCAAGAATTGGTGAACTCAGGTTGGGAACGGACGTCTTTACACTTGGTCCCATTGTTACACCGCATCCCGGTGAGAAAAATATAATCACCCACTTAACCTTAATACAAAGCATTTACGTTCGATGTCTTAAACCAACCCGGAGATGACCATTCGAAGGTTTGAGGGTAACTGTTGTCCTTAACGGGAGGCACTACCATTTTAATTTAAAGATTTTAATTCGTGAATCAAATGTCGTGAGGACGAGGCTCTAGCGGTGACCCGGGTCACAAGTTTGTAGTAGTCATATCACTGGATTAGTCAACTTAATATTATCACGTACCAAGCGGATTCGAAGCCCAAAGCAATACTCTTCGTGACCTGATCATTTCCAAGATATTTACTTTCTTGTTATTTACTATTCTGCTATTTACATTCCTGTTACACACATTACGCACGATTTTACTTTTCTGTTATTTACTTTACCGTTATTTACTTTTCTGTCATTTACTATCCTGCTTCACAAGCACACAAAAGCTACTCACTAATTGATCCGGCTAAACGATAACAAAAGTTGAATACAGTAACTCGACCGTGTCCATTGGTTCGATATTTGGTTCTTACCTAAACTATATTACGATGCGATAGGTACACTTGCCTATTGTGTGTGTTTTTAAGTTAAAGTAATTATCATTTTATAAATTTAAAACCTGATCTCGTCAAACCATCCTAAAAATATATTTATTATATTTTTATATACTAAAAACGACACATCAAGTTTTTGAAGCCGTTGCCAGGGACACGGTGATTTCAAGAAAAAATGGAGTTAACGGATTAGCCTTATCATTTTCATATGTTTCTCTCTTACATTTTGTTGCAGGCAGTGTATGATCCATAGCTCCACTACTGGTTTATATCAGCCTTTAGCAGAGCCTGAAAGATTCTTTCACCGCCGAATACACGAAAACCGTACGAGAAGGATGGCCGTAGAAAACCGCACTATCTTCGATTTCGCAAGACCTTCACAAGGCCAACGGTTGACGCTAATAAATTTGAGATCAAATCTCATGTTATCCACATGATCCGGTCATCATGCACTTTCCATGGATTACCCGATGAAGATCCACATACCCACATTGCAAATTTCCTCAAAATTTGTCACTTTCAAGCTGAACGGAGTTTCGAATGACGCAATTCGCCTCCGAATGTTTCCCTTTTCCTTAAGGGAACGAGCTAAGGCATGGCTAAACTCTCTTCCTACCGGGTCGATTACTACATGTGATGATCTAGCTCAGATATTCTTGTCAAAATACTTCCCGCCAACGAAAACTGCAAAACTGAGAAATGATATCACCACTTTCACCCAGGAAGATGGTGAATCACTATATGAGGCATGGGAATGTTTTAAGGACATGCTGAGGAAATGTCCACGTCATGGGATAGAGGTTTGGTTACAAGTATCATCATTCTACAATGGGTTGCACAATCAAGCTCGTCAGACACTCGAGGCTATTGCAGGTGGTATTTTTTGAAACAAGAGGCCACAAGAAGCTTACAACCTAATTGAGGACATAGCTATGAACAACTATCGATGGTACAATCCAAGAAGTAACAGGGTAGCCAGGCAAGGAGTTCATTCTGTCGATACTGTCACTTCACTCTCTTCTCAAGTAGACGCCCTCACCGCTCGACTCAATCAGCTTAGCAAGGGCAAGGCAACAACTGAGGCTACTGAAGACATAAAAAGTATCACTACTAATGCTGAGCGGGTTGACTTTATCGGGACAAATCACCTAAAAAACAATCCCTATAGTAATACTTACAATCCTCGATGGAGGAATCATCCAAACTTCAGCCGGAAGGATAACAACAACCAGGGACAATCTGGCTTCGGACAATAACAACAGTTTCCACAAAGACAATCTCAAAACTATCAGCCTCGTCAACAATTTCAAGGAACTAATAAGCCAAGTAACTGGTTAAGCTTGGAGGACACGATAACTAAGTTAATATCTACAACTGAAAGTCAAGCCCTTCTAGCGGATTCCCGTCACAAACAATATGAGTAGAAGTTTAGTCTTCACGAAGCTGAGTTTAGGACACAGAAAGCAACTCTTCTGTCCATTGAGACGCAATTAGGACAAATTGTGAAACTTCTATCTAAAAACAACCAGGATGCTTCCCGAGTAATATTGAAACCAATCCAAAAGCAAATGTGAGTGCTATCACTCCTAGAAATAGTATGGTTTATCTAGAACCACCCATGCTAGAAGAAGAAGTTCAATCACCAAGGAGAGAAATATTCACCGGGGTACCACTTCGTCCGCATATCGCAGAAACAACTACTCAAGGATCGCAATCAAATGTAGTCCCACCTCTTGCTCCAGTGAATACTCCTCCAAATGTTTCAACAAAAAGAACCTTCCATTCTCACATACCCTACCAGGAAGGTTAGTAAAGCATAAGACTAACGAACAATATGAGAAATTCATCGAACTACTAAGTAAAATCCATGTCAATCTTCCCTTCCTAGATATCATACAACAAATGCCTAAGTATGGACATTTCTTAAAGGATTTCCTTACAAACAAAAGAAATATGGAAAAGGCGGTAAAGAGGACCAACCATTGTGTAGCTCTTATTGAGAGATGCCTTTCGAAGAAACTTTCAGATCCTGGAAAGTTCTCTCTACCATGTTCTATCAGACCACTCCCGATAACCTTCGTGCTCGCTGATCTAGGAGCAAGTGTGAATGTAATGCCAAATGTCATGTTTAAAAGACAAAAAATTGGAAATCCACAACCTGTCAATACAACTATTGAACTCGTGGATGGTTAAATCAAATCACCTATAAGAGTCATTGAGAACTTAATAGTGAAAGTCAGCAAGTTTGTCTCCCCTGCCAATTTCATGGTTTTAGAAATGGGACCCGACTATTCCGTACCGTTGATTTTGGGTCGTCCATTTTTAGCTACTGCCCGAGCCGTCATTGACATGAATGAAGGAATTTTGACACTTCGTGTCGGAAAACAATCAGTGACTTACAACATCGGAGGAAATGAGTGCTTATCCAATGATCCCTTTGAAATTGCACAATTCATCGATACTAATCTCGACTACCAGCTGAGGAAATCCAAAGAATTCAACAACAGAAAGAAACTAGATCTTGGCAAGGGATTTGAAAACACTAACTGGATCGATGAGTACTTTGATAAGCTACCAAAACTGAACGACTTGAATGAATGAACATGAGATACGGTGGAAGCCGATGGATCCCACCTGAAGAAAGACTGATGAAACACGTATGGGTCTGGCCAACGACCCTTAAATAAACGTGGCGCTTCCGGGAGGCAACCCGATTATCATGAATAAATTGAGAAGTTATTGCATACGACAGAAAGCATGGACCTCGGGTTTGGTTTTCCAAGTTTAAGTTTCTATTACTTCATCCTCCAGGTATGCCTTCTCGATACTGGGACCTTAGTAGCTTAACTACTACCTTTTAATTTCCTTGTCTGCTTTTATTTTTTTCTTTATGTGTCAGATAGAATAGCATCACCAGATAGTCTCTCTACTTCTTTGAGGAATCACACTCCATCTCTACAACCTGAGAAATCAAAAACCACATCAAATTTCTTTGAAATTCGATGAAGTCTTTGAAGCAACGTGTTGACAAGCAGCTGATAGGCACAGCCTAACAGCGGCAATAAGTTTTGGCCTTAGGTTATACACCGAATTGACCGGGGGAGTACCAGTTTCTTTTCCCTTAAAACTTCATGCATTTAAATTCCTGCATAGAATTCCATTACATGCATTTGTACATTGAGGGCAATGCACAGTTTTAAGTGTTGGGTGGGAACTAGATATTCAGGACTACTTGTAACCTCAAAGCAGTAAAATTTTAACTCGTGATTTTCTATCCATTTGACTAAAACATTACAAAACCCTACCTTTTGTAAAACCCGGAAAATTTTCAAAAATTTTAAACCTAAAATCTAAACCTCTTTGACTTCGCACCTAATTAAATAAAATGAATACATGGCAAGTAGAAACAAATGGATATTATGCATAACAAATCATTATACCCTATTCCATCTGTTTCTATGTGAGAATAATCTGAGCCTTTTTCATGAGCATTATTATCATTATTTTTCGCATGCTATTTCGTTTGGTATATTGAGTGTTTTTCGATCGAATTTTATGCATAATTAGAACTTGTGTGACTTATACATATCAAGACCATGAACTAGTAGAAGTATGAAAGTGATTGAGGCACCTAAGACTTTATTACCCCTATACATTATCCTTAAACCCAAAAATCCCAAAAATATAACCCGCCTAGATAGCCCTTTGAGCCTTAGCCTTTTCTTTTCAACTACCCACATTTATCAACCAACCAGCTTTTCGTAAACACCGGTTCTTGACTAACTGTTTTTGAAATGGAAAAGTTATCCTATGTCGTTATTTCAAGTTTATTACCATTGAGGCAATTTTGGAAATAATTTGTTTTACTTAAAAGAATTGGAGTATAAAAGAAGGTGGATGTATTAGGAAGAAACAGCCGAAATATCTGTAATAAATTTACGGAAATATTATTTCAAGGAAATTGAGAAAAAAAAATTATTGAAGAATTTTTCTTGATACAAAAAAAAGAAAAAAATAGAAAAAGAAGAAAAAGAAAGAGAGAAGTTGGTCTTTTACCTGTTAGACCTTAAAGAGCTGGATGCATTCTTTTGATTTCAATTTGCTTTCTTGTATTCATTTCGCAAAGCCCGAATTACCACCCGAACTCCGAGAGAATATTTTCAAAACAACTAGTGATGTAAGAAAACGGTGGCGCAAGCAAGAACAACTGCCACCATTCTGCGGCTTATCAAAAAGTGCCGCCAAAAGATACGGAAAATGTGTGAAGTGTGGCAGCTGGAGCCACGATGAAAAATGTAGCAAGAATCAAACTTATTCCCAAAATGAGTATACGTATCTGATCAAAGTAGGAGTTGTTAGGCTACAAGCCGAAAGAACCATACGGAAAGGCAGTAATGTGTACTACGCAATGAGGGAAGAGTTGGCATTGATGAAAGATCTTGGTCTTGGAAATCTGACCGTAAACGAGCCCTCAGATTAGTTATACCCTCTTGATCTGAGTACTGTAGAGGGACCTGCTAGTATTTTCTATTTTAAGCCATGAAGCCGTAGCTGTGTGTTTCACGATAGCTGCATCCGTAGCTGTGTGTTTCACGATAGCTGCAGCTATAGTTGAGTGAACATTGTGACGAGTGAGAGTTTATGCATAACTGAAGTTCTAGTAGACTTGTCATGGATTCCATCATAGAAAAGCACAAAAATAGAATAAGCGACTCAAGAGTTATCCCGGAGTTTCCAACTACTTGGGGCTCCATTACCCTTGTAAAGTTTTTTAGTTATGGGTATGATCATGCATGAGTTTGCTTGAGGAAAAACAAAGTTTAAGTGTGGGGTATTATGATATGCCCTAAATTATACATGTTTTGCATGCATAATAATCCCCATATTATGGTACTAATTGATTAAAAACCTTTTAATTGATACTTAAAGCGTTAATATTTCATAATTGTAGGTTATTCGGTGTCCCAAGATAAGCAGCACAAAAACCAGCTTAAAAAAATAAAGAAATCAAGCTTTTTGAGAACCAAACCCGAGCATTGCACGACCGTATAATGCCCAACTTGATCTCCAAGAGTCTAGTACGCTGTCCCGTGTACCCTGTTTGATTCCCGAGGTGTTTGCACGCACGTGCAATCCAATGCACGGTCGTGCAATCCAATGCACGGTCGTGCATTGCTAATTTTGAGGCCTATAAATAGATGGCTTGGGTTATTCATTCCACACACCTCAATACACCCATCCATACCTCAAGAACACACCAGAAAGAGTTTACTTTGTAGTTAGAGTAAAAAGAGAGAGTAGAGGGGCTCTTTCTCCTTGTTCCGCAATAGGGGAGCCTACGAAACTCCACGTTATGCTAGTATTATGGCCATTCATGGCTAAACTCTTTGTATTGCTAGGGTGAAGATGATGTTTGGTGAATGTTAATGTTTGACGTATTAATCTAGTGGTATGTTTATGTCTTTAATCATTCGTCCTTAAAACCACCATTTGGTGGGCTTTTATTATTGTCTAAATCCGTATTTATATTTGTGAGTGTTCTTGATTTTAAAGCGTAAGATCGTAAAACCTTTTTAATCAAACTTCTTTTGAAACTTGTACGTCTTTATACAAGCAGAGATTGATAAGCCAAGGCTTGGTCAACATTATTAAGGTCGTACGTCTTTATACGAACTTCTTATGTGACCAAGAATTGGTGAAATCAGGTTGGGAATGGACGTCTTTACACTTGGTCCCATTGTTACACCGCATTCCGGTGAGAAAAATATAATCACCCATTTAACCTTAATACAAAGCATTTACGTTCGATGTCTTAAACCAACCCGGAGATGACCATTCGAAGGGTTGAGGATAACTGTTGTCCTTAACGGGAGGCACTACCGTTTTAATTTAAAGATTTTAATTCGTGAATCAAATGTCGTGAGGACGAGGTTCTAGCAGTGACCCGGGTCACAAGTTTGTAGTAGTCATATCACTAGATTAGTCAACTTAACTTTATCACGTACCAAGCGGATTCGAAGCCCAAAGCAATACTCTTCGTGACCTGATCATTTCCAAGATATTTACTTTCTTGCTACTTACTATTCTGGTATTTACATTCATGTTACACACATCACGCACGATTTTACTTTTCTGTTATTTACTTTACCGTTATTTAGTTTTCTGTCATTTACTATCCTGTTTCACAAGCACACAAAAGTCACTCACTAATTGATCCGACTAAACGATAACAAAAGTTGAGTACTGGAACTCGACCGTGTCCATTGGTTCGATACTTGGTTCTTACCTAAACTATATTACGATGCGATAGGTACACTTGCCTATTGTGTGTGTTTTTAAGTTAAAGTAATTATTATTTAATAAATTTGAAACCTGATCTCGTAAAACCATCTTAAAAATATATCTATTATATTTTAATATACTAAAAATAACACATGCAGGAAAGGAAGTTAGTGTCATTGGCAAACGACGAAACCAGATTACGTTATATATGATGGCAAAGATAAATAGCTATGTGAGACAAGGTTTCCAAGCCTTCGTAGCTTATGCGGTCAATGTAAAAATAAAAGGAAAGAACTGAAGCAAGTTCTAAATAAATTCTCAGAAGTTTTCCCAAACGATCTCCTAGGTGCTACACCTGAGAGAGAGATCGAATTCAAAATCAATTTAATTCCAAAAACTAAGCCAATGGCTAAGATTCCTTACCAATCAGCACATATTGGAATAAAGAAATGTATGGCACAACTGGGAAAGTTGTGAGATAAAAGACATAGACCAATATAATCCAAGAAGGAGATTACGTTTTGTTAAAAATATCTCCTTGGAAAGGTTTAATTCGATGTAAGAAACGTGGCAAGATAAATCCATGATTCAATAATCCTTTTTAAGGATCATTAAACGAGTCGGAAGGGTGGTTTATCAACTAAACTACCTGAAGAACT
The DNA here is from genome assembly GCA_023525975.1 of Smallanthus sonchifolius. NCBI lineage: Eukaryota > Viridiplantae > Streptophyta > Magnoliopsida > Asterales > Asteraceae > Smallanthus > Smallanthus sonchifolius. The sequence continues at coordinate 108,482,804 of CM042021.1, forward strand.
GAAACACGTTCTACATCTATGAAAGTTTATAGCAGACGAGACTACACATGTTCCTTTAGAATAAACAGAGGTTGACAAGAAACTCATATATGTTGAAGAACCTGTAAGGATTCTAGACATAAAGAGTAGTAGTTACGTCATAAAACGATTATTAGTGCAATAGAGGCACAGAAAAGGGGTCGGAAATGACTTTAAAAAGTGAGGAAGAAATGAGAAAGAATTACCCTCATTTATTCCAAATTTAACAGGTTTCGGGGATGAAACCTAATTTAAGGGGGGAGAGTTGTAACATCCCAAAAATCCAGCCGTAAACGGTTAACGGTCAAAGGGACGTCAAACGTAAAGCTACGAATGGTATAGGTAATGAAACACGAAACCAAAAGCTTAACGGGGGAGATGGGATTGAAAAATAAAGAGTAGGGAAGAATTTCGGTTAAGAAACGTGACCTAAGAACTTAACCGGATGCGAAACGGAAAGACTATTCGCCCGAAAATAGCCCAAAACTTCATATAGGCATATCTGGAGCTAGAAAATGAGTTACCGAAGCCATAATATATGAAACTTGGGTGCCTCAGTGAGGAGAATTTGAAAATGGAGTCATAACGGACCGTAACCTGGTATAACGGTCCGTAACGATCGGACCGTCACGGTCCGTCACGCGGCAAAATCACGAAAATGCACTGTTTTATGCCACGTATCACTGACTCATCCAACCCTAAGGCCATGAAGGACCGTCATGAGCCGTGACGGTCCATTACTTGGTCAGAACGTGGTTTGAGGCCAAGAAAACGGTAACGGTCCGTTACGGGATCAAAATTTTGCCTATAAATAGTTAGAGCTGGCCGTTCACTTGGAAACATCACACACACAAACACTATATACACACATACAATCTGGATAATATTAGAAGACCCGGTGTGGCGCGTTTAAGTGCGAGTGTGGTGCGTTGCGAGTACGGTTTAGATCCAGAGAGACGTTTAAGCGAGGAACGAGCGTAGGAAACGACACGAGATTATCGTAAGTACACTGGACCCGTACCTTAGATAAATGTTTATGTGAATTATGTGATTATGTGTTATGTGCTATGTGTGGAACTAAGGTACGATGTAATGGGAATTAGTCTAAACAATAAACAGGAATAATGGAGTACCACGACGTATCCAAGGGGTGGTAGATACGCCGCTGGTACTTCCTATATATAAATCTCTTGATGCTTCAAGGTGAAACCATTATGAATGTTTAGGGGTATAGAATAAAAGACAGTAATAAAAATGAAGTAAACGAACGGGAGATCTTCTGACCGGTATGTAGTTATTTGACAAACGAAATGTTATGTCTAAGAAAAGAGTGGTGTATAAATCCCTCCTGGACTCATCACTCTTTCCTGGGAACATCTTTGTTGGAGGTACTACTCTGTAAGGATAATCACCCCAGTTTACAATATATGATAAGTATGAATAAGGGAAGGCTTAATTCTAAATAAAGGAATATTTGTGATGTATTATAGGGGTGGTGGGTACGCCGCTGGTACACCCTATATATAAACCTCTTTAATGCATCATAGAGACACCTTTACGAGGAATTAGGGCAAGGATGGGATAAAAGTATGAGAAAGTCATGCTATCAAATAAATGATGAGAATGCTTAATCTTAAGCAAAGGTGTATTCATGAGATGTTAAAGGGGTAGTAGATACGCCGCTGGTACTTTCTATATATAAACCTCTTTAACATAACATGACGAAACCTTTGTAAGAGATTAGAGCAAGAGTTAAGATAAATTCATAGAGAGATCATGCCACTAAATGAGAATTAGATAAAGTAAAGGAGTATTTATGGGACGTTAAAGGGGTGTTGGATACGCCGCTGGTACTTCTTATATATAAACCACTTTAACATAACATGGAAAAACCTTTATGAGAATTAGAGCAGGGATGAATATGAAAGTATGACAAGAGGTCATGCTATATGTACGAATATGTAATATGTGTCAAATGTGAATATGTGAATGCATGATAGATGATCATGCTATATGTGTATATATGAAGGAAACGAGTCTAAGTCTTAAAATAGAATAACGGAGTACTCACGAAGTGTTAAAAGGGTGGTGGATACGCCGCTGGTACTGCTTTAGTGCATCATGTTGAAACCGTTATGAAGTTTTAAGGTGAGGACTGGTTGGGAATACAATGGGAGGCTGACAGTCTATGATACTCAAGATCCCAATAAAAAGAGATGTCCAGCCTATAGGGCGAGTCTCAATGAGAAAAGAATGAATGAGTCTTCATGACAAATGCAAAGGGTCTATACAGACGAGTATAAGGACCTTGCCAACACTCTGACCGGCGGTACGTCCGAAGATGGTCGAGAGGGGGTTAGCACACCCATGAATGAATGAAAGGAAAACTCTGTCACACCCCCAAAATCCACTAACGGAGTTTTACCGCAAGGCGTGTGACAAACCAGGATCTCAGTCATTAGTTACGTCAAATGACACTATATGAGTTTAAACAAACCATAAATGTTCAGAGTAAATGCGGAAGAGATAAATAAGTATTTAATGCACAAAACAAACGCGCCCAAAGTCAATGAAATAAAATCAGATAAATTGTTCAAATGTTAAAGGACTCCAATGCATGTCCTATATGTGCACCGGTGCTTAGCGACCAGAGAAAATGTGTAAGAAAAGTGTCAACACTAGGTTAGTGAGTTCACAGGTTTCAGTTTCATAATAATGTTTGCCAGATCATGTACATTCAATATATATCAATAGGTAGCTAACCTATGTTCATGTTTACTAAAGCGCTCGCAACCGAAGCTGACTGTTTGTAATGTTTGAATGCCTTCCACCATGTCTATCAACAATGGTGACGTGTCTAGGTCAATATTACACCCGTTCGACCTCCAATCGAGTTAGCGCGACTAACGCGGGTGGGGTTTGTCAAACCGAGTAGTACTACTCAAGATTACCTCGCTAAGTTCATATTAAACGGTTCGATGTTTAAGGACTTTCATGATAGAGTGTTACGCTTAATCTTAACAAGTGATAATATAAGAATTACAGGAATTGCGTCATGTTTTCTCCCTCTAACTTTAAAACAGAAAATGGGGCCGTGAAACTCACATGAGTTGTGTATAGCGTAGTAATTACCACCACACAAGGATGCAACAAAAACCACAAATGGATAGCACGTGGACAGTCTACGAATGCCCTAGAATATGATTTATGACAGTTAGGAACACATAGGATTTTTGACGACGATATGGGCAAAGCCGGTTGTCCTAAAACATACTTAGGAATAAAGAATAGACGTTCTGTCACCGGGATTTGAAGATCCCTAGTTTAATAGTTGATATGGGTGTGGTACGTAGCAAAAGTCACCAAACACGAGGTATTAATATGAAATCAATGTTTGTGTGTTATTATGAATTAAATAATAGTTTTAGGAAATAATATAAATAATTATATTATTTTTAATAATGAAATAATATCTAAAATGCTTTATAAATTTAATCCCGAGCATACGGGTATTTTCGGGTGTCAAAACATTTTAATATAGTATTATAAGATCATAGGAAATGATTTTGTAAAAAGCAAACTAGTGAAAAGTCCCAAAAAATATATTGTAGGAGACCAAACTCGAACCCGGGTCTCCTGCGCACAGGTTCAACACCCTAACCACTCCGCCCGCTAGGGTCATCGCAACAGAGCTCCGTTCCAAATGGTTTTAACACACAAACCCACTGTGTTCTTCTCCCCTATCGAAACCTAACCCAAACTCAACCCCAAATCCAATGATTTCTATTTCGATTGAACCAAATGACATAGGGGTTTTAATAATCAGTGTATTGCGAACCTGTGGGTGGATTTACTTGCAAAACCATTAAGTTTAAAATCGTTTATTGCTCAATTGAAATTCCAAAACCCTAGTTTTGAAACCACGAATCAAATCAATCAAATCTGATAAGATTAATTGTTAGAATCATGGGGCTTTTACTGATTAGGACATTGTGAAACTATCCCTGTGGTTTAATTTGATTGAGGCCGAGTCCAGATTGGAGTTCATTTAAACCAAATTCGTGATGAACCCTAAAATCGGTTCATCACCAATTCAATGTTATAAGACTAAATTAGCATAGGGCTTTTGATCTAGGAGTGAATACGAAACTGTGAGTATGTTTGGTTTCCTCAATTTAAGTCAGATTTATGGTGCTCGGCTAGAACCCAATCGTGACCCCGACGAGTTAGTCTACGGCGACTCCGACTACTCCTCTGGTCGAATTGGTGTGTACAAGAGTTTCTGAGAGATGCGATGGAGGTGTGCAAAGGTTTAATTGCATAATGGTGATCCAATTGATCGACTTTGATGAACTTAGATGCGATGGTCGACGGTTTCGGTTTCATGACTTAATTCGCAATGATTAAAAGTGATGAACGGTTAGAAATAGCTCAATGATGGTCGAATTCATCAATGACATACGTTACAACTCTGAATTCGAACAGTTAGGAGGTTATTGTTGCGAAATTGGATCAAGAATGAGAGGGGTTTGACTTTTAAAAGTCAACATGAACACTTTCACTCAATTTTGACTTTAAAAGTCAACAAAATCGAGGTTTGGTTAATTACATGACTAGTCCTTGTAGTTTAAGTGTAATAGAGTTTGAATTATGACCAGATTAGTCACTGAGGTTTGTAATAGAGTTAACGGGTTAACCGGGATTTTTCGGGTGTCATATCATCCCCTAGTTAAAAGAGTTTTCGTCCCCAAACTTTAAAATAAATAAATAATAAATAAAAAATTCTGGATGTCACATTATCCCTTAGTTGAAAGAATTTTCGTCCCGAAAAGTAAATAGTACCTTATGTGTTTGACGTGGATTGCTTTAAAAGATGAAGATACTTGCGCATCATCTGATCCCCGTGCTCCCATGTGAATTCCGGTCCGCGTTTCGAGTTCCAACGAACTCTGACAATAGGGATTTTACTATGTTTGAGAGTTTTGACTTCCCTATCCATGATTTCAACCGGTTCTTCAATGAAGCGTAATTGTTCATCAATTTGTAGTTCCTCAAGTGGAACCACGAGTGTCTCGTCTGCTAGACATTTCTTTAAGTTAGAGACGTGAAAGACGTTGTGTACATCACTAAGTCCTTCAGGTAGGTCCAGTTGGTACGCTACTGGGCATATTCTCTCCACTATCTTGAATGGTCCAACATAACGAGGATTTAGTTTGCCTCGTTTCCCAAAACGAATTACACCTTTCCAAGGTGAGACTTTTAATAGAACCATGTCGCCTACTTGAAATTCCAATGGTTTCCGCCGCTTATCGGCGTAGCTCTTTTGACGGTCACGGGCTGCCGCCATACGATTTCGAATTTGAACAATTTTCTCTGAGGTTTCGAGTACGAATTCCGGACCCGTAAGTTGGCTATCCCCAACTTCAGCCCAACAAATAGGTGATTGGCATTTCCATCCATATATTGCCTCGAGTGGTGCTGCTTTGATGCTAGTGTGATAATTGTTATTGTAGGAGAACTCTACTAAAGGTAAATGAGTTTCCCAACTGTTACCGAAATCAATCACACAAGCTAGTAGCATGCCCTCTGGGGTTTGAGTAGTACGTTCAGTCTGGCCGTCTGTTTAAGGATGGTATGCTGTGCTCATATCCAGGCGCGTGCCTAGAGCTTTCTGTAAGGATTGCTAGAAACGTGAGGTGAATCAAGCGTCTCGATCCGAAATGATTGAAATTGGCACTCCGTGCCGAGAGACTACTTCTTTCAGATAAATACGAGTTAGCTTCTCTATCTTATCAGCCTCTTTAATTGCTAGAAGGTGAGCGGATTTGGTCAAACGATCTACGATCACCCAGATGGTGTCGCATCCGCTAGGAGTTCGAGGTAGTTTAGTGATAAAGTCCAAGGAAATCTGATCCCATTTCCACATTGGGATTTTCGGTTATTGAAGCAAACCAGAAGGTTTTATGTATTCGACTTTGACTTTTGAGCAGGTCAAGCACTTGCTCACATAGGTGGCTATATCGGCTTTCATATTCGGCCACCAATATAGAACCTTCAGGTCATTATACATCTTATCAGAACCAGGATGAATTGAATACCGATATTTGTGAGATTCATCTATTACAAGCTCCCTTACGTTCCCGTACATCGGAACATATTCGCTCTGCGAAGTAGCGAATGCCGTCCTATTTAACTTCGAGTTGTTTCTTCATCCCGCGCGTGGATTCTAACGGTAGGTTTTCCTCTTTCAGGGCTTCGAGTTAACACTACGGATTTTATCAGGTAGTCTAGGGTGGATAATGAGTTGTAATGCTCGGACTCATCTGGGTTTAGTTTCTTTTCTGCTTAGGGTATCGGCTACTACATTAGCTTTGCCCGGATGATACTTGATTGCACAATCATAGTCATTCAAGAGTTCGATCCAACGACGCTGTCACATGTTCAACTCTTTCTGTTCGAAGATGTGCTGAAGACTCTTGTGATCGGTGTAGATGGTGCACTTGGACCGTACAAGTAATGTCTCCAGATTTTCAGTGCAAACACTACGGCTCCCAACTCTAATTCGTGAGTCGTGTAGTTCTTCTCATGAATTTTCAACTGACAAGAAGTGTATGCGATAACCTTCTCGCGTTGCATCAGTACACAATCAAGATCTTGGATGGAGGCATCGCAATACACTACAAAGTCATCCGTTCCCTCTGGAAGAGATAGGATAGGTGCACTACAGAGTTTCTGTTTTAACAGTTGGAATGCTGACTCCAGGGTTTCACTCCAGTTATAGGGTTTACCCTTTTGGGTTAGGGCAGTGAGAGGTTGAGCAATATTTGAGAATCCCTCGATGAATCGACGGTAGTAGCCAGCCAATCCCAGAAATTGTCGCACCTCTGTTGGAGTCGTTGGTGTCGCCCAATTCTTGATGAATTCTACTTTGGTTGGATCGACATGTATTCCTTTCTCGTTAACCACATGCCCTAGAAATTGAACTTCGCGAATCCAAAATTCGCATTTGGAAAATTTAGCGTATAATTGCTCTTGTTTCAGCAGTTCCAGGATTAAACGTAGGTGCTCCTCATGCTCTTCCTTGCTCTTAGAGTAGATGAGGATATCATCAATGAAAATGATGACGAACTGATCAAGGTAGGGTTTACACACACGGTTCATGAGATCTATGAACACCGCGGGTGCGTTGGTTGGTCTGAATGGCATGACCAAAAACTCGTAATGGCCGTACCTTGTTCTGAATGCAATCTTAGAGATGTCTTCATCTCGGACTCTCAGTTGATGATAACCGGATCAAAGATCAATCTTGGAATAAAAACTTGATCCGTGGAGTTGGTCAAACAGATCATCAATACGGGGTAGTGGATAACGATTCTTGATAGTCACTTTGTTCAGCTCACGGTAGTCAATGCACATACGAAAAGTCCCATCTTTCTTCTTGACAAATAAGACTGGAGCTCCCCATGGCGATGAGCTAGGTCTGATAAAACCCTTATCCAACAACTCCTGCAGTTGTGTAGATAATTCTTGTAACTCTCTAGGTGCAAGTGTGTACGGTGCCCGAGCAATAGGCGCTGCTTCGGGTGCTAAATCAATCTGGAATTCGACTTGACAATGAGGTGGAAGACCTGGCAAGTCTTCGGGAAATACTTCTGGAAAGTCACGAATGATCAGGATGTCATCAATCTTCTTCTCTTCTGATGACTGCTCGGCGACAAGAGCCAGAATAGCAGTATGACCCTTACGCAAACACTTCTGTGATTTCATGAAGGATATAATGCCTACGACAGCACCACTCTTTTCACCTTGGACAGAAAGGACTTCTCCACTAGGGAGAGGAAGGCGAACAATTTTATCACGACAAATGATCTCAGCTTGATTTTTGGATAACCAATCTACACCGACAATTATATCAAAACTGCTAAGTGTGACAAGCATGAGATTGATATCAGGCTTATGACCAGCCAATCCTAGTTTACATCCTTTAAGAATGTGAGTTGCTTCAATTATCTGACTGTCTGCTATCTCTATAGTGTACTTAGTTTCTAATAGGGTTGGAGTTTCTTTTAACATGCTACTAAGGTTCTTAGATATGAAACTCCTATCAGCACCAGTATTAAAAAGTATAGAAGCAAAACAGTCGTTCAGAAGGAACTTACTGGTAACCACGTTGTTATCGTTTCTTGCTTCCCCGGAACCAATCACGAAGGCTCGTCCATTCGCACCATTTCCGTTGTTGTTACCGTTTTTGCCTTGATTATTACCATTGTCGTTGTCGTTTCCATTACTATTTCCACTTTTCTTCAACTGTGGACAATCCTTACGGAAGTGTCCTTCCTTGCCACATTCAAAACATCCCCTCGTAGATCCCTGTTGCTGAAATGGTTCTTTTGTTTGGAGTTCACCCCTGCAGTCTTTTGCAGCGTGACCCATTTTGCCACACCGCTGGCAACGATGTTTATCACAAGCACCATTGTGGTGAAAACCACACTTATTACACTTAGGGTATTTCCCAGCATAATTACCCTGGTTTTGACCTGAATAGGTTGACTGATTATAAGTTTTGGTAGGCTCAAACCTACGATGATGCTGTTTAGGTGGGTTAGACTGAAAACTCTTGGTGCTGGTGTTGCTATCAAACTTCCGTTTGTTACTGTCAGTAGATTTGGAAGTTGTGCCCCTCGGGTGTAACGTACCTTGAGTTACGGCCTAATCAGTCAGCCTATGAGCAAGTCGGATGGTTTGCTGAATGGTGGTAGGGTTAGAAGAAGTAACCATACTTTAGATTTGAGGTACCAGGCCGTCGATGTACCTCTCTAACGTAACATGGAAAAACCTTTATAAGGAATTAGAGCAGGGATGAATATGAAAGTATGACAAGAGGTCATGCTATATGTATAAATATGTAATATGTGTCAAATGTGAATATGTGAATGCATGATAGATGATCATGCTATATGTGTATATATGAAGGAAACGAGTCTATGTCTTAAAATAGAATAACGGAGTACTAATGAAGTGTTAAATGGGTGGTGGATACGCCGCTGGTACTTCTTATATATAAGCCTCTTTAGTGCATCATGTTGAAACCGTTATGAAGTTTTAAGGTGAGGACTGGTTGGGAATACAATGGGAGGCTGTCAGTCTATGATACTCAAGATCCCAATAAAAAGAGATGTCCAGCCTATGGGGCGGGTCTCAATGAGAAAAGAATGAATGAGTCTTCATGACAAATGCAAAGGGTCTATACAGACGAGTATAAGGACCTTGTCAACACTCTGACCGGCGCTACGTCAGAAGATGGTCAAGAGGGGGTTAGCACACCCATGAATGAATGAAAGAAAAAGTCTATCACACCCCCAAAATCCACTAACGGAGTTTTACCGCAAGGCGTGTGACAAACCAGGATCTCAGTCATTAGTTACGTCAAATGACACTATATGAGTTTAAACAAACCATAAATGTTCAGAGTAAATGCGGAAGAGATAAATAAGTATTTAATGCACAAAACAAACCCGCCCAAAGTCAATGAAATAAAATCAGATAAATTGTTCAAATGTTAAAGGACTCCAATGCATGTCCTAAATGTGCACCTGTGCTTAGCGACCTGAGAAAACGTGTAAGAAAAGTGTCAACACTAGGTTAGTGAGTTCACAGGTTTCAGTTTCATAATAATGTTTGCCAGATCATGTACATTCAATATATATCAATAGGTAGCTAACATATGTTCATGTTTACTAAAGCGCTCGCAACCAAAGCTGACTGTTTGTAATGTTTGAATACCTTCCACCATGTCTATCAACAATGGTGACGTGTCTAGGTTAATATTACACCCGTTCGACCTCCAATCAACTTAGCGCGACTAACGCGGGTGGTGGGGTTTGTTAAACCCATTAGTGCTACTCAAGATTACCGATGTGTAAGGACTTTCATGATAGAGCGTTACGCTTAGTCTTAATAAGTGATAATATAAGAATTACAGGAATCATATGTTTGCGTCATGTTTTCTCCCCCTTAGTTTAAAACAGAAAATGGGGCCGTGAAACTCACCTGAGTTGTGTATAGCGTAGTAATTAGCACCACACAAGGATGCAACAAAAACCACAAATGGATAGCACATGGACAGTCTACGAATGCCCTAGAATATGATTTATGACAGTTTGGAACACATAGGATTTTGTGACAACGATATGGGCAAAGTCGGATATCCTAAAACATACTTAGGAATAAAGAATAGACGTTTTGTCACCGGGATTTGAGGATCCCTAGTTTAATAGTTGATATGGATGTGGTACGTACCAAAAGTCACCAAACACGAGGTATTAATATGAATTAAATGTTTGTGTGTTATTATGAATTAAATAATAGTTTTAGAAAATGATATAAATAATTATATTTATTTTAATAATGAAATAATGTAAAATGCTTTTTAAATTTATTCCCGAGCATACGGGTATTTTCGGGTGTCAAAATATTTTAATATAGTATTATAATATCATAGGAAATGATTTTGTAAAAAGGAAACTAGTGAAAAGTCCCAAAAAAATATATTGCAGGAGACCGGACTCGAACCCGCGTCTCCTGCGCACAGGTCCAACACCCTAACCACTCCGCCCGCTAGGGTCTTCGCAACAGAGGTCCATTCCAAATGGTTTTAACACATAAACCCAGTGTGTTCTTCTCCCCTATCGAAACCAAACCCAAACTCAACCCCAAATCCATCGGTTTCTATTTTGATTGAACCAAATGACATAGGGGTTTTGATAATCAGTGTATTGCGAACCAGTGGGTGGATTTAATTGCAAAACCATTAAGTTTATAATCGTTTATTGCTCGATTGAAATTACGAAACCCAAGTTTTGAAACCACGAATCAAATCGATCAAATCTGATAAGATTAATTGTTAGAATCATGGGGATTTACTGATTAGGACATTGCAAAACTATCCATGTGGTTTAATTTGATTGAGGCTGAGTCCAGGTTGGAGTTCATTTAAACTGAATTCGTGATGAACCCTAGAATCGGTTCATCACCAATTCGATGTTATAAGACTGAAATAGCATAGGGATTTTGATCTAGGAGTGAATACGAAACTATGAGTATGTTTGGTTACCTCAATTGATGTCAGATTTATGGTGCTCGTCTAGAACCCAATCGTGACCCCGACGAGTTAGTATCCGGCGACTCCTACTGATCCTCTGGTCAAATTGATGTGTGCAAGAGTTTCTGAGAGATGTGATGGAGGTGTGCGAAGGTTTAATTACAGAATGGTGATCCAATTGATCGAGTTTGATGAACTTAGATGCGATGGTCGACGGTTTCGGTTTCATGACTTAATTCGCAATGATTAATAGTGATGAACGGTTAGAAATGGCTCATGATGGTCGAATTCATCAATGCCATATGTTACAACTCCGAATTCGAACAGTTAGGAGGTTATTGTTGCGAATTTGGATCAAGAATGAGAGGGGTTTGACTTTTAAAAGTCAACATGAACACTTTCACTCACTTTTGACTTTAAAAGTAAACAAACTCGAGTTTTGGTTAATTACAGGACTAGTCCTTGTAGTTTAAGTGTAATAGAGTTTGAACTATGACCAGTTTAGTCCCTGAGGTTTGTAATTGAGTTAACGGGGTTAATCGGGATTTGTCGGGTGTCACAAACTCTGACCAGAGGTACGTTCGAAGATGGTCGAGAGACGGTTAGCACACCCAATAAAAAATGCAAATGACATGACCGGAGATACGTCCGAAGATGGTCACGGGGGCGCCGAGAGCCCGGGAAACTTGAGTATAAAGAATCTAAATGGTTCATAATAAAATGAACGATTCAGTGTACTTACTTAGCGTAAGCTAATTCAAAAACGTTTTCCAAACACTGCAGGAAAGAGGCACGTGAAATGAAGTTTACTGAGGACGTGACCGGTCGGAGTTGAAGAATCCCTATGTTACATAATGTAATAGTTTATGTAAAAACCATATTTCTAATAAAATATATCTTTATCACTTTAGTGATAAAGTTTTGAAAAATCTGGGACCCGTTTTCCCCATTAAACTCTGATAAGATAATAATGAATAAGTAGGATGTTTCATTCATCTATAGATGAGGGGTGAATCTAGATGTCTAATGTGAGGACGTCGTGTCCTTAGGTTCCTTAAGGATAACGCGTAGGCATCTGATGTGTGTTTTATATGAAGATAAAAATGTAAATATATATATAACCCTGGAAACAACGCCAAAAACATGATGGCGTGTTTTCAGTAGTAATAAATATATTCTATTTAGAGCTACACAAAATCAGGTTTAAATTTATAAATTAAAGTGATAATTACTTCAACTAAATACACACACAATAGGCAAGTGTACCTATCGCAACGTAGTATAGTATGGGTAAGAACCAAGTATCGAACCATGGTCACGGATCCCGTACTCAACCCTCGCTATTGTCTGACTAGGATAATAAGTTGGAAAATGGTTTTTGTTTTAGAAGGAAAATAAAAGGTTAAGAAATTTAATTAGAAGTATTATCACGTTTAAGGTGTTACTGTAAGTGTTATCCCTTGTTAATTAATGATATATTTAATGTAAGGTTGGTCATAGTTACTAGTACTAACCCTTTCGATAGGGGAGTTAGTATTTCGTAACGGAACAGTGGATACGGTCGGCCAACAGTTCCTTAATGAATATAACGGACCCTAAACGGGGTCTCAAGTCCGTCGGTATCTCACAATTCATTATTCGGACTAATATTATCCCTGTGACTGACGTACGTCTGGGTTTGTAACTTCTTCCGGTATGTCGGAATGCACGACTTCCTCCAAAGGTACTTTATGAACGCTCGAACCTAACAAATTGTGTTCTTAAATAGTTGTCTTTACTTAATACTTTCCTTCTCAAGATCAAACCCCATGGCTCCCGCTAGATGTCCTCTGCTAGCTGATACGAGAGAAGTAGAGAAATACCGACCAAACTGCCCGTTCTGTTTAGGGCTCAAACGTCCTGCTGAATACACAAACCTCCAATCAACCCATAATATTAAATCTATACTATCTGGCCATGCTAGCATCACGATTTATATATAGACCGTACAAACATTGAAAAAGCTTCCCAAGCAAGAAGTCTTGCTTGAATAACTCTCAAGATTTAAGATTATTAGATTGGTTTAAAGATCACTTATTCTTGTCTTTTTAAAATAACTTATAGTAAAAACTTTTAAAACATAACTTACTAAAAATACTTCATTAATTAATTAAAGTTCAACCAATTCGAGCAACACCAGAGGGCTAGCCATGAATGACCATACAAGTGACTGCACTAACCCTTAGATAATGTGTGGAAGATTTCCAACACTAAGGGAGAGTGGGTATAGGTTGCCTCTTGTTTCACTCGAACGAGAAGAATAAGTTCATATTACAAGAATTTAAAAGAAAATAAACAAAGAAAAGCTACGTGGACCAAAATCGAGAGAGTTCCGGCTCTTAGCAGAGCACTAAGGCCTTCACACCTCTTGGTAATGGACACCTAAAACACTAGAATGAACTTCCTATTTATAATCAAATATTTGGACAATGCACGGGCATGCAATGGGATGCACGGTCGTGCAAAGCACTCATTTCTTGCACGTGAGGGAATCTGGCAGAGCAGGAGAGTACAGGGCCACGTGGCACCATTTGCACGGCCATGTAATGGGATGCATGACCGTGCAACCCCTAATTTTGACTCTTTCTTGATTTTGACTCTCTGGGTTGACTACTTGGGTGCACGAACGTCCGATTGGCTTCCGGATGCTGATTTTGGCCTGTTTTTGAGTGATTTCTTCATGTTTTTGTATGCAAGGGGTAATTATCCTGTTGTAACACAATTAAGTAGAATAAGTATCATCTCTTATCATATTATCTCTAATTTTGATAAATTCGGGGATAATTATGCGTGCAAAACATGTATAATTTACGTCATATCATAATACCCCACACTTAAACTTTGCTTGTCCTCAAGCAAACTCATGCATGATTATACCCATAGATGTAGAGTGTTGATAAAATGTTAATCCAAAGTTGTTGTCCCAAATGGCTGAATGGCCTTCTTAAAAACAATGATCTGGTGGATATACCTTTTGAGTATTTCTCCTCAAAAGGGTAGCAAGCCTAACATACTTGATTGAACTATGATTATGCACAAAATTACAGTCTCACAAATGTTCACTCAACACTCAGGTTTAATATATGGATAAGATATGTCAAGTAGTACACTCAATGCTATAATTAACGCTCACATAATCATAGGCTTGTATAAAATCAAATCTCCACTAATTGACATAAAATATGTGCATAAATCAAGAGGGCTTTATAAAGGGTTGTAATTTTTGGCTTAGGGTTAGGGTAGGAAGTATTTGAGAATAGTGGCTAAATGTTAAAAATCTGACTTGGCTTAATGATAAAAAGGTAATTGATTCCTTTATTCAACTTAGATTAGACATTGTGACTAATCTAAGAACTATTTTAACGTCAGATCGTCAAGACCGAATCCATTCTTTAAGAATGTCAATTTCTTCTTGTTTTTGAAATATTCATTGCTATCAATTCTTCACGAATCGTTCGGCTGTTTCTTCCTAATACATCCACTTTGATTAGCTTTGCATACTCCAATTTTTTGAGTAATTTTTATTTTCTTTTGATGAGATTTCTTCACTAGTTTGGGCGATTATGAATTCCTTTTTGGTTGCCCCTTTTTCTTTTTACAATAGTTCTTCTTTTCATGAGTTTCTTTCTACGAACATAGGATGGATCTATGATCTTTCGGCGGATGATCATTCTTTAAATCATAGCCAAGTCGATTTTCAACTAAAAGGGTTAAAAGATATAAGGCTAAATTTTCTGGTTTATGGGTTTTGAAATGTGGGTTTAGAAACGAAAAGGTTTAGGCTCAAAGGGGCTAACTAGGGGATAAAGTTTAGGGTAGGTAAGGGAAAAGAAAATGGGTTAATCCTAATGCCTCAATCATTTTTATGCATTATTTTAGTCCATGATCTTGAAATGTATATTTTACACAAGTTCTAACATGCAAAGCAATAATTTGCAATCACTCTAACAAACGAAATGAGCATGTGGAATATGTGATAATCAATTGTGCCAAAAACTTGATGGCTTTCATGATAATGCTTGGATAGGCTCAAATTCTCACATGGAAACGGAAGGTAAAGGGTAATAAAGTAAAAATGTGCATAAACTTATTTCTTTCTTTCTGTTGTGCTCCCTAATCTTCCCTATTTGTTTCCTTAATTCACTTCAACGGTATTTCAAATTGTTGTTTTTATAAGCCCGTTTATGCCAAATGATTTTTAAGACTTTTGCTTTTAGATTATTCAGAATGTTTTTATTACTTGTAAATATAAATTTTGATTTCATGAATTGGGAAGTTGTTAATCATGCACTTGTAATACTTAGGACGAAATCAGGTAGCCAAACTATCAACAGGGTTCCACCACACACTTAGTTTCTGACGACATGAATGTATGCAATATGATATGTTCCATGAATAATAAGAGTGTGGCGAAACTAATACTCCCCTGATGAGACGTCATCACCATACATGTGGTCGATTCCCACCCTTGCCTAAAATGTATTTCCCAGCACAAACCAAAACTTTCCTTTACATGTTTATTCAAAGCTCAAGACACAACTAATTACTGGAAATAAAAAGAACATTAAACTAATATTCGCCAACTAGGGCGGCCGAAAGTGGTGGTGGTGGCACCATATCAACGGTTATCTACGTAACCGGTAAAAAACCATGAGTGTCAATGTATCCAAATCATCCAACAAGTGTTTGGGGGTAATGGTTTTAAGAAAATAAAAATTATGCCCTAGTTCAACACCTGACTGCATGGAGCCCAATGCACGGTCGTGCATTGCCCCTGTCTGACCAAATTTGACTTATTTTTGTTTTTTATTTAGAGGAAATAAGGAAGAAAATAAAACTTAAACACGTAAAAACCGTCTGAAAGCGTTACGCCTAAAAAGAAAATTTTTGCTTTCCAATGGCGGTACTTATGTTTATTTATTTTTCTTAACAAAAATTTCGCGGTCGCGATTCCTTGAAAATTTCTGCAAAAATAGATTAGATAACACAAGCACTAAAATAAAAATAAAAGGAAAATAAAGTTGAAAATGAAAATAAAGAGAAAATAGAAATAGTCAGTCCAACGGCTTAGATCTTTCGCAGAATTACTGTGTCCCCGGCAACGGCGCCAAAAACTTGATTTGTGTTTTATATGTAGATAAAAATATAAATATATATATAACCCTTGCAACAACGCCAAAAACATGATGGCGTGTTTTCAATAGTAATAAATATATTCTATTTATAGTTACACAAAATCAGGTTTTAAATTTATAAATTAAAATGAAAATTACTTCAACTAAATACACACACAATAGGCAAGTGTACCTATCGCAACGTAGTATAGTATGGGTAAGAACCAAGCATCGAACTGATGTGTCGTTTTTAATATATAAAAATATAATAAATATATTTTTAGGATGGTTTTACGAGATCAGGTTTTAAATTTATAAAATGATAACTACTTTAAGTTAAAAACACACACAATAAGAAAGTGTACCTATCGCAGCGTAATATAGTTTAGGTAAGAACCAAGTATCGAACTAATGGACACGGTCGAATTCTAATACTCAACTTTGTTAACGTTTAGCCGGTTTAATTAGTGTAGAAACAAAGACTGATGACTACAAAATTCTCTAAGTACAAATGCTGCTGATCTCAGAGTTTGCTGCTGACGAACAAATCGGCTGTGGATAGCCTTATCTGCTGAAGACCAAAGTTGCTGCGGATAGGCTTCTCAGCGGCATCAACACTTGATGCTGCTGACAGGCAAATCATCAGCAGCTTTGGATGGTTACATTTTGCTGCTGATCATCATCTTTGCTGCTGACAGCCTTATGCCTTGAAGACCAATCGTTGCAGCTGACTATCCATGCCAAGCGTCACTGACAACTTTCTGCAAAAGAAACTGACACACTCAAAGCAGAAGGAACCTCAACGGCACAACCAATGAAAGACAACAATGCTCTTCTCCAAGCATGCAAGCAATAATGCATAAAGAAGACGTTTCAATAAAGTTAACTAGTTTTAGACTAAACGTGTAATAGTTAGCTATATACAAAAGATCGACGTTCTGTGTTAGATCCGATCCTTAGAATCAAGGGTCTGTCTTGATTCTAAGTTAGTATAAATATTGTGTAAACACTTCATTGTAAGTGTGCTTTTTGATTGAGTTTCATTTGTAATCGTTTATCTGCAAAAGCTTAATACAACAGTGTTCTTAAAAGTATTCTTTCTGTTTACTCGATTATACTTGTGTAGTTGTTATTGTTTCCGCCAATTTCAACTAAGAACAGAACCATCTTGTACTTTCACGATCCTACAAGTGGTATCTGAGCTTTGGCTCAGATTAAACAAACTCACATTTGTTTAATCACTTCTGGTTCTATTCTAAACTCTCTCTTTCATCAAGTCACCCAAAAACATAAAAACAAAGATGGCACAGAGCAATGGGTTTGAAGACATCGGCAGCATCAACCGACCACCAAGGTTGGTATCTGGGGAAGACTACGACATGTGGAAGAATCGCATGGAAATCTTCTTATGTTATCAGGAGTACGGAATGTGGAAATCCATCAGGGATGGGCCCTACACTCCCATGGTGGCCTCTGTTGATTCTGGAGGGCCACTAGTCCCGAAGGAGCCCTCCAAGTACTCAGAAGAAGACATAAAGAAGATGGAAGTCGACTTCAAGGCACTAGGAGCTATTCAAATGTGCCTTCCAAATGAAGTTTTTCATAACTTCAGAAGTTACAAAACTGCTAAAGAGCTTTGGGAGGCTCTTGAGAAGATGTTTGTTGGCTCAGAGGAAGTCAAAGAAAACAGAAGGGACATCCTGAAGCAGCAGTATGAAAACTTCGTCTCGAAGGAAGGTGAGTCACTAACCATTTTGTATAACAGGTACACATATCTGGTGGGAGAACTGCAGTGCTCCAAAGTAAAGCTAGAGAATGAAGATATTCTCAAAAAAGTTTATTAGATCTCTCCCGAGGTGCTTGACACTATATATAGTGTCTATAAGAAGAACGGAGAACGTAAAAACTCTCCAGATGACAGAACTCTTTGGCATGTTGAAAACATATGAATTAGAAATGATTCAAGCCAAGGAAAGGAGCTCAAATCATCAATCAGCTTCTACCTCCTCCACCATCTCATCTGCGCTTCACTCTGATCACTCCGGTCCTAGTACAAGCAATTACTATCCCCCCATTGTCACTTATCCTCAAACATCAACTGCTTCACAATCCAACTCATCACCACTTCTTCTCGAAGCCCCTCCTCAACAGTCAACCTCGACTTCTTTTGTCTCTGACAACTCAAGCAGCATGTACTTCATAAAAGAGGATCTAGAATGCTTTCATCCAGATGATCTTGAAGAAATGGATATTCAGCACTCATATGCCATGCTCTCCCTCAGAGCATAAGGTTCTATTCTAGAACCGGGAGATCTATTCCAAGCAACAACTCAAACACCAGAGTGGGGTTGGATAAAAGCAATATCCGGTGTTACAACTGTAACCAATTGGGTCACTTTGCTAGGGAATGCAAGATGCCAAAAGCTAATCCGGGTGTAAGCCATCAAAGACAAGGATACCAAGGTCAGCTTAGGCAACAGCAGCAGCATCAGCAACAGCAAGGAACTCCTCCAGCTCAAACTGCAGCTTGTGCAAATGTTGGAACTTCAGACTTTGACTGGAGTTTTCAATATGAAGATGTTCCTATCAACAATCAAGCTCTTATGGCAGACACTACAGAGATACCACCTCAGGGGCAGCCAGGTCATAAGAATAACACCTGGGTGGTAGACAGTGGTTGTTCCAGGCACATGACAGGCAACAGATCCATCCTCTCCAACTTCAGACATTTCAATGGAGGATATGTTGCCTTTGGAAGTGACTCAAAGGGAGGATCCATTACTGGACAAGGAACTGTGTCCAACGAAAGAATGAGCATTGATAAGGTCAACTATGTCAAAGAATTGGATTTCAATCTCATGAGTGTTTCCCAGGTCTGTGATCAAAAGCATTGGATGCTCTTCACAAATAAAGAATGCTTTGTACTGTCTCCAGGCTTATCCACACCTCCTCCGAAAAGCATTTTACTGACTACTCAGAGAAAAGAAAATCTCTATGTACTGGACATGAATGAAGTCACTCCATCTGGGAGTGTCTCCTGCTTTTTATCAAAAGCCTCAGTTGATGAATCAGCTCTGTGGCACAGGAGATTAAGCCATGTTAATATCAAAACCATTAACAAATTGGTGAAGAATAATCTTGTCAGAGGGATTCCTGACAAAGAATTTCAGCTGGAAGACCACTGCATTGCATGCCTAAAGGGGAAGCAACACAAGAGTTCTCACAAGCCCAAGACCTTGAACTCAAATGACACTCCACTGCAACTGCTGCATATGGATCTCTTCGGTCCTACAAATTTCATGTCAATGAGCAAAAAGTCATACTGTCTGGTGATAACAGATGACTACACCAGATTCTCATGGGTATTCTTCTTAAGAACTAAAGATGAAACTACTGAAATTTTCAAATCCTACATTCTCAGGGTAGAGAATCAAAGCAATCAAAAGGTGAAGATCATAAGGTGTGATCAGGGCACAGAGTTCAAGAACCACACCTTGAACTGCTTCTATGAAAGCAAGGGGATAGAAAGACAATACAGTGCTCCAAGAACTCCTCAACAAAATGGAGTTGCTGAAAGAAGAAATAGAACTCTTATTAAGTCAGCAAGATCTATGTTGGCCGACTCAAAACGTCCACTCACATTCTGGGCAAAAGCAGTTAGCACAGCCTGTTATGTGCAAAACCGAGTTCTAATTGTCAAACCATTCAACAAGACACCCTATGAACTTCGGTTCCAAAGAATTCCCTACATTGGGTTTCTAAAACCTTTTGGGTGTCCATGCACCATTCTCATCACCCATGGGGTTCTTCCTAAGTTTGGTGCCAAATCTGATGAAGGATATTTCGTAGGCTATTCCTCTCAATCAAAGGCCTATTGAGTATTCAATTCAAGAACAAGAATTGTAGAAGAATCAGCAAATGTGGAATGCAGAGAACACATTTTCTGTGAGCAGGGAAAAGGTCCAAACTGGCTCTTTGACATAGACTCATTCTCCCAAATATTTGAGCCTCTCACCTTCTCAAATATGGAGTCTACGTCTACACAAACACCTGCCTCCACTTCATCCACTGACTACAGACTGGATTTTCCCAAATCTTCTATCAGTCTGAGAAGACCATCAGTTGATCCTCCATCAGTTGTAGAAGCAATTGAAGCAAGTGAAGCAGGAACAAGACTGTCTGATGTAACCAGCAGCAGCCTGTCTGAAACTGAAAATCTAAATGAAGACTCTTCGGTAAATGCTGTAGATGTTGATGATGCTATTGCTGAAAATATTGATGTGGATAATGCTGTTGAAGACTCTTCCACCATGAATGAAGAGACCCCTGATCAAAATCAAAGCAATCTGGAGCAAGGGATACAGCTGGAGGTGGTACCAGCACAGAGGATCCACAAAGAACATCCTCACGAGAATATTATTGGCCAAATACACCAAGGAGTTCTCACAAGAAGCAAATCTCACGAGGCCAATATATGCTTGTTTTCATGTTTCCTATCTCAGGTGGAACCCAAGAAGATAGATGAAGCACTCAAACACAGCAGCTGGATTGAAGCAATGCCGGAAGAATTGCTTCAATTCAAGAGACAGGATGTCTGGAAACTTGTTGATCTTCCACCAGGTAAATATGCTATCGGCACACGATGGGTTTTCAGGAACAAGCAAGATGAGAGAGGCATTGTAGTAAAAAACAAAGCCAGACTTGTAGCTCAAGGCTACACTCAGGAAGAAGGAATTGACTATGATGAAGTCTTTGCTCCTGTTGCCAGACTGAAGGCCATCAGAATCTTCCTAGCATATGCTGCATCCAAGAATTTCAATGTCTATCAAATGGATTTAAAAAGTGCCTTTCTGTATGGGAAGATTGGTGAGGAAGTATACGTCAAACAGCCTCCAGGCTTTATAGATCCTGCACATCCTACTCAAGTGTTCAAACTAGACAAAGCTCTGTATGGCCTACATCAGGCACCAAGAGCCTGGTATGAAACCTTGTCAAGATATCTACTAAGCAACAACTTCAGAAGAGGTGCCATAGACTAGAACTTGTTTATCAAAGATGAAGGAGGAGAAATCTTACTAGTTCAAATTTATGTTGATGATATCATCTTTGGATCAACAAGGAAACAGCTGTGCAAAGACTTTGAGATTCTGATGCACTCAAATTTGAAATGAGTTCAATGGGTGAACTAAATTTCTTCTTGGGTCTACAAGTCAAACAGGTCCCAAATGGAATCTTCATAAGCCAATCCAAATATGTAAAAAGTATTTTGGAAAGATTCAAAATGGCTGACTGCTCTGCTGCAAGAACCCCTATGCAAGTGCATCATCAGCTGACTCAAGACAAAGATGGCCAAGACACTGATCAACAGCAGTACCGTGCAATGATAGGATCTCTCATGTATCTCACTTCCTCAAGGCCAGATATCATGTTTGCAGTATATCTTTGTGCAAGATTTCAAGCAGCTCCAAAAGCTTCACATCTTCAGGCTGTCAAGAGAATCTTTAGATACCTAAAGGGTGCCTCAAGACTTGGCCTATGGTACTCTAAAAATGACATGTTTAATCTGTATGCATACACTAACAGTGACTATGGGGGATGCAACTTGGACAAAAAGTCCACTTCAGGGGGATGTCAATTTCTGGGTGGGAGGTTGATTTCATGGCAGTGCAAGAAGCAAACATGTGTTTCAACTTCTACAGCTGAAGCAGAATACATTGCAGCTTCAAGTTGCTGTGCACAAGTCATTTGGATACAAAATCAAATGTTGGATTATGGGATGACTTTCATGGAAACTCCAATTCACATTGACAACATGAGTGCTATCTCAATCACAAACAAAATGGTGCAGTACTCAAAGACAAAGCACATTGACATCATGTATCATTTCATAAGAGATCAAGCTGAGAAAAAGAGGATTATTTTAACCAAAGTTCATACGAATGAGCAATATGCTGATTTGTTTACAAAACCTTTTGGTGAAGCCAGATTTAAATATTTAGTTGAATACATTGGTATGATGAACTTTGATTAAAATCTATCTCTAAAAAATTCTATTTTAAAATGGGTGATGGGGATGAAGAGGCTAGGCCTAAGGCCCCATCTGGATCCAAGGATTCCACAATTATGGATGAGGACAGACTACAACTTCATATCTTGAAATTGACGGCCAGGGTGGCTATGCTGGAGGCTGAAGTGTCCAAACTAAGACACCAAGTCTCAATGCATGAAGCCCATCAATACCCAACTTTACCTACTCTCTCCCTTGTATCAGTGGGCACCCAAACTGATGCTTATTTATCCACTGATGCAACCAAAAAAGGGGAGATGGTCCCAATGGAAGAAGACTCGGACAGTCTTGACGACTGGATTTAAGAGCAGGCTGTATTTCAAAGCACAATATTCAAGCCGGCTTGTGTATAGGTTCATGACTTGATGGAGGATATGAGGTTGAAAGGATAGTCAGAAACTTGCAAAAGCTTCAGCAACAAAAGGCAGTAAGAGAATTTTGGTAGCATCAGTCTAGGGGGAGTTTGTAGAAACAAAGACTGATGAATACAAAATTCTCTAAGTATAAATGCTGTTGATCTCAGAGTTTGCTGCTGAAGAACAAATCTGCTGCGGATAGCCTTATCTGCTGAAGACCAAAGTTGCTGATAGGCTTCTCAGCAGCATCAACACTTGATGCTGCTGACAGGCAAATCATCAGCAGCTTTGGATGGTTACATTTTGCTGCTGATCATCATCTTTGCTGCTGACAGCCGTGTGCCTTGAAGACCATTCGTTGTAGCTGACTATCCATGCCAAGCGTCACTGACAACTTTCTGCAAAAGCAACTGACACACTCAAAGCAGAAGGAACCTCAATGGCACAACCAATGAAAGACAACAATGCTCTTCTCCAAGCATGCAAGAAATAATGCATAAAGAAGACGTTTCAATAAAGTTAACTAGTTTTAGACTAAACGTGTAATAGTTAGCTATATACAACGGTCTGTGTTAGATCTGATCCTTAGAATCAAGGGTCTGTCTTGATTCTAAGTTAGTATAAATACTATGTAAACACTTCATTGTAAGTGTGCTTTTTGATTGAGTTTCATTTGTAATCGTTTATCTGCAAAAGCTTAATACAACAGTGTTCTTAAAAGTATTCTTTCTGTTTACTCGATTATACTTGTGTAGTTGTTATTGTTTCCGCCAATTTCAACTAAGAACAGAACCATCTTGTACTTTCACGATCCTACAATTAGTGAGTGAGTTTTGTGTGCTTGTGGAACAGGAAAGTAAATGACAGAAAAGTAAATGGCGGTAAAGTAAAAAACGTGTGTGAAGTGTGTAACAGAAATGTAACGGACAGAATAGTAAATAATAGGAAAGTAAATATGTCGGAAATGATCAGGTTACGAATAGTATTGCTTTGGGTTTTGAATCCGCTTGGTACGTTATAATGTTAAGTTGACTAATCTAGTGATATGACTACTACAAATGTGTGACCCGGGTCACCGCTAGAGCCTCGTACTCACGACATTTGATTTGAAAATTTAAAAGCTTTAACAAGTGGTAGTGCCTCCCGTTAAGGACAACAATTACCCTCAACCCTTCGAATGGTCATCTCCGGGTTGGTTTAAGACATCAGACATAAAATGCTTTATATTAGAGTTAAATGGGTGATTATATTTTGCTCACCGGGAGGCGGTGTAACAATGGGACCAAGTATAAAGACGTACAGTTCCCAACATGAGTTCACCAATTCTTGGTTGCATAATAAGTTCGTATAAAGACGTACGACCATAATAGTGTTAACCATGCCTTGGCTTATCAATCTCTACTTGTATAAAGACGTACAAGCTTCAAGAGAAGTTTGATTAAAAAGGTTTTACACTTTAAAAATCAAGAACACTCACAAATATAAAGAAGGATTTAGACAATAATAAAAGCCTACCAAAATGGTGGTTTTAAGGACGAATAGTTAAAGACATAAACACATCACTTGGATTAATACGTTAAACATTAACATGCACCAAAATTCATCTTCACCCTAGCAATACAAAGAGTTTAGCCACGAATGGCCATACTAACTAGCATAACACTGAGTTTCATAGTCTCCCCTACTGCGGAACAAGGAGGAAGAGCCCCTCCACTCACTACTCTCTACTCTAACTATGAAATACGCTCTCAAATGAGGTTTAGATGGCTGTTCTAAGATGTGGATGGGTGTGTGGAATGAAGAACTCAAGCCATCTATTTATAGGCCTCAAAATGAGCAATGCACGGGCGTGCAAACACCTCGGGAATCAAACAGGGTACAAAGGACGATGTACCAGAGCCTGGGGAGGCTGGACATGGGTTGCACGACCGTGCATGGCATTGCACGGCCGTGCAATGCCTTGCCAGCTCCCCTGGCTCGTCTTTTAGCTGCTGGTTTGACTATGTTGACCTGGTTTGACTTCTTGGGGTCAATGCTCGGGTTTTGGTCCCCCAAAAGCTTGATTTCTTCATGTTCTAAGCTGGTTTTTTCTTTGTTTATCTTGGAGGACCGAATAACCTACAATTGTGAAATATTAACGTTTTAAGTATCAATTGTAAGTTTATTAATCAATTAGTACCATAATATGGGATTATTATGCATGCAAAACATGTATAATTTAGGACATATCACGAACCATGAACACGGATCCCGTACTCAACCCTCGCTATTGTCTGACTAGGATAATAAGTTGGAAAATGGTTTTTGTTTTAGAAGGAAAATAAAAGGTTAAGAAATGTAATTAGAAGTATTATCACGTTTAAGGTGTTACTCTAAGTGTTATCCCTTGTTAATTAATGATATATTTAAAGTAAGGTTGGTCATAGTTACTAGTACTAACCCTTTCGATAGGGGAGTTAGTATTTCGTAACGGAACAGTGGATACGGTCGGCCAACTGTTCCTTAATAAATATAATGGACCCTAAACGGGGTCTCAAGTCCGTCGGTATCTCACAGTTCGATATTCGGACTAATATTATCCCTGTGACTGACGTACGTCTAGTCTTGTAACTTCTTCCGGTAAGTCGGAATGCACGACTTCCTCCAAAGGTACTTTATGAACGCTCAGACCTAACAAATTATGTTCTTAAATAGTTTTCTTTACTTATAATATTATTTTAAATAAATAAGACTTTCCTTCTCAAGATCAAACCCCATGGATCCCGCTAGAAGTCCTCTGCAAGCCGATACGAGAGAAGTAAAGAAATACCGACACAAACCGCCTGGTCTGTTAAGGGCTCAAACTGCCTGCTGAATACCCAAACCTCCAATCAACCCATAATATTAAATCTATACTAACTGGCCATGCTAGCACCACGATTTGTATATAGATCGTACAAACATTGAAAAAGCTTCCCAAGCAAGAAGTCTTGCTTGAATAACTCTCAAGATTTAATATTATTAGATTGGTTTAAATATCACTTATTCTTGTCTTTTTAAAATAACTTATAGTAAAAACTTTAAAAACATAACTTACTAAAAATACTTCATTAATTAATTAAAGTTCAACCAACTCGAGTAACACAAGAGGACTAGCCATGAATGACCATACAAGTGACTCCACTAACCCTTATATAATGTGTGGAAGTGTTCGAACACCAAGGGAGAGTGGGTATAGGTTGCCTCTTGTTTCACTCGAACGAGAAGAGTAAGTTCATATTACAAGACTTTAAAAGAAAATAAACAAAGAAAAGCTAAATGGACCAAAACCGAGAGAGTTCCGGCTCTTAGCAGAGCACTAAGTCCTTCACACCTCTTGGTAATGGACACCTAAAACACTAGAATGAGCTTCCTATTTATAGGAAAAGATTTGGACAATGCACGGCCATGCAATGAGATGCACGGTCGTGCAAAGCACTCAATTCTTGCACGTGAGGGAATCTGACAGAGCATGAGAGTACATAGCCACGTGTCACCATTTTCACGACCGTCCAATGGGATGCACGACCGTCAAACCCCTAATTTTGACTCTTGCTTGATTTTGACTCTCTAGGTTACGTCCGATTGGCTTCCGGATGCTGATTTTGGCTTGTTTTTGAGTGATTTCTTCATGTTTTTGTATGCAAGGGGTTATTATCCTGTTGTAACACAATTAAGTAGATTATCATATCTTATCATATTTATCTCTAATTGTGATAAATTCGGGGATAATTATGCGTGCAAAACATGTATAATTTACGTCATATCAGCATCCCATAAGATCTTGGAGAAAAGTGCATATTAATTTAAAAGGAAAGTTGAGAGGTGTAAAGGAAATGTATAGGTGTAGACCTCCAAAAGGGAAAGGTCAGATATGATTCATCCT
The DNA here is from genome assembly GCA_023525975.1 of Smallanthus sonchifolius. Lineage (NCBI taxonomy): Eukaryota > Viridiplantae > Streptophyta > Magnoliopsida > Asterales > Asteraceae > Smallanthus > Smallanthus sonchifolius. The sequence goes on from CM042021.1 coordinate 108,509,403, forward strand.
TTGTTCATTTTCCTCGTAGCATACAACTTAGAACAGTTAATAATCCGCAGAACACTGCAATAAACTCTTAAAATTGCATTCCTATTATTGTGGGACGCATCTCTCAAATGATAAAGTTCTCAACTTCCAACTTGGTCTTTAGTTTCCCACTAATGTTGGTTGGAAAGGATCTGGGGTTTTCAGAACTTGTTAGCAACTGTTATTACATTATGTCTGCAACTTCCCTGGCATCCGATTGGTCCATTTCACATTTCACTCATATCGGTTATAACCTTAAAGTCCTTAGCTCAAGGGTTTGAGTCATAAAATTGAGGTAATGAGTGTTAAATGTTAATTTTTTTGTATTTTCCCTGAGCAGGTATTAGGAAGTCATTTCCTAGCAGTAGGTGCTCTAGAGCTCTCTAACTCTAGAATGATGGGAGTAAGAGATATGAACACGTCTCTCCTGTGGTCTGAGATCAGAGACTCAGATAACAAAATGATCCTTAGGGAAACGTAAATACAAAAGGATATAAATTTATCCTATTCAGATCTTTCTGGACAATGGATTGTTGGAAGCAACTCACACTTACGTTTCTTATGTATAACCTGAACTAATGAGATTAGCAAGAAATCACGCATTTGGGACAACTTTAAGAATCTTGTATGTCAGTCTCCTGCTGGTCTGACAATAGCCGACAGCTCACACTTAGGTTTCCTTGATACTCACTTGAGCATAAATCATGGCTTATTTATCATCGGAAAATTATTCGGGATTGATGATGTATTGAATGTCAAAGGTGGTAAGAACGACCCCGTTTGACAACTATTCTGAAAAGTCAGATTACCTACTTGTCTCAGGTCGAGTTTCCACAATACCCCTTAGGTGTCAGGCGTAAGAGGATCAGAGTAAATTTCCATCCTATTATAGGAGTTAGTGCCTAGCATTTCCAATGTAAACTTCAAGTAAGTATGATGCTGGATCATAAGATATACCATGATATTATGTCGTGATTTCCAATAATAGTTCTACAATTACCGTAAGTGTTGATCGTTGCAAGGAACAACCTGAAATTTACGTGTTTTAAGAGGATATGTTTTAGAAAGTACAAACGGATGAGGGAGATCTTCGTCGTTCAAGATCCATTAAGAGTCGGGTAAGTCAAATTACGAGAATGTTATGTGAAGATCTAGTAGGGGAATTAGAAATGTTAAGGTTTGATTCATGCTAGCCTAAAGATAGATCACGTGCGTTGATCGATAAATAACAAAATCGAAAAGAGACAGCCTATAGCGCAGTCTCAAAAGTTGAAGCAGTACTTTACAAGGAATTTCCAAATTCGGTCCAAGAGCCGACGTCAAATCACCAAGAATAGACTTCTTCAAGGTTTTGGTTAAAATTGTCATACCAATGAAGTCTCGCTAAGAGTTTTGGATTCATTAGAATTCGAAGATGAAGGAGATGATGTATGTTTCCACGTCACTTGTGATAGCCTATCGCATCATCTGATGCCTTTTGGCTCAACCCTTATGGTTATGGTGATTTCGATCATTAATCGAATGACTGGAGTTGAGATTAGGGATACGGATTAATCATGAACATTAGCTCGGAGAGTAAGACTCACTAGAGTTCTCATGCACTGTAAATTATGATTATGTGTGCACCCGCAATGATAATTTACTTTGCATGGTACCTATAGTGTTTCTCCTATCCCAAGCTCTCAGTTAAAAGGCATCTGAAATGTTAATTAGATTGTTTCATCATGTTGCACTCTCACACAAGAGTGTGTATGTTCTATCAGATTACTCTTAGTCATGTGTACCAATACTCATGCATATGCCGACTAAGGCTGTTGCTAGATGGATTTAATGGTAGAGAGACACAACCGGTGTCTTTTAATAACAGGACGTGTACGGTGGAAGTCAGGCACTATGTTAAGGCAGAGATCCTCAAATCAGTGTCGAGCAAATCATGCTCCATGTTTGTATGTACGTGTGAATCCACATGATCCCGATGAGTCTATGGGTCTCCTAACCTATAAAGTTCTCTCCCGTTCAGTCCTGAATATCCACCTAGGTTCCCCTCTGATCGGGTAGTTCCGTTTGTCATATCTCATGTCGAAGGTTTTTGTTATCCAATCCAGCAATTCATGGAAGAGAGTATGCATACCACCCTGAATGAAGACTACACATGTCAGATGAGAAAATTCACTCCACAACTGGAGTAGTTGTAGGTGTGGTACATGTACAGGTACGGATTCAGGTATGGGTTCATCCTGTTGTGATACCAAAATCGGTAACCGGCGATTACTACCGTCGTCGTCCAAGCTCAACTCGTAACTCGATCTTCTAGGGTTACAGTGTGTTGAGTACCCATCATCCTTAATTTGTAATCCTAATAGTGACACCTTGTTGAGCAATGTTGTGGATGTCTATTGTTTCCATATTGTTGTTAGAGTTAAGTGTTCATAACGTGTGGCATGTGATTGTATTAAGTATTAATGTAGCTAATGATACCATAGTGTGACTACAGACACTAGTAGTCTACTCAAGTTGTTCGGAAACGGTTGGAATATCTATACTCAAGTCTTGGGTGTACTTAGTGTGATGTAAGTCTTAGAAATCTTGGTCCCTAAATGAGTCTGGTTAGAGCTTAGGTGACGCTAAGGAAACCTAATTTGCTAAAACCATTGGCTCTGATACCAATCTATCACACCCCCAAATTTATTCACTAAGTGTAACTACAGACACTAGTAGTCTACTCAAGTTGTTCGGAAACGGTTGGAATATCTATACTCAAGTCTTGGGTGTACTTAGTGTGATGTAAGTCTTAGAAATCTTGGTCCCTAAATGAGTCTGGTTAGAGCCTAGGTGACGCTAAGGAAACCTAATTTGCTAAAACCATTGGCTCTGATACCAATCTATCACACCCCCAAATTTATTCACTTATTAAATAAATAAATTAAGGTTGCAACGATTGGTAACATTACACTACAGCGGAAACTGAAATAGAGACTTCTATGGTCTCGAACACCTTTACATACACTAAAATGAAATGGTACATTAGCCTAGAACCATATAGTTCAAAATTGACTTGAGTTCGACAATCACGCCTCGTTGGCTTCTAAGGTTTTAATCCAAGTGGCTAGCCTATTCCAACGTTTCCATGGCTATGAATTACCTGAAAAACATACTTAAAAGTGTCAACACAAAGGTTGGTGAGTTCACAGGTTTAGTTGTCTCAATGTAAAGTAGTTTTCCTTGAAAACGTTGATATCATGTACATGGCCATAATATATAACCGTTTTCCTTGAAAACATTGAAAATATGTACACGACCATAATATGAAACATTTTTTTCTTGAAAACATTGACTAAAACATTTGCACATGAATGAATGGAAAAACCATTTATATGTAAACGATTGGCAAAACTAATTTGCATGAAAATGTTCTCAAGTATTCAAGTTTCAAGTATTTAAGTTTCAAGTATTCAAGTTTCAAGTATCTAAGTTTCAAGTATTCAAGTTTTCCTGTGCATAAAAACGTTTTCAAGTATCAAGTATATGCATGTGCACAAAAACGATTTCAAGTATACGTTAAATGAAACCAAGTAATCGTATCAAGTTTGACCTATCAAGTTGACCAATCGTAGCTAACTAGGCATACGAAGTTTATTTTACATAGGTTTTAACCAAACCAAACACAGGTGTTTCGCCCCTCGCTCATCCCCCATGGGCTCACGAGTTAAGACATTACGCAGTCATTGGGCCATACGGACCCTTGGTTAGCGCGACTAACCATGATTGGGAGTGTCAATCCCAATAGTACTATTCATAATATCCCGGCTATACGAGTTAATGGTTAATAAATTGTTCACGTAGGGGACTTTACGAGCTATTCCACGATTGTCTCATGTAAACATAAATGGTCGGTCATGATTCCTTGTTTCTAACGTATAAAGCAAATATGTTTCATGTTTTCTCAAATGTATCAAGTAATATTGTTCCCAAATGTATCAAATGACGGTTTTTCCAGTTGTATCAAACGACGATGTTTCCAAATGTATCAAACGATGAAGTTTCATGTTTTCAAACCTGTTATGCAACTATGTTTCTCCCTCGATGTTCCTAAAACATTTAAAAGTAAAAAGGGGACAGTGAACTCACCTGATGAGCTTTCAATGTGTAAGTGCTAGCAAGGCCGATGTGTATGCAAGACTGTCCTAACCGTGACCTAAATAGCGACGGTTATCTTATGACCTTAAAATTTAGTGTCGACATACAAGTCGGTCATGTAAAAATTCCATCCAATATGTTAGACTCAAAAACGTAAGTGTCATGTTTAGAAAATGTGACCCGACGAACCGTTGGTGACTTGACTTTGAGTTTCATGTTAGGTATACATGTTTAATCATAAAATATGTACAAGTTTGATGTTATATGTATAAATATGTGTCCACAAGTTGTTATATATATATATATATATATATATATATATATATATATTTCGTGTTAGGGTAAAGATAGGCATTTCTCTTAAACCGTGTTATCAAGCTAACCTTAGTTTGTCGGAATTTTTAGAACTTTAGGTCGTTCGTGCGTTGTCCTTATGATTAATCAAACAAACTCGTTTAGTCATGAAATTGAATACCAAGATAACTACATGTATTAGGGTATGAATCACCAATTTATGACATGTTTAAGTATTTTTTTTTAAATTCATTTGGACAGTAGGGGTCAGCAGTGTTCATTTCTGGAGTACCTTGGGAATTTCTTTTTAGTTGACTGACTTAAACCCATTTTCATGAACTGATACCCTACTACTTTTGTTTTATACTTAAAATGCTGACTTTAGGAAGTGGAATCAACTTATTTGGACTTGTCATGACCAAGTTATGACCTACAGAAGTGACAAAAAATTTCTGCCGAAAATGACAGCCTTGATACCTTTTCTCGTAGGGCTATTTTGGGGCATCAAAACTCAACAAAATTTTGTGAAACCACTTGGGTTAGATTACTGACTCTTTATACTTAATTTTAGAAAAAAAATTCGACAAGTTTGGGAGAGCATGGACCGAGTTATGGTCTGGTAAAGTCGGTTTAAAATTCTGCCAGCTCACTGTTTTGGTTCTATAACACTCAATTTCAACAACTATTCCAATTTTGTACTTGTTTTGACTCTTGTTTACCAAATGGTTGATGTTTAAGTTAGATATGACATGTTCTAAAGTCTATTGTCTAGATTTGTTCATCCCAACCACTAGATCCATGAGTTTTTAAAAGAACTTTTTGTTTAAAAGATTTAAATCATGCTTTAAGCTAGTTTTTAACAACTTGGTGCAAGTGAAAATGAATAGGATGAAGATATATAGGAACTCACAACAAGTAGGATAGAAGAAAGAAGTTAGGAGGAAGTTCCAAGCCCAAAAACCTTGCTACACCTCTTGATCTTCTTGAAAGCACTTGATTTGTTGAATTCTTGGATGAAGTTTGAGTCAAGATGAGGGTATGTGTGTTCTTGAGGGTGAGTCGGGAATGGGGAGGGAGAGAAAAGAGGTTGAGTGTGGATTTTGTGAAGAAGGTGAATGATAGGAGTTAGTAGTAGACTGAAGTGATATATAAGAAATGAAAGGGTACGGTTTCATGTACCAAAAGTCAAGATATGAAGAAAATTGGTGTGTGGGTGGGTCCCACAATCTTGGGATGAGATTTTTGGTCAAATGGGAGTGGGTAGGGTAGTTTAGGTGGTTATATGGTAAGTTAGTGTAGATATTTAGGTCATTAGTCATATTAATCTCGATTAGGGTTCGAAACGGTGATTTACCTCGATTTTAGGTTCTTTAATGACATCTTAAGTTATAGTTAACTAGTTTAGTGAAAAACACTTAATTCATGTATTGTATGGGTTATAGCTATGTTTTATTGCATGTAGTTACGTTCAGGATTGACGGTAGGCGGTGAAACCTTCGATTTACGTCATTACGATTCGTTTTATGAAATGTAGTCTTTAGAATATATATTTGATAACGCGTTTATTTTATGTACGGATATTGCTCTGGAAATGTCGGGTGTCACATGCGGAGCATCGGAGGAGATTAACGTTGGAATTTAGAACAAGCATGATGGTGGTGTGCAAATTTTTAGAATCGTCGGAGAACGGTGATCGAGGCACTATTGATAAGCAGTGCATGCTTACCTATAAGACGCAATGAACGCAAGGTAAAGTAGTAATGAGATACTATAGTAGTGGAACTTTAGAGGAGATTAGGGAAGCTTTGCACATGCCCTTGGAGGTCATCGGAGAAGGACAGATGTATCATGTTTATGAGCAAGGCAGTGGTGCCTGAGTATTGAAGAGTCATTGTTGGATGGAGAATAAAGTACGAGATGAAAAGGACGACGAATGATCCTAATTATGAAAAGCAAGGGCCTTACTTGGAGATGACCCTAGGAATGACAAGGTTATCAGGGTTATAAAAAGAGTGACGGCATGGATGTCGTGAGCGAATAAGGAAGATGGGATAATTAAGCAGGTAATTGGTGATGTTGCACCATAATAGTGGAAGTTGGGTAGACAAGTGATAAAGGAATGCGTAGCTATTCCTACAAGTCACAAAGTTGAAAGCGGAAAATGAAGAGAATTTCTTTGAACACCAAGAATATTGACCGAGACGTAGAGTAAAGTGATCGCGTCGATGTATTCAATGAGTGGACGGCACCAACGGATTTTGGATGCACCAGTTGGAACCGAAGGAATGGGTTGTGTTGGTTTGTACCACCATAGGATTCTCTTTTAAAAAAACTTTCACTATAACAGGTTCACGTAGAGTTTGGTTTATCAAGGTTAGGGGACCCGGTTAACCGTTATTGTAAAGGTTCGAGAACCAAATAAATTAAGATGGACCCTAAGTGAAACATTGGAAGGTTTAAAAACCAACTTATAGCAAACCCTAGGCCATAATCGGCCTAGGCTTGCTTCGAAAGGCAGCGAGAGGCAGCGAGAAACAGGAAGAAGGAGGAGGCCGACAACGAGACGACCACGGTGGTTTCAGGCAGCGTACGACAGTGGTCCTACGGCGTCGTAGAGAAAAGGAACTCGATTACACATAGAGGTAACCCTTAATCCCACTCTTATGTTCTTGTTCCCGTTAGTATGAAAAACGACTAGGGTTTTGGGGTTGTGGCCTCGGCTTGCGACGGAGACGGAGAAGAGCGGGTGCCAGGTGGAAGTGGTGATCCCGGGTGGCGCACGAGGATGGCAGAAGGGTGACGTGAAAGGTTGTGATGTCCACGGCGTGGCCGGCGAGGGCCTGGATGTTGGTGACGGTGACGGTGAAGCGGCTGTGGAAGGGTGCGAGAGCCGGCAATAGCAGTGGTTGCGCGGCAGTGGCGTGTTGGGCGGCTGAGACTGGACGCGAGGAGTGAGGGGTGGTGACATGCATTGTGGTGCATGTCGGTGGTGCGTGGTGTTGAACCACTAGGGTTTAGACACGGCAATGAGGAAGAAGACGGCAATAAGAAGGTAATGGGGCTCGGTGAGGTACAGCTAGAGAGGCACGAGGAAGGGGACGAGGACAATGGGAGTGATAAGTGGCGCAGTGGTGCTTGACAAGGGAAGCCGGTACGACACCGGTTAAAGCTTTACGTGTGCATGACATACGCGCGTGGGACGAAACTGGCTCGGGTAACGTGTTCGCCTAAATTAGGATTTTCGCATGGCATGGTTTGCATGCGTGCATGAAACCCGGTTCAGATGCTCGGGTTCCAATAAATTTAAGGATGACCCGATCCATGAGAATCTGCACAGTTAGAGTTTCGTAGAGAATGACTGACGAGCGTTGCGGGTTTATTATATTATTAAACATTATTCGATGTATGGGTTGAACGTATTTTGATCAGGAATCATACGCTCGACAGGTTTGAGTTTCGAGTGTGATCGAACGAGTTGCAGAGCGAGGACTGAAGCTCGGCATAACCAGTGAGTTTCTAATCCCCTACTTATTAAACGTTTTAATGTTTTTGGGGCTATCCTACATGCTTGCAAGACATGTTTATTTTATTAAATGTGTTAACAGCTATGGGTTCTAACCCAATGAGTTTATAAACTTAAGCATTCATTAATGAGTCGGAAGGTCTATGGAGTGTCTATGAGATTATGTGCGCTAGGGATAAAAGAGTTATTGACGTGTGTCATGTTAAGAGTTAGTCAGGGTGAGTCGGGATATAAGCTAAACGCCTATGAGTGTGTGTAGGATATGTTATCCTAGGCTATGTGTGAGGTGCAGGCCTAGTTAATTAGTCATGTAAATGAAATATGATGTTATGTGTTTTATGCTTGTGTGGTGTGTTTGCATCGTTGTCTCTGTGACACGGCAAACGAGATTGTGGAGGACGAAGTCCTTCGGGAGGTCACCAAAGGTGACAATATCTAGCAGGTCAGTGATGAGCTCGGGTTGTGTCGAACGCCTTGACGAGGGTGCATGTTATGAGGTATGTGTTTGTGTGCATTTATATGTGTTTAAATTGCATGCAAGTGTTGAGTTATATTTATTGTGCATGAGATGAAATTGATGTAGTGTGTAGTGTTAGATTAACCGTTGTGTCGGGAAAATAACGTTGTGATTACAACTGTTGTGTCAGTTGACCGTGAGAGTCTTGATGAGGGTTGGTTAAATCGATGTATAGGGGTTGGTTGGGTTAACTAGGATTCGGATTAATACGTTTGGTAGTTTACGAGTTAATAGTGTAGTAAGCTCGATCCATGATGGTGAGACTTACTGAGTGTGAATAATTTGGGAGGAGTCTTGGGTGGCGAACTTTGATGGGATACCGTAAGATAACAGGGGTTATCTTTGGTGTAAATAAATCATAAAACTGTTTTATAAGGACTGGGATGTTCCGAGTGGAGATAACTAATATTTGTGTCACGCAATGGTTTTTATTTAAATTTAACTATTAGAACTCGCTCAGCGTAGCTGACTTTGTATGTACGTTAGATTATGTTGCAGGTGAGATTTGTGGTCGACATATCTTGGCTTGGAAGCGGTGCTACTCGTATCGGTGTGCAGGCATTCATGAGGTAAACTTAATGAAGATAACGATATTAAAGAGTAATTATTCTTTTAGAAATACTTCCGCTGTATGATTAAGTTATAAAATGAGTACTATAATGAGAATACCCGGTGATGAGAACCAACTGTAGGGTGTTCGGTTTGGGGCCTTACATGTATCTCGTCCCAGTAAAGCTAAACGTAAAGGAATGTCATCTTTTTCTCTACAAGAAGATCTCCATATCTTTAAGTCCACAGGGAAAAGTTCAATCTATTTGCCTAACTGTGTGAGGGAAAACAAACCTTGAATTTTCCCATGAGGATCTCAATACTGCCAATTATTCTCAAATTCTAACTCGTTGTCTGTTGATGATCCAACATAGTCTAGCCACGAGAAACTCGACTCCGGACTATGATGTATTTTTGTAATTCTTCCACTAGAAGTCTAGAATAGGCGTAGAAGGTTTATATAATGAAGCAGACACCTTCGTGATGCTACCCTCGCCATGCACACACAAGAATTTTCAGAATGTTTTTCATTTGTACACTACCCTCACTACTATTACTATGCATCAAACGAACATTCAACCCTTCCCCATTATCCTCCATGACATCATCATCCTGGTCTTTTTCCCCATTTACCTGCTCATTATCTATCTTTGCAACATCACCTTGTTCTTTTTTCACCGAAGTGTATGCATCACCCTCTTCAGACCCATAAATAGATTTATTTACCGTAGTCGACATGGACTCGCCATCATCATCCTCCAACGGTCTACAAATGGGTGGTGCCCATGTCGAAAATTACCTAGCACATACCTCGAAACGGTATACAGATTCATTTACTGGTCTACAGATTCATTTACCGTTCTACAAATGGGTGGTGCCCATCATCATCCTCCAACGGTCTACAAATTCATTTACTGTAGTTGACATGAAACTCTTCCCATCAATTACTAAGTCAATAGCATTCATAATCGGTTTCTTTTACTTCGTCAATATACACACTTTACCAAGCGCCATTGGTTCATCACTATCTTCAACTATACACATGCATTCACCCACACCTCCGCCACCTTCTTAACTACACGTTGATCCTATCCACCTAACGGTAATCCTACCCATTTAATCCACACCATCCGTTCCTCCAATATAAAAGAAGGTGTAATCATTCGTAATTCACTGAAAAGTGACTTGCTCATCAAACATTCATGAAACTTCTCACGGCAATCACAAGATGAAAACCACAACTTAACCCATTTCCCATCCACATATCGTATTTCAATAATAGAAAAACCCCTCTTTCATAAAAATCTTTAACAGGTTAGGAACGACACTCACATCATTCAACTTTCCCAATAAAAGAACATACCTTTCTCTTCGGGTAAAAACTGAGATATATTGACGGATATATGATTCACAACCTTTTCCCGTCCACTACTCTTTCCACAGAGTGTTTCTACATAAGATCTCGTCTCACTTGTTCTAAAGTTACTATCACTATCTTTCCCACCCTCCCCCTTCATATCCTACTTAATTTCTTCTCCCAGTTTTGTGTCTTTTTTTTAGCTTTCTGTTTGGACTTTCAGTTTACGATCCTTGTGACCAAACTTTTCAACATCTGCATACATGTGATATATGACGAACCATATCAAACATAGATTGGATACTAGCATATTAACATCTCTGAATTTAACAAATCTAACAAAATTGAACCTCTTACCATTCTTCGTCAACCGATTAGATATGTATATGCCTTCAACGTTTCCCCACTCACTGCACTGTTTCTACATATCTCTTGCCATAACAGACCATGGAAATTCGTAACAAAAAACGTTGTTGACACCAATTTCAAATATTCTAAATTAGGGTTTTTTTTCGCACCATTCTGCATGGTCCTTACGTTGTTCATCGCCTGCTCTAATCCATGATCCTTCTTTGATCTTCCGATCACTCATTTCCAACCCCCTTCCTCACGATCTGAAAATGATATCGCGGTGACGAAAAATTTTCATTAGGGTAAGTCGCCATTAAGGAGCCGTCATAGCTGGATAAAGAAACGGATCCAAAATTATAATAGAGGTTGTTACAAGAAATCTCAAATCATAGGTGGTGGTGCTTCCCGGTGGTGTACTTGCTATTGTCGATCGGAAAAAGAAAAAAATAGTCGTAAACCTTAGGGATTAATTCGCAAGACTATCTATCTTGTATAAGTTTTTATCTTTGGTGTTCATGTTCTAATTTGTGTAGCACTAGTCAAATTCAAGGTCCTCATCTTGCCAAAAATGAAACCCCAAGGACTGAAAGTGTCAAATATTGAAAGTTAGGGTTGAAAAATGAAAAATAGGAAAAATTGATCGGTAGCGGACTGCTACCCGTTCCCTTAGCGGTCTGCTACATAGGGAGGAAGAAAAGAATCATAAGGTGCTACGTGTCTGATGACTCATGACAAGGTTTTGGCGCGTTTCATGGGTAGCAGACCGCTACCCGTTCCCTTAGCGATCCGCCACGCCGCAAAAAGGGGTTGGTTCGCTAGAAAGGTGACGCATGTAGGGCTGACGCAATCAAAGCAGTAGCGTACCGCTACTGCCTATCTTAACGGTCCGTTAACCTCCTCTTTCTAGCCTATAAATTGAATTCAAGCTCGTACTGTAACGTCCCAAAAACGACAACTAAATAAATGGGGTTCGGAAAATAAAAGAAATAAAAGATCGAGGGCCTTTCGGGACTTAACACGAAAGAAGGAAAAACAAAAGGGAAGGGAGGGGGCTACAAACCCTAGCCGCCACCTTCAACCCCCCCCCCCCCTTCATTCACCACCTTCACCTTCATTTTGTAAAGAGAGAAAGCCGGGTTTTACCCAAACGAGCTCCAAAGATCGTTGGTATTCATATCTAGATCGCTTAGCAAGAAGAATCAAGCCCCCCCCCCCCCCACCCCTTCATTCACCACCTTCACCTTCATTTTGTAGAGAAAATGCTAGAGAGAGAAAGTCGGGTTTTGCCCCAAACGAGCTCCAAAGATCATCGGTATTCATCTCTGGACCGCTTAGCAAGAAGAACCAAGCATCAACAGGTAACCATTCGCCCTAGATCTGAGTTTTTATTCAAAATGGGGTTTTACACAAAAAGAACAGATTTTTACGTGTTAAACGTGAAATAAACCTTAGATCTAGAATCACAAGAGTTAAGCAAACGTTTTGAACGTGAAAAGTTGGGAAGTTGATCGTTTTTTTAGCTTAGCCGCCATTTGCATGCAAATTAGGGTTTCTGCGCTAAGGAAGACGATAAAGCGAAACTACCAGAAAAGCGAAACTAGCAAGTAGTTTCGCTTAGATCATAAGTAGTGAAACTAACCTAGTTCGCTAGAATCACAGGAAGCGAAATTGCCTAGTTTCGGTGTGACTACAGAAAGCAAAACTGCCTACTCTCGCTGATACCACACAAAGTGAAACTAATCTAGTTTCGCTGAGATCTCAAAAGGCGAAATTGCCTAATTTCGTTGAATAAGTAGAAATTGTAGAATTAATGTTTTATTAATCATCAATTCAAATGGTGAGTGACGCCTCTTTGACCAGTTGATAGTACGAGGAGGATAGTTAGTCAGATGAGTCAAGAATCCCTATTTTACTGTTTTAGGGTGGTGTGCATACTCAGAAATGGACGTTTATAATAAATGTATTCTATTACTTAAACGTGACAAATAAGAGAACTGATAATAGGTTTATTTAACTAAACATTTTATAAACATGAAAAAAAACATAGTATAGCTTTATATAACTAAACGTTTTATAAACAACACAAAGAGAACAGAGAACAGGTGTATTTAACTAAACATTTTATAAACAAGAGAAAGAGCAGAGTACAGGTTTATAATATTAAACGTTTTATAAACAAGAGAAAAGAGCAGAGAAAAGGTTTATAATACTAAATGTTTTATAAACAAGAGAAAGAGCAAAGTATAGGTTTATATATGTTTTATAAACAACAGAAAGAAAGAGATAAGTCAAATACATTGTTTAATCTGTCATAGTATGTAATAGACTTATGCTGTATATGATCTTTGATTTAATGTTTAAGAACTATGTTTATGCTTGTTTGTGCCAAGTATGAGATGGACCTGGTTTGGGTCCTTTCACGTACACTTTCTACATCCTAAACCAAAAAACGAAATTCACTCTCTGAAGCCATAATCCACTCTTGTATACGCACCGCACTCTCGAGAAATCTCTGACTTTCGATTAAATGCCGCACTCTCAACAAAATGCTGTAGGAAACGAGGAACGCTTAGGAATCAACTTAAGATGATAGAGCTTTAGTGACACATCTTAAGAGACTACCAACCCTGGTCGTTGCTATCTTCTATTCAGGTGATTACGTTTATTGCTTTCAAAACTTCCAAACTGTTTACGTTTGCAAAAACAGCAAAGCATGTATTAAATATTTTCATGGGTGAAGGGCTTGCTATCGATTGGCATTCAGACCATAAGTATACGCAAAACTTGATCAAGGGATACACGTCTTACAGGTGAAATTCCCATAAGGGGGTTGGGACCGAATCTGTAATGTTGATGTAAGACGGGAGGTTACTGCGTGAAACCATGCAGTAAGTAAGACTGGTAATGCCATCAGTCTCATTACAGAGGGAAATGCCAGTTTATGCAGTGGTTGTACGATCAGATTAAATTAATCTGTCGGATGTGTAGTCTGTCCACAGAATATCATGAATAAAGGTTTTAATACTATTCATGTCAAAATATTTCCTTGTGGTGATAAATGTGATCACCAGCGTTCGCGCTAACGTTTTATTTTCAAAATGATTTCAAGTAATCATTGAAATAGGTTGTTTGTCGAGGCTGGTCCTGAGGGACAGTCTCGTGTACAAATGTAAATATGCTTTTGACAGAGTTATTTGCTGAAAGGAAGTCGACTCCATAGGCACAGGAGATAACCCTACATGATATAAATCAAGAGGAGGTGTCTTAGGATGAGGATTTCCTAGAGACGTATACTCCATTGATAGTTACAAGGATAGGTGTTGAAAGGACAAGTTCCCTTAAGCATATAAACCTACCTTGTGGCTCAGAAATACATGTTGTGATGCATGAAGATTATGTAATGGTTTTTGAACCATATTTTGTAAACCGTTGGGTATTTAAATCACAGTTATATAAAAGATTATTTTATTCCAAAGAAACTTGGAAGTGTTCAATATCAACCCTCGAGTTGAGCATTTTTTAAAAGATCGATCCAAAACATTTTCCGCTGCGAAACACTCTTACTTATCCAGAAAGGATAAAGATAAAATTGATTAGAGGTGTCAATCTAATCACATGCCCAAAGGATCCTAAAATCGGGGTGTTACAATTTATATTAAAATGACCATAGTATCTTAATTTACTAGGATGTTAAGTAAAGAATTTTTTTTATCAAAAGAACTTGATTTTCAATGTTGGTAAAGTTACATATATCCTTCTATTTTCAACCCTAATTACATATATACCAAACTCAAAACTTAAATTACATATATCCCCCTCTTTTATAAAATTAGCCTTTCAACCTTACACGAAATACGACTATTCTTATTCTATTGATCCCAACCCTAACCTTCCGATTCCCGCTTTCGATCGATTCCAACATCAAGCGTCGTTTCTGACAAATATCCAACGAATATTAGAGCCCACTGAACAAGATTTTATAACCGGATATGGGATTGGATTACCAATACCTAACGCAAACTCTCATTACCATCCCTATTTACAAGTATTGAATATACATATTTATGTTCTTTTGTAGTAAAATCATTAATCTTAAATTTTAGATATAAAATATTCAACTTTAAAATATTCTTTATTTATTATATTATATATATAGGGGAAGGTTCCGCTAAGAAATGGTTTTTCGCTAAGAAGTGGGTCAAACGAACTCCGATTGAGCTCATTCGAGCGGCGTTGGAACCGTCTCATCGAACTCTAATCCGGACCCAAAAACCTAAACCCCCCTCCACCCGCACCCCCAAAAACCTAAACCCCCCTCCAACCCCACCCCGAAAAGCCTAAAACCACCACCCCTACCCCCCAAAAACCTAAACCCCCCACCCCACCCCCCAAAAACCTAAACCCACCCCCACCCACCCCCAAAAACCTAAACCCTAAAATCTAAACCCTAAAAGCTAAACCCTAAGGCTAAAATCCTAAAATTCAACGCTAAGATCTAAACCCTAAAAGCTAAGATGGTAGAGTTCGACGATACGGTTCCAACGCCGCTGGAATGAGCTCAATCCAAGTTCGTTTGATATCGTTTCTTAATGTTTTTGTCACTTCTTAGAGTTCTTAGCCGAAAACAACTTCTTATTTGATTCTCCCTATATATATATATATATATATATATATACTATATTTACATATTTGATTATTATACGGGTAAACGGATTCAAGTAATTCTATATCATACCCGTCCCAATCCCATAAGACATTTTAGTGACTTATTTGTCAGAAATTTGAGATCTTCGTGGAGAGGAGAAAGTAAGAAATCCGTGATCAAGGACAACCACGGACGGAGAGACTCGATCGTAGATGCTCTTGCAACAAATAGGCTGAACTCATGTATTTATCATAAAATAATTATTTAACATCAATAAAATATAATAGAAAAAAAACCTTTTCTTATTTCTTTTTTCTCTACTTCAACATTTATTCTCTCCTTCTGCCCTACCATCCTAATTCAAATCCCCTGTTTCCAGTTTCCCACCATCAATACGTCCACTCCTGCGGTAGCCAGAAACCCTTCTCCGCCTGTTGCCGCCACTGCTCCGTCGTCTCTGCACCTTGCTTCTTGTGGGGTTCAGTCAGAGCTCTGATTTGTCGAGGCAAGAACACACCAGTACCAGCACATTCTCGTTTTGCATTAGGGTTTCCAAGGAAAACAGCCCTCTTTCCCGGTGGCTGATGTAGCTGCTGAGCTTGTTGTAGGGTAGGCCAAGCGGATAACGACAACGCCATCGGCTTCATGTTTCCTCCGCCGTTCCTTACCCTGCTCTGTTGAACAAATTGCTTATGTTTCATCGTTTGTTGCTGTTTCAATGAAGACGCACAAAGTATTAGAATGAAGTTGGAACTGAAAAACTATGAAAATTTAATCAACACCAAAGGGCTTGTAGTATGGCGACAATAATCAGGAGTGTAAACCAGCCAAGTTACTCGAGATCGGCTTGCTAAAAGCTTATTCAATGAACAAGCCTGAGTTTCACTTATTATTTATATAATTTTTATTTAATACATTAAACATATATTTATAGAGTAATTTTTATTATATATAAAATTATGATAAAAAATTAACTAAATAATAAATATAAAATAAAAATTTATAACAAAATAATTATAAACATATATAAATTAATTAATAAATAATAAATGAACCGAATTTGAACCTAGCTCGCGCTTGAAAAACTACTCACGGGCTCTGTGCAGGTGAAACAAGCAGAACTCGAGCCTGTTTAGCTATCAATATGTATAGTAAAGGTGTTTCGGCTAGGGCTCTAGTCTTATGTTAAACCATTTTAAAAAAAATAATAATAAAATAATTGGATGAACTACTACTTACTTGAGCAGCTTGAATGTGGTGAAATTGGGGGTTAGGGCTTGGGATTTTGAGAGGTGGTGGTGGAGATATGTGATTTCTAGTTCTACTGCCATTATGGTATTTAAAACCGGTCATCCTCATCCTCGCAACTTCACCGGCAGCGGCGCACAGAACATCCCATGGGGACTCATTCTGACTCAACGGCGGCGTCGGCACCGGCGACGGGCAGTTGGAGCTTCCCCTGCTTGAAATCTGTTTGCAACCGAACAGCGTTGATTTCGGTGACCCTGCCATAACCGTTGTCTGTTATAATGGCAACAACAACCAAAAATCAGAAATCATAAGAAAAGAAGAAGAAATTATCAACCAAAATCAAGCGACAGAAGTAAATTAAACCTTCGAGCGGTGATTTTCGAAATTAGTTTCCGTCATCGAGAAATTGTCTTCAAGAATAGACTGAGCCAGATTTCGAGACAACTCGTTGAGGTGATCTTCTTCATCCAACTCTTCGTCGTCCAGGAAGTCCGCCGGCAGCCAAAACTTGCCGTCGTCCAACTCTTGTGCCATTGAAGGTGGTTAAAACTTAAAACAAGTGAACAAATGGCGGTTTAAGACAAAATGGCCGATGGAAAATTGATTGCGAAAGAGATGGGGGGGAGTTTGCTGCCTGTTGAAGAGTAGTTTATAAACCTTAGTCCCTCCGTCGTGGTTGCCGGAACTTTTTTAACGGCGGACACATGCGGGGTTTAGAGAGAGGGGAACTGGGGGAGGGAGGCAGTGAGGAATGACGGGGATATTAAATACAAGTGTAGGAACCCTAAAAGATGTCCCAATTTCTTCCCTTCAAAACTCAAAAATAAAAATATATATATTTTTTTTTAATTTTCATTTATAATATAATTTTTTTTAATTTTGTAATATTTAATGTAAAAACAAATAGTTTTTTTCTTAATTTAATGTAAATTGTATTTATTTAAAATAAAATTGTTTTAGACTTTTAGTATAGTAACTAATAAAAACATACATGAACGCCATTGTTTCGTTTCTAAACGATGTAGATAAAAATGAACATGTCGCAACAGTATATTTGAAACTTTAAAAAACATAATATTTTAAAAGTTATAGGCAGTATAAATATTTAACTTATTAAGATAAAAAAATTTATCTTTTTTTATGTTGAGTATATGTGTGTGTATGTGTTGTAATGTGTGGGTTCCTCACGTGATTAGCAAGTAAACCAACAGCCTAGTGGTATAAAAATTTTAATGCTTTGCTTTACTATACCGATGTTATTCGATCGAAATCGGTTAAGTGTTAAAATTTGTAAGGCTCGGTTCCTAACACTTATACACTGGTATTCACCCCGCAAAAGAAAAATAAAATCGAAACACTGGTAAAAAAGAGCACGTAGAGAGGGCACGTTCCAAAGCTTCGACGACTTGTACGTTCATGATGTTGGATATTAGATGTCCGATCATCGTTAATATCAATGTTGTTATCGATTTACGATCCGAAGAGTTACACTTTGTGCAAAGAACAAATTATATCGTTTAATTTGTTAAACGTTATTACACGAAACAAGAATTTAGAATTCGGTGGATTAAATATCTAGAGAGATATTTATTATTTATGTTGTGTTTAATTATTTATAATAATTAAATATAACGATAGACGGAATGAGGTTATATATATATATATATATATATATATATATATATATATATATTTGTGATATATAGTCGGGATTTTATATTTAACTGTTAAATGTAAAGAGATCGGTTTTTAAGTAAGTTTTATTTACGATTAATGTAATCATAAACTAAAGGGACTGAAACTGATTAAGGGTTATTCAGTTAGTAATTAAGTGTTAATTACACAAGGGTTTAAAATGTAAATATGATGATTATAAATACGCAATCTCTTAAACCCTAATAAGTTTTTTTTTGTGTGGCATCCTCCCTACTTGCGATCGGAACCAAGACTTACCCCCCTTGCTCGTTTTTCTGGCCGGCCACCCTGCTGCCGCCGTGAGCCACCACCACCACCGAGATGCGTCGTCGCTGTCCTCCCTTGCGCAGCCACCCGGAGTCGTGCCCTTGCCGCCATCCTCCGCGCGCCGAACCAAACAGAAACCGGGAACCGGGTTTTTGCGACTAGCGGTGTTTTCGTGTGACGAGTTCGTGTATTGTCATCTAACGTGACGTTCTTTGTACCCGAGTGTTTCGAACCGGTTATTCGTCAAATGTATAAACCCTAAACACCCTATGGTTGTGTTTTATCTATTTTATTATTGTTTAAACGCTGTGTAATCGGATCAATGTCGGAAAAGATCGGATCTTTATTATCGTGTGCTTTTGTAATCGCTTCCGCCATTGTAAATCTGATTTTATAAAGTTTCGTTTTAAATATTAAAACCGGTGCACGATATCCCAACACATGCTACGACAACTTGTACATTATAATGGAAGATCGGTTTTGAATGAAATTTATGTCGAAACATAAATATAAAATAGACACGTCTCAACGATACACTCGAAATTTTGTTAAACATCATAGTTTAAAAGTTTTAAAAGAAAATTAAAATTAATTTGAAAACAAAAATATTATTAAAAAAACTTAACACTCAAAGCCTGAAAGCAACAAAGAATGTGACGGCGGGAGTAGTTTAATAAGGGTGATTCTAACCACACACGGAATATTGCTAATTGGACCTGCCGCCCTATACGCCCTCGTATAGGGCAATACGAGAGCGTATAGAATTCAGTCACTGCCAACAGAATGTCACATGTCATTCTCTGTCTGGCGGCTGGTCCAATACGTGGCGTATTGACCTATACACAGCGTATGAGGCACGAGTTATATTTTTGCTTCAAAAGTTGGAAGAGTTGTTCGTTTATGAATCCTATACGTGGCGTATTGACCTATACGCCACGTATAGGTATTTTTTATTTAATTATAATTTTTTTATTTTATTTATATTTTGTTTATTTTTATTTTAATTTATATAATTTTGTTAATATAAGTTTGTTATCTATTTATAAATTTTATATATATTTTTTTTAAACATTTGTTATACTTTTACAGTATAAACAAGCAAAGTATTAAACATTACAAACCAAACAAAATATTAAACATTACAATCAAACAAATTAACTAAACATTATATACATTACATCAAAAAATTAAATATATATACATCAAAATGTTTTACATACATAACAACGAAAGAAACAAAATACAAAAAAAATAACTAAAGCTAAGCGGGTCCGCCGTCACCCTGACCGCCTCCGCCCTTATCCTGACCCGCCACGCCCTCATCGTGAACGGGGTCGTCCGGATAATGACGTCGCGGTGGTAGTGGGCGTGGCTCGATGCCGGCAGCTCGTGACAGATCAACGATCTGTCCAACCGCCCACATCATCAGGTCCTCCATGCGATCGAGTTGACGACCCTGTCGCCGTGAGTCGGCAACAAGGCCATCAAGCAATGCCTGGGTAGCCGTCTCCAGCCTAACAGACCGACGTACGTGTCGGGGATGCTGTGGCGGATGGTCGTGGATGGCCTCGACATGCGGCGGCCCGTCCTCCCTCGCCACACCATGTAGCGGCTGAGGCATAGGCGGTCCCCCTGTCCAGGCATCTGCGGCAACGACACCGGGACCCAAACCTGGTCCTGGACGGCCGCTACGAACCGAAGGCCCTGCGGGAATCGGTGCGTGATGCGCATACCGCTCGCCGTGTGACGGTCTAATCGGACAGGGGGAATGGCCGGTGACATCGCAGGCTCATGCACGTCAAATGGTGTAACCGAGCGCATGATCTGCGTGATGAAAGCACCGCCATACAAAAGCTCGCGCTTCTGCCGCATATAGGCAGATGCAAAATAAAGTGCAAGGCACGTCGATAGGTCGCACCGCCTGCCAGTAAGCAGACAATAGAGAAAGAAGAGGTCTCTATCGGTGCACCACTCACGGCTTTTCAGACGCGGTGCGATTGAAGTCGAAATAAGCCGGTGCAGATATCCGAGACCCTCCCCTTGGTAACCAACCAAGGACTATCTGAAATCAAGCCCCAAAAAACAAGGAGTTCCTCCTTGTCCACCTCCGTCACCGCCTCTTCAAAAAGTGGCGTGACCGTCTCAGGCTCGTGGTAGAAACCCGTCGTGACGGCCCACTGACGGAGGGTCTGACGGTAAACGATCCCAAATATCGAAAAGGAAATATGATCCGGATCCATATCCGGCGCCTCCCCGGGAAGAGGCTCTAGCCCAGCCTCTGAGAAGATGAACGTCGAAAGAAACTCGACGACCACCTCTCGGTAGGTCTCCGTGAATGATAGATCAAAAAGACGCGACCATGGCGTGTCCTGGCCGATGATGGCCCTAGCCCGCTCGGCCTCCTGTACCTCCTCGAGTAGCGCCTAATCAACTGCAATCCCTGGACCCAACCGCACCTCCCGGAGCTTCTGGCACCGGGCATACGCCTCCGAGTCAGCCGGAAAACCCAAAAAAGGGTAGTGCGCAAGATCGTCTCGCACCTCCATATGAATATCATCATCATGATCCGCCATATCTGATAAATAATAATAATATATTGTTTTTAATTTTAAATAATAAAAAATAAATAATAATAATATATATTTTTTTAATATTAAATAATAATAATATATTGTTTTTTATTTTTAATAATAAATAATAAAAATATATTGTTTTTTATTTTTAATAATAAATAATAATAATAATTAATTTTTTTTTATTTTAAACCTATACGCCACGTATAGCCTTATACGTGGCGTATAGGCTGTTACCGGGTAAACCAAGCCATACGCAGGGCAACCAAGCCATACGCAGGCCAGTTACCGGGCAAACTTAGCCATACGCGGGCAATCAGGCCATACGCGGGCCAAGTTGCCGAGAACATGAGCCATACGCAACGTATATATCTATACGTGGCGTATGGCTTCATCGTCTTCCTCAGACGAACTATACGCCACGTATGGCCCTATACGTGGCGTATAGTTCTTAAGTTTCAATCCAAAAATCTCTAATCTACCCAGTTTTACCCGCTAATATTCAATATAAACCTAACATTAATGATCGTGGGTGTAGAGACGTACCTTTTCGAAGTTGTTTTGAGACGACAATCGTAATCAACGAGCTTTTTTGCCGGTCGCGTATGGGTTTGTGTTTGTTTTTTTTGTGTCGTTCGTAAAGCCGGTTGAAGTTGTACTGGTATATATCTGGCGTGGGAGACTCACATAATACCGACCATGAATTCTTGAAATTTGCCCAGTCTTCGTCTGTAAATGATGCCCTGCAATGTTTTGCGATATTCTCGTGTATGTGCCACCGACATAGGTTCTTCGAACAATCCATAAATATTTTATCACATGCGTTCATAAGAGTTTTGTCCTTGTCTGTTACTATCACACGCGGCTCCATTCACTTTTGCAACATTGCTTTTATTTGCAGTAGCACCCAGACGAAGTTTTCCTCTCGTTCTTTTGATATAAATGCATGAGCGACGCAAAACGACTGGTGTGTGGAGGTCACACCGACCACTTGGACAAATGGAAGTCTATACATGTTTGTTTTGTAAGTCGCGTCGATCATCAACACGTGCGGGAACGCACGCCACATCTCAAACGATTTCGGATGAACAAAGAATATCTCCTCCACAATATTTGTGGCAGGATCTTCCCGAGTATAGTAGACGTATTTTTTAGAAGAAAGCAGGTTTTTCAGAATCTGCATTGGAGTTTCACCGACTCTCGTTTCGTTTTTTATCTTTTGTATCGCATTATAAATGTCCTTTTTAATGCAACTACTCTCTGGGTTTTGTTCCCTTATAGTTGCCAGAATGTTTCGTGGCAACATGTTTTGCGAATACAACTTCGCGCACCAAAAGTTGTTCCGACTGAGACAGTCTCCTCGCAAAGGAGTGCGCCTCAAGATGTTGACTAGGATCGTGGTTATGACTGTCATCCTTCACCATTAATTTCCAATCAACAGTATTTTCTTGGTACTCTCCTTCTAATTTAAAGGGACAACCTATTTCTTGCTACCGGCACGTCTAACCGTGGCAGTAGACGCACGTTCGCCGTGACGGTCACACACAAGCCACACATTGATAAACGGTTCCGTCGGATCGTCGCCTTTTCTCCTCGATCGTCGGGTGACAAGGACGTAACCATTCTCACGTCCTATCCTGACCGCCCAATCCACCAACTGTTCACGAGACTGAAAATTCTGGTCAGTTTTATACGACACATTTTGATGGTTTTGTTCCTCATCTTCGGACACGAAGTCGTCGGTTTGTTGTGTCGGGTATGAGACTTCACCGTATACGTAGTCGTCGGTTTGTTGTGTCGGGTATGAGACTTCACCGTATACGTAGTCGTTCGTGGGCTGTGTAAGGTAAGACGGTTCACCGTATACAAACTCGGGATTGCTCAGTGGCTCGTTCAAATCTGGAAGCCTTACCCGTTGATGAGAATAAACGTCGGACGAGACCTCCTCTCGGTTCACCTCTTGAACGCCAGAACTTTGCGTGTTGTTTTCCACCGACTCGTTAGAATATACCTGAAAACCGTAGTTACCATCCCACCACCAAGACATGTTTATAATTTTTGTGAGATTGTTTGGAATTTTCTTTTGAAAGTATACGTTCGAATGAGAATATCGTGTGTCATTAAATACACAAAATTTGGGCAATATACGCATCGTATAGGCCAATACGGTGCGTATAGGGTACGAGTTATACTCTGCGTATGGATCTATACGGAGCGTATAGCGAGTTGATGGATGACTAGTTGCAGAAAGTACCTCGTACCCTATACGCATCGTATTGTCCTATACGATGCGTATAGGATTGGAATGACCAGGTTGTACGAGGATGTCGGGCATGGGAAATTGTGAAGGGCTATACGCATCGTATTGCCCTATACGATGCGTATATGGCCAAGTCCCCTTAGCAATTCCCGTGTGCCATTAGTAGTCCCCTTTAATAAATTTACGATTACGATTTTATCATCGAATAATATAAAACTTTATGCTTTAAAGAATTGTACTAAATATATAAAAGGTTTGAAGGATGGCTTTTATAAGTAATCTAATGTAATATAATGAATATAATTTTACATAAAAGTTACTTTGAAGTTTAGATAAAAAAACTTTCCGTACAAAACTGTATGTTAAATTTTTATTGGAAAATTTAAATTATAAAAATTTAGTTAAAATTGAGAAAAAGTTATTATTATATAAAAATTTTAGGCTTTGAAGGGTCAGAAACCAGGGTTGTATCGTTTTTAGTTTTTCTAATAATCTTGTAATATTATTATTATTCTTTTTAAGTTTTAATTATTGAACTAGTAAAAGGTACCCACGCGTTGCGGCGGGGTACGTGTAGCTGCGGATGGGTTCTAAATAACGTAGAAAATTTTGTAAAGATGGCGAAAAATCCAAACTTTTTTGAAATAAGAGAGAAACAAATTTACAGAATTATAACCCAAAATACTAACGAAACCGTTAAAAAAGGTTTGTTTGAATAACTAAAAAAATAACAAATTTGAAATTCTTAAAAAGACTTCGTAATTTAAAATGTAAAATTTAAACCCGTATGTTATGGCGCGTTAAACCATGGAAGAAGATGACAAAATAATAGAATCTAACCTCCTTTAAAAATATCATATTTTAAAAAATTTAAATTACTTTGAAAACTTAAAAAAAAATTATATTGTACTTTTCAATTTTATACTTATTTGAATAAATTTTATGTTTAAACAACGTTAAAACGTGAAAAAAGTGAGTAATCATTCGGTTCATTGTGATGATGAAAACTTAAAAAAAAATATTTAAAAGCATATAACACCCATTAAATTAATCGAAATATTTGTCATGTAAAAGAGTTTAATTCATAAATAATTAGAATAGAAATACTTTGAAGAAATTGAAGTCATTGGTATAGGTGATGACGAAAAAATCAAAAAAGACAACAAACTCTTGAAGTGCAATTTGGTAGTTACATATCATATTCTATGTATATTATAATCATATTCTATGTATATTATCTATAATAAAAAGTTACATTCATTGCTTGTAACATGTGCATTACTTGTAATCTATTTGCTAATTGTAAAACCCGCGCATTGCGGCATGTTAAACGCGAAAAAAAGTTAACATCTTTGAAAGTATATATGAAAAAAAAAACTTAAACACATTGCTGTTCGTTAAACCACGAAATATATTAAACATTACAAATTATTTTTTATAAAAAAGCTAAATTATGTATTTAGTTTTATTTATATAAACTTTGGTTAAAGAAACATATCAGGTAGCAGAAGTGTAGATGCTTAAAACATGGAAATTATATTTGATTAGCTGTCTCCATACCATTGAAATGTTGTTTTTCAAATAAAACAAAAAAAATTTCTATTATCTGATATATTTTTAGATGAAGCTTATACAAATTAAGCTAAATATATTTATACTTAAATAGTCCATAATAATATTTTTAATATCTAATCAATTTTCATATCAATTATCGTAAAATTAAGGTTATAAAATAATGCTTATATCATTTAATTTGGTATATAAATCATGACTCTTCTATCTAGTTTTATATAAAAAAGCTTATTGATGTGGAGCCCACAACTTGTAACTGTAAGTATTTAAATTCTTGTATAAATATTTTTCTCATAGCTGTTTTTGCGAGGATATGTGGTGGCGGTGGTGGGTGTTGTGTTGTTTGTGGGACCCAAAACCTGACTGACAGGTGGTCACGGGACTTGCATGTGATTATGAGTGGGACCCGCTTTCCATTTTGTGGGTGTGCGAGGGTTATTGCTCCCGCCAAGTAAAATGGACCCCACAACGTTACTGCCACAGTGCCACTCCCTAGACAACGTGGTCGCTCGTTTCTTAAAGGCGGCTCACTTGCTTCGCATGCAAGTAATCTTTAGTATGGATGAAAACAAAACTTTAACCTACCGAGAGACCTGAAATATTCGGACGTGTATTGCGACAGGTATTTTAGATTATTTTTATAAATTCTTTTAAGTTTGGGACATACTATAAAACTAGTTGGTTTTCAGACTCGTACTTTGAGGCGGGATGTATCCATGTAAAATAAAAAAAAAAGGTTGAGTAAGCTTATATAAGCGAACACCCACGTCTCGTCGTGTGAGTGTTGGTCGTTTTTCACCAACGCCAAGCGGCAGGAGTTTGGTCGTTATCGATTCGGGTCGTCGAAAAATATAAAAACTAATAGCGATAACACCAATACAACCATTGGCGTACCTAGCCTTTTCTAGGTGGATCGGCCGACCCCCATGAATTTTATTTTTCTGTTTGTTATATATGCGATATAATATCGGCTGACCCCTAAGAAATTTTGGTACCGACCCCCATAAAATTTTGACCGATCCCTCAAAAAAATTATTTTTTAACACCAACCACAAGAAAATTTAATTTTTAACACCGACCTCCGTTTAAACTAATAACTTAATTGAACATTTGGAATAAACTGGACTAAAAACGTAATCATTTAAACAATTAAACTCACATTTAATTAACTCAGTACTCATTTAGACATTTAAGCCCACATTTAGTTAACTCATTACCCATTTAAATTTTTAAACAATTTAACTTGATAAAAAATCTAGGTAGTGGCAATCCTGATCCATCAATGTCTCGACATTTCATATTCACGCTTCACGCGGTCTAAAGAACGACAATTTGCTAATTACGATTCTCGGCATGCCTCATCACGATTTCAGACCTCTTCGCTAATCACGATTTTACGATTCTAGCCCTACTAGTCGATTCACTATTCACAGATTTGCGTCGTTGCCTCCTCACGGTTTCAGGTAACTTTTTTAAAATTTTTCTCTAAGTTTGAATTTTGCTTATCATATTATTTTGTTATAAGCTATGTCATATGTGCTATTTGGTAATTGTAATTAGTGATAATATGTGTACTAAGTGACCCGACCCGACACAGCTTGAACTGGACTGAAAAAATTAATATTTAATGATGGACAACTGACCACAAAAAATTTCGACCCCATGGAAAAAATTCATGGGTCTGCCACTGAATACAGCCAATAATGTTCGCTCATAATAGATTCGGGTCGTCACGGTACTATAACGGCAACAACACTCGCTATGGGCTACGATACAAAAAAAATACTCAGTTTTGAATACAACTTCATTTTAAAAAAAATTATATCGGAACGTTGACAACAAAAATAATAAAAACAACAGCGCATCCCGTTTTTTAAAAAAAGTTATGAAACGAAAGTTATTTTAAGAAAAATTATATCAAAACGTTAAGAAAAAAATAAAAGCAACCATGCAATCTGTTTTAAAAAAAAATAAACGAACAAAAGTAATTATAGAAGAACGTGTTAAAAGCGTAAACTATATAAAGTATGAGGGTGAAAATGAAGAAAAAAAAATATCAGCAGGCTACTGGTTCAGCAATCTGCTAGCTTCACCATTCATAATAGTTACTGAATAATAGTATTACTAATGAGGTGTTGGTTGCCTTTTTACCTGAGTATATTAGTATATTGTAAACTAGCTTAGAACCCGTATAATACACACGGGATGAAAAATATCAATATATAAAATTCTTAAATCTTTATGTATATATTTTACAGGTGTAAAAATGTATTAAATAGTAAGGATAGAAAACAAAATTCAAAATATGTATAAATTAATATATAATTGGGTTTTGAAAATTCGTTAATTACTATTTAATATAATTTGACTTGCATTTACTATTTGATTGAAAATAAAAGTTACATAATTAGATTTTAAAGTTTCTTATAATAAGGGATAATTTAAAATAAATGTGTTTTATTAGTATAATTACTATTTTTTTAAATATATTATTATTAAAAGATAAAGGTGTATTTAATAAGAGAGAGGGCGGGAAAAAATGATGAAAATGAATATGGAGACGACACGTGTCATTAAAAACCTTTATTTTTTATATAGTATATACTAGGCTAGAATTCTATGTATTATACGAGTTGAATAAATAAAATATTAATTAGTTAGTAATGAATATTTGAATAAATTTTTCATTGCTTGTTAAACGTTGAATTTTCGTTATGAGAGTCATGAAAACATCAATAACAATAATAATAATAATAAGTATTATTATTATTATTATTATTATTATTATTATATCCAAACACGATAAAAGAAAACATGACTGGACTAAACGGTACGTCTAACTGGAGAGAGAAAAAAGATAGTATAGAACATTAAAAAATAAGAACATAAAAGTACATGTTATTAGAACTAAAGTGTTAGTGATAAAGTAGTCTCGATGTATATTGCTCTTTTAAGCCACGAAACCAACTCACATGGTAAAAACAATCTAACTTCTTTGTCTTCATATCTATTTCATAAACATCTACCTAGTCTGTCATCATAAGCCACATGTCGTTAGGTATCACGTGTGTAATGCATTACCATTCCGACAATGGAAGATGATGGATATGGGGAAAAGTCGATACCTTAGTCCACTTGTCGCCATCCATCTTCCACATATCAACCACCAAATCAGGGAACTCGTAGCTAACAAACATTTGAAGTTCGTTTTTTACACTCACTAAATTGCCCTGGCAAATACCAACAGTTGGAACGCCAGAAAATTTTATCTCCTTAAAGTTTTCTAAATTAACATCAAAACCAATTATCATGTTTTGACCTCCAACCATTCTCCTATCATATATAACTAGTGGGTTGGCCCGCGCGTTGCGACGGGTGGGGCGTCAAGACTATTTAGTTGTGAACAATAGGTTGAAATGTAAAACGTAAGAAAGTCACATGACATAATGCACATTTTTACCAATACACGTACAAAAGTGACGTCACATGATAACATACAAAAAAATACATATGTGACGTCGTATAGTATCACATACTAAGAGTAAACAAAAGTTGTACGTCATGACGTCATATCATAATAGTTCAAAAATACATACAAAAAGTGACATCATATAGTATTAGATGTTTGTGGTAAACCAAAAGCTGAACGTTTAGTAATGGCGGAGACCAGATAAATACTCTTAGGAAAACGTTACTGTTGTCTGGCCTTCTGTTTCAACCTATGTTGTCAAAGGCACAAGGCGCACTCAAGGCGCAAAGGGTGAACCTTGGGCCTTGGCGCAAGGCGCTTAAAAAGCGAGAGCTTTTTTAAGCTAAGCACACATCATAAAGTTATCATTTTTTGGGGGTTTACTACATTGTTAATCCTTAATAACCAAAACTTAGATAATATATATGATTTTATGTGTAGAAACCTTCCAAAGTACTACTTAAGAAGCTATAAGTACAACTCAAATCTAAAAACAAAAGTTTCCTAAAACAATGAAACTGCATGTATAACCTAAAAGGTATATCTACAACCCTAAGAGCTTAAAATTTAACTAAAAAACTTAAAAGTAACTATCTATTATATAAATGAAAGAGAGAAATTAGAAAAAAAAATAATTTTAATTTAAAACTACTGAGCTAGGCTAGCTCTGCAGAAGCAATCTTTTTTATGCTTTAAGTCCTTTTTAATATCATTTTTATGCAGAAACACAGCTCTAGCTCTGCTCTTCTCTTTTAATATCACTTTCCATCATTCAAATTATGCCTCATCTCTCTTTCTTTCGTCTTCTTCGTTTTAAACATCACTAAGAAAGACACAGATCTGAGTTTTTCTTCCTGGTTTCAACTTCAAATATGGGTTCTTTGCTTTTTTATTTGAACTTCACCATTTTTTGCTGGAAAAATACACGATATGGCCAGAATTCGGCCGGAATCTCGCCGGAGACTTGCCGGAGTAGCGCCTGGACTGCCACAAGGCGTTTTTCTAGCGCTGCGCTTCGCCTGAGCGCCTAGGCGCGCGCCTTTGACAACATATGTTTCAACGGGAGCTCTACTTCATCGGTTTAAAGATACAAGCAATGTGTGAGATTACATTCTAATGACTATGTATGTGATAAAAATATTCAATTTTGACCAGTATGGTGATTTTAGTTAAGGGTTTATCCATAACGGGTCAAAGCAAAAAAGCTAAGCTAAAGAGTA
Organism: Smallanthus sonchifolius; assembly: GCA_023525975.1. Lineage (NCBI taxonomy): Eukaryota > Viridiplantae > Streptophyta > Magnoliopsida > Asterales > Asteraceae > Smallanthus > Smallanthus sonchifolius. The sequence continues at coordinate 108,539,101 of CM042021.1, forward strand.
TTTGGGTATGTGGTAACAACACCTTTTCACCCAAAATCTTTTCCAATACCTCAAATGAATGAGTTGTAATAAAAAAATAACAAATTACACCAAAATATGGTAATACAGAATTCCAATAAACCCCTCAACTCCAACTTTAGACTATTATAACTTGTTATTCAGCAGTAAAGAACTGATTAGAACAATAAAAAAGTCGGTCCAAGATTCACCCAAAAAACTAAAAAATACAACATGAAATAAGAAAATAATGTGGGCAGATTATGCTTTGTAAATTACACCACTAAGAACTTACAGACCAAGCCCAAATCCTTTGATTACCACTACAAATTACCCATTTTAGCTTGATTAAGGAAGATAATATTATGTTTATACTTCAAAACCAAATTCAAGCTTTATGCACAAACTGAGATTAATGTACCTTGATTTCTTGTCAGCCCTCAAAGGAGCATAACGAGTTACATCATTACTTGGTCATAAAAACATAACCTGAAAAATTTGTTAGGTAATGCATCCAATTTATATAAATTGTTGCGTTGAAGGTAAAAAACAAATAAAAACAGTTGATCTTAGCCAATTACCTTAAAACGGCAAACGAACACCTAAATATACATTTGCAAAACATAAAAAATAGTCAGTTTTTAAAAAAAAAAGGATAGATTTGCAGGTTTTAAAATAAAATATTGAGTGACAGGCCATGTCTAACTCCGTGCTCTACTGTTGATCTTTTTTATTTTGAATTTATCAATAGAAAATAATATTTTTTAAAAGGTTTCAAAAAACTCAGACTCACAAAATTTTAGCATCCACACCGTCGTTCTCCTTTTCTAGGTTTCAGATCATAGCATGAACCTAAAAATAGATAAGTGTCGACAGATGCTAGTCACTAAATGAAACGATATCTAGCACCGCACTAAACAAATGCCAGAATTCTTAGCTTTTCATCAACTTTTGAAGCTTTTAAAAAGCAAAACAACAACTCACATATATTTAATACGCTAGTAAGAGTTTCTTTTTTATTGTGTTTGGTCATCTACAATCAAGCTAGTTGATATAACATCAGCTTTCAAAATGAAAATAAAATCAACTGTACTATTCTAGAGATATTAATAAAAATAGGTGGCAAAAATGGGCGGATTGTGTCACACCCTGAAATTCCACAGCGGGTTACCCGCGGTTTGTGACTATAGTGAAAGAGTGGTCGGCTAACATTAAGACACAACCGGAAATTACTTGTTCTGTCTCTATTAGCTTACCATATGCTAGTTCTACCGTGTATAGATAATCTAGGGCGATCAGAGTAACACCAAGTAATGAACTATACTCGGTGGATACAAAACTTTTATCGGCACCCGTGTAAAATAAGATAGAAGCATAACAATTGTTTACGAGAAACGTACCAGTAACAATGTTGGGGTCTTGTCTAGCTTCGCCTGCTCCAATGACAAACGCCCTACCCCGAGCATTCACATTTCCAGGCTTCCGGTTCTTTGGGCAGTCTTTGCGGAAGTGTCCGAGATCACCGCACCCGAAACATTCGCGGTTTCCCCCGCATGTCGGGGCTTGTTCAACTAGCCGACAGTGCTAGGCCGTGTGGCCAAAACGCTTGCACTTTTGGCACCAGGAATCTTCACAAGTGCCGTTGTGGTGGAATTGGCACTTATTGCATCTAGGTAGATTTCCAGTGTACGCCCCCTTTTGCCTCTTCTCTGGTTGATTAGCAACAAACACTCTTGCCGGCTCTTGTTTTTTCAGGATGTTGGGCACATAGGGTTTAGCAGGAGTGTTGTCCCACTTGCGCTTGTTATCAAAGACCTTCACGAAGTTTTCTTTCTTGGAAAACAACCCTTGACGAACTGCTTGATCAGTGAGATTATGAGCTAGTCTCACAGCGTTGTGAATGGATGTGGGTTCAGTAGAAGTGACCATACCCTGTATCTGAGGTGCCAGACCCCAAATATAACGCTCGATCCGCTTGAACTCGGGCGTAACCATGTGAGGCAGTAACCGTGCTAAGTCATGAAATCTTGCGGTGTAACCCGTAATGTCGGCACCTTCCATTTTTAGATTCCAGAACTCCCGTTCCAGTTTCTGTAGCTCATTTTGGAGGCAATATTCTTCTTTAAGCATATCCTTGAATTCTTCTCAGGGAATGGCGTTGGCGTTGTCCAACCCTAGAGTTTGGACATAAGAGTTCCACCAAGAGAGGGTCTGTCCCTCAAAAGTTCCAGCTCCGTACATGACTCGGTTTTCCGGTGTGCAATGACTCATGCTGAAAACCGACTCAACCTTCTCGATCCACCTTAACAGTCCCACTGCACCCTCCGCCCCAGTGAAGGTGTGAGGCTTGCAATCCATGAAGGATTTGTAAGTACAGGCCTTGTGTCCATTCCCCGCCCCTTCGTTCTCTCCACTACCTCCCGATCCTCTACTGGATCGATTGGTTTCCTGGTTGGCAAGTGCTTTCGCCACGTGTTGGGCGATGAGGGCTTGTATCTGGGGTACGGTCATGGAGGTTCCGCTTCCTCCTGAGCTGCGACTATTTCTCTTGTGCGGCATATTTCTTTATAGTCACAATGATAACAACAGTTAGATATTGCGTAATATATAACAATCAACACATATGCACAAGATAACATACACCAATCAATCAACCATGCAATATAATCAAAAGACAAACACTTGATAAATAAGTTGTACGAAATACAAAGTATTTTTAGGAGCAAACACTCCTCCAAAAACAAGTAAAATCTCAAACTATTGCGTGAGCACAACCCGCTCACGATAGGCTAATCAAACTGAAGGTGGAAAAGTACCACTCTATAAAGAGGTAAAGAGTAACATGGCACAGAGAATCATCAGAACCCTAGCATGCTCCAATTCCTCTTTAACCATGTCTGCCCTGTGTCCTGCTGTCATGGCTGCAGTGCTCGCAATTGTTAATCGATACTCTGTCGTGTTGACTCTCTGGTGTGCCACTCCTAACTGTCTCTCTGCCTCTGCCAGGCGACTGGATAGGGCGGCGGTCCTGGCTGTCTCTCTATGGCGATCCTCTAGTAAACCCGCCACCTGTCCCCGCAAGGTCTGTAGTGCGGTCTCTGTAGCTGCGGCTCTCTTCTCCGCCTCTCGGGCTCTCTCCTCAGCAGTCCCAATCCGGTCTCGCACAATCAAGAGTGCCTAGTTTGTCAAGGCAAGCTCGTCCCAGAGGGATGACAAGTCAGCATCATGTCGCCTGGTGTGCGTTGCCAACATCGGCAGTACCTCCCTCGTAGGACGGAGCCAATAGGGTGGGGGTGAGATGGTACAGACGACTCCCCTGTAGATGTGGTGTCAGCTGATGAAATACGTGCCTTCTTGGCCGATGGCCCTACAGTGTCAGACGATCGAATCGGGCGCTTTCCCAAGTAAATGTTCTTCTTTCTGGCGGTAAGCTTGGTCTTGACTCCTCGCGGTGCTGGTAATGGTGACGGTGGCGCCGGATCCGCCTGGCGAGGAAGTGAAGGTAGTATAGAGCCGTCATCGGACGACGAGTCTCCGTGCCATATCGAATAAGGCACGAAATCGCCCGAGTCACTCTCCTCGTCGGCATCTCCATCGCCCCCGTCAGCTGGTGCATCCGTAGTCTCCTCCTCGGGAACCTCCTCAGGATCCTCCTTTAGGACGGTCTCCTCGACTCCCTCTTAGTCCTCCATAGGCTCCTCGTCACTAGATGAATGTGGTGATGAAGGTGGGGTAAGTGGCTCAGCCGGCGATGGTGGTGTGGCCGGAGTGTACTCCTCCTCCTCCGAGTCCGAGATCACGATGGGGTCCGAAGATGTAGACATCTTTTAACAAGTTAATATCCAGTAATCCAATGTACTCATGTATGAAAGATGCATGTATGATGTGAATTACGTGAGCCTACAATTATAGTTTAAGTACACTAAATGCAACTTAGTTCTCTATAACCAGGGATCTGATACCAATCTGTCACACCCTGAAATTCCACAGCGGGTTACCCGCGAGTTGTGACTGTCAAGGATCATCAGTCCCTGTCATTTCGAACGACCTCTAAATGGTTTTCGAAAAGACATTCCGTTTGAACATCATACCAAAAATAAATAAGTAATACAGAGTTTGAAAATGCGGAATGTAAAGTGCGGAAGCAAAAGTAAAGTAGCAAAATACAGAAGCATAACAAATTCGGTTCCCATAAACCTAGCTTCTAAATGAAGACATGAAATGAGACTCCATATATGCAATCCTAGTCCATGCGTGAATGTTTAGCGACCTGAGATAAACATGCTTAAAAATGTCAACACAGGGTTGGTGAGTTCACAGGTTTAAGTAAGAGAAACAGTAAAGAAAACAGTGTAACAGTACGCATGTATACTAGTGATTCGATTGTTGATCAGACAATAACATTAACTATATAAGCAACACCGAAACCGAAGCTCATCGAAGGAATGCAGAAACTAGCATTTTGACTCTTACGTGCTCAGCACGCAATGGATCAGGTCAATTATGCACCCGTTCAACTCCCGGTCAAAGTTAGCGCGACTAACCTGGGTGGGGGTTGTTAAACCCAATAGTACTATTCATGAATCAACTCGCTTTGTGAAATAATTAACGGTTCGAATATGAGAGGACTTTATGTGCGGGAAATGCACCCACTTATATATATTAACGCGAAATCAAAGTAATCATCATACGACTAAGTAAGAAAATGGTTTAGCATGTATCTCCCTCAAATAGAAAAGTAAGTAAAATGGGGCCGTGAAAACTCACCTGATGCGTGAGTACCGTAAACGTGTAAGTAGCAAACGTCCGTGTGTAAACCGACCTACGCGTGCCCTAGAATATATATAAGACACCTTAAGGTCTAAGTAATGATTCTACATGCAAGTTGGTCATGTAACAGTTTCACCCAACTCGATACGTTATGTGTGTAAGTTTTGGTTTAAAATATTTTAACTCGACGACCCGTTGGTGATATATAATTGTTACCCAAAAATATATATTTACATAAAATAAATATAAGTTATGAATCCGATCAAGTGTGTCCATGACTATAAGTAACTTGGTGTCATCTTAGGGTTCGGGCTTTAAAATATAGTTTGACTCGACCCGAGTCGTAACTCGATGCGAACGGTAAATAAATATATTATATATATTTATTCAAAATAATGTTTTCGAAATACGTCAAGTCTTTAGGTAAAAATAATATCTATATTGTTTCTACGAAATATATACTTGAGAATTATCACTCTTAAAATAAAGTGGGTTTTCGTTTTACGACCAAAGTGTGTGTGTATATATATATATATATTTCAAAATCTAGTCTTGGACTTTTAATATTTACATATACTTTAAAAATAATAGGTTTTTACAATAAAGTAAAGACTAGGTTTTTATTCATCCTTTTATACAACTTAGTTCCTAATATTTATATATTTCCAAAGTCATAATGTAACCCATTTAACAAAAGTATTAACATAATAACTGGTCATAACCTTTTAACCTTCCTAACAGTTAGTAATAATTTAACTTTCATAACCTTGATATAACTTAAACAAGAAAATATAAACTTGTAAGGAACTAATATTCATAATATCACATGTTAAACACTACAAAATATAGATGTTGATTGTGGGGTGATATTGCCTTTACAGAGGGAGGGAGGGAGGGAGGGAAGAGGGTGAGTTTGCAAATGGGTTTTGTGTGATTGGATTCAAGTAATATGGAGGTTTCATAATATAGTGAATTCTTGATATCAACAAAGGGCCTTGGGTCTTGTACAGATTTTGAAATCTCGGTCAACATAGGGACGGCTTTAGAGCCAAAACTTGCAAGAGTCAAGTTGATGGGTTTGTATGTAAAGGTGATTAATCACAAAAATGGATTCTAAAAGTCAAGATGCTAGGGGTTAATCCTCGTGGGCGAACAAAATGAAAAAGCGGGTGGGATTCGAGAGTTTGTATGGAATTAGATTGTGTGTGAAGATTGATAATTCATTTGGGTGTGGAGTTATCTTAAAGGAGAAGAAATCCAAACAATGGTATGTTTGTGTGTAATTCTCGGCTAATGTCCAACAAGAGGAAGAAAAGAAATATGAAAATTTTAATTGATTTTAAATTAATAATATAAGTGTCTCTAAGTTAAAATAAATCAATTGGGTATTAGCATGGTAGTGGGTATAAATCGGATATGATATAAAATAGAGATTTTAATAAAATCGGGTTCAACAAAATAAATTATTCATTATATATTTAGGGGTTGACTAACATGTAAACGTATATTTAGAAATTTAATATTGCGGAATAGCGCGTTAGAATAAGGTACACCGGTGAAACGGTAAATGTGCGCGTTAAAATACCAAGTTGATATAAATAAACATATGCATATATTTAAGTTCTAAAATAATGTTGTAGCATCTCGAAATATTTATTAAAACATAAATATTAAATATCACTAACGTTCGTGTGTGCCGGTTATACTGCGTGTGACCCGTTAATTTACCGAATTACCGATGCGTGAAATGTTATGAATGGACTTTACTAATTATTAAATGAACTTAATTAACCATAATTAAGTCTAACTCGAATATAATTTATGAAAATTATGACAGAGACGGGGACGGGTGTTGACCTGAAATTCCCGGTTGTCACATATTGGGTTACTTAGGTAGCAGATCAAAACGTACAAATTGACACGTGTCAGGCCAGAATTTCCCGAAACATTTTTTGTTTAAAAGAGTTGATTTTTATTAAATAATTAGTGTGTCAAATATGATTACAAAAAAATATTAACTCAATAGTTGTGTATTATTAGATAAAATAATCTAGGAGGTTTTATGCATTATAATTACACTTTGAGAAACTTTCAAATCCGGGTTATGTTTAAATTATTGTAGAAATAAATATAATATATAGAGTCGTTCCGTATAACTAATGACTGAGATCCTGGTATGTCACGCGCCTCGCGGGTGGATTTTGAGGGTGTGACAGTTTTAAGTTTAACACGTAAAAACCGAACCTTTTTACCAAAATGACCCGAAACCCACTTTGAACGAAAAAACTCAGATGCAATAGTATAACCACCTGTTTTGAGCTTGCTCCTTCTTGCTAAACACTCTCTAGGTGGAGAAGATTGATTCCCTAGTGATATGTCCTAAATTATACATGTTTTGCACGTATAATAATCCTCATATTATGGTACTAATTGATTAATAACCTTGCAATTGATACTTAAAACGTTAATATTTCATAATTGCATGTTATTCGGTATCCCAAAGATGAATAGAGCAAAAATCAGTTTAAAACTTGAAGAAATCAAGCTTTTGGAAGACCAAACTCAAGCATTGACCCCCAAGAAGTCAAAATTGGCCAACACAAGTCAAACCAGCAGCTAAAAGACAAAACTGGGAAGCAAATAGGGATTGCACGATCGTGCAAAGCCCTACTTGCTCCCCAAGGCTCTAGTACACCATCCTCTGTACCCTGTTTGATTCCCGAGTTGTTTGCACGCCTGTGTAATCCAATGCACTGCCGTGCATTGCTCATTTTGGGGCCTACAAATAGATGGTTTGAGTTCTTCATTCCACACACCAATTCACACCCTACAACAACCATCCAGACCTCATTTAAGAGCGTATTTCGTAGTTAGAGTAGAGAGTAGTGAGTGGAGGGGCTCTTCCTCCTTGTTCCGTAATAGGGGAGCCTACAAAAATCAGTGTTATGCTAGCTAGTATGGCCATTCGTGGCTAAACTCTTTGTATTGCTAGGGCGAAAATGAAGTTTTGTGCATGTTAATGTTTAACGTATTAATCCAAGTGATGTGTTTATGTCTTTAACTATTCCACCTTAAAACCATCACTTTGGTGGGCTTTTATTATTGTCTGAATCCGTCTTTATATTTGTGAGTGTTCTTGATTTTAAAGTGTAAGATCGTAAAACCTTTTTAATCAAACTTCTTTTGAAACTTGTACGTCTTTATACAAACAGAGATTGATAAGCCAAGGCTTAGTCAACACTAGTAGGGTTGTACGTCTTTATACGAACTTATTATGCGACCAAGAATTGTTGAACTCATGTTGGGAACGGTAAGTCTTTATACTTGGTCCCATTGTTACACCGCCTCCCGGTGAGCAAAACATAATCACCTATTTAACTCTAATACAAAGCATTTTATGTTCGATGTCTTAAACCAACCCGGAGATGACCATTAGAAGGGTTGAGGGTAATTGTTGTCCTTAACGGGAGGCACTACCACTTGTTAAAGTTTTAAATTTGCAAATCAAATGCCGTGAGGACGAGGCTCTAGCGGTGACCCGGGTCACACGTTTGTAGTAGTCATATCACTGGATTAGTCAACTTAACATTATCATGTACCAAGCGGATTCGAAGCCCAAAGCAATACTATTCGTAACCTGATCATTTCCGACATATTTACTTTCCTGTTATTTACTATTATGTTCGTTACATTTATGTTACACACTTCACGCATGTTTTTACTTTTCTGTTATTTACTTTACCGTCATTTACTTTTCAGTTATTTACTTTTCTGCTTCACAAGCACACAAAACCCCACTCACTAATAAAACCGGCTAAACGATAACAAAAGTTGAGTATTGGAACTCGACCATGTCCATTGGTTTGATACTTGGTTATTACCTAAACTATATTACACTGCGATAGGTACACTTGCCTATTGTGTGTGTTTTAAGTTATTTTAATTTTCATTTTATAAATTTAAAACCTGATCTCGTGAAACCATCTTAAAAATATATTTACCTATATTTTTATACTTACTAAAACGACACGTCAAGTTTTTGGCGCCATTGCCGGGGACATGGTGATTTCAAGAAAAATTCAAGTTAACGGATTAGCCTTATCATTTTCCATATATTCTTCTTCTACACTTTTGTTGCAGGTAATGTATGATCCATAGCTCCACTACTGGTTTATATCAACTTTTAGAAGAGCCCGAAAGACTCTTTCACCGCCGACTACGAGAAAACCGTACTAGAAGAATGGCTGTTGAAAACCGCACTATTTTCGACTTCGCAAGACCGTCACTAGAGGCTTTAGGGTCTAGTATCACAAGGCCAATGGTTGACGCTAACAACTTTGAGATCAAATCTCATGTTATCCACACGATCTAGTCATCGTGCATTTTTCATGGATTACCCGATGAAGATCCACATGCCCACATTGCAAATTTCCTCAAGATTTGTGACACTTTCAAATTGAACGGGGTGTCGAATGACGCAATTCGCCTCCGAATGTTTCCTTTTTCCTTAAGGTAACGAGCTAAGGCATGGCTAAACTTTTTTCCTACCGGGTCAATCACCACATAGGATGACCTAGCCCAGAAATTCCTGTCAAAATACTTTCCGCAGTAAAAACTGCAAGACTGAGAAATGATATTACCACTTTCACCCAGGAGGATGGTGAATCACTATATGAGGCATGGGAACGTTTTAAGGACATGCTAAGCAAATGTCCTCACCATGGGCTAGAATTTTTGTTACAAGTATAATCATTCTACAATGGGTTGCACAATCAAGCCCGTCAGACACTCGACGCTACTGCAGGTGGTATTTTTGGAAACAAGAGACCACAAGAAGCTTACAACCTAATTGAAGAAATAGCTATGAACAGCTATCAATGGTACAATCCAAGAAACACCAGGGGAGCCAGGCAAGGAGTTCATTATGTCAATACTGTCACCTCACTTTCTGCTCAAGTAGACGCCCTCACCGCTTGAATCAATCAACTTAGTAAGGGCAAGACTGCCACTGAAGCTAATGAAGAAGTAAAGAGTATCACCACTAATATCGAGCAGGTTGACTTTATCGAAACAAATCGCCTACAAAACAACCCCTATAGTAACACCTACAATCCTGGATGGAGGAACCATCCAAACTTCAACTGGAAGGATAACAACAATCAGGAACAATCTGGCTTTGGACAACAACAACAGTTTCAACAAAGACAATCCCAAAACTTTTAGCCTCGCTAATAATTTCAGGGTACTAACAAACCAAGCAACGGGTTAAGCATGGAGGACGCGGTAACTAAGTTAATCTCTACAACTGAAATTCAAGCCCTTCTAGTGGATTCCCCTAGTGGATTCCCATCACAAACAATAAGAGGAAAAGTTTAGTCTTCATGAAGCTGAATTTAGAACACAAAAAGCAACTCTTCAGTCTATTGAGACACAATTAGGACAAATTGCAAAATGTCACACCCCAACCGACGGCGGAATACGTCGGGACGGGACATGTAGACGGTTCATGAGCTCAAGGTTGACTAAATTGTAATATATTAAATCCATTTCAATTCAAACAAACATAAACCAATTCCAAAGTACGTAAATGAAATACAATTTTTTCTTGAATTAAAATTAACTAAGTCCCAAAGCCTATGTGTAGCAAGCCTTGATCAAACATTAGCACCTGAAACATGAATAAAATAAGATCAACTATAAAGTTGGTGAGCATACACAGGTTTGTACATAGATAATATATAGATATGAATTAACAAATCCTTACATAATATGATAAAATAAGGCATTTATGGGGAGCAACTATTGTGTAACCAAAAGTATAATCAAACCTTTGTAACTAGCATGCAAATTGTGTTGTCGGTAACAATCACCCCAATCTGGGTGGGTTTGTCAGACTCAATAGATCTATCATTGTTAACCGTCGGCTTGTATAGTTAATGATTGCACATGTAATTGCACACAAAGTAGTTAACACACCTAGTACTCAAACATAAAGCTCAAATTGCACACATGAATGTAAAGTGGATTTGTATTGTGTGGTTTGTGCAAATCATTGTATGTAATGTTCATGTTTCACCCCAAAAATGTAAACAGTGAAAAAGGGGCTATGTAAAACTCACATTGAAATGAGAAGCTTGATAATCACCCAAATAAGTTGTTGTTGTTGCACAAGTGTCTAGATAACCACAAGGTTAACCTAAGTTTTGATGAAGTGTAATGGTTCAACACTTTGTACATATTTAATATAGAAGTTATTGAAAGAAATAATAGCAGGACAATTGGGACTTTAGGATTTTGGAATGAACGAACGATCGAGAACCCGAATGAAGTTTATAAATGATGTTTTGTAAACTTTAATTATGAATGAAAACTGAGTGTCAATAATAAGTATTTATTTGCAAATATATTAATATAATAAATATCTTTGAACGATAATTATATTATTGCGAAAAATGTCAAAAGTGACTAAAATCAAATAATCATTATTTTTAAATATTATTATTTGTCAATGTATTAATAGGATAGAACCATTACGATGGAAACTAACTTATTTATAAATAATAATCACGTTTAAAATCAAATAATCATTATTTATAAATATTATTATTTGTAAATCTATTAACTTATTCATAAATAATAATCACGTTTATAATTACAAACCTTTGAACACTTTATATATATATATATATATAAATTGGTTTGTAATAGTAATTGTTATAAAAGAACATATATATATTTACGCGTTCATAAAAATAAGATAATGTATGGATGTCAAACATTATTTGTATGTTTTGTTATAAAAGAAAAATATGTATTTTACCACTTTAACTCTAAAAGAATACATGTATTATTATAATACACACACATATATGTATATATATGAGAGTGTGTAAGAAAGTGTAACAAGGTAAAGCAACAAAATAATAAAAGAAAAGGGGCAACAGGTCTCGAACCCATGACCTGTGGCAGAGGAGTTTAGAGCTTTAACCAGTCAATCCAGAGTGTCAGTTTGATTACTTGACAGGAATAAATTGATTTAACCCACTGGTTTCAGAAGCCTTCTTCCCTGCCCAGACCTAAATCGCAAACCAGCCCTAAAATCCCATATTATCCCAAACGATTTCAACGAAAACAGAGATGATTCGACTTGAGGGGATGTAAATGGGTACCTGAAGATGATCTCAGAGGCAAGAAAGAACCCAACCAGTCTTGAGGCGTCGCGAGGTTGGGACCCGATTCTCCTCCCATGCGTTGATAACAAAATCGAGAGAAAAGACTGAAATCGGAGGTCTTGATGCTTGTAATTGAATTAGAGAGATAAAGGGATGTGATTAGAACGCGTTAACAATTATGATTAGCCCGAGATTGGCGGAATTTGGGGCATGGTTTGTGGGTTTGAACCCACGGTTGTAACCCCCATAAGGGTCTTTAAATTTTGAATTTCCCAATCACTTTATTGATTACGGTTTTCCTAAAGCTCGCAAATAGTCTAGGAATTAAATGTGGGGGATTTGAATCCCGAAATCACAGGGATTTAGAGATGATTTTTTTTCAGGTTTTGACTTTTGCAAGTCAAAATTGAGTAAGAAATTAGTTCTAGTTTCATGAGATAATGGAGAGGGTTCAAATTGAGTTGATAGGGTTCAATATGGGGTCCAACTTTTGATAATTAAACATAAAAAATCCATTTTTTTTAAATTATAAAAACTTAAGACTTATAAATACATTCCATTATCTGTCTTATTATATAAAAAAAAATTAAAACCTTATATGTATATTTTATTTTTATAACCTTAAAGTTTATATATTTATTTAAGATGATAAAATATATCTATATGTTTAATGTAAAAATATAAAAGTTTAAAATCTCCTAAACTCCGAGTCGTTAAGTGTTTGAAAAATTGATATGGCATGATGAAATGTACATATATGTTTGAAACAGTATGACATGTCCCAAACACTTTTATTACACAAGATAAATAAAGAATAAGATAAAATAAAATAAAAATCATGGATGTTACAGTATCGCTATGTTGAGAGAATTTCGTCCCGAAATTGAACTAGTGGAGGTTACTGAATCAGGAAAGATATGAGTTTGGATTCTTATCGAGTTTGGATTGTCGGTTTGAGGAGTATGATAGATAACAAGATTTAGGTCTAAAGCTCAAGTTAAGTGTGAATGATATCAGTGGATTTTAGTTTCAAGAGAGTTAAGGAGAGATCTTTCGAAGAATCTAAAGGTAAAATGCGTCACTTGAAATGGATTTGATGGGAACTTGACGATCATGATTTGTTTAAGATGTAGTCTAATATGCTCAAAATTGTTAGTGGATAAGAGATTTCACAGGCATTGGTCTAGGTCAAAACTTCACGTGACACGTACAACGCTACTTCTGATAATATGATAGAGCACTTATATATAGGAAGTACCATCGGCGTATCACCATGCCCTTGCCATATCACATTAGTTTTGTTGTTATATATCACGATTGGTTTTTAGGTCATAACACACGATAGAATTCACTATTTTTTCCATGCGCTGATTTTTATAATTACGTGTGCACCCGTAATTACTCGAATCATCGCATGGTCCGTATAGATCTTTCCGTTGTGTGTGGGCAAGAGGGCACAATTTCACTCAGTTCATGTCTATTGATTCCTCATATAAGTTGCTAATAAGTAACTATGACCTTAAGTAGACAGGTCAGTTAGCAACTAAAGAGTAATAAGGTAGTATAACTTAAAGTTTTATAATTTTACTCGTATTTAAACAAGAATACGTCAAACACTAGGTTGTTTTAAAGGGCTACAGCCTCCTCGTGTTTGAACAAGAATACGTCAAACCCCGAGTAACTTCAATGTGTTATGGTTTTCAAGTTTGGTGAACCAAATGTATGACCATTCTTTGTGTATAATGTGCTCAATCATTTGTAACAATTGCAGGCAACTTAGTTTCGCGTATAATGTAAACACACAAGTCTCATGTATGATCTAGTGTCACGTAGCTTGAAATCAAATAGGGTTCATGTGTAGCGTGAACAACTTAGCATCATGTATTTTGTAAATCAAACGCTTTCATGTGTATTGTAAACAATGTGGTATCATGTATATTGCACGAAATGAATTTCACGTATAATATTACCAACCTAGTATCATGTATTTTTGTAATCAAATGAGTCTCATGTTCAAGGGTGTCAATCCAGTATTATGTACCAAACAAACGATTGTTATGTATCATGTGATCAATTTAGTATCATGTATATTGCAACAACTAAGTTTCATGTATTACGTGATCAATCCAGTAGAATGTGTATTGCAAATAAACAAGTTTCACATATTATGTGATCAGTGTAACATTATATATATTACAAACAACTAAGTTTCATGTGTTATGTGATCGTGCTATGTATTTTGTGAACGTGCATACGTAAGTTATTGAATTTCGTGTGTGACGCATACTAACTAGTTTTATATGTGATCGAGTGTTGCGGACAAGCGTGTTATTTAGCATTCATGTATAATGTTGGTAGTTAGGTTTTAGCTTTTTAAATCTCGTTGAGGTTTGTAGGGATGGTTAACGTCTACGCGAAATGGGCCGTCTCTTGAAGTGGCAAGTACACTCATACATACCGGAGGTGCAAGATAACGAGGAGGTTTTGAAAATATTCTGAGTAATGTGTTTACTAATAACTGGTTTTTTTTGTTTGTAAATAGGTAATTGTAATAAGGTAGTGAAACTAATACGTTGAATAATCTAAATAAATGGAAAATTTATAGGAAAACCTTTTTATTAAATTTTCAATTATTATGAGAATATTTTTAAGAGAAATTAATGGTTAAACAAGTAGTTGCATATTAATTTAGCCAAGGTTTAGAAATAATTAATTTAACGAGAACAAGTCATAATTATTTATCAATTTGAAATAGTGCTTTTATAAAACAGGTTGTATTAAGTTTCCTTACAAGGTGTAAATGTTTATAGAAAATTTATATTTCAGATACTATCTAAAAGTTTGATAAACGTTTTGTTTGAAAATAATGAGGTTGTTTAAATCAAATAATAGGATGATTTGTTTACGAAGGAGATTGTCGGTAGTGTACTGAAATGTAGTGAATGAAGAAAGTGATACTTGGACAATTCTGAAGAAGTTATGACGCGTGTAATTCACACTACTGTGTCAAATCAATGAAAAATAACTTTAGAGTTGTAATATAAAATTTATTCAATGCTGAAATGTTAAACATTATTCAAAACATAGGGAAATGGTTCTCAACTGAAAATTTAAGGGTAATAAATAGAAATTTCTGCTAACGTCTCAGGTAGCTTTCCACTAGGAAGCAGATAGTCACCTTACGAGCACCGCTATGGTCATTCGGGTAGCCGATCTGGCCTCAGCTCCAGCTGCTTTCGTGCGATTCTCAAGCATTTCTTTTTCGAGGGAGAAAATTAACTCCTTTTGGTACCATAATTGATTCGCTAGGCTATCCATTCTCAGTCCTTGCAAGTCGTGCCTTATCTCGTGCTCCATCATTTGCCTCTCAAACTCTGAGGCCCTCACATATTGGTGAATGTCATCGATTGGAATTCCCATAGCACCGGTGGGTGTCATGGTACGCCTTGCCCAAGGGTTAGGATGATACGGATCGGGCACCAGATACGGGTCTCTTAGTGGGGGTGGTAACTGAGTGTGTAGGTGGGGTGTCTGATACTGGTTTCTGGGTGAGGGTGATCTAGATGCTTGTAGTCTAGGACCAATGCTCCTAATCAAATCTGCCCTTACATCAAACCTTGGACCGGCAGCTGCGGGTGTTGGCGACCAATACACGGGTGACCAAGTGTCTTCTTCCCAATCATATTCTGCTCCGGGACGGTATACCATGGAGGAAGGAGAGTAGGAGTCCATGTCTGGCAGACAAACAATGAAAGGGTTGTAAGCGATAATAAAATGTTGAGTGTTAAATATAGGAGTTCTCATAGGTTTTAGAGTTTGACTAGTCATAACACCGAGTCTTCATAATAGTATTTTAGAATTACACTTGACCTATTAGCAATGCATCCCTGAGGAGAATTCCCAGGAAAGAGGGGTGGGTCACTAAGACACACTTAAGTACCCTGTCTTTCCTTAGCCAGAATCCCTCATGGGCCTACACACACTTCCAGCCATCATGTATTAATAGCACTATTGTTGGGCTCATGGTCATGATGAGAATTGTTGTGGACTGGGCTTTGAGGCCCGAAAGTGAGGTTTATTTATTGCAGTAGGCTTCTTCTTCTTGGAGGGTAAGTGAGCTTTTTAGTTTATTATTAATGGATATTAGGCCTAGTAGTTTAAGTTTTTTTTTTTGTTCACAAGAGGTGATGGTATCATGTATGTGAGTTCAAAGGTGTATGAATAATTTGGTGTGTGTGTTAAACTTAGGATAGCACTTAATGAAACACATAGGTAGCATGTAGATAGTAATGAATGTAAGCACAAAAGTTATCAAGTAGTGTGACACATAAGTCATTACATATTGTATCATGTAGTGTAATTACTTATGATAGCATGTAGAAATATTCACACAAGGATTAATCATGTAGCATGTAGTAGCATTGCATTGTATGGGTGTCCTAAGGTTATAGTCTAGGTCAAAAGTGTCTAATAACCTAATTCCCTATAACCAAGGCTCTGATACCAATCTGTCACACCCCAACCGAGTCGGGGCGGGACATGTAGACTGTTCATGAGCTCAAGGTTGACTAAATTGTAATATATTAAATCCATTTCAATTCAAACAAACATAAACCAATTCCAAAGTACGTAAATGAAATACAAATTTTTCTTGAATTAAAATTAACTAAGTCCCAAAGCCTATGTGTAGCAAGCCTTGATCAAACATTAGCACCTGAAACATGAATAAAATAAGGTCAACTATAAAGTTGGTGAGCATACACATGTTTGTACATAGATAATATATAGATGTGAATTAACAAATCCTTACATAACATGATAAAATAAGGCATTTATGGGGAGCAACTATTGTGTAACCAAAAGTACAATCAAACCTTTGTAACTAGCATGCAAATTGTGTTGTCGGTAACAATCACCCCAATCTGGGTGGGTTTGTCAGACTCAATAGATCTATCATTGTTAACCGTCGGCTTGTATAGTTAATGATTGCACATGTAATTGCACACAAAGTAGTTAACACACCTAGTACTCAAACATAAAGCTCAAATTGCACACATGAATTTAAGTGGATTTGTATTGTGTAGTTTGTGCAAATCATTGTATGTAATGTTCATGTTTCACCCTAAAAATATAAAAGTGAAAAAGGGGCTATGTAAAACTCACCTTGAAATGAGAAGCTTCATAATCACACAAATAAGTTGTTGTTGTTGCACAAGTGTCTAGATAACCACAAGGTTAACCTATGTTTTGATGAAGTGTAATGGTTCAACACTTTGTACATATTTAATATAGAAGTTATTGAAAGAAATAATAGCAGGACAATTGGGACTTTAGGATTTTGGAATGAACGAACGATCGAGAACCCGAATGAAGTTTATAAATGATGTTTTGTAAACTTTAATTATGAAAGAAAACTGGGTGTCAATAATAAGTATTTATTTGCTAATATATTAATATAATAAATATCTTTGAATGATAATTATATTATTGCGAAAAATGTCAAAAGTGACTAAAATCAAATAATCATTATTTTTAAATATTATTATTTGTCAATGTATTAATAGGATAGAGCCATTACGATGGAAACTAACTTATTTATAAATAATAATCACGTTTAAAATCAAATAATCATTATTTATAAATATTATTATTTGTAAATCTATTAACTTATTCATAAATAATAATCACGTTTATAATTACAAACCTTTGAACACTTTATATATATATATATATATAAATTGGTTTGTAATAGTAATTGTTATAAAAGAACATATATATATTTACGCGTTCATAAAAATAAGATAATGTATGGATGTCAAACATTATTTGTATGTTTTGTTATAAAAGAAAAATATGTATTTTACCACTTTAACTCTAAAAGAATACATGTATTATTATAATACACACATATATATGTATATATATGAGAGTGTGTAAGAAAGTGTAACAAGGTAAAGCAACAAAATAATAAAAGAAAAGGGGCAACAGGTCTCGAACCCATGACCATTGGCAGAGGAGTATAGAGCTTTAACCAGTCAATCCAGAGTGTCAGTTTGATTACTTGACAGGAATAAATTGATTTAACCCACTGGTTTCAGAAGCCTTCTTCCCTGCCCAGACCTAAATCGCAAACCAGCCCTAAAATCCCATATTATCCCAAATGATTTCAACGAAAACAGAGATGATTCGACTTGAGGGGAGGTAAATGGGTACCTGAAGATGATCTCAGAGGCAAGAAAGAACCCAACCAGTCTTGAGGCATCGCGAGGTTGGGACCCGATTCTCCTCCCATGCGTTGATAACAAAATTGAGAGAAAAGACTGAAATCGGAGGTCTTGATGCTTGTAATTGAATTAGAGAGATAAAGGGATGTGATTAGAACACGTTAACAATTATGATTAGCCCGAGATTGGCGGAATTTGGGGCATGGTTTGTGGGTTTGAACCCACGGTTGTAACCCCCATAATAGGGTCTTTAAATTTTGAATTTCCCAATCACTTTATTGATTACGGTTTTCCTAAAGCTCGCAAATAGTCTAGGAATTAAATGTGGGGGATTTGAATCCCGAAATCACAGGGATTTAGAGATGATTTTTCAGGTTTTGACTTTTGCAAGTCAAAATTGAGTAAGAAATTAGTTCCAGTTTCATGAGATAATGGAGAGGGTTCAAATTGAGTTGATAGGGTTCAATATGGGGTCCAACTTTTAATAATTAAACATAAAAAATCTATTTTTTTTAACTTATAAAAACTTAAGACTTATAAATATATTCCATTATCTGTCTTATTATATAAAAAAAAATTAAAACCTTATATGTATATTTTATTTTTATAACCTTAAAGTTTATATATTTATTTAAGATGATAAAATATATCTATATGTTTGATGTAAAAATATAAAAGTTTAAAATCTCCTAAACTCCGAGTCGTTAAGTGTTTCAAAAATTGATATGGCATGATGAAATGTACATATATGTTTGAAACAGTATGACATGTCCCAAACACTTTTATTACAAAAGATAAATAAAGAATAAGATAAAATGAAATAAAAATCATGGATGTTACACAAAACTTCTATCCGAAAGACAACCAGGATGTCTCCCGAGTAATACCGAAACCAATCCAAAAGCAAATATAAGTGCTATCACTCTGTGGAATAGCAAGGTTTATCCAGAGCCACCAATGGCAGAAGAAGAAGTTCAATCAACAAGGAGAGAGATATTCACCGGAGTACCGCTTCGTCCACATATCGCAGAAACAACTACCCAAGAATCACAATCAAAGATAACTCCACCTCCCGCTCATGTGGATACTCCTCCAAAAGTTTCGACAAAGAGAACGTTCCATTCTCACATACCCTACCCAGGAAGGTTAGTAAAGCAGAAGACTGACGAACAATATGAGAAATTCATCAAACTATTAAGCCAGATCCATGTCAATCTTCCTTTCCTTGATATCATACAACAAATCCCTAAGTATGGACGTTTCTTGAAAGATTTCCTTGCAAACAAAGGAAACATGGAGGAAGCAGTAAAAAGGACTAATCATTGTGTCGCTCTCGTTGAACGATGCCTTCCAAAGAAACTTTCAGATCCTGGAAAGTTCTCTCTACCATGTCCTATCGGACCATTTCCGATAACCTTTGCGCTCGCTGACCTAGGAGCAAGTGTGAATGTAATGCCTTATGTCATGTTTAAAAGATTAAAAATTGGGAACTCACGACCTGTCAATGCAACTATCGAACTCGCAGATGGATCAGTCAAACCACCCATAGGAGTCATTGAGAACTTACTAGTAAAAGTCGTTAAGTTTGTCTTCCCTGCCGACTTCATGGTTTTAGAAATGGGATCCGACTATTCTGTACCTCTGATTTTGGGTCGCCCATTTTTAGCTACTGCCCGAGCCGTTATCGACACGAATGAAGGAATTTGACACTTCGTGTCGGAAAACAATCAGTGACCTACAACATAGGGGGAAATGAATGCATGTCTAATGATCCTTTTGAAATTACTCAATTCATCGATACTAATATGGACTACCAACTGAAGAAAGCTAAGGAATTCAACAAAGGGAAGAAACTAAATTTTGGGAAGGACTTTGAGAACACTGACTGGATCGATGAATACTTTGACACGCTACCAAAACTGAAGGACTTGAATGAAGGACTAGGAGATACGGTGGAAGTCGATGGCTCCCACCCATAGAAAGACTGATGAAACACGTACGGGTCTGGCCAACGACCCTTAAATAAACGTGGCGCTTCCAGGAGGCAACCTGATGATCATGAATAAATTGAGAAGTTGGTGCATACGGCAAAAAGCATGGATCTCAGGTTTGGTTTTTCCAAATTTAAAGTTTCTTTTACTTCAGCCCCAGGTTTGCCTTCTCGATACTAGGACCTTAGTAGCTTAACTACTACCTTTTATTTTCCTTGTCTGCTTTTATGTTTTTCTTTGTGTGTCAGGTAGAAAAATATCACCAGATAGCTCCGCCACTCCTTTGAGGAATCATATTCCATCTCTACAACCTACAGAATCAACATCCACATCAAATTTCTTTGAAATTCGATGAAGTCTTTGAAGCAACATGTTAACAAGCAGGTGATAGGCTCAACCTGACAGCAACAATAAGTTTTGGCCTTAGGTTATACACCGAATTGACAGGCAGTTTCTTTTCCCTTAAAACTTCATGCATTTAAATTCCTACATAGCATTTCATTACATGCATTTGTACATTGAGGGCAATGCACAGTTTTAAGTGTGGGGTGAGGAATTAAGAGATTCAGGACTACTTGTAACCTCAAAGCAGTAAAATTTTAACTTGTGATTTTCTACCCATTTGACTAAAACATTACAAACACTCACCTTTTGTAAAACCCGAAAAATTTTAAACCCTAAAATTTAAAATCTCTTTGAGTTCGCACCTAATTAAATAAAATGAATACATGGCAAGTAGAAACAAATGAATATTATGCATAACGATTCGCTAAACCCTATCCCATCCGTTTTCATGTGAGGAAAATCAAGCCTATTACACAACATCAAGTTTTTTTGGCGCATTATATAATTATTTGCATGCTCTTTAGTTTGGCATTACTAAGTGTTTTTCGATTGAATTTTATGCATAATTAGAACTTGTATGACTTATACATATCAAGACCATGAACTAGTAGAGTATAAAAGTGATTGAGGCACCTAGGACTTTATTACCCTTATTCTTAAACCCAAAAATCCCAAAAATATAATCCGCCTAGATAGCCCTTTGAGCCTTAGCCCTTTCTTTTCTACTACCCACAATTATCACCCAATTAGCTATTCGTAAACACCGGTTATTGGCTAACTGTCTTCGAAATAGCAAAATTATCCTATGTCGTTATTTCAAGTTTATTACCATTAAGGCAACTTCGGAAAGAATTTGTTTTACTCAAAAGAATTGGAATATACAAGAAGGTGGATGTAATAGGAAGAAACAACCGAACTATCTGCAAGGAATTCATGAAAAATATTATTTCAAGAAAATTGAGGAAAAATAATTGTTGAAGAAATTGTCTTGATACCAAAAAAAAAATAGAAAAAGGAGAAAAGAAAAAGAAAGAAGTTGGTCTTTTACCGGTTAAACCTTAAAGAGCTGGATATGCATTCTTTTGATTTCAATTTGCTTTCCTGTATTCATTTCGTAAAGCCTGAATTACCGCATGAACTCCGAGAGAAGATTTTCAAAGCAACTAGTGATGTAAGAAAACGGTGGCGCAAGCAAGAACAATTGCCACCATTCTGCGGCTTGTCAAAAAATGCCGCCAAAAGATACGGAAAATGTGTCAGGTGTGGCAACTGGAGCCACGACGACAAGTGTAGCAAGAATCAAACTTATTCCCAAAATGAGTATACGCATCTAATCAAAGTAGGAGCTGTTAGACTACAAGCCGAAAGAACCATATGGAGAGGCAGCAATGTGTATTACGCAGTAAGGGAAGAATTGGCAATGATGAAAGATCTTGGTCTTGGCAATCTGACCATAAACGAGCCCTCGGATTAGTTATACCCTCGTGATCCGAGTACTGTAAAGGGACCTGCTAGTATATTTCATTTTAAGCCATGAAGCCGTAGCCGTGTGTTTCACGATAGCTGCAGCCCTTCAAAACCTTTTAAACCCCTAAAAACCAAAAAGATTTTCATTTTCACCTTTTATTTTTATTTTAGCCACATTACAACCCTTTTAAAAGTCCTCTTGATTCATGCATACTACTTAGTTAATTGGTGGAGACTTGATTTGCACACAAGCTTATGACCATTGCATAATTCAATTCGAACTTGAGTGTTCCACCTAACTTACATTATCCATACATATATAACCCTAAAGTTGAGTTGTGAGGAGTGAAAGTTTATGCATAATTGAAGTTCTAGTAGGCTTGTCATGTACTCCATCATAGAAAAACACAAAAATAGAATAAGCAACCCAAGAGTTATCCCGGAATTTCCAAATACTTAGAGCTCCATCACCTTTGTAAAGTTTTTAGTTATGGGTATGATCATGCATGAGTTTGCTTGAGGACAAGCAAAGTTTAAGTGTGGGGTATTATGATATGTCCTAAATTATACATGTTTTGAATGCATAATAATCCCCATATTATGGTACTAATTGATTAATAACCTTACAATTGATACTTAAAACGTTAATATTTCATAATTGCATGTTATTCGGTATCCCAAAGATGAATAGAGCAAAAATCAGCTTAAAACATGAAGAAATCAAGCTTTTGGAAGACCAAACCCGAGCATTAACCCCCAAGAAGTCAAAATTGGCCAACACAAGTCAAACCAGTAGCTAAAAGACAAAACTGGGAAGCAAATAGGGGATGCACGGCCGTGCATCCCATTGCACGGTCATGCAAAGCCCTACTTGCTCCCCAAGGCTCTAGTACACCGTCATGTGTACCCTGTTTGATTCCCGAGGTGTTTGCACGCCCGTGCATTCTAATGCACGGTCGTGCAATGCTCATTTTGGGGCCTATAAATAGATGGCTTGATTTCTTCATTCCACACACCAATTCACACCTTACAACAACCATCCAGACCTCATTTTAGAGCGTATTTTGTAGTTAGAGTAGAGAGTAGTGAGTGCAGGGGCTCTTCCTCCTTGTTCCGCAATAGGGGAGCCTACGAAACTCATCGTTATGCTAGCTAGTATGACCATTCGTGGCTAAACTCTTTGTATTGCTAGGGTGAAGATGAAGTTTGGTGCATTTTATGTTTAACGTATTAATCCAAGTGATGTATTTATGTCTTTAACTATTCCTCCTTAAAACCATCATTTTGGTGGGCTTTTATTATTGTCTAAATCCGTCTTTATATTTGTGAGTGTTCTTGATTTTAAAGTGTAAGATCGTAAAACCTTTTTAATCAAACTTCTTTTGAAACTTGTACGTCTTTATATAAGCAGAGATTGATAAGCCAAGGCTTGGTCAACACTAGTAGGGTCGTACGTCTTTATACGAACTTATTGTGCGACCAAGAATTGGTGAACTCATGTTGGGAACGGTACGTCTTTATACTTGGTCCCATTGTTACACTGCCTCCCGGTGAGTAAAATATAATCACCTATTTAACTCTAATACAAAGCATTTTGCGTTCGATGTCTTAAAGCAACCCGGAGATGACCATTAGAAGGGTTGAGGGTAATTGTTGTCCTTAACGGGAGGCACTACCACTTGTTAAAGCTTTTAAATTTGCAAATCAAATGTCATGAGTACGAGGCTCTAGCGGTGACCCGGGTCACACTTTTGTAGTAGTCATGTCACTAGATTAGTCAACTTAACATTATCATGTACCAAGCAGATTCGAAGCCCAAAGCAATACTATTCGTAACCTGATCATTTCCGACATATTTACTTTCCTGTTATTTACTATTATGTTCGTTACATTTATGTTACACACTTCACGCACGTTTTTACTTTTCTGTTATTTACTTTACCGTCATTTACTTTTCTGTCATTAACTTTTCTGTCCTTTACTTTTCTGCTTCACAAGCACACAAAACCCACTCGCTAATTAAACCGGCTAAACGATAAAAAAAGTTGAGTATCGGAACTCGACCGTGTCCATTGGTTCGATACTTGGTTATTACCTAAACTATATTACGCTGCAATAGGTACACTTACATATTGTGTGTGTTTTAAGTTAAAGTAATTATCATTTTATAAATTTAAAACCTGATCTCGTAAAACCATCTTAAAATTATATTTACCTATATTTTTATACTTATTAAAACGACACGTCACCGAGCTTCTTAAACCCGAAACTTTACCTTTTCTCTCTAACTCGATTCTCTCTCTAGCTCTAGCGAAACAATGAGGGGAATGAGGATGGGTAAGGGATGGGGGCAAAGTTAAGCCCATCCCTTCCCTACTCAGTTTCGCCTCCCTCCCTTGCTATGTATAATTCCACGTTCTCTTTTTCTCGTTTACTCGTTTATTCCAACGTTCCTCTTATTAATATTTTTGGAATGTTACATCATCTTCAAAAAACATCCCCATCAGTGTTCAATTCCTTCTTCTTCTTTGGACATTGACTCTTAGAATGTCCCACTTCGTTGCAGCTACAACATGTCACACTTTTTCGAGTTCTAGACGAACTCCTTTCCATGCTCAAATTGTCCCTTCTAAGCCTTCTACCCCTACCCACATTCAACACCTCAGAAAAAGATGAACCACTTGAGTTCATGTGTCTGAGTTCTGACATCCTCGCCGAACTTGTAACAGCAACAATTGTCCCGAACCATCTATTTGGAAATGAAGATAGCAGTAGTAGAGCTTGAGTATCACCATCAAATTTAATTCCCACATAACTTAACTTAGACATAATTGAATTTAGTGCCACCTCATACGTGGTTGAAGGTACACACCTACTTCATCCACAGGTTCATAAACATGATTTTCGAACTCGCGCCACTTGCGACGGTGTTTCCGTGTTACCCGCTCAAGCCGATTCTTCAACCCGTGACCACCCCGTCCACCCTTAAAGTTTGTGGTTGAGGATTTGGAAATTAAAACATCCCCAACAGTGTCCAACTCCTTCTTCTTCTTTGGGCAATATAACGCGGTTCGGTCACTTTGGGTTAACTACATCCACGGCAGCAACTAGAGTTTTTCTTATAAGATCACAGCACAAAAGGTTACAATTCTATATGGATGATATATATATATATATATACATGGGAGGGTTATTTTACAAAGTCTAAAAACTGTAAAAAGTCTTTTAAAAACCCCACCACCACCCCCCAAAAGCCTAAAACCTCCACCTCCCACCTCCATCCCCCCCCCCCTCCCCAAAAAAAAAAAAAAAAAACCTAACTCCCACCCTAAAAACCCAAATCCTAACAAAAAAAATCCTAAAAAGCCAAAAAATTCATCTAAAAACACCACCACCACTCCCCAAAAGCCGAAACCTCCAACCCAACCCCCCCCCCCCACAAAACCTAACACCCACCCCACCCCCCAAAGCCTAAATACTAAAAGCTAAACCCTAAGGCTAAACCCCTAAGGCTAAACCCCTAAGGCTAAATCCTAAGGAAAAAAATAAACGCTACAAGCTAAGATCGTATAGTTCGACGAGACGGTTCCAACGCCGCCGAAATGAGTAAAATCGGAGTTCGTATGAGCCGGTTATAAGCGTTTTAAACGACTTTTTACACTTTTTTAACTTTTTAGCGAAAACTCACAATATATATATATATATGGGGATGGATATTTTGAAAACCCACTTGAGTTATGAAAACATTGAAAACTCTCCAAAAAAAACGTATTTTTACATGTTTAAAAAAAATTGGAAATCATTTTAAACAACTTTTATAAGATTTTCGTTAAAAAAATAAAAAAAAACGCCAAGACAATTTAAAAAAAAAAGGACAAAAATCCCTTTTTTGTGTAAAAAAATCGTGTTACTTATGTAACACAACATGTTACATTGTAAAAACAATATGTTACATATAAAAACAACTAGGCAGAATTTAAAAAAAAATTATAAAAACATATGGTCGACGCTTTTTTGATTTTTTTTATAAAAACTTTTGAAATTACATATAAAAACTTTTCCCAAAAAAAAAACCTTGTAACAACCCGTTTTTTTAGAGAGTTTTCAATGTTTTCACAACTAAGTGGGGTTTTCATCATATATATTCCGGTATATATATGTATATATATAGGGAGAGTTCATTTCAGAACACTTAAATATTGCGAGAACAAGTGGAACAAACCTAAATCGTTTATTTTTTTGATCCGTGGTAAAAAAAAATTAAAATTTTATACTTCTTACATACAAATATGTATGTTTATGTACATAAAAAACAATCAAACTAATTTTTTTCATATGTTTTTATATATTTAAAAGTTTCCTACACATGTGTAGGTACACATTATTACACATGTGTAGGTATGTATATAAACGAAATTTGTTCATATTTTTTTTGTTTGAATTTCATGAAAAACAAATAAACAATATATTTATATAATTTTCTTATATTTTAAAACTTTTTTAAGATTGAAAAAGTGAATGATTCGTTTTGTTCTGCGTGTTCACGCATATTTAGTGTTCTGAATTGAACCGTCCCCTATATATATATATATATAACATTTTCAATTTTATACGTTTATTTTTTGTTGATGTTCAAGTTATCATGGCATATCAACACTTAAAGACTTAGCCTCTGAAAGAGGCAATCGTGAAATAAGAAAATAAATTAAAATTTTACCAGTAATTCTGGTGCGTTTCACCAATCTTCTAACTTCAAACTTCAAATATTATTTTAGATATGTGTACAAGAGAGAGAGAGTATTGGAGATGTTCTCCGGGGATGGATTTTTACAATACATAAGAGTCCCCTTATATAGGCGGGGAAAAAGGAAAAGATAAACATACAATGGTCCCTTCATGGGTCCTACATGACAAATTTGTCAAAAAGAAAACAGTAATATAGCAATTATTTTGCTAGCTTTTCTAAAAGTAAATAGTGTCTGACCATTATTATGCCAGAATGCATAATTTTGTCTTCCACTCCACCTATTATTGGAGTCTGCTTTTGTAAGAACGTGTTGTGGGGCCTATTGTGGTCCTTTGCCTTTGAGCTTCCCTGAAGATTCTTCTGGGATGAATGCTTGCCTGTATTCTGCAAGGACGTTGTTGATATAATCTTCATCTACAGGATCAGTATCCTGTCCTTCTTGAAGGATTGGGTCTTCGTCTTCTTCAGTTTGGGAAGATGTGGACATTGTTGAAGGAGATGCTCCTTCTTTTCTTAGATTCTTCATCATATCTTTCTTCATTTCTGAAAGATAGAAATCCATGATTTCCTTGTTACTGATATTATCAGTACCTTTGAGAGTTTGGATTCTTCTGACAATGTGTCTATAGGGACTAGGAGCTTCCTTATGAGGATTGTTGTTTTGCTGATTCGTGTAGTCAGCAATAGTCTTCTTTATCTTTTCGATAGTATCGAAACTTTCTATGACACCATCGATGTTTTTTAGGGTCATCTTTTTCCAGAATTTTGTGAAAAAGGTTCTTTGAATGCAAAGAATATTTTGGTCGTCATAATCGACCTCTGGAGACCATTTCCATATCCATGGAATACTAAATTCAATATAAAAATGTGAAACATGCATATTCTTGATAAAATTATCATCCTGCTGGGCCTCTATTAGAACTGGAGAGACTTCCACCCATTGAGTATAAAGGGTCTTAAATAAATCAGGGAGAATTTTCACTGAAGGGCCAAATGATTGCCACCATTTATAAAACCAGACTGGAATTTCC
The DNA here is from genome assembly GCA_023525975.1 of Smallanthus sonchifolius. Lineage (NCBI taxonomy): Eukaryota > Viridiplantae > Streptophyta > Magnoliopsida > Asterales > Asteraceae > Smallanthus > Smallanthus sonchifolius. The sequence goes on from CM042021.1 coordinate 108,566,845, forward strand.
TGTCCGTAAACATGAGAACATATTTTTATAAACCACGAATGCTTTTGTTTCGGGTTCTCATATAAAAATGTTTTATAAAAAGCATTTTTATAGTCCCAATAGTTATAACGAATTGGGGCTTTGGTTTGGGGATGTATAAGCTCCATTTCCTTTAATGGAGAAGTTTCCCATGTTTCTACAGATATAATCTGCTTCACCACTATTTTACTAAAGTTATAAACATCAGGTTGACCAGTATGATAGTGTTCTATTTCGTAATTTTCTTTTTTAAGAATTTGCTCATAGAAATATCTGGGCTTATAAGCCTCAATAGGATAGAATCCTGTGTCCATGTATTTGTTTATTAACACCCATGGATTATCTTTCCATTTGATGTCCTTATTTTCTAGAAGAAGTATGACTTCTTTATGTGGACTTTGAGCCTAGTTTGTGATATCATCTTCTGCTTCATTAGAAACAGTTCTAGCATATGATGTTGATGATTCAGAATCTTTATTAGATTCTTCTTTTGAGGCTTTATAGGCCGAAAATTCCTTATAAAGGATATTATCCGGTTGTGAAGAAGATCCAGATGATGAAGCGATGTTTTCAGCTATAAGCTTTCGGCTTCCAATTTGGGATATAACCCTTGGATTTTGATTACCTCTTCCTCTATAAGAAGATCTTCCTCTTCCTCTTCTTCCTTATTCCCAAGGAATCATTTCTGAAAAAGTCATCCACATGATAATATTATCTTTTTCTGATTTAAAGAACAAATTATTTCTTTGAAATAAGAAATTCTTATTTTAGTATTATGAATAACCCTATTCTTGGTTCTAGAAGTCAAATATGAGTAATTCTCATAGATTCTATTTAAATATTCTTCTTCTCGTATAAGTTGAAGAGTACGGCCTTCAATTTCTTCTTGAATTTCAAGAGGAGTCTTCTTTAATGGTCCTTTTGAATGAGCCATTAATTTAAGTATTCTCTGGTAAGAAAATCAGGGTGACTATTGTCACTACCTTTTTTATAAATAATTTCAAAATCAAAAGGGGCTAAATGAGACTGCCATCTAGCAAACATTTGTTTTGAAACAACATGTTTGAAGTCTTTAGCGAACATAAATTTAGCCGCTTGGCAATCTGTTTTTATAATAAATTTTTGATTGTATAAATCATCTTGAAATTTTAAAACACATTTTACTATTGCTAGAATCTCTTTTGCAATAGTAGCATAGTTATTCTGGCTATTATTTCATTTTCCTGAATGAAATCTTACCAGACTTTCTTGTTTGTTTACTGGTGAAATTTGTTTTAAGATTCCACCATAGCCTATATCAGAGGCATCTGTTTCAATAATCTTTTCCCAATCTGGGTTTGTTATCATTAAGCAAGGGAAATTTTGAACCTTTTGATTAATTCTTTGAATGGTCTTAGTATGGTTTTCAAACCACGACTGAGGATTCTTTTTTAATCTGTCATATAATATGGCAGTATCCTCTGCTAAGTTTTTGTAATAGGAAAGAATATAATTTAGACTTCCTAGAAATCTTTGAAGTTGAGTTTTATCATAAACTTCATCTGGAAATTTTAACCCAAATTCAATGCTTCTGTTAATAGGAATAATATTTCCTTTTTCAATATTGTGACCAAAAAATCTTATTTTAGTTTGAAATAACAACATTTTTGGTCTGGAAATAACTAGACCATTTTTTATAATTATATTCTTGAATATGTCAAGATGTTTAAAATGAGTTTCAATATCTTTAGAAAATACAAAGATATCATCTATGTAGACTATTATGAAGTCACTAAAAGGAATAAAGATATCATTCATAATATTTTGGAATTCTGACGGGGCATTTTTCAACCCAAAAGGCATAACGTTCCATTCATAATGGCCCGTAGGTACTGCAAAAGCAGTTTTATACCTATCTTTTTCATTTATCTGAATTTGCAAGTATCCAGATTTTAAGTCAAATTTTAAAAATATTATGGCATTATACAATTTATCTAATAAATCTTTTTATTAGGTATAGCATACCTAATCCATTTTAAATTTTTATTTAGAGGTTTGTAGTTTATAACTAATCTAGGAATACCTCTTTCTTTCTCAGAATGTTTATTAACATAAAAAGCAGTACAAGACCAAGGGGATTTTGATCTCCTGATTAAGTTTTTATCAAGAAGAGATTTGATCTCTTGTTTGCATAATTCCATATATTCGGAATTCATCTGACAAGGTCTAGCCTTAGTAGTGATTTTACTATCATTAAAATCATCTTCATATGGGAGTGAAACAATATGTTTCTTTCTATCCCAAAAGGCATTTGGATGATCATTACATATTTGTAACGTAAATTCATTATTTATTATTTTGATCTTATCCTGTAATTTTTGATTATTTATTCTGTCCTGAATATTTAAAGAAAATATTTCTTTTTGTAGGAAATCAATTTGATTTATTTTTGCTTGTAAAAGAGATTCTTTTACATTATTCAAAGTCCTAGAAAAAGGATTTTTAATAAATGGAAAATATATTTCTTTATTCTGAAAAAATCCATTTATCCCTTTATTATCAATATTTTTTTAAAGGAAATATTATGTTTAGAAAAGGGGTTCCAAGTATAACTTGACTAGTAAGGTTTTTAACTAGAATAAAACTAGTAGGAATACAGGTTTCATTGTGACAAATATGAGCATGCGGTATGTTATATTCAATTTTTAATTTTTCTCCTCTCGCAGAACTTAAGTTATGGGAGGTTTTATGAAAGTATCTAGTTGGAATAATTCCTTCCTGGATACAGTTTAGATCAGCACCACTATCAACTAGTGCTGTAACATTTATGAAAAAACTATCTTCTATGAGAAGTTTTATTTTAATATTCCATTTTTGTGTAGTTATTATATCTACAATACTTTCTAAAAATCCTCCTTGACTGTTATGAGGCATTTCTTCAGAGGTTTTATTCTGAGGAATCTCAAGCTTAAAAATTCTTTTTTCTAGGTTCCTATTATCCTTTTGAAGAATTTTGATATCAACTTTTAGGTTATCAATTTCAATTTTTAAATCGTGTATATTAACAGGTCTAGAAGTTTGATTTCTATGAGCTAGTTGTCTTTTTAATTCAACTAGAGAAAAAGGTTTTAAATCCTGTTGAGGATTATTTGAGGAAAAAGCTTCCTCATTCCTTTGTTGATTTAAGTATTCAGAAAATAATTTTTTTTTTATTTGAGGATCAGTTATGACTTTTAAGAGATCTAAAATCTCGTTGCTTAAAACATTTATTTCCATATTTTGGAATTGAGAAATAATTTGATAAAGTTCTTCTTCTGGCATTTCAGAAGAGTTTTTGCAGTAATCTTTTTTACAGTTTGCTGGACAATGATCTTCCTCTAATTCAGAGGAATCAAAACTTTCATATTTTAAAATATTTAGATTTTCTTCCTCTGAGGAAGATTGCTCAGAATCAGTTTCTTCAAAACTGTCATGTAATAAGACTTCATTAATCTTATCTCTTAATTCTCTATCTTTAAGTTTGTTAAGTTTCTTTCGAACCCAACAAGTTTTTGCCTTGTGGCCTAATTTGCCACATTTTCTGCACTTTATAATTTTTTCTTGTAAATTTTTTTAAAATCATTAGGAAATTCTTTTCTTTCCTTATATTTTTTTCTTTTATAAGGCTTTTCTTCTTTCCTATATTTTTTTTCTTTTATGATATTTCTTTGGAGAAGAATTTCTTTTACAAGTATCCATAGTCTTATCAACCTTATTTTCTATGCCAAATTGACCACAGAAATCTCCTAATTGTTTTTTTCTCATTTAGGGAATACTTCTTAATCTGTTGATTAAGTTTTATTTCATTACATAGGCTTATACCTTCTTGAACACATGTGCCTATGAGTTTACCATAAGTATAATTGTCATAATTTATGACTCCATCTATCCTTAATTTGCTTTTTATTCTTTCAGCAAATAAATGGGGAAGTCCATCTATAAATTTTGATTTCCAATGAGAACTATTAGCCTCTGGGAGTTCCATGACTCTACATAAGAAGGTATCCTTATACCATCTAAAAGATGTCAGAGTTCTACATCTTAAATTCTGGAGAAGAGTTCTAATATTTTCAGAATCTTCAGACCATCTTCCAGTAAAGTGTTCTATAATTTACTATTAGGGTGTATACGTCATTACTTTCGGTATTGCTGGTACTAGCACCTTCTTCTTGTTTGACGCTATTAAGGATTTTATCCTTATCTGGTTGGGATAAATAATTGTCCCACCAACCTTTTAGTTGGCCAGTAAAACCTGATATTATCATGTTAGCTATGGTTTTTACTGACTTATTATTATTTTTGCAAATTGTACTATACATAAGAATTCTATGAACAGTATTATATATCTGTCCTTCTGATTGACCGTCTATGTTTCATTCATAGATCATTTTCCCACTATAAGAGTTATTTACTATATACTCTTGTTCTTCTATAAGGACATCTTGTGGGGTAGGTCTAGGATAATAATATTTTCTCTGAGTAGGCTTATCTGCCCACTTAGAAAGTTTGGAGATTTGATCCCTAATTTTCTCTCGGTAATTTTCCTCAGAGAATTCTGTTAGAGTACTTATTTTAAGACTCTTTAGAGCGTCCGTTGTCTCATTTAAAGTTGCTATTAGACTATTCTTAGATTTTAATTTAAAATCTGTAATTTCCGGAGAAAGTTGTATACTAGGAGTAACAATTTTTTCTTGAAGAGAAACTGGCTTAGCATATATGTTTTTCTCTTTCAAGTAGGATATTATCCTATCCATCTTAGTAGACAAATCCTGGATTTGTTCTCCTAGGATTACTAAATATAAATTTGTATAATTCTGCTGTTTAATTAAATCATTTATATGAGAAATCGTGATAGGTAAGATATCTCTTTTTAACAATTTTTGAAAGGTTTGATAATACCTTACTTCATTATCCTTTTTAATTTTAAAAGATTGAGTAGGAGGAAAAACATTAGAGATTAATTTTTCTCCTTTAATAATGAATTCCCTTTCAATAACGGAAATAATACTTCCTGTGTATTTTTCTATAAACCAAAGAATAAATGATATAATCTCATTTTTTATAATTAAATCTTTATAATATTATTCTTTAAAGAAATTTACATCCGTTTCTTTAAAATTATTAAAAAACTAATTTCTAAATAATTCCCATTTTGGTAATTGAAATTCTTTATTAATTTCTTTTCTAACCGAAGATCCCGAATTAAAATCTATTATTTCTCTAAAATCCATTAAACAAATTCGACTTCTGATTCGGTTAATTCCGGATCTACTTGGACTCCTTGGACTATATTGTCAGGATTTATCCTTAATCTATTAAATGTTTATGTTGCAGGGAAAGTTTCCCTAACTCTTGAAGTTGAAGCTCTAGAAGGGCTTTTAACAGTATATCCCAGAGGAGATATATGTTGTCGAGAGGACAAAGACCTAGAAGATAAAGATCTAGGTATAGAAGAAGTATTTCTAATCTGTTCAAATTGGATTTGGACAGTTCCTTCTTCAGATTGTATAATTTCTAAAGGGTTATTATCAACATATTGTTGAGATGTTGTCGCCTTATCAAGGATCCAGTTTTCTGGAAAGTTAATTTCTTCCCATTTTATCTTTCTTCTGGTGGTTATATTAGACTTACCAAAATTAGTTTCTATTACTATTGTTTCATTTATTGGTTTATCGACCATTCTATACTGAGGATTTAAAGTGTATAAAGGTTTATAATATATTCTATAATAGATACAGATAACCTCTGAACCTGGAGCATAGTTATAACCATGATTTTTAACGTTTAAAGTTAAATCGTCTGATATATTAACATCTGATAAAGATAATTGTAAATTTGGATAAACATTAAAATAGACCGGTCCATGAGCCAGACTAGTTTAAACAATCCCTATTAGAGATTGTTTCCAGTCAATATTTCTAGCATCTCTTAGAGCTGCTACAAAACTTTCTGGAAGACCTTCTAGGGTCAAAGGTTTGAAAGCTATTTGCACTAAACCTATATGAAGGAATTTATAATCCTTTTTATATTTATTTAAATCTTTATTTGACAATAGTTTAATGACTATGTCTTCTTTATTTAAAGAAAATGTTTCTTCAGTTGTTTTTACAACTTGTTTTAATCCCAATTTTTCAAAAGTTCCTAATTTATAAATTAGTTTATGTTCTATTTTTGGAATAGTCCATTTATTTAATAAATCAAGATTATGAGGAATTTCATATTCCTCTTCAATACTGTTTTTAACAGTATCGTTGCTCTTCAGAAAATTCATTTTGAATGAATATGAGTAAGTGTTGATCTGCACAGTCAAACTTGAACAAACTTTTTATTTTAAGAGCACTTGGCTCTGATACCATTTTTTAGCAAGATCTTTACGAAACTTAAAATAGCAAAATAATAGTTATAGTATAAGATTAAAAACATTTAAAAATTTTAGACTATAGGATATTTTACAAGTACAGGGTATCATTTTAAGATGAGGTTAGTAAATGTCAGACCATAAAAAGCCTTTGCGCCCATTCTGGCATTAGCGGCTACAAGGTCCCCAAGAATAACGGTTCCACTAAAAAGTAGTTTTTAGCTAAGAAATACTAAGAAGTGGGGCCAACGAACTCCGATTGAGCTCATTCCATCGGCGTTGTAACCGTCTCATCGAACCCTAACCCGGACCCAAAAACCTAAACTCCCCTCCACCCGCACGCCCAAAAACCTAAACCCCTCCTCCAACCCTACCCCGAAAAGCCTAAAACCACCACCCCCACCCCACCCCCAAAAACCTAAACCCCCCACCCCCTACCCCTCCAAAAACCTAAACCCACCCCCACCCACCCCAAAAACCTAAACCCCCCACCCCCACACAAAAAAAAACATAAACCAAAAAATCTAAACCCTAAAAGCTAAACCCTAAGGCTAAAACCCTAAAATTCAAACCCTAAAAGCTAAGATGGTAGAGTTCGACGAGACGGTTCTAACGCCGCTGAAATTAGCTCAATCGCAGTTCGTTTGATATCGTTTCTTAAGGTTTTTGTCATTTCTTATATTTCTTAACGAAAAACTACTTCTTATTTGATCATCCCCTATATATATATATATATATATATATAGGGAGAGAGAGAGAGATAAAATACCAAGGTTAGTAACTTAATCCCCAAGTTAGACTCAAACAGTGTAGAGCCCATTAGGGCCGACTACCCCTTACGAGTCTCCACACCCAACATGTTCTATTTCCTCAATAAGAGTCTTGTCTCTTGACTAATTGGATTAAACTTCATAAAATGGGTGAAAAGGGTTTGATGAAAGCCATGTATATCGAGTTTAAAAGATACTTGATCGTATTTAAGACCGAAGATAATGAAAATTTTATTTAAAATGACGATACAAACAACCGTATCCAGTAAATCTCACTAATAACAAAACTATTTGTAAGATCTGGAGAGGATGTGGTGATGGTAAATCTTTCCCCCGTTCGATGAGAGACAAATTATATGACTACATATTTTTCTTTTCTCTTTTTGAAAGACAAATTTCTTTAATCACATGAAAGTGGGTCACACAACTACTAGTTTAGCATAGTGGCAAAGGTTTATACTCAAGATTTTATTAAAATGGGGAGGTCTTGAGTTCAAGTCTCACTTGTGATAAAAAAAAGAGGTCTAGGTTGGAACAGTGGGTTTTCTCACCTATGATAGGTTTCCTCCTAAGAGAGGTAGAGATGATCGGATAGGTCAATGGCCCGCCAGTAATTCAAATTGCCGTTAAAAAAAATGAAAATGGCTCATGACTACATATTTGAAAGGAAGTAACAGCAAAATGACACATCCACTCCGCGGGAGTTAAAATGTCTCTTGTTTGGTCCATTCACGTTCACCCAAAATCCTTCCCTCCCATCGTAAACCCTAATCACACAATTTCCCCCAAATTTCCAATTGATCAGAAAGCGCGTCGTTCTGTACCCGAATTTTACGTCCATTTTCGCTCGGTAACATCTCTACCAATATCTTTATCTCTTCAATTTCTATATTAACCATTTGTAGCTTGTCAAAGCCGGTGATCTATATTTTGGGGGTTTTGTTTACCGTATCACAATTTTGTAGCTTAATCACCATAACTCCGTTTTATAATTGAGTTCATATTCACTTATATACTTTTCACTTTGAAGAGATCGCGTAACCGCTGCTTGCATCTTTCTATCGTTAACGAGTTGGGAAAAGAGTCGGATCCGAGCAGCTCACAAGGTAAGATTCTTTTGTGGATGGGTTTGTGTGTGTGTGTGAGAGAGAGAGAGAGAGAGAGAGAGAGAGAGAGAGAGAGATCAGGTCAAAACTTATGATCAATTCAAAACTGATAACAAACACAAAGGTTATGTGTTATGGTTAGTGAACGTGAGCCACCGTCGCCACACACTCACACTCAACTGTTTTTTTCTATTTTTTTTTCCTGTATTTTATTAATTATTTTTAAACGATTGATATTAATCTTTTTAAATATTCACTTATCATCCGAAACGTTGCTCCAAAATGTGTCAAAACCACTTATGAAAAGTTATTTGAGAAATATCAGATTAATAGCTAAACTAAATATTGGAATAAGAAATTAATAAAAAGAAAGTGTGTGGTGTCAAGGATTGATTGGCCATTCCCTAAAATCAATTTCCCTCTTACGCGGTCACTGAAGATCTCTCTCGACGATGTGGTGCGTTGTGCAACTCGTGACCAGCCCACGTGGCACTCTCGCGTCCTCACTCACGAGGCATAACACATAGCCTAAAGAAATTAAAATTGGTATCAGTTTTAAAATCTTTTACCAAATTTGCAACAATTTCCGTGTTAGAACGGCCTTCTTTGTTCAAACTTTCAGTTTTAATGACATTTTATTTGCAGACTTTCATAATAGATAGTTTTTAGTTTCCATGATAAATATTGTATTAGTACGAGTGTGTGAGGAGTGGCGGATCTAGGAATTTCTTTTTTACTGAATCCGTGTCACTCGTCTATCATATATACATATATAACAGTGTAACATATATATAACTAGTATCACATGCTATATAACATATACTTTTTTTTGTTCCCCATGTGAATCCGCCCCCTATGTGGGAGTCTTGGTTTTAAAAAGTGCACCTGATGCGCAAAATGCGCAAGGCGATATCATGACCTTGAGGTGGCGCTTCATGTACATCTCGCTCAAAATTGAATAAAATTAGGGTCTGTATGAGGGCAGATATATAAAACAACCAAAGGGATGAAAGATCATGAATGGTTTACTTGATAAAAAGACTAATATGTAAAAATGACGAGACAAATGCACCTTATGGTTGTACATCAAGCTTATTTGGTTGTACGTAGAGCAACGGCTCGCATACTTGTTGCACGCCTCGCGCCTCAGATTTTGGTATTAAAGTGTTTTGGAGTGCCTCGCACCTTGCGCCTTTTAAAACGAGGGAGAACTAAAATGTAATAATTTTGTGATTTTTATAGGGGACCACAGTGAAGATTTAGGAGTGAAAGTGGCCTTGTCTATGCTGAGGTTATACAAAAGTGAGTTTCCAGCTTTGCTCCCTCAGTTAAGACTCTTATAAACAATATTAACAGTTAGTTTGCCTAATCAAATGTAATGTATGCATTGAAGTCAATAATCTTTTTAGTTCTTGAATATATATATTAATTATATGCATCATTGCCTCGTTGGGACTCCTCTTTTGTTTATGTAAACAGATGAAATCTCGCCATTATTGCCAAAAAGCTGTCGGTATGTTCCTACTTGTAGTGAGTACTCCATGATTGCTTACAAGAAGTATGGTTCGGTTAAAGGCTCGATCTTAACTGCCTGGCGGATCTGTCGCTGCAATCCCTTAGGTAATAAATTTATTATTTTTATGAATAAACCGTTTACATCTCGTTTGGTTGCTTGGATTGCCTTTCTTGAAAATCTTTATTTGGATAATTTAAGAAAATAACTTTGGTAGTTGGTACAGGCAAGTAGTTGCTTAACATGAATCTTGTTCTTTATAGGTGGATCAGGATTTGATCCCCCAAGATGGTTTGATGAACCAAGTCCACCAGAACAATAAACTACATTGTGTTAATCAAAGAAAGGTACTTGTTTCTAAGGTATTTTTCATTCTGTTGCTCTTAATTTACTCGTTTTATTTGTAATTAAATCTTATTAGCTATTAGAAGCCAACTGTTTTAGCTTATGATTGTTAAGTATAAACTACTTGCAAAACAAGAAGGTGGAGTTTTGTTTCAGTTTACATGTGATCAGTTATAATGATTCCTTAAAAAACATAGGGTGACACATACACCGAGTTTTTGTACATTTTCTTTTGTTTTTGTGTCATTTTGTCCGTTCAACTCAAGGTTTTTAACTTCAGCGACAATCTTCAGAATTGCACTAGTAATACAGTGATAAGTCTTGTCCGAATTTTAAGATGTGTGATAAGAGCATAATCATCTCCCATTAATCATTTCGAGACTCACAATTGGGACTTGGAGAAGTGTGATAATAGCACAACCACCTCCCAAAAGTTAGTTATATGCATATTACACAATTTAACATGCCATGTCAGTTTCATTAACCCGTCATAATTTCACATTTCAATCTGAACGTTTTCATCAAGTGTTTAAACACATTTATTTGAACAAGGTTTACACATCTCAGTTCAAAATCCATTTTCAAATGAACTCACAAGGATGTGTCGTTTCAAACATTCTATTTTGCAATTCACAAGGATTTGCCTTTCAAAACCTTTGCATTTGGAAACCATTTCAAAACCATTTTCAGTTTAACAAACACTTGTACTTTAACTTTGGTATAATTGCACAATAAGTACTTTAACTTTTGTTTCTACATAATTTTAAGTATTTCTCGTTGAATTTATAGTCATTAATATGATATAGTAGGTAGTATTTTTTATATTTTATTAACAACTAATAATTTTAATATTTCATATTCATGATCGTTTAATATGACATATCATATATTATATTATTGAAAGTTTTATATATCTCATATATGATATTAAGAAATCCTCATTAAATTTATAATCATTAAAATGACAAAATAACTATAAAAATCATTCATATTACTTTATTAGTTATTCAAAGACATTTTATTAGCAACTAATTATTTGATATTTCAAATTCACAATTATTCAATTATTATATACTACATAAATCTTTTAACAACTAATGTCTTCTAAACCTACATATGTTTCATGATTGTCGGCAATTCTTATTTTATATGTATAATTTGCGACGCCTATATGAAAACTACGTGATGTCTTACTTTAGGCAAATACATTCGCACATGGTTTTTTTTATTGTATATTTAAATTAGGTTTACAAAAATGTAAAGAAAAGTTGCATGTATATATACTAGATTAAAACATGTGTTACACTGGTGAAAAATATCAATACATAAAACTATTAAATCTTTATATATATATATTTTACAGGTATAAAAATGTATTACATATACTAAAGATAAAATACAAAATTCAAAATATGTAAAAATTAATATATAATTGGGTTTCGAAAATACGTTAATTACTATTTAATGTAATTTGACTTTCATTTACTATTTAATTGAAAATAAAAGTTACATAATTAGATTTAAAAGTTTTTATAACAAAGGATAATTTAAAATAAACGTGTTTTATTAGTATGATTATTATTTTCTTTATTATTATTAAAAGATAAAGGTGTATTTAATAAAAAAGAGAGGCGAGAAAAAATGATGAGAATGAATATGGAGGCGACACGTGGCATGAAAAAACTTTATTTATTAGATAGTATAGATTATATGTACTTCACAAGAAGTGCTATATACAAAATAATACAACTTGCATGATAATATAATGGAATAAAATTAAAAGATGCTAAACCATGGTTTAGGAAAAGAACATGTAATTGTTAGCAAACGTAGAATGTGCACCTCTTATGTTAGAACTTGAAACTTGTTCTTGAAACTCTTGGTATTTGATAAAGTTTTTTTTAACCTTTTTATATGGTGATAGGGGGGTATAAACGAGTGAAGTAGAGCTTGAACTCGTATAAGCTCGAGCTCGATTCGTGTATAATTTTTCAGTCTTGAGCTTGGCTCGACTTGTTTATTATTTAATTTTTATAGCATTTATAATTAGAACTTTTATACATAACATAATATATTATTTAATTATTTTTATCATAATTTTATATATAATAATAATTAGAGTAAATTTCTGTTTTAGTCTATGTGGTTTGCTCAAAATAACCTTTTGAGTTCAATAGTTTCAATTTCAAAAAAAATGAAATTGAAACTATTGGACTCAAAACGTTATTTTGAGCAAACCACATAGACTAAAAACGAAATTTACTCTAATAATTGGTATTATATAATTATATATTTATTACATTAAATAAAAATTATAAAAATAAAATTTTTGTTTGGACTAGCAAGTCTGCTTATGTGAAGCTCAGACTCGAACGTATCTAGCGTATCTATTAAATGACCTCCAATATAAGCTCGAGCTTGTGTTCGTTTAAGCTCGGCTGTATTCGAGTTTTCAACGAGCCGATTTCGAGTAGCTTATGGGCAACCTGACTTGTTTACACCCCTATACAGTGATATGTTATAATATCGGTGTTGTATAATTTAACTTTACGGTATATCTTGTTGTGTAGTTGATATAGTTTATTTATATAGATAATGTTTAATAAAGCAACTAAAAAGACCACCATTGTGTTTTATTAAAGACTATGAAAATGTTGATGCATATATGTCTGGGCATACATCACTTATTTTGATGATGTTAAAAATGTAAACATATAGGTCAAACATTACCTAAGATACTTGTATGTTCATAAAATATGCCTCCCTACAATCAAATGCAAGAGCAAAAAGAAGACAGAAGTGATACAACATGTTCACATTCGGACTGTGTATCGAGCATATAATCACGGTCGGACCGTGGATCGACCGTCTGGACTATGCAAGCTAATCTCAACCATTTGAAGTCACCTCTTGCAAATAAAAATTCACATAATACACTTATACCCTTGAGTTAATTCATTGATTCATAACAAAGCTTAAGATTGTAAAGTAAGCAAGAGAAGATCTAAAGCTCCAATTCACATCAAATATTTAGAATAGTTAGCACCAAAATATGATGAATGGTATACCTATATAAACTCCTAAATTTAAATCTATATTAAGGAATTAAATAACATGGGAAGGGTTTATAGTGAAGTTTATTTTCCAATGGTTATAAAGAAAAATGTAACCATAGTGCACAAATGTTATTTGCAAAGAGGATCCCCATGGTTTAGTAAAAGGGAGGGGAGATTTGCTATCATTGGGGGTTCATTTCATTCATTATGCACTCAAAAGTGAAGGTCTTAAAAACTTCATAGAATTCATGATCGGCCATTCCATTTGTACTTTCAGAAAGTAGGTGACTGCGAATTTAATTGTATTGGAAAAATGAACAGGTTAAGCACGTTGGTACGGGTCCAAGTAAGTCATATCAATGTCATATTCATTTTTTTCTAAATTCATGTCGAAATGTAGATAAGAGTAAACACATTGCAATGTCATATTCATTTTTTTTTATAAAAACATTATATATTAAAAGTTATAAAAAATAAACAAAAATATATATTAACTAAAGTCATATCACTCGGTACAATAAGACTATCTTTAAGGACGCCCTAAACGCCCGACTTTGACACGTGGCACCCCTCCCTTAAGGTTCAGCCCTTGGTGAGTGGCACCAACGGATGAAACTTGGTGAGGCCTGAGTAAGTTTAGTGTATTTTTTTCTTTTTTTGTTTCGATTTGATTTGTTGTACATCATGTGTTTTAGTCACTTGTATATCATAATCATTTTAATTTTAAATTATTTTAAATATAGTAGTAGGGTAAAATAACAAAAAATATAAATTACTTTTACTAAAAAAGTACCATTTATATAAATTATTTAACTAAAAAGGTATGTATTTATTATAATAAGTTAATTAAAATTTTAGAAATAATTTGATTTAGTAAAAAAAAAAGTTGTTCATTAAAAAAAATGTAAAAAGTAAAGATAATGTGGAAATGTAAGACGTTTGTAGAAATAGAAAAAAAATATGTATTCTTAAAAGTTGGAGTGGAAATCTAATCTGATAGTTGGACATGTTTATAGCCGTTTTTAAGAGTTTACATTGGAAGTCTAAAAGAAAACTTGATGCAAAATGCAAATAGTAGCATTTGTGAATATGTCAAATATGAAATATTACACATCAAACCTTTTTTAAGTATATATTACCTTTTTAAATATCATCAAATTTCAATTTTAAGAATAATATATGTTCTAAAACATTTTTATGTCCAAACATATTTGGACCCACATTTCATTCATCTATTTTTACACAAAGAATGCATGTTATACCTAAAACAACTATTTATTATGTATTTTTAAAATTATGATAATACTAATTCTTACTTTTTCAAACACGACATGCATGATTATATTAACCTAAAATTTTAAAATTTACGATATTTGATTTTTGACCAACTTTGTAGAGTACTGTTGGCGAACTTGTCTAAGTTCGCTAGTTTGTATAGGGGCAAACTTAGTAAGTTCGCCCGACTTGTTTGTTAGCTTTTCTCTTTGTATATAAATAACTTCTTTGTAATCATTATTGAGTTATCAATCAAATCATTCAGTTTTTACCCCCAATCATTATCTCTCATTTTCTTTCTCTCGTTTGTCATTCTCGCTTGTTATAGCGATCATTCTAGATATCATAACATGGTATCAGAGCATATATGCTCGATTCTGTGATTTTCTTCTCTTATTCCGCACTCGTTCTTCGTTTTTCACTTGTTCGTGTCAATTGGGGTTTCGTTTGATGTTTTGATCCGTTCAAAACGTTCCTTTTATGTTTCTGATCATTTCTACGGTTGGATTTCTTCATATACATTTCTGATTTCGAGTTATGATGATTTATGGATCGTTTTCACGCTTTTCTGTTCGTGCAGGCGAAATTGATCATTTCTGTTACAGGCGAACTTGTTAAGTTCGCTTGCTTCTTTCTTGCTTCCAACGAACTTGTCTAAGTTCGCTTTCTTGTTTCTGTTTCTAGCGAACTTGTTAAGTTCGCCTTCCTCAGTCTTCTTTTCTTAGTCTCGTTTCTTTGTTTCTCTTATCATGCCTAATACTTATGATCCCCCTATCACTGTTCCCATGGATTCTTCTAATCATTTGTTCTTACACTCATCTGATCATCCGTGTCTCTTACTTGTTTCTAAAACTTTTGATGGCTCTGCATTTGGATCTTGGAAACGTGCCATGTCCATTGTTTTATCTGCTAAGAACAAGATTGGTTTTGTTGATGGAACTGTTGTCAGACCTCTTTCCTCTCCTAATCTGGAGCTGTGAAAAAGATGCACTGATATGGTTATTTCTTGGATCCTTAACACTCTGTCTAGTGATATCAGTGAGAGTTCTTTGTATGTTGAGACTGCTCGTCAGCTTTGGAACGAGTTAACTGACCGGTATGGACAGAGTAATGTGGCAAAGTATTATCAATTCCAGAAGTCTCTTTCTGATCTATCTCAAGGGAACGATGATGTTGCTACTTATTTTACCAAAATCAAGTCTGTTTGGGATGAGCTTAATGCAATCGAGCCTATTCCTCCTTGCACCTGTGGTAATTCTAGATTGATGGCTAAACGCGAAGCAGATCAACGATTGATGCAATTTCTGATGGGTCTCAACTCTTGTTATGACATGATTCGCGGGAATATTATCATGATGAAGCCTCTTCCCTTAATCAATGAGGCTTATGCCTTTCTCATTCAAGGTGAAAAACAGAGGGAGCTTCATTCATCTACACAGTTTATTCCTCAGAATGCTTCTATGAATGCTTCTGTGCAGGTACCAAAGAGTTTTGGTGCTCGGAAAGGTTTTGTTTGTTCTCATTTCAAGAAGTTAGGTCATGATGCCAGCAAATGTTATCGCTTAGTTGGGTTCCCCAAAGATTTCAAATTTACTAGATTCAAAGCTGTTACAAATGTTGTTTCTGATGCTGGTGTTACTGTTCATGCTTCTAGTGCACCTACTGGTCTTTCTTCTGAACAATACAACAATTTGTTTCAACTTCTTCAGCAGAACTCTGGGGTTCAAGGTGGTGTTCCGAATGTTCAACCACTCAGCTTTGCAAATTTTGCAGGTATTATTGCTTGCAATTCGACTACGGTCGACACTACTTGGATTATTGATACCGGTGCAAGTAACCATATGTGCTTTGATCTCAACTTGCTTTCTAATGTTCAATTGCTTAATTCGCCTGTTTATGTTCTTCTTCCAAATGGGCATGTCTTAACTGTTACGCAAGTCGGAACGGTTAATCTCACCAAAACTTTTTCTATCTCTAATGTGTTCTTTGTGCCTCAGTTCAAGCACAATTTGTTATCTGTTCCCAAACTTTGTAGAGATACAAAGGGCAGTTTTCTGAAACTTCTTGTTTCTTGCAGGCCCCTTCACTGAGTGGTCCTTTGGTTCTGGGAGATCTTCATAATAGACTTTATCTTTTGCATCCTAATAAACTTTTCTCTGATACAGTTGATTCCTTTTCTCACTGTAATTATGTTGTTTCTTTGAAACTTTGGCATCATGGCTTGGTCATTTACCTTTGTACAAACTTAAGAAATTTATTGTTTTTACCGGCGCTCATGATTTTTCTATTGATGCTTGTTCTGTTTGTCCTAAGGCTAGACATCACAAATTTCCCTTTGCTTCTAGTAGTATATCCAATTCTCAAATGTTTGATCTTATTCATATTGATACGTGGGGACCGTATCGATCTACTACATATGATGGATATAAATATTTTCTCACCATTGTTGATGATTTTACTAGAACTACTTGGACTCATCTTTTGACAACTAAAGGAAATGCCTTTACTATTCTTCAAGGGTTCATTGAAATTGTTGAGACTCAGTTTAGTACCAAAGTGAAGCGTGTTCGATCTGATAATGCTTTTGAACTTGGTTCGAGTATTCATCATGTCGAGTATTTTAAACAAAAGGGTATTATTCATCAAACTACTTGTCCTGGGGTTCCTCAACACAATGGGGTGGTGGAACGGAAACATAAGCATCATCTCGAAACTGCCTGTGCTCTAATGTTTCAATCCAAGTTACCAATAATTTTTTGGGGTGAATGTGTTCTCACTGCTACTCATTTGATTAATATTTTCCCCACACGGGTTCTTAAGGGAAAATCTCCTTCTGAGATGCTTTTTGGTAAAACTCCATCATACACTCATCTTCGTACTTTTGGGTGTTTATGTTATGCTTCTACTTCTACACCTGGGAGAGATAAATTTCAGCCTCGAGCTCAAGCTTGTATTTTTATTGGATATCCCTTTGGAAAGAAATGTTACAAGCTTTATAATCTTGACACTCGACAAGTTCTTGTTTCTCGGGATGTGACTTTTCTTGAGCACATTTTCCCTTCTTTACATTCTTCGGATCCTTCTTCTTTGTTCCCTTCTCTAAATGATTTGTTTGAGGAGACGGATCCAGTTGTTGTTCCTTCATCTTCTTCGGTTGCTCTTGAAGTTGATTCTTCTCCTCCTCCTGTTTCTCCCGTGCCTCCGCCTCCTCCTCCACCTCCAGAGCTCAGGAGATCTTCTCGTTCTTCTGTTCCTGATGTGCTTGGTATGGTCTATAAAAACAACCTAATTTAACATAACCTAGACACTCTAGTAATAATTTTAGACTATCCTAATACGAGACCACAGAACAGGCAAGTGTACTGATGTCGCCCAGACGGTCTATAAAAACTAATATAAAAACATAACCTAGACACTCTAGCTTTAAATTTATAAATCTAAACTCAACCTAATACTAGACCACACAACCGGTAAGTGTACCGACCAATGTAGCAAATTCAAATGAAGTCCGGATATCGAACCCACGAGACACTAGCGACAACTCTATCTAGACTCTGACTCAACTAACTAAACTGAATTGTATTGGGGGGGATTTGTGTTGTAACCTATTGGAACTCTCTAACTAGTGACACCAAACAAAACGCAAGAAACTTTAGACAACTCACAAATGGGGAAAGCACTACCTAGACCTTGAATCCTATGCATGTACCTTGGAAATCTCTCGGATACGGAAACTATGATGGAACCGGGCTCTTAGAATACGACACACTAAGACAACTAGTGGATCCCAGCTCATTCTCCGGGTGTGACCTAATAGGAAACCCTAAGGGATGTGTGAAACTCACCGGTTAGTCGGATCACCTCTCAGCTATCTCCAACAACACTAAAGTACTCGCTAGACAAATTACCTCTCAGTCTCACTATCTCAATACACCTTTCAGTGCAAGGAGTAACTTGAATTCACTAGACAAGACATGGAATAACAATGACACTAGGAAACTCTAGGAAACCCTTCTTTCAGAGCGGTCCACTAAAACCCTAACACCACAGATTACCCGACAACTTCGCACCTTTCAGCTATTGAAGCAGGCAGAATACTCAACCCTAACAGACTCTCAATCGATGTTCCTATGGATACAAGACAGTAAACCATAAACCAATCACATGCACATAGCTAGCAACCTAATTTGCGACCATACATGAAAGGCATTCACAAAGCAGCATATGGAACATTCAATAGATCATAAATCAAGATTAAATATGCAATTACATCCAATCACACAAAACCAAGTTCTTTACTTTATTGTTAATCCATAAAAAATAAACCGAAATCCGAAATCAAACCAATTAACAAAACATAATCATCAAAACCTAGGTAGCTATGAAAGTCTAGCCAATCATCATGACTAATAGCATCAAAACAGAAGAATCAAACAAAGAATTCATGGTTTCAAATCTGGAAAAGTAAAATAAAGAAAGATAACGTAAACCGGAAGACGAGAACGACCCGATCTATGATCTCCAACTTCAATCACCACTTCCAATTGATCCTAGAAGCTTTCTCCCACTCAAAATGGCCAAAAAACTTCAATCTTTACGTCTGGAATCACCCTCCTAACCCTAGAACCGGACTTAAGCTTTTATACCAAGAAAATAGGCAAAAAGACCGTAACTGGGGTCTCCCGCGTACCGCGAGGCCCAGGAGTCCAGTCTCTCGCATACCGCGAGAAGTCCATATTGACAGAAAGTTTCATCCTTTTTCTCGTTTTGCCTCGTTCGCTCGTGCCTTCACATATCTAGCTCGTTTAAGCTCCAAACTCACCCGATTACCTACAAAACAAGACACAAATCAATACTAACTATAAACGACTCAATATGACTAGAAAACTATACAAAAACAACACGAAACACACTGGAATAAGAGGTGTGCTTTGCAATACATCATGTACCTATCGACTGCAGTAAAGTCTAATGAAAGTCCGGATATCGAACCCACGAGACACTAGTGACAACTAATCTAGACTCTGACTCAACTAATAAACTGATTTAAATGGGGGAATTGTGTTGTGATTCTAATCTATCAAACTAAAGAGTAACTAACTAACGAACACCTACTATCAAGCAAAGCAATTGGACGGACTCAAGAATGAGGAAAGCACTACCCAGGTTAAGAATCCTACTTGTGAATCTCATATTTCTCTCGGTTAAAGAAACTATGATGGAACCAGGAACTATTAATACTACACCCTCAGACTACCTACAGGATCCCTTATCATTCTTAAGGTGTGACCTAGAAGGAAACCCTAAGTGGTGCGTGATGCTCACTGGTTGGTTGGATCACCTTTTAGTCTCTCCAACAATACTAAAGTACTCGATAGACATATTACCTCTCAGTCTCACTGTGGCAATACATTCAAGGAATGCAAGGGGTAACTTGAAGACTATTGATAAGACACGAGAATGCAAAGGATACTAGGACACCTAAGGGAAACCTCCTTTCACAGTCTTTACACCTAAATACCTAACACCAAGGACAAAACGACTACTTCTGTCACACCCCGCCAAGGCGGAAACGCGAGGCGTAACGTTCACTGGTTTTCGAAGCATATGATTACCGCAAACACATACATGATATTGGATACATAACCAAAGTTTAAATGTTTACATCCCAAAACATAACTTAGTTTTTACAAAATTTAAGATTTCTCAAATATGACTCAAAACCATGAGTTATACAAGTGAAATCCTTCCAAAAGTTGTATCCTCATGTATGTAAGTAACCTACATTGCTAGCCTGGAAACCACGTTCATTTTCCTGAAAACATACTTAAAAATATCAACACGAGGTTGGTGAGTTCACAAATTATTATAAAGAGTTATCATAAACCCAATGTTTAAACCTGATCATTTTCACCTGATCAAAACCCTTTATTTAAAACCTGATCACTTTAATCTAATCAAAACTCTTTTGTTTAAAACCTGATCACTTTAACCTGATCAGAACCCTTTTGCTTAAAACCTGATCACTTTAACCTGATCAGAACTCTTTTGCTTAAAACCTGATCACTTTAGCCTGATCATAACTCTTTTGCTTAAAACTTGATCACTTTAACCTGATCAGAACTCTTTTGTTTAAAACCTGATCACTTTAACCTGATCAGAACCCTTTATTTAAAACCTGATCACTTTAACCTGATCAGAACTCTTTTGCTTAAAACCTGATCACTTTAACCTGATCAGAACTCTTTTGCTTAAAACTTGATCACTTTAACCTGATCAGAACCCTTTTGCATGTA
The DNA here is from genome assembly GCA_023525975.1 of Smallanthus sonchifolius. NCBI lineage: Eukaryota > Viridiplantae > Streptophyta > Magnoliopsida > Asterales > Asteraceae > Smallanthus > Smallanthus sonchifolius. The sequence goes on from CM042021.1 coordinate 108,587,600, forward strand.
TTACCAATGAATTTGAATACTAATCCGATCTATTGACCCCATTTGTAAGCTTGCAAGGAATACAAAATAGTATGTAATGTACGAGACCGTAACCAAACCCCGACCTTTTGTGCCTCCCCCTCGCCTTTTTGCGAGTAAGACAATATGCGGTCATTCGGCCCTTTTGACCCCTGGTTAGCGCGAATAACCATGACCGGAGGCGTCACCCCCAATAGTACTATCCATATAATCCCGGGCTAAAATAGCTAATGGTTACTAACTTATTCAGAGGACTTTAAGCGCTTTACTTTTCCCTCAATACACACATACGGTCAGATCATTAGTTCAATTCATTTACACACAAAAGTCTTTTACAAGTATGTTTCCACCCCAAATCATTTGAAAAACTTAGAAAAAGGGGAATTAGTGAAACTCACCTCGTCAGTATGACTGCTAGCAAACACTTGAATAACCGTAAACCCCGCTTATCCGTACCCTAATCACACAAGGATACCTTACATGTTAAGACTAACTGTCTTAAACACAAGTTTTTCACCCGCCTTAACGAATCCCGTTAAGTGCGTTTTTGTTTAATAAAACCGTGTTTTAACGTGACGACCCATTGGTGATTATTATTCCTAGTCTAGACGCTTTACTTATTTTCTAAGAAAATAATATATTTCCATATTGGTGACTTGATACGTTTGTCAAAAATAAATATTATTTTTGCAACATCATATAATATATTTATATTATATTTCGCGTATTACCATATAATTATTTCGTATCAATAATTATATAAAACTACAAATGTCGTTCAAGTATGTTCTAAGCATGCGAGTCGCCCTACGTGCACATAATCCATGTTAACACGTACTCATACAATTTACTCGTTCCGAACGACATTTATTAACGTGTTTACGTTCAACATGCATTTATTTATATCTATTTATGCACACAAATATAATCATGTTTTAACAATCCAACATATATTTAAACAAGTTTCTCAATAACATATGATTATTTATCCTTAAACCGAACGTCTTTATATTTCATTATTCGCGTCTACGTTCCATGTTATCAACAAGTTCTAAACATATATGTTTTCATTTATTTAGTCGTTTCATGTCTAGTTCCGAGTTAACAATTTCCCCGTTATTTATATATATATATCATGACTTCTATATATATATTTACATGAAATGTTTAACAACTTTTCAAATTTCGCCAGTTATAATCATACTCATACATTTATATACTTTTCATATAAACATATTTTCATACTTGATAATCTTTTCAAATTCACCAACTTAAACACATATCTATTTATGTATGTTCCATACGATTTCACATATATACATACACATGTATCTCACTTTTTCACCAAGTATAATTTTATACTTTTATTCATCTATGATTTATTATCATGATTATTCAAATAACAAAACCGTGTGCATATATTCATATTAACTTATCATTTTTATTTATGGATCCAACTACTTGATTATTACCAAATCATTTATCAAATCAAACACAAATATATCTATATATATCTATATATATATATATATATATATATATATATATATATATATATATATATATTTCGATCCATATATATATATATATGCATGCATATTCTAGTCTCTATTTATATACATGAAATCATACACTAACACTTCTTGTTTCTTAATCAAGTCAAACATATAAATAAACATGTGCATGTATATTTTCGACCAACATATATATATCTATGTATATTTTAGTTTTTCTCTACCTTTATCCTTGATATTACAAGATTATATATCCATTCACTACATAAATAATCAAACCAACAAATATTACATTTCATCTTTAATAATTTCGACCCATTTATACATATTTATACAAAACCCTAACTTTTATACTTTATAAAGTTAAATTCTTAAGAAAACTCTTTTAATCTTTCAATCCCTTTGTTTATTATGATGAACAACATGTTTAGATTAAGAAAATAAAGGTGGAACTAGAGTTGGGTGTCGTTTTCCTTACCACTAGACAAGCTAGGTGGGGATTTGTTGGTAGAAAGATGTGGATGACTTGATGCACTAGCAAACCGTCTTTCAAACCTTCAAGAGCTTCTTCAATCTCCAAAACTCTAACCCTAACTTTCTAACTTTGGTTTTGTCTTGGAATGTGAATGTGTGTGTATATATGTGTGTGTGACGTGTATATATGTGTAGAGATAGAAGAGTTGGAGTGTTTTAAACACTATCATCATTACAAGATATGTTAGATGAGACTGATGTGATCTTGGATGGGTTAGCACTTGAAATGGCATGGCTCTAATGACATGATTTGATGGAGTTAGTGGAAAAAGTGGAAAGTGGGTGGTGGGTGGGTGGTCTCGGCCGAGAGGGGTTAGGGGGGGGTGTTGGGTCTTGTTCCCACATGTGGTATTAATCTAGTTATTAGTTGAGTGATTTTTGGGTAGGGTATACCCGGTAGGCGCTCTCGTGATCTAACGCTCGGTGTTCGGATTTTTAAATGTCAAAAACCCTATATATTTTGTATCTTGATTATTTTTCAATAATCCACTAATTTAACACGTCATAGTTAATGTTTAACTATAATATATATATGCACTCGTAATAATAACTCGTCACCATGAACTGATATCGTTGTGTTCATTTTTAATAATCTTGTCACCAATATATATGTTTTTATATCAAAGCGTATTACTAGACTTTTCCGGAATAAAGATTTGTTAATCACCAACGACGTTCCTTGCGGGTTATAACCGTTTACTTCTTAGTAATTCTAAAAATTACTAAAGTATAATATTTGTTCCTTTGCTAGACTCCATGACAAAACTATGTCAAAATAATAAACCAGGAAATATAATTAATGAACGTGCAATTATGAAATATGGATATTGACCTGGTATGCTGGGTGTCACAACTTCTCACCTCTCAGATATCGAAGTAGGTAGAATATTTAAACCCTCTAAACTCTCAACTATCGTTCCTATGGATTTGAACGTTCAAAAACCATAAACTGGTCACAAACACACAGTAAGCAACCTAATATGCATCTATACATGAAGACATTTACAAAGACACATATGGAACAATAATCAATCATAAATCAGATCTAAATACGCATACACATTAGATCAATCATAATCAAGTTCGTTACTTTAATATCAAACCATCAACAAGAATCCAAAAACCAAATAAAATCCCAAAATCACAACGTAATCATCAAAACATAGGTAGCTATAGTATTTTAGCTTCTATGCATGTTCAAAACCAGAAAACAAGTCTTAAGAATCAAGAACATAATGTAAATTAAACCAATCAAACACGAGAAACTAATAACGATAACCGAACGATTACAAGCTAACCAATTCGATCACCAAAGCTTCAATCTCCTGCTCTGATCACTTTCTCTACTCCCATAATCTCCTAAAGGCTCTGACTTGACAGCTAAAAAGTCCAACCCTCGAATAATGGCAATCAAAATCTTTTAATATTCAAAATTAAGGTTTTCCGGATTTTTATGGTTTTCGCGTGCCGCGAACATTGGATTGGAGTTTCTCGCGTGGCGCGAGAAACAAAATAGTCGGGCTTGGTTTTCTAGGTCTTTGCGTGGCGCGAAGACCTGGCACCTCCTCTTCGCGTGTCGCGAAGACTCCATTTTCTAGAATATTTATTTTTCGTTATCCTTTTCTCCTGATCTCCTCGTGTGCTAGATTATTTCAGGTTTTAACACTTGAATTCTACTTCTTTTGTACACGAAACTAACTAAAAACGCTACAACATACACGGATAAAAGTATGTGTTTTGCAACACATCAAACATCCCCACACTTAACCTTGATTCGTTCTTGAAAAATAAATCTGTAATGGAATCACAACTGGAAAAACAAACTTTAACAATCTTATAATTATAGCTCAATATACTCATGCGTTAAAGCGCAACAATCGGTATTTATGTCCGATTAAACCCAACCACAAATAATCAAACCCCCGTTTGTGTTCTATTATTACATTACAAAGCACATCAATCTATCTATGGGTCTCACACTCAAAAGCTACAGCTCAACCTAATCCCGTCTCACGGTCATGTCTAGGCCTAGGTTAAACCATTTAGATTCACCCACCACTATAAACAAAAATTTATATGAATAGTGAGCGAATGGATGAATGAAATGAGCATTAAAGAAACATTATATGATTAACCCTAACCTAGTGGTGCTTCAACCAAGTTGTAACTCGACATGTGGCACATAGGTTGCAGTTTCTAGCAATGAAGTACATAAGAGTCACTTAGTGGTGTTTCAACCAGGTTGCCATCCCGGAGGGTAACACATAAGCAAAACTTAGTTATCCAAAGTGACTGATTACTTAAGTTCCTACCCATGGGTGCTTCAACCAAGTTGTTATCCCTGAGGGTAACACGTAGGCGAAACTTAAGCTCTCAATTTATTAAATTATGCTCATGCAATGGTGGATTATGGAATGTTGTAAGGCCCCAAACCAGGCACCCTACAGTTGGTTCTCATAACTGGTTATATTCTTTAAAAGTACTTTAACTTCTCTTTAAGTAAACAGTGGAAGTCTTTCTCAAAATAATGTTATCTTTAAACTCGTTAACTTTCATAACGTTACCTGACGAATGCATGCGTACCAACCCGAGTAGCCCCGCTTCCAAGCCAAGATACCCCGTCTAGAAGACTAACCTGTAATACAATCTAACATACATATAAAGTCAGCTACGCTGAGTGAGTTCTAATAGTTTAATTTAAACAAAAGTTAACTCGTCTCATTTATTGTTTATCTCCACTCAAGACCCTCTGGTCTTTAGAAAATAGTTTTTACAGATTTTCATCATATAAATAAGCCCCGTTATTTTATAATATCCCAAATGATTCACCACCCCAGACTCTACCCACCATTTTAACTCAGTAAGTGTCTCTGACATAGAACGAGCTTACCACTCTGATAACACATAATTTACCATATATATTAACCATACACTGGTTAACCCATCCAACCTCTAGACACTGACTTACCAGTCCTAACCAGGACTCTCATAAACCAACTAACTCAACAGTTATACACAATGTACTCATCCCGACACAACGGTTAATCTAACTTGACACACCACATTGATTCCATCAATTTATCACATCAATATAATCTCGTACACAATTTATATAACTCATCACTTGCATGCAACTTAACACATATATATTCACACAAACACATACCTCGTCACCGCACCCTCGTCAAGGTTATCCCCGTCGGGATACTCGTCATAAGCTCAGCTCTACACTTGTTACAGGGCCCCGCCACTACACATAGTGACACACTCGTCATCTACGATGACTACCCAGCCACCCACATGGTGACTATATCATCTACCATACGGTGATCGACACCTCACCACATGATGACTGCCAGATCAAGCGTACAATGATGACCCCGAAGACCCCGTCCTCCACACCACTATTGACCGTACACACGGAAAACAATGCAAGCACACAAAGCAACACATATATACATATGACACTACCTAGACATGTACTAAGACTCGTCACCCTTCCACATATTACTTACGTGTGTAATCCAACACTTACTTTAGACGTATCCTCTTAACGTTTAAACACATTATAAGTAATTATACGACATACAAACATCATACTGACTTCTAGCCCGTATATACTATGGACACCACATAAACCCATGCTAACATGATACCCGCCATGTCACAAGGACAACGACACAATAAACACAACATCAAGCACATGACGCATAACAAAATACTAACATATACTTGACCCGTTAATGAACCACTTACAGGTTCCCATTCTAACTCTCTTTATATAACCATCACAGGTTTAAATAAATTCTTGACTCACCCCGACTAACTCATAAGATGACACACACAGATCATCACAACTCTTATTCACCCACCCTAAGGACCCCACAACGACCCTTAGCTTCATTATTACATAACGATATCATAAAACACTTCAAGATTAAATCATAACTCGTAATACGTTGGTTTAATAAAACATGTGAGTATGTACGATAGCCCTAAAACAGTAAAACGTTTAAAAGAGGGGATTAGAAAGTCACTGGTTGTGCTAAGTCTCAGTCTCTACTCTGCAACTCACCCGTCCATGCTCAAAACCCTAAACCTGTAAACGTGTGATCCAAGGATCAGATTCCGTTCTAAACTTACGTTGAATAACGTACAAATAAACAACCTCGATACTCAATCTTATCTGCTCATCCTCTTCGTCCAAACCAAACCCTAATCTTACATGCTTACCCGAACCGGATCGCTCGTGACCCGTTCAGAATCCGACTTTCCAGACTGGGTCTCATGCATACACGATCATGTGGCAGGCACACCTTATCCACCACACGTCATCGTGCAAGTTTTACCCCTTTGGAACGCACGTACATGAGTCGGGTTTGTCATGCATGCATGCAAACGATGCCATGCGACCCTGCCCCATGGATACTTGCGTACCCGAGCCGAGTGTTCTTTACACACGTAATAACAATGCCACCCTAATCAGGTTTCGGCCATCACAACCATCTCGTCGCCCTCCCTCTCCCCACCGTACACCATCGTGTCCGCCTCCATTGTATCCCCTTCAAGCCACACCTAGCCAAGCCCTGCTACGCATCGGACTCGTCCATGTCCTCATCTCCCTTCGCTCGCCACCACGGTGCACCGCCACAGCAGCCCCGTGTTCATCGAGCACCCTTAGCCGGGTTCCTCCTCCGCCATTCTCCACTTCACGCCACCACTGCCCATCGCTGCTGCCATCAATGTCGAGCTCCGTCGTGGGCTTCATATTTCTTGTTGAGTAGCCCGAACCGGTCTGCACTTACCCGCCCTGCTTCAGCCATACACCACCTCCACTCCTTTACTGTCCCTTAACCATAACCGGTCACCTAAACAAAAGTCGATGCAAACGAACGACAATAAGGTGAACGAGCATAAAATATGATTACCTTCACAAAGTTTCGCGCCACCACCTTGCCTTTCCCGGTTTTCCGGCCGCTACTCACCGCACTAAGCCCCCACCGGCTCCTCCTTCGGCTTCTCCCTTACTTGCTGCCGTTTGCGCACTCCCTTAGCCGAATGGCTAAGGGTTTGCCAAAGTGTGTCTTATAAATCTTTCAATAGTTCACTTCGGGTCCCTCTGAATCCGTTTGACGCGTTTCTAGTTCCACCTTTTGCCATAATAGCTAACCGGGTCCGTCAAGACTAGTCGATGAACAATTTATGTGCCAAATACGTTAATATACTCGATTAATAAAGATTCGGGTCACCTCCAACCCGAACCATTAGCTTTTCGAAAATTCGGGATGTTACAAATGCGGAAGCCACCGACTCTCGGATTTATTTTCATAAAAAAAAGCGACGGGCCAATTAATTTCAAAAATATATAACTTTTAGCTATAGTGGTACCTATCACCATATGTTGACAGTTTCAGTATTACCGACACCTCTAAGATGAGAACTCACAATATATCCTAATTTAATTAATTATTTAATCTATTTAACACTTTCAGGATATTTAAGCTTTTCAAAGTTGGTTGGGCCTACCGATACATCACAAATCAGACAAGTTTTCTATTATTTTATTATCTCTATTAAATTCCACAACTAGATTCCAATTCTACCTATCATCTTTCATTTAATTGCAAAATTCTAATTTAAGGACATTTTTGAATTTTTATTTTTTTTTTGTATTTTTGTATATTTTTCAAATAAAACAACTTAAACAATCTAATCTAAGATAGACGTAGTCTCCCATCCCCACACTTGAAACGCACATTGTCCCCAATGTGAACCGAGAAACGACGAAAAATAAAACAAAAATAAAGAAAATTAAAATAAAATAAAATGCACAAAAATCAGAACAGACTTCCCTGGTTAAGATATCAGTATTCCTCGCAAGTCATGTTCCATGCCCTCCAATTCGAACGCGCTCGGTCAAGAAAAATTCCAAACACTCCTCTCGAACGAAAGCCGCAATCACTAACACAATTCTAACAGTAATATCAAACAACCAAACAACAGTAATGATAATATATACAAACAACCACCCAGTCGAGCCCCCCGTACAAATCATGTAATATATCAATATTTAGTACATGCTATGAGAATAAAAACATAAATAAAGAAAATGTACAATGAAATCAAAATACAACCCAGCTGGAACGGCACTGCTGTCTCAACTCTGATCTCCACCTCTAGTGTCATCTGGCTCGGCCTGCTCAGTATGATCTGGAACTCTGAAAAACGGTGGGATCTCGACACCCTGCTGTGTCATCATGTACCAGATGTCATCGTCCTATCGATCTAATATGTTGAAAACCTGATCCATCTTGTCAAAAACCTGGTCTCGAAGCACCTCTAGTGTAAGCGGTGCCGGTGGTCGCTGGCATAAAGGATGATGTATCTGAGGACGCTCGATATGATGAATAACCCTTGGCAGGAGGTGGCGCCCCCATCTGGATGGCCTCTGCAGCAGGCGTCCCAACAGGTGGGGGCACTTGTTGACCCTCTCTAGCCTCAATCCATCTCGGAGGCTCATCCATGGCACATATACCAGCCAATCTCAACTCATGTAGCCCAAAACCGATCGTATCCGGGCCAGATGTCAGCAGATGACCCGGATAACGATCAAACACACCTAGCCTCTCCGCAATACAGTCGATGTAAGGCCCTAAATCCAATCGCGCCTCTAGTCCACCTCGTCGGCCACGGGTCAGTGATGAAAGCAAAATGGTGGCCAGGTTGGCCTCTCGGCGGCCGACGATGCAGTATAAACAAAATAAATCCACTTGATTGCATTTCTTAGTGCCAGACTTGCTTCCGACGAGAGTGCAAGCAAGGATCCTTTGAATATAACGGACAACTGGATCTCTGATTGTCGACTCCAAAGTAGATGTAGAATATGGCCCGTCAGCGATCAAACCCCAAAACTCCCTCAACTGACCGTCACTGACCCCCTGGTCATGACGTCTCCTAAAGCAGCCCCTCAGGCTCTGAACACGCTGGCTCCGCCACCTTAGCCTCGGTGTAAAATCCAGTTGCCACTACGAACTGGGGGACCGACATCTCTGTCACACCCCCAAATTCCACTATCATAGTTTTACCATTTTGGAAGGTGACAAACCAGGATCTCAGACATCAGTTACTTCAAACGACACTATATGGGATTTGAAATGTAATAACATAAAAGATCAAGGTTCAGAGTAAAAGTTGCGGAAGCGTTAAATAAGGTAAATGCGTAAAACAACGCGCCCAAAACCAAAATACAATAAACATAAAGATTATTCAAAAGTAGTTATTTCAATTGCAGTCCAGGACACATGCATGACTTAACGTGATCTTGAGTGCCAACCTGAGAAAACATGTAAGGAAAACGGGTCAACACTAAGTTGGTGAGTTCACAAGTTTCAATCGTTTCAAATAAAGCGTTTGAAGTTTATTGTACATTCAATATATATATCAAAAAGGTAGCTAACCAATATTCATGTATACTAATGTGCTCGCAACCGTAGACTGACAGTTTATGTTTAAATGCCTCCCACCAGGTCTATCAACCATGGTGCATGTTTTAGGTCAATATTACACCCGTTCGACCTCCAATCGAGTTAGCGCGACTAACGCGGGTGGGGTTTGTCAAACCCAGTAGTACTACTCAACATACCTCGATATTCTTCATATTTAAACGGTTCGATGTGAGGACTTTAATGATAGAGTTTACGCATAGTCATAACAAGCGATCATATATATGAAATACAAAAACCAAAAGTGTTTTATCATGCTTTCTCCCCCAAGTAAAATAGTAAAAGGGGCCGTGAAAACTCACCTGAGTTTAAGTAGTGGATTGGATCACACAAGGGAAAGGTTGGAACCACAAGTGTAAGCCACAGACGACTTACGTAAGCCCTAGAATTATAAACACATAAATTAGGGACAAGTTGGGATTTGAAACGACGACACGGAAGATTGAATGTCTTAACGCATTCTAGGGATTTAAGGGTAGACGAACGTGTCTACGGAAATATATATTTCTTAATAAAATAATTAAGATTAAAGTGTTACGTGTCGAACGTTAATAACAAATAATAAATAAATAAATTCATACGTTAGAGTCGTTTACAAACGTTAGGAAAATAATATAATTTTAATATATTATTTTTAGGTTCGTATGATTAATAGTTAATCATTGTGGCAAAAATAATATATATATATTATTTTCATTCGAGATAATAAACGCGAGTAAATAATATAAACAATTATATTATTTTTAGTTTAAACGTCACACAAAGTAATTAAACGAGGTGAAATGATATAAAATTATATATTATTTAATAGTAGGAGTCACGGGTTGAAAATAATATAAACATATTATTTTATATAAAATTGTGGTTTGAAAACAATATAAGTAATATTATTAAAAGTGAAAATACTATAAATATAAGTTATAAAACCAAACCCGAGCCTAAGGGTCGTTTCTGAGTTCTAAAATATCATAATATAATATTCAATATCGTTTAGAAAATATAAAATTTATAAACAAGAATCTGCCAAAGAATTAACCCACACACAACCGTGCCAAAGATAGGCACGACCGTGCTTAGTTTAGTGAGAGCGACCGTGCTGGTCTGGGTCGCGCCCGTGGTTGGTCAGAAGACATAACCGGGGTCTGTTCATCAGGCACGACCGTGCTCGTGACCGGCACGACTGTGTCTGTGGTTTTCAGGGCATGACCTTGTCTGGCTAGTGGGCACGACCAGGTCAGGTACGGGGCACGACTTTGCTCGGAGTGCCACGACTGCGCTAGAAAATTAGCGCGACCGTGTCAGGTCAATTTTAGAAACAAAATAGCTCGAATCTTATAAGATTAACGTTGGAAATCATAGGGCTTTTGATAAATAAGGTATTGCGAACATAACAATGTATTTTAATTGGGTTGAGGTTCTGTCTAGGCCAGAGTTCGATTAAAATGAAAAGTATGAAAAACTTAGTTCTGATTCGAGGCCAATTCAGTGATGTAAACCCTTAATAAGTTAGGGCTTTCAATCTAAACGCTAAAACAAAGATAAGGATGTGTTCAATTACCTCAAACACTGACGAATTGATAGAGCTCGACTGTGATGTGTTCCAGCTTGAATTCCGGCGACTCCGACTTCGTCTCCGGACAAAATGGAATACGCGAGAGCTTGACAGAGGTTCGTATGGGGTGTGGGAGTAATTTGTTTGCGCAGTAACAATTCCAAACGATCGGATTCGAGTGATATGATAATGAGATCGACGGTTTTGAAATGATTACCCATAATGGAGTTTAATTCGAGATAATGCGGGTGTTTAAGACCTCAATAATGGTCGTTAATGGCTCAATCGTGGTTGCCGGTTACGAATTCAAATGAATTAGCGAATTAAGTCTGGTTTACGTTTCAACTGGGCAAGAGGCGCGGCCGTGCCTGTGCACCAGGCACGACCGTGCTTGAGTACACGGCGCTACCGTGCTCCTACACTGGCGCGACCATGCTTGGTTGAGTTTTGGTGAAATACAGAAATAGTCCTTGAAGTTTGAGATAGGGTTAGATAGGTTAACTTTAACCGGATTTTCTAACTGAGTTAACTGGAAAAGTCCGGATTATCACAATCTCGTAGATATGTCGTCCCAAAGCAAATTAACGGTCGTCGGCTCCTCAAACTGCCTTGATGTGTACCTTAAAGTCTAGTGAAACTCTACCGTCAGCTCCTTGTACTGAACGAAACCCCATGCCAAAACCGCCATCCATCGTGCCCCTAACAACTCCTTTATCCTGGCACGCTGCCCTAACTGCTCAATCAGTTCCCAGCTGATTGAGCGGTGCTGCAGCGGCTCCATCTCTACGAACTTCTCACTTCTAACCGACTCCTCGGTCGCTAGCTCGAAGCGTAGAAGGGTATGGCGACTCAGAATCCTGGCGTCCAACGGGATCAGCTGAGTATCGGCCGTCGGACGGTCCTCCGGTGCTGCATATCTGATAACGCGTGCAGGCCGGCGGGTCGGGCGGGGCTCATCTGGCTCTCCCCTGGGCTGCAGAATCGGCCCACGCCTGCGCTTGGCAGCCTGGCCCACGCTAGAAGACGGTCCTGCATCAGACATGCTTGCAAAACAAAGTTAGACAAACATATATACAATAAGGCATTCCTAGCAACAAAGACGACTGTATAGCATTTCATTCGCAGTCATCCTACGTATAGTTAATAAAAGAAATTTTGAAAAATTTGGGGATACACTGTTCAATTTAATAAAAACCAGATAACCTCGCCCAAATGAAGATTGAGTACGGGCGAGGTGGTCTAAACTTAAAAGATCACAAAAATAGAATATCCCCGAGACTCGATTTATAGAATTTTTATAGTAAATTAATCTAGAACACAAGACTCAAACGACTCAAACTAAAACTTAGAAAATAAAATTTTAACTAATTACAAGACGCAGACTAGATTTAATTTACAGACCCAAAACCAACCACTTTGCAATTTAGACATTTAAAAATAAATTGAAAAACTCCCCTTAGTAACAAGGGTATTTGACCATTTATAACCCTGCCTAAACAAGCTCAGCAATATCCTTTGCAATTACAATTTACCATTTATGTTCTATTTAGGGTCCGTGACACCAATATAATCAAACTTCAATCACAATTTGCCTGCTCAGGTAAATCGACGTCTATTCAAAGACTTAAACCATGATTAAACCAAATCCCCTTTCTGTGAATGTATTCATCATAAACCACAGATACAGCCTATAAACAAGCACAAGAAATCCCCCGGATAACATAGAACGATTCAAACTCCAATCATGTAACGCCTAAGACTACCCGGACTCACCCAATAAACATGATTACCATTTTGATATCTGTGCAAAACAAACTACATCAAAAACCCTTCCTAATTAGCTAGACCTAGGAACCATCATATTCTCAATAATGATGCAAAGAATTCAACAAAACCGACTCTAACCGATCCAAATACAAGCCAAACCAACTTAACTCAGAATAATCGACTCAATTTACAACTAAACGACTCACTTTAACTCAAACCGACTCGAAATACAAAATGTAACATGGAACGATACCTCAAGGACGATAAATTGAGCAAATGGAGAGTGAACCAATACCCTTAGAGCTTCCTGACTAAACTGGTGATGGGCGCACGGTGGTGGCAGTGGCTAATTTGAGCCGCGCGAGGTGAATGGTGGTGGTTAGGGGCGGAGGGTGCGGGTGGTGAGTGGTAGTGGATGGGTTGGTGGTGGAATTAGGGCTAGGTGCAGGGTGGTGGTAGATGTGGTGGTAGTACGGTGGTAGTGGTGGTGTGATTTGGGGAAAGAATCATATTCTGATAAAAAAAAATTCTGAAAAATTAGGGGTTTTCACGCGTCGCGAAACCCTGGCATCCTTTCCTCGCGTGGCGCGAGGGACAGTTATTTGAAATAACCCTTTGGGTTCCCCGCGTGTCGCGAAGAACCAGCAGAGAACCTTCGCGTGGCGCGAAACACAAGAACTTCTGATTTTTTTTGTTTTGTTCTTGGCGGGTCGCGAAGAAGTCTCTCCAGCCTTTCGTGTGGCGCCAAGACACATGATTCACAGAAAGTTGTCCCCCTTATTTTTACTTAGAAAAATTTGTGGCTTGTAATTTCCCTTATCACTCAACATCTCTAAAAACCCGTTCCAACTATAAGATCTAGTGCATACTTACCTGGAACTTCATGCTCGATGATTTCCCTTGTCGAGACAGTTGCGAATCCCTGAAACACACAAATATACAAAGACACATAAACCGAAAACACATAAAAGGTATACAGAAAAAATTACATAGACCTGGCAAGTTCTACACTACTCTACACCTACCATCCCCACACTATTTCTCTATCAGGAGGCTTCTCCTTTATTCCGCCCCCGTCCGGCCCGTTCAATGTGACCGGCCTACCACCGACTTTACAAACTCTGATGGTAGAATTTAAAATTGATGTGAAAGATTCAAACGGGTCGGGCCAGCAGAACTTAAACTTACCTGGACCAAACCTGATACGTGGCATGTAGTGTAGGAACCCGTCGCCTCTACAAGCAATGTGCATCTTATGCATATTCCCATTCAGATGCCTCCCTCTACTATTTCGTGGCTTTGTTGATTTGGGTGGCGATCCACCATCTACTAACTCCACAGGCCACTCATCTTTCTGCACTTCAGTCAACCTTAAAGTATTCTCAGGTCGGCTCTCCTCATGTTGCTCCTTCTCGATCCCCACACTTGGTTCGTTTTGCAGTAGTTCTTCAAGAAGCTTCACTTCGCCAAGTGAGTCCAACTCTCCTTCTTCTTTCGGAGTTGGCAAATTCACCAACTCATCTCCAAATTCATCCTCCTAAGATGGGACCTGCTCCTCTTCGATCATCTCAGTTTCAGACTCATTTAAAGGCCCACTAGGCTGTGACTCACTAGCAACTTCCATCTCGAATAGCCCTGCTAATCCCTCTTCACAGGACTCGTCTTCATTTTCCAAATCATGCATCATATTATTCTAAAAGAACAAGCGTAAAGTATCAAGTACATTCGAAGACTCGAGCTTGTCACCCGAAAATTCAGGACTATTACAATTATGCTCAATTAAACCAGGTTCCGAATACTTACCTGCACTGTCACCTGTAGTGTCATCCGAGAACTCTTCTATCTCTATCTCATCATCATTGAAAAAATCGTCCTCGATGGGCTCTGGTCCGCAACTTTGTGGTGTAAGAACCGCAGGTGGGTCTTGTGCGGAGATTTGTACACTCATGATTTGCACCTCTTCCGTTAAAGTCTCTGGTTCTTGAGCGGCTTCATCTCTTGCTATCTTTAAACTAGTTAGTTCCTCTGTACGCCTCCCATATTCTTCCAGGAAGTGAAGTTGCTCAGTCTTACTTAAAAGGTGCCACTGAGTGCTCATGATCTCCAATACTTTCCTTTGCTCTTCCTTGATTGTTTCTTCGTTCCGTATTTCCTGCACCGAATCACTCTCACAAGACAAGTGTTAAGAATCATATGGAGCTGCGTGATTTTGCATGGGATCGGTATAAAATTCATCACTATTCTAATCAAAGTCGGAATACTTACCTAGAGGTGGGACTTGTGTTGCACCATGTGTCACTGTTACCTGCACTTCGTCCATTATTGTCTCCAATTCTGGGGTTTCCAGAATCACTTCACCTGATTCAATTTCAGACCCAATTAAATTCCCTTCAAAATCATAAACCAAGCGCTCCAGATTCTTTGGACGATGTGATCTAATGCGAGTGATCATTGCCTGAATATCCTTCTCATACTGCTCATTGGCCTCTCTACACCATGCATTCAAATCCTCTTGAGTTCTATATCCCTCATACGGTTGTGCTTGTGGATAATGATTACCATAATAGTTTGTGGAGTGCCCCGATGAATTAGGACAATCTTGAGTGTAATGGGGACCTCCACAGACCTCGCACCACACATTCATGTAACGATCCCTTTGAGTAGATCGATGTCCTTGATAACGTTCCCAGTACAAATGCTCCATAGTAATTATCACTGCAATGGACACTTAAACAAAAAGAATCATGGGCACCAGATATATATAAATAAATAAATAAAAATAAAATAAAATAAAAAAACAAAAAATATTTACGAAGACTAACTAAAAATAAAGAAAGGACACGGACAACTGGACACTCTACGACTCAAAACACAAATGAGACCAAATAATCAGTTAAGTTTAATCAAAGTTAGATACGCTATCGCCTAAGTATATCCCCGGAAACGGCGCCAAAAACTTGATGTGCTTGTATGGTCTATAAAACTACCTAATTTAACCTAACCTAGACATCCAGTAATAATTCTAGACTATCCTAATACTATACCACAGAATAGGCAAGTATACCTATCAACCGCGGTAAAGTCTAATGAAAGTCTGGATATCGAACCCATGAGACACTAGTGACAACTAATCTAGACTCTGACTCAACTAATAAACTGATTTAAATGGGGGGAATTGTGTTGTGATTCTAATCTATCAAACTAAATAGTAACTAACTAACGAACACCTACTATCAAGCAAAGCAATTGGACAGACTCAAGAATGAGGAAAGCACTACCCAGGTTAAGAATCCTACTTGTGAATCTCGGATTTCTCTCGGTTAAAGAAACTATGATGGAACCAGGATCTATGAATACTACACCCTCAGGCCTGATCATTCTCAAGGTGTGACCTAGAAGGAAACCCTAGGTGGTGTGTGACGCTCACTGTTGGTTGGATCACCTTTCAGTCTCTCCAACAATACTAAAGTACCCGATAGACAGATTACCTCTCAGTCTCACTGTCTCAATACATTCAAGGAATACAAGGGGAACTTGAAGACTATTGATAAGACACGAGAATGCAAAGGATACTAGGACACCTAGGGGAAACCTCCTTTCAGAGTCTTTACGCCTAAATACCTAACACCAAGGACAAAACGACTACTTCTCACCTCTCAGCTATCGAAGTAGGTAGAATATTTAAACCCTCTAAACTCTTAACTATCTTTCCTATTGATTCAAACGTTCAAAAACCACAAACTGGTCACAAACACACAGTAAGCAACCTAATATGCATCTATACATGAAAGACATTCACAAACACACATATGGAACAATAATCAGTCATAAATCAGATCTAAATACGCATACACATCAGATCAATCATAATCAAGTTCGTTACTTTAATATCAAACCATTAACAAGAATCCAAAAACCAAATAAAATCCCAAAATAGCAACGTAATATTCAAAAACTAGGTAGCTATAGTAGTTTAGCTTCTATGCATGTTCAAAACTAGAAAACAAGTCTTAAGAATCAAGAACATCATGTTAGTTAATCCAATCAAACACGAGAAACGAATAACGATAACCGAACAATTACAAGCTAACCAATTCGATCACCAAAGCTTCAATCTCCTGCTCCGATCACTTTCTCTACTCCCAAAATCGCCCAAAGGCTCTGACTTGACGGCTAAATAGTTAAACCCTCGAATAATGGCAATCAAAATCTTTTAATATTCAAAATTAGGGTTTTTCCGGATTTTTATGGTTTTCGCGTGTCGTGAACATTGGATTGGAGTTTCTCGCGTGGCGCGAGAAAAAAAAATAGTCGGGCTTGGGTTTCTAGGTCTTCGCGTGGCGCGAAGACCTGGCACCTCCTCTTCGCGTGTCGCGAAGACTCCATTTTCCAGAATATTTATTTTTCTTTATCCTTTTCTCCTGATCTCCTCGTATGCTCGATTTCTCCAGGTTTTAACACTTGAATTCTACTTCTTATGTACACGAACACCTGCAACCAAGACTCAGACTCAGTACGTGCTAAAATGAATACAAAACGAACACGAAACTAACTAAAAACGCTACAACATACACGGATAAAAGTATGTATTTTGCAACACATCAGTTCCTTCTTCTCATCTGCAGGATTATGTTTGTAATTCTTCTTCTTCTGTTGATTCATCTTGCTTTCATACTTTGTCGAGTGCTTTCCAAGCTTCTCATTTTGTTAATCTTGCTGATCTTTCTCCTGATTCTCAATAACTCCTTCTTAATCTTGATTCTGTTAAGGAACCTTCTTCTTATCAGGAGGCCGCTAAGTGTCACACCCCGGCCGGCAGCGGATTATACGTAGGGGCTGATGCGGCTGTTCATAAGCACATGATTGACTATTAATTACGTTTCAAATATTATTCATCATATTAAAAGCATCCGTTACAAAGAGAAATGGAAAACAAAGTGTTCATAACATAAACATAAATTAAATTCATTATTGCTAGGTCCATAGCCCTAAGTGTTCATACACGATCCTCAAACAGGTGCACCTGAAACATATGAGTAAATGTCAACTACGAGTAGTTGGTGAGAAACATAGGTTTTGACACCAAACAAAGTTGATTAAAGTTTACAATTCAATATGTTCAAAGCAAGTCTAAAGCATAAATGAGAAAACATGCAAGGTTCCAAAGCGTACAATCAAGCCATGTTTATATGTATGCACAATCCCCCGGATTACGTGAAGTACCAAAATGTAAAAACAAACCCACCAAGGTTTATGTTAAGTAATGAATCGAATTCCCGTATAAATGATCATGTTAGGTACTACCTTAGGCTTGCCACATAAGTTAATGATTGTACTAATATGAACACACGTATGGTCACCAAACAGTTTAAGACATAAAGCATAAAGACCTTAGCATAAGAACATAGGTAATTGGATTGTGTATGTAAAGTATGTAAACACGTTTCACCCCAAAAGTATAAAAGTAAAAAGAGGCTATGTAAACTCACTTATAATGAAGCTAGTAATGGTATTAATTGATAATGATGGATAGGTCTCGTAAGGATTTCTCACAATCAACCTACATGGACAATTGTACTCTAAATATAATGTATGTCTAAATGATAATAAGGAAATTTTTGAGATTTTAGGGTTTCATAGGGTTTGGGATTGGATGAGGGATATGTATAAGTTTTGTAGAAAAATATATATATTTATAATGATAAGTTAATACTATTTAGAATTAATTATAAATTCTAATTAATTATATAGTAATTACAATAATAAATGTTTGAATTTATTTATATAATTATTCAAAAAAATAATAATAATTAGATAAATAATTTATGGAATAGAAAAAAAAGGTTTAAATAATAATACAGTTGGATATAATTATCCTAAAAATAATTAATAAAAAAATTATGGAGTGAAAAAGGTTTAAATAATTTATTTTATGTAAATAAAATAATTAATTAAACTATCTAAATAATCTTTTTTATTTAATTAAATTATAAAAGAGATATTAATTTGATATAAATGTTACAAGAAGTAAATTGAACTTTGTATAATTATTTAACTAAAATTATTATTTAAGCATTTCTATTGGTTTTAAATAATTATTCTTTGTTAAAATAATTATTTTATAAGTTTAAAATGTTTTAAATAATTATTCTTGTCAAAATAATTATTTATGTATTCATAATAATGTCTAAATAAATATTTAAAATTTGGTTTTATAAATATGGCTATTTTATAAATAGAAATATCATATTTAGGTTTATTTAAAATTTAATAAATAAAAATAGATAAAACATTATTTTAATTTTTTTCCTGTTTTTATAAAAGTTGTAGAACATATTTATTTGATTTATAAAAATTAAATTAGAATTTTAAAACATTTATTTATGCATTTAAAGCATTAAAAAGGAAAATAATTCCAAAAACCTTGCCACTGGGACTCGGACCTGCGTCGAGCCCGGGCCAACACACACACACACGCGCACTTAACCGCTGGACTGGGCATGCCGTCTTGTCCATAAGCCGGTTCGATTAGGTTTTAACCAGCAAGCCCAAACCATCATCTTCCCCAATTGAAACCCGCAAACCCTAGCCCTCCAATTGACCCGATCGATTGATCGATCGTCTCGAAATTCATAGGGCTTTTGTTCCTAGTATCAAAACGAACAAAATGGTATAAGATTTACCTAAAATGGTTGAGCAACGAGAGAGAACGACTTGGATATACAAACCCGAGTTCGTCGACTGTAATTCGTGGTCTAGGGGTGATACGAGATGCAATTGAGGGTATAGGGAGTTTGTATTGAGTTTTGTCAATGATTATGGATGTCTATTTATACTTAACTTGGACTGAATTGGATCGAACGCTTAAATGCTATTCAAAGATGAGTCGGTTATGAGTTACACACTGGTTAGATCATAAAACCTCAATTAAACACATGGAACGAATCGCTTGAGTGATCCTAATGTGTTGCCGGTTATGGTTTTGCACGAAAACGGGATAACGGTCGAATTCGTAATTTGTGGCATGAAAACCGGTTGTGCACAGGTTCAAACTCACGACTGAAGTGGGGGAAAGGTTTATCCGGGTTTTTGCAGTTTAGTCCCTGTAGTTTCATGGGCTTAACATTTTATGCACAAACTTTGGTTTATGTGGAATTAAAGTTTCGGGAATTACCAAACTAACCCTGGACTTTTAAAAAAAAATATAAAACAATTAAATTTATAAGTTTTCTTAAAAATCAAATAAATCTTAATATTATATTTAAATGTTACAAACATAAAAATATATTTTTTACAAAATAAAATGGTTTCACTTCTAAAAATCATTTACTTTGTAATTTAAATAACATAACATTTATAAACCCTAGTTTTATTTATAGAATTTATAACTTAGTTTCTATAAGTTTGTATTTTTATATATATATATATATATATATATATATATATATATATAATATGTAGGCTTAGTAATAACCTAGTATTTAATTCTTTGAACTTCAAACAATTATTTACATAGTCTCTTATACAAATATTTGTTATTTTTGGAATGGAACAATTGTATGTATGTATGTATGTATGTATGCTCATGTAATAAAATGGATAAATAGGGTAGCTTTTATTGAAATGGAAAGATGCAAGTCATATAATAATGAAATTACAAGTGTCAGAATAGTAAAATAAAGACCGAAAATACCTGGGGATTACACTAAGCATCCTGCTTGGCAAGAGGCTATGACTAAGGAGTTTAATGCCTTAGAATGTAATCAAACTTGGGAGGTTATGCATTTACCTAAGGGTAAAAAGGCTGTTAAGTGCAAATGGGTATATAAAGTCAAATATAACGTTGATGTCACGGTTGAACGTAGCAAAGCCTGTTTGGTTGTTCGTGGTGATACTCAGAAAGCCGGGTTTGATTATAATGAGACTTTCTCTCTTGTTGTTAAAATGACCACTATTTGAAGTCTTATTGTTGTTGCCACTAAACGTCACTGGGGTTTGTATCAATTAGATGTCAATAATGCTTTCTTACATGGGGATCTTGATGAAGACATTTATATGCTTCCTCCTCCTAGAATGCCATTATCCTCTCCTGATCATGTTCTTAAGCTCAAAAAGTCTCTTTATGGTTTGAAGCAAGCTTCAAGGCAGTGGTATGGAAAGCTTTCTGATGCTCTTAAGACCAAAGGCTATATACGCTCTCCCAATGATTATTCTTTATTTTCTAAGACGATGGGAGATTCTGTTGTTCATGTGGTTGTCTATGTTGACGACATTCTCCTTACTGGTAATAATGAACAGGAGATGCTGCTTTGAAGGCTTTCTTACATTCCACATTTCAGATCAAGGATCTTGTCAGTCTTAACTATTTTCTGGGCATTGAGGTTATCAAATCTCCCTTATCATGACTCAACACAAGTTTGCGAAGGATTTGTTGACTGAATTTCCTACAGATGATATTTCTTCTATTTCTTCTCCTTTACCTTTGCATTTACAACTCAAGCTCAACGAAGGTCAAGTTCTTGATGATCCTTTGGCCTATCGTCTCCTTGTTGGGAAACCCAACTATCTCACTCACACTCGGCCTGATCTTGCCTTTGCAGTTCAGTTTCTCAGCCAGTTTATGAGTGATCCGCGTGTTCCTCATTGGGATGCTGTGTGGCATACTCTTCGTTATGTCAAAGGCACTTGTTCTCAAGGGTTGTTCTTTAATGATGATCCGGATATGACTTTATCTGCTTATTGTGATTCTGATTGGGCGGCTTGCCCTAATACTCGGCGTTCTGTCGGTGGCTGTTTCATTTCTCTTGGAGGAAGTCCTATTTCTTGGAAATCCAAAAAGCAAGCTATTGTTTCTCTTAGTTCTGCTAAGGCTGAATATCGCTCTCTCCGCCGTGTCACACATGAACTTGCTTGGTTGACTCAGTTATTTATGGAGTTTCAGCTTCCCAATCTTACTCCCGTTTCTCTCATATGTGATAGTCAGGCGGCCATTCATATAGCTAAGAATCCAGTTTCTCATGAGCGAACTAAGCATATCGAGTTGGATTGTCATTTTGTCCGTGAGAAGCTTCAAGCCGGTTTGATTCTACTTTCTCACATGCGGACTTCTGATCAACTTGCAGATTTATTCACTAAGAGTCTGGCTGGTCAACCGCATTCAGATATCATTTCCAAGTTGGGGTTGTATACGCCTCCAACTTGAGGGGGTGTTGGCGAACTTGTCTAAGTTCGCTAGTTTGTACTAAGTTCGCCCGGCTAGTTTGTTAGCTTTTCTCTTTGTATATAAATAGCTTCTTTGTAATCATTATTGAGTTATCAATCAAATCATTCAGTTTTTACCCCAATCATTCTCTCTCATTTTCTTTCTCTCGTTTGTCATTCTCGTTTGTTATAGCGATCATTCTCGATATCATAACAAGTATAAAGGCACCATTTATGATAAAATCTCTAGAAAGTATGTGTACATGAGTTGAGTCCAGACGAGCTCAAGCTTTGACTCGTGAATAATTTTACATGTTTGAGCATTGGCTCGATTCAATTAATCTTTATTAATTATTTCAATGTATGTATTTAATTATTTAATATATATATATATATATATATATATATATATATATATTTATAATTACATATAATTATAAAAGGCTAAGTCGGTGTATCTCATGGAATTTACTGTCCATTTGAAACAAGTTCTTATGCATTAGGCAATGTTTTCATAACCGAATCAGACATCGAACCGGTTTCCTTACCGGTCCACTGGTCGGACCGGATTTAAGAATTGGACGAAGTCATAATATTATAAAATTAAATCAATCCAAACTATCATTAATTCTTTAAAAACCACCAACAAGTCAATTCCAATACTCTTAAACTAACAATTAGCTACGAAATACGAATCCAAAAGACTTAAAAGAGATTGAAAAAAATAAAAAATAGCCAACCGATCCGACCACCGGGTCGCTGCAGGACCGTTTCAACATATCAACACACCTAACCGGATAGGCCAAGCCTCCGGTTCCTGGTGCGGGTTTCAAAACACTGTTATTAGGTATAAGTTGGCATTGCAAGTTTTGGTTTAACGAGTGAGTTTTAATACTACTTTTTTATAAAAAGTAACATATTATAACTTGATCTCACTCTGTTCGGAAATGATAAAGAAAAGAAACAGAAAGAGAGGAAAGCGAGAAAAAGATTCCATAACACGGTCAACTACTACAAGTCTGCAATTAACCTCCCTCTTCATTGCAATCCAATCCAATCCCCCCATTAATCTCCAAATAACTAATCTTTACCATCGATTTCAACAATAAACACTTCCAATTAAAATCCCCAAAAAATGGCGAGAATCATAAAACTGCTGGTATCTGATACAATCATGTCTTTCATGTGGGTATGGTCCAGCGTCTTAATCAAGCTATTCGTCCACAGAGTCCTAGTGTTCAGCCACCATGACGTCGCTGCTGAACTGTTTAGGTATTCGCTTTCGATTTTCAACATGTTCTTGTTTGCTTATCTTGCGAAGCTCACCAATGGTGGCGCATATAACCCCCTCACTGTCTTATCCTCCGCCGTCTCTGGGAGTTTCACCAAGTTTCTGTTCACTGTTGGTTCACGAATTCCGTTACAGGTTGGTTACAGTTTTGACTTTTGCCACAAGTTTTTGATTTGTGTATAGAATGGATTGGAATCAATTAGGTCAATTGATCAGTTTGTGGTGGTTCTGATTTTGTTCAGTTTTGTTGTGTTTGTGCTTGTAATTTTACTGAATTTTGGTTCATTCATTCAGATGGAAATTAGGGTTTGGGCTGATCATATTTGTTTTTTACCAAATTTTTTTTGTGATCATTACTATTACTATTTTTTTATTATTATTATTATTTAAATAAATAATATTATTTTTTTTGCCTTTAATATTGTTATTTTCATAATTGCTATTATTTTTAAGTGATTTATTATTATTATTATTATCATTATCATTTTTTTTTATATTTTGGCTTTAATTGTATTATTATTAATTTATTATTATTCTTTTTATTAGATTGTATTAATCCATTTGGTACATTCACATCATGGAAAGACAAAGTACCATTTTTTTCTTAGAAAATCAAGGCTTAACTAAGAACCATTTTTTTTGAAATTATAAAAATTTTGTTAATATTGGAAGAATTTGGATCATCCAAGTGATATTCATAGGAAATCGATTATTTTTTTATTATTGAAAGGTAAAGAGAACTACATAGAGATTAAATATCCAAGAGACTAGCGTTAATGTCATCATAAGGACCGTAGAACTCATGATGCTAAGAGTCAATTCGTCTATCATCATAATAAGGTACTTGGTTCTAAAAAGCGCGCTTGGGGCACGAGGCGAGGGAGGTGATCAGAAAAACGCCTCAGGGCCTTGAGGTGGCGCTTCATGTACATGTGTGGGACAAAATTGGTCAAATGTAGGGCCTAGAGGAGGCTATACATAAAAATGACCAAAAGGATGAAGAGATTGTGAATGGTTTGGGTGATTAAAAGGTTGATATGTAAAAGAGAGAGAGAGACGCAACTTTTGGTTGTACATAGAGCAACGCCTCGCCATCCCTCTCAATTTCTCTTTTTTTATAAGATTTAAAAAAGGGTGTTTTGACGACAACTATTTCGAAAAGCTAGTGCTTTTATTGGTGAATTTTTTATAATGTGAGAACTTTCTTATGACAGATTCGAAATGTGACACCTTGTTACAACACAACAAATTATAAAGAAATATGGCTGTTTTTCATTACAAGTTATATATAATTTTGCTAATTAACAAGATATATAACTTTCTTTAAAATATGTATTTATCATGGTATAAGAGCTACCTAGGTTCATGATACAACATGACTTTAACATATTATTACCAAATGTTTGAAAAGAAAAAGAAAGGATAGATCTTATCTGTTATGGTCTCTATTACAGCTGATTATCTAACTGATGTCCTTATTTCCTTGTGATTTTTAGGTGTTTGGATCAATACTTGGGGTCCGGCTTATCCTGTATACCTTTCCGGGAATAGGCCGTGGGCCCCAACTGACCGTTAGTCTCCATCAAGGTGCGTTGACTGAAGGGTTATTGACATTCGCAATTGTCTTGATTTCACATGGACTTTCTGCAAAAATACCTGGAAGCTTTTTCACAAAAACTTGGATCGCTAGTGTCTCAAAACTCGCTCTTCATATATTGGGATCAGATTTAACTGGTGGATGTATGAATCCCGCTTCTGTAAGTACTCCCATTACTGTTACTCAAGCCTTGTTTTCTGAATTAATTATTTTTTATTATATACTTGCATGAACCATGATAAATTTTCTAGGGGATGCACCATAATAAAAACAAGAATCAAATTAGATTTTTAACACTACAATTTTTCCCATGATATTTTCTAGAGGTGGCAAGATGGGCTGGTAGGGTAACCGATAACAGGTCAAAACAGGTTATGGTTGAAACAAGTTAATGTTACATTACGGGTTGAGCGGGCTGCGTTGAGTTGCTTTGACCCATAAACACATTTTTTTTGTCTATCTTTTTAAGAAAATATGAATAATTACTGCGTTAATAATGATTGCAAAACAATAATTACTTAAATCTTTAAATAGAAGGATTTAGGAGGTTGTATACAATTAAAAGTTGTGTTTGGGTGAGTTCCCACCCGTTGACCCGGTATCCTTTTAGCTATTTTCTATGCTATCAGGAAACGGTCATAGCAGGTTTAGGTCAAAACAAGTCAATATTTTATTATGGGTTGAGCAGGCTGGGTTGAGTTGCGATGACCCACAAACACCGTTTTCTGTTAACTTTTTTAGAAAATATGAATAATTACTGTGTTAGGCTGTTAGCTATGATTACAAAAAACAACAATTACATGAATCTTTAAATAAAACCATTTAGGAATTAAAAATTGTGTTTGGGTGAGTTCCGACCCGTTATCCCTTTAGCTACTTTTTTATGCTATCCGCTTGAGGTAGCAAGACGGACAAGTAGGGAAAGGGGTCAAAACAGGTTCAGATCAAAACAAGTGAATATTTTATTATGGGTCAAACAGGCTAGGTTGAGTTGCGTTGACCCACAAACACCTTTTTCTGTTAACTTTTTAAGAAAATATGAATAATTACTGCGTTAGTTATGATTACAAAAACAATAATTACATGAATCTTTAAATAAAACAATTCAGGAGGTTGTATGCAATTAAAAATTGTGGTTGGGTGACAAAAACCAATTTTTTTTCTTTTCATTTTGGGATCTTTTCTATTAAATGCAGCATTTTCTTTTCATTTACAAGATTCTTTGGTGACATCAATTATGTTTTTTTAGGATTTTACTTCAATCTCTATTGTGATGTGGTAGTTCATCAAAGATTTGTTTAGACATTTGACTAATAGTCAAACATGGTCGGTTTCAGGTAATGGGATGGGCATATGCGCGTGGTGATCATATAACCAAGGAGCATTTACTAGTTTATTGGCTTGCACCTGTGGAGGCAACTCTTTTGGCAGCATGGGTGTTTAGGTATCTTGTACGCCCGTCAAAACAAGAGAAAGAGAAGAAGACCAATTAACACAGTGAATTTTATAGAAACGATTCTTTCGGATGGCTGCATGACTTTGACTCATGGTCAAAGTTAACTGTACCGTCCTAAATACTCGAATTTGTAAAGACCTAAGTGAGCATGAGCTCCAAAATAGAACATGAAGACTTGGTGGAGTCATTTGGTTCACAAGGAGGGTATCATTGTACATGTAAATTATTCACTCTTCCTTTGTGGTAGTCTAAATCATTTTAACTCTTTTTACACATAAGTTATTGATTGATGATAATAGGGTTATATATAGAGTACAAGTTACAATATTGATCTAATATTCACTCATGACTAATGCTTATACCTGGCAATCTTGACCCAAAGTAGGGGAAATGGGTTGGTTTGGGTAAACTTTTTTTGTATTTTGGGTTGATTTGGGTAACAGCATAACACAAAACAAGTTGAAATGGGTAACACCTTAAAAGAATTTGGGTCAAGATGGGTCGTCTAAAAAATATGTAAATTTAGAATGGGTTCAAACGGGTATAAGATTTTGGTACTTTTCTTTTATAAAACATCTTATTTCAACCCGAGCCACTTTTTGGTTATCCGAAGCAAATTGATACTTTTTTTTAAAACGACCCATTTTGACTCGAACTCATCTTGGTCATAACCCATCCTGATCCAAACCCATTCTGACCCGTTACCCAACGCAACCCACCCGTTTTGCCAGGCTTACTAATGCTAGACGCATGACAACTGCACAAAAAACTAAACAACAGGAACCAAGGGACCAAACAAAAAAAACCAATAGGGCGTTTGGTTTGCGGAATACGTTGGAATTGGAATTATATTTGGAATTTAAAGGATTCCTTTGAAACCCATAATGTGTTTGGTTAGCATATTTGTTAATGAAATTATAATGTAAATATACCTAAACCCATACCCGCAAGTAGAGGTGCACAAAACGGTTTTTTAACCCGAACCGGTTCGAACCCGACCCGACCCGGTTTGGTCAACGGAAAGTCAAAACCGGTTTGGCCCTAAACTGGTTCGGGTTAACCCGGTTTGGAGGCAAGGAAATCCCTAACCTATTAAACCGGTTAGGGTTGGGTTGAAACCGGTTTGTGTGTTAAACCGGTTTTAATTAAAAAAATTGAATAAATTCAAATAAATTCGATATTTTTAATAAAAAATAAAAAAAATATATAAAAAATATAAAACATAAAGTGTAACGTTTATTAATATTTGGAAAGTTCGGAAATTAAAAAAACATGACAATATAAAATTATAAAATTGTAAAACATTACAAATGACAATATATATTTTTATTTTTTGGTATATTGATTGATTAATCTTGTGCGTTGTCTTCGGAAATGGAGCTTCGTAGCCTTGCATCTTCGGCTAGTTCTTCATCGGTGACTGGTTCGGATATTCCAAAGCTCGTTGTTGTGTATGATTTCTTCGGCTTGAATTTCGTCTTCTAGAGAAGTTTGGTCTTGTATCATATTCATCGCATTCAAATGGTCTTTCAAGCAAATGCACATTTCCATCGCTAGGGGGGTGAGTCTAGTCCTTCGTATCGATAAGACCCTACCACTAAAAGAAAACGCAGATTCTGAAGCTACCGTGGAAGCTTGGACGGTTAGTAAATCACGGTCCATAGCGGAAAGAATCGGAAACGAAGCTTCGTTTTTTTTTCCACCAAGCCAAAATATCAAACTCCTCAAAAACGGTAGAAGGCATAAACGCTAAAAAGTGTGCCAATATACCTTCCGAGTTCGCTACTCGGGGTGGTACCTCGAGCCCGTTTACTAAATTCATTTAACATTTCGTTATATAAATTCAAATTAACATCTCTCGAGCTACCACTTGATGATGTACCCATTGTATCATGTGGAGTCGGAGTTGTACCATATTTATGTAAATAAACATAAAATAAATCTTGTAAATATTTGTTAAAATATGTTTTTGTGCCTTGTGCAAAATGGATGTCTTCACTATCCAAATTCAAAGCGTAAGTAATTTTATCAATCAACGTTTCAACCCCGAAAACATTTATGGTAGGGTTTAACGCGTCGGCACAAGTTATAACAGGAGGCATTTCTTTAAAATATTTTACTAATTTTTCTTTCATCGGTTCTATCATTTTTGTAAAAAGTTTATTTTGTAATTTAAATTCGGTTATAACACCATCTAATATATAAAATAAATTTTCTCCGGTGTGTGAATATTCAAACAAGTCAAACGCGATTGTACGCCTCATCATTTGCCACGTTTTGGGATCAACCCAATGCGCGGTAACGCAAAGGTACGAATCTGGTATACCATGTGGAGCCGACCAAACATCGGTGGTTAAGTTTACACCGGTTTTCAAATTTTCAAAACCCAAAATTAATTCTCTTTTTGCTTTTTTCCACATTTTTATACGATCTCGTCTAAGGGTGATGCGACTTACTTGATGATAACGTGGTTGGAGTATCTCTTGAATCATCCTTGTCAAGCGCGGATTGTCAAAGTGATTGAACGGAAATCCTTCTTGAATCACTAACCTCGCCATTCGATCTCGAACAATATTTGGATCAAAGTTCCAAATTCCTCCTTCGCTTGTCATCGAGGCTTGACCTTCACTTGGAATTCTCTTCAAGGACGGGCAAGATTTTTTATATGCATTTTCAAACTAGTGTTTGAATCTTTCCCCAAAAACGCACCACACATCTTGCAC
Organism: Smallanthus sonchifolius; assembly: GCA_023525975.1. Lineage (NCBI taxonomy): Eukaryota > Viridiplantae > Streptophyta > Magnoliopsida > Asterales > Asteraceae > Smallanthus > Smallanthus sonchifolius. The sequence continues at coordinate 108,616,755 of CM042021.1, forward strand.
CGAGCACGTTCCTTCCCGTTTGACAACAAACATAAATCGTAATTGCACCAAATTGCCGGATTTCTCGTTGTTGGTCGAATTTCCACAACGCTAACTTCGTTTGAGGAACCACCAACACTTGACATGGTTATTTTCTTTGAGAGATTTTAGAGAGTGTTTTTGAGAGGTTAAAGAGCGGTTTTAGAGATTAGAGAGTGTAAAGAGAGGTGTGATCAACCCTAAACACCCCCACCTATTTATAGTGTTTTAAGGGTGCAAATGGGGCCAAAAAAGGCCAAGTTCGAATCTAACGGCTATAAATCCGTTGAGTAACGGCTCTTTTTTTCCAGCAAAAAAAACCGGTTTGAATTGGTTTAAAAACCGGTTTTCTGAATCGGGTTGGGAGAACCGGTCCGTAACCCAGTGGGCTCCAGAATATGACAAACCGGTTTGTAACCGGCGGTTTCAAATTTCAACCGGTTTTCGGGTTATGCCCGGTTTAAAATTTCAAACCGGTTTTTTTTGCCCATCTCTATCCGCAAGCCTTGTGACGATGTACCCGTGATACCCGAAGTACCCGAGAGGGGTACCGAAGGGTGCCCCTGGTACCCTAAACACGGTAACAATAAATGAAAAGTTTAGTACTCTTTAAAAGTAATGCAACTTTTTTATATTTAAAAATGTGGTAACCAGGTTTGTAACTAACTCAATTTCAAATCAAAAGTTTCATTTTAAATTTTTTATTCCATTTAAGATATATATAATCTAGTTTTTCTATAATGATTTTAATATTACCTACTATCTCATTTAGCAACGTCGGTGACAAATGCTACCGACGCCTTTAAACCTTCCATTTTGTTTAACTATCATCTAAACCCTCAATTTTCTAAAATTTTCATTTAACCCCTATACTATATATAATATATGTTTTTAACTTCATTAATTTTTTTACTAAATTTTATTTTCTCCAATAACTTTCGTTCGTTAACTTAATTTTTTTTAAATCGTTAAATATATATTTTTAGGTATCGTTTGTTATATCGACTGTCGGTAACATCCTGGTACCTAGAAGAATGAGATCGACACCGACTAAAGAACATCGTTACCGTTGTAAAATTGTCTTTGTTACTAAATGTTTTAACGAGTTTGTCGTTTCAATGTTAAGTAATGTTTACGTCGCAACGTTAATTTTATACGTTTCTTTTTGTGCTTAATCACGTTAATATGACGTCTGGTTTAATAATAACCCTCCAGCTTTCTCCATTTTCATAAACTACCCCTTAACTTTCTAAATTTTAAACATATCCCTCAAGTTTCTACAGTTTCAAGATTACCCCTGTACAAAATTCTCAACTCTACTTCTCAAAATTTCTAAACTCTCAAGCTTACCCTCAAATTTCGTTTATTTTTTCTTTTACTTTTTTATATTGTTTGTAAAAGTTAGTTTTTTTTCTATTTTTAATTTGTTTTTTCTTTAATGAATTTGTCGTTTCAATGTTAACTTCTATTCGCGTCGCGATTTATCTATTTTTAGATCTCCAGAACTGAGTCGTGACAACTGCATGCGTTTCTTTTATGTACATAGTCACGTTATTGTCTTCGCCGTGACACGCGTAACGAGGTTCGCAAACCCATCGCATCACGTGGGCTTTAATTATGTACTTAAACACGTTAATATCACCGTACAGCCCCGCCGCAACACACGGGTCATATTTTCTAGTTTAATATTAATTTAGATATACCGTTTAATAAAACAAAAATCTATATTTCTATATAAATGTTACTAAAAACCGACTTGTATTGGGTCGACCATAGCTTTCTTCCCAAAGAGTCGAAACGACATACATAAGGTTTAGACGAATCATACATCAAACATATAACAATTAAATAACTTAGTCCCCTACAACAACCCACTAGACCACAACAAAACATGTCAACTTTACCATATATACCTATGTCCTCAAGCACACAAAATTTAATCATTTATCGCGATTCATCGTTCAATTATTGTTTTCTACTTACTTTTGTGTCGTCTAACTCGATGTGTTGATTTCCTTCCCATTTTCATGGAGATGTCTCTTCAGTCTTCTGAGCCAGATTTCATAATCCATAGGGTATGGTGTTCCACAAAGACTATCAACATAATCAGCAAATGCTTTTAAAACCGCAGATATGTCCCCCAGTTTTTGCTGGATTAACCGTTTTGACCAGAAGGTGTCTCGCCACTCCAGCGCGCCTTCAACCGAATCTAACTCGGGTAAGTCCCCACCAGATGAAAAGTAAAGCAGATAAACGAGACTTTCTGCATCGGATGCTGAGCATAATTTTCCTTCTTGGAGCGCGTATGTGGATGAAAAATGAAGATTCATAGCGGGCCGGTCTCTTTCCTCTAAGATAGCGTGACCCCACCCAACCAGCACGAAGTAAGGCTGACGGGTAACACTCGATGTTACACATATTATATTTTCGGGTCGGATGTCTCCATGCCTAATGCCAGCAGTGCCAGCTGAGGACAGAGCCGATAAGCAATCATGACAACATCTAATAGCTTCGTCTGCCCCGAATTGACCCGATGTGACCATGTCGGCTACTGTTTTGCCAACCGGGCTCGTGACCAAAACCGGAGTCCCGCACCACGAGTTGTCACAGTTCCCACCTGAGCCAGGTTTTCGACACGGTCCGGGGTGAATTATCTTACCCGACATGGTCAGTTGTGGTAAATACTTACTGGATAACCCGTTTTGTTTCATAACCGAAAATACTTTAGTTTGTCTCTGGACTTGATACCATAACTTCATATCTTCCCACGCGGGTTCAAGCTGAGAAGGGTGTGAACCGACATATAAAAACAGGCTTTTTCCTGGGTCTTCAATAGAAGAAACAATGTAATACGACATTTCACCGTCACTCAAAACTTCATTAATCTGATAACTTTTTTTCCAATTTGAATCTTCCACCAACAAAACCGATCCTACTTCTAGTTTAACTGATTTCCGAGGCTCGATATTAACGGGTTCTTCTTGTACTTCAACTATTTCCGGTGAAACGCTGCGTTGTTGGAGTTTAAACAAACCGTTTCCGTTCATCCCGATTTCCATATCTCCCAACTGTCTTTCGTTTCTTCTTGTTTGGAGACGGGAACTATGATCAGCAGCTAAATCTTCAATCGAGTTTTTGGGCATTCCCGCATATTGCACCATTGAATGAAAAGTAGCAAAAAGCACCTGTAAAGCCCCAATATCCCCCCAATTGGCGTTCCCGAGTTTGTTCCAGATTCTATCAAAAGGCGTGACTGAAACCCGTGCATAATTCTTGATCCATTCAGCAGCACTCTGATACACATTATTAATGTCAAAATCCATATTGGTCAAATCTCCTTCAATTTTCACAACACCACCGTACTGACAATCGGTTACTATAACAAAAACTGAATTCAAAACTGAAGGGGTTCGTGATCGGCGTAAACTTCTCGATAACAAGATTCTTACACCATAAAAAAGGGCTTCACCCAAAACAGATAGGGACAGAAATGTATTTTCACCTTCCTTCGTGAGGCTTTCGATCACCGGCCGTAAAAGTGCTATTTCAAGAATATCATGCCATTTACCATGCGGGTGTCTCGGGTTGTTGACCATTACAGCAGTGGCACAGAGACCACCAAGTTTTCCATTAGCAATAGCTTTCTCAGCTTGATAGAATTTCAAATTTGCATCATAAAGACATGCAACGGTTAGAGGCACGGGTTCATCTTGGTTCCAAAACGCCTCCCATAAGCCTTTTACACTTGCATGTAAGAAATCTTCAAGTGCAAGAAACGCAGTAGCTTCTATAGTGCTTGATGGTGATGCATAAGCAGCACTGGGCATTCGAATCAGCTGCTGAAAGCAAACGCTTTCTAATGCATAATCGAACTTTTGGAGATCTATTAACTCGAAAGGAACATCAAAGTCAAATGAATTTTCTGCAAAACCTTGAAACCAGTCTTCAAGATTTGCGGTCAAGATTTGACTGTCGGTAAATCTATGGAGGAACTGCTCCCGGACCCTACCACCTGAAGAAATACTTGACTTTCTGGTCCCTGACATTACTGATTCCTGGTCCGGTGACCCGCCTGCATATGAGAGACATGCTCAAATTTTCAATTTTAACTTTTTTAATGTAGAATACCAATTTCCAAAAGACAAAGGTTTGAAAGATAAAACTTCCATTTTTTATATGGTCAAACACGAAATATTACAAAAAGATAATGTCTTGCAATTACATGAAAAATATACATTCATGCACATAATTAAGTTTAAATACACACACACATATATACATATATATAGTTATATACATACGATGAGTTGTCACAGTGGCACTGCAATTCCAAAACCAAAAAAGCAATAACAATGGCACCATATGTAACCATAATGTTTCTTTTGTCATTAGTTTACCCAAAGACGGCTAGACATCAAAACTTCATAGTAATCATGAACACAATGGTTAAGAGTAGACGTGGCAAAAGGGCGGGTCGGCCAAGTTGGTGATGATTCAAAACGGGTAGTTTTTGTTTTGGGTTGGGTTGACCCAACCAACTTTATGACCAAAATTCTAAACCATCACAAAATAACAAATGTGCAAAATATGATTACAAAATCTATATTATAACTATAATCTAAGTTTATTTAATAAAAATGATTTGAGAGCTTTTATTGTTGCCTTTCTTCGATCCAAACACAATGAACACACACATATGAACACTCAATGAAGAACCAATAATCGAAATATATATACACGAATTCTAGGTACTTGTTTCTGATTACAATCGATCCTATATATACTATTAAAACCGAACCATCGCGTCCCTTTGATTTGAACTGCTTCACACACATCCAATGTGTTCTCTGGCCAAACATTGCGTCTGCAGCCTTCAATCGACGTATCCTCTGTTTGTAGGTTGTAGGGTTTGGTTTTGACATATCTAGTCCCTCTAAATACAAGTCTTTACAATAACTAATCTAAATACATTTATCCACTAATTACACAACTAACCCCTAGACTTAATAACACAACTATATTTTGTTTAATATCCGATACTCCCCCTTAAACTAAATATAGTTCAAACTAAGTCTTCATCCTTTCTTGATCCAGCTTCCCATCACAGCAGTGTTGGTTCATAGTCCTCCTGGATCAAATTTGCTTTATCCTCTTTTTCCCACTTTGTACATTCATTGCTAAAATGCCCAAGTTATTTGAAACACCTTACATTGCTCTTGTCCCGTTGTACTCGTCCATCACCTCGACCTCTTCCGGATCCCCGACCTCTACCTTGGCCACGTCCTAAGTCTTCCCGATTCGAGCTTCCACAACCGCAATGCTCACATGTATGGTGCTTAGTCTTCTCTTTCTCGTCTGCTTTGGTCAGTAGCAATCTACTAGACACGTCCTCCTCTTTAGTTTGCTTCTTGGTGCGTTCCTCGAAAGCCTTAAGTCTTCCCACCGCTTCTTGGAATGGCATCGTCTTAAGATCAGCAAATTGTTCAATTGCAGCAATAATCTGAATAAACTTTTCTGGTACTGAACCCAAAAGTTTGCGAACCAATCTTTTGTCATCCATTACATGTCCAAGATTGCTTGCTTGTGATGCAATCTCACTAATCCTCCCGGCATAGACATCAAGTGACTCGTTAACACCCATTTTCAAAGCTTCAAACTGTGACTCAAGTGTTTCTAACCGAGCCTCTTTAACCCTGTCAACCCCTACATGTCAAACCTTTAACGCGTCCCAAATTTCTTTTGCTGAAGTAAGGTTTGCAATCTGCAACACCATGTTTTCTGGGATTGCTTGATATAACATGGCAATTGCTTTGTTGTCGTTGTTCTCATTCACTTCAGTTCCCGCTTTTGGTTCAACTGCATCCCATATTCCGTGAACGTTAAAGATTGCCTTAATCTTTACAGCTCAAATGGTGTAAGTTGTAGAGCTTAACACGGGGCATTGAAAAGTCATTGTCGTTCCACCCTTTCTTACTGGTATGTTGCTTTCGATCTTCTTTGGTGTCTCTTCTCCCATTTGACCCTTTGTCTTTTTCTTTCCTATCTTTACTGGTTTTTCGGTCGCTTCTGGCGAATCAAAACCTTTTTTTCCCACGAGTACTAAACTGGTTTCTTTGGTTTCTGTCTGATTAAACCCGCCTCGCCGTTGAAAGTCAAACCCACTTCTCTGCCGTTGACAGTCAAACCTGCTTCTCCGCTATTAATCTCGATCAATCCCGCCTCGCCGTTGATTATCAAACCCGCCTATCCGCCGTTGTTGATCTTAATCTCCCTAACCAAATTTCTAAAACCAGTGTTCTCCCCTTTAAATAATCAACTTTCACTCCTTTTTGTTGTATATCCTGTTTTCTAAAGTATGCGCACTTGACAGAAAACTGATACAACACAAAATTCAAACTTTCCTATTTTCTGACCCAAACGATTCTCAATCCTAATCCAATATTTCTATTCAATTTAATGTAGCAAAGAAAGAAATACGTATCTGGTAATTAGGCAATCGTTGGTCTCCAATTACTTGTCCGGTAATTCCTTTTCTACATTATGTCGCCTTACGTTTGTTTATAGCAAATTTAACAAACTGTAGCACCAATTCGTCCCTATTTGTGGTAGCCTTCTAACCACAACCTTCTAACAATCTGCAATTCCTTTACTTAATTCGTTCCTGCTTGTGGTAATTCCAATCACGGTTCCAATTCGCACATTGTCCCGATCGTTCTGCACTTACACGATCCGCAGCCTCCAATTAATCGAACCTACTGACTGTAATTAATCCCTTAAACAGTCCTCGTTCGTCCCTGTTCATCTTGATCAGGCCTTAGATCAACACAAAATTGCAATCTTCAAATTTCCATGTGTTCGTTTTGATCGTTTCCTGATTACACCCAATTGTAATCTGCTTGCTGCAATTAAACTTCCCTGAATCAAGAATGATTTTGTTCACCGATTGCCCTCTCAACCACGTCTGATCTCGAAAGAGATCTTCCCCGATTACTCCTTGTAATCGTTGCAGCAAGTCACACGAATCCTTAAACCGAGGCTCTGATACCACTATTGCCTTTCTTCGATCCAAACACAATGAACACACACATATGAACACTCAATGAAGAAACAATAATCGAAATATATATACACGAATTCTGGGTACTTGTTTCTGATTACAATCGATCCTATATATACTATTAAAACCAAACCATCGCGTCCCTTTGATTTGAACTGCTTCACACACATCCAATCGGTGTGTTCTCTGGCCAAACATTGCGTCTGCAGCCTTCAATCGACGTATCCTCTGTTTGTAGGTTGTAGGGTTTGGTTTTGACATATCTAGTCCCTCTAAATACAAGTCTTTACAATAACTAATCTAAATACATTTATCCACTAATTACACAACTAACCCCTAGACTTAATAACACGACTATATTTTGTTTAATATCCGATATTTATGTACTAAAGATACACTTTGAATGATATTTGACATTTTGACCCACTTCATGTGTTCCATTTTAAACTAATTCTTTTGTTTTTACCTATTTGACCCATGATATATAAAACTTAACCCAAATCGACCCATTTATAAGAAAATGGATCAACAAAATTGTTCTCTCTAGTAAATAGTAACACTCACCAAAGTGGGATTCACTTGATATACTCATATATGAATAAACAAAGTGCTTCAACAAAATAGGACTATAACAGCAGTAACACGTTCATACTTGAAAAACCTATAAAGGCAAGACAAGAAGCTCTAGGCTCATGTTTACTAAGACCGACCAATACATGAGAAACACAATTGTGGAAACAAGATCATGGTAAGGCAACTTAATAGGGTACTTTGCATTTTAAGATAATCAAATGCATTGTGTTTTTATATAACTAACTAGGAAAGTGGCATGTCCCAAAACTAGCAAGGTACATTACGATGGTACAATCTTTTTTATATATGTAGCTCTTAGGATTTTATACAAACATACTACAAAAATAATAAGGATCAATAGAATGTATTATTAAAAAGATGGGAAAGAATATACAAAGAGCATAGAGAGCTTATGAACTGAGATAGAAACCCCCTTAGTACACAATATACCTAACACCAACAATTTTCCATTGTGTTCCTTGACTAATAACAAAGACAAGCCTTGGGTAGACTAAAATCAAACCTAAAAAAAGCTAAACTAGACTCTTTTTTTAACAACTTTAATCTTAAATACCATCTAAACCTGCACTTGCATGATTTGAACTCACACCATTTTTATAGGAGACAAACACCAATGCCACTAGACCCACTACACTAGACTAAAAGAAAGGTTTAAAGGTGAACCCCTATGGGTGGTGTCCATCCATGCACTCGTATCTCACTCCTTAGGTGTTCTCCACCCATGTGAATCTCTTTTTAGTTTAACAACATCCATCATCAACGAATGCCAACTTTAGCTCTCCTAAAGACCTAGTTTTAGTATGGTGCAAAAGGAATACATTACCAAAGACCGCAATTGATGTTGGATAAAAAGTTAACCAGCTGAATTTGGCCTAACTTACTCTTGTAATCCTTATTCCCAATAGTATCAATCACCACATGGGAAAACACAAATTAATGTCGTGTACCCATGTATTGTCTTTTGTTTGCCCAAACATCCTGCCTTTTAAATTGTAACATGCCATACCACCATCTTTATAGCGATATTTTTTTTATGAAAGAAGGCTCTCGAAGCTCGTTGTCATTTACTTTAACCAACTTTCATCATATGACTAAGGGGCTGTTTGGTTCATTAAGAGCTTAACCATTAAGAGCTCTTAATGGTTCAGCATGATTTTTGAGTTGAACCATTAAGAGGCTGGATGAACTATTAAGAGGCTGGCAAAATCTGAAACAAACACATTTTACCTCTGACCGATTCAGAGGTAGCCTCTTAATGGAATCATTAAGAGGCTATCAAACAGCCCCTACCATCCTCATCTCTCAATCCTATGTGTAATTAAGAAGAGAAGATAGCATAGTATTCACAAGGGTCTACTTTTATTGGGAACTCGACTTCTATTCAAGAAATGTTTAGGTGTGTAAGTGAGCAGGTGAAGGTATGCATGAAGTGGAGTTCAATGGGGCTCGGAGTAACATGAATGATTTAGTTTCCTGGTATCAACAGTATCAAGATGCAACTACAGATGAAGAGGGAGGGTATGAGGAGGAAGAGAAATGTGATCAGCTTGCAAAACAATGGAAATTCAAAATTGAAGGGTAAAAAGGAACTGAGAATTGTTTTTCAACTAATTTTTTGGGATTTGGGGTTACAATCAGTGGTTGTAGTCTAAAACTGCCATTTTATTTAACATTTGTAGGGGGAAAAGGGATAGCGTATTTTGTTTTACTAAAAAAAGGTTTGGGTGTAATGTTTATGTGTATTTGGAGTATAAGTATTGTTTTCTTTCTTTGACGGCCTCATAGAAGTGATTAATTGCAACTTAGGTAAACAACCAAGATGCTAAGAACAAGAAAACCACAATGGGGTATAACTGTTCCATGTGTTGAGTTTTCTAGCAACTGAAATAATAGTACTTCCAAAAATACTCGAAGAATAAGCAACACAAAGTACAAACCGAGTGAAAATTTTCATTTCCATATAATCATTAGGAAGTCATTTGTGGGCTTATAAACAATATGTTGTCTTCAAAGTGAAGCAATTATCAACTTGAGTAGTTGAGTGGGACAAATACTGGTCCTTGCAGTTCTATGAAAAAGCATATCAGTTGATTAAGATGTTAAGCACCATATATTGCAAGGGAAGTCAGGGTTGAGCTTTCCCTAAATCAGGGAGTACAGATACAACTAGTTTGTGGAACTGTTATTAGGTGCTTCTATTATTACCTTCCTACTGATTTTTGGTTTTATTAAAACATCCCTATGAAAATGGGGTATTATTACAGTTCTTAGCTGTCTTAAGAACATGGTTGTAAAAATCGCTAGGTGCTAGGTGGGCGGTGGGGTGGGGCCTAGGCCTAGGGGGGATTAATCGGATTGGAATTTTTATATGTAATTTTCAGTTTTTTATATATACACACACATTTTTATATGTAATTTTTATAAAAATGTTCATTTTTAAATATTTATACACATATTTGGCTGGAATTTGAAAAATCCAAGGTTGCCGGAAAATCCAAGGTTTTCGCCGGAATTTGGCCGAAAATTTCAGGTTTTTGCCTGAATTTTCGCCGGAATCTGGCCGCCTAGGACCGCCTAGACCCGATTTGGACCGCCTAGCGATTTTTGGACCGACTAGGTCAAAATTCCTCCTTAACCAAGCACCTAGCGATTAATACAACACTGCTTAAGAACTAGAAAAACTTAAATACGAGTTCAAATGTTACAGATCAAGATTTTCTGAAAATCTATAAGAGTATGGTGTGCTTTTTCCATGGAAAGAAACAAATGAATGCAATTCGAGTAATTTCCACAAAAGAAGAGCGGGATGGCTTCACTTTATCCATTTCACTGGTCCTAAATTTCTGTACGATTGTAATTGCTACTCAAGAAGGTGTACGGCAAAAAATAAGGTATACAAGGCCTAATGAGATGCTATTTCTGCACGTATCCTATGAAAGAGTACAAGTGTGCTACACACAGATTGCTACATCTATTTCATGCCCTATAGGCGAATAAAGTGATCATTACAGCAGCAAAGCAAACAAATGTCAAGAGAGCGGTTCCATTACAAAGCAATTTTAAGTTCTTTCTAGGCTAACTGTTTGATCCAGGTCAATTTGCTTCTATTCAATGCAAGTGCTAAGATTCAAGGCAAACCTAGTTTATAGCACGTATTTTCTTAATCCTTCTGATAACGAAAAAAACTGGTAATTTCTCATTTTCTCTCCAAAATCATCAAAAATATAAAACAAACAAATCCAAATTCAATTCCAGATCTACTCAATTTAAATCCAAAATGAGTGTTCCAACATAAACTGAACAAATCACACATCCCTAACATCATCCTTACATATAGAACCTAGAACACTTGCAAAACATAATAACCCTTCAACATCAATAAAAATTAGGTCAACCAACTACAGATTCTAAATTCATCATTAATCAAACCAATTACGAAAAGGTCATCCATACACAAATTAGGTCAAACAAAATACTCTAAGGTGCATCAATTCGAAGATTCGGAAGCCAATTTCAAACAAAGATGGAAACAGAAACGAAATCTAGGACCGTTTGAATCCTGAAGTCAATTGGGGATAGATATGTAAGAAAGAGTGAAACTAATTGACGAATTGTATACCTTCCATGACGAAGAAATCGAAGATTGAGTTGATTATCGGCAGATCCTGTGTGAAGAAGATGCATCGGAGTCTAATGAGTAGTCAAAATCGGTCCACCATCAAGCACGCCAAAACGCCCTGCTCCACTCTCTCTGCTGCTCCATCAATAATCTTTATATTATTATTTTCTTATTCTTATTTCTTATGTATTATGACTTATGAGATGGAGTAATTCATTTCCTTGGTGTTTATATGATTAATAATTATAGCCATAACATTAATTTCTTTTTATTTATTTAATTATACATTTAAACTAAAACTAACACGTTATCTTCGTGCGTTGCGATGTCTCGATTTTGAATAAAATTCATATCGAAATGTAGAAAAAAAAAATAAGAGTGTCGCAACGGTATATTCAGAATTTTGTAGAACATTATATACTCAAAGTTATAAAATAAAACCAAATTTTGATCCTACTTGGTTTTGAATAAAATTTATATTCAATCGTATATATAATTATGTAGAAGGTGTTAATGAATTTTAACTTTTTTTAGTGTGCTTATCGTCCGAATCTAGAAAAATAAAACAATAAGAGTAGTAGTAATAATAAAATTGGTTATATTTAAAGCAATTTAGTGATTATAAAATAACTTTTACCTTTTTTTTACCCATATACTTCTTTACATCTTTGATTGAATTCCCTAATATTTAAAGCACTTTAGTGATTTTGTTTTATTATCACTTAAAATCTTTTATACCTAACAAATAAGTAATTAGTAATCAAACTCGGTTTCTTTTGTGTTCAACATAAAGTTTCAAATTTGTGTTCTCAAAATAAAATTAATAAAGTAAAGCTTACTATGCTGGTCTATTTTTAGTGTAACTGTATACTACAAAAAGAAATAAAACAATTTTATGTATATCTCTGAGAACTTAAACAATATAATAAGGGTTATGCTATACATACCCCTTTATCCGAATTTTAGTTGTTGTACTTCTCCCTTAACTTATCAATAAATACAGCTTTAACCTTTATGTTTTCTTTTTGTTTCGTTTGTCTTTTAAATATTTAAGAAAACTTTAATTAATTAATTTTATTATAAGTATTAATTATGGGTTGAATAATTTACACAACTTAAAAAACATATTTTATAGTTTTTATAAAAAAAAACTTTGTATGATTATTTTTTAAAGACTTTTGTAAAAAATTAAAATACTAATTAGAAAAAGTGTTTTTAAACATGTCTTAATTTATTTTATCGGATGTGGCGGACGGTGGTTGTGGGTCAGGGTTTGTAGTAGTGGATGTTAGCGGCGACAGAGGTGTTCCGCGGTTCAGTTTTCGGTTCAGTTTATTTGGTTTTTAATTTTTTTTAAGCCTATCCGTTAATCGAACAGAACCGTATTATAAATTTGTCTAACCGAACCAAATTTAGCCGAATAAACCGAATTAAAAAATGTATAACCGAATTCAACATATATAGTTATCACATATTTGGTTTATTTGGTTAAAACTGAATTTACAATTCGGTTAAGTTTTTCGGTTAAGGATATGGTTTAGTTTTCGGTTTTTTTACACACCCTTAAGCGGCGAGTAGCGTTAGTTGGTAGGTCGAACTTGATAGTGCGTTTGTGGCGGACTTAGAGTGATTTTAGGTCGAACATGATAGTAGAGCTTTAAAAACAATTAAAAAAATAATTTTGTAAAAACGTTATATGATTATTTTTTAAAGACGTTTTGTAAAAAATTAAAATAATAGTTATAATTTTTTTTAAATCTTAATATATTTTACAGATGGTGGTTTTTAAACGTAAAAAAACTTTTTAGAAATAATGATTTTTGAAGGGGTAAAATGACAAAGTTTAAAGTTATTTTTTCAGGTGATGGGTACGACAAGTAAGAGGGGTTACGTATAGCCTAACCCTATAATACTTATCAAGTAAAAAACTTGATATGAAATGTATATCTTTAAATTACTTAAAATTTCATATTTACTCGTTTTAATGAATGCAATTTACAAGGGGGTGGGTGTCATCCCACACATCCCTCACATCCTTGACACACTCTCTTCTATGTTAGCGCCACATCACTTTTCTCATTCCATCCTTAAACCATTGCGATGATCATCTTTTACATCTTTCGCCTGTTTGAGTTGTACATTGCATCAAGCATTGGTTGAATGCGGTGGAGTAAGCAAGGTTTCACTGGTAAAACCATCCCACATTGAAACCGCATGGGTGGGGGCGGTGTTTCACAGCGACAAAAGGTGGCACTTTTCTTATACCTTTCCTGAAACCACACCGGATGACATGATCTGTGTGTATTTAATATTATGGTTTTTTTGGATAAATTGGAGTTTTGGAACAATATATGAAATTATCCTTAGGTATTAAATTGGTAATGTTTTTAAATGACATAATTTTTATATAATTACATATAGGTATAAGGGAAAAAAATAAGAAAATGGAAAATAATAACATGAAAAAAAGGATAAAGGAAAAAAAAACACAGCTAAGCTAAGAGGTGATTACTCTAATTTTGTTTAATTCTCATTACCCATATACTTCTTTACATCTTTGATTGAATTCCGTGATGTTTAAAGCGGTTTAGTGATTTGGTTTGATTATCGATTAAAATCTTTTATACCTAATATAAATAAGTAACTAGTTACGTCATGTGTTATAATATTTGAATTTAAGATTCTTTTTCCCGTTATTATTAATTGCTAAACTTTTATTACTATTTAATATTTTTTTTATAATTCATAAATCTTTATTACTAACTATTTAATATTTCGTTTATTCAACTCGTGTAAATTACGGGTTTATAAGGTACTTGAATTTGTAATTAGTGTTTTAGTTTTTAGACTTTCTTTAATCATCATTTTCGATGTAAACGGTTTGACACTCAAACCTATTGTAGCTAATAAACCCAATTAAAATACAAGCTATTCACTACGTATTAATCACCAAAAGTGTCTTACTCACAAAATCCTACTATTCATCAATGTACAAGTTTTTAATGCACTATGTATAAGTTTTCAATGCAACAAAAAAAAATATTTGTTTTTACTATTATAATAACAATTATTATTTACTTATAATAATTATTATTATTTAGTTTGTAAACGATAACTTTTTTTCACGATTCCGTTTTTCTATTACTTTATTTTATAAGTTTTCAATTACGTTAATTTGTTATGCGATTTAACAGACACAATTAGAAATTATATAATTATTTAAATAGTATTGGGGGGAATAGTATCCCACCAATAAGTGGGTGACAAGTGTCAATTTAATTTTTTTTATTATTTTTATTTTCTATTTCACCCCTCATACTATATATATTATACGCTTTTAACCCGTTTATTTTTCTAATAATTTCGTTTTTCCGTAATTACTTACGTTCATTAGTTGATATTAAAAAACGGAATGCGCGGCTTTTTTTAGTTTTTTTTCAACGTACCGGTATAAATTTTATTAAAACGGAGATGTATTCAAAATCGAGTACTTTTTTTTCTATCGTATGCTATAGCAAGTATGCGTTTCGACGTAAGTTTATCCCTACAAACCAGCCAAACCGGGTAAAAATCAGACTCCCGCTGCATAGCGCGGGTAAAAAAACTAGTTGGATGTTAAAAGAAAGGATCATGTATAATGTTATTTTACAAAAAAAATAAAAAGTAAAAATATTAATTTTGATTATTTATGTAAACTAGAAAATTTGCCACGCGCTCCACGGCAGGAAGTGTACCTTATTCGGTTTAGGTGGTGTCATTAACATGGCTAAGCACAAAAAGAACGTGGTTTAATAAATTTTGCCCCACGTTCCGCGGCGGGAGGCATACCTTAAATGGTGGAAACGATGATATTAACGTGTCTAAGCACAAAAAGAATCGTAGTTAAATACATAAAAGAAACGTATGAAGTTACGACGAGTCGGTTGTGGTTATCGAAACATAAATAAAAGATAGTTAGATAACGGTACCGATCATTTTCAATCGATGTCGGTCTCATTCTTCATGGTGTCAGCACGTCACAGTCAGTCGATATAACCCACGATACCGAAAAATACACTATTTTAAACACGACTCGGTTTAAAAATATATATATATCGGGACGTCAAGGAAAAAAATAAACAAACAAACGCGAAAGTTATTAAGGAAAAATCAGATTGTATATACTATATGGGGTAAATTTGAAACTTTAGAAACTTGGAGCTGACTTTTGCCATTTCACCAAAGTTGAAGGGGAGAATGGTCGGTGGCAAATGTCACCGACACTTGTAAATGAGATAGTACTATAGCCATTGCCCATTGGGGTTTCCATATAGTGGTTTCTTTTTTAGGAGGTCTCGGGTTCGAGTCCATGCGGTTACAACCCATAGGGAAAGACATGCATGACTCACAGGAATCACCCCGGCTGCTCCCGAAGAAAGTCGTATTTAATATATATATATATATATATATATATATATATATATATATATATATATATATAATATAACTATAACAGGCAAATGAAATATTAGTAGTTTACAACTAGGGTCGCTCACAGTAACTCATAAATAAACATTCAATCATTTTATTATTTTTTTTTATTTCTCTCTAAAAACATAAAAATTTATAGATTATCACATATATTTTCAGCTTAAATATAAATTAAAGTAATTTTCTGACTTTTTGGGACCTCAAAATTTGGGAGCATAAATCAGTTGTTTTAGTTGTTTGCATCGTAGAGACCCCATGTTTCCAACCATAACATCTATATTTTGCTGTCTTTTATTATTAACCATGAATCAAAAGTTGTGAGCGTTTTGGTACAATTTGAAGCCAATTTGGGTTGAGTGAAAAAGAATCAAGATTGTACAAGTTTTGAACACATTACATATAAGGACACTTTGTACGTTAAAGGCATTATGACCTTTAATTTGTAAACCTTGTCCACAACCATTCTACCAAATGGTATGTGAACCTCAACCAAAACCAAAGTTATACTAGTGAGTTTATGAGTTGAAGATAACATGAACTCGAGTTGAGACTCTTAACAAAACATCATGTCATTTTGTTTTACTATAAACAAGTACATACAAGGAACCTAACATTGGTGAGAGCATTCCCATCAGCTTCTCTATCACCATCTCTATAATTACACTAAAAATCACTGTCTTTTCTCTCTGTTTTTCAATTAAATAATATTTTTCTATACTTTTATCATTACCTTTAATCTCTCCTCCACTCACAACCACTTTAAAAAATATTAAAAAATTAATAGAGATGAACAGTAATATCCACTCACAACCACTTTAAACCAGTCCCTAAAATATGTAAAACTCACTCACAAACATATACAGAACATGATGTGAATGCTGTGAAAGGTAATAATAATATAAACATTTATAGGAAGAGCTTTTAGTCATATATACATAAAGGTCTATGGACATTTTCCCGTTAGGCCTATGAAAAAGCTTAAAACTATTTAGCCCATAAATAAATAAAATAAAATAAAATAAGAAAAGAAAAAAAGATAGCTTTTTTTGTGTTGCTTTGCTGCCGTATGAAGTGAAAAAGAAAATCTCCCTGACGTCATCATCAATTACTAATACAACAATTTGAAAAGTCGGTGGACACTCTTCATCATGCCTTATTTTATTATTGGTTCACTTCAGGTTGTACATGTTGTGTTGTTGTTGGTACAAACAGATCATGAGCCTTTTTTTAGTTTTTTCTGGATTTACATAAACATTTTTGTCTTTATATAGGACTACAATTGAAGATTATGCAGACGAGTGTCTTGGCCTAATGGTTAGACGTCTGCTTCCTTTAAGCAACAAACCAGAGTTCGACATTTTCTCCCTCCCTCCTTAGGCTATTTTTTTATTTTTTGGAAAGTCGGTGGACACTATTCATCATGCCTTATTTTATTGGTCCACGTCAGGTGGTACATGTTGTGTTGCTGTTGGTACAAGCAGATCATGAGCCTTTTTTTCCTCGATTTATATAAACATTTTTGTCTTTATATAGGACTACTATGGGAAGATTATACAGATGAGTGTCTTGACCTAATGGTTAGACCTCTGCTTCTTTTAAGCAACAAGCCAAAGGTCGACATTTTCTCCCTCCCTAAGCTGTTTTTTTATTTTTTCTTTTGGAGATTTGCCTTTCTTGTTTTTTTCCTCCTTTAATTCTTTTATTTTAGTTTCATATTATTTCTTTTGTATGTAACAAAACTTCCTTTTATTATTTTCCTTATTTCTTAATACATCGCCCGATGCTTTCTTTATATATGTAACAATGTTCAAAAGCAATCCACCGAACCGAACTGATAACGAACGAATCCCGTCACGTAGCGCGGATCTACGTCTCCGGATAAATTTTACTCAAAACTAAGGCGGTCAAAGCTTCGACGTATATTTTATTAAAAAACAATCTGGGTCAAATATGATATATTCTTCCTTTTTTTGTAAATTCACTTATGTCTTTGTTAAACCATAAACCCTAAACCCTAAACTTTTAGAGCACCTTATTTGTTTGCATCCTTACAGGTTTATTCTGGTCGAGAAAGTTAGGCCAAACGAAGATTAACTCTGCGATTGTTGTTTATCGTTTGTGGCTGGTTGTTGTGTTTTTTTCCCATTAGAGTGGTATCAGAGCCATTGGCTCTTGTTATTGGATTAAGACTTGTTTGAATATGGAAGCTAATACAAGTAGGATTGTGAATTTAAATGGTTCTAATTATCATGTTTGGAAAGACAAGATGGAAGACCTTCTTGATGTGAAGGATTATTATTTGCATGTGTTTACCACTATTAAACCTGAAAATAAAACATACGAAGAGTGGAATATTTTGCACAGAAAGGTTTGTGGGTATATTCGGCAGTGGGTTGATGATAATGTATTGAACCATATTAGCAGGGAGACTCATGCTCATACTTTGTGGAACAAGCTTGAGTCGTTGTATGCTCGAAAAACTGGGAGCAATAAATTGTTATTGATTAAGCAGTTGATAAACTTGAAATACCATGATGAAACTCATGTTACTTATCATTTAAATGTTTTTCAGGAAATTGTTATATCAGCTTGCAGGAATGGATATTAAGTTTGAAGACAAGATACAAGGTTTATGGCTCCTTGATACTTTACTGGATTCTTGGGAGACTTTTAGGACATTATTGTCCAACTCTGCAACAAATGGTATTGGCTAAAGGCATTATTTTAAATGAAGAGATAAGAAGAAAATCACAAGGTTCTTCTTCACATTCAGATGTTTTAGTCACAGAAAGCAGGGGAGAAGTCAGAGTAGAGGTCCAAGTAACAAAGGAAAGCATCGTAGTAAGTCTAAAGGGAAGTTTGTTGATTGTGAGTGTTATCATCGTGGTAGGAAAGGACACACAATTCGGTTATGCAGATAGTTGAAAAAGGAGAACAAGAAGGCTAATTACAACAATCAAAGGAATAACCATAAGAAAGACGATGGTGGTAACAATACCGCTGAAGCTAACACTGCTACCGAAGAGTTATTTATTTGTTGTGATTATGATATGGTGAACATTGCATGTGATGATTCAAGTTAGCTTGTTGAGAGTGGTGCTACCTGTTATAGACATCATGTCACACCCCGCCTAGGGTGGAAACACTGGGCTTGGCGATCCATGTTGTTCATAGCCTTTGATTAAAAAAAATGACTTCTAATGCATTCATAATCAAAGGTTTAAGTTATTACAGAAAATCACAAATTGTTTTAAGACATTACATGCGAAGTACCGCACTTAACCGAGTGTACGACTTTTTAAATAACAAGTTTGTCAGCTATGACCTAGATGCTCCTAGGTTATAACAGGAAAACTCCAAAAGATGATCTACGTGCATGCATGCCCTCTGTCCCATGTTTCTAGTTACCTGAGAAAAAAAGCTTAAAAAGTCAACATAAAGTTGGTGAGTTCACAGATTTAGTTGAAATGTTTGATGTTGGACCACAAGATTTCTAGTTGTGTATTGTTCACCCTAGCAATGTTGTACCAGTTGTGTATTGTTCACCTGAACAATGTTGTACCACTATTATTAGTCAAAACAATAGTGTAAGTCTTTTATTATTACCATGAGCTCACATAACCGAAACTCGACGTTGATGTTATGCCCCTAACCCAATGTTCTTAACGCCAAACATTGTAATAGTTGATGAAAATTATGCACCCGCTTTGACCTCCAATCAAGGTTAGAGCGACTAATCACGGGTGGGGGTGTCAACCCAAATAGATCTATTCATGCTTTCCACGTTTGTATAATAACTAAGGGACTTTGATGCGTTAAACGAGTTGACTCATGTAACAATGTTGATACTTGTGTCCAGTTTCAAGTTGAGCAAGTTTTCTCCCCCGTATGTTTAAAAAACAATTTAAAACAAGTAAAAGTGAGGCCGTGAAGACTCACCATAGCTAACGAGGTGGTGAGTGATGATGTAAGTTGAAAGTCCGAACAAGTCTTGACCTAGCCGTGCCCTCACACCTTAAGGTCTAAGTAGTTGTTAATGGGGTATCCCGAAGTCTTGACCCTTGCCTTGTAATAATTTACAAGGGTCCGACTCGACCGCCGTTATGATATAACTTGTCGTTCAAGTAGTTATATTTATTAAAATTCTTTTAATAAATGCTATAACTTAGTCTTTTAGTTGTCAATATCTCGTTTTCGATATAAGTTGTTCCTTATGATAAATATATAATCCATATATTTATTAAAATATAGTGTAAATAAGGTGTCATAAAATAGTCATTATATTATTTTATTTTTTTTCTAAACTTATTTTTAGTTGTTTCCACCATTTATATCTATATATGTTATATATAAATATATTATTAATTTTCACAAAATTAATATACATATGTAACTATATGTATGGTTATTTTATAAGATGATTTATAAAATTCCCCATACAATTGTATGCCCATTTTTCCCTTTATATTTAATAATAAGTTATAAAATTTTTATTAATTTTTATGTTAGTTATTCTAATATATGGAGTCATTATAATCATTATAGTATTTAGGGTTTTATTCTTTTATAGTTTTTAACCCATCGCCTCTTTATGTTAAAACCCGTCTTTTCTATATTATTTGAAATAATAACCGGGTATAACCATTTTATAATAATATCACCAACTAGTTCAACGATAATAAAGATAGGTCGAGGTGCTCACGTAAAAAGTCGAGAGAGAATGTGGCGGAGGTGACGTGAGACCTGGTTTCTCCGTTTGACGTCCCGTATTACCCGGTTAGCTCCCGAAATAGCCTGTACGCTTCGTATACCCGAGACTCGGTGCCCGTAAGTGAAAACCCAAGACCCGTACTAGGTGATGGAGCTTTGTTCTTGTTCTGTAAAGGTGGTGGTGATGCTTGGGACTGCTGTGAATGGAGGTAGCAGTGTGCGGTGGATGGTGGTGGTGATGTTTTCGAACTCATGATCGGAAAGGGAAGGCGAAGGTTTGGGATTTGGTAAAACAGCTCCCTCAGGTTTCGATAGTTATCATTTCATGTACAAACTTTAGTTTTAATTGGGATTAAGTTTCAGGAATTAGCAAATGAACCCTGAACTTTTATAAAACATAAAAATCATTTAGTCTTTATAAAGTCTAATAAATATAAATGTTATATTTAAATGTTACAATTATATTTATATAATTCTTGTAAATTAAAATAGTTTTATTTCTATTAGAATCATTTACCTTGAAATTTTAAATAATAAAATTTTATAAACCCTAATTTTATAGAATTTATAATTTAGATTTTATAGGTTTGTATTTATTTATATATATATATAGGTTTAGAAACTACCTTAGCACATATATATATTTATTTTATTGAATATTAAACAATCATTCACACATTAAATATTTGTTATCTTTGGAATTAAATAATGGTATATAATGCTTACATGTGAAATAAATAGGATAACTTGTATTAAGATATAGATCATTTAATAATGAAATTACAGGTGCCAGAATAGTTAAAATAAAGGCCGAAAATTTCTGGGGATTACAGTCTCCCATACTTTAAGGAATTTCGTCCCGAAATTGATTAGGAAGAGGGTCCAGGAAATAGATGTGGGTATTTAGCTTTCATTTGATCCTCACGATCCCAAGTGAACTCTGGGCCACGTTTGGATTCCCACTGAACTTTAACGATAGGGATGCGACTTCTCGGTCCATAATCTCCACGGGGTTCTCCACGAAATTCATTGACTCATCAATGTGAACCTCATCAAGCGGTATGTGAAGATTTTCATCAGCTAAGCATTTCTTCAGGTTCGAGACATGGAATGTTGGATGTACGTTGCTGAGTTCTTCAGGTAAATCCAGTTTATAGGCTACATTCCTAATTCGTTCGAAGATTTTAAAAGGACCTACAAACCTTGGTGCAAGCTTTCCCTTCTTTCTAAAGCGAACCACGCCTTTCCAAGGGGATACCTTGAGAAGAACCAGATCGTCGACTTGAAATTCCAAGGGTTTTTGATGTTTGTCGGCATAGCTCTTTTTCCGACTCCTTGCTACTAGAAGGTTGTCACGGATTAACATGATCTTTGTCGGAAGTCTCCTGAATAAGTTCGGGACCAGTGATTTATGCTTCACCAATCTCACACCAACAGATAGGAGAACAGCACTTCCAACCATAAAGTGCTTCGAAATGAGCCATGTCATTGCTTGTGTGGTAGCTGTTGTTATACGAGAACTCGACTAAGGGTAGATATAAATCCCAATTCCCCTTGAAGTCAATGACACAGGCTCTAAGCATATCTTAGAGGATTTGAATCGTTCGTTCGGATTGACCATCAGTTTGCGGATGGTAAGTCGTACTAAGATTCAGCTGAGTACCCAAAGCTGATTGCAAAGATTGCCAGAAACGAGAAATGAATCGTCCATCACGATCAGAAATAATGTTGAGAGGTACACCATGGCGACTAACAATGTCATCAATATAAATTCGAGCCAATTTCTCGACTCGATAGTCTTCGCGGATGGGTAGAAAGTGAGCAAATTTTGTCAAACGATCAATGATTACCCAAATACTATCATGACCACGAGACGTATGCGGGAGTTTGGTTATAAAGTCCATAGCAATACACTCCCATTTCCACACGGGAATCTCGGGTTGTTCAAGTAAACCAGATGGACGCTGGTGCTCGGCCTTGACTTTCAAACAAGTAAGTCACTTGGACACATATAGGGCAATATTCTTTTTCATACCAGGCCACCAATACTGAGTACGAAGGTCCTTCTACATTTTATCCGCATCGGGATGCATAGAATAACGACTCTTGTGAGCCTCGTTCATGATGAAGGTTCGAAGATTGTCACGGTCCGGAATCCAGATATGAATCAGGAAGTAAAGTAACCCATTGGGTTTGGTTTCTAGTTGGAGTTCAGCACCACATGCCATTTCATTGTACATGTTTCCTTCAGTGACTGAAAGATGTTGTGCCTCAAAGATGTGAGTTTGAATGTCATTCTGGATCTGAATACTGTGGATCTTGATAGATTCTTTACGACTAAGAGCATCGGCTATGACATTCGCCTTACCACGATGGTAACGAATATGACAGTCGTAGTCGTTTAGATGTTCAACCCAATGCCTTTGCCTCATGTTGAGTTCTTTCTGATTGAAAATGTGTTGGAGACTCTTACGGTCGGTGTAAACCACACACTTAGTACCACATAAGTAGTGCCTCCAAATTTTGAGAGCAAATACGACCGCACATAACTCAAGATCGTGCGTCGTATAATTCTTCTCATGGATTTGAGTTGTCGTGACGCATAAGCAATCACTTTGCGTCGTTACATAAGAACACAGCCAAGGCCTAAATGGGAAGCGTCACAATAAACGACGAAATCCTCAGTTCCATCGGTAAGACTCAAGATAGGAGCCTCACACAATTTTGGCTTCAGAGTTTGAAAGGCTTCCTCTTGTTTTGGTCCCCACTCGTAGGGCTTGCCTTTATGTGTTAAGGTTGTGAGTGGCACTGCGATCTTTGAAAAGTTCAATATGAAACGACGATAATAGCCCGCTAAGCCAAGAAACGAGCGGACTTCCGTAGGGGTCTTTGGAGCTTGCCAGTTCTTCACGGCTTCAATTTTTGCGGGATCCACGTGAATACCCTTCTCGTTGACTATATGTCCCAAGAATTGGACTTCCTGTACCCAAAATTCACACTTGGAGAACTTGGAATACAATTGCTCCTCTTTCAGGAGATCCAAAACCAATCGCAAGTGTTATTCATGCTCCGCTTTTGATTTTGAATAGATGAGGATATCATCAATGAAGACGATCACGAATTTGTCCAAGTACGGTTTACACACGTGGTTCATGAGATCCATGAATACCGCAGGTGCATTGGTCAGACCGAAGGGCATAACCATGAATTCATAATGTCTGTACCTTGTACAAAAGGCTGTTTTTGGGATGTCGGATTCAAGGAATCATAACTTGTGATAACCAGAACGAAGATCAATCTTTGAGAAATAAGTCGAGCCTTGAAGTTGATCAAACAAATCATCAATCCTTGGAAGTGGATAACGGTTCTTCACCGTAAGCCTGTTGAGTTCCCGGTAGTCGATGCACATCCGGAAAGAACCATCCTTCTTCGTGACAAATAAGACGGGAACTCCCCAAGGAGAAACACTGGGACGTATAAATCCTTTGTCAGAAAGTTCTCAAAGCTGGCTTGAAAGTTCTTGCATTTCGAAAGATGCAAGACGATAGGGTGATTTAGCCATGGGATTTGTTCCTGGCACTAGGTCACTACGGAATTCAACTTGACGTGCGGGAGGAAGACCGGGTAAGTCTTCGGGAAATACTTCTGGAAAATCTTTGATCACATGAATGTCTTAGATGCTTTAGTAAGTACTTCTGTGCGGTAGTGCAAGACATAAGCTTGAGTCCTTTCTACGGCTTCTCACCATAGACGTTCAAAATGTTGCCCGAGTCAAGAGGGATACAGATATATTTGTCAAAGCAGACGACTTCAGCATGATGCTTGGTCAGCCAATCCATGCCTACTATGATGTCGAATCCTCTGAGAGCCATAGGAATAAGATTAATTGAGAAGTCATGATCATTCAAGTTTAGGGTACAATCTCTAATGATGGTGTCAAATGTAACAGAATATCCATCCGCTACTAATATATCGAAGGATTTGTCTAACTTAGTTCGACTCATAGCAAGTTGTGGTTCAAATTCAAAGAACACGAAACTCCTATCGGAACCAGTATCAAACATGATGGAAGCATATTGTTGATTAATTGGGTACGTACCGTTCACCCGTCGTTGCTTGAGCCTCATTGAGATTAACATTGAAGGCACGTCCACGAGCTACTGGGTTTGCATTCCCCTGGTTCACATTTCCCCGGTTCATGTTTCCCTGATTCATGTTTCCCTGATTCATTTTACCTTGGATCATGTTGACTTGATTCACAATGACCAACCTAGGACAACGGTTCTTGAAATGACTAGGGTCACCGCACTCGTAACAAGCATGACCATGGGCAATAGCAGCAGGAGCAGGAACAATGGGTTGCTGGACTTGGTTAACTTGTGGAATACGGCAGGTGTTAGCCCAATGCCTATAACGTCCACAAGTGGTACATCGACGACATGGCATGTTAGCAGTATGATGGAGCTTACAGGTGTTGCACAATGGTAGGGTTCCCACATAAGGCTTCTTATTGGGGTTGTAACCATTAGGGGCTACTTGAGCTAGAGGTGCAGCAGGAGTGATAATAGCAAAGTTCTTTCCCTTTCGTTTCATGCTATTGAAGGAAGACTCAGACTTGGCTTCCTTGGTGGGTTCAGCGGTGGTCTTCTCAATGATTTTCTTGGCACCCTTTGTAACATCCATGATTTTCTTATTCTTTGTTTTGTGCAATAACAACATTTCAACTTCAATTCTGGTTAATTCCATTATGTCACATTAACCATAATTACAAAAGTGTATTAAACTTTGAATTTCATTTATACAAATTTATCTTTTAGCCTTACAATATATATATATATATATATATATATATATATATGTATGATGTGACATCCGACTATTTAGATATAACTCCGTTAACTCAAGTTCTGTTATCTCGCACAAACACAATTAGCCCAGTTAGTCCAAGTTATCCAATCACAAACCCCAGGGACTAATTCTACCATTCCTCAAACTCAAACACCAAACTACAAGGATTATTTCTGTATTTAATTAAAACTCAAGTAGACACGGTCGCGCCAGTGCACGAGCACGGTCGCGCCAAGTGCCCAAGCACGGTCGTGCCTAATTCTAGGCACGGTCGCGCCTCATGCACAGTCAAGACGCAAACTCAATCTGTAACGCCTCAAAACGTTCGAATTCGCAGCTATAACTCGACATTGATTGTTTCGGACATCATTAGGCCGTTTCTAACCATTCATCGCTGCCAATTAACCCGAATTAATTCCAATTATGGACTTTAAGTCATAACCTTCGAAGCTCCCAACGATTACACTCGAATTCACATCAACCCTCTTTTCATTCTGCAGTTAACCATCTGCACACCTCAAACGAGTTCCACGGAACCTATAACATCATTCGATTTCACCGGAGAAGGAAACAGATCCGCCGGAGAACAAGCCACACGAAGGCAAACCTGCTTTTGCTCGAACTCCATCAATTCGATATCGTTAGAGGTAATTAAACATGTCCACAGCTTCGTTTTCATTCATAGATTAAAATCCCTATGTTAATTGGGGCTTACATTATCGAAATTAACACAAACGAATTCTAGGGTTCATATTCATTTGGGTTTGGTCGATCAGCACCCTAGAATCAATCTAAATTCAATTAAACTATATGGGCAAATTCGCCATCGCCTACTCTTTGAAAGCCCCATGATTCCAGCATTTAACCTTCTAAGTTTTAACCAATTCGTTTTTTGGAAAAGCTCAGACAAGGTCGTGCTAATCGGTGCCTCGTGCCCAGGCATGATTGTGCCTCTTGGCTAGGCACGGTCGCGTCCCATGCCTAAGCACGGTCGTGTCCCTACCCTAGCACAGTCGTGTATCCCCTAATCAGTTTTCTATTTAAAAAAAATCATTTTTAATATATTTTGTTTAAACCCTAATTTCTTTATAAAAATTATTTTATAAAACCCCAAGGCACGTAAATTGTTTTATAAACCCAACTATCAACTTGGGAATTTTAAACCATTTATTTGATCCTTCCTAGCGGATATAAAACTAAAAATTCTAAATAAAATGTTTATATAATTATTTTATTCAAAACCTATACAAACTATTTATATACTAATAAATATTTACAATATTTCTTGGCACATTATTATTAAATGAATAAATGATACAAATTTATTTATTTAAACTCTAAATGAATTTTTTATTTAAATTAATTAAACATAAACTCTAAAGACAAATATTATTTTTCATATATACTTTGAACTTACAAATTTAGATATCAAACTTTTCTCGACTTACATCCTATCACATAAAATGACACAACCCTTGTACAAATCCACACATATCAAACCGATGAACATTTGACCATGACATAGACTCCGTACACATTATTAATTCAAGATCATACATTCTCACTCTAGGTTAACTTTGTGATTTACAAGAATCATTTTTACTACCTATTGTTCGTGCTAGCTACACCATCTATACAAGCGAGTTTACATAGCCCCTTTTTACATTATTTACATTTTTGGGGTGGAACATGAGTTTCAAGTTTACAATGTTACAAATTACACAATACAATTCCACCCTACATTCATGTGTACAAATTTGAGCCTTATGTTTGAGTACTAGGTGTGTAAACTACTTTGTGTGCAATTTACATGTGCAATCATTAACTATACAAGCCGACGGTTAACAGTGATAGATCTATTGAGTCTGACAAACCCACCCAGGTAGGGTGATTGTTACCGACAACACAATTTGGTTTTTGCATGCTAGTTACAAAGGTTTGATTGTACAATTTGGTTTCACAATAGTAACTCTCCATATTTGCCTTTTTAACCATGATTTGTATGGATTGTATGCACACAACACAATGATACTATTTAGAGTCAAAACCTATGTATGCTCATCAACTTTTTAGTTGACATTGTTTTAACCATGTTTCAGGTACGAATGTTTGAGATTGATCAAGTTTACTACACTTAAGTTGTGGACCTAGATAATAAAGGAACTTGTTATATATTTTGAAATTCATGTACTTTGTTGGATATTTGTTTGGTTTGAATTTAAATGTGATGATTTAATATATTATAACTTAGTCAACCATGTGCTCATGAACAATCTCCATGTCCCGCCCCGATGTTTCCGCCGTCGGTTGGGGTGTGACAGATTTGTATCAGAGCCTTGATTATAGGGAATTAGTTTATTAGACACACATGACCTAGACTATAACCTTAGGACACCCATGTTATGCCATGATCTATGTTACATGGTATTTGCCACATTACTAAATGCTACATGTTTAATACGTTGTATGATTATCTTACATGATATCCTAGGTATTACACCGCATGATACAATACATGATAGCCTATGTACTACATTACTTGATACTCATGTGCTAATAAAATTGCTATATGCATGCTACCTATTTGATTCCATTGAGTGTTATCCTAAGTTTTCTCATACACTTATCCATACCTAAAGTCTTTATACACCCTCATCCTTACACACTATGACACCATCATCTTTTGTTAACAAAACCCAACCGATTGGGCCTAATGCCCATTAATAAGAAACTAAGGAGCCCACTTTCCCTCCAAGAAGAGGAAGCCTGTTGGAGTAAATAAACCTCACCTTTGGGCCCCAAAGCCCGATCCATAATGATTCTCATCATGACCATGAGCCCAAACGATAGTGTTATTAGTACATGATGGTTGGAAGAGTGTGTGTAGACCATGAGAGATTTTGGCTAAGGAAGGACCGGGTACTTAAGCGTGTCTTTTGTGACCCACCCATCTTTCCTGGGAATTCTCTCCATGGATACACTACTTATAGGTCAAATGTTACTTCTAAAATATTATTGTGAAGACTCGGTGTCATGACTAGTCAAACTCTGAAAGCTCCCATATTTAACACTTAGTATATTTCTATATACCACTTACAATCTTTTCCCTTCTTTTCTACTAGACATGGACTCCTACTCTCCTCCCTCCCAGGTATACTATCCCAGAGCAGAGTCCGAACAAGAAGAAAACAATGGATCACCAGGCTATCGGTCACCAACACCCTCAGCTGCTAGGTCAAGTTTTGATATAAGGGCAGATTGGATCAGGAACACTGGACCGAGACTTCGAGCATCGGGATCACCTCCATCAAGAAACCCGTATTAGGCACCCCATCTACACAACCAGTTACCACCCCTTATGAGAGACCCCTACCTAGCACCCGACCCATATCACCCTGACCCAAGGGAAAGGCAAACCATGACACCCACTAGTGCTATGGGAGTCCCATTTGATTTCATCCACCAATACGTGAGAACCTCAGAGTTTGTGAGACAAGGGATGGAGCACGGAATAAGACATGATCTGCTAGGACAAAGGATTGACAGCCTAGGAAATCAAGTGTGGTGCCAGGAGGAAAAAATTGCAAGCCTGGAAGAAAACAGGGAGATACTTATTGCACGTATAGAAGCAACAAGAGCTGAGGCCCAGTTTGCTATTCGAGTGACCATAGCAATGTTCGTCTTGGTGCTCATCTGTTTCCTCATTGAGAATTATCTGAGACGCTAGCTGGATTGTTCTACTTTTGCCTTTAAATTTTCGTTTGAAACCGCTACCTTATGCTTGGATTAAGCTTTTGACATTTTATCATTTATGTTAAGTTTTATTTTACAACTTTAATGCCATTATCCATTGATTCAATATTACCATCATATTTTCATCAAGGTCACCTAAACATCGCCATCTCATTCATTACAAATTAGTACGCGTACCTAAGTCCCCCTTACAAACTAATCATTTCAATTATTTCAACAACACCGTTATTTTGTTCAAGCAAAGCATCTATCAAGCCCTTAGTTTATAAATATTATTTGGAATATTAAAATTTTTCAACGGATCTTTTTACTTCGAAAGAAAATTTAAGCACGACTAATTTTATAAAACATTATCTAAATAAATCATGACTTCTGTTTTGTAAAATTGTATTATTATCAAACCTTGGCTTAATTATAAAATAATCTAGCCATTATATTTTTTTTCTTGGAAACATTCCCGTTATGATAATTAAAATTTAATAAAAAGGGGGTTTTCCTAAAAATTATCCATTTATTTAGATTATTCAATTCATTAGTTTCACTATCTTATCTATCTACAAACAAGAATAAATTACAATTACTTATTTATTTACAAACAAAATCAGTTATTCGTAAGCTGATTACTCAGAATATTTTCAGAACCTCCTCGTTATCTTGCACCTTCGGTAATGTATGAGTGTACTTACCACTTCAATAGATAAATCATTCTGTGTAGGCACAAACCATCCATATAAACCCCAAAGAAGATTGAAAACCCAACTACCCATATTATACATGAACACGCTTGTCCGCAACACTCGACCATCTACAGAATTCGATAGTTTACGTTACTCATAAGATTCAATAGCTTATACCTGAACGTCCACAATACGCATGAAACTCAGCTGTTTACAACATACATGATACAAGATTGATTACATGATACACGAAACTTAGTTGATCACAATATACATAATATAAGATTGATTACATGATACATGAAACTTAGTTGATCACAATATACATAATATAAGATTGATCACATGATACATGAAATTTAGTTGTTCACGTTACACATGATATTTAGTTGTTTACATTATACATGAAAACTTGGTTGCTTACAAATACATAAATATTAAAATTTTCACCTCATACATAAGACCCATTGGTTACTATATACATGGTACTACACTATTCACATTATATATAGAACCTATTTGTTTACAAGGTGCATAACACTAGACCATACATAAAGCTTGAGTGTTCACATTATACATAGAACCTATTTGTTTACAAGGTGCATAACACTAGACCATACATGAAGCTTGAGTGCTTACATTATATACGGGACTAAATTGTTTACAATTGTTACAATTGACTGATCACATTTTACGCTAGGCATGATCATACACTTTATTCACTAAAGTTGAAAGCTATAACACTTTGGAGCTACTCAGGGTTTGATGTATTCTTGTTCAAACACGAGGAAGCTGTAACATTTTGAAACTACTCGGGGTTTGACGTATTCTTGTTCAAACACGAGTAAGCCATGGAACTTTAGGATATACTACATTTTTACTCCTTAGCTTTCATGATTGACCTTACTATCTAGGGACATAGTTATCCATTAGTAACACATACGTGAAAACAATAGATATGAACTAAGGAAATTTTGTGACCAAACTTGACCTACACACAATAGAACGATCTATACGGACCATGCGGCGATTCGAGTAATTACGGGTGCACACGTAATTATGAAAATCAGTGCATGGGAAAACATAGTAAATTATGTCACGTGTAATGATCTAAAACCTATCGTGATATATAGCAACAAAACTAATGTGATATGACAAAGGCATGGTGGATACGCCGATGATACTTCCTATGTATAAGTGCTCTGTCCCATTATCAGAAGTAGTGTTGTTTGTGTCACGTGAAGTTTTGACCTAGACCAATGTTTGTGAAATCCCTTATCCACTAACAATTCTTGAGCATATTAGACTACAATCTAAAACAAACCCTAATCATCAAATTCTCATCAAATCCATTCCAAGTAATGCATTTCACCTTTAGGATCCAAATTATTATTCGACAGATTATCTCTTTAAGTTCATTTCAAAACTAAACTCACAATCATCATTCATGCCTGACTTTAAGTATCATACCTAAACCTTATTATCAATCGTACTCCCCAAACCAACAGTCAAAGTTAGTTGGGATTCTAGAGGCAGTCCTGAGTTTACTTGGGAACGAGAGGACCAAATGAAGCTTAAGTACCCACATCTTTTCCTGAGACAGTAGCTTCAACTAGGGGTGTTGTTCGGGTAATTTAATCGGGTTTCTGGTAGATGGGTTCGGGTTAATCGGTTTTTTCGTGTGTGTAAATTTATCCGATAACCGATCCGAATAACATTCGGGTAGATCGGGTTCGGGTTAATCAGTTTTCGGTTTAGTCGGGTCGGGTTTCGGGTAGGGACACATGGTTGAAAAAAAAATGAATCAAGTTTAAAAACATAAAATAAACGTGTATGTGAAACAAAAATAAGTACATTTCCAAGAGATTAAAGCTTCAAATAGAAGTATTCGTGTTTATATGGTGGATTTTTTAAACTCATAGTTTAGAAGCGGATTTTGGTGGTGTTATTGGTGGTGGTGAGAAGAGAAAGGGTAGAATATATAAATATTCGGTTTATTCGGGTTAATCGGTTCGGGTTAATCGGGTTTTTGATGCTTGAAAGTCTAACCGAAACCCAACCCGAATAACAATCGGTTTAAACGGTTTCGGGTTAATCGGTTACGGGTTATTCGGGTACGGGTTTAATCGGTTCGGGTGAAGTTGGTTCGGGTCGGGTTAATCGGGTACGGGTAAAATCAACGGGCCTAGCTTCAACTAGTTGAATTTCGGGACGAAATTCCCTCAACTAGGGGATACTGTAACATCCATGATTTTCTTATGCTTTGTTTTGTGCAATAACAACATTTCAACTTCAATTCTGGTTAATTTCATTGTGTCACATTAACCATAATTACAAAAGTGTATTAAACTCAGAATTTCATTCATACAAATTTATCTTTTAGCCTTACAAAAATATATATATATATATGTATGATGTGACATCCGGCTATTTAGAGATAACTCCGTTAACTCAAGTTCTGTTATCTCGCACAAACACAATTAGCCCAGTTAGTCCAAGTTATCCAATCACAAATCCCAGGGACTAATTCTGCCATTCCTCAAACTCAAACACCAAACTACAAGGATTATTTCTGTATTTAATCAACACTCAAGTAGACACGGTCGCGCCAAGTACCCAAGCACGGTCGTGCCTAATTCCAGGCACGGTCACGCCTCATGCACTGTCAAGACGCAAACTCAATTCGTAACGCCTCAAAACATTTGAATTCGCAGCCATAACTCGACATTGATTGTTTCGGACATCATTAGGCCGTTTCTAAACATTCATCGCTGCCAATTAACCCGAATTAATTCCAATTATGGACTTTAAGTCATAACCGTCGAAGCCCCCAACGATTACACTCGAATTCGCACCAACCCTTTTTTCATTCTGCAATTAACCATCTTCACACCTCAAACGAGTTCCACGAAACCTGTAACATCATTCGATTTCATCGGAAAAGGAAACAGAGCCGCCAGAGAACAAGCCACTCGAAGGCAAACCTGCTTTTGCTCGAACTCCATCAATTCGATATCGTTAGAGGTAATGAAACATGTTCACAACTTCGTTTTCATTCATAGATTAAAAGCCCTATGTTAATTGGGGCTTACATTATCGAAATTAACACAAACGAATTCTAGGGTTCATATTCATTCGGGTTAAATCGAACAGCACCCTAGAATCAATATAAATTCTATTAAACTATATGGACAAATTCGCCATCTTTGAAAGCCTCATGATTCTAGCATTTAACCTTATAAGATTTAACCAATTCGTTTTCTAGAAAAGTTCAGACACGGTCGTGCTAATCGATTAGCACGGTCGTGCCTCGTGCCCAGGCATGATCGTGCCTCCTGGCTAGGCACGGTCGCGTCCCATGCCTAAGCACGGTCGTGCCCATACCCTGGCACGGTTGTGTGTCCCCTGATCAGTTTTTTTTTTAAATCATTTTTAATATATTTTGTTTAAACCCTAATTTCTTTATAAAAATTATTTTATAAAACCCCAAGGCACGTAAATTGTTTTATAAACCCAGCTATCAACTTGGGAATTTTAAACCATTTATTTGATCCTTCCTAGCGGATATAAAACTAAAAATTCTAAATAAAATGTTTATATAATTATTTTATTCAAAACCTATACAAACTATTTATATACTAATAAATATTTACAATATTTCTTGGCACATTATTATTAAATGAATAAATAATATAGATTTATGTATTTAAACCCTAAATGAATTTTTTATTTAAATTAATTAAACATAAACCCTAAAGACAAATATTATTTTTCATATATACTTTGAACTTACAAATTTAGATATCAAACTTTTCTCGACTTACATCCTGTCACATAAAATGGCACAACCCTTGTACAAATCCACACATATCAAACCGATGAACATTTGACCATGACATAGACTCCGTACACATTATTAATTCAAGATCATACATTCTCACTCTAGGTTAACTTTGTGATTTACAAGAATCATTTTTACTACCTATTGTTCGTGCTAGCTACACCATATATACAAGCGAGTTTACATAGCCCCTTTTTACATTATTTACATTTTTGGGGTGGAACATGAGTTTCAAGTTTACAATGTTACAAATTACACAATACAATTCCACCCTACATTCATGTGTACAAATCTGAGCCTTATGTTTGAGTACTAGGTGTGTAAACTACTTTGTGTGCAATTTACATGTGCAATCATTAACTATACAAGCCGACGGTTAACAATGATAGATCTATTGAGTCTGACAAACCCACCCAGGTAGGGTGATTGTTACCGACAACACAATTTGGTTTTTGCATGCTAGTTACAAAGGTTTGATTGTACAATTTGGTTTCACAATAGTAACTCTCCATATTTGCCTTATTAACCATGATTTGTATGGATTGTATGCACACAACATAATGATACTATTTAGAGTCAAAACCTATGTATGCTCACCAACTTTTTAGTTGACATTGTTTTAACTATGTTTCAGGTACGAATGTTTGAGATTGATCAAGTTTACTACACTTAAGTTGTGGACCTAGATAATAAAGGAACTTGTTATGTATTTTGAAATTCATGTACTTTGTTGGATATTTGTTTGGTTTGAATTTAAATGTGATGATTTAATATATTATAACTTAGTCAACCATGTGCTCATGAACAATCTCCATGTCCCGCCCCGACGTTTTCGCCATCGGTTGGGGTGTGACACCCTTCCTAGACAAGGTCCCTGCCTTTACATGGTTATCCGTCAATGTGGCAGCAAGACGGATTGCTTCCTCAAGTGTAGATGGATTGCTACCCAGGACGGTGTCTTGGATTTGAATAGGCATACCATTGATGTACTTCTCAATGGACCTTGAAAGAGGAGTGACCATGTGAGGTACAAGAAGGCTAAGTTCATGAAAACAGGTGGTGTAGACAAGGCTTTCACCACTATCGTGTTTGAGATCCTAGAACTCAGCTTCCAGCTTCTTAACTTCGTTACAAGGGCAAAACTCATCAGTCATGAGTGTCTTAGCATCAGCCCAAGGTAGAGCCAGTGCATCTTCAATACCATGGTTACGCTTCTCCCCATTCCACCAGGTGAGTGCC
This sequence comes from Smallanthus sonchifolius, assembly GCA_023525975.1. Lineage (NCBI taxonomy): Eukaryota > Viridiplantae > Streptophyta > Magnoliopsida > Asterales > Asteraceae > Smallanthus > Smallanthus sonchifolius. Next base: position 108,651,581 of record CM042021.1, read on the forward strand.
CTCTTCTAAAAGACACTAGTAGCATAGCGAACCTTTAGGTTCTCGGGGCAGTCGACGTTGATGAAAGTACCTTCAATGCTTTCGAACCATTGGAGAAGTCTAGTGTCTCCTTCGTTCACGTAGTACTTAGTGGGGTTGCAGGAATTGAAATGTTTGAATGTGCATGTGGGATTTCTTGGAGCTGCATTTTGGTTCAGATGGTTGACCATGGTTGGTAGGATCGTAGCCATTTGCTAGATGATCCTGTCAGTGAGGTTGTTCCTATGTTCATGACGGGGAGGCATTCTACAAAAGGGATGAATAGGAAATTCATAAGATATGAATCATGTATAAGAGTTTGTAATAAAATCATAAGGTATTTAATAAAACATGGATGGTACCCATTTAGTTTACAAATGGATACATTGATATATCAAAGTATTTTAAGTTCATCTAACGTCTGAGAAGTCATGCTTTAGCCTATAAGTGGACACACATCCCAAGAATTCCCAGGAAAGCATAACTGGTCCATCGGTTGATTTGGATTTATACGAAATGCTTTTCTAGACAGAATTTCCCATAATGCAGGCAACCACCCTTCCGGATTGCACAAGTTCTCATTCGTTAGTTAGAACGTACATACCTTTGACGAGAGTTTCATTTTGGACTAGACCCTTAGGTCTAAGAGTAAGCTTCATGTAGTTTCAAGTAGTCTCATGTATTCCTTTGAATGTTGTAATTCATGTAATTGCACCACGTAGATAGAAATAGATAGATGAAGATAGGTAGGTGGATGTAAGTATGTGTATAATGAGTATAGAGTGGAGTTCCTAATAAAAGACACGAGTTAAACTCATGTTTGGGACTCCTAGGTTATAGTCTAGGTCACGTGTGTCTAATAACCCAATTCCCTATAACCATGGCTCTGATACCAATCTGTCACACCCCGGTCGGCGGTGGATTATACGCCGGGACAGATGCGGTTGTTCATAAGCACATTATCATCTATTTATAAGTGATTATATTTATTCATCATAATTAAAGCATTCGTTACAAAGGAAAATAGGAAACAAAGTGTTCATAACATAACCTAAATTAAATTCAATCTTTATTAGAGCTAGGTCCAAAGTCCTATGTGATCATGCAATATCCTCAAACTGGTGCACCTGAAACATGTGAGTAAATGTCAAATACAAGTAGTTTGTGAGAAACATAGGTTTTGATACCAAACAAAGTTAATTAAAGTTTACAATTCAATATGTTCAAAGCATGTCTAAAACATAAATTTGAAAATATACAAGGTTCCAAAGTGTACAATCAAGCCATGTTTATATGTATGCACAATCCCCCGGATTGCGTGAAGTTCCAAATGTATACACTATCCCGTCAAGGTTCGTGTTAAGTAATGAATCAGATTCCCGTATAAATGATCATGTTAGGTACTACCTAGGCTTGCCACACAAGTTAATGATTGTACTAACATGAACACACGTAATGGTCACCACGCAGTTTAAGACATAAAGCATAAAGACCTTAGCATAAGAACAAAGGTATTGAATTGTGCATGAAATATAGTTAATAACATGTTTCACCCGAAAAAGTAAAAAGAGAAAAAATGAGCTATGTAAACTCACTTGTATTTAAGCTAGGAGTGATAGGATTTGGTGAGATGAATCGGTCTTGTGAGGATTTCTCACAACAACCTGCATAGATAATTTGTGCTCTAAGTTTAAAGTATGTTGAATAATATAAGGAAGTTCTAAGATTTTAGGGTTTTGTAGGGTTTGGGTTTGAAGATGGACTCGTATATATATTTTGTAGAAAAATATGAGTTCATGACTAGTATTAAAATAATAGTAATAAAATTAATTATAATTAATTAAGATTTCTAATTAATTATTTAGTAATTAGTTTATATAATGATTCCAAAGATAATTAATAAATGAAATTATGGAATGGAATAAAATAATATATTTGGATTTATTTATATAATTATTCTAAAAATAATTTATAAATAAATTATAAAATAAAAAAGGTTTAGTTAATTTAACAACATGATTAGTTAAACATTTGAATAATTTTATTTAATAGGGATTATGCAAGAGTTAATAAGTAAATAGGCTTTAAATGAAATTAATTGAACAATGTATAAAATAATTATTTAAGTATTTTTTTATAAATTTAAAAGTGTTTCAAATAATTATTCTCACAAAAATAATTATTTATAAGGTTGAAAGAATTTAATAATGCCTACACATTTAATTAAAATTTGTGTAATAAACATTATTAATATATAGATAAATAACATAATTAAATTTGTCTAAACAAAACATTTATATTATTTTATTTAGAAATTTACAAGTGGTTTAATTGTATTTTAAATAAAAATAAAATAGTTAAAATACTACTTTATATTTTCTGTTTTTATAAATATTACAGAATGTATTTATATAATTTATAAAAATTAATTTAGAATTTTTAAATATTAAATAATGGATTAAAAAGAAAAGAAATAAAAAAATGGGTTGCTGGGATTCGAACTCTTGCCAGAACCGGCCACACGAACACACACGCGTACTAACCATCAGACCAGGGCTTATGCCTTGGTCTAATCCCGGCGTGTTTAATTTAAAAGTAAGGGCTCCCATGTCATCTTCTTCCCTAATCCTTACCCGTAACCCTAGCCCTCCGATTGACCCCCTTAAGGTAAACGATTGGCCTTGAAATCATTGGGCTTTCGTTCCCAGGTATAAGGCGAGTCTATTGGTACCAGAATTACCTGCAATGGATATGTGAAGGATGAAAACGATTGGGTGCGCAAGTTTGAGCTTCGCCGGCTACGAATCTTGCTCCAGGAAAGATATGTAAAGAAATTGAGAGTGTAGGGAGTTTGAGGTGAGTGTCACTGATGATTAAGGGAGAATATTTATACCCAATTTCACCGGGATCAGTCGATCAATTAAGGATTCGTTAATGGGGGTTCAGTTACTAGTTAGGCATGATAATGCTCATAAAAGTTCAATTAAACATAGGGGACGGCTCGTATGGATGTCCTCAACGTAACATCAGTTTCAGTTTCACCTGAAAATATCGAAGGAACGAGTTCGGGATTAATGGGTTGAAAACCGATAGAAGGTGAGGTTCGAACTCGTGATCGGAAAGGGAAGGCGGAGGTTTGGGATTTGGTAAAACAGGTCCCTCGGGTTTCGATAGTTATCATTTCATGTACAAACTTTAGTTTTAATTGGGATTAAGTTTCAGGAATTACCAAATGAACCCTGAACTTTTATAAAACATAAAAATCATTAAATCTTATAAATTTTTATAAAATCTAATAAATGTAAATGTTATATTTAAATGTTACAATTATATTTATATAATTCTTGTAAATTAAAATAGTTTTATTTCTATTAGAATCATTTACCTTGAAATTTTAAATAATAAAATTTTATAAACCCTAATTTTATAGAATTTATAATTTAGATTTTATAGGTTTGTATTTATATATTTATATATATATATATATATATATATATATAGGTTTAGAAACTACCTTAGCACATATATATATTTATTTTATTGAATATTAAACAATTATTCACACATTAAATATTTGTTATCTTTGGAATTAAATAATGGTATATAATGCTTGCATGTGAAATAAATAGGATAACTTGTATTGAGATATAGATCATTTAATAATGAAATTACAGGTGCCGGAATAGTTAAAATAAAGGCTGGGGATTACACTTATACTTTGTCACATTCATCGATGATCATTCAAGGAAGGTATGGGTCTATTCTTTGATATTTAAAGATCAAGTATTAGATGTGTTTAAGTGGTTTCATGGCTTAGTTGAGAGGCAAACTGGGAAGAAGCTTAAGTGCATTCGGACAGATGATGGAGGTGAATACATTGGTCCTTTTGATGCTCAATGTAGAGAGAAAGGTATTCGACACTAAAAGACTCCTCCAAAGACACCATAATTAAATGGTTTAGCATAACGAGTGAATAGAACATTGGTTGAGAGGGTTAGATGTTTGCTCTGACATGCAGGGTTGCCTAATTCCTTTTGGGGTGAAGCTTTAAATATGGCGGTACATGTTACTAATGTTACTGCTTGTGTCCCTTTGTCTTTTGATGTTCCTGGCAGGGTTTGAAGTAGCAAAAATGTTTCCTATCATCATTTGCGGGTCTTTAGATGCAAGGCTTTTGTGCATATTCCCAAACATGAAAGGTCAAAGCTTGATGTGAAGAACAAACCATGTATATTCATTGTTTATGGGCAAGATGAGTTTGGATACAAGTTATATGATCTAGTTTAGAATAAAATCATAAGAAGTTGTGATGTTGTGTTTATGGAAGATCAAAGTTTGAAAGATATTGAGAAGATAAAGATAGTTCGTAAACATATTGATGATGTTACTGATTTGGATCTGATTCCACCTCAGGATTCTGAGCCACATAATGGAGATGATATTTAAAATGATGAACAACATGGTACTGATAATATTGATGTTTAAGACCAGTCAGAGTTGGGTGATGTTTTTCACCCAGAGTTACCGGCACCTGATATGCTTGCATTTGTCCCACTCAGGCGGTCTACGAGAGGTCGTTATCCTTTCACCCGTTTTTCTATTGATGAGTATGTCTTACTCACTGATAAGGGAGAACCTGAGTGTTATACATAGGCCATGGAAGATGAGCATAAAAGCGAGTGGGTTAAAGAAATGCAAGAAGAGATGAATTTCTTGTATGAGAACAATACCTTTAAGTTGATGAAGTTTCCTAAGGGTAAGAGAGCTTTGAAGAACACGTGGGTCTACAAAGTGAAGACTGAAGAACACACCTCATGACTTAGGTATAAGGCTAGATTGGTGGTCAAAGGGTTTAGTCAAAGAAAGGGTATTGATTTTGATGAGATTTACTCTCCAGTCATGAAGATGAGTTCCATTCGGGTGATTTTTGGTTTGGTTGCTAGCCTTGATCTTGAGGTTGAGCAAATGGATGTTAAGACAATATTCCTTCATAGTGACCTGGACAAGGAAATCTGTATGGAGCACCCTGAAGATTTTTAGGCTAAAGGTAAAGAGAACTATGTTTGTACACTTCAGAAAAGTCTCTATGGTTTGAAGCAAGAACCAAGACAACGGTACAAGAAATTTGAGTCAGTTATAGGGGAGCAAGGCTACCGAAATACTACTTCATATCACTGTGTTTTCTTCCAATTGTTTGGTGATGATGATTTCATCATTTTATTACTTTATGTTGATTGTTGGTAAGAATGCAGAGAGATATGTCCAGCTGAAGAAAGAATTGAGCAAGTCATTTTCTATGAAAGACTTAGTGCCAGTAAAACATATTATTGGCATTCGTATTACTAGAGATAGAGCTTCAAAGAAGTTGCATGTGTCACAAGAGCAATACATTGAGAAGGTGCTTTGCAGGTTCAACATAGCTAAAGCTAAAGTGGTTAGTTCACACTGATAAAGATTGCCCTCTAAGGAGGAGATTGAAGAAATGGATAGAATTCTATATGCCTCAGCAGTTGGAAGCTTAATGTATGCAATGGTATGTACAAGACCTGATATTGCCTATGCAGCAAGTGTTGTTAGTCGGTTTCTGTCAAATCTAGTTAAGAAGCATTGGGAAGCAGTTAAGTGGATCCTTAGATATCTACGTGTTACTTCCAAAGTAAGTATAACATTTTGAGATGAAGAGTCGATACTTGTTGGTTATACGGATCCTGATATGGCTGGAAATAAAGACAACATGAAATCCACTTAAATGTGCTAAAATGACAGTTGAGTGTATTACAGTGAATAGTTAAAATGTGTGATAGTTATAAAGAGTCCTAAAGAAGTCTTACTTTGTATAGGCACGCTAAATGAGTCTTACAAGCAACAGAGGTCTTGTATTCGTTACAAGTGTGATAAAGGAAGTCCTACCATAGTTAGGCATGATAAAGGAAGTCCTGCTTTGTGTGGGCATGATAAAGGAGTCTCGCTTCATGTAAGTACGTTAAAGGAGGCTTGTATGAGTACAAGCATGCTAAAGGAGTCTTGCTTTTTGCAAACATGCTTTGTGTGGGCATGATAAAGGAGTCTTACTTCGTGTAAGTACATTAAAGGAGTCTTGTAAAGGAGTCTTACTCGGTGTTTATGACCCGTTTTCAATTTCAATAACAAGATAACTTACAAAATTCATTTGATTCATTTTAATTGTAATTTCATTTTTTTATTACTGTATATGCAATTTAATGTAATTTTAACTTCAGTTATAAATATATATATATATACATTTTATAATTATATCATTTTTTATTATTCAAATTCGTGTAATACACAGGACTATAACCTAGTAGTTAATAAAGAAATATTAAATAGTTGGTAATAAAGAAAAAATAAACGGGAAAAGGAATATTCGGCTCACATAATTGTGACACGCGGCGTAATAGGTTACTTCTTTATTAGGTATAGATTATTATTATATGTGACAATTTTGACTCAAGTGCTTGCATGCAACATGACCGAAATAGAATATTCAGAGAAATGGAAACCGAGGACCAAACCATGAATGATTGGGTCGGTGTCGGGTTTGTCAGGTTGGGTTCCATCGGGTTTTGGTTTGACCCGGAACTGAGCAAAATAAAGACAGTTGAGTAGTAACTGATTATCATTTCCTAACTTTTTGTGATGCAAAAATATCCAACTTGTGAAAGTCTATTTTATGATTTTTATAAAGTAAACGGATTTTGAAAAAGTATCGTTCTAATGAAGTTTATTTTATCTTGTAAAGAGGACAATTTTAAACTTATAAAGTTCAAGTTTATGTTTTAAAGAAATTTTATAACCCACTCAACGTAGCTGACTATTAGTATGCATGTCAGGTTAAGGACTAGTTGATAGTGGGAAGTTCGCGAGGCTATGGATGTTTGGATTGCAAGACTACTCGGTGAGAAGACTGACATCCTACTATTTGTTTTTCCTTTCAGACAATTATGTTTTACTTATGTAATGACTTGATCTTATGTTTGAACAAAGTTTCCTCTGTGTTTGAATGGAATTTGTGGTATAAGAACTATTATGCCGATGTGTAAATCCAACGTATGAGACCCCCAAGTTTGGGGTGTTTCAATTTAAGTTTCAGTATTTATTCCATATGATGTGTGATATTATATATATATATATTTCATGCATGTTATTTATTTATATATATATATATATATATATATTTCATGCATGTTTGACATCTATATTTAAGCATTTTATTAATAAATTCAAGTGAACCGATATGTAATTAGTTTATATATTAATTTTGTAGGTCTTAGATGAAAAGGAGCTCAAACGAAGAATTTGAAGAGACGGTATAACTCTTTGGACATTAGAGAATTAGATGTGCTATGAAAAAAAAATTCGATTTTGGGCTAACAAATTAATTAGTGGGTTGTATCTAAACTTACATGCGCAAGGATGAATGGAATTACATGGGCATGAGTTCTTAGTGGCCTAAGAGAAAAGAATAAAAAAGAGAATTAGGTTTTATGAAGGAGGAGACTTACGACAGAAGAAGAAAAAAATACTTTGGAAGGGAGAACCGTGAGGTCAAATAACTGAAAGAGAGGAACTCAGGGCAATTGAGGAATCACTGAAAACGGTTGTTTTGGTTTTTTTGGAACAAAAGGAAAAGTCAAACAGAAGCTTTGGGAGCCGTGTCGAATGAAGAAAGAAGAAAAAGAAACAAAAGTGTAATCTTGAACAGAAGAAGAAAAGAACTTGGAAGCTCGTAAGTGAATTAATTTAAGCTAGCAGACAGCTTAATTATTTTCTCTTTTATGATGAACACTAATATTGACTTTTTAGGATTTATTAATTTCATGATTGGCTAAACTCATTATAACTACCTAGGTTTGATGATTACTTTCGTGTTTTGAAACTTTTTCGGGTTTTAATCGTATGATTAATTGTGATAATCTTAGAATCGTGTTCTTTACTGCATGTGAAGGGTTATGAATGTTGTTATGACTTAATATTTACCGCCTTGATCATGTTTGCTTGTTATCTAGTTTGTTTTGTATCTTCTAGGTTAAGTTTTGCATGCTAGAATCACTACTTTGTGTTTTGATTATTAGACAACCGATTTGACCATAACGGTTGGTGTCTTCGCTTTACTTAGCTAGTAATTTCAGTGTCCTACCTTGTCTTGAGACCTACCCGGTGATAGACATAGCTTAAAACCTCCTACCCATTTTGTGTTAGGTTTAGATTATGTAACATCCTGAATAAATAGAAAACAAATAAAAGAAAAGCAAAGCGGGCTTCGTCAAAGTTCGGCTCATGGGCCCGAAATATGAGAGGAAGCCCTTACTAATCAGCAGCCATCAACCTTCCCCCCCTTATTTCCTTCATTTTTGGAAACTTAGAGAGAGAAAGGAGAGCACGGGTTTAGAAAGAGAAAGCTCGGGTTTCACCTCAAAAGCTCGGAATTCGACCGTCATCAACATAGCAACACAAAGCAACGAAAACCAGACTCTGAGAGGTAAGCTTCATCGCTAGATCTGATTTTTTATACACTTATGAGTTTCGAATAAAATGGCTAAAAGTGCGGGTTTTTACGTATGAAACTTGAAACAAACCACATATTTGGGTTCATGGAGGAAAAAGAAACATTTTGAACGTAAAAAGTTCAAAGCTTGATCGGTTAGAAATAATTGGCCAGATCTAGGGTTTCTGGTTAGGGAAGAAGGCTGATGCATCGAAACTACTAGTTTAGATATAGGCAAATCCATCGAAACTACCTAGTTTCGATATATGTAGACCCATAACCCGAAACTACTAAGATTTTACATAAGTTACTTACCGAAACTACCACAGTTTCGATATAAACCCATGACCCGAAAACTACTAAGATTTTACATAAGTTACTTACCGAAACTACCACAATTTCGATATAAACCCATGACCCGAAACTACTAAGATTTTACATAAGTTACTTATCGAAACTACCACAGTTTCGATATAAACCCATGACCCGAAACTACCATAGTTTCGATATGAACCCATGACCCGAAACTTCCACAGTTTCGATGTGATTCATCCATCGAAACTACTAGGTTCAAGCATAGTAATGACTAGCGTCGTTTAGGGCAATACCTTATGTGTATAACTTTATTATACAGATTGTGAATGACCTTAGTGATGCTCGGTGACCAGCTAAGAGTATTTCAGAAACCACTCAACAGTATGTGTTACGTGCAAACGGTTTTAAATGTTTTGGGGCTGAAGTGTATACATTAACTGAATGAAAGATATAAATGCTATATGTAGCCTTATGTGTTATGTGATAATACATTGTGAATATAAAAATGAAAAGTATGTATATAAGCTATGAAATGAAAGAATGACATAACATTTAAGAAAGAAATATTGCTTTATATCCATGTATATATTGGTTGCCAAGTATGAAAAGTATGACATAACGTGTAAGAATGAAATCTTGGTTTATATCCATGTATATAATGCTTGATAAGTATGAATGAACGTTATGGACGGAAAACGAAGCTAACGGCTACCACGGTAGACGGACGACCACGTGACTATTGTGCAATCGGTACAAATATGTTTCCTTCATCAGCTAGGACGTATGAAAGGCATTAATGGACGGTTGAAGCAATTGCCTTATATTATGTAGAACGGTTGCATAAATAATAGTCGCGTGGGAAACGGATGCCTTAGGACAGACGGGCGAATATGACGGACTACGACGGTATGACGGTTTAGACGGACGGCCGAAGGTTTTCCGGACGGATTTATGATATGACGGACGATTTCTAGGGCCGGACGGATTTATGATATGACGGACGATTTCTAGGGCCGGACGGTTAAGAAGAAGGGTTACGACGGTAGGTAAATGGCATATGTCTTTGTGATATACGTAGTAAAAGACGGTTTGATCACCCTTATGTGTATGACCAATGAATGTTTAATGAAAGTAAAGGTGTATACATATTTAATGTACGCGCATATGAATGATAAAGGAAAGCAAAGATTGTGCTAAATGCGTATTTATACATCTACTTATATATAAATACTTATAAAGGAAATGGTGTTTATACCTAATTGCTTTAAACTAGAACTCACCAGCGTTAGCTGGCTTTTAGTATGCACTTCAGGTAAAAAGAAGAATGGACGTGCAAAGGCTTGAAGGTTACCCGACATGAGACTGACAGTCTGTTATGGCTTCTAAATCCCAAAATTTCAACTTTTGTATTCCAACTCTTTCTTTCATGCCCAGTTTCTTCACCAGTAATCTTCGATTTGTCATACCAACCTACAAATTCAACAAGTATCTCATGAAGTATCAAAATCCTATAAATTTGCTATAAAAACTGATCCAAACAGGGCAAAATATGAGTGAAAATCATATGTGTTACACAACACGTCATTTTGCAAGTCCTGAGTTGACACATTGTTTGAGTTCTAATGCACACAAAAGACCGGTTTTTATTCAATGTAAATCGAAAGCAAAAGGCGAGTCAAATGTGAGTTTGCGTTTCCTTAACATGATTTTCTTTAAGTTTCAGGATTAAGTAGGACCAAGAGAGTTGTTTTTCATGTAATAAATTTTTTGGGATGCCTAGAATAGTGTAGCAAGCAGGATAGTGATAATTGTGCACGGCTTGTATCGGTAACCCGATTCCATCCGTTTCAGTGAGACTGTGAGCCTTTCCATTTTCATATATATTCACTCTTCATTTTGTTGTGTGTATACCCATGTGTTATATTTTGTTAGAACTTGGACATCTTGATGCATTTTGAGACCTTAGGCTGAGATGATACACATATATGATAGAGACACTATGATTTAGCCCATTGTTTAGCCTTTTTCGTTTGTTTTCCTTACCTAAACATTATCCCCTAGTGAACCCAGTTTGAGCTTTTATCCCTTTCGTTTGTTAAATACACATATTACACCTTGAGCCTTTTAGCCTTTTTATTTTTAAACTCGTGTCATTAATCTGGTTCAAGTTAGTTTGTGTTAATAATTATTTGTGAATGTTAGCAATATAGCTTATGTTATCAGAAAAAAAAAACAGAAAAAAAAAGAAAAAAAGAAAAAGTATAGATATTTAGTTATATGAAAAAAAAATAGAAATAAAAGAGAAAAAATATAGATATGCGTAAGAATAAGTGTGAGGATCAAAGATCCTCAAAAGTTTAGTAGCTTTTTTGTTTGTTCGTTCATAGTATAATTAGTCCAGATTAGTTTCACTTTAGCCACTTTATATCCTATATCCATACCCTTAGCCCTAGCCTACATTACAACACATTTAAAGTCCTTTTTGATCTGTGTATTTGTCTTATGCATTTTGATGGAGATTTGATTGATGTTCAAGCCTATGACGTAAATGTTTCACTGTTAGGTTTTGAGAGTATAGATTAGACACTTGCACATCTTTAACTAGTTACATAAACAAACCGAGTGGAGAGTACCATTGTGAGGGGTATGAGCCGTGTATGATTAGATCTTGAAAGTAGGTGAAACTTGAATAGATATGCCCATTTTTTTCAAAATTTATCACCATTTATCACCATAATCCTAACCCAGTTAACCTAATATTAAACCCTAGGGAATATTTCTACTAATATTTAAAATAGAACTACAGGGACTGTTTATGATAATTATCTAAACTCAATCTGTTGACCTTAGAAGTCAAAATCAAGGGAGAATCAACCATGTTGACTTTTACAAGTCAAACCCGTAATCATTAGACCCAAATTCAAATCTTATAACGAAAATTCGTGGGAATTGTAACCGAAATACACGACCTCTATCATAAACGCCCCTCATTAGAGCCATTACGCTGTCATTGATTCGAATTCAAGCTCAATTATGAGGGATGAAGCCGTAACCGTCGACTCACATCACGAATTCATCAAAGTCGGCGAATGCTCGTATTATTTTCACAAATCGAACTCTCACACACCGTAGTCGCATCCATTAGAAGCTGTAACACGCATCAATTTGGCCAGAATCGTGGCAGAAGTCGCCGGAGATCAAACTAGTTGCGGTCGACACCTATTCTACTTGAGCACTCTCAATTCGAATCCGTTCCTGGTAACTAAACCCTCCTTTAGCTTCATTTTTATTCATAGATGGAAAGCCCTATGCTAATTAGGGCTTACAGCAGCGATTTTAACATGAACCCGAATCTAGGGTTCATGCATTTACGGTTTAATCGATCTCCATCCTAGACTCGTTAATAATTCAATTAATTCACATGATCAGTTTCGTAATCTGCCACTCATCGAAAGCCCTATGTTTATTTTATCGATTATCATCGAATTGATTACAATCCGTAACCTAGGGTTTATTTATCTTTGAATTTGGGGGTTTCGATCCTAGAGTTAATCAAAATGAAATTGAACTATATGGCTAGATTCGCAAATTGATTCTCTGTAAAAGCCCTATCTTAATTTTATCAATTAACATCAAATCGTTCAAGATCACTAACCTAGGGTTCTTACGTAAACGAAATTGGGGCTTTTGATATTAGACTCTTCGTGAGTGAAATTAAACCATATAATAATATTCGAAATGTCCCATTTAACTAAAGCCTTATGATTCCAACCTCCGATATTATCGAAATTGATCAATTGGATTCGTGATTCAAAACCTAGGGTTTCGGCTTTTGAAACTGAAATTAAACCGCTTTAAACTCATGATTTCGCGATTGATTTTGTCCACTGATTCGCAATACCCTGTACTACAAAACCCTTATGCCTTCTGGATCGATCGTTATCAGATTTGTGGGAATTGGGGTGGAGTTTGGGTTCGAGTCGCGTAATGAGGAAAGAACCCAGTGGACTTGTGTGTTAAAAACACTTTTACTCGAATCCTGTTGCGATTGCCCTAGCGGGTGAATTGGTTAAAGCTTTGTGTTGGTGTAGGTGAGACCCGGGTTTGAATCCCACCAACAGTTTTTTTTTTATTTTAGCCACTTTTTGAGATATATTTTTACATAAAATCAATACCTATATTATTATTATATTAGATTAATGTCTTTTGAACCGGAAAACCACCCGTAGGCTCGGGTTTGGGATTTTAACGCATCTTTATTATTGCTCGTAATATTATAATAATATATTATATTATTATTAAACCCGTGTCGCCAAATAAAATAATATATTTCAATCCGTGACCCCGGTTAAAATATTTGTTATTTAAATATTATTTCACTACGTTTGTAAATATGGGGAGACGTTTTAAACGTATACATATTATATTTATTTATTATACGCGTGTATATCCTTGAATAAAATAATAGACTTTTTATTTTTGTCACGCAATTGTTATTGTGATACTTTGTTAAATCTAAAAATAATATATATTATATTATTTTCTTAGATCATTATTTAATGACGAAGACGCTCGAGTATATTTATTATACATTATTGTTTGTCATTCGTCACAAATCGTAATTATCTTAATTAGTTAATTTAAGAATCCTTTATTCTCGTGGACACGTTCGTCTACTCATGGTCATTAGAGCGTTTCTTTTAGGACGTTCCACATTCCGTGTCGTCGTCACATATCCCATTTTATTCTAATAACTATGTTGTAATTCTAGGACATCCGTGAGCCGTGTCGGGCTAACGCTTGAGAATCCAATCTCATTCTTGTGTGATTACTTCCTACGCAAATCAGGTGAGTTTTCACGGCCCCTTTTTTACTGTTTTAACTTGGGGGAGAAAGCATGTCACAACTATTTTTGAGATTATTATAATTCATATGTTATCAATGTTAAAGCTAAGCGTAACACGCTATCACTGAAAGTCCTCAACACACATCGAACCGTTAATTTGGATCTTAGCGAGGTAATGTTTAGTAGTACTACTGGGTTTGACAAATCCCACCCGCGTTAGTCGCGCTAACACGATTGGAGATCGAACGGGTGAAATGTTAGCCTACTCACATCGCCGGGGTTGATAGACCTGGCAGGAGGCAAATAAACAAACAGCCAGCTTCTGTTGCGAGCGCCTAAGTTAAACATGAACATAGGTTAGCTACCTATAGATACATATTGAATGATCAATGATCTAGTAAACGTTTATTTATATACTAAAACGTGTGAACTCACCAACCTCGTGTTGACATTTTCTTACATGTTTTCTCAGGTCGCTTAAGATAAGGCACAGGTGCACGCATAGGGCATGCATGGAGTCTTATGATTTATTTATAAAATAATACTGCGAAATTGTTTGTACTTTATTTTTGGACTTTGTTTGGACTGAACTTTGGGACTTTTCTTGGACGCGTTTGTTTTGCGCATTTACTTTCGTTTTACGCTTCCGCACTTACTTTGATCATTTATGATATATTTTCATTTTAGTCTCATATAGTGTCGTTCAATGTAACTAATGACTAAGATCCTGGTTTGTCACTTCTCAAACGATAAAACTCCATTAGTTGAAATTTGGGGTATGACACATGGCAATTGAGGAATGATTTAAAGCGGTTGTTTTGTTTTGGGGAACAAAAGGAAAAGTCAAGCAGAAGCTTTGGGAGCCGTGTCAAACGAAGAAAGAAGAAAAAGAAACAGAAAATAATTTAGAAGTAGGCACACAGGTGAAAATTTATTGAAGCAGACAAGCAGGTGAATTAATTTAAGATAGCAGAAAGCTTTGTTATTTTCTGTTTTACGATGAACAATAATATTGACCTTTTTGGTTTTATTAATTTCCTGATTCGCTAAACTCGTTATAGATACCTAGGTTTGATGATTACCTTTCATGTTTTGACACTTTTTCAGGTTTTAATCGTGTGATTAACTGTGATAATCTTAGAATTAATTATAGTCTTTTTTTTATTATAGAGTATAAATTTTAATACAACGTTTGATTAAATATTTAAAAAGTTGATATTAAAATAAGTTTAATTTTGTTGTCCCAAAATACCTTTTATGTTTTAACAATACTTTGAAACCAAAATTCAAATAGACTTTTTATATTCATAATCCGCCGTTGCAGAATTCTAACAATTTTGATGGTTCCGACCACCGGCACCGGTACCAATTCCATATTGTAAAGGTAATACGCACAGCTATGAATTTGCCAGAAAATTGAAAATCCATTGGTTTCCGGAAGAATTCGTGATTCACATTTCATTCAATTATCTATTCATTTTGGAAATTGTTTGATATTACCTGTAGCAGTTCATATATACATTAGGTTAAATTAGAATAGGAATGGAGGATTCTGGAAGGAAAATTGTTAACATAGCGGTTGAATTGGTGAGAAAGCATGTTAGCATTGCTTCTAGGCATCCATTGTTGGTGTGTGTGGTGTTTGTTATGATTTGGTTAAATCGATCGTTTCCGGTGTTGTTTTCTCTCTTGATTTGTGCTTCTCCTGTAATTGCATCTACTTTTGTGCTGCTTGGAACTTTGCTGTTTTATGGTCATGCAAATGCACCAGAAATACAAAATCAGATTCATAGCATACAAATTAGGGCTTTGGGAAATACTGAAACTGGTGAGGGAAGTTATCTTGTTAATAACATGAATATGAGTGATAATCATAAATTTGGAAGCTGGATTCAGAATTGTCAGAAGTTGAAACAAGAAGCAAAGGGTCAGTATGAGTCTTCTGAGACTGGAAATAATAAGTTGAAAAGTAGTGATGGATCAAGAAGGTACATGGTTGATGAGGATAATAAAGGATGGGAAACAGGATCTGATCTTGGTGAAAGTTCTTCTCCAAGTGCTTCAATGGCTGATATTAATTCAATGCTTGATGAGCTTCATCCCCTGTCGGGATCAGAAGTTCCTTTCCCGCATGTTAGCACAGATGCTGCTTCGGATCATTCTCTTGAATCAGGTGAGTTTGTTAACGAAGCTGATGATTATGATGATGATCGGGAAGATATGGATGTTAAAGATGATGGAGAGGAAAGTGCTGTTACATGGACAACAGATGACCAAAGGAATCTCATGAATTTGGGGACATCAGAGCTAGAGAGAAACCAGTTTTTGGAGAATCTTGTTGCTAGGAAAAAAGCACTAAGAAACTTGAGGATTTTGGCTGAGAAAAATATGGTAAATATAAGTCCTGATCTTCATTTTAATTCCACTCACATTTCAACTGCTAGAAAGAATCATTTTGATCTTCCTTATCATATCCATGAAAACAATCTCGGGTTTGCTCACTCTGTTATGATTCCAAGAAGTAACCCTTTTGATCTTCATCCTGACCCAAGTGGACCGAAATCCGATCAAGTGGGGCCCACTTTTCAATCAGTACCTTTCCAAACAAACGAACCATTGGGACCTCGCCGTGAGAGTTTTGATTTCGATTCCTCATCTTTAGGACCATACTCTATACCTGAACAAATTCCGTCTGATCCAAAATCAACTGGTTCACATCATACTTCTGATATAAGTGAGTATATCATTCAAAGAAGCCAGTTTTCTGAAGATAATGGCACTGTGAAGCCTCATCAGGTTGCACAAGGAGATGACAGAATTAATGAGGTTGATATAAGTGGTGAAAATACAGGTATAAAAAGGAAATTCATTGTTTTTGGAAATTGATAATATAATCTCTTTCTTAGGAGCTCATGAGACATAAAATTGATTTAATATCCAGGTTATGAAGAGAAAACCAGCAGTAAATCAAGCTCATCATCTTTTTTTGATGTAACTGATGACATATATGATGGTGATGATGATAATGAGGAAGAAGAGTATAGATCCGTAGACAGCCCAATGGCACAGGATTCAAAAGAGCTGCAGGTAATTTCAAAGTAACCTCTCATTAACCATCTAATGATTCTCACTAAATCCTCTTATATTATCCAAAATAATTACTAAAGTGTCGATGGAAATTGATGATCATACATTGATGGGTACTTAGATTCATGTTCTTTGGTAAATGTTCGAGAATGTATACATAAACATAATCATGTACCACTGATGTGTACCATTAGGAGTACATCATACAGTTAACCCCACTTAACCTTACTATATAGGAATTATGTCAATTTGCAACTTAATTAGCACAAAGATTTGGTGCAAAAAAGTATGAAGTTTTAGAAAGCATTATAGGAAAAAAAAAGTTCAGGAAAGTTGAAACATTTTCTCATGCAATATTACTGATTGTGTGATGTTCTATCTCATACATGTGTTAAGTCATTTTTTACACAGTAATTTTTATCACATTCAGTGGATCATTAGCACATGGGGCTCACACTTGTGTTCTACTGTAGGATGTTTTCACTAAGATATTGTGGGTTTGACTTATGTAGCAAGTAATTTCAGCCTTTTTACATTCTTGAAGGTCAAAGTGCAAAAATTATGCCATTGTTACTTGTTTACAATGTATCACGCGATCTCAATTAAATTAGTTGATATATATATATATATATATATATATTATATAAATCCGTCAGTGTTTGTAGCCTATTTTGGCTTAAACCATAAGATTTATATGTCATGCAACACCATGTCAATAATTAAGGTGCATTTGGACTTGAACAATTCTTTTTGAAAGTGTGAACCCTAAATGTTAACTTTGAAAGTATGAATCATTGCAAACTGGCTCAAAGTATGTACCATTTCTATTCAAATTGCCCTTAAATATATTAACTGTATTATATTAGATAAAAAGTATGCATATTAGAATTAAGAATCTGATGCTACATTATTTCTCATCCTATAGTTTTAAATAGAGGTGATAAAGCAGGCGGGTTGGGTAAGGTCAAATCCTGCGCCTTCAACACTAATTTCTTCTACGTTACCCGTTTGACACGTTATCAATAAAATACAATCTAAAGTTGACCTTTTGTAAGCGGGTCAAAAGTGTCACCTCTAGATTAGGAGAAAGTACACGACCAACGTTCACACAAGGTTGTAGGTAACAAATAACTGAAATAACGGATGATTTTCAGATCGAGGATTCCATTGTTGGTTATTCTGCAACTGGCAACACCGAAGGTGGATTGCCCCAAAGGCTGAGTCAAGTGCAGCATGGGCTAAAATCATGGTTAACTGGATGGAAGGCGTGAAGGTCACCCATGTGAAGGTCTAGTTCGATCTCCCACTTTTTTTACTTTATACTTATTCTTGCTAGAGTAAGTTATGAAAGATAGGTTCTGTGGATAACGTTTTTACTTTTTACCCTTGTCGAATTTTGATTTGGCGAATCGCTAGAACTTATAAACCAGAATGATGTCATTCTTAAATTCATTACATTTGCTACTAGTAATTGTGATTCGCCAGTGGTTTCAATGTCAAACGAACTGTTTCAATCCCCATTTCAGCCTGAGCCCATTTTGGTGAGAACCCAGTTTGACCTGAACCAAAACGATTAAAAAAATAACATGTTTTGATCAATCCCATTTTGACCGTTACCCATCCCACTCATTTTGCCAGGCTTATGCATCTGGAATGACTATTAACTGCCTATATGACTATGATTAATTGATTATGATTTTTCAAGTTGTTATAATCAGTTAAAAACTTAAAATATCGAACACCCCTTGGACATTTCTAAGTCTTTGGATAGGTTTGATTCCATTAGTCACATTCCTTTGCTTGGTTTTAAAAAGCGCGCTTTACTCGCGCTTACTCGCAACTCGACACAGGGCGATGACTCTAGCGAGTCATGTAACCCAACTCGAGCAACGTACAAAACTCACAAAAAAATCGCATTTTTTCGAAAAAAATTGCACTGAGTGGCTCGATTCTTGTACAGGGGCTGTTTTTGTGCTTCAAAGTGTTATACATTTAGCTAAAAAGGTTGTACATGTAAGTAATTTATACATTAAATCATATATAAACCTTATTTATGGCTATATTTTGGGTAGGAGATGCTAAAATCCAATGAGATATATATAAAATTTTATAAAAAAAAAGATTTGCGCTTCGGATTTAGACCTTGTCGCTTCGCTGCGTTTCTCGCCTTTTAAAACCAAGGTGTTGAGAGAGTAAAAGTTTGAAAGGTTTCAGTAGATTTTGAGTGGATCGAGCCAAAAAAAGTGTACAAGGTGTTTTGATCAAAAATTTAACAAGTGCAATTTCGTGATCAAATTAGGATGTGAGGTAGCGTGCTTGTATGATTTCTGCGATGAACAAAGTGTGTAAAACAATAAAACGATGCAATTGTTTACGAGGAAAGCCCTTAATCCTTGAGGATCTCCGGCATAAAACCTCGGGAGCCGACTAAACGTCGGGCTGCCTAGTGATTTTTTATTAAAACTTGAGAATGATTACAATGAGAGCAGTAGATGATCGAATTCTAAGTGTTACAGAGCTTGTGAGTGTGTAATTGTGTTGTGAATGTCATGAATTATGTGTTTCCTATTCGATCCAACTGCTGATTAAATACAAAGATGAACCTAACTAACTATCCGAGAATCCTGGAGTCCACTAAGTCTTCAATATGACCGTTGTAGACCTTTTCCCGCATGTTTCACACGTTCTCCACATTCTCTTGAGCGAGTCTTCCGAGGGTGACTAAGTCCACACGTGTTATCTGCGCATAAAAATCAAGATAGAAGGAGGATACAACAGTTAGTATTATAAAGGTTAAGGATCCCGGATTCCGGATCATACTATACTCGGGATCCTGGATTCTGGATCATAAAATTGACCTCTAACAATTGTCCCCAAAATTTGACAGTTGTTATCACCATTTACAGCTGTTAAATTTTTTAAATTGCTACTGCTGAGAGAACCTTTTGTCTTAAGTCACCATAAAGAGCGAATCTTAGGATTCTCAGAGATGTCCCCATTTTGCTTGAGTAAATGATTTGTAAGATTTAAGGGGATATTCCCAGCTTGCTTGAGTATCATAATCTTAAGTTAGCATATTAATGCCAAATACTTGGGACTAGCCAAAAACTTTTGTTCGTATTCGTGGGTAGTACCCGGTGATCGTAGTGACATGAAAATGTCAAAACCTTAGTTTAACACGTAAGTGTTAAATGCTTGGGACAAGCCTGGAGTATAACATGTACATGTTATTCCATTGATTATATTCGTAAGGTCCAACATATTGCCAACAATAGTGAAATTGTCAGCCACTGTTACATGAACTGGTCCCACTATCTCGAACTATACTTGGATATCGTGCGCCCAGGTGGAGTGTTTAAACCCAATCTCGTGGAAAGGTGAAATCCTTTAAACCTTTGAAGGGATTTTTAGAATACCTTAGACTTAGAGAGATGGCCAGTCTCTAATGCTTTTGTCAGGATCGTTGGGGATCCTCCCTGTAAAACATTAAACCTTGGTGAAGGTGGGTGTTTGCCTGGCTAACACCCCTCCGACGCTCAAGCCAGTACTTTGATAAAACAAAAGATAATAATTGAAACCAAAATAAACAGGGATAGACGACATACCGGTCTTAGTTAGAATTTAAATTCTAACTTACATGATCCTATGCCAGGGCTCCGCTGTTGGTTTTCTTTGCATGTCTTTTAGATGTGGAATAAGAAGTACCATAGATATCAGGACCTCCAGAAATAAGATTTATTACCTTGGCATCCTGAGGTGGGGATGTCGCTCGTCTTGGGGTAGTATCAGAATTCTGATTATTGTCTTTCTTTCTGCCTAAGAGTTCCTTCAAGTGGCCCTTGCTAAGGAGATAACTTATTTTCTTTCTAAGGGCAATGCAATCCTCAGTCATATGCCCGAAATCCTCATGATAGGCATACCATTTGGATATGTCCTTCCATCCGGATCCTTTGTCAGTTTTCCTGGGCCATCTAGCTTTGTCCCCAAGATCCTGCATAGCATACATGAGTCCTGAAATATCAACAGAAAATCAATAATTGGTTAGTTTAGGATAATTTTCTTCTTCCTCATCATCCTCCCCAACGTTGACCCTATGATTGTCAGATCTTGAATAAGGCTTTGATCTATGGGGTTTGAAAGATGAGGATTCAGATTTCTTGCTGGGATGATCATAGCTGGAAGGTGCATTAATCCTTTTCTGGATCTTCTTGTCATCTTTGAGCCTTATGAACCTCAGAGACCTATTCCTGACTTCGTACAAGTTCCTGCAAGGGTTCATTACAGGATCCTCATAGAATGGGGAGTCCTTTTACAATCCCATTTTGAAGGCTTGAACTGTTGTAACAATGTCAAGTATCGGGATATCCAAGGATTCTCTGCCAAACTTGCTCATATAATCCCTGAGGGATTTGTCAGCATTTTGGGTTACTCTATACAAATCACTAGTTAGTCTTTCAAAGGTTCTGCTGCAAGAAAACTGATTATTAAATAAATTAACTAAATGAGCAAATGAGGTAATAGAATAAGGAGGAACGTTTAGTAGCCATTTCAAGACTGATCCTGTTAGGGTGGAGCTGAAACCCTACACAAGCAAGCTTCTTTTAAGTCTAAGGGAATGAGATTAATTTCCATTCTCTCCCTGTATTGCGCGACGTGCTCCTCGGGATACGTAGTTCCATCATACAAATTCATGTTAGGAGTCTGGAAGCGTTTAGGGATCTCTGCATCACATATCGGAGGAGAAAATCTTGAGATCCTATGACCGGTAGTGGACATCTCCGATATTGGTTAGACTACACCCGGTACACTGGAGATCATCTCCCTCAGTTTCTTCAGTTCCTTGGCCATGAGTAGACTAATCCCTGTATCCTGCGCAAGTTCGTTAGTGTCTAAAAATTGATTGAAAGTGTTACCGAGGTTAGGATCCTGTGACGATCTTGGGGTAATCTCGATATTTCGGTCTGTAGTGACTCTGACAGCCGGAGTTGGACCAACAGTAGTGGTTTCAATCTGCATGGGAAGGTAGTCTCCCTTATGGATTCCTGAGGATCCCGAATAATTAAAATCCAGGATCCTTGGTTGCAGCAGAGTTGTCACTTCCACTAGTTTCTTCGATTCTTTAACCTTTTCAAGCTCTCTGAACAGCATCAGGTTAATCTTTTTCTGCTGTTCCATCTGCTCCTTCATTTTGAGAATAAATTGAGAATCTCGTCATTTGAAACGAACACAGGTCCCTCGGCAGGTATCCCAGATCTCGAAAATCCAGCAGAAACACGTTTCTTCAGCGGATTATCGTTCTTCTTCTGGAATGATGGAGGAGGAAGAGGGTTGTTCAACCCAGAGCTTGAAGATGGAGTTGAAGAAGAAACCATTTTGGATTGGGACGACATTTTCGAAATCAGTTTAGAAAAATAGTGATTGAATGCAAACTTTAACAAAGATTTGAAGATGAAAAGCACCACTTGCCCCATAGTGGCCGCCAAATTGTTTTGACAAAAAATTAACAAGTGCAATTTCGTGATCAAATTAGGATGTGATATAGTGTGCTAGTATGATTTCTGCGATGAACAAAGTGTGTAAAACAATAAAACGATCCAATTGTTTACGAGGAAAGCTTTTAATACTTGAGGATATCTGGCATAAAACCTTGGGAGTCGACTAAACGTCGGGCTGCCTAGTGATCTTTTTTTAAAACTTGAGAATGATTACAATGATAGCAGTAGATGATTGAATTCTAAGTGTTATAGAGCTTGTGAGTGTGTAATTGTGTTGTGAATTGTGTGTTTCCTATTCGATCCAACTGCTGATTAAATACAAAGATGAACCTAACGAACTATTCGAGAATCCTAGAGTCCACTAAGTCTTCAATATGACCGTTGTAGACCTTTTCCCGCATGTTTCACACGTTCTCCACATTCTCTTGAGCGAGTCTTCCCGGGTGACTAAGTCCAGACGTGTTATCTGCGCATAAAAATCAAGATAGAAGGAGGATACAACGGTCAGTATTATAAAGGTTAAGGATACCAAAGTCATCAGGGATCCCGGATTTCGGATCATACTATACGTGGGATCCTGGATTCTAGATCATAAAATTGACCTCTAACACAATGTACGTGAAGTATATTTAGATTCTACTAATCTACTTTTCCGGGTACACCGTATCCGACACCAAATATGTTTCTTGTTGAAAATTTTATAAGTGAAAAAGGGACAAGCAACACTTATGTGCTAGTTTTTTCTCCCTGCGTTTTGTCGTAGGAGTCTGGTCGTTTTCCCCCACGTCACGTGGTAGGAGTTTGGTGGTTATTGGTTGTCGAAAACCATAAAAGCGAATATCGATACCGGTTCTGATAATACCAATACAGGCAATAATGTTGTTCGTTCATAATAGGTTCGGTTTGTCATGGTGCCACAACAGTAACGGTACTCGATATAGGCTACGATACCAACCAAATACTTGATTTTGATTACAATTCCGTTTTAAAAAAAGTTATATTGGAACGTTGACAAAAAAAACTAAAAACAACCGCTCTTGAAGAGCATGAGTGTGCTAATGAATAATCAGTTTGAGAAGTATCGGGGAAATGGGATGCTTATGTCAATTGTGTCCATTTTAGATCCAATGTTTACATTGGTTTTGCTTTATTATACTTTTGGGAGGTACTATCCAATGTATAAGCTTATTATTCGGGGTTACATATGTGACTAATAAGTTGAAGTCCTGTGACCAATATTCCAAGGCATTTGTGGTGGCTACGGCATCCACGAGCAGCTAAAGTATCATAACGTCAACTGCTGCCCCTAAAGTGCTTGCTTGACAAGAAGATCAGTTTTTTTCTCAAATCTAAACCGGTTATACATACATAATAATATGAACTTGAGGTGTATTCGAAAGAACCTACTTGAAATGGTAGAGTCAAATTTGTAACAAGTTCCCCATTTTAAGCAAGTTGGCTTGCGACATATTTTGAATTCTAATCACGTATCTTGGTTTGCCTTGTGACATATTTTGCATTCTAATCACGTATGTTGGTTAGACATTGCCTTTAGTGTTGGAGGTCGTATATAGGATAACTATCGAAGCTCTCTCAAAAGATATGGTGGAAGTGGAACCCTTGTTTGTGGAGGTGATCGGGTAAAAACCAACTATACAAAAATCGTAATTAAGCATATATTATCATATTTTTCATTCATTTATACTCTAAAATGACTATTAACTTTGTTGGTGATTTTAGTGGCATCATGTCCATTTTGGTTTAGTTGGATTTACTTAAACCAAAAGATGAATGAGAATAAACATGGTTATGATCTATGAGGTGTGGAGTACACACTTATAAAAGACTATTCTTATTTTTGCATCTTCATACCCGATGGTTTATAGGGTGAACCCCCAAGGTTCTAAGGGGGCATCGCCTCTTTGGCAGGGTCCAAGGGGTAGCTAATCTAATAATTTAGTCCATCAATGGCAACTGCAAGCAGAGCAGTTGCCACTAAGTTATTGTTGGCATGTCAACGGTAACTAAGTTACTGTATAGAAGTTACAGCTGATGTAACTGAATTGTTGTCAGTGGTTAACTGCCAACTTGTTTGGTCTATATATGTGAGCCTGACGCGTATTAAATAAATATATTTGTTGGTGATACCGAATAGAAATGTATTCGAGTTTTGTAACCGTGAACCAACTAGGGGTTCACAGTTTGGGTCTTGGGCCGGCCATGGGCCGAGAACATATGTATGGGCTTAGAATAGTATAAATACATATGTTAGTCTAACCGAGTAGGGTTAGCAGATAGCAGCTAGTTAGACGAATTGAGAGGGTTAGCGGCTGTTTTGTGTTTTTCTTTGTAATTCTCTTGAGTAATACAACGAGTTTTACATTGAGTTCTCTTGTTCTTGAATCACCATAATCAATAGTTTCCGCCTATTGATTGTGAGACTTGATATCGTGTTCGTTAGTGTGCGTTTGTTCGAAGATCCATATAGAGTTTGGGAATTACAATTGGTATCAGAGCCATTGAATTCATTCAAAGCTCAGTTGTTGATATCAATGATTCAAGAATCAAGATTTGAGGTATTCTTACTGCTTTCGGTTGGTTTTATTGCTAATCAGTTGTTTTTATTGTAGTTTTTCATCTTTTTCTGCTGAGAATCAAGGATTTTTCGTGAATTCTTGGTTAATTTGCTACTGTGGAAAGGATTTCGGGTTGGAGATTGATCAAGAACCTTCTTCATGTTCATCGGGTTGATTTTGAATTCAAAATTTGAATTCCATAAATATCGGGATTAATTTTGGAAACAGGATCAAGTCAAATTTTTGGTTCATGGGAAGTTCTTGGGATCAGTTACACGGGTCAGTTCACGGGAATAGGTTCACGGAAATTGGTTTACGGGTGAGGTACTTGGTTTTCGGTTGATTAGTTCATGGTATAGATCACGGGAAAGAGTTCACGGGAGAGCTGAAGTTCACGGACCTTTGAAAGTTCACGGGCATTTGAAAGTACACGGGAAAGAGTTTTTTGGCAGGAATACTTTTCTTGATCAAAATTTTGAGATGACGTTTATACCTCTATTTGGAGTTGTCTTTAAAAAGTTGACAACATTAGATATTTTTTGTGAAAATTTTTGCGGGAAATATTATTAAAATTTTTCTTGTTCAAAATTTTAGAGGAAGTTTATACATCTATTCGGATTCGTTTTTGAGAAGTTGACAATATTATATTTTCAGTGAAAAAATTCATCTTATCAAGCCAAGTTCATAAATCAAGATATAATGTTTTCTCTATCTAGAAAAGTAGGATCGGACTCATCATCTTCAGCTTCAACTTCAATTCCACCTGAGGTAAAATCTGATATCTGCTCTCAATTATGTGTTGATAAGGTGGAGATGTATAGAAAACAAAATGTTGATTTGATTTTTGAAATTGAAAATCTTGAATATCAAAAATTAAATTTTTTTAAAACTGAGAAGGCTTATAAGGAAGTGATAGAAGCCATTAAAAAAGATATTTCACTTCTCAAATCTCAACTAAGTCAGAAATGTTGTGTGTACACTGATGCTAAGGAAGATATTAAAATATTAACTGCTGAATTAGAACAGGCCAAATCAAATTTTCATGAAGCAAAATTCAAAGTAGAATTTTTTGGTCAATCTAGTAAAGTTGTTGATATGATGGAAAATCAACTCCACAAACCCAAAAACATGTCTAAAGGAGTTGGGTACAATAACATGCCTCCTCCGTTCAATGGGAACTTTACCACTGTTCCTCCCTTTGTTGAGGAACAAGTAGCAGAGTATAAGGTGCCCTCTTCTGGCAATTTTTCAAGCATTGATGAGTCCAAATCATCATCTTTAGCTTCAACTGTTAAATGTGTGAACAATTCTGATGCTTCTACTTCAAATGCAGACAAAGTAGAGATTGAGGAATGTGATAGTGAGAATGATGAGTCTGAAGAGGCTTGTTTTTGCAAGAATAAAATTAATTCTAATTCCAGTTACAAAAATAAAACTAAAACTTTTAAGGGCGTTGTCTCTAAGAGCAATAAACCCTATGTGCGGGTTTGGAAAAATGTTTCTTCAAATTCAAAAGGGCTTGCATATAATGATGGCAAAACCAGATTTGTTAAACCCGTCACAGATGGAATTAATGAAAATAAAATTTTTAAGTATTCCAACATGACCTGTACAAGCTAGAGGAGAAAAGTAAACATGTTGAAAAACTCAGGATTAGTGTTCAAATCTCAAGTGCCTCACCTAAGCACTTCACCAAAGCTGAAAGTTCTTCAAAGAGAAGATGTGAACATCATTCAAAGAATGATCAATCTTGTCACTCATAATCATCATCATCTTCATATTCGTGGTCAAACAGATAGGGATATGCTACTTATGCTAGGAAGTAGACATGCTACACATGTGGCAAAGCCGGTCACATTGCAAGAAATTGCATACATCGTCCTTATGAGCCCTATTACATGAAAAATCCGAGGACTACACCAAGGGATAGAACTTACTCTAAGCCAATGAAGGCTAACCAGCCAAAGGCAATGAAGAGTAAGCATCCCAAAGTTAAGCCTTCTGATGGTGACTGGAATGTTGCAAAGAGAAACAGACAAGCTTATTTTGAAAGACAAAAGGTTAAACAAAATAAGAAAACAGTGAAACCTAAAGTCTTAGTTTCAAAAGAAACAAAACCGTATGTTCAATCAAAGCCTGTCCGAAAGGCAAAGGAAAATGTTGTGGCAACTCCAGTTCTTGACTCTAACAAGGA
Source organism: Smallanthus sonchifolius (assembly GCA_023525975.1). Taxonomy (NCBI): domain Eukaryota; kingdom Viridiplantae; phylum Streptophyta; class Magnoliopsida; order Asterales; family Asteraceae; genus Smallanthus; species Smallanthus sonchifolius. Next base: position 108,678,618 of record CM042021.1, read on the forward strand.
CATGCGTTTACAGGAAGTATCTTACATTGATGTTTCATGAATGACTAGGTCAAAAATGGCTTGGGTACCTATTGTTGGATTTTATGGACCGATATGATGGATAACGCGGCTGACTGAGCTATGACCCGTAAGAGTTACACCTAGGGCAACGAACATTAAATCCATTTAACCTGCTTAACTGGTAATTACGAACTGTTAGCGAGACGATATATTTTATATATATTCGTTAGACAGGAATTATTATTTATACTTGTTTATAAATAATAATTATATATATATATATATTGTTTTAATCTTTCATTAAAACAATTAAATGGGTACATGCTTTTTATCTCATATTGGACTTTGGGCCCGAAAACAATTAATAGGGTTTATAATTATTATATATATAAATTATAATTCTATTTTTGTTTTGATAAAAAAAATTGGCCGGCCAAGTAATTGTTGGTTGATTTCTTTGGTATTTCTCCCAAGGAGTTAGCGACCAAAAAGGAAGAAAATCGATTTTCTTGTTTTGGCAAATTCCAAAGTACCCAGCAAAAGAAATTGTTTCTGCTTCATGACTTCCGGCCGCCAGCCCAGCTCTGCTACCGTACGCCGCCTTGTCCAGCGATCACCGGTGCCACCCATTCTCACGTTTCGGTTCGTGATCTAGCATCGGTTCATTGTACCTAGGTGTCTCAACCGGTTAATCATTAACCCCTAAGGTATAATTAATCTCATCAGTAGATTAATTGTTTTCTTTTGTGTTTGCGTGTTCATAACCAGATCCTGTTCGGTTTGTCAGTGCTGTTAAATAGGTTATGATTTTATTTTCCGCTGCGTATTTATTAATTAACTGAATTAATTAATTTCTCTGTCAAAACCCGTTTTTGATAAAAAGTCAAACTGATCACCACTGAATCCCAACACCTATGTCTAACTAATCTTCTCATTCGTGCAAGGACAGCCAAGGAGGACTGTCAACAACCAGACTGGTATGTTGATGAGGGTTGTTCAAGGCACATGACGGGCGACATCTCTCTGGTACATAACGTTAATACTTTTAATGAAGGGTATGTTTCCTTTGTAGGAGATAAGGGAGGTAAGATCAGTAATAAATGTACAATTAACTTTGGTACATTATGCTTTGAAAATAATGAGTTTTAAAATTTGAGAATGGTTAAAAGATTTTTTTTCTTAACTTTGGTATATATATTTTTCTTTATACTTTAAATTTGTATATTTTTTTTGTTTTGTCTTTTTTGTTTATGCACAAATTTAGGGGGAGAAATAAGAAAAATACAAAAAGAGTCTGCGTTAAGTTTATTAGTGTCATAAAAATACAAAAGGAGGTTGTTATTTAGCTTGCTTGTGTCTGCTTTCAGTTCAAATAAAAGAAAAATACAAAAAGCAATTGTGTTTATGTTTGAGTCAGGAGTTTGCAAATAAATGGGAAGTGATATAATTGTTCATTTCTTAATGCTAGGATCAACACATGTAAGACATTAAATTGAAAGGACCAGGATCTTTGTTGGATATGTTGATAGGCTCTGCATGTGATATACTTGAACTAAACTGTCCTATGGTCTTAATGGGAAACATCTCATAGATTAGTGTAATTAGTGATTTCCTGTTAATAATTGAAAACTTAAACATAAAGGTTGATGAACTGTGGATGAGACATGTTTTATTGGGATTGCACAAACCGAGACCCTTCACAAAGTGGTTGCGAGCTGACTTGTTACAAGTCGGTACATATAGTATATATATATATATAGATAAAAGACATGCATTGACATGCAATAGGTGAAAAGACACTCAATGATAGTGCAAAGCAGAATTTTGAGCAAAAAGACACGCAATGTTAAGGTCGTGCTATAGGAAAATTTCAAAAAGATATGTCTAAAGACGTACATATTAGTATACTTGTAAATATTTTTTTCTTTTTGGGAATATGAGACTGGAAAGAGATCTCTTGTCAAGGCATGTAAGTCCGTTGTGCTATGACCCTGAGCTTTTGTTGATTCTGAACATGTAAGCCCGTAGTGCTATGTTTTTGATCAAATTTTGTCAGAGACTCCCTGGAAATTTGCATAAACCCGTACTAGTTATGCTTGATTAGTTATTTTTTAGGTGCTCAAAAGATCATGAGGAAGGGAAGGTTTACCTGATAAGCTGTGGGGTCCATTAAAGTTTATCAATAATTCACATAATTTACATTTATCTAATTACAGGTTTCTAAGATATGAGTGTGAGACCAACTGAGTCATATTTAATTCTATCAAAACATGATAAGTTAAATCACAGTGAAAAACTTAGGTTTAAAACTAAAGCATGAGTTTAAAAGGATTTGAATATTGGCAATCTACTTGACCTGTATCAGTAAATCAGTGCTGAAAAATGTTCCTTGGTCTGCCTAAAGAACGACTTGATCTCATTGCAAACTTCCTAAAGGCTCTTTGTTACAAGTCTGTGTTAATATTTTTTAGTTTTAAATTTGTGTTTATTTTAGTTTAAATTTTTTTAAGAAAATTCCAAAAAGATTTAATTTCAAATTTTATCTTCATTTTTATTTCGGTTTTAGTTTAGTTTTTAGATATTTCTATTTTTTATTTTTATTTTACTTTTATTCTATCTTTTCAAAAATTAACCATTCTTGGATTTAAAGACTAATCATCAAAAGAATTGAAATTTAAAAAGTTTGATAGTACGAGGATGTACTAGGTATTCGTGTGAATATTGGATCCCTGCTGCATATAAATATTTGCTTACAAAACTTTTGAGAATTTACAGAATTTGTTTCAAATCAAGAACCAGGGGTTGAAGAAGAATAAAATGCTGTCAATTGCTGACAAGCTTGAAGTACCACCACAACAGAATGTACTCGAGTCAGAAGAACCTGATGTGATTTCATATTCTGACAATGAAAGTACACATGAACCTGCTTGAAAGAGAAAGATTGAAAAAGGAAAGGAGACGCTGAGAATCCTCCTCTCATATCCTCTTTTAGCAAGATGATCAAGCAAATGCTGATTCTGATCCAAATACGGATCTAACTCCCAGAAAAGAAGAAGTGACCTAAGTTTGAGAGTTCATAAATGTTGAACCTTCTCAACACCAACATCGACATCACAACAACAACTACGGATTTTAATGAAAATGTTGTCCGCAGGAAGTGGTGATCACAATGCTACGTTCGAATTATGAAGATCATTTGATAGCATCAACTTAGGGGGAGAATGTTGGGTCTATATATGTGAGGCTGACGGTATCAAATAAATATATTTGTTAGTGATAACGAATAGAAATGTGTTTGAGTTTTGTAACCGTGAACTAGGGGTTTGCAGTTTGGGTCTTGGGCCGGCCATGGGCCGAGAACATATGTATGGGCTTAGAATAGTATAAATACATATGTTAGTCTAACCGAGTAGGGTTAGCACATAGCAGCTAGTTAGACGAATTGAGAGGGTTAGCGGTTGTTTTGTGTTTTTCTTTGTAATTCTCTTGAGTAATACAACGAGTTTTACATTGAGTTTTCTTGTTCTTGAATCACCATAATCAGTAGTTTCTGCCTATTGATTGTGAGACTTGATATCGTGTTCGTTAGTGTGCGTTTGTTCGAAGATCCATATAGAGTTTGGGAAATACACAACTAACTAACTCTTTCACAAAGAGTTGTGACGTTTCAACGAAAGCTGTGATGGTTCCCTAACTATAAAAGAAAAGTCTCTGGTCTAGTTATGCTATGTTGTTTTTCATAATAGAAGTGCATATTCATTTTTTTTCTATGTTAATCATCTAATTGAATTTTTGAGAGAATCACATTTTAATATGAAAATGATCTAATCACAATTCATAGAGATATTAAGGTGTTTACTAATTTTGAAAACTACACACCTACATTATGCACTCTCCAAGGGTGAAGTCTCATGCACACTTTCGTATTTTTTTTAAGTATTAAGAGTTGGTATAATTTATGACTTGCTTAATTTAAAGCTCTTATTTTTTAATTTGTATGCCTTTCTTATAAACTATTGTTAACTTGTTATTTAACATATATGTATTTTTTGTATAATACGATAATTCCGTGATTTGTTGTTGAAAGTGTTATTTTAGTAAATTGTTGTAGACTGGTAATTTTTTTATTTTTAATTACCTTTCACGAAAATGAGCCAACTCCTCAAGCCACAAGTCCACTCGAGTCAAATTCGAGTTGAATACAAGTGAGACTTCCAACTCGGATTGAGTTCAAGCTAACACGACTCGTATCATTACATGTTCAAGTTTGAAATGTTGGTGGCTTAAGTTTAAACTGATCCACTTGAACTTTTGCATTGAACACTCGTTAGTGGTAGGTATTTTCACGGTCCGTATTTAGTGGTTTCTAGGTCGAACGTGAGTTAAATCACAGGTAATGATTTTTAATGTATACAAACTGAAATCAAACCGTTGAAGAATTGTATTCGAACTAAAATAAGCAGGTTACTCATTTACTCATTGGTTGCATGATTCGGAACTAAACACTTCTAACATAGTTGCTTATAAATATGATTTCTAAAAGAATGCATTGTCACATCCAAATTTGTATGTATAAAGATATCACGCCGAGTTTGATGAATTTTATGATCACCACCCATAAAGTCCATGACATGTTTGGAGGTGTTTTATTTTTGGTAAAAAATATAGCCAAAAAAACATAGTTTAAGATAATGAAATAAACTAAAAATACTTGATTCTATTTTTTCAAACCCAGTTTGAATAAATGTAATAAAGATAAAGAATTAACTAAATAAGGACTATTACTAAAATCATTATTTTCTTGGTTCAATCCCTGGTTTAATCTTTGCTCTCCCCATTACTAAAATCACTGATTAACTATTACTAAAATCACTATTACTAAAATACTTGATTATTACTAAAATCATAATTAACTAAATACTTGGTTCAATTCCTGTCCTCCTCATTAGTTTCTGTGACATGCAAATGAGGCCTAGCTCTAAGGCTGATGCACATGGGTTTTACCCACACCGATCTAGGGTTCGAGCCTTGGCTCTCCCTCACGCCAAGTGGGCCCGGTTAAGACAACATATTGGCCGGAGTTGGACGAGGCTCTCCCATGTGACGGGGGGTTCGACGTCACAACATTCAATGTTTGCCGTTAAAAAAAAACTAAAATCATTATTTGAAAATAATTTTGTAATGATACTGGTCGGTCCGATATTTCACGGTCGGTTGTGGTAAATCGTAAGCTAAACCATTAGGTTTGAACATTTATAAATTGACCGGCCAATTTTTTTTTAAGAAAACCGACCGCAAAACCAAATTGATGAACAATTTCAACGGTTTAAAACGAATCGTGAAGACCCCCACCTAGTGCTTACCAATATGTTTAACAACTATGTTATGGTTATTCTCTATATATAAACCTTATTAAACTAACTTATGTTCATATATATATATATATATATATAGGGGATGGTTCCCCTAAGAAGTGTAATTTGGCTAAGAAGCCTAAGAAGCAATCACATCCATTCAATTGGATGATCAAGGGTAGATATTTAAGTGTAAGAAAATTAAGGGCTGGGGGGCATTCTTGGAAAACCCACAATTGTTGACTTTTTTCATAAAAAAGATCAAACATAACAATTAATTGTGCTGTTTTACTATAAAACAACACCAAAACAACACGGTTAATTGTGTAACTTGCTCTTCTTAGCTAATCAAGCACAAACAAAATCAACACAACAAAACTAGTATATCAAACCAGCACAAAACAAACCAACACAAAACAACATTTTGATGCATAAGCTTTTTGTTGCCTACCACTGAACCGTTTTGTTAGTGTATGGATGCTTTAAATTGTTATTTTTAAAGAATACTACTAAATTAGTAACATAATAATTGACTAGAAGTAGCACAGATTAAAGAAGCCAGCATATTTACGTAAATTGTGTTGTTTTACCAGAAACCAGCAAATTTTTAATGTGCTAAATTGTGTTGTTTTTACCAGAAACAGCACATTTACGTAAAGTAGCACAATTTCATTAAGTGTTGATTTTGTTTTTACAAAAAAATATAGAAATATTATACTCAAATTAAAGATAAAAAACGCTCGATTTTATGGTGTAATTTTTAAAAAAAAATAATGTCCTATGAAAAAGTTACGAACGTTTAAAAAAAGTGGGGAAAGTTGAAAAAAGTCAACAAAAGTGGCTATTACTTGAATACCCTTCCACCCCTTATTTTTCCTACACTTAAATCTCTATACTTGATTTTCCAATTGAATGAATAAGATTGCTTCTAAGGCTTCTTAGCCAAATTACACTTCTTATTTGAACCTATATATATATATATATATATATATATATACATATATATATATACATATATATATATATATATAAAGCATTGGTTTGCAAAGGAGGACTGCTCCCCATCCATCTTTGCATCCATCAACTTCTATAATAATATAATCTGTTATAAGGGGTAATTCTAAAGGTTTAATTTCTTTAACCTTTTCTTTAATCTTTTTTATCAAAATTATATCTTCATTATTAAAATGTCTTTGGCCATTTATGATTTGGCATTTTAGAAGAAAAATGTAAAGAAGTAGCTTTACAAGAACAGCTAAAACGAAATGCATTTGCATTTTGTAAAACAGCTATATACACTCCACAAGCCTACGGATATTACGATAAAAATAAGAAAAAGTACTACCTACAATAAAGAATACAAACCGTATAAAAAATACCAAAACAGATATGTTAAAAAACCTTACACTAGAACATGTAAATGTTTTATATGCGGAGATACAGAACATTTGGCCAATAGATGTCCAAATAGGAATAAAAATATGGAAAGAAGTAATTTGATAGAACAAATTAATGACTATGAGATAGAAGCCTTAGACACAGATCATACAGACAACGAATCCATATACAATATATATAAGGAAGAAAATGAGCCAATAGCAAAAATCTCATACACATATACAAATCCAGAAGAATGTAACCATGACTGGAAACACAAAAAGGGTAATAATCACATTAAATGTTCCATTTGTGAATACTACCCAAGTATAGAAAAAAGATCTCAATGCAATATATATTTTAGAGAAATCTGTCATATTTGCATTAAAGATATCTATAACATAGAACCACCAAGTACAAGTCAAAATATAAATAAAAACGCTAGCGAATACGAAGAAAAAATAGAAAAACTAGAGTTAGCTATAGAATTAAATAAATTAAAAATAGAGCTTATAAAAGACAGGGTAACCAGACTTGAAGATTATATAGAAAAGAAAAAAGAGAAACAAATTCCAGAATTAAATAACATGGCGACACTTGAAGAACTAGACCCAATAATACAAACTGAAGATGACAATACATTTATACAAACCAGTGGGTCAATAAATATGATAAACATACAATGTAGACTGTGGCTTGACGCCAATACACCTATAGATTTAACAGCCCTAGTAGATACAGGAGCAACAAAGAGTGTAATTTCACATAGCTTAACTCATGAAAAATTTCATAAACCACTCACATATAAACTTATGACAAGAACCATAGAAAATAGACTAATAGACATAACACATTACTTAGAACCCGTAGGAATTCAATTCTTAGATTTTGCAGGAAATTACAGTATAAAATATGAAATACCCCAAATAAACATTAATCCTCAACATATATTAAAATAGAAATTTATTGTTTACGGATTCTTTTTGTAGGCTGAATCCTAAGTTTATAATTAAGTCTGTGATACTATTAAGGTGTGTATTATCTGTGTGAAGACTATGTGTATGTAATTCTTTAAATCTACAAATATGATTATAATAACTATTAGATATATTTTTATGATCGCTTTTATCAGAAAATTCTAAGTTTAAAAACTCAAGTTTTTTGAAAGTTGTTCTAGTCGGTTCAATAATTTTTTGATTAAAATTCTGATTTCTCCTTGAAAACGCCTCGTCTCTTTAGTTTTCTTAAAATATTTTCTTATATCCCAAAATTTTTTAGTATAATTTACAATAATATTGACCTAAGTAAATCTTTTAAAACATACGAAGTGTAAAAAACTATGATATCTTTATCTAGTTTTAGTTTCAAAGCAAATTATTTCCTTAATCTTCACCTAAGAGAGTTTCCATATAAATAGGACTTACACCAATTGCCTGAAATGGACTTGTCTTAGTCTTTTAGATATTAGAAAAACCTTTGCTCTGATACCAATTAAGATTGGGGTACCAGAGTTAGTCTTAGTCTTTTGGTATGGTTTATGGGCCTGTTTATTTATAAGTTCGTTGCTCTCTTATGTAATCTAGGTTATCTGTAAATTTTTTAATTTCTTCGGTTTGTTTTGTTATTAAATATGTAATTTTTTCTAATAGAAATTTATTGTTTACGGATTCTTTTTGTAGGCTGAATCCTAAGTTTATAATTAAGTCTGTGATACTATTAAGGTGTGTATTATCTGTGTGAAGACTATGTGTATGTAATTCTTTAAATCTACAAATATGATTATAATAACTATTAGATATATTTTTATGATCGCTTTTATCAGAAAATTCTAAGTTTAAAAACTCAAGTTTTTTGAAAGTTGTTCTAGTCGGTTCAATAATTTTTTGATTAAAATTCTGATTTCTCCTTGAAAACGCCTCGTCTCTTTAGTTTTCTTAAAATATTTTCTTATATCCCAAAATTTTTTAGTATAATTTACAATAATATTGACCTAAGTAAATCTTTTAAAACATACGAAGTGTAAAAACTATGATATCTTTATCTAGTTTTAGTTTCAAAGCAAATTATTTCCCTAATCTTCACCTAAGAGAGTTTCCATATAAATAGGACTTACACCAATTGCCCGAAATGGACTTGTCTTAGTCTTTTAGATATTAGAAAAACCTTTGCTCTGATACCAATTAAGATTGGGTACCAGAGTTAGTCTTAGTCTTTTGGTATGGTTTATGGGCCTGTTTATTTATAAGTTCGTTGCTCTCTTATGTAATCTAGGTTATGTGTAAATTTTTTAATTTCTTCGGTTTGTTTTGTTATTAAATATGTAATTTTTTCTAATAGAAATTTATTGTTTACGGATTCTTTTTGTAGGCTGAATCCTAAGTTTATAATTAAGTCTGTGATACTATTAAGGTGTGTATTATCTGTGTGAAGACTATGTGTATGTAATTCTTTAAATCTACAAATATGATTATAATAACTATTAGATATATTTTTATGATCGCTTTTATCAGAAAATTCTAAGTTTAAAAAACTCAAGTTTTTTGAAAGTTGTTCTAGTCGGTTCAATAATTTTTTGATTAAAATTCTGATTTCTCCTTGAAAACGCCTTGTCTCTTTAGTTTTCTTAAAATATTTTCTTATATCTCAAAAAATATTTAGTATAATTTACAATAATATTGACCTAAGTAAATCTTTTAAAACATACGAAGCGTAAAAACTATGATATCTTTATTTAGTTTTAGTTTCAAAGCAAATTATTTCCCTAATCTTCACCTAAGAGAGTTTCCATATAAATAGGACTTACACCAATTGCCTGAAATGGACTTGTCTTAGTCTTTTAGATATTAGAAAAGCCTTTGCTCTTATACCAATTAAGATTGGGTAAGAGTTTTTCACACAATTAATTTACATAAGTTTTATCAATAGAATTTCATAATAAAAAGTTTCATTAGTACGTGGCGTTGTGTTTACATTTAGCATACCTGTTTGGTATAGTGTTCTTGGATTTAGTATATCTAGTTGATGTTGATTATATAAATTTATATTTTTATCTAAGTCGATTTCCTCTTCCAATTGTATTGTTTGTTGTGTGCTTCTGGAAGATGATCCTTTTCTTAACATTCTATTTAAAAATGTGTCTGAAGAAATAATATCTTTTATATTACTAGTAGATTTTCTGGATCCTTGGATGATTTGTTTATTCATCTCTAGGTTTCCAATGTCTATAGGGTTTAGGATTTTCACTTATATGTGTCTTACTTAGTTTATTTATAAGTTCGTTGATTTCAGTAGGGTTTCCTACTTCTATATGTTTATTTTTAGTATTATTTCTTCAAATACTTGTTGTAAATGTTTTTCATGTTCTTGAACTGTTTCACTGGCTACTAGTATATCGTCAATATAAACTAGGCAAAATTTGTATTTGAGAAATATACTGTCCATAAATCTTTGAAAAATTGAAGGAGCGTTCTTTAGTCCGAAGCTAAGAACATTCCATTCATATAGGCCTTCAGAACATGTGAAGGTTGTCCATTTTTTAAAATCTTCTTCTAAATGTAATTGATTATAACCTGATTTTAAATCAAACTTGGAAAACACTTTATTCTTTTGTATTAACTGAATTAATAAATGGGAAACGGTCTTGCCAACCTCGCCACAAAATTACCAGGAGACTTAGAAAAAAATATACACGAAGCCTGGAAATTACAATATGGAGATATACAGAACCTAGGGATAGGACCTAGAATAACCTTTACATTTGGCATTTTAGAAGAAAAATGTAAAGAAGTAGCTTTACAAGAACAGCTAAAACGAAATGCATTTGCATTTTGTAAAACAGCTATATACACTCCACAAGCCTACGAATATTACGATAAAAATAAGAAAAAAGAAAATTAGAAAAAGTACTACCTACAATAAAGAATACAAACCGTATAAAAAAAAACCAAAACAGATATGTTAAAAAACCTCACACTAGAACATGTAAATGTTTTATATGCGGAGATACAGAACATTTGGCCAATAGATGTCCAAATAGGAATAAAAATATGGAAAGAAGTAATTTGATAGAACAAATTAATGACTATGAGATAGAAGCCTTAGACACAGATCATACAGACAACGAATCCATATACAGTATATATAGTGAAGGAAATGAGCCAATAGCAAAAATCTCATACACATATACAAATCCAGAAGAATGTAACCATGACTGGAAACACAGAAAGGGTAATAATCACATTAAATGTTACATTTGTGAATACTACCCAAGTATAGAAAAAAGATCTCAATGCAATATATGTTTTAGAGAAATCTGTCATATTTGCATTAAAGATATCTATAACATAGAACCACCAAGTACAAGTCAAAATATAAATAAAAACGCTAGCGAATACGAAGAAAAAATAGAAAAACTAGAGTTAGCTATAGAATTAAATAAATTAAAAATAGAGCTTATAAAAGACAGGGTAACCAGACTTGAAGATTATATAGAAAAGAAAAAAGAGAAACAAATTCCAGAATTAAATAACATGGCGACACTTGAAGAACTAGACCCAATAATACAAACTGAAGATGACAATACATTTATACAAACCAGTGGGTCAATAAATATGATAAACATACAATGTAGACTGTGGCTTGACGCCAATACACCTATAGATTTAACAGCCCTAGTAGATACAGGAGCAACAAAGAGTGTAATTTCACATAGCTTAACTCATGAAAAATTTCATAAACCACTCACATATAAACTTATGACAAGAACCGTAGAAAATAGACTAATAGACATAACACATTACTTAGAACCCGCAAGAATTCAATTCCTAGATTTTGTAGGAAATTACAGTATAAAATATGAAATACCCCAAATAAACATTAATCCTCAACATATAAAATCCAGAGATTTTGTCTTAGGACTAAATTTTATACTAGGATTAAACGGAGCTATCACTATAACTAGAAATTTTATAACAATTAGTAAACAGATTTATAGCTTCCCAACACTTAGATATAAAAGCATGAAAGATATTGCTAATAAAAAGGGAGAAAATGGTAGTTTAGAATTCTTAAATAAAAATAGAAAAAACATTGCAGAAAAGGGTCTTGCCAACCTCGCCACAAAATTACCAGGAGACTTAGGAAAAAATATACACGAAGCCTGGAAATTACAATATGGAGATATACAGAACCTAGGGATAGGACCTAGAATAACCTTTACATTTGGCATTTTAGAAGAAAAATGTAAAGAAGTAGCTTTACAAGAACAGCTAAAACGAAATGCATTTGCATTTTGTAAAACAGCTATATACACTCCACAAGCCTACGGATATTACGATAAAAATAAGAAAAAGAAAATTAGAAAAAGTACTACCTACAATAAAGAATACAAACCTTTTCTCCCTTTTAGAAAAAGTACTACCTACAATAAATTAGAAAAAATAGGACCTAAAACGAAATGCCTCATTTTCTGCAATTTTTTTTCTATTTTTATTTAAGAATTCTAAACTACCCTTTTCTCCCTTTTTATTAGCAATATCTTTCATGCTTTTATATCTAAGTGTTGGGAAGCTATAAATCTGTTTACTAATTGTTATAAAATTTCTAGTTATAGTGATAGCTTCGTTTAATCCTAGTATAAAATTTAGTCCTAAGACAAAATCTCTGGATTTTATATGTTGAGGATTAATGTTTATTTGGAGTATTTCATATTTTATACTGTAATTTCCTGCAAAATCTAGGAATTGAATTCCTGCGGGTTCTAAGTAATGTGTTATGTCTATTAGTCTATTTTCTACGGTTCTTGTCATAAGTTTATATGTGAGTGGTTTATGAAATTTTTCATTAGTTAAGCTATGTGAAATTACACTCTTTGTTGCTCCTGTATCTACTAGGGCTGTTAAATCTATAGGTGTATTGGCGTTAAGCCACAGTCTACATTGTATGTTTATCATATTTATTGACCCACTAGTTTGTATAAATGTATTGTCATCTTCAGTTTGTATTATTGGGTCTAGTTCTTCAAGTGTCGCCATGTTATTTAATTCTGGAATTTGTTTCTCTTTTTTCTTTTCTATATAATCTTCAAGTCTGGTTACCCTGTCTTTTATAAGCTCTATTTTTAATTTATTTAATTCTATAGCTAACTCTAGTTTTTCTATTTTTTCTTCGTATTCGCTAGCGTTTTTATTTATATTTTGACTTGTACTTGGTGGTTCTATGTTATAGATATCTTTAATGCAAATATGACAGATTTCTCTAAAACATATATTGCATTGAGATCTTTTTTCTATATTTGGGTAGTATTCACAAATGTAACATTTAATGTGATTATTACCCTTTCTGTGTTTCTAGTCATGGTTACATTCTTCTGGATTTGTATATGTGTATGAGATTTTTGCTATTGGCTCATTTTCTTCACTATATATACTGTATATGGATTCGTTGTCTGTATGATCTGTGTCTAAGGCTTCTATCTCATAGTCATTAATTTGTTCTATCAAATTACTTCTTTCCATATTTTTATTCCTATTTGGACATCTATTGGCCAAATGTTCTGTATCTCCGCATATAAAACATTTACATGTTCTAGTGTGAGGTTTTTTAACATATATGTTTTGATATTTTTTATACGGTTTGTATTCTTTATTGTAGGTAGTACTTTTTCTAATTTTCTTTTTCTAAGAGACGAGGCGTTTTCAAGGAGAAATCAGAATTTTAATCAAAAAATTATTGAACCGACTAGAACAACTTTCAAAAAACTTGAGTTTTTAAACTTAGAATTTTATGATAAAAGCGATCATAAAAATATATCTAATAGTTATTATAATCATATTTGTAGATTTAAAGAATTACATACACATAGTCTTCACACAGATAATACACACCTTAATAGTATCACAGACTTAATTATAAACTTAGGATTCAGCCTACAAAAAGAATCCGTAAACAATAAATTTCTATTAGAAAAAATTACATATTTAATAACAAAACAAACTGTGACATTCCGAATTTTATTACGCTTTTGTAATACAAATTATGTAATCATCGTTCCATTTAATGAAATGCAAATGTTTTTATTTAATTTTGTACAAAATATATATATATATTTTATTTTATAAATATAATTAAAATTTTATAAGTTTTAAACTTATATAAAATTTTATATAAAAATCTATATTTAAAAAAGTTACATATTTAATAAAATAACATATTTTAATAAGGTTAGTAACTTTTATTAAAATTATTATTTAAATAATAATAAAATAAGTTTATAAAAATATTTTTAAGTTTATTTAATTTAAAAGAAATTGAATTGATTTATTTAAATAAAAGTGCAGGGTTCATTTTGTAATTAACTAAACTAGAAGGTTTTTAAACTAAAATCATTGAGGGGCTGTTTCTGGTCAAATGAAACCACAGGGATTCATCCGGTATTTAATTTAAGGGCTATTCTGTAACAAACCAAACTCCAGGGACTAAATCTGCCAAAGTCGAATTCGCAATTCCGGTCGCCCCTTTCCCCTTGTCCGGCGGTCCAAGCGAATTTCCGGCGACCCGCTCGACAAGCCTGTCCCCTGCACCTCCACACCCGACAAAAGCCTCCCCGACTTCGTCTCCCCCACGCGAACTAGACCCCTCGACCAATTGGTCTCCCCACCACACGGACTGTCTGATCCTGTTGGTGGCCGAGAACCCACGCCCGAATTCAGGCCCGACAGGCCACCTCCACGCCTGTCGATGGTCTGGTTAGCTTCGTCTCGTCCAGACGAATGTTCAGGCATGCTCAATTGCTTGCCTTATTATCAGGTTTAGGCTCGACTATAAATAGCCATTAACGAACCTGTTCGAACTCGATGCCCCTCTTACACCCACTCTCACCCCAAATTGAAGGCACCATTGCATTCGTCGACTCTGAGTGAAGCTTGGACCAGGATATCAAGGCCTGATTCCACCCCGAAGTCTGATTCCCGTTTTGGACATTTCGATTCAAAAGTCTCTGCCGACCAAGCCCTTCGCGACTGGGTTCGAGCCTCGATTCGATTCCTGTACCTTCTGTTATCATCAGGTAACCTCCCCAAATCGAAATCACAGCAATAAACCGTTGATTACCGGGCAAACCAATGTCCTCGGACACGGTTTGCCGGTTGCCGAGGACCAGCGACCAGGGTCGCGTTTGTGTATATCAATTAAATGACACACACATAACCAGCGATGGGCAGTAGCCCGGCTGGTTATGCGTGTGTGGGTTTGTGTCAAAGGTCGCGGGTTCGATCCCGGTTAGCCTACGGCCAAATTTTTTTTATTTATTTTTAATTCTGTTTTCATTTATTTATTTTATTTAATTATCCTAATACTCTTTTTATGCAATAAATACTAAAACGAGTCGGTTTACTCGTTCGTTTATTTTAAAATCAATTTAAACTATATTTTTATAAACCATCCCATTTATTTTATATATATATAAACTTATTAAAATACATTATAATATATATAAAATATCACATACTTTTATAAATCTTACAATATTTATATAAACTTAATTAATTACATTTTTAGACATAAAATATCCTATATTTTTATAAATCTTGTAATATTTTTATAAACTTACTTAATTACATTTTTAGATATAAAATGTCCATATTTATATAAATCTTGAAATATCTTTATAAACTCACTTAATTACATTTTTAAATATAAAATGTTCTATATCTTTTTATAAATCTTGTAACATTTTATAAACTTATTAAAATACATATAATATATAAAATGTCTCATTATTTTTATATGAACCTAGCATTATATTTTTTTTTATTTTATGAACTTGTTTAAATAAATAAAGACTTTTCTTTTGTTATTATTATATAAATACATTGAATATAATAATACTTGTTTAAAACAATATATATATATATCCTTATAAGTTAAAGTTTTACAAAAAAACCCATTATCATTCTATTTCTATACTTTATACAAATAAATATTAAAGAAAATTATATTAGAGCCTATATACATTTAAATACAAATACACACCTATACGCATACAATAATACCCATTTGTCTACATAGGGTATCAACGTGCTTAGGCTTCCGCATACTTATCACCTACACGCGTGGAAAATACCCGCTTGCAAGGTGAGTTACATAGCCCCTATTTCACATTTTTATAAGTTTTGGGGTGAAACATTATACATGCTACTCACACTGTTTATACGTGTTATACATGAGACTATATGCTTATTCTTTGGATGTACATACATTTAAACACAAGACAACCAACTGTAATATTGATAGATCTATTGTGCCTGACCAGCCCACCCGGTTAGGGTGTTTATTACTGCATACTCGGATATAACCGCGTGTTATATTCAAACATACCGGATATAGTGGGTAACTATATTCAAGCATACCGGACTTAGCTGTTGTGCTATGTTCAAGCGCGTCAAACTCGGTTTGAATTGTGATTAAATAAATGTTACATCATATGCTATGTTTAACAATATAAACAATGAGTTGCAAAACGATTTACAACCACTATTTACAGGGAATACTAAACCTATGTACTCACCAACTTTTTAGTTGACACTTGATTTAAATAATGTTTCAGGTTTGGATATGTGACTGCTTGCCGAAGATCTCTCCACTTAGGAACTATGGACCTAGTTAAATAAATTAATGTTTTGAACTAGACTAGGTTATTTGAAATGTATTGTATTTGGAACTTGTTGTCTTTAAATTAAATGAATGAATTATGCAACCTTTAGTTATCATGTGCTTTTGAACAATCATCACATTGTCCGCCTCGATGATTCCGCCATCGGTCGGGGTGTGACAGATTGGTATCAGAGCCATGGTTATAGGGAATTAGGTTATTAGACACAATGACCTAGACTATAACCCTAGGACTCCCTTTTATGTGTTATGTGCTAAATGATTAATTGCTATGTGAATTATTTGTAGTTAGGTATTATTTGAATTTTCCCAAGTTTGGTACATGAGACTTATACACATACATACAAGACTTTGATACATGATACATACTTTACATACACATTTGATCAACACACTTATGCAAACAAATACACTACAAATCCTTGTCCATACTCTCTCCTCATCCATATAAATTGCAACATTTCTACACATTTTATACACATAAACTCTCAATTCTACTAGAATCTTAAAATCTCGTCAACGACTTAATTTCTTGAAACCAGTAAAGGACACATGCAATCTGGAAGGGTGACACCTGTACATTGGGTTTTCTGTCTAGGAAAGCATTTCGTATAAATCCAAATAAACGGACCCGTATGCTTTCCTGGGAATTCCTGACGTGAGTGTTTACCTATAGGCTAAAGCATGTCTCTTTGAAAGTTTTGAGGAATTATTTAACGTTGATAAGTCAATGTATTCGCAAGGATACGATCCGAACTTAAACTCAAAATCTGGGGACATTATAGCAAAATAGGAAAAACTAGACGAACATGCAAAACAAATCATTATTACGGGTGCACACGTAATAATAATTTGTGGTGCATGCAAGTCCCGGCAAATTTCTATTATGCAAATAATGATCTATAACATCATGTCCTACCCGGAAAGGATGACTTAGTTTCCCCTATCAACTTAGAATAAATACACACGCACTAGCACGCGTCATGATAAATCTCATATTTCTGCTTACATTATTTCCCGCTATAACTCGTATTTATCCGTCTTATCTAAAATATCCTTGTCTTTTCTTATGATGTTAGAATGCCTCCTCGACGTGCAAACTCTAGCACTTCCAACCCGGATCTTGCTACTCTTCTTGCCCAGCTAGTAGGGCAAATGACTCAAGCAAATAACAACAGTGACGGGTCTCACAACATCCAAGGGAACGGTGGTACCAACCCGCCTCATTGCACGTTTAAGCACTTTAACTCGTGCAATCCTACTAAATTCTTCGGAACTGAAGGTGCTACCGGCCTACTTCAATGGTTTGAAAGCATGGAAAGCACGTTCCTAAACAGTGACTGTCCCGATAATCTTCGGGTTCGCTATGCCACAAGTGTACTTCAAAAGAGAGCCCTCACCTGGTGGAACAGTGAGAAACGCACTCGTGGTGCTGAGGTTGCTACATCCTTATCATGGGATGATCTGAAAAAGGCCATGACTGATGAATTCTGTCCTCGGAATGAAATGAGGAAGCTCGAGGCTGAATTTTGGGATCTTGCCCAAGACAGCGGGGATAATCTGGCTTACACCACTCGGTTCCAAGAACTAAGTCTTTTAGTGCCTCACATGATCACTCCCCTTGCTCGGGGAATTGAAAAGTACATAGGCGGCCTGCCTATGCAAATTCAAGATGCTGTGCTAGGAAGCAATCCTCCTACTCTTGAAGCTGCTATCCGTCTATCTGCTACACTATCCGACAACCATGTCAAAGCCGGAACCTTAACAAGAAAGGGTTCCAAGAAGGTTGTCTCCACTCTTGCAGCTGTCAAAGATATAAAACCCGAGTCTTCTAACCGCAACAAGAAACGAAAGGGTCGAAACTTTGCAGCCGTAATTCCCGCTGTACCTACTAATCAAGTGGCCCCTTTGGGTCAAAACCCGAAAATTTATCAGGGCCCGAATCCCCAATGCCAGACCTGCAAGTACCATCATCCTGCCAACTTACCATGCCGATTGTGTTCGAGCTGCGGAAAATATGGACACGTGGTCACTACTTGCCGTACCCGTCCTCCCGTCCATCAAGCTGCTCCAGCCATCCGTCGCAACTATCCGGCACTTCCCAATGGTAGGGCATGTTACGAGTGTGGAGACCCAGACCACTTCCGTGACCGATGCCCAAAACTTCATCGTCAAGGTGGTCCCCAAGGACGAGCGTTTAACATAAACGCTAATGAGGCACAAGCAAACAATGACGTGATAAACGGTACGTTTCTCGTAAACAATCATTATGCATCCATTTTATTTGATACCGGTGCCGATAGGAGTTTCGTGTCTCTTACCTTTGAATCTCAACTTGCTAAACAAAGAACGAAACTTGACAATCCTTATTCCGTGGAGATAGCAAACGGGAAATCTATTGCTATAAACTCTGTTATCCGCAACTGCGATCTCGAGCTTAATAATCATGAATTCTCTGTTGATCTCCTTCCAATGCAATTGGGAAGCTTTGATATTATAATTGGCATGGACTGGTTATCCAAGCACCATGCCGAGGTTATTTGCTATGAAAAATGCATTCGTATACCTCTCCCTTCGGGTGACACGTTAGTTATTTTCGGTGAAAAACCGTGTCGTGGTCTTCAAATCATGTCTTGCACATTGGCACAAAAGTACTTGCGGAAAAAGTACGTTGCATTCTTGGCCCACATAGTTGACACGAAAGACAAGGGTAAGAAATTGCAAGACATTCCAATCATCCGAGATTTTCCCGAGGTATTCCCCGAGGATTTACCTGGTCTTCCTCCCACTAGACAAGTGGAGTTTCGTATCGACCTTGTGCCCGGGGCAACTCCCGTGGCAAAGGCCCCCTATCGTCTTGCACCTTCCGAAATGCAAGAACTCGCAAGTCAATTACAAGAACTCTCATCCAAAGGATTCATCCGCCCGAGCCATTCACCTTGGGGTGCTCCCGTGCTGTTCGTAAAGAAAAAGGATGGATCGTTTCGAATGTGCATTGATTATCGTGAACTCAACAAGCTTACAATAAAGAACCGTTATCCTTTACCCCGTATTGACGATCTTTTCGATCAACTTCAAGGTTCAACATGTTTCTCCAAGATTGACCTTCGTTCCGGATACCATCAACTTCGTGTTCTCGATGAAGACATTCCAAAGACGGCCTTTCGAACTAGATATGGTCACTACGAGTTCATGGTCATGCCATTCGGTTTGACTAATGCACCTGCGGTCTTCATGGACCTCATGAACCGTGTGTGCAAACCTTATTTGGACAAGTTCGTGATCGTTTTCATTGACGACATTCTCATCTATTCTAAAACGAAAGCAGAGCATGAACAACATCTTCGTTTGATCCTGGAACTCTTGAAGAAAGAACAACTATACGCCAAGTTCTCTAAGTGTGAATTCTGGCTAAAGGAAGTTCAATTTTTGGGACACATAGTCAACGATAAGGGAATTCATGTGGACCCGGCAAAAATCGAAGCGGTAAAGAATTGGAGTACTCCTAAGACTCCTACCGAGATTCGTTCCTTCCTTGGACTAGCAGGTTACTACCGTCGCTTCATCTCAAATTTCTCCAAGATTGCGGTTCCACTCACTGCCTTGACTCATAAAGGTAAATCTTACGAGTGGGGACCCAAGCAAGAGGAAGCTTTTCAAACTCTCAAGCACAAGCTCTGCAATGCTCCTATACTAACTCTTCCTAGTGGTAATGACGACTTTGTCGTTTATTGTGATGCATCCAACCAAGGTCTTGGTTGTGCTCTAATGCAACGTGGCCAAGTAATTGCATACGCATCACGTCAACTCAAAATCCATGAGAAGAACTATACGACCCATGATCTCGAGCTTGGTGCTGTCGTTTTCGCCTTGAAAATTTGGAGACACTATCTTTATGGTACCAAATGCGTGGTTTTCACCGACCACAAAAGTCTCCAACATATTTTCAATCAAAAAGAGCTTAATATGAGGCAACGACGATGGGTTGAACTTCTAAACGACTACGACTGCGAGATCCGCTACCACCCCGGCAAAGCAAACGTTGTAGCCGACGCCTTGAGTCGTAAAGAACATATCATGCTTCATAGTGCTTATATTCATAACGATATCCAAGCCCGTATTCTCAAAGCACAACACACCTCGGTTACCGAGGGAAACATGTATCAAGAAATGGCATGTGGTGTAGAACTCTTGTTAGAAACCAAAGCCAACGGCCTATTGTACTACTTGGACCGTATCTGGGTTCCCGATCGCGACGATCTCCGTATATTTTTGATGAACGAGTCCCACAAAACTCGATATTCGGTGCATCCCGGAGCTGATAAGATGTACATGGGTCTCCGTCAGCAATATTGGTGGCCCGGCATGAAAAAGGATATTGCCCTTTTCGTGGCAAAATGCCTAACTTGTTCTAAAGTGAAGGCCGAACACCAAAAGCCTTCCGGACTCCTCGAACAACCTGAAATTCCCGTGTGGAAGTGGGAGAACCTTGCTATGGACTTTATCACCAAACTTCCACGCACTTCTAGTGGACACGATAGTATTTGGGTTATTATCGACCGACTTACAAAGTCTGCTCATTTCTTGCCTATTCGTGAGGACTATCGAGTCGAGAAATTGGCTCGGATCTACATTGATGAAATCGTAAGTCGTCACGGGATCCCTTTGAACATCATCTCCGATCGTGATTCGCGTTTTACTTCCCGATTTTGGCAATCATTGCAATCAGCACTTGGTACTCGTTTGGATCTAAGTACGGCTTACCATCCTCAAACTGATGGGCAAACCGAACGAACAATCCAAACTCTCGAGGATATGCTTAGAGCTTGTGTTGTTGACTTTGGTGGCAATTGGAATTCTCACCTACCACTGATCGAATTTTCCTACAACAACAGCTATCACACAAGTATTAACATGGCACCGTTTGAAGCTCTTTATGGACGAAAATGTCGTTCACCGATTTGTTGGAACGAAATTGGTGAAGCACAAATCACCGGTCCCGAGCTTATCCAAGAAACCACCGATAAAATTTTTCTTATTCGTGACAACATTCGAGTGGCAAGGAGTCGGCAAAAGAGCTATGCCGATAAAAGACGGAAACCCTTGGAATTTCAAGTTGGGGATATGGTTCTCCTAAAGGTATCACCTTGGAAGGGCGTAGTCCGATTTGGAAAGAAAGGAAAACTTGCACCTCGATATGTGGGTCCCTTCAAGATACTCGAAAGGGTAGGAAAAGTGGCCTACAAACTCGATCTTCCTTCAGAACTCATCAACGTTCATCCGACTTTCCATGTATCTAATTTGAAAAAGTGTCTAGCCGACGAGAATCTCCACATCCCTCTTGATGAAGTGCGTATTGACGAGAGGATGCACTTTGTTGAGAAACCCGTGGAAATCATGGACCGAGAAGTCAAGAAACTCAAGCGTAGGCGCATCCCCATTGTCAAGGTCCGTTGGGAGTCTAAACGTGGACCCGAGTTCACTTGGGAACGTGAAAACCACATGAAGACCAAGTATCCGCATCTCTTTTCATAGCCTCCATTAGTTGAATTTCGGGGCGAAATTCCTTTAACTTGGGGAGACTGTGACATTCCGAATTTTATTACGCTTTTGTAATACAAATTATGTAATCATCGTTCCATTTAATGAAATGCAAATGTTTTTATTTAATTTTGTACAAAATATATATATATATTTTATTTTATAAATATAATTAAAATTTTATAAGTTTTAAACTTATATAAAATTTTATATAAAAATCTATATTTAAAAAAGTTACATATTTAATAAAATAACATATTTTAATAAGGTTAGTAACTTTTATTAAAATTATTATTTAAATAATAATAAAATAAGTTTATAAAAATATTTTTAAGTTTATTTAATTTAAAAGAAATTGAATTGATTTATTTAAATAAAAGTGCAGGGTTCATTTTGTAATTAACTAAACTAGAAGGTTTTTAAACTAAAATCGTTGAGGGGCTGTTTCTGGTCAAATGAAACCACAGGGATTCATCCGGTATTTAATTTAAGGGCTATTCTGTAACAAACCAAACTCCAGGGACTAAATCTGCCAAAGTCGAATTCGCAATTCCGGTCGCCCCTTTCCCCTTGTCCGGCGGTCCAAGCGAATTTCCGGCGACCCGCTCGACAAGCCTGTCCCCTGCACCTCCACACCCGACAAAAGCCTCCCCGACTTCGTCTCCCCCACGCGAACTAGACCCCTCGACCAATTGGTCTCCCCACCACACGGACTGTCTGATCCTGTTGGTGGCCGAGAACCCACGCCCGAATTCAGGCCCGACAGGCCACCTCCACGCCTGTCGATGGTCTGGTTAGCTTCGTCTCGTCCAGACGAATGTTCAGGCATGCTCAATTGCTTGCCTTATTATCAGGTTTAGGCTCGACTATAAATAGCCATTAACGAACCTGTTCGAACTCGATGCCCCTCTTACACCCACTCTCACCCCAAATTGAAGGCACCATTGCATTCGTCGACTCTGAGTGAAGCTTGGACCAGGATATCAAGGCCTGATTCCACCCCGAAGTCTGATTCCCGTTTTGGACATTTCGATTCAAAAGTCTCTGCCGACCAAGCCCTTCGCGACTGGGTTCGAGCCTCGATTCGATTCCTGTACCTTCTGTTATCATCAGGTAACCTCCCCAAATCGAAATCACAGCAATAAACCGTTGATTACCGGGCAAACCAATGTCCTCGGACACGGTTTGCCGGTTGCCGAGGACCAGCGACCAGGGTCGCGTTTGTGTATATCAATTAAATGACACACACATAACCAGCGATGGGCAGTAGCCCGGCTGGTTATGCGTGTGTGGGTTTGTGTCAAAGGTCGCGGGTTCGATCCCGGTTAGCCTACGGCCAAATTTTTTTTATTTATTTTTAATTCTGTTTTCATTTATTTATTTTATTTAATTATCCTAATACTCTTTTTATGCAATAAATACTAAAACGAGTCGGTTTACTCGTTCGTTTATTTTAAAATCAATTTAAACTATATTTTTATAAACCATCCCATTTATTTTATATATATATAAACTTATTAAAATACATTATAATATATATAAAATATCACATACTTTTATAAATCTTACAATATTTATATAAACTTAATTAATTACATTTTTAGACATAAAATATCCTATATTTTTATAAATCTTGTAATATTTTTATAAACTTACTTAATTACATTTTTAGATATAAAATGTCCATATTTATATAAATCTTGAAATATCTTTATAAACTCACTTAATTACATTTTTAAATATAAAATGTTCTATATCTTTTTATAAATCTTGTAACATTTTATAAACTTATTAAAATACATATAATATATAAAATGTCTCATTATTTTTATATGAACCTAGCATTATATTTTTTTTTATTTTATGAACTTGTTTAAATAAATAAAGACTTTTCTTTTGTTATTATTATATAAATACATTGAATATAATAATACTTGTTTAAAACAATATATATATATATCCTTATAAGTTAAAGTTTTACAAAAAAACCCATTATCATTCTATTTCTATACTTTATACAAATAAATATTAAAGAAAATTATATTAGAGCCTATATACATTTAAATACAAATACACACCTATACGCATACAATAATACCCATTTGTCTACATAGGGTATCAACGTGCTTAGGCTTCCGCATACTTATCACCTACACGCGTGGAAAATACCCGCTTGCAAGGTGAGTTACATAGCCCCTATTTCACATTTTTATAAGTTTTGGGGTGAAACATTATACATGCTACTCACACTGTTTATACGTGTTATACATGAGACTATATGCTTATTCTTTGGATGTACATACATTTAAACACAAGACAACCAACTGTAATATTGATAGATCTATTGTGCCTGACCAGCCCACCCGGTTAGGGTGTTTATTACTGCATACTCGGATATAACCGCGTGTTATATTCAAACATACCGGATATAGTGGGTAACTATATTCAAGCATACCGGACTTAGCTGTTGTGCTATGTTCAAGCGCGTCAAACTCGGTTTGAATTGTGATTAAATAAATGTTACATCATATGCTATGTTTAACAATATAAACAATGAGTTGCAAAACGATTTACAACCACTATTTACAGGGAATACTAAACCTATGTACTCACCAACTTTTTAGTTGACACTTGATTTAAATAATGTTTCAGGTTTGGATATGTGACTGCTTGCCGAAGATCTCTCCACTTAGGAACTATGGACCTAGTTAAATAAATTAATGTTTTGAACTAGACTAGGTTATTTGAAATGTATTGTATTTGGAACTTGTTGTCTTTAAATTAAATGAATGAATTATGCAACCTTTAGTTATCATGTGCTTTTGAACAATCATCACATTGTCCGCCTCGATGATTCCGCCATCGGTCGGGGTGTGACACAAACCGAAGAAATAAAAAAATTTACAGATAACCTAGATTACATAAGAGAGCAAAATAATCAAATATTAATAACAAAACAAACCGAAGAAATTAAAAAATTTACAGATAACCTAAATTACATAAGAGAGCAAAATAATCAAATATTACTAGAAATAAAAAAATACTAAAAATAAACATATAGAAGTAGGAAACCCTACTGAAATCAACGAACTTATAAATAAACTAAGTAAGACACATATAAGTGAAAAACCTAAACCCTATAGACATTGGAAACCTAGAGATATATATATATATACATATATATATATATATACATATATATATATATAGAGAGAGAGAGAGTTGGGTTATACTAAAAAGGGGATTTGTCTAAAAAGTGTAAAAAGTACATGGTGTTTTAAATTTTAGGCATGGTGTTCTTTAATTTTGAGATATGTTCAAAAAATTAAATCATAGACAATATACCTAAAATAAAATAACACCATGCCTAAAATTTAGAACACCATGCCTAAATTTAAAACATCATGTCCTTTTTACAAAAAATCTCATTTTTAGTATAACTCACACACACACATATATATATATATATATATATATATATAGGGGAGAGTTAGGCTAGAAAGGAAGAAAAGTCTAGAAAGTGTAGGAAGAATTCTAAGCGTGACACGTGTCCAAGAAGGGAAAAAGAGGGAAAAGGCACTTGCGTCAAAACACAAGATCCTTCAATCAGTATATGCATATGCAAGTCACATGCCATTTCCCCCCCATTTTTTAAACGTCCATAACTTGTTTATACGTCATTATTTTTTTAAAAAAATTATACCATAAAATCGAGCGTTTTTTTATCTTTCCAACGAGTATGGTATTTCTATATTAAAAAAAAAAAACCCAACTGGGTGTTGTTTGAAATTGTGAATTTTTATGGTGTTTTATAGAGTTTACACATGGTTTTTGAAATTGTGCATTTTACACATGATGTTTTATATTTTAACATCCATATACATGTATTTTATGATGTTTATGTTTATGACGTTTTTGTTTTGTTAGGGTATTTTACACTTTTGGCGTAAAATTTCAATCGATGATTAGTTTTTCATTGTGATTTATACTTTAACTTCCATATACATGGTGTTTTGCCGTGTTTGTATTTATGATGTTTTACCTTTTTTTTAAAACATCCAGTTCAACATAAATTATACATCACAATTGTAAAACACAATGACAAACTAAAACGCCATGTGAAAACACCATGACCAAAAACACCATGTGGAAAATTGACGTTTTAATCTGTCATTGTGATTGTGAAAACACATGTTGTAACTAAAACGCCATGTTGAAAGAGTTTATAAAGAAACTAAAACGCATGTTGGATCATAATTTGTTATTGTGATTTATCAAAAAGTTTATAAAGAAACCAAAACACTGTGACAAAAACACCATGTTGAAATTTGTCATTGTGAAAACAGTATGACCAAAAAAGCTAAAACGCCATGTTGAAATTAGCCCCCAGGTATAAAACACCATGACCAGAAGGACTACATGTTGAAAAACACCATAATCTGAAAAAAACTCTATGTTGAAAAAACACCATAGATCTAAAACACAATGTTGAAAAAAAACTCACTTTAAGGTTATTTAAATAAAAACGATTTAGAACAATATATATATATATATATATATAATAAAAAACTAACCGTAATGTTGAAAACACCATGACCAAAAAAGCTAAAACGCCATGTTCAAAATGGCCCCCAAGTGTAAAACACCGTGACCAGAAAAACACCATGTTGAAAAAACACCGTGACCAGAAAAGCTTTATGTTAAAAAACACTCAGTTAAAAACACCATAGCTCTAAAACACTATAAATCTAAAACACCATGTTAGAAAAACCCACTTTAATGTTACCATGACCAAAAAAGCTAAAACGCTATGTTAAAAATGGCCCCCAGGTGTAAAACACCATGACCAGAAAAACACACAGTTGAAAACACCATATAACTAAAACACCATGTAAAAACCCACTTTAATGTTATTTAAACAAAAACGATTTAAAAGAATACACATATAGCAATATCATACTCGTTGGAAAGATAAAAAACGCTCGATTTTATGGTGAAATTTAAAAAAAAAATAATGACGTATAAAAAAGTTACAGACGTTTAAAAAAAATGGAGGAAATAGCATGTGACTTGCATGTGCACTTTTTTGGCTTGACTCTTCCCTTTATACCCTTCCGGATGGTTTTCAACTTGCTATTATTTACAAAGATGCCATCGCGTGAATCTCAACCACAAATCAAGATCTTGTGGCTGAGATTCCTTCCTACATTTTTTAAAGTTTCTATCCTTTCTAGCAGAACCTCTACATATATATATATATATATATATATTAATATATATTAATAATAATAATAAAGGTTGATACCAAAAAATACCAAACATAGTTTTTTATTTTGCGAGAAAAACTCACTCAACCAAATTTTATTATATAAAAGTCTTTAATTTGTTTAAAATACACATATAAATGAAATGAACAATAAACACCAGCATACTCATTACATATGCGGAGGCTACACAAAGTTTTTGTTCACATGAAACATTAACTCATCAATTTTTTTTTTATCATTTTATATACAAAAGTATAAAATCTTATATGATAAAATTCACCGTTAATATTTTTGCATATTTAGAATGTCATTTTATCATATTTTAATACGTTTAAAAGATACAGAAGTTATTACTCTTTAGAGCATGTGGTATGCATTCCGTGAAGGGGTGCGTTCGGGCTGTTCGGCGTGAGAGAAGGCAACACTGCCCCCTTGATGGCGTGAGGGGGTGGGTGAGGGTTTAGCGTGAGATTTCTCACGGGAAGGAGGAGAGGCTCCATGTGATTTTTATGTTAATATGTTGTGTTTTGCAATAAAGATGAGAGGTTTTGTAAGTTACAGGTTGATGTCGGTAAAGAAGATGAAGGTACAACATGAGTAAATTAATATTAAAAAATTAAAAGGAAATGAAGGTACAATATGAGTAAATATTAAATAATATATTTGAATTTAAAATTAGTAAAGTAGATTCAAAATTTTTTTTAATGTGATTTTATTTAATGATATTTTATTTAATATAATTTTATTGTATAATTGTATTAATAAGTTTTTTTAATAAATATTAAATTAAAAATGCATTTAATGTTCACATCACCTTCACTCACTTGGGTATTTCCCTTACCAAGTGAGTTTGGTGTGAAAGTTGATGGAGATGACGTGACGCCACGTGTCAACCAATTTTTCACTCACTAAAGCCCCACTCACTAGAGTATACCAAACACTTTTACTAAAACAATAGGGCATGTACAGTACCACTTTCCTATTGGTTTTTGAGGGTGGCAAGACCATGTGTAACTTTTTCATTCGTGGGTTTTTTTTAAAACAAAATTATTTTACTTTATAATATACTTTTTGAAAGGCTAACACAAACCATTCTTAGTTGTGATGGTTAAGTCGGGTTCGATTCCTGGGGTACTAATTTTATTTTAACCTTTATTTTTACTTTTTCTTTTGACAGTTTTTTTTTCTTCGTTTTAACGTTTTGTTTTACTACCTCGTCACGTAAAGCAAGTATCACCCCTGGTTATTATTATTTTTTATTAATATGTGTATTTACAAAGAAAACGTGAAGCTGAAACCTGGTTTCAAATTTCATCTCTGCGGGAAGCCGGGAACACTCCATCTCTCGCCCAAATTCGAAATCCGAAGGTGATTTCCAAATTGTATAGATCTTACATATGTTTCTTCTTCTTGAATTTATTTCAATCTATGCTTGTAATTCGGATCTAATATTTGAAATTATCCCCATGTTTACGTTTCATGTTATCACTAATAACTCCAATCTCTCCGATCTTCCTTCATTTTCATTATTTTTGTATCTCAAAATCTCAAATCATGTGTTGTTAGTTGTCAATGGTGTATTTCCTTGTGCGCTCTCTGATTTCTGTATTTCTAGGGTTTTTATTTCTATTTTTAGTGAAATCTGGATTTTAATTGTGGTTTATATTTGATTCTAGTACTCTATTTGCATGTTTTTGGAGGATAATTTATTAACTGAAAATTATGGTTCAAGTTTGCAATTTACTTGTTAGCTGATTAAAAATGGTGATTTTGATTTGCCCTAATTGAATGATTTTGCAATGTATGTACCTTCCAGATGATTTGAGTTCTTGAATATTCAAAAAGCTTAGTGAAACTATGGAACACACGTTTGGTTCTGATTCGGTTCCGATGAACAAGTCTGCGGTTTTGACTGTTAAACCATTGAGAAGCCTTGCCCCAATTTTCCCATCTCAATCTGATCCTTCTGCACCAACGTCTTCTCAATTTGCATCCGCCCCTCCAACCGGTCTGTTTCCACCTGGCGCCACACCTGTCTTCCCTTTCTTCGCCTCAAACGTGTCTCAAACACCAGCTCAGCAGAGGTCTTACCCGATCCCATCGCCAGTTCCTTTAAATTCTTTCAGGGCGCCTGTTGCAGCATCTGGAAATGGTGACATAGGGCCATCAAGAAGGAGCTCCAGGGTTCGAACTGTTGTGGATGATGATGATGATAGTCAGAGCGATGGTTATGACAACAGCAATGAAAAATTACGGGCAACACGTAGAAGGGTCACGGGCACAACCGCGATTCCTGTTTCTAATTCTGAGGCTGTCATCGACTCACTGGTCACTAATTTGTTAAAATCTTTCAATCTTGTGGAAATGGATACTTTTCGCCAAGCTGATAGTGACAAAGAATTGGTTGACCATGTAGTCATTGTTTTCAATTTGCTCAGGAGGAAAATCACTCAACTTGATGATAAAAAAGAAGCTATTACAGGTACAACAAGACGCTCAGACTTGAGGGCAGGTACTATCTGTATGAATAAAGGGGTTCGTGCTAATATCAAGAAACGGATTGGATCTGTACCCGGTGTCGAAATTGGTGACATTTTCTTCTTCCGTATGGAGTTGTGTTTGGTGGGATTGCATGCTCCAAGTATGGCTGGAATAGATTATATGGCTGTTAAGCTTTCTAAAGATGAAGAACGATTGGCGGTCAGTATTGTTTCTTCAGGTGGCTATGAAGATGAAGGTGATGATGGTGATGTGTTAATATACAGTGGCCAAGGTGGTCAACAAATGGATCAACAACTAGTAAGGGGTAATCTTGCTCTTGAAAAGAGCCTACACAGGGCCAATGAAGTACGGGTGATTCGGGGTCTTAGGGATTTTGCAAATCCAACTGGGAAAGTATATGTCTATGACGGGTTATACAAAATACACGAGTCTTGGATCGATAAAGGGAAATCGGGCTGCAATGTTTTTAAGTACAAATTGGTTAGAGTTGCAGGACAGCCAGAAGCATTTACATTATGGAAATCAATTCAGCAATGGAAAGATGGTGTTACTACACGGGACGGTGTTATTCTGCCTGATCTCACTTCTGGAGCTGAAAGTTTACCTGTTACTCTTGTAAACGATGTGGATGGTGAAAAGGGCCCCGCTTATTTTACTTACATACCGAATCTTAAGTATACGAAGCCATTTCCATCCATTAGATCATCTTCTGTGAGCTGCAACTGTTCAAATGGATGCCAACCTGCGACTAACTGTCCTTGTGTTCAAAGAAATGGAGGCTCTGTATCATATACCTCACTTGGTGTTCTCCTGAGTCATAACTCGTTGGTCTATGAGTGTGGTGGTTCTTGTGCATGCCCTACTAACTGCAGGAACCGAGTTTCACAAGCGGGTCTGAAAATGCGTTTAGAGGTGTTCAAAATAAAGGATAAGGGTTGGGGACTTAGGTCTTGGGACCCCATTCGTGCGGGTTCTTTTATATGTGAATATGCAGGTCTAGTAATAGCAGAAAATGGGATTGTTTCTGATAGTAATTACATTTTTGATTCTACTCGCGCCTTTGAGTCTTTGGAAACTCAGCCTAGTGGTGAACTGGTCAAGTTTCCTTTTCCTTTAATTATTAGTTCCAAAAATGAGGGAAACGTTAGTCGATTTATGAACCATAGTTGCTCGCCTAATGTGTATTGGCAGCCGGTTGTTCGTGAAAATAAAGATGAATCATATCTCCATGTTGGCTTTTATGCCATCAAGCACATTCCTCCTATGCAGGAGTTAACATTTAACTATGGAATGGTACGGGCTGACAAAGCGGGCCCGCCTATGAAGAAGTGTTTGTGTGGATCATCGAGATGCAAAGGCGTTTTTTACTAGGGGTATACATAAAGTTTGCTAGGACAGTTATTGTCCAACCGTGCTTCCTGTAAAAGGTAACTATCCCTTTTTATTCCTCTCAAGTTAATTGACCTTTTTTTTGTAATATATTTTCTATTATCATTCTAGATGCTTATCTGAACTAATTTAAATTCAAAAGGTAATCTCGAACCACTTTTTGATAATTCATAGTGATTAAGCCATTTGATTTATTTTCTTCTGATCTTTTTGGAATTTCATTCATTTGCTTACTATATGCTGGAGTTGGAAGGAGCAGAGTTACTAGTATTTAGTATTGGCAAGTTAGTTAGAAGTAAAAATTGAAGTTATTGGGCTCGGTATGGAACTAGAAAGAATCATTTAAAGTTCTCCGTAATCAGTTGGAGAACCATAGAATATAAGAAGATTAGCAAATTATAGTGTCAATGTAAAATGTTTGGGGTTTGAAGTAAGGGTGGCAATTCCTGATTTCCTGACACAACCTGAAAGAAGACACAAAATAATCACGTTTTGGGTTGTCATATCTAACATGTTTAATAAACAGGTCGTGTTTGAGTTGTATTTTGTTCAATTAAACAAATCAACCGACTAACTCGTTTAACCTATTTATTACAATTCACGAACCTGTTTACGACCCATTTAACTTGCCAACCCATTTGGCTTGTTTAGATAAATGGGTTAAATGGGTCGTGTTTGGGTTTGGGTTACACGATTTTAAGTATGTCCGGGGTTATGCTTTGATGTATTTGACATGAATGAATATATGGGTCGTGTTTAGGTTCAAACTTCAACAATTCAACATGCCAACCTGACATGATTGCCACCCCTAGTTTGATGTTGTAATATTTAAAATGCAAGAAGTGGGTTTGTGGATAGAAATACACACGAAATGATTTAGTAATGCAAACGAAAAGAAATATGTGGCTTGGATGAATAACCAAGTGTAAAAGATTGTATAGAAAACGAATAAAATTACTAAAAGTATGTGAACATGCGTGGGTTGCTGACTGAAGATACCTAGAAAACAGGCTTAAGATTTGTTAAAGGAAATACATATCAAGAGCTTACTAGTTTAGAAAAAAAGATCGTTCAAGTCTTAGCACCTAGCTCATGTTCTTCTTTGGGCCATATGTTATCTTTTTTTTTATGGTATTGTTATTGTGTCAATTGTATAAAAGAATCTATGTGCTCATTGTACAACAAACTTGAAATACCGGACCGTCTAGCTATTATGGTCATGCTTTTCCATGGACATAGCACTTAAGTTGAACCAAACCCAAATTAAGTTGGTCTTAGTAGTTAGATATTGGTTGACTAATATTGTCATGTGTATCGGCTAATTTTAAAATCCAAGATAGTATTTAAACAAATAGGGGGCTAGCAGACCGGTAATGATGGACTTAAACCAAGTGTTAATGTTTATTTCTTTTGTTGTAAACTGTTCAAATTTGAAATCGTCACCTAGGGATGTTAATGGTCTGGTTCGGCCTGTTTTGACGAAAGTTGTAGGTCAAACTGCTAACTACGGTTTCAGAAAACGGCAAACCAAACCGGTTGGGTTGGTTGGGTTGGCCGGACCAGCAAAGACGGTTCGTTTTGGTGGTTTGAACGTTTTTTATTTTAATTATCGTTAGTTTGTATTAAATTTTAAAGAGTTAAATGCTTTTTTCATCCTTGTGATTTGCTAAAAATTGCCATTTGAATCCAAAGGTTTAAATCTTGCCATTGAATCCAAATGTTTCGTAAAAATTGCCATTTGAATCCATTTGACCACACCTAATTAGCACCGTTAACATTTTCCGTTAAACCTTCCCCACTTAAGGGGTATTTTAGTCAAAACAATTACAAAATAAAGAACCAGCCCCACATGAGGGGTTTTATGCGTTCAATCTCTTTAGGTAATCGCAAAAAAACAAACTCCCACCCCCAAATTGGGTCTCTTTCGTCCCCATAATCAACAACAAACGTAGTAATCGCAATCGCAATTTCGTCCCCAAAATCAATCGCAAGTAATGTTTGAAGAACTCCGGTTTGTTTGTGTCCCTACGGGCTATTTCGATCCACATGAGTTTTACGGTAAGTTCGTTTGTCGCCACCACAGTCGCTATCACCATTGTATTATCGAATGTAATCGACCCTAATGTTTGATTTGGTGTTTTGGCCCTATTGTGCATTGTTCTTGATTTTGTGATTATGTGCTACTATTTAGGCAAAATTATGTAATTGATCTTGGTGTTGATTTTACCAACTGATATTATAGTCTTTTGTTGTTGGATTTTTGTTGCTAATTTAATCTGCTGATATAGATCATTACTGTTGCTATTAGATGTCCTGTTGCCGTCGTTTTCATCATGTTTAGGAGGTTGTGTACTAAATTTTTTTAGCTATGTTGGGAGTTATTATTGAATTTTGTTGAAGCTGATTTAAGGGTCCATAGTCTTTTTTATGACTAGTTGACTAGCATGCCATGTAAGCATGTAGTGGCGGTCAACGGGAACATGGCAGTCCATGATATCGAGGTTGGCATTCTTGAAAGTTAGGTCTCTCAGGTTTGTTGGCTGGACACTTGGAAGAAGGTATATAAGCATACAGTTGATCCTATAAATGGTTGAGATACGTGGTCCCCAATTCCCCATATGGCTTGCTAAAGAGATTGAACGCACAAAACCTACACTTGGGGCTGGTTCTTTATTTTGTAATTGTTTTGACTAAAATACCCCTCAGGTGGAGAAGGTTTAACGGAAAATTTTAATGGTGTTAATTAGGTGTAGTCAAATGGATCCAAATGACAATTTTTATGAAACCTTTGGATTCAAATGACAATTTTTAGTAAACCACGGGGATGAAAAAAACACTTAACTCAATTTTAAAAAATGATAAAGATGATTCATGAACATTATACATATGCATAACCGCATATTCCAAAATTTGAAAAAAAGGATAATCAAGGTAAACAGCCGGTTCCAAGTTCCAAACTGTGAATTGAACCGTTAAACCCTAAACTGTCGGTTTCAAGGTTTAAGCACACCCCTGTTGTCACCTAAACTGAAAATGTTAACCTAAAACTTGGTGTTTGGTTCAGTTTTTCAGTTTTGATTTCTTGTAATACCCTTAATATAATACGCTTATTTAGTATTTGGTTCCTCGCATTCATTGTTTTCAACTAGTTTTTAATGTTCATGTTTTTTTAACGACTCAATGCAATTTAAATAAAAAAACAAGTGTTGAATTTTTACGAAGAATTCTGCAGATCTAACTATTTTTTATCTGTTTATTGTAGAAGCACAAGAATTTGTAGTTTATAGGTGAAGATGGAATGATGTTGTTTGGCTAGACTCTATGGATGCAGCCCAAATTTCTGAATAAACCATTGCAAAGAGGTAATATTTAAGTTGTATTTAACTTGACAATGCAGTATCAAGTCCTTCAACTTCTGTATGGTGATTTGAGTGTGTATAGCTCTAGTTTCTTATTTATGATGTGCATCTAGACTGTACTTCACGAGCGTGTCCATTTTGGTTTTGAAAATCTCGGGAAGATTTGAATCCGAGTGAAGTCAAAATTCCAAAAGCCGGCATAGGTGGCACTTTGATCTATTTGTCTGCAAAATAGAGGTGGCAAAATAGACGAGTTAGACATGATAGTAGCATGTCAAAGTGGTTTGTATTGATACTACGTGTAAGCACTTTTTTGTTTATTTTCATGGGCTGAATATAATTTCATAGATAATGTTATTGCAACAATGATTTATATTTTCGAATAATAAATTTTGGGATGAAGTTCTGTGCT
The DNA here is from genome assembly GCA_023525975.1 of Smallanthus sonchifolius. NCBI lineage: Eukaryota > Viridiplantae > Streptophyta > Magnoliopsida > Asterales > Asteraceae > Smallanthus > Smallanthus sonchifolius. Next base: position 108,713,488 of record CM042021.1, read on the forward strand.
TGAACTTGTTACAAAATGTTGTATGGTTATGGTATGAACTATTTGAATATGAGTTTAATTGTGTGAAATTCCATATTAGATATAATATGCTAGGTGTTATATGTGTTAGGGTATATTAAAATCACAAATATGTGTACTTTCAAATCTGATATAAGTAGTCTTCTAAAAGAAGTGTTTGTTGATCTACCATCCCCAAATCCCCAATCTTCCTCTCAAATGGAGAACCAAATGGCATCTCCTTTTCCTGTGACACTCTCACAACCTTATAATATATTAGGATTGGATGTCATCAGGGTTTGTATCATACTCTTTAAGTGGGTATTACTGAGTTTGTTTGCTTGTTTTGTCATCAGGGCGTCGTTAGGGTTAGTCCCATTAGGGTTCCGCCATAGCCGCCACTGTTTTCCGAAGGTTTCCAAAACTTTATGGGTCTGTTTGGTATGGGGTAATGGAATGGACGAATGAATGAAATGAACGAGGTAATGGAATGGACGAATGAATGAAATGAACGAGGTAATGGAATGGACAAAGGAATGAAATGGACCATTTCATTCCATTGTCTTGTTTGGTTACCATGAGGGAATAAAATAGATCATTACTTTATGTTGTTTGATAGGCTAGAAAAGACGAAGGAATAAAATCGATGGTGAGTGGCAGTGGTGTTGGTGGATGATGGTGGGGGGTGGTTGTGGGTGGGGGTGGTGGGTGGTGGAGGTGGTTGGAGGTGGCGGCGGCGGCGGGTGGCGGGTGGCGGTGGGAGGTGGGTGGTGGCGGTGGGTGGCGGTGGTGTGGTTGTGGTGGTGGCGGCGGCGGCGGCGGTGGTGGGAGGTGGTGGTGGGTGGTGGTGGTAGGAGGGTGTGGTGGTGATGAAGGGTGAAAGAGGGGATGAAATGAAAAAAAAAAACAATGGGGGTGGATGGAATGAATTTGAGGGAATGACATTTCTTGTGGAATGGGTGATTCCATTCCATCGTTCAACCAAACACCATTTTTTTCATTCCCTCGTAATCGTCCATTCCATTCCACCTCCCATTCCTGTATACCAAACGCTACCTATGGCTTATTTTCATATCTTTTTTCTTTAGGTATATGTTACTTTATTATCTATGAGGGCTATTTGTCCCTTTACGAACTTGATATTAACAACGCCCGTTTCACCTTTCTCTCTCTACACCTCCACCAACCACTTCCATAACAACCATGGGTTAGTGTTATGATATTTCTCTATTTAATTTCATATGAAGATGCTTCAGATCAATGTATTTCTTGTCGGAGAACCCGTTGATTGTCTATTTCAGATGGAACCACACACAATTGTGGTGCTCGGTCGACCTCCATCCACTCCATCTCAATGGCCCTCATCTGTGCAGTTAAGGATGTTTCTCGTTCGTAATAAATTGTCAGATGTTGCATTTTGGTTGTAACATGCTAATCGATAACTTTTTATTACGATTTCGTTTTTCTATCACTTTATTTAAGCTTTCGATGAAGTTAATTTCTCTGGCAATTTAACGCACCACAGTATATGTTGGCACTAGGGATGAGATGGGTACCGTACCGGTACTGAATTTATGAAAAAGTGACCGGAAATAACGGTACCGGTACGGGTACTCGGTACCAAATGCTCATCCCTGGTGTGCACAATTCTTGTAGGACTTACAATTACCATATTGATAAGTACTCATGCATAAAGTACAACTAGGCATTGCAGGTTTTAATTTTGTATTTTCCCGCCGTCGTCTTTTTTTGACACACTCTCTCTCTCTCTCTCTCTCTTCCGTTTGATTTATTTAATTTTCTTTTTTATTTCTTATTAATTGCAATGAGATCTCTCCAAGCCATATCAATTTAAAAGTTGAATGTCAATTATAGTTCATGAATATTGTTGTTTATTTGTTTCTTTTTTTAAATTTAACGCTTTTCAAACTAAAAGGGTTAATAAAACAATTAAAATATTTGTTATTTATCATTGAAAAGTTATTTAATTGAACTTTGCTAAATTAAAGTCTTAAGTTATAAAAAAGTTGTTAAATTAGTTTTTTCGACGTATTGCGTGTTTTAACATGACATAACGTGCGAGTTAACGCGCCGCAACGCGAGTGGCTCTTGAAATACTTCGATTTATTTAATGTTTTAGGTTTTATTTTATTTTTTAATTTTTTGAAGACTTTGATTTATTTAAGGTTTAGCTTTCCTCTTTTTTTTTATAAAGTTGGAAGCCATTTACCGCCCGTTGCTTAACGTGTAGCGGCGAGCGTCGGCCGCAACACGCCGAGGTAGATTACTAGTTCATAAGTAAAGTTGAAGCCTATATTGAGTACTATAAGGGAGTAATAAATGTGGTAGAGGGCTATTTGCGTTTGATTCGGCTGGTTTTGACAAAAGTTCTACGCTGAAACGTTAACTACTTTCGAGAAACGACAAACCAAACAGACCGATTTGGTCGAAACGGTCAGATTTGATGGTCTGGCAGTATGAAGTCTTTATTTTATTTTTTTAAATTATTAGTTTTTATTGAAGTTTTTAAAATGATAAATATGATTTCCACTTCCACTCAGCAGTAACCAGTATAAAAAAACCCAACTTATGGTAAAACACCCTTAATATTAAAAATCATAAAATTAATACAAAAACAATTAAATAACCATCCCCCTTTCATATAAGAAGTTATTTAATCTAAATTCTAGCACACAACTTTAATTAACTGTTGAGGACTCTCAAAAGATATCCAGGACTCCAAGGGTGATTAGGAACACATACGAATAAGCACATTTCCGAGTACATACGATTTTTAAACATTTAGCCCGTCATATTATGCTCCTTTAACGCTACGGAGACCCAACGAGTCCGACAATGTCTAAGTGAACACATCAAGGTTTTTTTGTTTAATAGCTCATGGATATCCTTATTGACATTTGATGGTAATTGGAGAACTTCTAGTCGCATTTAACAAAGGATATATGCCAATTACATTATGAAAGATTAACCAAAAGTGAGGTATAATTTTTTGGTAACTTGTCATCTTGAATAACCCATCATATATAAAGGGTTATTCTAAAACATGTACTTGATTTTGATCTCAAGGCTTGGACATTTTTTTTGAACGGCTGATGATATATAAAACAACCCGACTCGTAAGAAACTAGACAGGAAAAAGAAAAAGCAACTGGGCAGTCATAACCGTGTTCTTTAACCAATCCACGAAACTAATTCTACCTTTATGATGCCTATTCAAAACCATAAAAAGGAAAAATGAACAATAGAATCAAAAGTGGTGTCTATATTCTTCTTATCCTTCTCGAATAATAGGTCGTTTCTGCATCTCCAAAGAACCCACCAACCCGTCATGATAATAGCTTCCACAACCATCCGCTTCATTTTAGACAACAACAAAGAATCCAACCAAATATTGCATCTCCAAAGAATCAAACAATATTTCGTTTCTACACCTCTACAAAGAATCTGTAGTTTTTGTTTTTATCAATGGAGCTTTAGACATTATAACTAACACATCAATTGGTTGATTCTACCAATTCAATCACTAATAAACCTTATTAAAACACCAAAAAGAGTTCCCTTCATAAGAACCTGACTAGTAGACGACAAACCGACCCCAAGACTAGGAGGAAAAAAAATCGGAGGCTTCTATGTGATTCTTACAAAACTGCGAAAAATCAGTGTAAACGTTACAGATTTCATCATTATGGGTTTTCCCCGATTCGACTGAAACTTCCACCATTTGGCTGCGGATATCCGGGTCTAACTTCAAGAAGTAGCACTTATACATTATTTTAGAGGATCTTCCCTATCGACTTACACTTGATGAAATTGGTGTCCTGGTACATCCGCTTTGATAATCACCGGACCAACGTTCGACTGACTAGAGCTGACCGGGGCGAAAGTAATGTGCATACCAAGTTACCAACCATGGCTCAATTTACTTTCATATCATGCCATATGGTTCCTACTCACCTCCAGGGCGAGCCTGCCTTGGCACTAGGTTCTGTCTTCAACAACGTGGCTAATTGACCTGATCGAAACTCACAATACCAGTCATGTACGAACCTCCTAAGTGGCGAGGATCTCTCTTGGAGTTAGTGGTGTAAACAAGGGAGCCGCTTGTGAGCTACTCGAGATCGACTTGCTGAAAGCTCAAATCAAGATGAGCTCAAATGAACTCGCGCCCAAGTTATATTGAGGTTCATTTAATAAACAAGCTCAAGACTGGAAAATATACTAAGATGGCTGTCTGGGTCGCATGATCTGTCATACTTTGGGTACATTAGAAAGAACCTTTTTGGAAATAGACTCTAGATGAATTTGATGGTCTACAGCTTTGGAATTGAGCTCCTAATGGATTCACTAGTACAAAAGTATAGGATTTTACTACCACAAATCATCTATCGTATGTTAATATGATGATAATGTAAGAAACGAATCGACATCCGCCATGGTGCTTCAATCGGGGTAGTTATATTAAATACAAACTGATTCATATTTAGTTACGTGTACAAAATGCCTAACATCCATCACACACGAGCACACACATAAATACATACCTGTGGAATGATGTTCTATGACATAAGCTCGCCAGACGTCCACCTATCTTCATACCTCCCATAGGCGAAACTGGTGGAAGGAAGCCCTGTGAAGTGAAGGGGGTCTGGTTCAATCCCGTAATCTGTAAGTGGCCTTTTTTCAAGTACATCATCGTGTTCAGATACGAAATCAGGAATCTCGATCGATCCTTTCTTCATATCATCCCATAGATATTGCAGCCTGCTAACATACTTCACTTTCCAATATAACCTGCCAAAAGGAACAGAGAATCTTTAACACACGGCCGTTTTATTATAATAGCTAATTATCTGATTTTGTCGGGTTGAATCATTGAACCTGAACACGACCCATATATTTATTTGTGTAAGAAACATCAATCCTAACCCGGACATACTTAAAACCGTGTAATCCAAACACGGCCCGTTTAACCCATTTATATAAACAAGTCAAACGGGTTGTAAACGCGTTGAACGGGTTGGTGGGTTGTAAAAATTGGATTAAACGGGTCAAAGGGTCGGCCTGTTTAATTAAACAGGTTGGCGGGTCAGCCTGTTTAATTAAACGGGTTAAATAGATCAACCTAACCTGTTTAATTAACCAGGTCAATCTTAACACGACCCCTTTATTAAACGGGTCAAATATGACAACTCAAAGCCTAACTATTTTCATGTCTGTGTTTCGGGTCGTGTCAGAAAATGCCACCCCTAGTTCTAAACCCCAAAATAATTGCAACTTACCCTCCGCTTAAGAGGAACCGACCAAGAGTGGCGATAAGAAGCCTGGAACGCAGACCAGGATGAACAAAATAGAGAACTTGAAGCCTGTCTTTAAAGTCTGAAGGAAGTTCTTCATAAATCCACCTCAAAATGGTGATTCCGGGGTTGTTATAATCTTTCTGCACAGTGGAGTGCATGTACACAATACAAAACGGGCCTTCCGGCAACTCGGTTGATATTTTGTATATTATGTATTTCTTCAGCCATTCGCCCCCGATTACTGGGGCTGGTAACATTGGTTGAAAACACTTGTTAATTCATTTATGAAATACACTCAAACATAGATATATCAACATCTAATCATCAGAGATTAATTGTTTGATGAAGAAACAGGGCCGGCTCAACATATTTTGTGGCCTAAAGCGAACGTTGAAATTGAGGCCTTCTGTGAAAGTTTTGTAAATATATAAAAAAATTTAAAATGTAATTTAATTGAGTGTCAAAACGTATAATGTTGACATAAAAGTTGTGAAATTATCATTTCTCTCTGAAAACACAAAAGTTGATAATACAAATTAAAGTAGTTTTTCAATTTTTGGGGCCCTTCAAATTTGGGGGTCTAAAGCGGTTGCTTTAGTTGCTTGTACTGTAGAGCCACCCCTGTGAAGAAAACATACCGGCTCATAAGAAATCACGTTAATTTTCAAAACTAATGTAACCTTTTGTTTTCTAAAGTGTAGTAACCAGGGTTTATAATCCTAGGGTCATCTCTCATCCCAGCTCACACAATTTGAAATGGGAAAGTTTTATTTATTTTTTCTTTTTTTTTTCAAATTTCATTTAAGATTTAATTTAGTTTTTCTCTAATAAATTGTAATTGTAATAATTAATATAAATCCAAATATACAGTCTTGTTAGGCTTTTTTGTCTATACTTTGATATAAATTTTATTTTATAAAAAAAAGTAAGTTGCATCCGACATAAAGCATTTTTAGATATAACAAGACCAAAAAAATACTTCATGTTAGATACAACTCAGTTTTCAATAAAATTTACATCGAAATGCAGACAAAAAACTAATGATTTTGCAGTAAATTCTGCATCATACTTTCATACATTTTATATAATCTAATGATATTGTTAGAAACACAAAATATATTAGTTTTATTTAAAGATGTTAAAGATATACAGTTATACTAGACCACTTAACATGTATTCTTGGGCGGCCACAACATCTTGCTCTACCAACCCTTCTCTCAGTAGAATACCTACACTTCTCTCAGTAGAATGAATCCATCCCGATTATGAACATTCCCAATTTTAACAGACTCTGAAATCCCAGAAGTGTATTTTTAATTTAAGTTATTTTTTATTCGAGACATTAGCATCTGTGCAGAAGCAGCCTCTTATCTAGGGGTATGCAAAGTCGGTTATGAGTCGGTTTTGGCCTCTTCCATAACCATAACCGCTTGGTCGGTTATGCCCTCATCCATAACCATAACCGCTTGGTCGGTTAACCGTCGGTTATGGGTCGGTTTCGGTTAATTTCGGTTAATTAACCACTAGGTCGGTTATGCGCTCTTCCATAACCATAACCGCTTGGTCGGTTAACCGTTGGTTATGGGTCATTTTCGGTTAATTAACCACTTTCGTTCCGTAATCACGAATCACATTTTTTTAGTAAATAACCTAGGATTATGTTAGTAATATTATTTTTTTCTAGTCATAAATTCAAAATTAATGCATTAGTTATCTACAAATTTCTTTGAAAATGGATAGAAAATTTTGTGCATATATATTTTGTGCACCCTTAACAATAACCATGGGAAAGCAGTTTTATTTTGTGCATATATCTTATGTACAGGGGTTTGGTTGAGTTAACGCTCGGTTATGGGAAACCCTTAACCATAACCATAACCGCTTGATCGGTTAATCAAAGAACCCTAACCATAACCATCGGTTAATTTATGGTTATCGGTTAATTCGGTTCGATGGTGCTTCGGTTAATTTCGGTTAACGGTTAAGGTTTGCTCACCCCTGTCTCATCAAACCAAAAACGCTAACAATTTGTACCCCCAAATCAATAAAATCATTTTAATCAACTTACTTTTTTCAAGATTCAGATTTTCATCACCAATCTGTATATTTGATCAACCATTATCACAGTAATCAATCTCTGAATTTTTACTGTAATTTGATCAAATCAATCTTTTTGAGAAAGTTAGGGTTTATAACTGTTCACCAAACCCTAAATCACGAAATACATACAGAAGGAAACATAGCCACGTAGATTTTAGAGGATGGTGATACCTGGGAAGTATTTGCCGACGAATCGAAATATGCGGTTGCCGGATTTATCGGAACCAGATTCCAGACGGAAGAATTGCAAGGCATCAAGAGCTGGGAATTCTTCGTCGTCGTAGGTAAGATGAGAAGGGCAGTTGTGCCATTTGTCGTCAGTGGTGGTGGATTCAGATGACGTGAGGGGACGTGGGTCTACGCCGTAACGGTCCGACGGCACTACCACTACCTTGAATTCTTCTCGAGCCGCCATGTTTATCCCTCAACTTACGTTTTTCATCTCGTAAGGTTTTATTGGGCAGGATAAGCACAAGTGGATAGTGTCAAATCCAAATCCGGGTTGGTTATTTAAACTACTTTAACTAAATTACCTAACTTTAAACTTTCATCCGGTGATTGATTGCAATACATTTTGAATGCTTTGATTGTCAATAAAAATGTAAGCTTGGAATCAAACTAGAATTGTAAACAATATTTAGAAAGTGATGACACTCAGGTTAAGGTTTTAGAGGTAATTTGTGTAACCTAGTTATCTACCTAGACATGACTTTTGTTGGTTAATTTATATCGACTAAGGGTGAAGGGGGTGGAACCCCTTCAACCCAAAAGTACCATAGCCCTAAACCAATAGAAATTTGTCATGTCATTTTTACCCTAAACTATCCCTCACAAGGGGTGAAACCCGTGAACCCAAGCCATACCCAACGATCAAATTGCACCATTAACTGCTTGGGTTGTAGAACCCGTGAAGTGAAGCCGAAGCCACTACCCGCAAGTGTTGCGACGGTGTTACCGTGTACCCTAGCTTACCCGAACCCCAACCCAAATACCACCCCTTCCACCCTAAGTAATCCTAATTTGTTGATTAACGATCCTAAACTGAATAATGACACAATTGCGATGTTCTCTAGATATCAATTCAACCTTAATGTATACAACAAAACACCAATTGTTAATGATCTGAACCAATAACTGATAGAATCTCAATTGAAGACCATAAATCAAAGCGTTCATCAACATAAGTTAAAAATACATAAATCACAACGAATCAAATGAATAACATTGGATCTATGCCTAAGAAAAGATAGAAACTACATTGAACACTGTTACTGACTTTCACCGTGCACCCGAGGATGATCACGGGTGGTTTAGCCGCTCATGCTTGTAAATAACTCTTGATTCGAGAATCGATTTCATGCTTGGAAAGATCAATAATTAATTCCCCGATGTTCTTCTAGCCCCAAATTCATCCAAGAATGTCTAGGGTCGTAACCCTAGCCTCCGGGGTTAAATAAGCGTCTAAAAACCGCCTCAAAACCCTAATCTCTGTGTCACCTTCTTAAGCTACACCCATCCCGGCTTAAGCTACGCCGGTCTTGACCCATACGCCGCTAAAATTCTATCTATGCCACAAAATATGTTCGCTCTGTACGCCAAGCTTTGCCTATGTGAGCTACGTCGACCCTTATCAACATCTCCATTTTCGCGTTGAATCTTCTCCCATTCACACGTATCGAGCCCGATTCTCATGTACTCTTCACCGTTAACCTATAAACACAAAACACACACTTAGAGTAAAGGTATTTAATGCACATTTAAGATAAAAACACAAAATTCAACACAATTAACATAGGAAAATCAACCACCCATCCCACATCGGGAACCACCACCACCTATTGTCGTTGTTGCTTCACCCCACTTCAATACGAGTTCCCTTGTCGGCTATCTTTACCATCTCCATAACCCTAATCAACACCACCACCACAAAAAAAATTGGGAGAACAAGAAAACCAACGAAGAACATTGATGTTAAGTTTGAGCCTCCAACAAACAACCATTCTCCGAGCTTTGAACTCCCCCCCTTGTTTCTCCGGTCACTCTCCGGGCCTCTAACTCAAGAACAATATTTTGGGTGGGTTAATCTCCCCTGTTTTGGGGGTTTGCTTTCATGGCTTCAATGGGGCGGGGGATAAAAATGTGGCTGGAAAAGTTGGGTGACCGGAAAAGTTGGGTGGTCGGAAATGTAAATACAGAAATCAGATCTCAAACATGATTCCATTACTGATTAAAACCTTACAATATTTGAAATAGATACATAATCTTAATTTATTATATTAAATGAGAGGTCTTATCAGATTCTATCACTCTTCATAGCCCTTCCCGGATAGCCTTGAGTCTAGCATGTTGTAGTGCAAACTACATTATGCTAGGCTCATAAAAATTGTTGTCGCCGTTGCATAGCCTTACATAGATTATTAGTATCTTAGTAATGGGGTAGCTTAGTTGAGTCGGGCGATATTTGGTCTGCATGACCTGGATCCATAGATTTTTGGTCTGGATGAATCATTGTCCGAGTGACTTTTGATCCAAGCTTATATGAGTTTCCATTACAAGATATTATTATTTTCGTCGTTTCATAATGTTGCCAAGGTTCAAACCATCCTTTTCTTCCAAACATGCGATAAAACTATATATCAGGACTTTCACACAACCTACGAGTCCGTATATCATATTTAGCCCAAAGGCGGATAAGGTGGTTCTGATGAAGCAATGCTTAAAGAAATGTGATACACATACGTGAGTTACGATCATCTATATGCATGAGTGATGGTCATATCCCTTTATGCAGATTATGACGCCTAGTCAAATATATGAAGTGTGGCACATGGCCAAATGTATGGATGGCTACCGATCTTAAGACACCTCCTATGAATCCTTATATCATATTTAGCCCTAAGGCGGATAAGGTGGTTTGATGTAGCATCCCATTTTCGGGTATAATTTATAAAATATTTATAGTAGCAAAAAGGTATTTTACTTGCATTGAATAACTTATATAAGAGATGCTCATGTATTTAGTGAGAAATGTTTTATAAGAGAACAGTTGTTCTAGTTTAAGTGTTGAAAGATGTGATATCCAAGTATTGGATACTTATTTAACATCTCAATACGTACTAGAAGGGTTAGTTTTGCATTTTGGTGAAGATAAACTTAAAGGGGTCAAAGGGGGAAGAAGCCCTTCATTTGTTTCGGGTAAAATTAGAGACAAGTGTGTGTGTGTATGTGTGTGTTCGCGGTGCATCAACGGGGAAAGAAGGAGAAATCGATGGAGGGTCTAAACTATCAAAATTGAGATAAGAAAATCAAGGATTTGAAAGCCACATGATCATTCACTAGTGATAATGAAGCTTGTTTTTTTGTGAACTTCAAATCTATATTGAGTTCACCTTTAAATCTCTCCATTGCACTTAAGAGTTGAGGCACTGTATTCTCGTATTGCAACAAAAAGTTGTGAAGAGTTGTTGCCGCTTGCAATGCTTCTTTCCGAGTGATCGGTTCCAAGGGTACTGAATCATCATCAACTTCATCATCAACCGGATTTTGAACGGCATCCGTCATAATTTCTTCAATGCTTTGAACCTTGTAACATTCATTATTTTCACCTGGATAATCCAACAACTCATTCACATCTATTTTGTGCCGATAATGCATTCCTGTAATTAAGTTCTCAAGCTCACGAATGTCTTCTCCAAAATTTACATCGTTTAAATCATTTGAGCCGGTTGGATTAGCCGAACGAATTTTACAGTGTCGATGTATTAATTTGAGAGTTGCTCACAAATGTAGGCCTACTTTTTAAATTAATAATTTATTAATTTATCGATATAATAGTATCTCGCTAAATTAGTAAAATATCCCGGTCCCAACATTATTAATTTATAGAGGTTCTACTGTACGTGACTTGGTATGCAAATAATGTTGTTATGGGAATAAATAGCTAATGACTAATATATATGTTGAAAACTAAGTAATTAAATGAGTTTAGCATGATTAGATTAGGATTGGAAATGAGAGAATGTAAATCCATGTATGTTGAGCACCAAACGGGTTATTTGGGTAGATGAGATAAATATAAGTTTAATATTTAATGTAGATGGTTATATTGTTGGTAAATGAACCCAAATAGGTTGTATGATAGTAATCTATATGACAAGAAGGCTAATTGATTTAAAATGACCCGTATGTGTGGAAATTGGTATTTATGCCAAGAAGTTGATAATTGACATGATCTGAGTTTGACTTCAGGAAAGTTAACGACTCAATATATGATTCAATCCATCCTACGGGTGAAAGTGAGTTTCATCACCTTGAATAGATAAATATAAGCATATTCCATATGTATTGTAGCTCAAAATGATTAAATTTGTATGGTATGTTATATGGTGATCAAGTTAATAGTAAAAAGGGTAGTTAAACTCTTATGTGTTGCTTGATAAGTTAAAGATTTTGTCTTGTTATGTTTTTAATGTGCACTTGTTAATATGGCCGAGGTTAAATTTTGAACATATTGTTATCATTGTTAAACCATAAGGTTATGTACAAATAATATATATATATATATATATATATATATATATATATATATATATATGTGTGTGTGTGTGTGTGTGTGTGTAGGATTCATGATGTGCTCTAAATTATACATACATTTCACATCATTTGCATCCCATTTATTGTTAATTTCTCTATACATTGATTGAATTTGCTGATTATTTAGCTTCTATTTGAATTCTAGGGAACTCCTGGCTTAAAAGGAACAAACAAGCAAATAAGTGGCGAAAAATGAAGAAATTAGACAACTCAGAAGACCAAGAACGGGCCGTGCCCCACCAAACACACCCCCGTGCCCCAACTTGCAGAAGAAGACAGAAGTCTCCCAGCCAAGCACGGGCCGTGCCCCATCAAGCACACCCCCATGGTCAACCTAGAATTGTACCAGTGTATCTTTGTCCCCCGACCAGGTGTAACACGGGGCCGTGCCCCACCAAACACGCCCCGTGCCAAGTATATGTTCAGTACATTCGCGACAGAAAACAAAAAGGTTACACTGTGGTCCCAGCACGTGGCCATGCCTCACCGGGCACGGGCCGTGCCCCATTACTCAGACAATATAAATAGAGCCTCTTGGGCTCATTTGAAGAAAGAGAGAGCTCTTGGAGAAAAATTCCACCCACTTAAACACTCGGGAACCACGCTTGGGAGACCAATTGGAGGCTAAGGAAGATCCATTTCATCATCAAAATACACCTAGAAGATCACTACACTCCTCCACTTGGAAACTTTGGTTATATCTTTGATCTCATTATGACTTTCATGTATTCCATTTGTGTCGTTGTTGTTTGTAAGCTCACTATGAGCTAAACATCTTTTTAACCATCTTAGTTTGATGAAGCTTAAATAATTATGTTAAACTTATGACTATGGCTAAAGTATTATGTTAATGTAATAATAATCTTGTGTTAATTTCTTGATGGAGTTGCATATCTAAATGTTTATGAATCAACTAAAGGTTTATAAATGTGAAATTATATCATGTTGGAAAACCTATAAGACGACCATTTATTTATAATCTTACTATCTTTTGGTATGATATTATAGCTAAGAATCAGAAATAAATCTTTGAAACCTTTATTGTGAAATAAATATTAAGACATGCAAACCCGTTAATCGTGTTTGGAAAAACTAAGAGAAATATTATGATTCTTCTTGAACATTAGTTATGTTAATGGTAGTATTGATGACTCAAGCTTAAAGTTTATACAGCTTTGTCTTAGAATTTCATAAGTTAAGAAATTACACCATTTTATCTAACTAAACTAATCTTAAGTGGGCAACATGTAATTTACTCATTAATGTCTTTCTTAATGATTATGGGATTAAAAACTTTGACAAGATTCTAATTCACTCGCTTCAAAGAACATTAACATAATCACAAACTTTGGCTATATAATTTGTTTCAACATAATTAATAAGCGGATTCTAAACTTAGATGACTGTCTCTCACAAAAATATTTGTCACTTTTAATCAATCAAGTCTTTGCAATTTTCTCATAAAATTATTATTGTCATTTTAGAAAAGAGTTTACAAAAAGAAATCGGGACATCAAAATATTTTCTCTACTTAATCAAACAATTGAAGATCTGGATTGAACGTTAAACTGTGTCCATGGATTGACATCCGGTTCTTATCGATTCTATATTACCACCCGACAGGTGCACTTGCCTTCGTGTGTGTGGTTTAGTTTAGGTGAAAACCAATTTTAAAACCAACATTTGTGTGAAAAATCTTTATTAAAAATATATATACTTCACGCACATCAAGTTTTTAGCGTCGTTGCCGAGAACCGGTTTTAACAAGAAAATCCAAATTTTCAAAAATCGTAAATACTAGTGAACATATTTTTCAATTTTCTTTCTTAGTTCTTTTTCTTTTATATTCCCATCAACTAAACTAGGTAATGAATGTCCACCACACCTGAACCTAATATCGTCACGCCACTTTCGGAGCCCGAACGACATTTCCTTCATCGATTACGAGAACGGACACGAGCAGTAGCCGAGGCGATAGCAGAAGAAGCAGTGGGGGATACACAACCAGAAAATACCATGGCGGATTTAGAAAAAAAGGAACATGACGTACTATGCCAAACCATCCCTTAACAGTTACGAGTCTAGTGTAGCCCAACCAACAATTGAAGCAAATAATTTCGAAATAAAATCAAGCATCATTCACCTTGTAGAAACCTCTGCTCAGTTTAACGGTCTACCAGACGAAGATCCGAACGCTCATATCGCTCGATTCTTACGAATCTGTGCGACTTTCAAAATCCATAACTGTTCTGATGACGCTGTTAGACTTAGGCTCTTTCCATTTTCACTCCGTGGCCGCGCCATGGAATGGTTAGATGCACTGCCACCTGGCACCATCACAACATGGGCCGAAATGGCCGAGCAATTCCTATTGAAATACTTTTCACCCGATAAAACTGCTAAGTTAAGATCGAGTATCACCGATTTCCGTCAGGATGATGATGAATCACTGCATGCGGCTTGGGAAAGATACAAAAGCCTTCTTAGAAGATGCCCACATCACGGGTTAGATCTATGGCTGCAGTGTCAAACGTTCTACGATGCTATTTCGGGAGCACACAAGTAAGCTATTGATCAATGTGCCGCAGGAGATTTTGGGGAGCAACCCCAACCGAGGCATTCCAAGCATTGGAAAAGGCCTCCACTAAGAGCTTTGCTTATAATCCCCTGAGAGCCGGACCCACACAGAAGGGTATACACCACGTTAACTCTGACACTCTCGTTGCAGCACAACTAGAGGCACTCACCAAGAAATTTGAGCAGATGCAGACTGAACTCAAGAAAGCACAGCTTCGTTGCGACACATGCGGAAAACAACACAAGAGCAGTGAATGTCAACAAGCAATGATAGTGGAAGAAGTCGACTATGTAGGAGGGCAGAACAACTCTTATGGAAACAATTATAATTCTAACTTGAGAAACAACTCAAACTTCAGAGAGGGGGGTAATAATCAACAACCCCTAGGATTTAATAGGAGACCAGCCTTCCAACAAAAAAATGCACCTTTTCCACCCAAACAACCATACCAAGGCCCAAGCAGCAGTAATCAACCAACCGGAGAGCCTACGTTGAAAGTTTGTTACAGCAACTTCTTGCTAGTACACAAACATCCAATAAAATGATTGAGCAGCAGAACCAGAGAAACGAAGAGCGTTTCCAAAAGCATGAAGTAGAAATGAGAAGTCAAAAAGCATCAATGCAAACCATTGAGAATAAAGTAGGACAAATGTCACAACTTCTCTCAGAACGGCAGCAAGGGAGCCTTCCGAGCAACACCGTGACCAATCCTAACACACATGTGAAAGCTATCACACTTAGGAGTGGTAAGACCACTGAAGAAGGAACAACTACTGTTCCAGAACAGGACTTTGTAGAAAAAAAATCTCCAATCGGAATACGTGAGATTACAACTCCAGATGTTGTGAAACTAAACAAGGAGCCAGTTTGAGCATATGTCCCGCCGCTTCCATATCCAGGACGCTTAAGAAAGGAGAAGCTGGAAAAAGAGTATGGAAATTTTTTGGGACTTTTCAAGCAATTGCATGTGAATCTTCCTTTTATTGAAGCTATTGCTCAAATGCCAAATTATGCGAAGTTTCTTAAAGGAGTTCTGACAAAAAAGAGGAAACTCGAAGAACTGTCACATGTAATACTGAACGAAGAATGCTCAGCTGTTCTACCAAACAAGCTTCCCATAAAAATGACTGACCCGAGGAGTTTCACCATCCCTTGTCTAATAGGAGATCTTTCAGTCAGCAATGCCCTAGCCGACCTAGGAGCAAGCATTAATCTCATGCCATACACAGTTTTTGAGAAACTAAAGTTGGGGGAACCCAAACCAACCCGTATGAGCATTCAGTTGGCTGATCGTTCAGTAAAATACCCTCGAGGTATAGTTGAGAACATGTTAGTTAAAATTGACAAGTTTGTCTTTCCTGTCGATTTTGTAATCCTAGACATGGATGAGGACAAAAACGTTCCCCTCATATTGGGACGACCCTTCTTGGTTACAGCCAAAGCCCTCATAGACGTGTGCACAGGAAAAGTCACCTTGAGAGTGAACAATGAATAAATCACCTTCGATATTGGGCAATCCATGAAACATCATCAGCATCATGATGACTCACTCTATTTCATTGATGTCTGTGATTCCATAGTCAGTTGTCATCTTCGCGAAAGTAGAGAATAAGAAGCATGCAACACATAGTTGATTGAGGAAACTTTTCTTGATAACAGTTGTCTGGAGGAAGAAGTTCTGAACATAGAAAGTCAAGAAAATTCTAGCCCTTCATGTGATGGCATTGACCGGGACTCAGAACCCAAAGCTAAACCTTCCGTCGAGGAACCGCCTGTTCTGTATCTAAAAGAACTTCCATCACATCTTGAGTACGCCTTCTTGGAAGGAAAATCTTAACTTCCTGTGATTATCTCATCCAGTTTAACAGGTAACGAGAAGACCAAACTGCTTAAAGTCCCCAAGGCACACAAAAAAGCCATCGCCTGGAAAATTATGGATATCAAAGGAATAAACTCATCCTTTTGTACCCATAAAATTTTAATGGAGGATAATTTTAAACCAGTCGTCCAACACCAAAGACGGTTAAATTCTAACATGCAAGAAGTTGTGAAGAAATAATTCATAAAGCTGCTAGATGTTGGACTGATTTACCCCATTTCCAACTCACCATGGGTAAGTCCTGTGCAAGTCGTTCCAAAGAAAGGAGGAATGACAGTAGTGGCAAATGAAAAAAATGAGCTCATTCCCACTCGTACTGTGACCGGATGGAGGGTTTGCATTGATTACCGAAAGTTAAATGATGCCTCTAGAAAGGATCATTTTCCACTTCCGTTCATAGATCAAATGTTAGAAAGACTTTCCGGAAGAATGTACTATTGTTTCCTGGATGGTTTCTCTGGATACTTTCAAATCCCCATCGCACCTGAGGATCAAGAAAAGATAACCTTCACATGTCCTTATGGAACATTTGCCTACCGACGCATGCCCTTTGGTCTATGCAATGCACCAGCAACATTTCAACGGTGCATGGTGGCAATCTTTCATGACATGATCGAAGACTCAATGGAAGTATTCATGGATGACTTTTCAATCTTCGGTAACTCTTTCGAGCACTGTTTATGTAATTGGAGAAAATGTTGGCCAGATGCGAGAATGCCAATCTTGTTCTCAATCAGGAGAAATGTTATTTCATGGTGACAGAGGGCATAGTGCCAGGACATAAAATCTCATAAGCAGGACTGGAGGTTGATAAATCCAAAATCGACACTATCTCAATACTTCCACCACCAACTTCCGTAAAATCAATTAGGAGTTTTCTAGGACACACTGGTCTCTACCGACGATTCATCAAAGATTTTTAAAAAATAGCTCGTCCTATGACTCAACTCCTAGAAAAAGACACCATTTTCGTATTTTCTGATGAATGCTACAAAGCCTTTGAACTTCTCAAAGAAAAGCTTGTCAATGCACCCATCATGGCAGCCCGCGATTGGACTTTACCATTTGAATTGATGTGTGATGCGAGTGATTTTGCAGTAGGAGCTGTATTAGGACAGCGAAAGGAAAAGCATTTCCACCCCATCTACTATGCAAGCAAAGTGTTGAACGATGCTCAAGAAAACTACATCACCACCGAAAAAGAACTCCTAGCAGTAGTTTTTGCTTTCGATAAGTTTCGTTCATACCTCGTTCTTTCCAAACCACCGTTTACACGGATCGCTCAGCTCTTCGTTACTTATTCAATATCAAGATGCCAAGCCCAGATTAATTCGATGGATACTTTTGTTGCAAGAATTCGACATCGAAATCTGCGACAAGAGGGGAGCAAAGAATGTTGCAGCAGATCATCTCTCACGACTAGCATGTGCAGCATCAGCAGAAACATCTCCTAAAATCACGTGACGCTTGCTAGAGGGCAAGTAACATCTCCTCAAGAAATGAGATGCCCCAAAGACCTATCCAGGTTTGTGAAATCTTTGACGTCTGGGGAATTAATTTTATGGGACCATTTCCTATGTCCTTTGGAAACCGATACATCCTTGTAGCGGTCGATTACGTTTCAAAATGGGTAGAGGCTCAGGCACTACCCACTAACGACACCAGAATAGTAGTCAAATTCCTTAAAAACTGTTTTCACGATTTGGTGCACCAAAAGCTCTCATTAGTGATAGGGGAACGCATTTCTGTAATGCACAATTAGAAAAATCTCTATCGCGTTACGGCGTTCATCACTGTTTTGCTACACCATACCACCCACAAACAAGCGGTCAAATTGAAGTAACAAATCGAGGTATCAAAAGAATTTTAGAAAAGGCCGTCGGTCATAATCGAAAGGATTTGTCCGAAAGACTCAACAATGCATTGTGGGCATTTCGTACGGCTTACAAAACCACCACCGGGACCACTCTATTCAAGTTGGTCTATGGGAAAGCATGTCATCTCCCCGTAGAACTGGTGCATAAGGCTTACTGAGCGTTAAAAACTGCTAACCTTGACCCTGCACAGGCCGGGCAAAACAGGTTTGTTCAAATCAACGAGCTCGAAGAACCGTGCTGTCAAGCTTATGAAAACTCTAGAATTTACAAAGACAAAACGAAGAGATTACACGACTCTCGTTTGAAGGATCATAAACAACTTCAACCAGGAGATCGTGTCTTGGTTTATAATTCCCGCCTTCGTTTATTCCCAGGAAAGTTAAAATCTCTATGGACTGGACCTTATACTGTGAAAGAAGCTTTTCCATACGGTGCGGTTGAAGTCGAACATGATGACGGGAGAAGTTTTAAGGTCAACGGTCATCGTTTGAAACTTTACATTCAAGAACAATCGGAAATACTCTCGGAGGTCATCAACCTCCATCCCAAAGGAAACTAATAAAGGGGAGGGACTAGCCAAAGACCCTTAATTAAACATTAGCATCTTATAAATAGCTTTAATTTCAATTTTTGTTAAAATTTGAGTCTGGAAGACGAAGCACGCCCCCGTGCTTGGGCAGGCACGCCCCGTGTCTGACCAAAAATCTTTTCCACGATCACCGCTGAGTCCGTACTTGCTACAGTTCTGTTACCTGCGTATTAACATGTCAGCACGGGCCGTGCCCCACCAGGCACACCCCCGTGCCTCCCCATCTGATCTCTCTATAAATTCAAATGCTTTGTCTTTGGTTCAATCACAACCAAAATGAAGGTACCTTCCAGAGAGAGTACGTCTGAATGGAACCCGGTGAGGAGGCCAAGGACCGAGACTCGTTAGCCTTCAATCAAGGAAGTAGTCCTCAAGCTGAAAGAACTCATCAAAGAGTTGACTAACATGAATGTGCTTGCCGAGATGCGCTTACTGCAGCTGTGTGAGAAAATGGAACAAATGAAGGAAGAGATACTCTCACTCAAACATCAGCTTGCGGACCTCTGCAACCGCACCTCCCAGTACCCGATGCCCATGCTCCCGCACGAGATGTTCGGAGGCTTTATGTAAACACCTAGTGTAGGGAGGGTGTATGTTAGAGTCTCGTTTTGTTGCATGAGACTCTCGGCTTGTATTCCTAAATTATAATGAATGAAACTTCCTAGTGTTATGATTTTCGTCCTTCGTAGTCTTGAATGATCTAAACTACTCTTGATGATAATTAAATTTGTTGGTGGAATTGAATAAAAATCATGTTAATGTAAAAAAAATATTTATTTTCAAACAGTGCATTGGAGCACGGGCCGTGCCCTAGTCAACACGGGGTCATGCCTGACAGTCTGATCAGCTTTTTCTTTTTCTTAAAAACCACAAAATCTTAACCCCATTCAAACCTATCTTCTCCAACCGAATCCTCTCGGTTCCAGCATCAAACACCCCAATTCCACCATTTTCATCAAGATTTCACTCAATCCTTCCACCAAGGTATGTCTAGATCGTTCGGTTTTGCATATTTAGGGTTTTTATTTCAATTTTTGGGTGATTCTTGTCCTAAACCGGATTTCACCCCCTTTCTTGAGTCATTTATCTTAAATCTATTATTTGTAGGGTTTTAATTCTTAGTTTTCGTTGTTTTTTTACAACTTTCGGGTTTGATTTGGGTTTTTCACCCGGATTGACCCATTTGTTCATACTTTTGTTTCAATATTTGTTCCCATTGTCGTTTGCCTAAACTTCCATAACATCCAAAACAGAAAATCAGGGGTTTGCATATACGGACACATGCACGGGTTCGAATCTCCGATTCCGCCCTTTTAGTGCAGCATGGGCCGTGCCCCACCAGGCACACCCCCGTGTTCGACCACCAGCAGGTCTGCTGTATTCCCGTTTAACATCCCTAGGTCCTATAGTCAAGCACGGGCCGTGCCCCACCAGGCACGCCCCCATGCTCCAGCCTCTGATCAAATCCGGTTCAATTTCGTGTTGTTTAATTTATTTAGACTAAGCTGCTAATTCATGTTTCAGGACCATGGCACATCCATTCCTTGTATTTAACAATCAAAATGAGGCTTGGTGTCGTGAAAGGTTGCGCACACTCCGCCGACGGGACGAAAAATCACATCTTTGAGTCTGCTATGACACCTTGGACACCGTCGGGCAGAGGGGGCGCTTTCTCAATCTTGTCACCCCTCCATGCCGGCGTGTATTTGAAAATGATTGTGATTCCGTATGGGAACTGATAATGCATTTTTTTGGTAACATTCAACTTCCAGCAAAACAGTCTAGATTATTAGGATGAGGATGCTGTGTCCTTTTGGTTAGGAGGAACTTGGCATAGCACCTCTATTGCACTATTTGGGATTGCTCTAGGAATCTACACGGAAGAAGAAATTTATGAACCCACCTTTTCAGCATCGAATCACAGCTTTCCCGACGAGGAAGACAGGCACCACCCAAATTACGAAAGCACTAGAACCGCCTTCTGGAACGAGATCGGAATAGGGGGATATAACGCCAGCAGAACTAAAAGCAGTAAAATCAAGGATCCCCTGCTTCGTTACATTCACCGTTTACTCAGTCATTCAGCCACCCAACGAGGTCAGAGTGAGGGGGCGGTCAACCTCATGGATTTGTATGTCCTATAATGTCTAGTGAGGCATGAGCCTTGTAACATTGCCTACCTGTTCCGTCGTCTTTTTGCAACCAACTCCACAGCTGGGGTGAACACCCCTATGTTCGGTGGCGGCTGGATTGTGCAACTCTACAAGTACAATGATGAACCAACTCATGGCATCGACGGACGATCTCCAGGATTGCTAGACTTGTCCCTATATGCCAGCATGGGTATGGTCACCTACCTACCCGATGGTCGAACACTTTTTCAGGATTCTAGAGGACATGTTTGGGATGCGGAGGATCCAGAGCGAGTTATAATGGAGCTTGACATTCACCATTCACCCCAACATCAGCGCTCTCCCCATCATCAGCATCACCATGACACCGGAACATCATCTTCCCACGCCACGGGATTTCCATCCATGATGGACCTTTATGAATCCATCCAGACAGCCAATACTTATGCCCGTCGTTCTTTCGAGATTTGTGAATCCACTTCTGGGCAAGTCAACAATTTATCTGACAGGGTTGATTTGATTGGGGAAGATGTTTCCAACATGAGGCGCAGGATGAACAGGAACTAGGGCGAGGAAAACCTCGACCCATGAAGGATAGTTGATTAAGATCCCATTGGTGCAACATTTTTGCCACAGTGAATCTGTGTTCTTCGGCTATGTTTTTCTTTTATTTTGTGTGTTTAAGTACTATTCGGAACTGGCTGATCCGTGCCATTTTAAACTCTTTACTTTTATTTGTAGGATGTTTATTTTCTGAAAATCTGTACTAATAATTATGTGTGACCACATTGGATTCATGCTTTTCAGGCCGCTGTGAGTATCGATCATAAGCAATGGATACACCATCTTTTAGGGGAGTTCTTCTGTCCCTTTACCTCTTTTATGCTTTAAAATTGTTTAAAAACCATGTACATTGAGGACATTGTAAGCTTTAAATGTAGGGGGGGTTTCACCATATTAGCACTTGAACTTTGACCACATAAGTCTTAAAAAAAAAGAACTCTATTTGGCACCAATACACTTCAAATTTTCTGTAAACTGCATGGAAGAAATGCATTTTTCAAACACAAGTTTTAAACAAATCAACAAGTAAAATGACACAAATCATTTTAAGTCATGGCAAGTTAAGCTTAAATAATAGACATGCATAGATTTGCACTTTTACCCAAACTCATCCGTTTCCGTGAGCACATTTTCAAGCCTTTACAGCTTTCATTTTTATCAGATTATTAAGGGTATCATATGTTTTGTGTAAATTAGAACTTGTTTTGGGTATACGGGGCAAAACCACAAAAGGAGATTATTGCATGAAAATGATCTAGGCATTAGGAGACCCACCCTTTTACCCAAACATCCATTAACAACCAAACACACCTAGCTAGCCCCATCAAAGCCATTTCAGCCTACCCTAATTAACAACCCGTTACCTTTGTGCTAAGGACATAAAAAAATGGATCCTTTTGATTTCAATCTACTTTCATGTCTTCATTTTGCAAAGCCGGAACTTTCCCCAGAAATTCAAGAACATCTCTTTGTTCTAATGTTTGAATCAAGAAAAAGTTGGAGAAAAATGGAACAAAATCCACCATTTTGTGGAGCTTCAAAGAGTGCCATGAAAAGAAGGGCAAAAAGATACGAAAGGTGCCTCAAATGTGGAAATTGGTCTCATGATGGAAAATGTAGTAAAAACCAAACAACCTCCCAGCATGAGTATACAGAGTTGATCAGGTTGGGTGCTATTAGGCTACAAGCCGAACGAACCCTTAGGAAGGATAGCTATGTGTACCTCAAGGTCAAAGAGGAAGCAAGGTTTCTAAAGATGAGATTCGGTCTTGACAATCTGACCTTAAACAAGTCCTCGTGTTAGTAATACCCCTTCTAGCCCGAGCATTGTAGAGGGATTTCTAGTTTTAGATTTAGTTTACCCTTTCTTTTAAAATAAGCCCAAGTCAAGCCCTAAGCACCAAACCATCTTCCAAAAATCACCCTTATCCAACCCTTAACCCAAAAGACCTTTTGATTCATGTAAAAGTTTCCTGTATAGTGGTGGAGTTTCGATCTCTTAACAAGCATATAACTAAGCGCATCTCATGTTGATAATCGAGTGTTCTAAACATACGCCATTACACGTATGACTACAAATATTTAGCCGAGTGTGTGTGAACATTGTGAGTAGTGCTAAAGTCTTTCTTGTCTATAACTTCATAAAACAAACCATTGCCTCAAGAATATTACTTCATAAGTTCATAATTGCTCGATTGAAACTTGTTGGCTTGTGTACCTTCTTTAAAGAAGGAAAATCATTTCTTGCTTAAAGTTGTTCGAATTTGCTTTGAAATTGCCATTTGGATAATTATTCAAAGTATTGCTTGAGGACAAGTAAGGTTCAAGTGTAGGGA
Source organism: Smallanthus sonchifolius (assembly GCA_023525975.1). Classification (NCBI taxonomy): domain Eukaryota; kingdom Viridiplantae; phylum Streptophyta; class Magnoliopsida; order Asterales; family Asteraceae; genus Smallanthus; species Smallanthus sonchifolius. The sequence goes on from CM042021.1 coordinate 108,736,950, forward strand.
GGTTTGATGTGCTCTAAATTATACATATATTTCACATCATTTGCATCCCATTTATTGTCAATTTCTCTATAAATTAATTGAATTTGCCGCTTATTTAGCTTCTATTTGAATTCTAGGGAACTCCTGGCTTAAAAGGAACAAACAAGCAAATAAGTGGCGAAAAATGAAGAAATTAGACAACTCAGAAGACCAAGAACGGGTCGTGCCCCACCAAGCACACCCCCGTGCCACAACTTCCAGAAGAAGATAGAAGTCTCCTAGCCAAGCACGGGCCGTGCCCCATCAAGCACACCCCCGTGGTCAACCAAGAATTGTACCAGTGTACCTTTGTCCCCCGACCAGGTGTAACACGGGGTCGTCCCCACCAAGCACGCCCCCGTGCCCAGTACATGTTCAGTACGTTCACGACAGAAAACAAAACGGTTACACTGTGGTCCCAGCACGGGGTCGTGCCCCATTGCTTAGACAGTATAAATAGAGCCTCTTGGCCTCATTTGAAGAGAGAGAGCTCTTGGAGAAAAATTCCACCCACTTAAGCACTCGGGAACCAGGCTTGGGAGACCAATTGGAGGCTAAGGAAGATCCATTTCATCATCAAAATACACCTAGAAGATCACTACACTCCTCCACTAGGAAACTTTGGTTATATCTTTGATCTCAGTGTGACTTGCATGTATTCCATTTGTGTTGTTGTTTGTAAGCTCACTATGAGCTAAACATCTTTTCAATCATCTTAGTTTGATGAAGCTTAATTAATTATGTTGAACTTATGACTATGGCTAAAGTATTATGTTAATGTAATGATAATCTTGTGTTAATTTCTTGATGGAATTGCATGTCTAAATGTTTATGAATCAACTAAAGTTTTATAAATGTGAAATTATATCGTGTTGGAAAACCTATGAGACTACCATTTATTTATAACCTTACTATCTTTTGGTATGATGTTATAGCTAAGAATCAGGAATGAATCTTTGAAACCTTTATTGTGAAATAAATATTAAGGCATGCAAACCCGTTAACCGTGTTTGGAAAAACTAAGAGAAATGTTATGATTCTTCTTGAACATTAGTTATGTTAATGGTAGTATTGATGACTCAAGCTTAAAGTTTATATGATTTTGTCCTAGAATTTCATAAGTTAAGAAATTACACCATTTTATCTAACTAAACTAATCTTAAATGGGCAACATGTAATTTACTCATTGATGTCTTTCTTAATGATTATGAGATTAAAAACTTTGACAAGATTCTAATTCACTCGCTTCAAAGAACATTAACATAATCACAAACTTTGGCCATATAATTTGTTTCAACATAATTAATAAGCGGATTCTAAACTTAGATGATTGTCTCTCATAAAAATATTTATCACTTTTAATCAATCAAGTCTTTGCAATTTTCTCATAAAATTATTATTGTCATTTTAGAAAAGAGTTTACAAAAAGAAATCGGGACATCAAAATATTTTCTCTACTTAATCAAACAATTGAAGATCTAGATTGAACGTTAAACTATGTCCATAGATTGACATCCGGTTCTTATTGATTCTATATTACCACCCGACAGGTGCACTTGCCTTCATGTGTGTGGTTTAGTTTAGGTGAAAACCAATCTTAAAACCGACATTTGTGTGAAAAATCTTTATTAAAAGTATATATACTTCACGCACATAAATTCACTAATTGAAGGATGACCAATTAGTTGGTTATTGGGTAAACTTGTAATGAATAATTATCAAGGTAGTAAGAAACTTTTGATTAAAATGATATGTAGTCTATTAGATGAACACTGTAAAGTTTTTAAAAACCATGGTTTGACTAGAGATCCATAAGTTGCCCAAGAAGTTCTTATTGGATGTAAGATCTAGATAATTGATGTGATGATTCATCCACATTATTGTTTACTTAATTTTGTTGAATAAATGGATTTTTATAAATTAAGAATTCGGATTTATGACAATATTGTGTGATTGGAAGTTACTAATACTTCTATGGTTTGAAAATGTTGAGTTTAGATGGATTAACAAGTTGTACGGAATTGGAAGGGCTCGTTAAAGTGAAAAAATAATGGTTCGGTGTTGTAGCGAGCATATACTACGCCCACCCAGCGTAGTTGTAACATCTCTCATTTTCCGTACATGTATCTCATGACTTAATGCAATTGGAATTCATTTCATATCATATGTTAACAACTTGTTCAATACATGCTTACGTTATGCTTTCATTAATTTGACTTTACCGCCTTGTTCACTGTTTATACAGTTATTGCATTATCACCTTCATTTCACGATTTCATACTTTCATATAATTCAATTAATAAACATGGATGCCTAAATTGTTAATTCAATTGAACACTTAAAATTACACCTCTTTCGTTTAACCAATTATCGCTAGAAAATTCGTCTTACACCCGATTTACATATACGTAACTTTGAGGACCCTTAAATGGAAACATATAGAAGCTTCTACCTTGAAATTTCTGGATGATTGTATCCCCTTTTTCATGATAATTTCGGCCATAATGATCCTCAACCCAATCCCAACTAACTTCCCTCAAAACTTGGTCTTATCCCCTCCTTAAACCCTAGACTTTTCAACTATAAATATGGGTCTAGAATTTATTGTTTTTCACACCTCAAACAACAACTATTAATCCTAAGGAGTCTAGGATCAAACTAGGAGTTGAGCTAACTAGCTTCCACATTCAAGTAAGTTTCTTACTTTGTTCTTCATGTTCTTCATTGTTCTTACTTTTGTTCGTACTTTATTCTTACTTTTCTAGCTTTTAATCTCTCAATTCATCATTCACTAATCAATTTTGATGTTATTATCTACTAATCCTAATGTTTATCCATGACCATACACCTTTAATTGTAGTAATCATGGATCAAACAAAGGATTTAAACCCAAAATGATCATGTTTTTACCATATCATTTATCATCTTGTTTTTCATCTTTAATCAACCTTTTCATTCATGTTTTTCAACTAGTCTAAGATGATTCATGAGTCTATATCATCTATATACAAATTTATGAATCAAAACTTGAATTAAACCCTAAAAATCTTTAAACTTTATCTTCAACAAAATTAAACAAACTAATTTTCGTATTCTACTAGAAAATTTAGGTCAACTTGATTTGATCATAACTTCCTCTATTCTTATCCAAATTAAGTGATCTTTATATCAAAATTTAGCTGATCGAGTTAGCTTTCAAACCACACTGATCTTATCCCTTAGTTCGAAGTTTTCGACTTCCAAACGGTTGACCCAAGATCAATGCGCAATCAGCTCAATTATGTCAAAACCCTAATTTATAGAAATATTTTAGAAACATTAAATTATGTAATAATAAGTAATATTTTATAACTAAATCACTAAGATAATCATCTAAACCTGAGTTTAATCCCTTGATTTTAAAACCTCATAATCCTTAAGAATTCTTACTTAAAGTTTATGATTTATCTTCAAAGCATCATTGGAATTTTTCATCTTTCGATCTTTAAAACTCGATTCGCTAGACTATTTTGTGTATGATAGAATTATATGCAAGACAAGAGTATGTATATGTCCATGAAAGGTTATGGCTAAGGAAAGACTTGGTACTTAAGTATGTCCGTGTGACCCACCTCTCTTTCTTGGGAATCATTTTGTGGAGTGTACTGCTTATAAGCTTGATACATAGCTTTCTAAGTATACAATAAATCCATCCTTGTTATTGTCTTTTACATAAACCCTCTTTCATATCAATACAACTTTGATTTTATAAACTCACTTGAATATTAACACTTTAGGGCATCCATAACTGGTTAAGCTTCGAGAACACACTCAAGAACACAAGGTGCGATTCATAAGCCCTTTTTTATTGTTTGTACTTTGCGGTGAAAACATGATCACAAATCACGATCACAATTACTTTTTATACAATTCAAACAAACGGTTTTATATACTTGTAAGATTAAATGGCTTATAAATGTTGCATCATTCATACTCATTAAAGTCCCTCTCATCACAAACATCATACACAACCATTAACTTTGCGAAGCCCATGGTAGTACGATGATAGATCTACTGATGTGACAAGCACATCCAATACTCGGGCTTGATGTGCGCCAACAAACTTCGGGGTTCCGGGTAGGGAGTTGGATGTTCGAAATCCGACATACATAACATCGCAGTTTGACAAGGGTCAGACTCTAGGGGGCATATCAGTTACTAGGGTTGGTTGTGGACTTCATGTATTTGGGTTTAATAACTTGTGTATCTAAACTTGTTTATAAATTGTTTTTTTGCAACATTTACTTTTTTGTGTGTGAAACCTATGAACTCACTAACTTTATAGTTGACCCGTTTTCGCATGTTATCAGGTTCTGGAAATTAGCTGTGATGTTGATGTCATTCACATGCTAGGATGCATGGAAGGACCTAGATAATAATTAACTTGAGATACTTGTTATTTGAATATTTTAATCTTATGTAAAACAATGGTTTGAGTTATTTGAATGCCTTAGTATTTGTCTTTATTCTGAGTGTTATGATTCAGTTCGTCGTGCCCTCGTGTTTCCGCTTTAGTGGGGTGTGACGGTAGTCTACGCTGCCTCGGTGACGCCTACGCTCAATGGACTCTGTTTTACACCGGTTGCTACGCCAAAACACAGGTTGGCGTAGACTACGCAGCACCCGGCGTAGTCTATGCCGAGGTGGTTTAAGCTTTGCATTTTTTATGTTTGATTTGGTTTAAGGCTTGTAACACTTGACTATGACTTTGTACATTATAAATACTAGCTTATGAAGTTACAATACCCTAGTTAAAGTTCATGAATGGGTTGGAAAGTTGAAGATCAAGTGCTCGGGATTAAATATAGACACACATCTCGATAGTTGAGACCATACGTTTGTACATAGGATATCGTGTTTTTGTTTTCTAATGAATTTAAGAAACTAAATACATTTCACATTGATGTTAATGAAAGAATATGTAATGATTAAATGACGATGCTAAGTTTTTGATGTACATTTAAACGTGAAATTATTGGACCTGACTTTTTCGCATAGAAATGATAGAAAAACCTTATTTAAGATTTATGGTGTTACATTTGACCAGAGTAGATGCTTAAGAACCATAGTCAACAAACATGAATGACCCTACAACACTTGTCTAAAGTCAAACTTCTTGCCCCGTCTAACGAGGTCTTACAACCCTCGCCCGCTCTTCACGAGGGGTAAATATATACCCGCTCTTTTGATGTGTCGTGGTGTGTATATAAAAATATATTAATTTTAACACAAAAGCTTTAAATTTATAAAAAAAACGTAATTACTGCTATTCACTACAACACACTTAAGGAAAATGTACCCGCCGTTGATATAATATAGTATTGGTAAGACCGAGTGTTGATCCAAGGATACAGAGGCTCTTAGTAGCGGACTTCAGTTGATGTCTAATCTTTCCAGAATTTAAAAGTTGTTGATTTAATTTTCGGGAGCTTTAAAGAGAATGGTAGAAATGGTAGAAGTTAGTAATAAAAATCAATGACAAGAATAAATCACTTTGGTTCGAATTCCTTTCAATATTATAATTAGCTTTAGTTTATGGATTCTCAAAATATCACTATGTCGTAAGCATGGCGGTTGTCACTTAAGCTGTTAAACCCTATGGCCCCAGTTGATTTTGTCTTCCCGGGGGTAGTAGTTTGAACAACATGACGACCATTATGCTTAGCTAGATGTGGTTCCTGGTTTAGGACACACATCATATTCTTGAAGATCAGTGATAATGTATGTGTGTAAAAAGTGGAGCAACTCCTGGGTCGAGATATTGACTCCCACAACATTATTGGAAAGTATGTCACCATAACAAACACGGCAATGTCGAATTTAAAGTATCAAAATTATGTGTTTAGACAAAGGACTTTATACACTAGTCACTATGAATCCCTTGCTTTGATTCCTCTCCACAACGGTAGTGGTAATGCACAAAATCAAGTCTTTAGAATACCGAGTTATCGCATATTAAACATCAAGGATCTTTACAACCGCGTTCACAATTCACAACTTCTTGCCCCCTTTCAAATTACTAACACACCGATTCTACATAGACATAGAAGTGTGAACGCCCGAATCAACGAAGCATGAAGTTGATGAATCGTTCTGATGGTTGTGCGGATCCACTTTCAATGTTAAAAGATCATATTTTGAAGTCACACACACACACACACACCAAAATTGAATCCATAAACATGCTAACTACTCTATTGAAAGTTCATCTTGCCAAAGTGATTCAAAGAACCTAGACAAGAATGGCCATGCAAATAACAATGATCAAACTTGTATAAACACAATTAAGCATCATTACAAGATTTCAAATTTGTTAAATGTATCTAGAATCTTAGCAATGGAAACTAACTACAAAACTACAGGGAATTCCTTCTAACAGGTGGCTATCACCTCCCTAACTTGGCTCTCTCAAATGCATGCAAGAACCTCTATTTATAGGTTTATCAGTGGCTCGAGCACGGGCCGTGCTTTAAGCGGCACAGCCCCGTGTGTACCTGAATTCTGCTGCACTAAGTTGGTCAATGCAGTCTTGGACAAGAGGCTACAACACGGGGTCGTGTTCAGCTCTGGCACGAGGCGTGCTAGACCCTTGACACGAGAGCATGTTTTCTAAGAAACAGGGGAGTGGGTCCCAAATATTTTCTTCTCTCCTGACCTAAGGCACGGGGGCGTGCTTGACGAGGCATGCCCCGTGTTTGAGCTCCCGATTTAATCAATTCTTCTAGATTTTTCACGTTTCCGCTTCTTTGATCAATTTTTGACTTTAGGGCCTAAAAACTCAATATGAACTAATTTTGACATTAATTCACAATATTGTTAAGAAAACATATGGAAAATGAATGACATTTGATGTTAAAAACATGTGTAATTTTGTGCACATCATTTTCAAATGGCTATGTGTAGGTCCGCACGACCTGGAACTAAATATGTGCTGACTCTTCACGGGGCTAAATACAATATGTCCGCTCACATGGGACTCGCCCAGAGATTTCTTCTAATGATGTTTTATTATTTCATGTCCGGTCACATGGGACACACTCGGAGATTGCTCCTGACGGCGTTACTTTGTTATTATCATAGAGGAATTCGTCCTCTTCTACCAAACCTGCAATACGAATGCATATATCCCACTCTTTCACAGGGTTAGTTATATATCCACTTGCATAGGACTAGATCTGCTCTTGGGGGTTCAACCCGCTCCTACGGACTTACGTTCGCTCTTAGGGATTTTGGACTCAACAATTATAGGACATGTGAAAATTACATTTTCACTAAAGCCTTACGGTTGAGGAGCGTGAGACACATACACACACATATAGAGCCTAACTTCTTGCTGTAAACCGGGTACGGGGTACCCGACTGGCCGACCAAATAGAGCCTATTTCTTCATGTGTTGTCTAAAAGCATTTATGGGTTAGAATATTCGATAATGTATCCCAATGTGGTTAACCCTTTAAATAGGGAGATGTTACAGAGAAACCCTAATGGGTCTAACCTAGACAAATTCCCATAAATATAAATACAAATACAATATTTAATATTCCCCTACAGTTCGAGCGGGAGCAAGGCGAACGCTCAAATTAGAACTGAAGTTCTCGAACAACTGGTGTGGAAGACCTTTGGTGTATATTAATGCATACTGGCGAAATAAAGGTTGTGTTACAACCCTAGCCCGCTCTTCACGGGGGTAAATATATACCCGCTCTTCTGATGTGTCGTAGTGTGTATATAAAAATATATTAATTCTAACACAAAAGCTTTAAATTTATAAAAAATGTAATTACTGCTATTCACTACAACACACTTAGGGAAAATATACCCGCCGTGGATATAATATAGTATTGGTAAGACCGAGTGTCAATACAAGGATACAGAGGCTCTTAGTAGCAGACTTCAGTTGATGTCTAATCTTTCCATAATTTAAAAGTTTTTGATTTAATTTTTGGGTGCTTTAAAGAGAACGGTAGAAATGGTAAAAGTTAGTAGTAGAAATCAATGACAAGAATAAATCACTTTGGTTCGAATTCCTTTCAATATTATAATTAGCTTTAGTTTATAGATTCTCAAAATATCACTATGTCGTAAGCGTGGCGGTTGTCACTTAAGCTGTTAAACCCTATGGCCCCGGTTGATTTTGTCTTCCAGGGGGTAGTAGTTTGAACAACATGACGACCACTATGCTTAGCTAGACGTGGTTCCTGGTTCGGGACGCCACATCATATTCTTGAAGATCAGTGATAATGTATGTGTGTGTGTGTAAAAAGTGGAGCAACTCCTGGTCGAGATATTGACTCCCACAACAATATTGGAAAGTATGCCACCATAACAACAATGGAAATGTCGGAATTAAAGTATCAAAATTGTGTGTTTAGACAAGGGCTTATACACTAGTCACTATGAATCCCTTGCTTTGATTCCTCTCCATAAAGGTAGTGGTAATGCACAAAATCAAGTCTTTAGAATACCGAGTTATCGCATATTAAACATCAAGGATCTTTACAACCGCGTTCACAATTCACAACTTCTTGCCCCCTTTCAAATTACTAACACACCGATTCTACATAGACATAGAAGTGTGAACGCCCGAATCAACGAAGCATGAAGTTGATGAATCGTTCTGATGGTTGTGCGGATCCACTTTCAATGTTAAAAGATCATATTTTGAAGTCACACACACACACACACACACACCAAAATTGAATCCATAAACATGCTAACTACTCTATTGAAAGTTCATCTTGCCAAAGTGATTCAAAGAACCTAGACAAGAATGGCCATGCAAATAACAATGATCAAACTTGTATAAACACAATCAAGCATCATTACAAGATTTCAAATTTGTTAAATGTATCTAAAATCTTGGCAATGGAAACTAACTACACAATTACAGAGAATTCCTTCTAACAGGTGGCTATCACCTCCCTAACTTGGCTCTCTCAAATGCATGCAAGAACCTCTATTTATAGGTTTATCAGTGGCTCGAGCACGGGTCGTGCTTGATGAGGCACGGCCCCATGTGTACCTGAATTCTGCTCCACTAAGTTGGTCGATGCAGTCTTGGACAAGAGGGTACAACACGGGGTCGTGTTCAGCTTGGGCACGAGGCGTGCCAGACCCTTGACACGAGAGCATGTTTTCTAAGAAACGGTATTTTCTTGTCTCCTGACCTAAGACATGGGGGTGTGCTTGACGAGGCATGCCTCGTGTTTGAGCTCCTGATTTGATCAATTCTTCTAGATTTTTCACGTTTTCCACTTCTTTGATCAATTTTTAACTTTAGGCCCTAAAAACTCAATATGAACTAATTTTGACATTAATTCACAATATTGTTAAGAAAACATATGGAAAATGAATGACATTTGATGTGAAAAACATGTGTAATTTTATGCACATCATTTTCACATGGCTATGTGTAGGTCCGCACGACCCGGAATTAAATATGTGCTGACTCTTCACGAGGCTAAATACAACATGTCCGCTCACATGGGACTCGCCCAGAGATTTCTCCTAATTATGTCTTATTATTTCATGTCCGCTCACATGGGACTCGCTCGGGGATTGCTCCTGACGGCGTTACTTTGTTATTATCATAGAGGTATTCGTCGTCTTCTACCAAACCTGCAATAAGAATGCATATATCCCACTCTTTCACGGGGTTAGTTATATATCTACTTGCATAGGACTAGATCCGCTCTTGGGGGTTCAACCCGCTCCTACGGACTTACGTTCGCTCGTAGGGATTTTGGACTCAACAACTATAGGACATGTGAAAATTACATTTTCACTAGAGCCTTACGGTTGAGGAGCGTGAGAGACATGCACACACACATATAGAGCCTAACTTCTTGCTGTAAACCGGGTACGGGGTACCCGACTGGCCGACCAAATAGAGCCTATTTTTTCATGTGTTGTCTAAAAGCATTTATGGTTTATAATATTCGATAATGTATCCCAATGTGGTTAACCCTTTAAATAGGGAGATGTTATAGAGAAACCCTAATGGGTCTAACCTAGACATATTCCCATAAATATAAATGAAAATACAATATTTAATATTCCCCTGCAGTTCTAGCGAGAGCAAGACGAACGCTCAAATTAGATATGAAGTTCTCGAACAGATGGTGTGGAAGACCTTTGGTGTATATTAATGCATAATGGCGAAATAAAGGTTGTGTTACAACCCTCGCCCGCTCTTCACGGGAGTAAATATATACCCGCTCTTCTGATGTGTCGTAGTGTGTATATAAAAATATATTAATTTTAACACAAAAGCTTTAAATTTATAAAAAAAATGTAATTACTGCTATTCACTACAACACCCTTAGGGAAAATATACCCGCCATGGATATAATATAGTATTGGTAAGACCGATTGTCAATACTAGGATACAGAGGCTCTTAGTAGCAGACTTCAGTTGATGTCTAATCTTTCCATAATTTAAAAGTTTTTGATTTAATTTTTGGGAGCTTTAAAGAGAATGGTAGAAATGGTAGAAGTTAGTAGTAGAAATCAAGGACAATAATAAATCACTTTGGTTTGAATTCCTTTCAATAATATAATTAGCTTTAGTTTATAGATTCTCAAAATATCACTATGTCGTAAGCATGGCGGTTGTCACTTAAGCTGTTAAACCCTATGGCCCCGGTTGATTTTGTCTTCCAGGGGGTAGTAGTTTGAACAACATGACGACCACTATGCTTAGCTAGACGTGGTTCTTGGTTTGGGACACCACATCATATTCTTGAAGATCAGTGATAATGTATGTGTGTGTGTGTAAAAAGTGGAGTAACTCCTGGGTCGAGATATTGACTCCCACAACAATATTGGAAAGTATGCCACCATAACAACCACGGAAATGTAAGAATTAAAGTATCAAAATTATGTGTTTAGACAAGGAACTTTATACACTAGTCACTATGACTCCCTTGCTTTGATTCCTCTCCACAAGGGTAGTGGTAATGCACAAAATCAAGTCTTTAGAATACCGAGTTACCGCATATTAAATATCAAGGATCTTTACAACCGCGTTCACAATTCAAAACTTCTAGCCCCCTTTCAAATAACTAACACACCGACTCTACATAGACATAGAAGTGTGAATGCCCGAATCAACGAAGCATGAAGTTGATGAATCGTTCCGACGGTTGTACGGATCCACTTTCAATGTTAAAAGATCATATTTTGAAGTCACACACACATACACACACCAAAATTGAATCCATAAACATGCTAACTACTCTATTGAAAGTTCATCTTGCCAAAGTGATTCAAAGAACCTAGACAAGAATGGCCATGCAAATAATAAGGATCAAACTTGTATAAATACAATCAAGCATTATTACAAGATTTCAAATTTGTTAAATGTATCTAGAATCTTGGCAATGGAAACTAAGTACAAAATTACAGAGAATTCCTTCTAACATGTGGCTATCACCTCCCTAACTTGGCTCTCTCAAATGCATTCAAGAACCTCTATTTATAGGTTTATCAGTGGCTCGAGCACGGGTCGTGCTTGATGCGGCACGGCCCCGTGTGTTCCTGAATTCTGCTCCACTAAGTTGGTCGATGCAGTCTTGGACAAGAGGGTATAACACGGGGTAGTGTTCAGCTTGGGCATGAGGCGTGCTAGACCCTTGGCACGAGAGCATGTTTGCTTAGACACGGGGGAGTGGGTCCCAAATATTTTCTTGTCTCCTGACCTAAGGCACGGGGGCGTGCTTGACGAGGCACGCCCCGAGTTTGAGCTCCTGATTTGATCAATTCTTCTAGATTTTTTCCGTTTTCCACTTCTTTGAACAACTTTTGACTTTAGGCCCTAAAAACTCAATATGAACTAATTTTGACATTAATTCACAATATTGTTAAGAAAACATATGGAAAATGAATGAAATTTGATGTGAAAAACATGTGTAATTTTATGCACATCATCTTCACATGGCTATGTGTAGGTCCGCACGACCCGGAACTAAATATGTGCTGACTCTTCACGAGGCTAAATACAATATGTCTTCTCACATGGGACTCGCCCAGAGAATTCTCCTAGTGGTGTTTTATTATTTTATGTCCGCTCACATGGGACTCGCTCGGAGATTGCTCCTGACGGTGTTACTTTGTTATTATCATAGAGGAATTCGTCCTCTTCTACCAAACCTGCAATAAGAATGCATATATCCCACTCTTTCACCAGGTTAGTTATATATCCACTTGCATATGACTAGATCCGCTCTTGGGGGTTCAACCCTCTCCTAAGGACTTACGTTCGCTCTTAGGGATTTTGGACTCAACAATTATAGGATATGTGAAAATTACATTTTCACTAGAGCCTTACGGCTGAGGAGCGTGAGACACATACACACACATAGAGCCTAACTTCTTGTTGTAAACCGGGTACGGGGTACCAGACTGGCCGAACAAATTAAGCCCATTTTTTCATGTGTTATCTAAAAGCATTTATGGTTTAGAATATCCGATAATGTATCCCAATGTGATAAACCCTTTAAATAGGGAGATGTTACAGAGAAACCCTAATTGGTCTAACCTAGACATATTCCCATAAATATAAATACAAATACTATATTTAATATTCCCCCCGCTGTTCGAGCGGGAGCAAGGCGAACTCTCAAACTAAATCTGAAGTTCTCGAACAGTTGGTGTGGAAGACCTTTGGTGAATATGTATGCATACTGTAATGATGATGGAATGTGTAATACTCGATTATGACTGATATGAACTTTCTCCCGAACAAAAGTGGATATCAATTTCAACATGCGTCGGATGCTGATGCCAAACTAGATTGTCTGACAAGTAAACCGCCGATACATTGTCACAAAATACCAAGGTGTCTTTCCAAAAAAGGAACATTCAACTCAAGTAACAAATTGCGTAACCATGAAGATTCAGCGACAACGTTAGCCACCCCACAGTATTCAACCTCTGGACTTGAACGGGAGACAACTAGTTGCCTATTGGATGACCACGAGATGAGATTATCCCCTACGAACACGCAATAGCCTGATGTGGAGCATCTAGAATCTGGACACTCGCCATACTCGGTATCTGAATAGGCAGTCAACGTGTGATTCAGACACAGGGTAATACGAAGACCATAATCTAATGTACCCTATAAATACCAAAGAATACTTCTCAAGAATGCAATGTGTGGTTCTCTAGGAGCATGCATGAAGAGGTACACCTGCTGAACTGCATAAGATATATATGGTCTGGTGAATATGAGGTACTGAAGAGCACCTGCCAATTTGCGATATAAGGTTCCATCTAAAAAAGGGGAATGGTCAGTAGCACTGAGTTTGGATGAAAGATCCATCGGAGTAGTGCACGACTTGCAGGTAGACATGACAGCTCTATGTATAATATCACGAACATAGTTAGACTGTGATAAGAATAACCCTGCTTGTCACGTCTAGCCGTGATGCCTAGAAAATGATGTAATGACCCCAGATCGGTCATAGCAAACTCTTATGAGGCATGAATATGATGCATTTGAGAAAACCATCATTAGAAGTTGTGAGATTGATGTCAACCACGTAAAGAAGCAAGTATGATTTATGACCCTCGTTGCGATACACAAATAGGGATGCATCACAAACATTGTTGCGAAAACCATGAGAGGTAATGAAATTAGCGAATCGATTATACCACGCCCGAGGGCTTGTTTAAGCCCATATAAAGATTTCCTTAACCGAAAAACGTGGTTAGGATACGTGCAATCAACAAACTTAGGCGGCTGCTGCATATAGATGTTTCCTGAAGGTCGCCGTGTAGAAAAGCGTTCTTGACGTCCGATTGATGAATAGACCAAGAACGAGAAACAATAACAAATAATACAGTATGAATAATTGCTGGTTTTACACCGGGCTAAAGGTCTCTATACAATCGATGCCCACCGTTTGAGATTTTCCATTAACCACTTGACGTGACTTATACCGTTCCAAAGAGCCATCATATTTAAACGTATGTGGGAATAACCATATAAACCTGATAACTGGTCTGCTGACGGATATGGAACAAGTTCCTATGTTTCATTTTCCTACAAAGCCCAAATTTCAGTTTTTATAACATGTAACCAATTAGGATCTGTTAGGACTTTCGCATAGGAAGTGGGAAAATGAGAAATGTTCGTGGTGTGAAGGTCTAGTTTGTGAACGAGCTTATAAATACCGTGTTTGGCATGAGTAGTCATAGGGTGTTGGTTTGGCGGGGCAGGTGTGGTTAAGGGTAAGGTTTCAATGGTGGCTGGGGTGACTCTGGTCGGTGGTGAAGGTGGTATAGGGATGTCGGTGGTAGGTAGGTCATCGTCTAAGAACCTGTAAGATGGTATGGAAAACGGTTTATTAAACAGAAAGGTGCTCTTGTCAAAAATAATTTGACGAGATAGGATAACTCGGCCTGTTGTGGTATCTAAACATCGGTATCCCCGATAGTTTGGTGGATATCCGAGAAAGATGCAGCGGATGGATCGAGGATGGAGTTCATGAAGTTGTATAGTCAAAGTATTCAGATAGCATGCACACCCGAACTGTTTTAAGTGATCATATGTGGGGGTGGCGAAGGAATAAGGCAAAGTTTGGAGTGTAAAAACTAAGACACTTAGCCAGAAGGATGCTGTGAAGATATACAACCATATGAAGCGCCTCAATCCAAAAGGTGGGCAAGAATGAGAAGGGCACGAATGATGTCCTTTAGGCAACGAATCATTCGTTCAACTTTCCCATTTTGGGAAGACGTTTGAGGACATGAAAATCAAAAGCTCAGACCTTGTGTGTGATCAAGAGAATTGAAATCATTGTTATCAAATTCGTCACCCATATCGCATTGAAATAATTTAGTTTTTCTATTAAATTGAGTTTGAACAAATTGATGAAATCATTGTTATCAAATTCGCCACCCATATCACATTGAAAGTTAATTTTTCTGTTAAATAGAGTTTGAACAAATTGATGAAACTTTTAAAATTAAAAAAGTTTCTGACTTATATTTAATTAGATAGACCCAATCATACCGTGTAAAATTGTTAATGAGGACCATGTAATATTTGTAGCTAGAATTACTAGCAACATGTGATGTCCACAAGTCACAATGGATAATATCAAATGGAGCAATAGTAAAAGAATAAGAATCATAAAGGGCAGCCTTTTACTGTTTGACAGTTGATAAGAGTGAGAAATATGACACATGTGGCTTTTATTACACGAAACAAAAAGCGACGATTAAGGACATGTAAAACCTGAGCTCCCAAATGACCAAGGTGATTATGCCATAGGATGGATTTGGCAGAAACAAGACAAGTGAATAGTTGTTGTGGAGGTGTAAAAGGATAAAGATCACTAGAGCTATTGTGGTGGGATAGAATCCGACCAATCAGGAGATCCTTCAAAGTAAAACCTAATTGGTCAAATTCATTCGAAACATTATTATCTATTGAAAAATACGAACATATAAAAGTTTTTTAATGATTTGTGTCCTGTAAATAATATTTTTTAAACGGTACGTGCGGTTGTGAAGGGAATGAAAGCTTGTACCAGATCGTGTAATTGGTAAACATTGGCTATTTCTGACCAAAATTTGACTTGCAGTAGATGAAGATAGGTACCGAATTTTACCTGTATCATTAGAGATGTGAGATGATGCACCCTTATCCATATACCAAGTCGGTATAGTTTGCTTGCATATTCTGAAAGGCGGTAGCATATCTTGCAGTGGTCTGACTTGTAGGGTCTGTGGGAGGAGATGTATGATTAGGGTTTGGACACAAGGGCCACTGCAACATAATAGTCGTAGCAGCATCAGCGATCTTGTCAGCCATCGAAAATAAAGGTTGAACAACTGCGCATCGAACCGAGGCAGAATATGAAAACTTGTCGAAGTGGAAAACGAACCTGGCGAAATCGAGTAGCTTCATGTTCAGACCAAAACCCGAAAACCCGACAGTGAAAGGCAGCGGCACGCGCCGACGGATGTGAGCGTTACGGAAAGTTTGAGTAGCGCATGTGGGTGCATGGAACGACGCGCGGACGGTGGCCTTCAACGGACGCCTATTCGAAGGAAGCCGGTCGTGATGGCAACGGCAGTGAGAGGTAAAAGTCTCTCGAAAAAGAATTAGGGTTTTCCAATACGGAAGCAAACTGTAGCTTGCGAGATGGCGGCGTTGACAGTGTCGTGGTCTGTGGCTTCCGGATTTTAGAGTTTAGGCATAGAGCCTGGCTCTGATACCATAAAAGAGTTTATGGTTTAGAATATTCGATGATGTATTCCAATGTGGTAAGCCCTTTAAATAGGTAGAAGTCACAGAGAAACCTAATGGGCCTAACCTAGACATATTCTCATAAATATAAATACAAATAAAATATTTAATATTGTCTATCACGTCTCAGTTGCTTTTTGAAAAAAACCGGTTTCTATTCTTGTGTTCATTTAAATCAAGTTACATTTAATGTGATACTAGGTTAAAATCCCATGTATTATACGGGTTAAATAAATATAATATTATATATTAAGTAGTAAAAAGGTTATTTTTAAAAACTCGTGTTTTACATGGTTTGAATAAACTCGTGGAATACAATATAATCGGTTAACACATACACTCGTCAAATTATGTCAGGAAATTTATTAATATAAATATTAGCATTTTCTTGTAAAATATATTATTATTAAAAGATAGAGGTGTATTTAACAAGAGAAATAGACGGGAAAAATATAATAAGAATTAATATACAGGTGATACGTAACATGAAAAACTTTTATTTATTATATAGTATAGATATAGATATAGATATGGATATGTCATTGAATTTAGTGTATCATAAGAACCCGACATAAATGGTTAGTTTAAATAAACAATTTAAAGGATAATATAAGTTATCTCACTCGTTGTTGCTTATTATTTATAACTTTGAAATTAGAGCAGGACTTTTGGAGAATTATTTAGTTAACACCTTTATTATAGATAAGATTGATTAGTACTAGCAAATATAGTTGTTTTATCTATTTTCCCTTATCCAATAAACCCAACAATAAAGATGAATATACAATTCATATATTTCACATATGCTTTACAAATTGATTTCAAGCTAACCAATTACTGATCAATAGCCGGTTATCTCCCTTTGGTTGACCGGAAATTAACCAGACAGGCAGCAACCAAAACACCCACAAACATCAATCCATCACCCTTAATTTGTGTATCTATGTACTTGTTTTATTTCATGAAGTTAACTAAAACACAATTTTTTAGATTTTAAGGTGAGTTAAGGAATTGAATTTGATTTGTTGGTGAATTTTAAGATGATTTTGGTTTCTAGGTAATCTGCTTGTTAGACAAGTGGATTCAACAGATCTGCTGGTTGGACAAGCGGATTCAACTGATCTGCTGGTTGGACAAGCGGAAGCAAATAATCAGATAGCGAATTAATTGAATCCGGTTATTCAACCGGTAGATTACCTGAAAACCAAAATACTTTCAAAATTCATCTACAAACCAAAATTAATCTCATAAGTCCCTTATAAATCTAAAAAATTCACTAAAACACCAATATGTGCATCTTTGGCTTTCCAAAGGCATGCACGTAATATTGATTCTTGATGATCATCACATAACCGCACTACGATTGAACTCTGATGAAGGCGCGGTGGCAGTCCTCCGGTGGGTGGCGGAAGAAGGCGATGAAGATGTAGAGAAGACATGATCTGACCTGAGGATATGAAAGTTGGATGCTTGAAACCGCCCGGATTCACCGGTCCGAAGGCGGACATACGACGATGACGGCGAGTCGTTGAGCGTCGACCGGAGTAAACTCTGCCCGCCGGCGTTCTTTTGTTGCATGATCGCCCTGTAAACAAAGGGGATTAAACCTTCCATTATAGAGAGAGAAAGAGGAGAAAGAGTAGGGTTGGATTTGAGGATGGTGGGGTGGAGTAGGGTTTGTTTATAGGGATTGTGGAGGATGACGTGGCGGAATCTTATTGGGCAGCTAGGCTTTTGCGCCATGACAGGTGGCCTGTTGAAAATGACTTCGCCGGAGAAACCCACAGGCAGAATCTTAAAACGACGTCGTGGGTTGCTGAAAGCAATTGTCAAACTAACACCCAAAGCATTTTGATCACATCTTACCAAATCTCACTATTTAAATATTTATCCGATTGTTTTCTTCTTTTTTTTTTCTTTTTTTTATATTTGTAATCATATCATTTCACATTGATACACCACTAACCGATTCAAATGAAGATATAAAACTTGCATTCCAAGTTTTCTTTATGATTTCAAAATACTTTTGGACTGAAAGCTATAATGATTTTCTAACTAATTTTTTTTAACCGCGTGGGCTCAGCTGCCACTTCTCACCAGGGGAGGCTCGTACATCAGTCTACCCAAACAATCCCCAAGGAATTCGAAATCTGGAGAGTGTGTTCATAGTTTTTATAAAGTGCACCTTATAAGATTCGAACCCATGACCTCCACAGAGAGAAAACCCCCTAACTAATATTTAATAATTATGATACTTAAAAAATTTAATAGTGGAAGTGGTAAAAGGTTTGACCTTTACAAACTACAACATAAAATTTTGTAAAAGTTGAATTAAGGGGTAGTTTTACATCATGATCGGCCGAAGCATAGATACCGATCCATATTTTTATTACTAGGGTATGTAATATACTCGGTTGACCCTTAAATTATTGTATTAAAATTAAGAAGAAAGAAGAGTAGAAAAGATATTATCATAATTTTTAAGGCTAATAGTGATGAAAGACTGGGTTATTTAGAAGATAAAACATTTATATCTTGAAACTAGTAAAAGAAATCTCTTTCTTATAATTTAAATGAACCTATACCTAATAAAGAGTAACTGATGGGCAATCCATCCCATTTTCCAAAAAAACACACTTCCCCACCGTTAGACTTTTCAGAACTTATTCCTGATTTGCCTTGCAATCCATCCCATCAACGTACGAAACGACTTGAGATTCATATGCATTTCATACGAGACATGATGATAGCACAGAGTCTTAGAGTTCGGTATGTTCCGACTACTATTCAGATTGCTCAAGGTTTTACCGTTTGCTTGGTTTGATACTCTTTCCAAGCTACACATTACTGCAAATGTATAGCTTGAGGAAACATATTAGAGTAGTTATATTTCATTTATATTGTAGCAGTTATCTGTTATGGTTTGTGATGTTTCTGATGAGCATTGATTTCAGTTGTAACATCTTGTAGTATTTCATCTTTGAGATAGTGAGAAAGTATACAATACTACACATCAGACTATCTTTCTATTTTGTTTTGTAACTGCACAACGTCTTTCTCTCACTGTATATACATGTGAAAAAACTATATATGTATGGTTAGCACTACGTGTGAAAAATAAATTGTTAGTTTGGATTATTTCCATCTCATGAAATCAATTCAAAAACCCAAATAATGATTCAGCTTAATTTGTTCCAAACCGATCAAAGAAAATTTCTAAATCACCGTCATTCAACAAGGTTCACAAAAGTAATTCCTTTATAGTTTGACAGAACAAAAATCGAAATCTAAATGCGAATAGGATAACTATTCAAATACTAAATAACTGGAAAATATAAAATAAAATAAAAAAAAATCATTGAGGAACAACCTGCCTCAGTGAAAACATTTATATGTATAGTACCACCTTTTTTTTTCACTTTTTATTTTTCTTAATCCTCAAGGTTAGAAACATTTCCTGTGCACAATGGAAGGACCCGACTCATCATATTCAGCCTTTGCAATCCACATCTGTGACAACAAAATCAACAACCATTATATCAAATTCGACCCGTTTACTTATGAACGGGCCAGTTTTGGTTATGCTTGATCTCAAATGATCAAATCAGATAATTTAGCTTAAAAGGTCAACGGAATAGGTTAAAAGTCGCCCAAAGTCTTTTTTTTTATGCACACAACCCTTAAAATCATTTTATTCAAGTATTTAGATTATTAGTCTAATGATGTTTATTTGTAATCATAATAAATGCTTTAACTAGTTCGTAAGTGAAATTTAGAAATGCGCAAGAAAGTATTTTTGGTAATACCCACCGGACCCATCCCCTTAACCAGTGTTGTAAAAATCGCTATGCGCTAGTCGGGCGGTGGGGTAGGGCCTAGGCCTAGGCGGGATTAATCGGGGCCTAGGCGGGATTAATCAGATTGGAATTTTTATATGTAATTTTCAGTTTTTTATATATATACACATATTTTTATATGTAATTTTTATGAAAATGTTCATTTTTAAACCACACCAAAGGATTTCGCCGGAATTTGGCCGGAAATTTCAGGTTTTCGCCGGAATGTTCGCCGGAATCTGGCCGCCTAGGCGCGATTTGGACCGTCTAGCGATTTTTGGACCGACTAGGTCAAAATTCCTCCTTAGCCGAGCGCCTAGGCTACAACACTGCCCTTAACAAAACGACCCATTTCAGCCAGAGCCAGTTTTGACCCGTAGCATGTCAATCTTGTCACCTCTAACAATGAGGTTAAAATAGAGATGAATTTTTATTAGAGATTTATTTCTAACAAGAGTGTGTGTGTGTGAGTGTAATTCAACCATTTGAGAAGAAAATTATTAAAAGTTAATGAAATGGGAAAATCTGAACAACCATTATATCAAATTCGACCCGTTTACTTGTGAACAAATTCAACCGTTTACTTAAGAACATGCCAGTTTTGGTTATGCTTGATCTCAAACAGATCAAATCAGATAATTTAGCTAAATAGGTCAGGTTAAAAGTCACCCAAATAATTCAACGAGTTCATAAATAAAACTAGGAGAATGGGCAAGAAAGTGTGTGTGTGTGGGTAATCTCAACCGGACCCATCCCCCCTTAACAAAATGATCTGTTTCAGCCAAAGCCAGTTTTGACCCGTAAACCAGCCCGTCCAACATGATCATCTTGTCACCTCTAACAATGTGGAAGTTTTTATTAAATATTTGTTTAGAAGAAAATAATTAGAAGTTAACGACTGAAATGGGAATATCTGAGTGAAAGAATGAACCTGCTGGAAGGTGCTAAGAGATGCCAAGATAGAGCCTCCAATCCAAACACTGTACTTCCTTTCTGGTGGAGCAACCACTTTAATCTTCATGCTACTTGGGGCTAATGCAGTAATCTCCTTGCTCATTCTGTCAGCAATACCAGGGAACATGGTGGTACCACCACTGAGTACAATATTCCCATACAAATCCTTCCTAATATCCACATCACATTTCATTATAGAGTTGTATGTTGTTTCATGAATGCCAGCAGCTTCCATCCCGATCATTGATGGCTGGAAAAGGACTTCCGGGCACCTGAAACGCTCAGCACCAATAGTGATTACCTGCCCATCAGGCAGCTCATAGCTCTTTTCCACTGAAGAGCTCGTCTTAGATGTTTCTAGTTCCTGTTCATAATCCAGTGCAATATATGCCAACTTTTCTTTCATGTCTCTTACGATTTCCCGTTCAGCACTGGTGGTGAAGGAGTAACCCCTCTCAGTCAGAATTTTCATCAATGCGTCTGTGAGGTCACGCCCGGCAAGGTCCAGACGCAATATGGCATGTGGGAGTGCATAACCTTCGTAAATGGGAACCGTGTGGCTAACACCGTCTCCAGAATCAAGAACGATACCTGCAAATTTTATATATGATAAATGCTGGGATCAGACAATTTGAAATTGGTTGCTTTTTAATACAAATCAAAACGGGTTGGGTCAGGTTGTATTGACCTAGTGACCTACAGCGCAATTTTCATCCGCTTTTAAAAACTTATTTTTAATAGGTAATGCATTAATTATGATCAGAAAAAGATAATTTTTACACAACAATCTAAATCTCTAAACAAAAACGATTAGGACGTTGTATACATTATAAAAAAACTTAGGAACTTTTAATCCATTCGACCCAATTGAGTTGTTCCCTTATTATAAATGTTTTTTTGTGACCTGTTTGAGATAAAACACAACCCAAATATACATGTTCATTAGTAAAGAGGTTGAAATCGCACATCTAGTTTTGCATCTATAGTTTAAAATGATAAATGTGTTAACAAGTTAAAACATTACCAGAGTTTTTGACGTTTATGTTGACTTCAATATTCTTTTCACAAAAGTATTATTCTTTAGGGTGATAAAAGAAGCTCAGGTAACGGGTCAAGATAGATCGAGGTTAAAATGTATAAATAAATGGTACAGGTCAACGGGCCAGGTCGATTGGCCCAAAACAGTACTTTTATCTCTTCATAAAATAACTTTTGTTGAATATGATTACAACAAAGTACATTTTGATGATAAGAATCTAATATTCACAATAAAGTGATTTAGAAGTTGTATTCAATAAAAAAAAATTGGGCAACTTTCAATGTGTTCGACCCGCTGACCTTTTCCGTTTTCCTTCTTAGCTATTTTTTTATTTTGCCCATTGATAGATCAACGGTAAGAAACTTACCAGTAGTACGACCACTGGCATAGAGTGAGAGGACAGCTTGTATTGCAACATACATAGCAGGAGCATTAAACGTTTCAAACATGATCTGGGTCATCTTCTCACGATTGGCTTTTGGATTAAGGGGCGCCTCAGTAAGGAGAACTGGATGTTCCTCTGGGGCCACACGGAGTTCATTGTAGAAAGTGTGATGCCAAATCTTTTCCATGTCATCCCAGTTATTCACAATACCATGCTCTATTGGATATTTCAGAGTTAAAATACCACGCTTGGACTGAGCCTCATCCCCTACATATGCGTCTTTTTGCCCCATCCCAACCATAACACCAGTGTGACGTGGGCGTCCCACAATGCTTGGGAAAACTGCACGTGGTGCATCGTCCCCAGCAAATCCAGCCTTAGGAAAGAGTAACCACAAACTTAGCAAATGTAATCCTACTCCAATAACCATTCACTACTATTAACTAGTTGATTATTTAGGTCTTAAATAAAGTAGCATTACATTGTTATTAAACCATTTGCCAGGTTAAACCACTAAACATTGCATTTATTTAGAATGGGGCTAAGAAATATGAACTATTGTCATGAAAGTGGTACAGCAGGAAGCCATATGACCCTAAAAGATGAAATGAAGTAGTTCAACTACAAAACCACATTAGCGCATTTGAGTTGATACCTTAACCATCCCAGTTCCATTGTCGCAAACAAGTGGCTGAATGTCTTCTGAGTCTGCCATCTTAACTCAATGCCTGTAGGAAAATAGCAACTAGCAAGATCAAATTTATATTCATCAATGACTAGGAAAAGTGATTCAGAACAATCTCAAATGTGAATTATATCGTCCACAGCCAAATATATGGGAAAGAGATATGGACCGAATAATTACATCAAGATACTCACTAAAGGGAAACATCATGATCAAGAAACAGAAAAACAACAATGTGAACCACACAAAGAAGATTTAGCAACTCAACCTTGTTTTATAACATTTACACCTCTTTTGCATTTACATTTTCTGTGACACAAAAGGAGTTGCATTCAACAAGAAATTGTGAACACGCTTGGCAAGATTGTCTCTCATGTTAAGATGGGATTTTGGAGTCAAAAGTAAAACTGCCTTTGAATGCTCAATACGGTCAACAAATGCTTTTCCATAAACCATCAAAACTCAAAACGATTATCACAAATGGTAACTGTTGTTTACAACTATGTTTTAAACCGATCACTGTCTTAAAAAGGTAAAGTATACCAGAAATGATGATCTGTCCTGTTTTCATCTTTTTTAAAATAGTAACATTAAACAGAAAACAAAAATGTTGCCAAAAGGATGCCTAAAATCTTATAAACTTACCAGGAATAACGATAATGTTTAGTCATAAAATCTACAGTGCAAAGGCTAATTTCTGCTCAAATGTATATATGTGCATCAGTGCGTGTATGTATTGCCGTATGCTTTATGTGTATGTACATCTATACGTATATGATGCATGTATTTATATCAATGGAGATAACTTAATCGTACAGGAAAGCAACATTCAAATGTGAAATCGGATGTTAGGGTTATCCGAAACAAATTCTTCAACAGAATTGTTATATAACAATTACACCTAATAATCTAATACATTATACATCATTTAAAACCTAATTGTGATCGTAAACGGAACATTTGTTCTAGATATCCGGTACATGCAAACACACAACGAAAATTCAACCGTATCTCGAATCGATTCCATAACGTACGTACTATCAACTAATAGAATCATAAACAAATGCTTTCAGAGTTTCAGATCATAACGTCAAATCACTGACAGAAATACATAAACAGGCAATTAAATGAATTCACGGTGCGAATGAAGAATCGTACATCAAAATTCGGAACCGAAACATAAACGCTATGCACAGAATCAAAGAAAAAAAGTTATGGAACAGAAATCGAACCGATTTGAGAGTGTAACGAATGAAGAAGGATGAAGTTGAAAATTGAAGAGCGTTTACCTATAAAAATCGCAAAAGTTGATTGATCGTGAGAGAGAGGGGGAGGATTGCACCTGCGTCGGAGAGGATGACTGACATTTGCGTTTGGAGAGTGTGAAAATGGAGGAAATGGAAGGGAATGTGGAGTGCGTGAAATCCGGGCGATTGCTACACCATCCGTTGCATCTTTGAAACAATTCTATTATTAGTTGGTTGAGGAGTTAGTGATTTACATAAACACAAATATTGTTATTTTAAATTACACAATTTACATAAATTAAAAAAAAAAGCTAGTGATTAATGTTTTCAACTAGTAATTTTCTCGCCGTGCGATGTTGCGGGTGGATTTTTTTAAAGTTAATTATTGTATTGTGACGTATTTTATATCATTATGGAAGATGGTTATAAATTTCGTCATTCAGTTGGTTCATAGAATGTAATAGTGGTTTTCATTATTCATTAACCAGTAATAATAGTAACAAGAGCAAATTACAAATTGCGTCATTTAATTATTACCTAAATTTCAGTATACGTCATTTAACTAAATAAATTACAGAAAACGTCATTTATGTTTAAAAACATTGCACGTTACGTCCTTTGGCCTAACGACCGTTCAATTTTACCGTTAAGTCTGGTCAGTTGTTATGCACATGAGGGTTTTTGAGGCTTTCACACATAAAAGAACTATTCTTGTAATTTGTTTCTATGAATGGGGGTTTACAGAAATAGTTCTATTATGGTAAAAAGACTAGAATACCCTCATGTGCCTTGCACATGACCTGATTTAACGGTAAAATTTAACAGTCGTTAGGCTAAAGGACATAACGTGCAAGGTTTTTTAAACATAAAAGATGTTTTCTATAATTTCCTTAGTTAAATGACGTATACTGAAATTTAGGTAATACTTAAAGGACGTAATTTGTAATTTGTTCTAGTAACAAACAAAGATACCCAATAAAAATCTCACACAAGGAGTAGAGTCTAGGGAGGGTGAGATGAGGACAAACATTACCTTTATCCCATGGCCGGCCCAAAGGGATGGCGAGGAGAACGACGGTCCCCGGCCCGGTCTCACCTATGGCAAAAAAAAATTTATATTATATATATGTATGTTTTTTTTTAAATTATATATATATATATATATATATATATAAGCCCAATTGATTATAAATCTGAACACAAAACCAAAAAATAAAAAAAAAATCTATATATAACCCAATTTAAAAATAAAATCTATATATATATATATATATATAAGCCTGTATTATGTTGTTTTTCAAATGATTATTGAGTTTATATTATAGGTCCCGTTTTTTTTTACATGTCTCGGGCCCAAAACGTTTTAAGGATTATCGGGACCGGCCCTGCTTTATCCCATGGGATAGAAAGATTGCACCCAGAGAGACCCCCGACTCGAAAACATACAACACATGCATGCAATAGAAAGCAAATATCCAATTACGATTACATGTGACAAATTATGATTAATATGGTTACCATTCATGTTTTCTCCTCTTGTATTTAGGTATCATAATGATTTTATCTTCGTAGAATGGATGGTTTGTTATTGATGTTAAACACGAAAGCAAATAAGAGAAAAACAAAGCGGGTTTGGCCAAGGGTTGGCCCATGGGCCTAAAATGAAAGGGGAAACCCTTTTTCTAAAAGCAACAGCCACCACCCTTTCCCTCATTCTACTTTGTTCGCATTTCTAGTGAGAGAAAGGGGATAAACGAGCTAGAGAGAGTCGTGGATCAAGCTCAAGGTCTTGAAAATCATCAGACATCAGCTCTGGAACGTCTATCAACGAGAAGGAGACGAAAGGAGGTAATCATCATGCTCAGATCTGTGTTTTGTGTATTTTTGGGTTTCGGGTAAAAACGGTTAAAGGATAGGTTTTTATGTATGAAACTTGAAACAAATTACATATTTGAACTCATGGATGAAAAAGAAACGTTTTGAACGTAAAAAGTTCAAGGCTTGATCAATTAGAAATAACTAGCCAGATCTAGGGTTTTGGTTGGGGAAGAAGGCTGATGTATCGAAACTACTAAGTTTTGATATAAGCAAACCTATCGAAACTACTAAGTTTCGATAGAAGCAAATACATCGAAACTACTAAGCTCGATATAAGTAAACCCATCGAAACTACTAAGTTCGATAGAAGCAAACACATCTAAACTACTAAGTTCGATATAAGAAAACCCATCGAAACTACTAAGTTCGATAGAAGCAAACTCATCAAAACTACTAAGTTTCGATGCAAACCACTGATCGAAACTACTAAGATTAATATAAGTCACTTATCGAAACTACTAAGTTTCGGTATAACCTACTTATCAAAACTATCAAGTACAGGAATGTTTAGTGCCATTTAGGATCACTATATTATCTTTTATGGCTTCATTATACAGATTGCGTGTGACCTTAGTGACGCTCAGTAATCAGCTAAGTGTATTTCAGAAACCACTCATCAGGTGAGTTATATGTGCCCCCTATATGTTACGTGCAAACGATTTTAAATGTTTTGGGGCTGAAGTGTATATATTAAATGAATGACTGTTATGAATGTCAATATGATCATACATGATATATGAAAAACGAATGATGAACAAAGAATGAAGCGTATGTATACAAAGAATGAAATGAATGAATGGCATAACGTAAAAGAATGAAATCTTGCTTTATATTATATATATTGCATGTTATGAATGAATGTAAACGTTATGGACGCTTCGATGATAACGGCTACTTCGGTAGATGGATGACCACGTGACTATTTTGCAACCAGGACATTAACGGACCTTCATCAGCTAGGACGTTTGAAAGGCAATGACGGACGACCACATTAGTGTCGGACGATTGCAATAATAAGTAGAACGGTTGCATAAATAATAGTTCGCATGGGAAACGGATGCCTTAGGGCAGATGGGCGAATTGCGGATTACGATGGTAGTATGGTATGACGGACGGCCGAAGGTTTGACAGATGGTTTTAAGCTATTGACGGACGGTTTCTAGAGCCGGATGGTGAAGTAAATGAGATACGACTGTAGTTCGAGAACGTTTGTCTTTGTGACTTACATAAGCAAATGACGGGCTGATCTCTCTTATGTGTATGACCAATGAATGTTCAATAAATGTAAATGTGAATATATATATACTCACAAATGAATGATAAATGAAGGCAAACATGTGTTAAATGTGTATATATATATATATATATATATATATATATATATATATATATATATATATATATATATATATATATATATATATATACACTTATAACGAAATGATGATTATTGATGAGTGGTTGATAAAGCCATACTAATTGTATGTAATCATATGGTTTTAACCCTAATTATATGAAAAAGAAATTACTTTAAAACGTTTTTATATTTTGTATGAGAAAAACATTCAATTAAACATGCAATTCTTATTTTATTCTCATTGGTGTTATTTAGTAAAATCAAAATAATTATGAGACAATAAAGAAAAAGAAGATCACGTGAATATGATGGCATGAAATCAAATGAACTAATATGAATTAACTTATTTAATCTTTTGATCCAATTCTGTTTAATTGATTTTTAATAGCCCATCGTAGAAAACCACTATGGAATTTGAAGATTATTAAAGTGTTGGGTTCATCTTGGGCTTACACCACAGCCCACGTGGATGGGAACAAATTAAAAGAAAACGGGAGCAGGAGAAAAAAGGAGGGGAGTTGCTTCAGGGCAGGATTGACGAGAGGGGAGCCCCACTTTTGGGCGGCTGGGAATTAGACGCAAGCAACACATGGACGAGAATTAGGAATTACATGGATACCGAGGTCAAGAATGAAGTATTTGATTTTCTATTTATTATGATGATTGGCTAAATCAGTTGTGGCTTTATCCGGACAGATGGTTCGTATAGGTTTCATGTTTTGATTCAGTTTTTTTATGATTTGGATCTATTTAGTTTTTGACACAAATTTGATAGAATGATGTATTAGTTGATTGAAAAGTTTATATTTATGCTCTGAGTTTTCTGCTTTACAATCTGTGTTCGGTCGATGACAAAACCTAGTAGTAGGGTTGGGTGACTAAATTGTGTAATTGGATTATACTGGTTTGTGACGAAACTAGTTGCATAGGTTTTCTGACAAAGAATCTGTCTTCAATTACTGTTTTTACTGATTTTCCAACACTATGTTTATGTGGTGTCCATTGAACAACTGAGTTTTACATAAGCCTAGAACCTGAAGTTTGGAGGAAGTTATATATTTATTTGATCTGTGTTTTCAATCTAGTTGACCAATCTAAGCAATTAAACTTTCCACCGATTCCCTGTGGATTCGACAACCCTACTTCCCTGTCTACAGTCCAAGGTAGATAAGTAGTAGTTTTTATAAGTGTTTTTGATTAGCCTTCGACACGCGATCAATTATACCTAATTGTTATACTAGAATTCACCAGCGTTAGCTGACTTTTAGTATACATTTCAGGTAATAAGAAGAAAGGGCGTGCAAAGGCGTAAGGGGCTACCTAGCACAAGACTGGCATCTCGTTTATTTGAACCTTATGATTAAACTATGTTATGTTATGTTTAAGACTTCCGCTGTCATGTAACTGAATGATTTATGCTTCCGCTACCTTATTAATGTTTTTAATTTAAATTCAGCACTTTGATGACTATGTTTTTGAGTAAATCCAACAAGTGAGGTCTCCCGGGAAAAGGGGCTTTACAAATTGGTATCAGAGAAATAGTTTGAGAGATTCAGACATCCCTAAATGTCTGAAATCAAGCTGATAATGAGACCAAAGCACGAATGTCAGTATGGGTAGCCAATGCCAACACCAGCACAGTAATTAAGTAATAAAGTTAATGCCTGTAGTTAGGGATAGATGCCTTAACTTAGAACGTTTAGATGTCAATGTCACAACTGATGTGAACAGTTTTGAACCTGAAAAGCAAAACAAATTATTAATCACAAACCGTTGCTCATATTGTTCTAAACTATGATCTAAAAGAATGACATTGATGTATACCCATACTTATCAGGAAAGCTAGAAAACTATGGCTGGTAGAGGAAGAACTGGACGCCGAGGCGGTCGTACTGGCCAAGTCGGTAGACCACCACTGAATCAGAGACGGGAGGAAGAAGAAAGTGTGCACGTGGAACACTGAAAGTGTGCACGAAACTAATGTGACACCAACTAGAGATGGGCAATGAAGGGTCTCTACAACTGGAACCCGAAGTTAAAGATGATATTGCCCGGGAGGTGGTACTAACTCTGAAAGATGTATTGCCTGAACTATTATCTGAGGCACTGAAGAAAAGCAAGGAGGAAGAAGAGAACAATGAGGAGAAGGTTTATGATAGTGACGGAGATGAGGTGAATGTGGGGCTAACCACTCGGGGATGTACCTACAAGGGATTAAAGGACGGTGACCCACCCAAATTTGATGGAAACAAGGATTCGGTGGCTATATTTGAATGGATTGAGAGGATGAACGGCGTAATCAACATAAGCGAGTCTCGACCCGACCAGGTTGTTAAGTATGTAGCTCTCTGATGTAGTGCGAATCACACATCTTTATTCCTATTGTTTCGTGCGTTTTTACTTAGTTTTATCTTCGTTTTGAGTCATTTAAGTCTGCATTTGAGTCTATTGTATATTTTTAGGAGCTCATGAAGATTACAAGTGAATACATGAAGATATCGAGAAAGAGAAGAAGCCGGGAGTTTAAAAGGAAAAAAATGGTGAAAATTGGATTCTCGCTGTGACAATCCGACTTTTTAAGTTAACCCCGTTAACTATTCCGTTAAGTTTCTTATTAAAAACTTAACCCCGTTAGTCAAATCTAACCCCAAGGACTAATTCGGTCACAAATTTAACTCAAAACTGCAAGGACTAATCGGGTAATTAAACCAAACTGAATAATTTGACTCCCCAAAGTCAAATTTGACAAATTTGTATCCTGTTGACTTCTTAAAGTCAAAATTAGACTCTTTGATTTCCAAATTCACGAGTTATAACGGAATTGAATCAAATTCTGTAATTGATGAACACCTAAATGCTTTAACCGATCATCATTAAGCCTTAATCATACTCATTAATAGAATTAAACGCAAATAATGATGATCATGTTCATAACCGTCGGCCTCGTTGTAATCGATCACCAAATTCGATTAATCCTCGTATTCTACTCTCAAATCAATCGCCTGCAAACCTCTTACGAGACTATCAGAAGATTTCCCACACACCAGCCGTGCCAGAGAAACAACCAGAGACGACGAGGATCAACCCGCAGCCGTCGAACCCTGTCTTACTCGTGCTCTGTCAATCCGATATTCAAACAGGTAATTGAAACATTCTTTAGATTCGTTTCATGCTATAGAATGAAAGCCCTATCCTAATCAGGGCTTACATTATCGATTTAATCAAAATCCGATTCTAGGGTTCTTAAGAAGTCGGATTTGGGGCTTTTGAATTAAGGCTCATTCTCATCGCAATTAAATCATACCAGTTGTTTCGGAATGCTCAGTATAATGAAAACCCCCTGTCAATTGAATCAAACAACATCAAATTTTACAAAATCAGATTCTGGAATTTCATTTGAAAACGTTTTAGTCAAACTATAACCTAGACTCAATGTTAATCCAATTAAACAGTATGGTTAGAATCGCCTTAATCAACCCTATGAAAGCCCTATGTTAATTCACGTATGTAACATCGAATCTGTGATGAACCGATTCTAGGGTTCATCATGTATTGAGTTTAATCGAACCCTAATCTAGACTTAACCTCAATCAAATTAAATTATATAGTTAGATTCGCAGTTCAATCTTTGTTAAAAACCCCATAAATTCATCAAGTTTTAATATAGGATTTAGTCGAATCAAATCTGTGTTTTAAACCGGAGTTTCGACTCTGTTTGAATGAAATTAACAACGGAAATCGTAACCATTTTTATAATTGGTTACATCATCAGTCTCGCAATCATCTAAGCATCAAAACTCCCACGAATTCTGACCTTATTCGCGATCAAAATTCAGTAATTGGGACGGGATTCGATCTGGGTATGTTTGGGGAAGGAAATCTCGTTGGGCTTGATTGTTAAAAGAAATTGGAACTGGATATATTCGCGATGACCCTAGCGGGCGGACTGGTTAGAGCAATGTGTGTGTGTGGGAGAGACCCGGGTTCGAGTCCGGGCTCCCACAATCATTTTTAAACATTTTTCTGTTAATATTTAATTAATAAAAATCAAACCCTATAATATTATAATATTATACAATTGTGTTTTTACCCGGAAAACAACCCGTAGGCTCGGGTTTGAATTATTAACATATTTTTATATATTATACCCACTTTTATAAATAATTTATTGTTATTATCCCCAAGTAAAAATAATATGTTATATTATTTTAAGCCACAAATTTGTATAAAATAATACGTTTAGTTTCAAACCGTGACTCGTGTTATTTAATAATGTATATACATATATTACTTCGTATCGTTTTACAACCTCGTGTAACATCTGAAACTAAATAATAATATAATTAGTTATATTATTTACTCGCATTGCTACTTTCATAAAAATAATATATTTATTATTTTGTACCCCAAACGAGTAATTAGAATGTTCTTTCGAATCTAAAAATAATATATTAAATTATATTATTTTCCTAATTTTTGTGAATGACAAAACACTCGATTTTATTTATTATTATTTTTGTCATTCGTCGCGTAACGTATATATATATATATCATAATAATAAATTAAGGAATTTATATCCCCGTGGACCCGTTCGTTTACTCTTGAATATTAGAACGTTTCTTAGGACGTTCCTCTTTCCGTGTCGCTGTCACAATTCCCAAGCTTTATCCCTAATTTATGTGTTTATAATTTTAGGGCATACGTAAGTTGTCTGAGACTTACACTCGTGGTTTCAACTTTTCCTTGTGTGATCCAAATCCCTACTCAAGCTCAGGTGAGTTTTCACGGCCCCTTTTACTGCTTTTAAACTGGGGGAGAAAACATGATACAAACTCTTTTGATTTTTGTACTTCATTTTATATCAATTGTTATGACTATGCGTAAACTCTATCATAAAAGTCCTCACATCGAACCGTTTAAATATGAATATAGCGATGTATGTTGGGTAGTACTACTGGGTTTGACAAACCTCACCCGCGTTAGTCGCGCTAACACGATTGGATATCGAACGGGTGCAATATTGACCTAAACGTGCACCGTGGTTGATAGACCTGGTGGGAGGCAATACAAACAGTCAGTTTACGGTTGCGAGCGTAATAGCAAACATGAACATGGGTTAGCTACTCATTTGGTATATATGTTGATTGTACAATAAATCTGGTAAACGTTTATTTATATATTGAAACCTGTGAACTCACCAACCTCGTGTTGACACTTTTTCTTACATGTTTTCTCAGGACGCTAAGCTAAGACACAGGTGCACGTTAGGGCATGCATGGGATTCAACTGCTTTGCTTTGTGTCTATTTATGTTGATTGAATTATTTTAATGTACTTTGTTTGGTTGGACGTTTGGACTTTTGGATTTTGGTTTTGGGCGCGTGTATTTTGCGCATTTACTTTCTTTACGCTTCCGCATTGATACTCTGATTTAAAAGATATTTTCATTTTGAGTCCCATGTAGAGTCGTTCAATGTAACTAGTGTCTGAGATCCTGGTTTGTCACTTCCCAAACGGTAATACTCCGTTAGTTGAAATTGGGGGTGTGACACTCGCGGTATGCGAGAGAAAGACACCAGTTCCTCGCGGTATGTGAGGGAAAGGAAAACCGGTCGTGACTAATTTGTTCCTCACGGTACGCGAGGAACCCAGCCCATTGTCTCGAGGTACGTGAGAGACTAAAATTCCATGAAAAAAGCCCTAATCGAATTATAATATAATTACAATGCCATTATTCAAAAGAGTTCGAAATTCAGCTGTCTAGAGAGAGACTAGAGACGATTTTGGAGCTTAGGAGGTCAAATGAAGAGAAAGTTGAAGTCTGTGCTTCCGGTTCGTTAGATTTAACGTTTTCGGTTTAAAGATTTGATTTTTATCTTTGATTGCTTTGTTTCAAACCCTGATGATGTACCCACATATGATCCAAAGGTGGATCGAAATGGGAGATGTTCCATCACCGTACTTTGGATCCACGTCTTCATCGTCTACCTTGCCTAGCTTACCATGCACCATGGAACAAGCCTTCGCAGCATTCGTGTCCTATATGTTAAAGGAATTAAGTTTTGTACAAGATGTCACCGAGGAGATACCTAAACTCCTGGAGAATGGACCTCAAGTGGAGAAGAATAGGGTAGGAATAGAAAATTTGACTACTGAACTAGCTGCAACGGACCATGTCCACAACCTTTTAGTGGATTGTGTGGCACACCTAGAGACGAGGGCTGACACTATGGATGATGATATGCAAGGAGTTCTGGAGAGATTAGCTGCTATGGAAGCTCAGCTACATGTGGCTAACCACACTGCTGAAGGCCTTCAAGAGAGGGTGACTCATTTGGAAGCCCAACTGCAAGCGGCCCTACACCCGGAAGACATTCCAGTATCTGACGATGAGGAGGAACCCTTTGAGGAAGAGCTCTTTGAGGAGGAGCCCTTCGAGGAGGAACCCTTAGAGGGGGAACCAGCTGAGGAAGAGCCAGTGGAGATTGATGATGCACAGTCATATGTCTTTTCTGATGACGAGGATGTTTGAGGATCTTCCTAATCTATCTTTCTTTTCATGTTTGTTTTTGCTTATGTTATTTCCCTTTTCAAACCTAGATGGGTAAGGTTGTTCCCATCCAATAAAAGCATGAGAAGTTTAATATTTGAGTTATTTATTTTGTAGCCTTACAATTTATTTAATTTTCAAAATATTAGATGTTGTAATTCCTTACCCGTACCTGAATAATGTTTAATATGCGATATATTTCTCATTGTTTTCATTTGTGATTGTGAAGAAATATGTCTGGGAGAGGACGAGGAGGCCGTGCCGGTGGTCGTGGCACCATCAACATGACGGCAGCAGAACTAGCAGCTTTGATAAACAATAGTGTGGCATAGGCCCTAGCAGCACAGAATGCTGCAGGTAAATGCTTTAACTATTGACTAGTAGTGTCAATTCCTTCTCCTAAGAACATCTTTCTAAACTCTATGATTCCAATTCAATTTGTATTTCTAAATCCAGGCCAGTAAAACCAGCAAAATCAACAGCCAGCCTGCACTTTCAAGGCATTCATGGACTGCAAGCCCCACACCTTTAGTGGAGCTGAAGGAGCAGTTGGATTACTTCGCTGGTTTGAGAAGGTTGAATCAGTAATAGCCATGTGCAACTGCCCCGTGGCTAACCAAATGAAATTTGCTGCTGGAACTTTGGAAGGTCCGGCCCTAACATGGTGGAATGCCCAAGTTCAAATGTTGGGACTAGCAATGGCAAATGGACTCCCGTGGCAGGAATTTAAAGCAATGATGAAGGAGGAATACTGCCCACGAGATGAAATTCAAAAGCTAGAAGGAGAGTTCTGGAACCTTAAGATGGAGGGTTCAGAAATTGAACTCTACACCACCCGTTCACACGAACTTGTTACCATGTGCCCACACATGGTGACTCCGGATTACAAACGGATTGAACTATACATTGGAGGTTTGGTACCTCAGATTCAAAGCATGGTGACCTCATCCAACCCTACCACCATCCAACAGACCATCAGACTTGCTCACAAATTGACCGATCAGGCAGTGACACAGGGAACTTTACCTCCAAGAGGTTCGGTTTCTAAACCCACCGACAACAATAAGCGCAAGTTCGACCATCACTCCCACTCACACTCCCACTCTAATTCTAAAGGATCCCAACCCAATCAACCTCAGCACCAACAGCAGCGAAAGTTTGAGCCTGCTAGAAACTTTAATCAAACGACCTCATCAGGTCCGAATCAAGGGGAATATGCTGGGAGGTACCCCAAGTGCAACAAATGCGGCTATCACCACACGGGCACTTGTGACCGACAACGTTGCCAGCGGTGTGGTAAAATGGGCCACGCTGCGAAGGACTGTAGGGTTGCACTCCCGAACAAACAACCATTTCAATCATAGGGATTCACGAGGGGATGTTTTCAGTGCGGTAAAGAGGGGCACATTCAAAGGAATTGTCCTCAGTTGAAAAAGGGTGGAAATGGTAATGGTAGTGGTAGTGGTAACGGTAGTAACCAGGGCAACAATGGTAACATCCCCAATCAAAACAACAATGGTGGGAATAACGGTAATAACGGTGGTAATGGAGGAAATGGGGCGAAAGGAAGAGCTTTTGTACTGGGATCCGGAGAGTCTCGCTACGATCATAACGTGGTCACCGGTAAATTTCTCTTAAGTAATTACTTTGCTTCTGTCCTTTTTGACACTGGTGCTGATAGGAGTTTTATATCTAAGAAACTTAGTGTTATGATAAAAGGAACCCCAACTCTGTTAGAAGCTAAGTATGTAATAGAGATAGCTGACGGCCAAATAATCGAAGCAACTCACATTCTTAAGGGTTGTAAGCTTAATCTAGCTAGCCATATTCTTGATATCGATCTTATGCCAGTCACACTTGGTAGTTTTGATGTAATCGTCGGCATGGATTGGTTGTCTAAAAACCAAGCGGAAATCATTTGTCATGAGAAAATCGTTCGCATACCCCTCCCGAGTGGAGAAATTCTTTCAGTTCAGGGCGAAAGGGTTGGTACTGTCATGGGTATCATATCCTTCATGAAAGCACAAAAATGTCTTCGAAAGGGGCATACGACCATTTTGGCCCTTGTTGCTGAACAGCCGTCGGAAGAGAAGAAGATCGAAGATATTCCCGTTGTGCGTGAATTTTTGGAAGTATTTCCCGAGGATCTGCCCGGTCTGCCACCACACCGCACCGATTGCTCGGGCACCTTATCGACTAGCACCCAGTGAATTGCAGGAACTGTCCACTCAATTGCAAGACTTATTGGATAAAGGTTTCATCCGACCTAGTTCATCACCGTGGGGAGCTCCGGTATTATTTGTCAAGAAGAAGGATGGTACGTTCCGTATGTGTATTGATTAACGGGAGCTGAATAAAGTTACAATCAAGAACCGCTACCCTTTACCTCGTATCGATGACCTTTTTGATCAACTCCAAGGATCAAGTTTCTATTCCAAAATAGACCTTAGGTCCGGCTATCATCAGTTAAGAGTCCGAGAAGAAGATATCTCTAAAACTGCATTCAGGACAAGGTACGGCCATTACGAATTTATGGTCATGCCTTTCGGTTTAACCAACGCACCTGTGGTATTCATGGATCTCATGAACCATGTGTGTAAGCCTTACCTTGACCAGTTTGTTATCGTTTTCATCGATGACATCCTTATTTATTCCAAGAACGAGGAAGAACATGAAGAACATCCGCGTCTAATTTTGGAACTACTTAAGCAAGAGCAACTTTATGCTAAGTTTTTTAAATGTGAATTTTGGATTCGAGAGATTCAATTTCTAGGGCATGTGGTAAATGAAAAGGGGATACATGTCGACCCGTCCAAAATAGAAGCCATCAAGAATTGGGCAGCACCGACGACTCCGACTGAGGTGCGACAATTTCTGGGATTGGCTGGATATTACCGTCGTTTTATCGAGGGATTTTCAAAGATTGCGCAACCTTTCACCGCCCTAACTCAAAAAGGAAAAACCTATAATTGGGGCGATAACCAAGAGTCAGCTTTCCAACACCTCAAACAGAAACTTTGCAGTGCACCTATTTTAGCTCTTCCGGAAGGAACCGATGATTTTGTGGTGTATTGTGATGCATCCATCCAAGGCTTGGGTTGTGTCTTAATGCAGCGCGAAAAGGTAATCGCATACACTTCACGTCAGTTAAAGGTTCATGAGAAAAACTACACCACTCATGACCTAGAGTTGGGAGCAGTAGTTTTTGCACTTAAGATATGGAGACATTACTTGTACGGTACCAAATGCACCATCTACACCGACCACAAGAGCCTCCAGCATATCTTCGAGCAGAAGGAGTTGAACATGCGACAACGTCGTTGGGTTGAACTTTTAAATGATTACGACTGTGCGATCCAGTATCATCCGGGTAAAGCTAACGTCGTGGCTGATGCACTAAGCCGAAAGGAAACGAAACCCAAACGAGTTCGAGCGTTACAACTCACTATTCACCCTGGATTGCCTGACAGAATCCGTAGTGCTCAACTTGAAGCCTTGAAAGAAGATAACCTACCGTTAGAAGGTACTCGCGGCATGGAAGCACAACTTGAAGTAAAATCTGACGGAATTCGTTACTTTGTCGAACGAATATGGGTTCCAGTGTTCGGAAATTTAAGGGAACTAATCATGGATGAAGCTCATAAATCTCGTTACTCCATTCATCTGGGTTCCGATAAAATGTACCATGATCTAAAAGTACTATATTGGTGGCCGAAGATGAAGGCCGATATAGCCACTTATGTTAGTAAGTGTCTGACCTGCGCGAAGGTCAAAGTTGAATATCAAAAACCGTCCGGTCTCCTGCAACAACCTGAAATTCCCATGTGGAAATGGGAACAAATATCCATGGACTTCATTACCAAATTACCCCGAACCCCTACCGGATGTGATACTATATGGGTAATTGTGGATCGCCTAACAAAATCTGCTCACTTTCTAGCAATCAAAGAAACCGACAAAATGGATAAACTCACTCGAATATAAATGAAAGAAGTAGTCTCTCGGCACGGAGTGCCAATCTCTATTATTTCGGATCGTGATGCACGATTCACTTCCCGTTTCTGGCAATCATTGCATAAAGCATTAGGCACGCGTCTAGATATGAGCACAGCTTACCATCCTCAAACCGATGGTCAAACAGAACGTACTATCCAAAATCTGGAGGACATGCTACGAGCTTGTGTGATCGATTTCGGTAAAACTTGGGAATCTCACCTACCGTTGGTGGAGTTCTCCTACAACAACAGCTATCACACTAGCATCAAGGCATCTCCATTTGAAGCACTTTATGGACGAAAATGCCGTTCTCCCATTTGTTAGACCGAGGTTGGGGATAGCCAACTCACAGGTCCTGAACTTGTATTTGAAACTTCCGAAAAGATCGTTCAAATTAGAAACCGTATGGCGGCAGCTCGTGATCGTCAAAAGAGCTATGCCGACAAGCGTCGTAAACCTTTGGAATTTCAAATAGGTGACATGGTTTTACTCAAAGTCTCACCTTGGAAAGGTGTCATTCGTTTCGGGAAACGAGGAAAACTGAATCCTCGTTATGTTGGACCTTTCAAAATATTAAAGAGAATCGGACCAGTCGCGTACCAGCTAGACCTACCTGAAAGACTTAGTGGTGTGCACAACGTCTTTCACGTCTCAAATTTAAAAAAATGCCTAGCAGATGAATCACTCACAGTTCCGCTGGAGGAACTACATGTTGATGAACAGTTACGTTTCGTCGAAGAACCTGTGGAAATTATAGATAGGGAAGTCAAATCGTTAAAGCACAGTAAAATCCCTATTGTTCGAGTCCGTTGGAACTCGAAACACGGACCAGAATTTACTTGGGAGCGCGAGGATCAGATGATGCGCAAATATCCTAATCTGTTCAAGCACTCCGCGTCAAATCCCTAAGGTACTATCTAATTTTCGGGACGAAAATTCTTTCAACTAGGGAATGATGTGAAACCCCAGAAATTTTATTTATTTATTTTAGTTATTTTAATTTTCGGGACGAAAATTCTTTCAACTAAGGAATGATGTGACAATCCGACTTTTTAAGTTAACCCCGTTAACTATTCCGTTAAGTTTCTTATTAAAAACTTAACCCCGTTAGTCAAATCTAACCCCAAGGACTAATTCGGTCACAAATTTAACTCAAAACTGCAAGGACTAATCGGGTAATTAAACCAAACTGAATAATTTGACTCCCCAAAGTCAAATTTGACAAATTTGTATCCTGTTGACTTCTTAAAGTCAAAATTAGACTCTTTGATTTCCAAATTCACGAGTTATAACGGAATTGAATCAAATTCTGTAATTGATGAACACCTAAATGCTTTAACCGATCATCATTAAGCCTTAATCATACTCATTAATAGAATTAAACGCAAATAATGATGATCATGTTCATAACCGTCGGCCTCGTTGTAATCGATCACCAAATTCGATTAATCCTCGTATTCTACTCTCGAATCAATCGCCTGCAAACCTCTTACGAGACTATCAGAAGATTTCCCACACACCAGCCGCGCCGGAGAAACAACCAGAGACGACGAGGATCAACCCGCAGCTGTCGAACCCTGTCTTACTCGTGCTCTGTCAATCCGATATTCAAACAGGTAATTGAAACATTCTTTAGATTCGTTTCATGCTATAGAATGAAAGCCCTATCCTAATCAGGGCTTACATTATCGATTTAATCAAAATCCGATTCTAGGGTTCTTAAGAAATCGGATTTGGGGCTTTTGATTTAAGGCTCATTCTCATCGCAATTAAATCATACCAGTTGTTTCGGAATGCTCAGTATAATGAAAACCCCCTGTCAATTGAATCAAACAACATCAAATTTTACAAAATCAGATTCTGGAATTGTATTTGAAAACGTTTTAGTCAAACTATAACCTAGACTCAATGTTAATCCAATTAAACAGTATGGTTAGAATCGCCTTAATCAACCCTATGAAAGCCCTATGTTAATTCACGTATGTAACATCGAATCTGTGATGAACCGATTCTAGGGTTCATCACGTATTGAGTTTAATCGAACCCTAATCTAGACTTAACCTCAATCAAATTAAATTATATAGTTAGATTCGCAGTTCAATCTTTGTTAAAAACCCCATAAATTCATCAAGTTTTAATACAGGATTTAGTCGAATCAAATCTGTGTTTTAAACCGGAGTTTCGACTCTGTTTGAATGAAATTAACAACCGAAATCGTAACCATTTTTATAATTGGTTACATCATCAGTCTCGCAATCATCTAAGCATCAAAACTCCCACGAATTCTGACCTTATTCGCGATCAAAATTCAGTAATTGGGATGGGATTCGATCTGGGTATGTTTGGGGAAGGAAATCTCGTTGGGCTTGATTGTTAAAAGAAATTGGAACTGGATATATTCGCAATGACCCTAGCGGGCGGACTGGTTAGAGCGATGTGTGTGTGTGGGAGAGACCGGGGTTCGAGTCCGGGCTCCTACAATCATTTTTAAACATTTTTCTGTTAATATTTAATTAATAAAAATCAAACCCTATAATATTATAATATTATACAATTGTGTTTTTACCCGGAAAACAACCCGTAGGCTCGGGTTTGAATTATTAACATATTTTTATATATTATACCCACTTTTATAAATAATTTATTGTTATTATCCCCAAGTAAAAATAATATGTTATATTATTTTAAGCCACAAATTTGTATAAAATAATACGTTTAGTTTCAAACCGTGACTCGTGTTATTTAATAATGTATATACATATATTACTTCGTATCGTTTTACAACCTCGTGTAACATCTGAAACTAAATAATAATATAATTAGTTATATTATTTACTCGCATTGCTACGTTCATAAAAATAATATATTTATTATTTTGTACCCCAAACGAGTAATTAGAATGTTCTTTCGAATCTAAAAATAATATATTAAATTATATTATTTTCCTAATTTTTGTGAATGACAAAACACTCGATTTTATTTATTATTATTTTTGTCATTCGTCGCGTAACGTATATATATATATATCATAATAATAAATTAAGGAATTTATATCCCCGTGGACCCGTTCGTTTACTCTTGAATATTAGAACGTTTCTTAGGACGTTCCTCTTTCCGTGTCGCTGTCACAATTCCCAAGCTTTATCCCTAATTTATGTGTTTATAATTTTAGGGCATACGTAAGTTGTCTGAGACTTACACTCGTGGTTTCAACTTTTCCTTGTGTGATCCAAATCCCTACTCAAGCTCAGGTGAGTTTTCACGGCCCCTTTTACTGCTTTTAAACTGGGGGAGAAAACATGATACAAACTCTTTTGATTTTTGTACTTCATTTTATATCAATTGTTATGACTATGCGTAAACTCTATCATAAAAGTCCTCACATCGAACCGTTTAAATATGAATATAGCGAGGTATGTTGGGTAGTACTACTGGGTTTGACAAACCTCACCCGCGTTAGTCGCGCTAACACGATTGGATATCGAACGGGTGCAATATTGACCTAAACGTGCACCGTGGTTGATAGACCTGGTGGGAGGCAATACAAACAGTCAGTTTACGGTTGCGAGCGTAATAGCAAACATGAACATGGGTTAGCTACTCATTTGGTATATATGTTGATTGTACAATAAATCTGGTAAACGTTTATTTATATATTGAAACCTGTGAACTCACCAACCTCGTGTTGACACTTTTTCTTACATGTTTTCTCAGGACGCTAAGCTAAGACACAGGTGCACGTTAGGGCATGCATGGGATTCAACTGCTTTGCTTTGTGTCTATTTATGTTGATTGAATTATTTTAATGTACTTTGTTTGGTTGGACGTTTGGACTTTTGGATTTTGGTTTTGGGCGCGTGTATTTTGCGCATTTACTTTCTTTACGCTTCCGCATTGATACTCTGATTTAAAAGATATTTTCATTTTGAGTCCCATGTAGAGTCGTTCAATGTAACTAGTGTCTGAGATCCTGGTTTGTCACTTCCCAAACGGTAATACTCCGTTAGTTGAAATTGGGGGTGTGACACTCGCGGTATGCGAGAGAAAGACACCAGTTCCTCGCGGTATGTGAGGGAAAGGAAAACCGGTCGTGACTAATTTGTTCCTCACGGTACGCGAGGAACCCAGC
Organism: Smallanthus sonchifolius; assembly: GCA_023525975.1. Classification (NCBI taxonomy): domain Eukaryota; kingdom Viridiplantae; phylum Streptophyta; class Magnoliopsida; order Asterales; family Asteraceae; genus Smallanthus; species Smallanthus sonchifolius. The sequence continues at coordinate 108,779,324 of CM042021.1, forward strand.
CCATTGTCTCGAGGTACGTGAGAGACTAAAATTCCATGAAAAAAGCCCTAATCGAATTATAATATAATTACAATGCCATTATTCAAAAGAGTTCGAAATTCAGCTGTCTAGAGAGAGACTAGAGACGATTTTGGAGCTTAGGAGGTCAAATGAAGAGAAAGTTGAAGTCTGTGCTTCCGGTTCGTTAGATTTAACGTTTTCGGTTTAAAGATTTGATTTTTATCTTTGATTGCTTTGTTTCAAACCCTGATGATGTATTATACTTTTGTTTTGATGTGTTTGAGTATGATTCTAGGCTAAAACATTGATACTGCCTGGGTCTTTATGATGATTATTTGTTAAAGTTACGATTTTTATCGGTTTTGGATATTAATTTATGGTTTAATGATTTTGTAAAAGGTTTCTTGATATTAATTGTGATGAATCTATATGCTTAGATCTGATTGTATGTTTGATTATGATTCCGTATGTTAATTGTGGATGTCTTCTAGTTTGATTAGCATATCTAGGTCATAGATCTTAGGATTTGTGGGCGTTTGTGTGGTTTGTTAGACATAGTGATCCATAGGAGTTGTGATTGAGTGTTATTTAGATCTGAGTGTGTATCCTGTCTCAATGCCCGAGAAGTGAGAGATAGTCATTTAGTCTTCGTCATTAGGAATCCGAGTGTCAGCTGTCTGAGAGGAAGTTGGTATTAGGTGTCTAGTGATTCTTGCTATTCTGAATCATAGTTCTTATCTTGATATTATCCCGTGCATTCTTCTAATGTATTGTGGACAATGAGACTGAAAGGTGATCTGTCTTTCGGGTACTTTATCGTTTTTGGAGAGACCGAAAGGTAATCCACTATCTGGTGAGTTTATTACGTATTTAGGTTACTTAGTTGGTGACACCCTGAGAGTGATTAGGGATCCACTAGGTTTTCTAGATTTGTTTCCTTAGAAACCCAGATCCATCATAGTTTCCAGAACCGGTAGAAGTTGTGCTTTGCAAGTAGGATTCCGACCTAGGTAGTATTCTTCCCATATCTGATTATTACCTTATTATTTCATCTTGATAGCTTGAGTCGACTTTGTTTGTTGCATTAGTAGTTAATCTTTAGTGTAGTCAACTCCCCATCAATCAATCTTTATTCCGAGTCAGAGTCTATTATTAGTATTAAGTGTCTCTAGGGTTCGATAACTCGGTTTTCCATTAAGCTGTGCTATACTCGATAGGTACACATGCATGTCAGTGCGGTTTAGTTGAAGGTACTCCATTTCTTACTTAGGAGTCTAGGTTAGGTTTTATTAGTTTTTATATAGACCGTCTGAGCGACATCAAGTTTTTGGCGCCGTTGCCGGGGATACTTGGCAATAGCAATATTAGCTTTGACAAGTTCTTTGTTTGATTTTTGGTTTGTTTTGTTTTTGAGTCTTAATTGTGTGTCTTTGTCCTTTCTACTATTTGTGAGTCCTATCTGAGTGTCTAATATAGGATCGAGTCTTTCTGTCTTGAGTCTTTATTTAGTTTCTTTTATTCTTGTGTCAGTTTATGCACCACACTCGTTCGTAGGGATCACCACCATATTCTGCTTCTTTAGAGCCTGAACGAGAGCTGCACGAGCTCAGCTGCGACTTTCGGGAGCTTTTGAAAGCATTATGCAGCAACCAGGTATGTTCTACTAGACCAACTCCATTTCCTATCATGGGCGACGCTGACCCACCAGCGAGGCGTACGGTACACCAGAGGGCCAGTGACGGGGTCACCGGGGCGAGATCTTCGATCACACACCCTGCTATTCTGAACACCAATACATGGCAGATCCTGTCACATGTCATGAGCACGATCACTCATGACACTTAATTTCATGGCCTTGAGGATGAGGATGCACCCGGACATATGTCCCGCTTCGCGCGGATATGTGATACCTTCAATTTCACGGGTGTGTCTAAGGACGTTATCTATTTGCGTCTCTTCCCATTCTCGCTCTCTGGGCGTGCATCTACTTGGCTTGACACCCTCCATGACAACTCTATTACCACTTGGGAGGATCTTCAAGCCAAGTTTTACAAAAAGTACTATCCACCTTCCAAGGCCGCTCGCCTTATGGATCAAATCCATTTGTTCCGGATGGATCCCGACGAGCCTTATCACATGGCCTGGGAGCGGTTCAACGTGTTGTTGAGCTGATGCCCCAAACATGGTCTTTCTGACTGGGCGATTATGGAGAAGTTCTATAATGGCCTTACCTTCGAGAAGCAGCAAATGTTCAACACAGCTGCGGGAGGCCATATCATGGACAAACTCGAGCCAGCCGAGTTTGTGGAGATGTTTGAGAGCTTTGCTCTGGCGGAACATCAGCAGCCATCTACTAGGACTTCCATTCCTAATGCTAGAGCACCCGCCTCTTCTCCTAGAGGTGTGCATCAGGTCATTCTTGATACTAGTGTGGCTGCTGCACTCGCAGCTATGGCTAATGAGATCAAGGAGCTCAAGCTCAGTGCTCTTAGGTGTGAGGTGTGCAGGGGAGGCCACGACACCAGATATTGCCCCGTCAATAATCAGGAGCAGGTGAGTTTTGCTGGCAACCAGAACCAGAACCGAGGGTTCAACAACTATAATAATTCTTTTGGCTCGGGATGGAGATCTGGAAACAACCCGCCTGGGTTTAATGGTCGCCAGAATCAGTATGGAGGAGCAGAGGCTGGAGCGAGTTCGGGAAGCAGTGTCTGCACAAGGAAGATTGAGGAGATGATAGAGAATCAGACACAGATGCTTGCCCATTTAGTCTAGCAGGACAGGGATGCTTAGCAAAGACCGGATGTCCACGACACTTTATTGAAGAATCAGCAGTCGGCATTCCAGTATTTGCAAAGCACGGTAGGAGACATCGTGAAGAGCTTGAGGGACAGACAGGGAGGTCCATCTTCAGGCCCCAATGCTTCAGTGATGGCCATGTCAGTCATGAGTCATAGAGAGGAGGAGAGTGTAGAAGACAAAGCCTCCCACGGTGCTGACTATGGCATTCCTTCGGTAGAGGAGGTGAAGAAGGTAGATTGGAGTGCTCGATTTGCTAAGATCGATGCTAGGATGCTAGAGGAGCCCGAGTCGAATGCTGTGTCGACGAGGAGTAGGAGGGCAGAAGAGAAGGAAAGCCCATTACCGGTAGAAGAAGAAGAAGAACCGGTGGATGAGGAGATAGAGATGGAGAAGAGTGCCGAGAAGGCAGAGGATATGAAGTCCCCCGAGATTCACTTGAGTCGTGTTCCCTACCCAGCTCGCTTGTTGCCTTATAAACACGTTAGGGAATACAGTCACTTCCTTGATATTTTTAAACAACTCAAGGCCAATCTCCCATTTATAGAGGTCCTCCAGCATATGCCAAAGTATGGCAAGTCCCTCAAAGATCTTCTTTCCAACAAGAAGAAGCTAGAGGGGATCTCTGAAGTCTCACTTAGTGAGCAATGTTCTGTAGTGGTTCAGAACAAACTGCAAGAGAAACTGGCAGATTCGGGTCGTTTCACGATCCCGTGTCTGCTTGGCGGTTTGCCCTTAAACCACGCGTTGGCTGACCTAGGTGCTAGCGTCAATCTAATGCCTTATTCCATGTATAAGCAGCTAGACCTAGGGGAACCGCAGCCTATGTGCATGAGCATATCCTTGGCTGATCGCTCAGTCAAGTATCCACGGGGAATTGTGGAGAATCTTCTAGTGAAAGTAGGCAAGTTTGTCTTCCCCGTGGATTTTATCATCCTGAACATGGAAGTGGATGATACAGTCCCACTCATCCTAGGACACCCGTTCCTACGTACCGCCAAGGGAATGATCGATGTCTTTGACGGGAAACTCACATTTCGTGTGGGGGATGAGTCGATCACATTCGATGCTACAAAGTCCGTGAAGGATGTTGGCGAGCAGAGCCACTCCGTGTGCATGATCGATGCCTTCATGGATGAATATCGGGACTCTAATCCAGTAGAGGATGTTGTTGATAGAGATGGAGGAGGGATGATAGAGGACCCACCAGATTGGCTTGAGGAATTTGAAAAGAATTTGGTAGGGTCCCCGTTTTTAAGTGCTGTCGGTGATGATTACAGTTTGAGTGAGATAATAACACAACTCGGGTCGTTAATCTGTGAGACACTCGTGGTTGATAGTGTAGAGGTCACACCTTTAGAACCACTTGTGCCCGAGACATGACCTGCCATTAGTATCCATGTTGAAGGGAGAATTCTAAAGTTGAGTCCTAGTGCTAGTGCCCATAGGTCTAGGCCACCCAGTAAGAGAACCCGTGCTTTGATAGATTCATCTGATTTAGGGAGAATGCGAACCCCAAGTGTGGGGACGTCTAGGGAAGATAAGTTGTTAAGGTACTTGAACCAAGTGATCTTTGGACCGGGTAGGTTTAAGTTTTGGCGGAAGGATCGAAGTGATAGATATAATGGAGTTTCGGAGGGTGATAGTTGTTTGTTACTGATGTGGAGAGCTGGTAGACCGTGTATAATGAAGGCGGTACCGGTTAGGATCAAGGAGAAGCCTCCCGATAGGATTATTTGAGTCTCGGGAAAGTGCCCGAGATGTAGAGTTTGTGTGCATTCCTTGGTTTGAGTCCGCGTCAATTTTTGTTTTTTTTCGGTGTTTGTGTCGTGTTTTGCAAGAATTCGCACTTGATTTGGTGAGGAAAATCGTCGAGAATGAAGTTTCAGGTATTTTTACATATGTTTTTATGCTTGGAATAGGTTTTTATGGAATTTGGGTGAAAAAAGTTTGAGGGGTTAAAAATTTTCTAAGTACAAAAACCCTCTTAACTTTCTGTCACCAAGGTCTCCCCGCGATACGCGAGGGTTTGTGTGTGGTCTCTCACGATACGCGACAGACAAAAGACAATGTCGGCCTAAATTTCATCTCCTCGTGGTACGCGAGGAGGGTCTTCTTGTTTCTCGCGGTGCGCGGGGCCTTCCTGGATTTGCCTTTCTTCCTTTTTTTCCATGGTTTCCCACACCGTTCTTCGTTCACCACCTTCCACCATCATTCATCACTGTTATCCATCATATTCACCACTTAAACCACTTTCATCTACTACCTATCACCATTTCATCACTTCCATTCACATTATCATCCATCACTTCACATTCATATCATTCACCGACCACCATTACCATGGGAGAACTTTGAAACCATTCGTGACCGATGATCTACCTTGTTGTGGCTTTCATGTCTATGTGTTTGCCACCTATTGAGTATTTTTATCTGCTATCTATCTTGAGTCTTTAAATTTTTAATGAGTCAGTCGAGTCTTTATTTTAATTTTAGCCAATTAATGTTGCGGGTTTGTTGTGAGGTTTATTTTGCAGGTTTTATCATCCCGCCCGTACTCAATCTCCATTCGGGCAGGATCGATCATCACTTATAAAAAGTTTGTAAAGGCAACCCGACAGTCTGTGCACACAAGGATGAACGGAGCTGGATTTTTCTTTGAGAGCATATACATTACCAGTTAAGTCGATTCCTGTTTTTATTTTTGCATTTTTATTTTTTTAGTTATGTTTTGCTTCACATTGAGGACAATGTGTCTTTCAAGTGTGGAGATGTGAGTGTCTAGTTTAGTTTGTTTGTCTTGTTTATAAAAATTCAAAAATACAAAAAAAATTTAAAAATTTTGAAAAATGTCCTTGGAATAACTGCTTATACTTGGAAAATGATAGTACAACTGGATCTACTTGTTGAGTTTAAATGATTTAAATGATTGAAAACGCGTGTAATTAGTGATGTTTTGGTAGACCCAGCCAGTTTGAATAGCTTAAATAGCCTGTGAGTGTTACTTAGGATTAATCACGTAATAAAATCATGAAATCGTGTGGGTACTTATCTTAGGGTGTCGGTAATACTGAAACTGTGAACATAGGGTGATAGGTACCACGTTAAGATAATATTTATTTGTTTTTGAAATTTTTGGCACACCATTCTCTTTTTATGAGAATAAATCCGAGTTTGGTGGCACCCACATCCATTTTTCCATAATTCATGAGCTTATTTGATTAGAATAATGAGTTTTGCTTATGTGTTACCCTCTGGGATAGCACTTGGAGAAAACACCCCTAAGTGATTCTTATGTGCTTTATTGTTAGAATCTAATCTATGTGTTACCTTCCGGGATAGTGACTTGGTTGAAACGCCTCTTGACGAAAGTTCATTTACTTTGAATTAATGCTCATTATCATCCATTCATACATGATTTCATCTAAATTCTTAAACAAATAAATCTTAGTTTAACGTGGTAGGGTAAATCTATATGGTTTAATCCGTACCTAGACATGACCGTGAGACGGGATTAGTTGGAGCTGTAGCTTCTAAGTGTGAGTCACATAGGTTGATTGATATCGGTATAAAATGGAATTAGAACACATTACGGGGGCTAGATAGTTGGTGCTTGGGTTTAATCGGACATAAATACTGATTGTTGCTTTTTAACGCGTGAGTATGTTTGTGCTAATTGGTAATTGAGTTTGTTAATTTATATATGAGTTATGATTCCATTGCAGCTTTTTCGAGGACCAAAAAAGGATAAGTGTGGGGATGTTTGATGTAGGGCGAAGCACACATCTTTATTCCTCTTGTGTCGTGCGTTTTTACTTAGTTTTATCTTCGTTTTGATTCGTTTAAGTCTGTATTTGAGTCTATTATATATTTTCAGGAGCTTGTGAAGATTACAAGTGAATACATGAAGATATCGAGCAAGAGAAGAAGCCGGGAGTTTAAAAGGAAAAAAATGGTGAAAATTGGATTCTCGCGGTACGCGAGAGAAAAAGACCAGTTCCTCGCGGTACGCGAGGGAAAGGAAAATCGACGGCGACTAATTTGTTCCTCACGGTACGCGAGGAACCCAGCCCATTGTCTCGAGGTACGCGAGAGTCTATAATTCCGTGAAAGAAGACCTAATCGAATTATAATATAATTACAATGACATTATTCAAAAGAGTTCGACATTCAGCCATCTAGAGAGAGACCAGAGGCGATTTTGGAGCTTAGGAGGTCAATTGAAGAGAAAGTTGAAGACTTTGTTTCCGGGTTCGTTAGATTTAACGTTTTTGGTTTCAAGATTTGATTTTTATCTTTGATTGCTTTGTTTGAAACCCTGATGATGTCTTATACTTCTGTTTTGATGTGTTTGAGTACGATTCTAGGCTAAAACATTGATACTGCATGGGTCTTTATCATGATTATTTGTTAAAGTTACGATTTTTATCGGTTTTGGATATTAATTTATGGTTTAATGATCTTGTAAAAGGTTTCTTGATATTAATTATGATGAATCTATATGCTTAGATCTGATTGTATGTTTGACTATGATTCCGTACGTTAATTGTGGATGTCTTCTAGTTTGATTAGCGTATCTAGGTCATAGATCTTAGGATTTGTGGTCGTTTGTGTGGTTTGCTAGACATAGTGATCTATAGGAGTTGTGATTGAGTGTTATTTAGATCTAAGTGTGTATCCTGTCTCAATACCCGATAAGTGAGAGATAGTCGTTTAGTCTTCGTCATTAGGAATCCGAGTGTCAGCTGTCTAAGAGGAAGTTGGTATTAGGTGTCTAGTGATTATTGCTATTCTGAATCATAGTTCTTATCTTGAGATTACCCCGTGCATTCTTCGAATGTATTGTGGACAGTGAGACTGAAAGGTGATCTGTCTTTCGGGTACTTTATCATTTCTGGAGAGACTGAAAGGTATTCCACTATCTGGTGAGTTTATTACATCTTTAGGTTCCTTAGTTGGTGACACCCTGAGAGTGATTAGGGATCCACTAGGTTTTCTAGATTTATTTCCTTAGAAACCCAGATCCACCATAGTTTCCAGAACCGGTAGAATTTATGCTTTGCAAGTAGGATTCCGACCTAGGTAGTATTCTTCCCATCTCTGATTATTACCTTAGTATTTCATCTTGATAGCTTGAGTCGACTTTGTTTGCTGCATTAGTAGTTAATCTTTAGTGAAGTCAACCCCCCATCAATCAATCTTTAGTCCGAGTCAGAGTCTATTATTAGTATTCAGTGTCTCTAGGGTTCGATAACTCGGTTTACCATTAAGCTGTGCTACACTCGATAGGTACACTTGCATGTCAGTGCAGTTTTGTTAAAGGTACTCCATTTATTACTTAGGAGTCTAGGTTAGGTTTTATTAGTTTTTATATAGACCGTCTGGGCGACATCACTCACTCTTTCACCAACGAAGCACTGAGTTGGTGAGGAATATTCAGAGGACTAAGTCACCAAACGTTCTCAAGAGGATGACTTAGGAAGACCTAAAAACTCTGATCATCCAGAAGTTCTGCCCTTAGAACGAAGTAGATAGGGTAGAGAATGAGTTTTTGAACTTCAAAGTTGGCAGCAAGACCCATCACCAGTATACTTCTCGATTCAACGAGCTGGCCCAAATGGTACCTCACCTAGTAGAGACTGAAGAAAGATTAATCAAGTATTATGTCAAGGGCCTGCCACAAAGGGTCCGAGTTCATGTAAAAGCTAACCTACCCTCGACCTTCAAGTCGGTAGTGAACCTGAGTGGAATTGTTTACGACGATTATGCAAACGAGGATCCGACACTAGAGCCACAGAAGAGGAAATAGGAGAACCCATCTAAGGGAATTGGAAAGGGAAACGTTACGGCTGAGGATAAGAAGCCAAGAACGGATGAAAACGAAACATGCTCAAAATGCGGGAAACTACACTGCGGTGAATGTCGGGCTGGCTCAACCATGTGTTTTAAATGTGGGAAGCCGGGACACGATTCAAAGGATTGTAGAAACACCCTCAAGTTCCTTAACTGTGGTTGGTATGGGCACGCGACTAAGGATTGCAGGAAAACCGGACAATCTGGTTCAGGAAAGGAAAAAGAAGGGGAAAAAGAACAGCCGAAGGCTAGGACTCAAGCTTATGCCCTAGCTGAGGAGGAAGCCAGAGGAAATCCTGATGTTGTGTCAGGTACGTTTCTAGTAAACGATAAACATGCTGCTATTTTATTTGATTCTGGTGTTAGCAAAAGCTTTATACTAAACAACTTCTGTCGCAAAATATACTGCTCAATTGATACCATAGTAGAGGCTTTTAGAGTAGAAACCGTCGTTGGTAGAAACTCGGCAGTATTTTAAGTAACTGAAGATTGCATGATAGAAATAGAGGGCCATAGGTTTCCTTCTAGATTATTCCTTCTCACTTTAGGATGATTCGATATAGTATTGGGCATGGATTGGTTAGCTGCCAACGAAGCTCAAATCATATGTAAACGAAAGATGATACATCTTAAGGCTACTGACGGCAGTCCGATTATGGTTTACGGGGATTGGAATTGCACAATGCCGAACGTCATCTCGATGATCAAGGCCGAAAGTTACATGAGGCGCAGCTGCGAAGCTTATCTGGCGTATGTTATTGACGATAGAATAAAAACGAAGGAACTCAAAGATGTACCCGTGGTGTGCAACTTTCCAGAAGTGTTCCCAAAGGATCTACCTGGCTTGCCGCCTGATCGGGAAATAGAATTTCAGATTGACTTAATGCCAGGAGCTCAGCCTGTTGCCAAAGCACCCTACCGATTGGCTCCGTCAGAAATGAAAGAATTAATGTCTCAACTGGAAGAATTAACAGAGAAAGGATTTATCAGACTGAGCATCTCACCATGGGGCGCTCCGGTATTATTTGTAAAGAAGAAAGACGACAGCATGCGCATGTGCATCGACTACCATGAACTGAACAAACGAACAGTAACGAACAAGTACCCACTGCCCAGAATAGACGATCTTTTTGATCAACTACAAGGCGCGAGTTGGTTCTCAAACATCAATCTTAGGTCAGGTTACCATCAAATGAAAGTAAGGGAGGAAGATGTACCAAAAACCGCGTTTCGCATGCGATATGTACATTATGAATTCCTCATGATGTCCTTCGGACTAACCAATGCACCTGCATCATTTATGCATTTGAACAGAGTATGCCGACCAATGTTGGATCGATCAGTAATAGTTTTCATAGATGACATTCTCATCTACTCAAAGAACGAGGGTGATCATCACTATCACCTAAGAGAAGTATTAGAAGTTCTGAAGCAGTAGAAGTATTAGCTTTCTGGATTAGAGAAGTTCAATTCCTAGGTCATGTTATAAACCCAAACGGTATTATGGTAGATCCTGCAAAGATCGAAACAGTAAAGGAATGGAACGTCCCGAAAAACCAACAGAGATACGAAGCTTTCTGGGATTGGCAGGCTACTATCGAAGATTCATTCAGGATTTCTCAAGAATAGCCTAACCATTGACAACGCTGACGCGTAAAGAGGTAAAGTATGAATGGGGTCCAACCCAAAACAACGCGTTTAAAGAATTGAATACACGATTGACCCAAGCTCCAGTCTTAACCTTACCTGGGGGAAACGAAGACTTGGTAGTCTACTCTGAAGCTTCGGGTCAGGGATTGGGTTTTTATTTGGTTTATGGATTCGTTTGATGGTTGACAATATTTTAATGATCTTAGTTCAATTATTATGATGTTTATGCATGCTTGAATCTGATTTAGTGTTGATTAATTATCCCACATGTGTTCTTGTTGATTGTCTTTCAGTTATAGACGCATGTTTAGGTTGCTTGCTTAATTGTTTGTGACTGTGGTGGTATTGCTAGACGTAGTGATCCATAGGGGTATTAGTTGATGTTTTATTAGATTGAGTGTTCTTCCTTTCTCGATACCCGAAAGGTGAGAGGTAGTCGGTTAGTCTTCAGTGTTAGGTGTCTAGTTGTAAACGCTCTGAGAGGAGGTTTTCCTAGGTTCTTAGTACTCGTTGCTAGTTCGTGTCATATTGTTTTGTTCTGAGATTACCCCGTGCATTCCTTAAATGTACTGTGACAGTGAGACTGAGAGGTGATCTGTCTGTAGAGTACTTTATTGTCGTTGGAGAGACTGAAAGGTAATCCAACATCTAGTGAGCGTTTTACATCTTTAGAGTTTCCTTTTGGTGACACCCTGAGAGTGATTAGGGATCCACTAGGTTGTCTAGGAGGGTTATCATTAGAACCCTAGATCCGTCATAGATTTCCATAACCTATAGAAGTCTGAGCTTTACAAGTAAGATTCCGACCTAGGTGGTGCTTTCTCTTTCCTGATATCTTCCGAGTCTTTTGTCTGATAGTTAGTGTCGTTCGTGAGTTCTTATTACTTTTGATTTCCTTAGTTTAATCTTAGTAGTAGAAACCCACCAAACCAAATATTCTTTAGTTCTAGTCAGAGTCTAGTTTAGTTATAATAGTGTCTCTAGGGTTTGATATCCGATTTACCATTAAGCTTAGCTACATTCGATAGGTACACTTGTCTGTCAGTGCGGTCTAGTTCATAGGTTTTCAGAGTACTACTAGTGTGTCTAGATTAGGTTTTATTATAGTTTTTATAGACCGTTCCGAGCACATCAAGTTTTTGGTGCCCTTGCCGGAGACACTTGGCAATAGCAAATTTAGCTTTGATTAGTTCTTTGTTTGGTTATTGTTTTATTTTCTCTTTTTAGTTTAGTAGATTGAGTCTTTTTTTTGGTCTTAATTGTATGCCTTGTCTTGTTTTTGTTTTGAGTCGAGAGTGTCTAGTAATCCGCGTCTTTTCATTGTTTTTAGTGTATCTTCGTAAATATTTGTGTTTTTATTTATTTATTTATATATATCTGGTGCCCGTGATCCTTTTTGTTTGAGTGTCCATTGCAGTGATTATTACTATGGAGCGTTTTTACAGGGAACGTTATCAAGGACATCGATATGCTCAAAGGGATTGTTACATGAATGTGTGGTGCGAGGTCTGTGGAGGTCCCCATTACACTCAAGATTGTCCAAATTCATCGGGGTACTCCACAAATTATTATGATAATCACTATCCGCAAGCACAGCCGTATGATGGATATAGCACTCATGAGGAGTTGAACGCCTGGTGTAGAGAAGCCAATGAGCAGTATGAGAAGGATATCCAGGCAGTGATCGCTCGCATTGGATCACATCGTCCGAAGAATCCGGAGCGTGTGGTTTACGATTTTGAAGGGAATATCATTGGAAGAGAAACTGCATCAGGTGAAGTGATCTTGGAAACCCCATAACCGGAGACTTTAATGGACGAAGTGCAAATCACAGTGACAGAAGGTGCATCACAAGTCCCACCTCTAGGTAAGTATTCTGACCTTGATTCCAATAGTGAATTTTTTTACCGGTTCCATGCAAGATCACGCAGTTCCATGTGATTCTTTTCACTTGGCTCGTGAGAGTGATTCGATGCAAGAAATACAATCCGAAGAAGCGATAAAGGAGGAGCAGCTGAAGGTGCAAGAGATCATGAGGACTCGATGGCACCTGTTAAGTAAAGTTGAGCAACTTCACTACCTAGGTGAAAATGGGAGGCTTACAGATGAATTAACAAGTTTAAGGATGGGGAGAGACCAGGCCGCTCAAGAACCGGAGACCTTAAAGGAAAATGTGCACAGTCTCACACAAGACCCACCTTCGGTTCACAAGGATAGTGCGTTTGATGAGCTGCCATATGAGTATTCCACACCACAGAGTTGCGGACCAGAACCCATCGAGGATGACTTCTTCAGTGATAATGAGACAGAGGCGGAAGAGCCCTCAGATGATATTGCGATTATTAGTGAAGGAGAAGAGTCGATGGAAGATGACGAAGAGGAGCAGCTAGACAACCAGGAAGCATGTAAGTATTCAGACTCTAGTCTATTTGCATATAATTGTGATACTCCTGAGTCATTTAGTTTTTCGAGTGATATGGTTGAAAGTGGTGTTGAAGAGCCCGCGCCAGATGTAGGAGAGTTGTCAGACTCGGCGCTTGATTTAGAGGAGTTGCTGAATGCTCCGGATGAGGAGTTTGAGGATACACCTAGTAAGCTGCAGGAGAGGATGGCATCTATTAATTTTCTAAAGTAGGGGAGACTGTAATCCCCAGGAAATTCTGGCATTTATCTTTACTTTTCCAGCACTTGTAACTTCATTATTATATGATTACATCTATTCATTTCAATGAAAGTTATTTTATTTATCTATTTCATTTCATACATACATTTATTTCATTTCAAAAATAATTAATAATTAGATAAAGAATTGTGTAATTAATTAAAGTTTAAGAGAATAAATACAAATATAAATATATATATACATATATATATATATATATATATTAGGTTATTTCAAAAGTCTATATATATATATATATATATTAAATTCTCTAAATAAAATTAGGGTTTATAAAAATATATTATTTAAAATTTCAAGGTAAATGATTCTAATAGAAATAAAACCATTTTAATTTACAAAATATATATAAATATAATTGTAACATTAAATATAACATTTACATTTATTAGGTTTTATAAAAATTATAAGATTTAATGATTTTTATGTTTTATAAAAGTTCAGGGTTTAAATGGTAAATTCTGAAACCTTATTCCTAATTAAAAACAAAGTTTATACATGAAATGTTAAAGGCTGAAACTACAGGAGCCTTACTGCAAATCCGGATAAACCTTCAGTCATGGGTTTGAGTCCCGCAGTGACCGGTTTTGGAACCACAATTAGCGAACTCGCCCCTGAGATATTTACACGCGAAAACGAAACCGGCCAAACGTTCAGGCAACTAATCGATTCATCACCTACGCTTAATTGAGTTTTTATGAAATAATCGTGGTGTAACTCGTAACCGTTTGTAACCTTGAATGCCAATTAAGCGATCGATCCATTCCCATACAAATTGTGTATAAATAGATGTAACATCCCAAAAATAATAAAACGAATAAATATAGCGAGACCGGTGACTAAGTCGGAATATTTAAACAAAAGGGAGCGGGCTTGGGCTCGGCTTCAATGGGCCGAGGGAAGCCCAGGCATATAAGAGGCAAGGAAGCCCTCTTCTCTGCTCATTTCCCCACTCACGCAAGTTCTAGAGAGAGAGAAGAGAGCTCGGGTCTAGAGAGAGAAAGTGACGGGTCGACTCGGGAATTCAGGAGAACGTTGCTGCTGTGCTCGTGATCATCTCCTTCGAATCAGAAATCCAATCCAGGTAAGCGTTCGATCATAATCTGAGTTTTTATGATTTTTAGGATTTTCGGGTTTTGGCTAAAAAGGTAACGATTTTGAGGATGAAACTTGAAAATGAGCTTAGGTATAGCATCTAGAATGAAAACCGAACATTTTGATCTAAGAAAAATCGAGATATTGGCACGATCAGATTCGCATGCAGAAACTTCAGATTTTTGGGGAAGATGGTTTGTGCAGACCCATCGAAACTACTTAGTTTTGATATGTGCAGACCCATCGAAACTACTTAGTTTCGATATGTGCAGACCCATCGAAACTACATAGTTTCGATATATATACAGACCCATCGAAACTACCATAGTTTCGATATATATATATATATGCAGACCTATCGAAACTACCATAGTTTCGATATGAGTCCACGATCCGAAGCTAAGATTACACCTAAGTTACTTATCGAAACTACCAAGTTTCGACATAAGCAACCTATCGAAACTACCAAGTTTCGACATAAGCAGCCTATCGAAACTACCAAGTTTCGACATAAGCAACCTATCGAAACTACCAAGTTTCGACATAAGCAGCCTATCGAAACTACCAAGTTTCGACATAAGCGGCCTATCGAAACTATCAAGTTTCGATATAAACAAATCCATCGAAACTACTAGGTTCAAGCATAGTAATGTCTAGTGGCACTACCTTATGAGTATGACTTCATTATACAGATCGTGAGTGACATTAGTGACGCTCAGTAACCATCTAAGTGTATCTCAGAAACTACTCATCAGGTGAGTTCTATGTGCCCTCTTCTATGTTATGTGCAAATCATTTTAAATGTTTTGGGGCTGAATTGTATACACTAAATGAATAAATACTATGAATGTCAATGTGATCATACGTGGTATACTAATATATATATATTTGTATATGAAAAAGAATTATGAATAAAGAATGAAGCGTATGAATTATAAAGAAAAGAAAGAAAGAAGGCATAACGTAAAAGAATGAAATCTTGCTTTATATTATATATATATTGCATGTTATGAATGTAAGTAAACGTTACGAACCCTTCTATGAAGACGGCTACTTTGGTAGACGGATGACCACGTGACTATAATACAACCGGGACGAAAACGTTCCTTCGCAAGCTAGGGCGTATATTAAGGCACTAAAGGACGGTCGAAGCAATTGCCTTAAACCAAGTAGAACGGTTGCATACATAATGGTCACGTGGGAAACGGACGCCCTAGGGCAGACGGACAAAAGGACGGACTACGACGGTAGGACGGTGAAGTGCGGACGGACACAAGTTGCCGGACGAATTTAAGTAAAGAACGGACGGTTTTCTAGAGCCGGACGGAGAATGAAAAGGGCTACGACGGTAGTTCTCACTGCGATGTCTTTGTGACATTCGCGACAAGTGTGATGGGTTGATCTCCCTAAAGATTATGGCCAATAACTGTTCTCCACAAGTAAGCACGTATGTACATATGTACATACCCACAATTGAATGTTATGTGAGAACAGTAAAGCGAAGATTAAGTAAAATCTCAAATGTTAAGTATATATATAAATATAATACTCATGGTAAGATAAATATTATGCATGATTGTCTTTAAACTAGAACTCACCAGCGTTAGCTGACTTTTAGTATACATTTCAGGTAAAGGAAGAAAAGGGCGTGCGATGGCGTGAAGGTTACCCGACACAAGACTGACATCCCACTTTAATATATGTGTTAAGACTTCCGCTGTCAAGTTATGTCATGTTATGTAATAGAATGACGAATGATATGTAATCGAATGATGAATGTTTTTAATCTAAGTTCAGTATTTATGACTATGTTTATGAGTAAATCCAACAAGGGAGGTTACCCAGGAAAGGGGCCTTACAAGTTGGTATCAGAGCAATAGTTTGAGAGATTCAGACATCCCTAAATGTCTGGACTCAAACTGATTATGGGACCAACGCACGGATGTCAGTCATGGGTAACCAACGCCAACGCCAACGCCAACGCCAGCACGATAAGTAAGTATTGAAGTTAATGCACTTGGATAAGATAGATACCTCAACTTAGAACAAATAGATGTCAATGTCACAACCGACTTGAAGAGTTTTGAACCCGAAAAGCAATGTAAATTAGTAATCACAAACCGGTCACTGTAATTAATAATTTACCTTGCTCGTACTGTTCCAAACTATGATATGAGGAAAATGACATTGATGTATTCCCTTTTCATATCAGAAATTTCTAGAAAACTATGGCAAGTAGAGGAAGAACTGCAAACCAAGGCGGCCATACGGGCCGAGTAGGTAGACCGCCAATGAACCAAAGACAAGAGAAAGAAGAAAGCATGCACGTGAAATACACCGAGAGAGTGCATGACACTAATGTGACCCCACCGGGAGGTGACAATGAAGGGGCACTACGATTGGAACCCGAACTTAGGGATGCTATTGCCCGTGAGGTTGTACTGACACTGAAGAGCATATTGCCTGGTCTGTTACCCGAGACACATAAAAGGAAATGGGAAAACGCGTCTAAGGGAACTGGAAAGGGGAACTATACAGCTGAGGCTAAGAAGCCAAGAACTGAAGAATACGAAGCTTGTAAGAAATGTTTGAGGAAACACCAAGGCGAGTGCCTAGTTGGTTCCACCGCCTGTTATAGGTGTGGGAAGGCGGGGCACTATTCTCGCGAATGTTTAAGAGACACTAAATGCCAAGGTTGTGGACTATTTGGACATCTAACCAAGAATTGCAAGAGAACCAGACAATCTGGTTCGTGAAAAGAAAAGGAACAACTGCAGGCTAGGACTCGAGCCTACGCCCTAACTGAGGAGGAAGCAAGGGGAAACCCTGATGTTGTGTCAGGTACGTTCATAGTTTATGACGAACATGCTGGTATTTTATTTGACTCTGGTGCTAGTAAAAGTTTTATATCCAATGCATTTAGTCGTAAACTAGGTTGCACTATCAACACCATAGTAAAGGCCTTTAGTGTACAAACTGCCGTTGGTAAAAATTCGACAGTATTTCAAGTAACAGAGGATTGCATCATAGAAATAGAGGGTCATAAGTTCCCTTCTAGATTATTCCTTCTTACCTTAGGAGGATTCGATTTAGTATTGGGCATGGATTGGCTAGCTGCCAACGAAGCTCAAATCATATGTAAATGTAAGAGAATACACCTCAAAGCTCCTAGCGGCAGTCCAATTACGGTTTATGGGGATTGGAATTGCACGATGCCGAACATCATCTCGATGATCAAGGCCGAAAGTTACATGAGGCGCGGTTGCGAAGCTTATTTGGCATATGTTATTGATGATAGAAAGAAAATGAATGAACTCAAGAATGTACCCGTGGTGTGCAACTTTCCGGAAGTATTCCATGAGAATCTACTTGAGTTACCACCCGATCGAGAAATAGAATTTCAAATTGACTTATTGCCAGGAGCTGAGCCCGTTGCCAAAGCCCCCTACCGATTGGCTCCGTCAGAAATGAAAGAATTGATGTCTCAACTAGAGGAACTAACAGAAAAAGGATTTATTAGACCGAGCATCTCACTGTGGGGCGCTCCGGTATTATTTGTAAAGAAGAAAGACGGCAGCATGCGCATGTGCATTGACTACCGTGAGTTGAACAAGAGAATAGTAAAGAACAAATACCCACTGCCTAGAATAGACGACCTTTTTGATCAACTGCAAGGTGCGAGTTGGTTCTCAAAGATCGATCTTAGGTCAGGTTACCATCAGTTGAAAGTGAGAGAGGAAGACGTACCAAAGACCGCGTTTCGCACGCGTTATGGGCATTATGAGTTCCTCGTGATGTCCTTCGGATTGACCAACGCACCAGCAGCATTCATGGATTTGATGAATAGAGTATGTCGACCAATGTTGGATCGATCAGTGATAGTTTTTATAGACGACATACTGGTATATTCGAAGAGCGAGGGTGATCACCACTGTCACCTAAGAGAGGTTCTGGAGGTGCTAAAGCAGGAAAAGTTGTACGCAAAATTCTCCAAATGTGCGTTCTGGCTTAGGGAAGTCCTATTCCTAGGTCATGTGATAAACCCAAACGGCATCATGGTAGATCCTGCAAAGATCGAGACAGTAAAGGAATGGAACATCCCAAAGACACCAACAGAGATACGAAGTTTTCTAGGATTGGCGGGCTACTATCAAAGGTTCATTCAAGATTTTTCAAGAATAGCCTTGCCACTAACTAAGTTGACACGGAAGGAAGTGAAGTATGAATGGGGCCAAACCCAAAACAACGCGTTTGAAGAACTTAAGGCACGATTAACCCAAGCTCCAGTCTTAACTCTACCTGAGGGAAATGAAGACTTGGTAGTCTATTCTGACGCTTCGGGGCAGGGTTTGGGGTGCGTACTTATGCAACGAGGAAAGGTAATTGCCTACGCATCGCGGCAATTAAAGATTCACAAGGTTAATTACCCAACACACGATTTAGAGTTAGCAGCAGTAGTTTTCGCGTTGAAAATATGGAGGCACTATCTGTATGGAGTCAAATGCACCATTTACTCCGATCACAAAAGCCTGAAGTACTTTTTCGGGCAAAAGGAATTAAACATGAGGCAAAGGAGATGGTTAGAGCTACTGAAAGACTATGACTGTGAGATATTGTACCATCCAGGCAAAGCAAACGTGGTGGCTGACGCTTTAAGAAGAAAGGAGGGATCAGAACCTATACAGATCAAAGCATGTCAGCTGATTATAACACCAGATTTGATGAGTGAAATATCAAAGGCACAAGACGAATCGCTATTAGAAGGAAATATAAAACGGGAAAGAATAGTAGGACAACAAGGGAATTTGGATGCAAATGCATACGGTGTACGAACTAAGTTTGGCCGAATGTGGATACCTAAGATTGGAGAGCTTAGAGCCAAAATACTCGATGAGGCCCATAAGTCTCGCTATTCTATCCACCCCGGGACAAACAAAATGTATCAAGACTTGAAGAAAGAATACTGGTGGCCTGGCATGAAGAATGATATGACAGAATACGTGAGCAAGTGCCTAACGTGTTCTCTAGTTAAAGCCGAGCACCAGAAACCATGCGGTAAAATGCAACCTCTACCAATACCGGAATGGAAGTGGGAGGAGATCATGATGGACTTCATTACCAAGCTACCGCTAACAGCTAAAGGCAATGATACCATTTGGGTGATCGTCGACCGCTTGACGAAAAGTGCTCACTTCTTGCCAATACGTGAGACTTCCTCGTCAGAAAGACTAGCAGATATATTTATCAAGGAAGTTGTGAGCAGACATGGTATGCCGCTGTCGATTGTGTCCGACAGGGATACTAGATTCACGTCAAGGTTTTGGAAGAAATTCAACGAAGCAATGGGCACTAGACTGAACATCAGCACCGCTTACCACCCCCAAACCGATGGACAATCGGAAAGGACCATTCAGACCTTGGAGGACATGCTCCGGGCCTGTATCATTGACTTCGGTGGGAGCTGGGACAACCATCTACCATTGGCAGAATTTTCATATAACAACAGCTATCACTCGACTATTGGCATGCCGCCATTCGAGATGTTGTATGGGAGGAAGTGTAGGACCCCGGTTTGTTGGGGGGAAATTGGACAGAAGGATTTTGCAAGTCTCGAAGTGGTCAAAGCTACTTCCGAGAAATTTGATCAAATCAAGGCTCGAATGAAAGCCGCAAAAGACAGACAGAAATCATACGCGGATAAGAGAAGAAGGGAGCTAGAGTTTCAAATAGGGGACATGGTACTGTTAAAGGTATCACCATGGAAAGGAATCATTCGGTTCAGAAAACGTGGCAAACTAAGTCCAAGGTTTGTCGGACCTTTCAAGATTTTAGCGAGAGTAGGTCAAGTTGCTTACAGACTCGACCTACCAGTCGAGCTTAGCGAAATACACCCTATGTTCCACGTGTCGCACCTACGCAAGTGCCTAGCTGACAACACAGCTCACATACCTTACGACGAGATCGAAGTGGATAACAGTCTAAATTATATAGAGGAACCGATAGCCATTATTGACCGAGCTGAGAAACGACTACGCAATAAGTCAATCCCATTAGTAAAAGCACAATGGAAACACATAAAGGGTTCAGAAGCTACTTGGGAAAAAGAAGACGAAATGAGAGGACTATATCCCCAGCTGTTTTAACGATTAGCAGGTTTCGAGGACGAAACCTTTCTAAGGAGGGTAGACTTGTAACATCCCAAAAATAATAAAACGAATAAATATAGCGAGACCGGTGACTAAGTCGGAATATTTAAACAAAAGGGAGCGGGCTTGGGCTCGGCTTCAATGGGCCGAGGGAAGCCCAGGCATATAAGAGGCAAGGCAGCCCTCTTCTCTTCTCATTTCCCCACTCACGCAAGTTCTAGAGAGAGAGAAGAGAGCTCGGGTCTAGAGAGAGAAAGTGATGGATCGACTCGGGAATTCAGGAGAACGTTGCTGCTGTGCTCGTGATCATCTCCTCCGAATCCAGGTAAGCGTTCGATCATAATCTGAGTTTTTATGATTTTTAGTATTTTTGGGTTTTGGCTAAAAAGGTAACAGATTTGCGGATGAAACTTGAAAATGAGCTTAGGTATAGCATCTAGAATGAAAACCGAACGTTTTGATCTAAGAAAAATCGAGATATTGGCACGATCAGATTCGCATGCAGAAACTTCAGATTTTTGGGGAAGATGGTTTGTGCAGACCCATCGAAACTACTTAGTTTTGATATGTGCAGACCCATCGAAACTACTTAGTTTCGATATGTGCAGACCCATCGAAACTACATAGTTTCGATATATATACAGACCCATCGAAACTACCATAGTTTCGATATATATATATATATATATATATATATATATATATATATATATATATATATATATATATATATATATATATGCAGACCTATCGAAACTACCATAGTTTCGATATGAGTCCACGATCCGAAGCTAAGATTACACCTAAGTTACCTATCGAAACTACCAAGTTTCGACATAAGCAACCTATCGAAACTACCAAGTTTCGACATAAGCAGCCTATCGAAACTACAAAGTTTCGACATAAGCAACCTATCGAAACTACCAAGTTTCGACATAAGCAGCCTATCGAAACTACCAAGTTTCGACATAAGCGGCCTATCGAAACTATCAAGTTTCGATATAAACAAATCCATCGAAACTACTAGGTTCAAGCATAGTAATGTCTAGTGGCACTACCTTACGAGTATGACTTCATTATACATATCGTGAGTGACATTAGTGACGCTCACTAACCAGCTAACTGTATCTCAGAAACTACTCATCAGGTGAGTTCTATGTGCCCCCTTCTATGTTATGTGCAAATCATTTTAAATGTTTTGGGGCTGAAGTGTATACACTAAATGAATAAATACTATGAATGTCAATTTGATCATACGTGGTATACTAATATATATATATATATATATATATATATATATATATTTGTATATGAAAAAGAATTATGAACAAAGAATGAAGCGTATGAATTATAAAGAAAAGAAAGAAAGAAGGCATAACGTAAAAGAATGAAATCTTGCTTTATATTATATATATATTGCATGTTATGAATGTAAGTAAACGTTATGAACCCTTCTATGACGACGGCTACTTCGGTAGACGGACGACCACGTGACTATAATACAACCGGGACGAAAACGTTCCTTCGCAAGCTAGGACGTATATTAAGGCACTAAAGGACGGTCGAAGCAATTGCCTTAAACCAAGTAGAACGGTTGCATACATAATGGTCACGTGGGAAACGGACGCCCTAGGGAAGACGGACAAAAGGACGGACTACGACGGTAGTACGGTGAAGTGCGGACGGACACAAGTTGTCGGACGAATTTAAGTAAAGAACGGACGGTTTTCTAGAGCCGGACGGAGAATGAAAAGGGCTACGACGGTAGTTCTCACTATGATGTCTTTGTGACATTCGCGACAAGTGTGATGGGTTGATCTCCCTAAAAATTATGGCCAATAACTGTTCTCCACAAGTAAGCACGTATGTACATACCCACAATTGAATGTTATGTGAGAACAGTAAAGCGAAGATTAAGTAAAAGCTCAAATGTTAAGTATATATATAAATATAATACTCATGGTAAGATAAATATTATGCATGATTGTCTTTAAATTAGAACTCACTAGCGTTAGCTGACTTTTAGTATACATTTCAGGTAAAGGAAGAAAAGGTCGTGCGATGGCGTGAAGGTTACCCGACACAAGACTGACATCCCACTTTAATATATGTGTTAAGACTTCCGCTGTCAAGTTATGTCATGTTATGTAATAGAATGACGAATGATATGTAATCGAATGATGAATGTTTTTAATCTAAGTTCAGTATTTATGACTATGTTTATGAGTAAATCCAACAAGTGAGGTTACCCGGGAAAGGGGCCTTACAATAGACGTCCATAATCATGGATGAAACTCAATAGAACCTCATCCTACTCACAATTGCATCTTGAATCACCCCTGGACCCCGATTCACAGCCGAAAAACTTGAACATGTTCATCGCATTGTTCTCCCTCTCTACATGATCATTTCAGGTAATTCGGGTGTCCACGATTTCGTTTTAGTACGAGGATCAAAAGCCCCATGAATCGGGCTTCAATCGTCTGCTCAATCAAGCCAATTGAAGGGCTAGGGTTACGGGCCTTGAATTGGAGAAGATGACAGCTTGGGCTTATATGTTAAAACCAATTCGCGTTGGTTTCAGACCAAGGCATAAGCCGTGGTCTGATGGTTAGTGTGTGTGCGTGTGTGTGACCCGGAAGTGGCGCGAGTTCAAGTCCCAGCCACCGTTTTTGTTTTTGTATTAATTCCTTTTATTATTTTAACACAATATTTCATGTTTAAAAAATTCAAATTTAATTTTTATAAATTATATAAATATATTCTGTAAATTTTTATAAAAACAGAAAAGATAAAGTATTGTTAATTTAATTTATTTTATTTAAAAACATGTTATAAAGCTTTATAAATTCCTAAATAAATAATGTAAATGATTTATGGTGACAAATTGATTATGATATTTATTAATTATTAATACATTATTAGTGTTATTACAAAAAATTTAATCAAGTGTTTAGGCATCTTTCATACTTATAAATAATTATTTAAAAATACCTTTTAAACTTATAAATACTCAAATAATTATTTTACAAAGTTCCATTTAAAGCCTATTTAGTCTTGTATAATTCATTTAAAATGAATTAAGTAATAGATTAACTAACCTTTTTATTTACATGAATTAATAGCTTATTTAATCATTTTATTTACATAAAATAAATTAATTAAACCTTTTTCATTTCATAAATTATTTATAAGTTATTTTATAAATAAATCCAAATGCACCATTTTAAACTTATTACATTCCATAGTTTTATTTATTATCTTTGAGATAATTATATAAATTAATTACTAAATGATTAATTAAAAATCTTAATTGAAGTAATTTTACAAACTACTTTTACTATTATTTCAATAATAAGTTTAGAACTTATATTTTCCTACAGAATAACCATGCAAGTTCATATCAAATCCCAAACCCTACAAAACCCTAAAGTCTTAGAACTTCCTTATCTTATTCGTCATACTTTAAACTTAGAGTACTATTATCTATGTACGTGTGTTGTGAGAAATCCTTACAAGACATATTCATCTTACCAAATCCTATCACTTCTAGCTTCAATACAATTGAGTTTCATATCCCCCTTTCTCTTTACTATTGTTTACAAATACTCGGGGTGGAACATGTTTACATACATTACATACACAAATTCAATACTATTGTTCTCATGCTAATGTCTATGTGTTTTATGTCTTAAACTACTTGGCGACCATACGTGTGTTCATGTTTAATAAAATCATTAACTTGCGAGCAGGCTTAAGGTAGTACCTAACATGATCATTTATAGGGGAACCCGATTCATTACTTAACACAAACCTTGGCGGGTTTTGTGTATACATCTTACTACTTTTTCCAAAACACAATGAGTTGGATTGTACTTATAGTTTTCCATTTACACGGTTTAATTGTACGCTTTGGAACCTTGTATGTTTTCACATTTATGCCTTAGTTCATGCTTTGAACAAATTGAATTTTAAATCCTCTTTTAACTTTTGTTTAGTGTCAAAACTTATGTTACTCACCAACTACTTGTAGTTAACATTTACTCACATGTGTTCAGGTCTACCTGTTTGAGGACTGCTTGATCACATAGGGCCATGGACCTAGCTTTAATAAATCTTAAATTCAGTCATATTATGAATGCTTGTCTTTTATCTCTTGTAATGGATACTTTTAATTTTGAATAATAAATATTATCATATTTAATAGATGATCATGTGCTTATGAACAACCGCGTCAGCCTCGGCGTATAATCCGCCGCCGGCCGGGGTGTGACAGATTGGTATCGGAGCCATGGTTATAGGGAATTAGGTTATTAGACACACATGACCTAGACTATAACCTAGGAGTCCCAAACATGAGTTTAACTCGTGTCTTTTACTAGGAACTCCACTCTATACTAAACTCACTTACCTATACCTATCTACACCTATCTATTTCTATCTACGTGGTGCAAATACACATACAACAACTTCAAGGGACTACATGAAACATACTCTTAGAACTAAGGGTTTAATCCAAATAAAACTCTCGTCAAAGGTATGTAAGTTCTAACTAATGAATGAGAACTTGTGCAATCCGGAAGGGTGGATGCCTGTATTCTGGGAAATTCTGTCTATGAAAGCATTTCATATAAATCCAAATCAACCGATGGACCAGTTATGCTTTCCTGGGAATTCTTGGAATGAGTGTCCACTTATATGCTAAAGCATGACTTCTCAGACATTAAATGAACTTAAAATACTTTGATAAGTCAACGTATCCATTTATAATGGGTACCACCCACGTTTTATTAAATACCTAGTGATTTTATTACAAACTCTTATACATGATTCCTATCTTATAAAATCTTGTTCATCACTTTTGTAGAATGCCCCCCCCTGTCGTGAACGTAGGAACAACCTCACTGACAGGATCATCCAGCAAATGGCTACGATCCTACCAACCATGGTCAACCAGCTGAACCAAAATGCAGCTCCGAGAAATCCCACATGCACATTCAAACATTTCAATTTTTGTAACCCCACCAAGTACTACGGGAATGAAGGAGCCATTGGCCTTCTCCAATGGTTCGAAAGCATTGAGGGAACCTTCATCAATGCCGACTTCCCCGAGAACCTAAAGGTCCGTTATGCTACTAGTGTTTTCCAGAAGAGGGCACTCACCTGGTGGAACGGGGAAAAGCGTAATCGTGGGATTGAGGTTGCACTAGCTCTACCTTGGGCTAATGTCAAGACACTCATGACAGATGAGTTTTATCCCCGTAATGAGGTCAATAAGCTAGAAGCAGAGTTCTGGGATCTTAAACAAGACAGTGGTGAAAGCCTTGCCTACACCACCCGTTTCCATGAGCTTAGCCTCTTAGTGCTTCATATGGTTACTCCTCTCTCTCGATCCATTGAGAAATACATCAATGGTCTGCCGATGCAAATTTAGGATACTGTTTTAGGTAGCAATCCAGCCACTCTCGATGAAGCAATCTGTCTTGCTGCTACTCTAACGGATAATCATGTGAAGGCAGGAACCTTGCCCAAGAAGGGTGCCAAGAAAACCCTTGAGAAAACCACTACCTAACCCACCAAGGAATCCAAGGATGAGTCTTCCTTCAATAATAAGAAGCGAAAGAGCAAGAACTTCGCTATTATCACTCCTGCAGCTCCTCTAGCCCAAGTAGCACCTACTGACTTCAACCCCAACAAGAAGCCATATGTGGGGACTCTACCTTTGTGCAACACTTGCCAGCTCCATCATACTACCAACATGCCATGTCGTTTATGTACCAGTTGTGGACGTTATGGGCATGTGGCTAACTTTTGATGTAGTGTTCCACAAGTTAACCAAGTCTGTCTGTCTATTGTTCCTATTCCTGCTGCTATCACTCAGGGGCGTGCTTGTTACGAGTGCGGTGACCCAAATCATTTCAGGAACCGTTGTTCTAGGTTGGTCATTGTGAACCAAGCCAACCTGAACCAAGGCAACAGGGTTCAGGGAAACATGAATCAGGGGAACATGAACCGGGGAAATGTGAATCAGGGGAATGCAAACCCCGTAGCTCGTGGACGTGCCTTCAACATAAATGCCAATGAGGCACAAGCCAAAAATGATGTGGTGAACGGTACTTGCCCAATTAATCAACAATATGCTTCTATCCTATTTGATACTGGTTTCGATAGGAGTTTCGTGTCCTATGAACTTGAACCATAACTTGCTAGGAGCCGAACTAATTTAGACAGATCCTTTGATATTTTAGTAGCGGATTGATACTCTGTTACTTGCGACACCATCATTAGAGATTGTACCCGAAACTTGAACGATCATGACTTCTCCATTAATCTTATTCCTATGGCTCTCGGAAGTTTCGACATCATAGTAGGCATGGACTGGCTGAACAAGCATCATGATGAAGTCGTCTGTTTTGACAAGTATATCTATATCCCTCTTGAATCGGGCGGCATTTTAAACATCTATGGTGAGAAGCCGTCAAAAGGACTCAAGTTGATGTCTTGTACTACCACACAGAAGTACTTACAAAAGAAGTGCGTGGCTTTTTTAGCACACATTGTGGAGCGGAAAGACAAGGGTAAAAGCATCCAAGATATTCCTGTGATCAATTACTTTCCTGAATTTTTTCTCGAAGACTTACCCGGTCTTCCTCCTGCACGTCAAGTCAAATTCCGTATTGACCTAGTGCCAGGAGCAAATCTCGTGGCTAAGTCACCCTATCTTCTTGCACCATCAGAGATGCAAGAACTTTCAAGCCAACTTCAAGAACTTTCTGACAAAGGATTTATACGTCCCAGTGTTTCTCCTTAGGGAGCACCCATCTTATTTGTCAAGAAGAAAGATGGTTCTTTTCGGATGTGCATCGATTACCGGAAACTCAACAAGCTTACTGTCAAGAACCGTTATCCACTTCCGAGGATTGATGATTTGTTTAATCAACTTCAAGGCTCGACTTATTTCTCAAAGATTGATCTTCGTTCTGGTTATCACCAGTTACGAGTCCTTGAATCCGACATCCCTAAAACAGCTTTTCGTACAAGAAACGGTCATTAGGAGTTCATGATTATGCCCTCCGTACTAACCAATGCACCCATAGTATTCATTGATCTTATGAACCACGTGTGTAAACCGTACCAGTACAAGTTCATGATCGTCTTCATTGACGACATCCTGATCAATTCAAAATCAAAAGCGGAGCACGAAGAACACTTGCGTTTGGTTTTGGATATCTTGAAGAAGGATCAATTATATGCCAAGCTCTTCAAATGTGAATTTTGGCTAAAGGAAGTTGATATGTCCTAAATTATACATGTTTTGCATGCAAAATAATCCCCATATTATGGTACTAATTGATTAATAACCTTACAATTGATACTTAAAATGTTAATATTTCACAATTGCAGGTTATTCGGTGCTCCAAGATAAACAAACCAAAAACCAGCTTAAAACATGAAGAAATCAAGCTTTTGGAGGACCAAACCCGAGCATTGACCCCCAAGAAGTCAACCCAGATCAACACAAGTCAACCAACAGCTAAAAGACGAGCCTGGTGAGCAGGCAGAGGGTTGCACGGCCGTGCAACCCATTTCACGGTCGTAAAATGCCCTTCTGCTCTCCCCAGACTCTGGCACACTGTCCTTTGTACCCTGTTTGATCCCCGAGGTGTTTGCACGCCCGTGCAATCTAATGCACGGCCGTGCATTGCTCATTTTGAGGCCTATAAATAGATGGCTTGAGTTCTTCATTGAGGCATCCCTTACACATCCCAAGAACACACCTGAGAAAGCTTATTTCGTAGTTAAAGTGTAGTAGTAGTGAGTAGAGGGGCTCTTCCTCCTTGTTCCGCAGTAGGGGAGCCTATGAAACTCAGCGTTATGCTAGTTAGCATGGCCATTCGTCGCTAGATTCTTTGTATTGCTAGGGTGAAGATGAAGTTTGGTGCATGTTAATGTTTAACGTATTAATCCAAGTGATGTGTTTATGTCTTTAACTATTCGTCCTTAAAACCACCATTTTGGTGGGCTTTTATTATTGTCTAAATTCATCTTTATATTTGTGAGTGTTCTTGATTTTTAAAGTGTAAAACCTTTTTAATCAAACTTCTCTTGAAGCCTGTACATCTTTATACAAGTAGAGATTGATAAGCCAATGCTTGGTTAACACTACTAAGATCGTACGTCTTTATACGAACTTATTATGCGACCAAGAATTGGTGAACTCATGTTAGGAACGGTACGTCTTTATACTTGGTCCCATTGTTGCACCGCCTCCCGGTGAGCAAAATATAATCACCTATTTAACTCTAATACAAAGCATTTTACGTTCGATGTCTCAAAGTAACCCGGAGATGACCATTCGAAGGGTTGAGGGTAATTGTTGTCCTTAACGGGAGGCACTACCACTTGTTAAAGCTTTTAAATTTGCAAATCAAATGTCATGAGGACGAGGCTCTAGTATAACACACCGTTCCTAAAACACGCGGAAGCTTAAAACAAATCCCAGAAATTTTTTTTTTTTTTTTTTTTTTTACCCTCGCGTACCGCGAGACTAAATGACCACCTCCCTCGCGTACCGCGAGGGAGTCCCAAAAACACGCCCGGAACCCAGGTCTCTCGCGTACCGCGAGAGGATCCCCCCTGGATCTTCGCGTACCGCGAGGGACCACCTTTCACAGAAAGTTTTGGGCATCTGCAGATTTCAACACTTAGCCATTTTTTTTTCCACTTTTTCATTACCACCATAAACCAAAACCTCCCAACACATGGGTTGTGACCAAAACACATATGACCAGCTTTAAAACATCAACTTATAAAATTTAAGTACCAATTTACACATCCGAAAACGGATTTCTAATAAATTCCAAAAATCACCAAAATGCATACGAGAACCCTTCACGCCCTGGACTTGACCTTGACCTACTTCGGAGCTTTCCCTACATCACCACATAAACATATCACCATTAGTAATGAAGATAAAACATAACAAACAAGTAAATTCTACTTGTTTCCACCCATTCCCCCATTTGACCCGTTTCCACCAAATTTTAACATTTGGCTACATAACACTTGTATTTCACCTACAAGTTTCATTCTTTTCATTTATCATTCATATTAACACATTTCCTTTTCCATTATGGCACATTGGCCACAATCTCATTTCCATCATAACACTAGATCATAATTCACCCATTTGACCCATTTGACCCGTTTCCACCAAATTTTAACATTTGGCTACATAACACTTGTATTTCACCTACAAGTTTCATTCTTTTCATTTATCATTCATATTAACACATTTCCTTTTCCATTATGGCACATTGGCCACAATCTCATTTCCATCATAACACTAGATCATAATTCACCCATTTGACCCATTTGACCCGTTTGCACCCATTTGGTCAATTAAGGTTTTCATACACATACTTTTCACATACAAGTTTCTTTCATCATTTCATTACCACATTTCCATTTCCATTATGGCACGTAGGCCATAACTTCATATCCATTTAGGATACGAGATTATACTCCATAACCATTCTATCCATTATGGTACTTGGACCATAACTCCATATTCATTCTATCCATTATGGTTCATAGACCATAACTCCATATCCATTCTATCCATTATGGTTCATAGACCATAACTCCATATCGACATATCCATTATAGTATAAATACTATAACTACATTCCTTCAATTTTGCATACAATTTCATGCTCATTCATACCACATAACAAATTATGCAACTTTACACATTATGCATACAATCTTGCATAAAACTCATTTATCCCCGTTTCATTTATGATCAACACATGATCCATTTCCATTATAGCTTAACACTATAATTACATTCATTCATTGTACATACTAAATCATTCACAATTTATCATATCACAAGTATGTACACAATCACATAACACATAATTCACAAAATTCACCATTTATCATCAATACTAAGTAAGTGCATAGGCACTTACCTTTCGGGTTAGAAGATCCCGCACCGTTCTCAAGCTTGCAATTTGATTACCTAAACACATTCGCCTAGTTTAGTAATCTAACATATACCAACATTTCATTACAATTGAGTTCACAACCCAATTTCCCAATTCCAACCCAAATTGACCCGTTTGGGTTATCCTCATAGCCAAACACCCTCTTTCACCACAAACTCACCTACTTGAGTTTCATTAACTTAATCTTAACACTAATTCTTCTTTCAAAAATTATTATTAAGTTAATTTGGTGTTTGCTCAAGTGTCTAACATCTTAAAAACACTTAATCTTCATTAATTCGCCATTTATCATCATGATCCAAACACCCCCAATTTCCACCATATGAACCCTAACTTTTCAAAATCATAATCAAAGGGTTCTAGGATGTTAATCACTACTCTTTACCTTTAGTTTAGCTAGATTATCAATAATCTAACACCATTTCATCACATGCATACAAAATTTCGGTTTTCTTTCAAAACCCATCAAGAACACATCTAAAGTGAGATCAAAAGGATGATTAACACTTACTTGATGTTAGGAAAGTGTTGTGTGAGCCAAAACCTCCTCATTCCGAGCTTCAAATGCAAGATTCAAGCTCCAAACCCGTTTCCTCTTTTTCCCCTTTGCTCTTGAACGACCTAAACACCAAATGAGACTCAATTTTGACTTTCACCAAGTCAAATAGCAGATTTTGGCCACTTTACACCTTTAGTCCCTCAACTTTCAATTTCACCCATATCTTTCCAAAACTAGTTAAAAACTAGTATAACCCCGTTACTAACTTGAAACCCGCTTGTTTCAACTTATTTCTAAAATATTATTTTCCCATAATATTTATTTAGAAATATTTATTCATTTATAACGAGACCCGGATTTTGGTTCGTTACAAATCACCTCCCCTTATTTGGGTTTCGTCCCCGAAACCCGACTTCACATAAAAAGGTTCGGATAATATTTGGGCATTTCCTCCTCGGTTTCCCAAGTCATTTCCGCTCCCTTCTTACGTTTCCACCTTGCCAAAACTTGGCTAATCTCTTTAATGCGTACACGCATCACCTTTCTATCCAAGATTGCCACCGTTTCCCCAACATAAATCAACTTATCATCCAATTCAATATCCTCCAATGGGACAAAAGTAGATTCATCCGTCAAACATTTTCGCAAATGAGACACATGAAACGTGCTATAAAGTCTGCTTAGTCCCTCCGGTAGCTCCAAACATAAGCTACCGCACCCACCCTTACTATCATCTTAAACGGTCCGACGAAACGTGGGCTTAACTTCCCCGTTTCCTAAACCGTATCACCCATTTCCAAGAAGAGACTTTCAAAAGCACAACGTCCCCCACTTGGAACTCAATCGCCCGCCTCCTATTATCCGCATAGGACTTTTGGCGATCTTGAGCCGTTTTCAAGCGTGCTCTAATTTGGTCAATACTATCATTAGTTTCCTTGACCGCCTCGACATTACCAAGTTCCCGTTGACCAATTTCACCCCAACACACGAGTGTTCGACACTTTCTCCCATACAACGCCTCGAAAGGCGGCATACCAAAACTAGAACGGTAGCTATTGTTATAAGAAAATTCCTGCCAACGGTAAATGATCGTCCCAACTTTCCCCAAAAATCCAGAGCACACGCTCGCATCATAATCCTCGAGCGTTTGAATCGTTCGCTCGCTTTGACCATCCGTTTGTGGATGATAAGCGGTGCTAAGATTCAATCTAGTCCCCATATCCTCATGGAATTTCTTCCAAAATCGAGAAGTAAATCTCGTATCATGATCCGATATAATCGACACCGGCACACCATGACGTGACACAATTTCCTTCACATACATTTCCGCCAATCTATCCGAAGAGTATGTTTCCTTTATAGGTAGGAAATATGCACTCTTCGTCAACCGATCCACTACTACCCATATCGCATCATAACCCTTTCGGGTCTTTGGTAGTTTAGTGATCAAATCCATAGCTATATTCTCCCATTTCCAAAGCGGTATTTCAAGCGGTTGAAGCTTTCCATACGGCTTTTGGTGCTCCGCCTTCACCCTTAAGCATGTGAGACACCTCTCAACATACTTAACAACATCACGCCTCATACCCGGCCACCAAAAATGACACCTCAAATCATAAAACATCTTTGTGGCCCCCCGGATGGATAGAATGTTTGGATCTATGCGCTTCATATAAAATAGTTGTCAAAACACTTGACAACCTAGGAATCCAAATCCTATCAAAGCATGTCTTTAACCCCGAATTATTTTCCCCAAGCTTGTCAACATAAGAACCACCCGTTCCGTCTTCAAATCACCCTCAAAAGCTAACACTTTAGCCTCTCGAATTTCGTCAATAAGGGATGATGATATCGTCATCAAGAATGACTTCACTTTAATGTGGTAACTCTATCTGCCCTCGTTACTCCCCCAAGGTTATCTCCGTCTTTAATGGTTTATTCGACAGTGATACGCAGTTGTCTACTTTTGCATCAATTAGTTCGCCCACTATCTAAGATAGTCACTGTTTCATTTAGACGAAATGTTTATCATTTATCTCATCTTCACCATATGAAAATAAGAAGTTTTCAATAAACAGCCGGTAATAACCCGCCAACCCCAAGAAACTTCTAATCTCTGAAGGCGTCTTCGGTGGAAACCAATCTTTAACCGCCACTATCTTGGATGGGTCGACAGTAATCCCTTTATCATTAATCACATGACCCAAGAATTGAATTTCGCACCCTCAAAAGCTAACACTTTAGCCTCTATGTTGGACAACCCAACGAGACGTAGACTTATCCTCCCATGATCTCAAACCCGAATCACCACATTTCAAAGGAAAACTTTTATAATGACAAGTTTCCACTTGAATTTCAACACTCCTAACCATGGGATACTTGGATTTTTGAACCACTTTATATGAATAGTCAACACGTTTGACAACTAAGGAAATCCAAGTTCTAACCCCACGTCACTCACCTCTTAAATGGAAATTTCAAAGCTATATCACCAATCCACCCATTGAGACTCAAGGTCTCAAGTTCATACCTCTTGGGATTCGAGGATCCCAACACCCAAACATAATACCCCTTGAAGCTCGAGTCTTCAGCTCATCAATTCTTAACCGATAAAGCATGCAACCTCCTCAAGTAAGGATACGACAACTTCCTTACTTGAATCCTCTTCTTCAACACTGGGAGGAAGATTCCTATCTGCGATCCAAACATCCTAAGAATTTCCATTGACTTAATCGTAAGTCATCCTTTGAGATTTAAGGATCTCAATCACCGAATCCACCTTTGAGGTTCGAAGACTTCACTTTCAAACACCGTTTGTGAAGTCCAAAAGACTTCCAACATCATTTATGAAGTTCTAAGACTTCATCCACCATTTATGTACACATTCCACCTATGTACATTTTATCATTTACCTCTTGACCATAAAGTCCACAAACCGTGAGACCTTTAGTCAGTTTTATCCTATCACCGACTGTCAGTGCCAAAACGCATTCTTCCATTTTCTTTTTTTTTTCCACCGAAAATTTTATGTGCTTTAAAACAAAGCACACAGGTGCAATGACTCTTATCAAATCCTCTTTCTCTACTGGAATACTAAGTATCCCTTTATATCCCCGGCTGATGTCAATGGCACAAGCCATGTGTACACACCAGTTCGTATACCTCGTGTTTCATTGTCTCTAATGAGAACAGATTAACACGTCACCCATTTATCATACTTGACAATGATATGGTTACTAAGTAACCCAACACCTCTTTTACAATCATCGGATCAAAATCCACCAATTCTCCGCCACGGCCCGAATTCGACTCATCGCGAGTAATGCACCTTCTTTCAATCATAATGGATTGCTTCAAAGCCGATACCATTATTGTGATTCATTGCTGATTAATCAATGATTAATTCTCACTCTTTAACTCCTTTGGTTCGCACACCACGAACCCCTTATGAAAACAAAGTTTTCCTTCCACTTCGGTTCGCCAACTGTTATACTTTCCGCTCTCAAGGCTTCATACGGTTCCTCCCAAGGATAGCCTCAAGGATCCCTATTTTCCTCGAAGGAAGATCGAAATAACATGATAGAAAGCTCTAGCCATCCTCCGCTAGATTGATGCATTCTATTTCTCCCAACACATTCCATGTTCCTCACCACCCATGAGGTGATACACGTCTAGACTCTAACATACCTGAGTCCTTAAGATGACTTCCATCCACCATTTCTTCTACTTACACATGTGCCCCTTAGTCTCCCCGACCAAATTTTAACTAAGTTATAGATATTCTACCTACTTATAGGTCTTTAATCTACCCACTTGTTAAGGCACTAAATCTTATCTATGCGTATATGTATTACCCCCTTTTAATCATTCATAAACATACATACACATATAATCACCTTCACCTAATCCTTGCAAATGTTCATTGTCATATGGTTATCATAAAGACCCTTGCACATCCCGTCTTATTAAACATATTGGCCAGACATGTTTAATAACACGTTATGCCCAATTGCAATTATCATATTCATATAACAAATCACAAAACAAGTTTCGGCACACATAACACATTGTCATTCAATCGTCCATATACATATACACCATATGTGACAACATTAATCATAACATTACTAACCTTTCAATTCCGAAAGCTCCGAGTCTTAGTCAAGTCCTCCATGGATTCTCGTATCAATTTCCCCATATCAAGAGCATCCGGTTTGAGTTTAGTGCCTCGCGCACTAATTCCCTCAAACCATTGCTCTGATACCAATTTATAACACACCGTTCCTAAAACACGCGGAAGCTTAAAACAAATCCCAGAAATTTTTTTTTTTTTTTTTTTTTTTACCCTCGCGTACCGCGAGACTAAATGACCACCTCCCTCGCGTACCGCGAGGGAGTCCCAAAAACACGCCCGGAACCCAGGTCTCTCGCGTACCGCGAGAGGATCCCCCCTGGATCTTCGCGTACCGCGAGGGACCACCTTTCACAGAAAGTTTTGGGCATCTGCAGATTTCAACACTTAGCCATTTTTTTTTCCACTTTTTCATTACCACCATAAACCAAAACCTCCCAACACATGGGTTGTGACCAAAACACATATGACCAGCTTTAAAACATCAACTTATAAAATTTAAGTACCAATTTACACATCCGAAAACGGATTTCTAATAAATTCCAAAAATCACCAAAATGCATACGAGAACCCTTCACGCCCTGGACTTGACCTTGACCTACTTCGGAGCTTTCCCTACATCACCACATAAACATATCACCATTAGTAATGAAGATAAAACATAACAAACAAGTAAATTCTACTTGTTTCCACCCATTCCCCCATTTGACCCGTTTCCACCAAATTTTAACATTTGGCTACATAACACTTGTATTTCACCTACAAGTTTCATTCTTTTCATTTATCATTCATATTAACACATTTCCTTTTCCATTATGGCACATTGGCCACAATCTCATTTCCATCATAACACTAGATCATAATTCACCCATTTGACCCATTTGACCCGTTTCCACCAAATTTTAACATTTGGCTACATAACACTTGTATTTCACCTACAAGTTTCATTCTTTTCATTTATCATTCATATTAACACATTTCCTTTTCCATTATGGCAAATTGGCCACAATCTCATTTCCATCATAACACTAGATCATAATTCACCCATTTGACCCATTTGACCCGTTTGCACCCATTTGGTCAATTAAGGTTTTCATACACATACTTTTCACATACAAGTTTCTTTCATCATTTCATTACCACATTTCCATTTCCATTATGGCACGTAGGCCATAACTTCATATCCATTTAGGATACGAGATTATACTCCATAACCATTCTATCCATTATGGTACTTGGACCATAACTCCATATTCATTCTATCCATTATGGTTCATAGACCATAACTCCATATCCATTCTATCCATTATGGTTCATAGACCATAACTCCATATCGACATATCCATTATAGTATAAATACTATAACTACATTCCTTCAATTTTGCATACAATTTCATGCTCATTCATACCACATAACAAATTATGCAACTTTACACATTATGCATACAATCTTGCATAAAACTCATTTATCCCCGTTTCATTTATGATCAACACATGATCCATTTCCATTATAGCTTAACACTATAATTACATTCATTCATTGTACATACTAAATCATTCACAATTTATCATATCACAAGTATGTACACAATCACATAACACATAATTCACAAAATTCACCATTTATCATCAATACTAAGTAAGTGCATAGGCACTTACCTTTCGGGTTAGAAGATCCCGCACCGTTCTCAAGCTTGCAATTTGATTACCTAAACACATTCGCCTAGTTTAGTAATCTAACATATACCAACATTTCATTACAATTGAGTTCACAACCCAATTTCCCAATTCCAACCCAAATTGACCCGTTTGGGTTATCCTCATAGCCAAACACCCTCTTTCACCACAAACTCACCTACTTGAGTTTCATTAACTTAATCTTAACACTAATTCTTCTTTCAAAAATTATTATTAAGTTAATTTGGTGTTTGCTCAAGTGTCTAACATCTTAAAAACACTTAATCTTCATTAATTCGCCATTTATCATCATGATCCAAACACCCCCAATTTCCACCATATGAACCCTAACTTTTCAAAATCATAATCAAAGGGTTCTAGGATGTTAATCACTACTCTTTACCTTTAGTTTAGCTAGATTATCAATAATCTAACACCATTTCATCACATGCATACAAAATTTCGGTTTTCTTTCAAAACCCATCAAGAACACATCTAAAGTGAGATCAAAAGGATGATTAACACTTACTTGATGTTAGGAAAGTGTTGTGTGAGCCAAAACCTCCTCATTCCGAGCTTCAAATGCAAGATTCAAGCTCCAAACCCGTTTCCTCTTTTTCCCCTTTGCTCTTGAACGACCTAAACACCAAATGAGACTCAATTTTGACTTTCACCAAGTCAAATAGCAGATTTTGGCCACTTTACACCTTTAGTCCCTCAACTTTCAATTTCACCCATATCTTTCCAAAACTAGTTAAAAACTAGTATAACCCCGTTACTAACTTGAAACCCGCTTGTTTCAACTTATTTCTAAAATATTATTTTCCCATAATATTTATTTAGAAATATTTATTCATTTATAACGAGACCCGGATTTTGGTTCGTTACATCTAGCGGTGACCCGGGTCACACATTTGTAGTAGTCATATCACTGGATTGGTCAACTTAACATTATCACGCACCAAGCGGATTCGAAACCCAAAGCAATACTATTCATAACCTGATCATTTCCGATCTATTTACTTTCCTGTTATTTACTATTCTATTCGTTACATTTCTGTTACACACTTCACGCACGTTTTTACTTTTCTGCTATTTACTTTATCGCCATTTACTTTTCTGTCATTTACTTTCCTGTTCCACAAGTACACAAAACTCACTCACTAATTAAACCGGCTAAACGTTAACAAAATTTGAGTATTGGAATTCGACCGTGTCCGTTGGTTCGATACTTGGTTCTTACCTAAACTATATTACGCTGCGATAGGTACCTTTGCCTATTGTGTGAGTTTTAAGTTAAAGTAATTATCATTTTATAAATTTAAAACCTGATCTGGTGAAACCATCCTAAAAATATATTTATTATATTTTTACATATTAAAACATTACACATCAGGTTTTTGGCGCCGTTGCCTGGGACACGGTGATTTCAAGAAAAAAATCAAGTTAACGGATTAGCCTTATTAAAAGTAAAAAGATCACACAAAAATATCATCATGAATCCTTATAATTAAAACTTTCCCAAAGAAGAATTCTTCAACTTCGACAACAATTTCTCAGATTCATGGTGCGAATTATGTGGGGGATCACACTACATTGAGGAGTGCTATCTCTTTGTATGGCGCCCTATGGATCATGAGATAAATCTCCACCCATCACCATTTGAGGATTTACTTCCTTCACCACCTCCATCGGTAAACACAGACATTGCTTACTATGAACTAGATCCTTGGAAACCAGACACATTGTTTCGTAATTTGGAGGAAACAAAGAGTCAAATCATTAAACTCTACGCTACGGAACCAAATGAAGATCCTTCTGAAATTCTGGATCATCCACCATGTGTCGAAGTAAATCAAGCATTACAAGAACAAGATGTAGAGGTAGTAACTATGATACCCATGGGGAACTCAGAGATTACAGGTGAAGATGACGTATTAAGGGTTGAAATCATACAAGAAACCTTAGAACCATCAAGATTGGAAAAACAGTTTAAACGCTTTCAGTCTTTATTAAATCAAATCCAGCTAAATCTCCCCTACGAACTATTTCTCTATAAGATGCATGCTCACGCAAAATTTCTCAAGGATATGCTTACTAACCGAGAAAAAAATGGAAGAACAGCCGCAAATCGCGTTGAATGAAGAATGTTCAGCTATTATGAGAGGAAGAAAACCTCCCGACCAATTCATGATCTCATGTCTTATAAGCGACTCAATCCAAGGTAATACTATTGCTGACCTACATATAGGCGTAAATATTTTACCTAGCGCAATATTTGACAAAATGAATCTCAAGAAACTTCAACCCACAAAATTAGAACTATGCCTAATCAATAGGACAGTTCGATATCCAAAGGGAATCGCTGAAGACGTACTTATAAAGATTAACGAATTCGTCTTCCCTGTGGATTTTGTGGTAGTCGACATAAAAGGTGGAACGAGATGCCCTCTTATTCTCGGGAGACCATTTCTCAATACAGCCCTCGCCCTTATTAACGTCTGGGGAGGAAGATTGGCATTAAGTATCCAGCAAGAACAAATCGCATTCGATCTCAAGAAGGCTATGCAACGACCAAGTAGTCATGACGATCTAGCCTTTCTTTTTGACGATTTCGACTACCTAGTAGGTTATTACATACATGACGTCTTGGGAAAGGAAGAAGAATGGCCAGCAGAGGAACAGGAATAATATCTAGTTTGCAAAGGATTTATGATAAAACACACTCATCATAATGATGAAGCAACAGGCATTGAGGATTTGGAAGATAGAGACGAGAATGAGAAGGCAAAACCGCCTATCGAGGAACCACCTACACTTGAACTAAAGGAACTTCCGCCTGATTTATCATACGCCTTCCTAGATGAAGAATCCAAACTTCCAGTTATTATCTCCTCCAGGTTGAAAAACAACGAGAAAGAAAAACTACTACAAGTTTTGAAGAAATACAAGAAAGCTATCTCCTGGAAGCTAATGGATCTTAAGGGAATTAGCCCTCATTCTGCACTCATAAGATACCTATGGAAGAAAAATACAAAACTAGCGTGCAGCACCAAAGACGACTAAACCCAAAAATGCAAGAGGTAGTGAAAAATGAGGTTATCAAGTTACTAGACGCAGGAGTAATCTACCCTATTTCAGATTCAACATGGGTCAGTCCAGTTCAGGTTGTACCAAAAAAGGGGGTATAACAGTAATCACAAATGAGAAAAATGAGCTAATACCAACCTGCACAGTCACTGGATGTCGGGTGTGTATCGATTATCGCAAGTTGAATGAAGCTACTCGAAAAGACCATTTTCCACTACCCTTCATTGACCAAATGTTAGAGCGACTATCAGGAAATATGTTCTATTGCTTTCTCGATGGATTCTCGGGATACTTTCAAATCCCTATTTCCCAAGAAGATCAGGAGAAGACTACATTTACCTATCCCTATGGCACCTTCGCTTATAGGCGTATGCAATTTGGACTATGCAATGCACCTGGTACTTTCCAGCGGTGCATGATCGCTATATTTCATGATATGATAGAAGAATCAATGGAAGTATTTATGGATGACTTCTCAGTTTTTGGAAACTCCTTCGACCATTGTCTACAAAACTTAGAAAAAATGCTAGCAAGATGTGAAGATTCAAATCTAGCACTAAATTGGGAAAAGTGCCATTTCATGGTTAAAGAAGGAATAGTATTAGGACATAAAATTTCAAAGAATGGTATTTAAGTCGACAAAGCCAAAGTAGAAACTATATCAATGCTTCCACCGCCAAATTCAGTAAAAGGGATCAGAAGCTTCCTCGGTCATGCAGGGTTCTATAGGAGATTCATAAAGGATTTTTCATCAATCGCCAGACCCTTGACATAACTGTTGGAGAAAGATCGACCCTTTCTATTCTCTGACAATTGCTTAGTAGCATTTGAAACTCTCAAGAAGAAACTCATCAATGCACCTATCATGACGGCACCTGACTGGACTAAACCTTTCGAACTCATGTGCGAGACAAGTGACTACGCAGTAGGAGCAGTTTTAGGTCAACGAAGCGAAAAGCATTTTCAACCAATTCACTATAGCAAAACCTTAAATGACGCTCAAGAAAATTACACTACTACTGAGAAGGAATTACCAGGTGTAGTTTTCGCCTTTGATAAATTCCGTTCGTACCTAGTATTATAAAAAAACTATAGTCTACACCAACCATGCCGCCTTAAGACATCTCTTTAACAAGCAAGACGCTAAACCAAGGTTAATTAGGTGGATCCCCCTACTACAAGAGTTTGACATCGAGATAAAAGATAAAAAGGGAGCAGAGAATTTGGCAACAGATCATCTATCTCGACTTGAAACCACTAAAGGAAATCAAAAGTTTGCTATAAATGATAGTTTCCCTCATGAATACATACTGCACGTACAAGACATCAATGAATACCCATGGTTTGCAGACATCGCAAATTTCTTAGCAAGCAGAGAACTAGTGAAAGGATTAACATTTCAGGAAAGAAAGAAATTCTTCGCAGATATCAAGCACTATTTCTGGGAAGATCCATATCTATTCCGTGTTTGTACAGATCAAATAGTGCGACGATGTGTGCATGGGAAGGAGGCACACGAGATATTACGACAATGTCACGAAGGACCAACAGGAGGGCATCATGGAGCCAATTATATTGCAAGAAAAGTTTTTGAGGCCGGATTTTTCTGGCGAACTGTTTTCAAGGACGCACATAAGCTTATAAGCAAATGCGACTCATGTCAAAGGTCAGGAAGTATTTCAAAGTGTAACGAAATGCCCAAGACAAGCATCCAAGTTTTTGAAATATTCGACGTCTGGGGGATTGACTTTGTTAGACCATTCCCTCTATCTCGCGGAAATCAATACATCCTAGTAGCAGTTGACTACGTGTCAAAATGGGTCGAAGCACAAGCATTCCCAACTAATGACGCAAGAGTCGTCATCCGGTTTCTCAAAAGATTATTCACACGGTTCGGTACACCAAAAGCTCTAATCAGTGATAGAGGAACACACTTCTGCAATTCACAACTGGAAAAGACACTTAACCGATATGGTTGTACCCATAAGTTGTCTACACCTTATCATCCCCAAGCAAATGGACAAGTGGAAGTTACAAACAGAGCAATCAAGCGTATCTTGGAAAAATTTGTAAGTCCAAACAGGAAAGACTGATCTGATAAACTAGAATATGCATTATGGGCCTTATGTACGGCTTACAAAACACCTATCGGAACCACTCCTTACCGAATGGTTTATGGAAAAGCTTGTCACCTGCCAATAGATATTGAGCATAAAGCATACTGGGCGCTTAAAGCAGTTAACCTAGATCTATCCAGTGTAGGAGAACACCGCCTTCTACAAGTTCATGAATTGGAAGAACTGCGAAATCAGGCCTATAGGAACTCAGCAATATACAAGGATAGGGCAAATAGACTTCATGATAAAAGACTAAGGAAGGGGGAATTCCAAGAAGGAGAAAAGGTCTTACTTTACAATTCAAGATTACAACTATTTCCATGAAAATTGAGATCTAAGTGGACGTGACCATATACAATTCGAAAAGCATTCCCTTATGGAACACTGGAACTGGAACAAACAGACGGGACAACTTTCAAAGTTAACGGCGCGTTACCTCGAAGGACCAATTGATCAAGTAGTGGACGAGGTTCCACTAGAGGAGTAAGACTGATGAAACACGTACGGGTCGGGCTACAGACCCTTAAATAAATGTAGCGCTTCCGGGAGACAACCCGATGATCATGAATAAATTGAGAGGTTGGTGCATACGGTAGAATCATGGATCTCAGGTTTGACTTTTCAAATTTAAGTTTCTCATACTTCAGCCCCAGGTATGCCCTCTCGATACTAGGACCTTAGAAGCTTAACTACTAACTTTTATTTTCCTTGTCTGCTTTTATGTTTTTCCTTATGTTTCAGGTAGAATAGCATCACCAGATAGTCTCTCTACTTCTTTGAGGAATCACACTCCATCTCTACAACCTGAGGAATCGGAAACCACATCAAATTTCTGAGAAATTCTATGAAGTTTTTGAAGCAAAGTGTTGACAGCACCAATAAGTTTTGGCCTTAGGTTATACACCGAATTGACCTGGGGAGTACCAGTTTCTTTTCCCTTAAAACTTCAAGCATTTAAATTCCTACATAGCATTTCATTACATGCATTTGTACATTGAGGGCAATGCACAGTTTTAAGTGTGGGGTAGGGAATTAAGAGATTCAGGACTACTTGTAACCTCAAAGCAGTAAAATTTCAACTTGTGATTTTCTACCCATTTGACTAAAACATTACAAAAACCTACCTTTTGCAAAACCTGGAAAATTTTCAAAATTTTAAACTTTAAAACCTCTTTGAGTTCGCACCTAATAAAGTAAAAGGAATACATGGCAAGTAGAAACAAATGAATATTATGCATAACGATTCGCTAAACCCTATTCCATTCGTTTCCATGTGAGGAAAATCAAGCCTATTACACAACATCAAATTCTTGGCGCAGTATATAATTATTCGCATGCTCTTTCGTTTGGCATTACTGAGTGTTTTTTCGATTGAATTTTATGCATAATTAGAACTTGTGTGACTTATACATATCAAGGCCATGAACTAGTAGAATTTTGAAAGTGATTGAGGCACCTAGGACTTTATTACCCTTATCCTTAAATCCAAAAATCCCAAAAATATAATCCGCTTAGATAGCCCTTTGAGTCTTAGCCTTTTCTTTTCTACTACCTACAATTATACCCAACCAGCTTTTCGTAAACACCGGTTATTGGCTAACTGTCTTCAAAATAGAAAAATTATCCTATGACGTTATTTCAAGTTTAGTACCATTGAGGCAACTTCGGAAAGAATCTATTTTACTCAAAGGAATTGGAATATAA
The DNA here is from genome assembly GCA_023525975.1 of Smallanthus sonchifolius. NCBI lineage: Eukaryota > Viridiplantae > Streptophyta > Magnoliopsida > Asterales > Asteraceae > Smallanthus > Smallanthus sonchifolius. Next base: position 108,822,779 of record CM042021.1, read on the forward strand.
AGAAGGTGGATGTATTAGGAAGAAAAAGCCGATCTATCTGCAAGGAATTTATGGAAATATTATTTCAAGGAAATTGAGGAAAGAGAGTTATTGAAGAATTTGTCTTGATTCAAAAAAAAAAAGAGAAGATGTTGGTCTTTTACCGGTTAGACCTTAAAGAGCTGGATATGGATTCTTTTGATTTCAATTTGCTTTTCTGGCTTCATTTCGAAAAAGCCTGAATTACCGCCCGAACTCCGAGAGAAAGTTTTCAAAGCAACTAGTGATGTAAGAAAACGGTGACGCAAGCAAGAACAACTACCCCCATTCTGCGGCCTGTCAAAAAGTGCCGCCAAAAGAAGAGACAAAAGATACGAAAAATGTGTGAAGTGTGGCAACTGGAGCCACAATGGAAAATGTAGCAAGAATCAAACTCATTCCCAAAGTGAGTACACGCATCTGATCAAAGTTGGAGCGGTTAGGCTACAAGTCGAAAGTTTCATACGGAGAGGCAGCAATGTGTACTACACAGTAAGGAAAGAGTTGACACTAATGAGAGATCTTGGTCTTGGCAATCTGACCATAAAAGAGCCCTCGTATTAGTTATACCCTCATGATCCGAGTACTGTAAAGAGATCTATTAGTATTTTCCATTTTAAGTCATGAAGTCGTAGCTGTGTGTTTCACGATAGCTGTAGCCCTTCAAACCTTTTAAATCCCTAAAAACCCAAAAAGATTTTCATCTTCACCCCTTTATTTTTATTTTAGCCACATTACAACCCTTTTAAAGTCCTCTTGATTCATGCATACTACTTAGTTAATTGGTGGAGACTTGATTTGCATACAAGCTTATGATCACTGCATAATTCGATTCGAATTTGAGTGTTCCACTTAACTTACATTATCCATACATATATAACCCTAGAGTTGAGTGAACACTGTGAGGAGTGAAAATTTATGCATAACTGAAGTTCTAGTAGGCTTGTCATGGATTCCATCATAAAAAAATACAAAAATAGAATAAGCAACTCAAGAGTTATCCCGGAATTTCCAGCTACTTGGAGTTCCATTTCCCTTGTAAAATTTTTAGTTATGGGTATGATCATGCATGAGTTTGCTTGAGGACAAGCAAAGTCTAAGTGTGGGGTATTATGATATGTCCTAAATTATACACGTTTTGCATGCATAATGATCCCCATATTATGGTACTAATTGATTAGTAACCTTACAATTGATACTTAAAATGTTAATATTTCACAATTGCAGGTTATTCGGTGTGCTCCAAGATAAACAAACCAAAAACCATCTTAAAACATGAAAAAATCAAGCTTTTGGAGGACCAAACCCGAGCATTGACCCCCAAGAAGTCAACCCAGGTCAACACAAGTCAACCAGCAGCTAAAAGACGAGCCTAGGGAGCAGGCAGAGGGTTGCACGGCCGTACAACCCATTGCACGTTCGTGCAATTCCCTTCTGCCCTCCCCAGACTCCGGTACACTGTCCTTTGTACCCTGTTTGATTCCCGAGGTGTTTGCACGCCCGTGCAATCCAATGCACGACCGTGCATTGCTCATTTTGAGGCCTATAAATAGATGGCTTAAGTTCTTCATTGAGGCATCCCTTACACACCTGAGAAAGCTTATTTCGTAGTTAGAGTGTAGTAGTAGTGAGTAGAGGGGCTCTTCCTCCTTGTTCCGCAATAGGGGAGCCTACGAAACTCAGCGTTATGCTAGTTAGTATGGTCATTCGTGGCTAGACTCTTTGTATTGCTAGGGTGAAGATGAAGTTTGGTGCATGTTAATGTTTAACGTATTAATCCAAGTGATGTGTTTATGTCTTTAACTATTCGTCCTTAAAACCACCATTTTGGTGGGCTTTTATTATTGTCTAAATCCGTCTTTATATTTGTGAGTGTTCTTGATTTTTAAAGTGTAAAACCTTTTTAATCAAACTTCTTTTGAAGCTTGTACGTTTTTATACAAGTAGAGATTGATAAGCCAAGGCTTGGTTAACACTATTAAGATCGTACGTCTTTATACGAACTTATTATGCGACCAAGAATTGGTGAACTCATGTTGGGAAGGGTACGTCTTTATACCGCCTCCCGGTGAGCAAAATATAATCACCTATTTAACTCTAATACAAAGCATTTTACGTTCGATGTCTCAAACCAACCCGAAGATTACCATTCGAAGGGTTGAGGGTAATGGTTGTCCTTAACGGGAGGCACTACCACTTGTTAAAGCTTTTAAATTTACAAATCAAATGCCGTGAGGACCAGGCTCTAGTGGTGACCCGGGTCACACATTTGTAGTAGTCATATCACTGGATTAGTCAACTTAACATTATCACGCACCAAGCGGATTCGAAAACCAAAGCAATACTATTCGTAACCTGATCATTTCCGATCTATTTACTTTCCTGTTATTTACTATTCTATTCGTTACATTTCTGTTACACACTTCACACACGTTTTTACTTTTCTGCTATTTACTTTATCACCATTTACTTTTCTGTCATTTACTTTCCTGTTCCACAAGCACACAAAACTCACTCACTAATTAAACCGGCTAAACGTTAACAAAAGTTGAGTATTGGAATTCGACCGTGTCCGTTGGTTCGATACTTGGTTCTTACCTAAACTATATTACGCTGCGATAGGTACACTTGACTATTGTGTGTTTTAAGTTAAAGTAATTATCATTTTATAAATTTAAAACCTGATCTCGTGAAACCATCCTAAAAATATATTTATTATATTTTTACATATTAACACATTACGCATCAGAAATCCAATTCCTGGGCCATATAGTCAACGAGAAGGGTATTCACGTGGATCCCGCTAAGATTGAAGCGGTGAAGAACTGGCAAGCCCCAAAGACCCCTACAGAAGTCCGCTCGGTTCTTGGCTTAGCGGGCTATTATCGGCGTTTCATATCAAACTTTTCAAAGATCGCGGTGCCACTCACAACCTTAACACATAAAGGTAAGCCATACGAGTGGGGACCAAAACAAGAGGAAGCCTTTCAAACCCTGAAGCAAAAGCTGTGTGAGGCTCCTATCTTAACTCTTCCCGATGGAACCGAAGACTTTGTCGTCTACTATGACGCCTCCCACTTACGCCTCCGTTGCGTTTTAATGCAACAAGGAAAAGTGATTGCTTATGCATCCCGACAACTCAAAATCCAAGAGAAAATTATACAACGCATGATCTTGAGCTGGGTGCGGTCGTATTTGCTCTAAAATTTAGAGACACTACTTATATGGTACTAAGTGTGGTTTACACCAACCATAAGAGTCTCCAACACATTTTCAATAAAAAAGAACTCAACATGAGGCAAATGCGTTGGGTTGAACTCCTAAACAACTACAAGTGTGATATTCGTTACCATCTTGGTAAGGCGAATATCGTAGCCGATGCTCTTAGTCGTAAAGAATCTATCAAGATCCACAACATTCAGATTCAGAATGACATTCAAACTCGCATCTTTGAGCCACAACATCTTTCAGTCACTGAAGGAAACATGTATAATGAAATTTCATGTGGTGTTGAACTCCAACTTGAAACCAAACCCAATGGGTTACTCTACTTCCTGAACCGTATCTGGATTTCGGACCGTGACAATCTTCGTACCTTTATCATGAACGAGGCTCATAAGACTCGTTATTCTGTGCATCCTAGTGTGAATAAAATGTACAAGCACGTTCGTACTCAATACTGGTGGCCTGGTATGAAAAAGGACATTGCCCTATACGTGTCCAAGTGCCTTACTTGCTTGAAGGTTAAGGCCGAGCACCAACGTCCATCTGGGTTACTTGAACAACCCGAGATTCCCGTGTGGAAATGGGAGTGTATTGCTGATACCGTCCAAACGGTCTATATAAAAACTAACTAAACCTAACCGAGTGTAGCACAGCTTAACGGTAAACCGAGTTATCGAACCCTAGAGACACTGAATACTAATACTAGACTCTGACTCAGACTAAAGATTGATTTGGTTTGGGGGGTTGACTACACTAAAGATTAACTAAGAATGCAGTAAACTAAGTTGGCTCAACTATCAATATCAAAGTAATAAGGTGAAATCAGAAGATGGGAAGAATGCTACCTAGGTCGGAATCCTACTTGCAAAGAACAACTTCTACCGGTTCTGGAAACTAAGATGGATCTGGGTTTCTAAGGAAACAACTCTAGACAACTTAGTGGATCCCTAATCACTCTTAGGGTGTCACCAACTAAGGAACCTAAAGATGTAATAAACTCACCAGATAGTGGATTACCTTTCAGTCTCTCCAACTATGTAAAGTACCCTAATAGACAGATCACCTTTCAGTCTCATTGTCCACCATACATTCGAAGAATGCACGGGGTAATCTCAGGTTAACAACTATGATTCGAACTAGCAACAATCACTAGACACCTAATACCAACTTCCTCTCAGACAGCTGACACTCGGATTCCTAATGACGAAGACTAAACGACTAATTCTCACCTCTCGGGTATTGAACTAGGACACACACTCAGTCTAATCAAGAATCACTTAGGGGTGTTTTCTCCAAGTGGCCATCCCGAAGGGTAACACATAAGCAAAACTTAGTATTCTAATCAATAAGCTCAATGTGGGCGCCACCAAACTCGGATTTATTCACATAAAAAGAGAATGGTGTGCCATGAATTTCAAAAACAAATAGATATTAACTTAACGTGGTACTTATCACCCTGTGTTGACAGTTTCAGTATTACCGACACCCTAAGATGAGTACCCACACGATTTCATGATTTTATTACGTGATTAATCCTAAGTAACACTCACATGCTATTTAAGCTATTCAAACTGGCTGGGCTACCAAAACATCACTAATTAGACGTGTTTTCTGTTATTTAAATTATTTAAACTCACAAATAGATCCAGTTGTACTATCATTTTCCAAGTATAAGCAGTTATCTCCAAGGACATTTTTCAAAATTTTTTATTTTTATTTTTTTGTATTTTTTGAATTTTTATAAACAAGACAAACTAGACTAACTAAACTAATACACTCACATCCCCACACAGAAACAGGAATCGACTTAGATGGTAATATAGCAATGAATTTTCCAGCTTCACTCATCCTTGTGTGCACCGTATAGCATTTCGGTCGTGGTTACACAATGAAATGTCGGGTTGCCTTTACAAACTTCATAAGTGATGATCGACCCCGCCCGAATGGAGATTGAGTACGAGCAGAATGATAAAACCTGAAAAAATAAATCTCACAACAAACCCGTAGCATTAAACTGACTCAAATAAAATAAAGACTCAACGGACTCCCTAAAAATTAAAGACTCAAGATAGATAGATTGCAGAGAAACATACTCAATGGGTGGCAAACACATAGACATGAATGTCACAGCAAGGTCGGTCATCAGTCACGAATGGTTTCAAGTTCTCCCATGGTCGTGGTGGTCGAATGGTATGTGATGAATGATGGATTATGAATGATAGAAGGATGATAATGAACGGATATGATGAATGAATGATGATAGATATGGTAGATGGTGGATGATGTAGGAGCGATGATGATGGTGGTCGATGCGGGTGAACGGTGAACGAAACCATGGGAAAAACAAGGAAGAAGGGTGAAAACAGTAGGCTCCCGCGTACCGCAAAAGAACTGGCAGCACTCCTCGCGTACCGCGAGGAGGCAAAAATTAAGATGGCTATTGGTTTTGTCCTTCGCGTACCGCGAGAGGACTCCCCAAATGCTTCGCGTACCGCGGGGGCTTGTTGGTAACAGAAAGTTTTGAGATTTTTCCAACTTTTATACTTAGAAACTTTTTTGATCATTTAAAATTTGTTTCACCCCAATTCCTTAAAAAACCTATTCCAAGCATAAAAACACATTAAAAATACCTTTGAACTTCATTATCGACGATTTTCCTCACCGAATCAAGTGCGAATTTCTACAAAAACTGACATAAACAAAACACACACACCGAAAAACACAAAAATGGACACCCACTCAAACCAAGTAAAGCACGCAAACTCTACATCCCGGGCAATTGCCTGCGACTCAAACAAACCTATCAGGAGCCTTCTCCTTGATCCTAATCGGTACTGCCTTCATCCTACGCGGTCAACCGATTCTCCAAAACCTCATCAAATTCTTACCCCTCTCCAACTTCAAACATCTACGATGTCTATTGTAATCCCCAGGAAAATTCCGGCTTTATTTTAACTACTCCGACACTTGTAATACCAGTATCTGGTGATTCTCATTTATAAAACTGTTCTATTTGCCCATTACATTTCATAAGTAGTTATAAACATACATTTAATGTAATTATTTCAAATCCTAAAGTAATAAATATTTATGTAGGGTATTATGTAAATAATAAGTGTTACCCCTCTTTTATATAAATATATATATGTACATACGAAGTTATTTTCTAAACCTATATATACATATAAACAATTTATAAAAAGTAAAATCAATCGGGGTTTATGTGTCTTAACCAAAATTAATCTTATTTAGTAAAGTATATTTTGATTTATTTATTTATAACCTTTAATTATAACTAAATGATTTATTTGATTTTATAAGAATTGCTAGATTAAATGATTTCATGACTTATAAATATCCAGGGTTGAAAATGTAAATTTTGAAACCTCAATTCCAATTTAAAAATAAGTTTCATACATAAAATAATGAAACCTTAAAAGCCCAAGGACCTGTTTGGCCAAACCTTGAAACTTCAGGGGCATAGTTGCAATATCCGGGTGAAACCCCCCTTCCCTTCTGATCGTGAGTTCGACCCCCCTGGCACACCGGTTTTGATACCACCAACTGCGAACTCGCGCTAGTGATAATTTCGCACAAAACTGAAACCGGCAAAACGATCGTGGTATATAATCGATCCATCTCCCACACGTAATTGGATTTTTATGATGTAATCATGGTATGACTCGTAACCGTTCTTAACCTTGAATGCCATTAAATCGATCGAACTCTTACTGCCCACAATGCCTATAAATAGCGGTCCCAAATCACCGAAGACATCCATTGCAAACTCCCCACACTCTCAAATCCATCGCATCTTGCCCCGAGCTCGAATTACAGTCGGAAGAAACCGAAGCTGCGTACCGAGCCTCCCTCTCTCTTTACTTGACCGTTGCAGGTATATTATAGGTCTATGAGTTCGTCTTGAGTTGGGGATCAATAGCCCCATGGTTTCGGGCTCGAACCGTTGACCCATGGGGAATATTCAGGGGCTAGGGTTACGGGTATTTATTAGGGAAGAAGATGACTTTGGGTTCGCATGATTTAACCAAAACGAAACCAAACCAGACACGGCTTCATGCCCTGGTCTGATGGTTATGGTGTTGCGTGTGTGTGTGGCCCGGCTGAGGTCGCGTGTTCGAGTCCCAGGGCCGAACTTTTGCTTCTTTTTTTTCTTTTAATCCATTTTAATACATTAGTAGGTACTTAAAACTCCAAAAATTATTTTTGTAAATTACATAAAATTATCCTACGAACTTTATAAAAACAGAAAATATAAATTAATGTTTTAAACTATTTTATTCTATTGAAAACATATTTGAAACGAATTAGTTATGTCATTTTAATTATAAATTCACAATGTTAATTACATAAATTTTAATTTTAATTGTTAAGGTTTTTCCTTCGAGCTTATTAATAATTGTTTTAGTGGGAATAATCATTTAAAAACATTTATAAGTATTTAAATAATCATTTTAAATATTTATACAAATTCTATTTAAAACCTATTTATTTCTTTTACAAATTCAATTAAAGTGAAATTATTTAAATGATTATATAGTCATATTATTTGCATTTACTATTAAATTAAATTAACACTCTTATCTACAATAGCTTAATTAATTTATTTACCTAAAATAAATTAATTAAACCTTTTCATTTCATTATTTATTTATAAGTTATTTTATCAAATTCCACTTTTGAAACTTTTCATAAATTTATTTATCTTTGGGATAATTACATAAATAAGTTACTAATTGATTTATTAATTAATTCTGCAAACTACTTTTTATAATGAACTTGTTTTTCTTACAAACCTCGTGAAACCCTAAAGTCCCAATAATTCCGTAATTTAATTTAGACCGTACATTAAATTTATAGTACAATTACACATGTAGGTTTATTGTGAGAAGACCTCACGAGACCTATTTATCTTACCGAGTCATACCAACTCTAACTTCATTACAAGTGAGTTCATAGCCCCCTTTCTTTTTACTATTGTTTACAAATACTCGGGGTGGAACATGTTTACTTACCATGCTTACCAAATTCAATACCAATGTTCTCATGCTATTTACTAAGTGCTTTATGTCTTAAACTACTTGGTGACCATTACATGTGTTCATGCTAGTGCATTCATTAACCTGCTACCCAGGCCTAAGGTAGTACCTAACATGATCATTTATAGGGGAATCCGATTCCAGTTAACACGAACCTTGGCGGGTTTTGTGTGTACGATATTACTATTTTTCCCGAACACAATCAGTGGGATTGTACTTACTAGTTTTCCATTTACTACGGATTGAATTGTACGCTTGGAACTTTGTATGTTTTCACATTTATGCCATAGTTACGCTTTGAACAGTATTGAATTACAAACACTTTTTACTTAACCTTTGTTAGTGTCAAAACCTATGTTACTCACCAACTACTTGTAGTTGACATTTACTCGCATGTTTCAGGTGCACCTATTTGAGGACCCTACCTGCTCATCTAGGACTTGGACCTAGTTAAATTTAAATTATGTTATGTTTTGAACGTTTCATTTCCATTCCCTATGTAACGGATGATTTTAAGTTGATGAATAAATATTGTCATTTAATAATAGATGATCATGTGCTTATGAACAACCGCGTCAGCTCCGGCGTTTAATCAGCCGCCGGCCGGGGTGTAACAGATTGGTATCAGAGCCATGGTTATAGGGAATTAGGCTATTAGACACATGACCTAGACTATAACCTAGGCGTCCCAAACATGAGTTTAACTCGTGTCTTTTATTAGGAACTCCACACTATCTTTATTATGCATGCTTACCTACATCTATCTATTTTTGATTACCTGATACAACTCCATGAACTACGACATTCAAGAGTCTACATGAAACTTACACTTAGACTTAATAATCTAATCCGAAGGAAACTCTCGTCAAAGGTATGTAAGCTCTAACTAATGAATGAGAACTTGTGCAATCCGGAAGGGTGGATGCCTGTATTCTTGGAGTTCTGTCTAGGAAAGCATTTCGTATAAATCCAAATCAACAGATGGACCAGTTATGCTTTCCTGGGAATTCTTGGGATGAGTGTTCACTTATAGGCTAAAGCATGACTTCTCGAACATTAGAAAGACTTAAAGTACATTGATAAGTCTATGTACTCATTAGAGTACCATCTATGTTTTATCTAACATCTCATGATCAAATTGCAAACTCTTATACGTGATTCACATCTTATGAACTTTTTATTCACCCGTTTGTAGAATGCCTCCCCGTCATGAGCGTAGGCACAACCTTACCGATAGGATCATTTAGCAAATGTCTACAATCCTACCAACTATGGTCAATCAACTGAACCAGAATGCTGCACCAAGGAATCCCGCGTGTACATTCAAACACTTTAACTCCTGCAACCCCACCAAGTTTTATGGGAACGAAGGAGCTACTGGACTTCTCCAATGGTTTGAAAGCATTGAGGGGACTTTCAACAATGCTGACTGTCCTGAGAACCTGAAGGTTCGTTATGCTACTAGTGTCTTCCAGAAGAGGGCACTAACATGGTGGAATGGAGAAAAGCGTAACCGTGGGATAGAGGTTACACTAGCCTTACCTTGGGCCGAAGTGAAAGCACTCATGACCGATGAGTTTTGCCCCCGTAATGAGGTCAAGAAACTAGAAGCTGAATTCTGGGATCTCAAACAAGACAGTGGTGAAAGCCTTGCCTATACCACCCGCTTTCATGAGCTTAGCCTACTAGTGCCCCATATGGTCACTCCTCTCTCGCGAGCCATTGAGAAGTACATCAATGGTATGCCCATGCAAATTCAGGACACTGTTTTGGGTAGTAACCCAACCACTCTCGAGGAAGCCATCCGTCTCGCAGCAACCCTGTCAGACAATCATGTTAAGGCAGGGACTCTATCTAAAAAGGGTGCCAAGAAGACCATTGAGAAAGCCACTACTGAACCCCTCAAGGAGACCAAGTCTGAGTCTTCCTTCAATAACAGGAAAAGGAAGGGCAGGAACTTTGCCATTATCACACCTGCTACTCCTTTAGCACAAGTAGCCCCTACTGCCTACAACCCCAACAAGAAGCCTTATGTGGGGACTCTACCTCTGTGTAACACCTGCCAGCTCCATCATACTACCTACATGCCATGTCGTCTATGTACCAATTGTGGACGATCTGGGCATACGGCTAACATCTGTCGTGCTGTTCCTCGAGCTAACCAAGCTAATCAACCTAATGTCCTTGTCCCTGCCGCTATCGCCCAGGGTCGTGCTTGCTACGAGTGTGGAGACCCAAATCATTTCAGGAACCGTTGCCCTAGGTTGGTCATTATGAACCAAGCCAACATAAATCAAGGCAACATGATACAGGGGAACGGGAACCAAGGTAACATGATTCAGGGAAACAGGAACCAGGGGAATATGAATCAGGGGAATGCAAACCCCGTAGCTCGAGGACGTGCCTTCAACATCAATGCCAATGAGGCACAAGCCAACAACGATGTGGTCAATGGTACGTACCCAATTAATCAACAATATGCTTCCATCCTATTTGATACTGGTTCCGATAGGAGTTTCGTGTCCTTTGAATTTGAACCACAACTCGCTATGAGTCGAGCTAAGTTATACAAACCCTTTGATATTTTAGTAGCGGATGGTTATTCTGTTTCATGTGACACCACCATTAGAGATTGTACCTTAACCTTGAACGATCATGACTTTTCAATCAATCTTATTCCTATGGCCCTCGGAGGTTTTGACATCATAGTAGGCATGGACTGGCTGACCAAGCACCATGCTGAAGTCGTCTGTTTTGACAAGTACATTCGTATCCCACTTGACTCGGGCGACATTTTGAACGTCTATGGTGAGAAGCCGTCGAAAGGACTCAAGCTCATGTCTTGCACTACCGCACAGAAGTATTTACGAAAGAAATGTGTGGCATTCTTGGCACATATTGTGGAACGAAAAGGCAAAGACAATAGTCTCCAAGACATCCCCGTAATCAAGGACTATCCTGAAGTTTTTCCCGAAGATTTACCTGGTCTTCCTCCTATACGTCAAGTCGAATTTCGTATTGACTTAGTACCAGGAGCAAACCCCATGGCTAAGTCACCTTATCGTCTTGCACCATCAGAGATGCAGGAACTTTCAAGTCAACTTCGAGAACTTTCTGACAAAGGATTTATTCGTCCTAGCGTGTCCCCTTGGGGAGCACCTGTTTTATTTGTCAAAAAGAAGGATGGTTCTTTCAGAATGTGCATCGACTATCGGGAACTTAACAAGCTTACCCTGAAGAACCGTTATCCACTTCCGAGGATTGACGATTTATTTGATCAACTTCAAGGCTCGACTTATTTCTCTAAGATTGATCTTCGTTCTGGTTATCACCAGTTACGAGTCCTCGAATCCGATATCCCCAAGACAGCCTTTCGTACAAGATATGGTCATTACGAATTCATGGTTATGCCATTCGGACTAACCAATGCACCCGCAGTATTCATGGATCTTATGAACCGAGTGTGTAAGTCGTACTTAGACAAGTTTGTAATCGTTTTCATTGACGACATTCTCATCTATTCAAAATCAAAAGCAGAACATGAGGAACACTTGCGTTTGGTTTTGGACCTATTGAAGAAGGAGCAATTATACGCTAAGTTCTCCAAATGTGAATTTTGGCTAAAGGAAGTCCAATTCTTGGGACACATAGTCAACGAGAAGGGTATTCACGTAGATCCCGCTAAGATTGAGGCGGTAAAGAACTGGCAAGCTCCAAAGACCCCTACCGAAGTCCGCTCGTTTCTTGGTTTAGCGGGCTATTATCGTCGTTTCATAGCAAATTTTTCAAAGATCGCGGTACCACTCACAGCCTTAACTCATAAAGGCAAACCCTACGAGTGGGGACCAAAACAGGAAGAGGCCTTTCAAACCCTGAAACAGAAACTATGTGAGGCTCCTATCCTTACCCTTCCCGATGGAACTGAAGACTTTGTCGTTTATTGCGACGCTTCCCACTTAGGCCTAGGTTGTGTTCTAATGCAACAAGGCAAAGTGATCGCTTATGCGTCCCGACAACTCAAAATCCATGAGAAGAATTATACGACGCACGATCTTGAGTTGGGTGCGGTTGTATTTGCTCTTAAAATTTTGAGACATTACCTATATGGTACCAAATGTGAGATTTACACCGATCATAAGAGTCTCCAGCACATCTTCAATCAAAAGGAGCTCAACATGAGGCAAAGGCGTTGGGTTGAACTCCTAAACGACTACGACTATAATATTCGTTATCATCCTGGTAAGGCGAATGTAGTGGCTGATGCCCTTAGCCGTAAAGAACCTATCAAAATCCACAGCATTCGAATCCAAAATGATATTCAAACTCGTATCCTTGAAGCACAACAAATTTTTGTCACTGAAGGAAACATGTACAACGAAATGTCATGTGGTGCTGAACTCCAACTTGAAACTAAACCCAATGGATTACTTTACTTTCTAAATCGTATTTGGATTCCGGACCGTGACAATCTTCGTACCTTTATCTTGAACGAGGCTCACAAGACTCGTTACTCTGTGCATCCTGGTGCAGACAAAATGTACATGGATCTTCGCACTCAATACTGGTGGCCTGGTATGAAAAAGGACATTTCTCTATATGTGTCCAAATGCCTTACATGTTTAAAGGTTAAAGCTGAGCACTAGCGCCCATCCGGATTACTTGAACAACCCGAGATTCCCGTGTGGAAATGGGAGTGTATTGCCATGGATTTTATAACCAAACTCCCACAAACATCTCGTGGGCATAATAGCATTTGGGTAATCATCGACCGCTTGACAAAATCTGCTAATTTCATACCCATACGTGAGGACTACCGAGTCGAGAAATTAGCTCGAATCTATATTGATGAGATCGTTAGTCGTCACGGTGTACCTCTCAACATTATTTCTGATCGTGATGGACGATTCACCTCCCGTTTCTGGCAATCACTACAATCAGCTCTAGGTACTCAACTGAATCTTAGTACGGCTTACCATCCGCAAACTGATGGTCAGTCCGAACGAACGATTCAAACCCTCGAAGATATGCTTAGAGCCTGTGTCATTGACTTTAAGGGAAACTGGGATTTACACCTACCCCTAGTCGAGTTCTCATACAACAACAGTTATCACACAAGCATTAACATGGCTCATTTTGAAGCACTTTATGGTCGGAAGTGCCGCTCTCCTGTCTGCTGGGCGGAAATCAATGAATCACAAATCACTGGTCCTGAACTGATTCAAGAGACTTCCGACAAGATAATGTTAATCCGAGACAACCTTCTGGCAGCAAGAAGTCGGCAAAAGAGCTATGCCGACAAACGCCGAAAACCCTTAGAATTTCAAATTGGCGATATAGTTCTTCTCAAGGTATCCCCTTGGAAGGGTGTAGTTCGTTTTGGAAAGAAAGGGAAACTTGCGCCAAGATTCGTGGGTCCTTTTAAAATCCTTGAGCGGATTGGAAAAGTAGACTATAAGTTGGACCTACCCGAAGGACTCAGTAACGTTCATCCGACATTTCATGTCTCGAACCTAAAGAAATGCTTAGCTGACGAGAATCTCTACATACCACTCGACGAGATTCACATTGACGAAACTATGCACTTCGTGGAGAAGCCCGTCGAGATCATGGACCGAGAAGTTAAGCAACTCAAGCGAAGTCGAATTCCAATCGTTAAGGTTCGATGGGAATCCAAGCGTGGCCCTGAGTTTACTTGGGAGCGTGAGGATCAAATGAAATCCAAATACCCACATCTGTTTCCAGGACCCTCTTCTTAATAAATTTCGGGACGAAATCTCCTAAAGTAGGGGAGACTGTAATCCCCAGGAAAATTCCGGCTTTATTTTAACTACTCCGACACTTGTAATACCAGTATCTGGTGATTCTCATTTATAAAACTGTTCTATTTGCCCATTACATTTCATAAGTAGTTATAAACATACATTTAATGTAATTATTTCAAATCCTAAAGTAATAAATATTTATGTAGGGTATTATGTAAATAATAAGTGTTACCCTTCTTTTATATAAATATATATGTATATACGAAGTTATTTTCTAAACCTATATATACATATAAACAATTTATAAAAAGTAAAATCAATCAGGGTTTACGTGTCTTAACCAAAATTAATCTTATTTAGTAAAGTATATTTTGATTTATTTATTTATAACCTTTAATTATAACTAAATGATTTATTTGATTTTATAAGAATTGCTAGATTAAATGATTTCATGACTTATAAATATCCAGGGTTGAAAATGTAAATTTTGAAACCTCAATTCCAATTTAAAAATAAGTTTCATACATAAAATAATAAAACCTTAAAAGCCCAATGACCTGTTTGGCCAAACCTTGAAACTTCAGGGGCATAGTTGCAATATCCGGGTGAAACCCCCCTTCCCTTCTGATCGTGAGTTCGAACCCCCTGGCACACCGGTTTTGATACCACCAACTGCGAACTCGCGCTTGTGATAATTTCGCACAAAACTGAAACCGGCAAAACGATCGTGGTATATAATCGATCCATCTCCCACACGTAATTGGATTTTTATGATGTAATCATGGTATGACTCGTAACCGTTCTTAACCTTGAATGCCATTAAATCGATCGAACTCTTACTGCCCACAATGCCTATAAATAGCGGTCCCAAATCACCGAAGACATCCATTGCAAACTCCCCACACTCTCAAATCCATCGCATCTTGCCCCGAGCTCGAATTACAGTCGGAAGAAACCGAAGCTGCGTACCGAGCCTCCCTCCCTCTTTACTTGACCGTTGCAGGTATATTATAGGTCTATGAGTTCGTCTTGAGTTGGGGATCAATAGCCCCATGGTTTCGGGCTCGAACCGTTGACCCATGGGGAATATTCAGGGGCTAGGGTTACGGGTATTTATTAGGGAAGAAGATGACTTTGGGTTCGCATGATTTAACCAAAATGAAACCAAACCAGACACGGCTTCATGCCCTGGTCTGATGGTTATGGTGTTGCGTGTGTGTGTGGCCCGGCTGAGGTCGCGTGTTCGAGTCCCAGGGCCGAACTTTTGCTTCTTTTTTTTTCTTTTAATCCATTTTAATACATTAGTAGGTACTTAAAACTCCAAAAATTATTTTTGTAAATTACATAAAATTATCCTACGAACTTTATAAAAACAGAAAATATAAATTAATGTTTTAAACTATTTTATTCTATTGAAAACATATTTGAAACGAATTAGTTATGTCATTTTAATTATAAATTCACAATGTTAATTACATAAATTTTAATTTTAATTGTTAAGGTTTTTCCTTCGAGCTTATTAATAATTGTTTTAGTGGGAATAATTATTTAAAAACATTTATAAGTATTTAAATAATTATTTTAAATATTTATACAAATTCTATTTAAAACCTATTTATTTCTTTTACAAATTCAATTAAAGTGAAATTATTTAAATGATTATATAGTCATATTATTTGCATTTACTATTAAATTAAATTAACACTCTTATCTACAATAGCTTAATTAATTTATTTACCTAAAATAAATTAATTAAACCTTTTCATTTCATTATTTATTTATAAGTTATTTTATCAAATTCCACTTTTGAAACTTTTCATAAATTTATTTATCTTTCGGATAATTACATAAATAAGTTACTAATTGATTTATTAATTAATTCTGCAAACTACTTTTTATAATGAACTTGCTTTTCTTACAAACCTCGTGAAACCCTAAAGTCCCAATAATTCCGTAATTTAATTTAGACCGTACATTAAATTTATAGTACAATTACACATGTAGGTTTATTGTGAGAAGACCTCACGAGACCTATTTATCTTACCGAGTCATACCAACTCTAACTTCATTACAAGTGAGTTCATAGCCCCCTTTCTTTTTACTATTGTTTACAAATACTCGGGGTGGAACATGTTTACTTACCATGCTTACCAAATTCAATACCAATGTTCTCATGCTATTTACTAAGTGCTTTATGTCTTAAACTACTTGGTGACCATTACATGTGTTCATGCTAGTACATTCATTAACCTGCTACCCAGGCCTAAGGTAGTACCTAACATGATCATTTATAGGGGAATCCGATTCCAGTTAACACGAACCTTGGCGGGTTTTGTGTGTACGATATTACTATTTTTCCAAAACACAATCAGTGGGATTGTACTTACCAGTTTTCCATTTACTACGGATTGAATTGTACGCTTGGAACTTTGTATGTTTTCACATTTATGCCATAGTTACGCTTTGAACAGTATTGAATTACAAACACTTTTTACTTAACCTTTGTTAGTGTCAAAACCTATGTTACTCACCAACTACTTGTAGTTGACATTTACTCGCATGTTTCAGGTGCACCTATTTGAGGACCCTACCTGCTCATCTAGGACTTGGACCTAGTTAAATTTAAATTATGTTATGTTTTGAACGTTTCATTTCCATTCCCTATGTAACAGATGATTTTAAGTTGATGAATAAATATTGTCATTTAATAATAGATGATCATGTGCTTATGAACAACCGCGTCAGCCCCGGCGTTTAATCCGCCGCCGGCCGGGGTGTGACATCTATCACGTCGATCCTTCCACCACAGCTTAAACCTACCAGGTCCAAAGATAACACGATTCAAGTATCCTAGCAAATTGTCACCTCTAAACATCCCCACACTTGGGGTTTTCACTCTCTCTAGATCAACAAACTCACTCAACCCTCGGAGTTTCTTACGGGACGGCCTAGATTTAGGGGATGACTCGGCTTCTATCCCCTCAGCATGGACACAAGTACATGTTAAAGGCTCAGTATGTGATATCAATAAAGGTGTGTCTCTAACCTCTCGCACGGATCCGCATGATCCTAAACTCTCTTCACTATGGGTGGCTCACAAACTATCCTCCACACCTGTGCTAAAATCTCGCTCAAACTACAATCATCACTAACAACACCTAGAAACGAGGATCCTATCAATTTCCTTTCTAATTCAGCTAACCAATCTGGCGGGTCCTCAATCATTTCTCCTCCATCCCTATCAAAAGCATCCTCTACTGGATTAGAGTCCCGATGTTTGTCCATGAAGGCATCAACCATGCAAACAGAGTGGCTATGCTCGCCAACATCCTTCACAGACTTCATAGCATCGAAAGTAATAGACTCATCCCCCACACGAAGTGCGAGTTTCCTATCGAAGACATCGATCATTCCCTTGGCGGTACGTAGGATCGGGCGTCCTAGGATGAGTGGGACTTTGTCATCCACTTCCATGTCCAGAAAAACAAAATCCACGGGGAAGATAAATTTTCCGACTTTCACTAACAGATTCTCGACAATCCCCTGTGGATACTTGACTGAGCGGTCAGCCAAGGAAATGCTCATGCGCGTAGGCTGCGGTTCACCTAGGTCTAGCTGTTTATAGATAGAATAAGGAATTAGATTGATGCTAGCACCCAGATCAGCCAATGCATGGTTTAAAGGCGAACCGCCGAGCAGACACGAGATCGTGAAACGACCCGAATCCGCCAGTTTCTCCGACAGTTTGTTCTGAACCACTACAGAACATTGCTCACTAAGTGAGACTTCAGAGATCCACACTAGCTTCTTCTTATCGGAAAGAAGATCTTTGAGGAAGTTTCCATACTTAGGCATGTGTTGGAGGACCTCTATAAATGGGAGATTGACCTTGAATTATTTGAACATATCAAGGAAGTGACCGTATTTCCTAGCTTGTTTATGTGGCAGCAAGCGAGCTGGATAGGGAACACAACTCAAGTCAATCTCGGGGGACTTCATCTCCACCCCTTATTTTTCTCCTCTGCCTTCTTGGCAGGCTTATCCATAACTATCTCTTCCTCCACCGGCTCCTCTTCTTCTACTACCGGTGGGCTCTCCTTCTCTTCTTTCCTTCTACTGCACGTCGAAACAGCATTCAACTCGGGCTCCTCTAGCATCCTAGCATCGATCTCAGCAAATCGAGCTCTCCAATCAATCTTTTTCACTTCCTCTTCCGACGGGATGCCATAGTCAGCACCCTGGGAAGCTTCTTGTTCTCCTCGACTCATGATCGACACGGGCATCACTGAAGCATTAGAACTCTTATAGGCCGCAGATGCTTTAACCTGCCTCTCCTTTAGCCTCTTTGCAATGTCTCCTACCGTGCGATGTAAATCCTGGAATGCCAACTGTTGATTCTTCAATAAAGTGTCATGGGCGCCAGTCTCTGCTTAGCATCCATATCCTGCTGAACTAGGTGGGCAAGCATATGTGTCTGGTTCTCTATCATCTCCTCTATCTTCCTCATCATGACACTGCTTCCCGAGCTCGCTCCTGCTTCAGCTCCTCCATACTGAAGTTAGCGACCATTAAACCCAGGCGGGTTGTTTCCAGATCTCCATCCCGAGCCATAGGTATTGTTGTAATTATTGTACCCTCGGTTCTGGTTCTAGTTGCCAGCAAAACTCACCTGCTCCTGATGATTGACGGGGCAATCTCAGGTGTCATGCCCTCCCCTGCACACCTCGCACCTAAGAGCATTGAGCTTAATCTCTTTTATCTCATTTGCCATAGCTGCAAGTGCAGCAGCCACGCTAGTATCAGGGTTGACCTGATGCATACCTCTAGGAGAAGACGCGGGTGCTCTAGTACTAGGAATGGAAGTCCTAGTAGATGGTTGTTGATGTTCCGCCAGAGCAAAGCTCTCGAACATCTCCTCACACTCGTCTGGCTCGAGCTTATCCATGATATGGCCTCCCGCAGCTGTGTTGAACATTTACTGCTTCTCGAACGTGAGGCCATTATAGAACTTCTCCACTATCGCCCAGTCAAAAAGACCATGCTATGGATATCTGCTCAACCGCGTGTAGAACTGCTCACAGGCCAAGTGATAGGGCTCGTCAGGATCCATCCGGAACGAATGGATTTGATCCCGAAGGCGAGCGGCCATGGAAGGTGGATAGTACTTTTTGTAGAACTTGGCTTGAAGATCCTCCCAAATGGTGATAGTATTTTCCGGAAGGGTGTCAAGCCAAGTAGATGCGTGCCCAGAGACCGAGAATGGGAAGAGACGCAAGTAGATAGCATCCTTAGACACACCTGTGATATTGAAGGTATCACATATTCGCGCGAAGTGGGACAAATGTCCGGGTGCATCCACATCCTCAAGGCCATGAAATTGGGTGGCATGAGTTATCATGCTCATGACATGTGACGGGATCTGCCATGTATTTGTGTTAGGAATGGCGGGGCGTGTGATCGAAGATCTCGCCCCGCTGACCCCGTTACTGGCCCTCTGGTGCATGGGACGTCTCGTTGGTGGGTTAGCGTCGCCCATGATAGGAAATGGAATTGGGCTAGTAGAACGTACCTTGGATTTGCACAGCTCCTTTGTGAAGCTCTTGTTTAGGCTCTTGAAAAGCTGAATATGGTGGTGATCCCTGTGAACGAGTGTGGTGCATACACTGACATAAGAATAAAAGAAAATAAATAAAGACTCAAGACATAAAGACTCGATCCTATATTAGACACTCAGATAAGACACACAATTAGCACAGAAGACAAAGACACACAATTAAGACAAAAAAGACAAAACAAACCAAAAATCAAACAAAAGAACTAGTCAAAGCTAATATTTCTATTGCCATGTGTCCCAGCAACGGCGCCAAAAACTTGATGTCGTCCAGACGGTCTATATAAAAACTAACTAAACCTAACCTAGACTCCTAAGTAATAAATGGAAAACCTATGAACTAAACCGCACTGACTGGCAAGTGTACCTATCGAGTGTAGCACAGCTTAACGGTAAACCGAGTTATCGAACCCTAGAGACACTGAATACTAATACTAGACTCTGACTCAGACTAAAGATTGATTTGGTTTGCGGGGTTGACTACACTAAAGATTAACTAAGAATGCAACAAACTAAGTCGGCTCAACTATCAAGATCAAAGTAATAAGGTGAAATCAGAAGATGGGAAGAATACTACCTAAGTCGGAATCCTACTTGCAAAGAACAACTTCTACCGGTTCTGGAAACTAAGATGGATATGGGTTTCTAAGGAAACAACTCTAGACAACTTAGTGGATCCCTAATCACTCTCAGGTTGTCATCAACTAAGGAACCTAAAGATGTAATAAACTCACCAGATAGTGGATTACCTTTCAGTCTCTCCAACTATGATAAAGTACCCTAATAGACAGATCACCTTTCAGTCTCACTGTCCACCATACATTCGAAGAATGCACGGGGTAATCTCAGGTTATCAACTATGACTCGAACCAACAACAATCACTAGACACCTAATGCCAACTTCCTCTCAGACAGCTGACACTCGGATTCCTAATGACGAAGACTAAACAACTAATTCTCACCTCTCGGGTATTGAACTAGGACACACACTCAGTCTAATCAAGGATTAACCAACATTCCTATGGATTACTACATCTAGCAAACCACTCAGGTCACAAGCAATACGCAAACAACCTAAACATGCATCTATTAATGAAAGACATTCAACATGAGGAACATTAATCAACACAAAACCAGATTAAAGCATGCATATACATCATAAAAATAACTCAAAATCTTTTACAAAATCATAAACCCATCCTTAGAATCCAAAACCAAATAAAAATCATAACTTTAACACAGTATTCATCATAACCCAGGCAATATCAAAGTTTTAGCCTAGATTCATACTCAAAACAACTAAATCAGAAGTATAAGTAAAAATCAAATCTTGAAACCTAGAACGTTATTACTAACGAACCCGGAATCAAAAGACTCAAGTTTTTCCCTTCAATCGACCTCTTTATAACCAAACTCCCGCACTACATCAATTGCCATGGACTTTATAACCAAACTCCCGCACACGTCTCGTGGTCATGATAGTATTTGGGTAATCGTCGATCGTTTGACAAAATCTGCTCATTTCCTACCCATTCGTGAAGACTATCGAGTCAAGAAATTGGTTCGAATCTATACTAATGAGATTGTTAGTCATCATGGTGTACCTCTCAACAAAATTTCTGATCGCGATGGACGATTCACATCTTGTTTCTAGCAATCTTTGCAATCAGCTTTGGGCACTCATCTGAATCTTAGTATGGCTTACCATCCGCAAACTGATGGTCAATCCGAACGAACTATTCTAACCCTCGAAGATATGCTTAGAGCCTGTGTCATCGACTTCAAGGGAAATTGGGATTTACATCTACCCTTAGTCGAGTTCTCGTATAACAACAGCTATCACACAAGCATTGACATGGCACATTTCGAAGCACTTTATGGTCGAAAGTGTCGTTCTCCCATCTGTTTGACCGAGATTGGTGAAGCACAAATCACTGGCCCCGAACTCATTCAGGAGACTTCCGACAAGATCATGTTAATCCGAGACAACCTTCAAATAGAAAGGAGTCGGCAAAAGAGCTATGCCGACAAACATCGAAAACCCTTAGAATTTCAAGTCGGCGATCTAGTTCTTCTCAAGGTATCCCCTTGGAAAGGCGTGGTTCGTTTTGGAAAGAAGGGAAAACTTGCACCAAGATTCGTAGGTCCTTTTAAGATCCTTGAGTGGATTGGGAAGGTGGCCTGGATTTACCTGAAGGAAAAGGAAGGATCAAGAATATTATATATTTCAGGAGCTAGATCAGTTGCTCAGTAACGTTCATCCAACATTTCATGTCTCAAACCTAAAGAAATGCTTAGCCGACAGAAATCTTCATATACCACTTGACGAGGTGCACATTGATGAGTCAATGCACTTCGTGAAGAAACCTATGGAGATCATGGACCGAGAAGTTAAGCAGCTCAAAGGAAGTCGCATTCCAATCGTTAAGGTTCGGTGGGAATCTAGACGTGGCCTAGAATTCACTTGGGAACGTGAGGATCAAATGAGGACGAAATACCCACATTTATTTCCTGGACCCTCTTCCTAAACAATTTAGGGACGAAATTTCCTAAAGTATGTGAGACTGTAATCCCTAGGAAATTCCGGCTTTTATCTTTACTTTTCCGACACTTGTAACTTCATTATTATATGATTACATCTATTCATTTCAGTGAACGTTATTTTATTTATCTATTTCATTTCATACATACATTTATTTCATTTCAAAAATAAAAAATAATTAGATAAAGAATTGTGTAATTAATTAAAGTTCAAGAGAATAAATACAAATATAAATATATATATATATATACATATATATATATATATATTAGGTTATTTCAAAAGTCTACATATAAATATATATATTAAATTCTCTAAATAAAATTAGGGTTTATAAAATTATATTATTTAAAATTTCAAGGTAAATGATTCTAATAGAAATAAAACCATTTTAATTTATAAAAATTATATAAATATAATTGTAACATTAAATATAACATTTACATTTACTAGGTTTTATAAAAATTATAAGATTTAATGATTTTTATGTTTTATAAAAGTTCAAGGTTTAAATGGTAAATTATGAAACCTTATTCCTAATTAAAAACAAAGTTTATACATGAAATGTTAAAGGCTGAAACTACAGGGGCCTTATTGCAAATCCGGATAAACCTCCCCCCTCCCATTTCAATCATGGGTTCGAGTCCCGCAGTGACCGGTTTTGGAATCACAATTAGCGAACTCATCCCTGAGATATTTACACGCGAAAACGAAACCGGCTAAATATTCAGGGCAACTAATCGATTCATACCCTACGCTTAATTGAGTTTTTATGAACTAATCGTGGTGTAACTCGTAACCTTTTGTAACCTTGAATGCCAATTAAGTGATCGATCCATTCCCATACAAATTGTGTATAAATAGACATCCATAATCATGGACGAAACTCAATACAACCTCATCCTACTCACAATTACATCTTGAATCACCCTTGGACCCCGATTCACAGCCGAAAAACTCGAACTTGTTCATCGCGTTGTTCTCCCTCTCTACTTGATCATTTTAGGTAATTCTAGTGTCCACGGTTTCGTATTAGTACAGGGATCAAAAGCCCCATGAATCGGGCTTCAATCGTCTGCTAAATCGAGCCAATTGAAGGGCTAAGGTTACGGGCCTTCAATTGGGGAAGATGACAGCTTGGGCTTGTATGTTAAAACCAATTCGCGTCGGCTTCAGACCAAAGCATAAGCCCTTGTCTGATGGTTAGTGTGGGTGCGTGTGTGTGACCCAGAAGTGGCGCGAGTTCGAGTCCTAGCCACCGTTTTTGTTTTTGGATTAATTCCTTTTATTATTTTAACACAATATTTCATGTTTAAAAAAATTTAAATTTAATTTTTATGAATTATATAAATATATTCTGTAAATTTTTATAAAAGGAGAAAAGATAAAGTATTGTTCATTTAATTTATTTTATTTAAAAACATGTTATAAAGCTTTATAAATTCCTAAATAAATAATGTAAATGATTTGTGGAGACAAACTGATTATGATATTTATTAATACATTATTAGTGTTATTACACAAATTTTAATTAAGTGTTTAGGCATTATAAAATTCTTTCAAACTTATAATTAATTATTTTTGTGAGAATAATTATTTAAAAATACCTTCTAACTTATAAATACTCAAATAATTATTTTAAATGATTATTTTACAAAGTTCCATTTAAAGCCTATTTAGTCTTGTATAATTCATTTAAAATGAATTAAGTAATAGATTAACTAACCATTTTATTTACATGAATTAATAGCTTAATTAATCATTTTATTTACATAAAATAAATTAATTAAACCTTTTTCATTTCATAAATTATTTATAAGTTATTTTATAAATAAATCCAAATGCCCCATTTTAAACTTATTACATTTCATAATTTTATTTATTATCTTTAGGATAATTATATAAATTAATTACTAAATGATTAATTAAAAATCTTAATTGAAGTAATTTTACAAACTACTTTTACTATTATTTCAATAATAAGTCTAGAACTTATATTTTTCTGCAGAATAACCATGCAAGTTCATATCAAATCCCAAACCCTACAAAACCCTAAAGTCTTAGAACTTTCTTATCTTATTCATCATACTTTAAACTTAGAGTACCATTATCTATGTTGGTGTGTTGTGAGAAATCCTCACAAGACCTATTCATCTTACCAAATCCTATCACTTCTAGCTTCAATACAAGTGAGTTTCATAGCCCCCTTTCTCTTTACTATTGTTTACAAATACTCGGGGTGGAACATCTTTGCATACATTACATACACAAATTCAATACATTACTACGTGGTGACCATACGTGTGTTCAT
Source organism: Smallanthus sonchifolius (assembly GCA_023525975.1). NCBI lineage: Eukaryota > Viridiplantae > Streptophyta > Magnoliopsida > Asterales > Asteraceae > Smallanthus > Smallanthus sonchifolius. The sequence continues at coordinate 108,847,305 of CM042021.1, forward strand.
GTTTAGTACAATCATTAACTTGCAAGGCAGGCTTAAGGTAGTACCTAACATGATCATTTATAGCGGAACCCGATTCATTACTTAACACAAACCTTGGCGGGTTTTGTGTATACATCTTACTACTTTTTCCAAAACACAATCAGTTGGATTGTACTTACAGTTTTCCATTTACGCGGTTTGATTGTACGCTTTTGAACCTTGTATGTTTTCACATTTATGCTTGTTTTGGGTAAAAATTATTTAGACTAATTTTGTAACCAAACTTAGAAAGTGAGGTAGTGTGCTTGATAAAAATATGAAGTAGCGAACTTAAATACAAAGATTGACACGATGATGTACGAGGAAAGCCCTTAATCCCTGGGGATTGCCGGCATAAAACCTCGGGAAGTGACTGAAAGTCACTTGCCTCCAAGTATTGTATAAATCGATGAAAATGATTACAAGTGTGAGCAGATATGATCGAGAACTAAGTGTTACAGAGTTGATTGCGAGTGTATGGTATAGCTAAGTGTGTTATTGTGTGTTCTAATCAATCAAATTGCTGATTAAATACAAAAAATAGTCCTAACTAACTTTATGAGGATCCCGGAGCCTTACTCGGTCTTCAAATGTGACCGTTATTGAGCTTCCTACGCAAGTCTTACACGTTCATCTCAACTTCTAGACCGATTCTTCAGGGATTAAATTGACTTCACGTGTTTTACCTGTGTATATAAAAGAAATAGAGGACAAATAGTCGTTAGAATTATTAATATTCAGGATACCGAACTTACTAGGATCTTGGATTTCGGATCTCGCTACATTCAGGATCCCGGATTCTAGATCATAAAATTGACCCCTAACAATTGTCCCCAAAATTTTGACAGCTGTCAACAGAAGTTACAGCTGTGAAGATTTTAAAATTTGAATTTCAAACTTCAAACTGAAACGTGATGAGACGTGGTGCGATAAACGAGGCTATGACATGTCGTCGTTCAAGGTGGTTTCATAATTATCCTATATTTATCTTTTCCATTTATTAATCCCAATATCATCTTCATCATATTTCTCTCTGGTATCTCAGGTAAAAAGTTTTCTTTCTCCTCTTAAGTCTCTGATTTTTTGCATAAAAAAATGACGAAAAAGAACACTCGATCATCTTCATCTTTCGACGATCTTGTTAGTCAAAACTTGCTGGCTAACCTTGATTCCGAGAAGTGCTCCTTCTCTGATCGTGAGATCAATAATCTGAAATCCACAGGCTGTTTTCCTAAAAATACCGTTTTTAGGGCGTTTGACCCCAAAACTAGATCTGATTTTACTTCTAAGAGTTGGATATGTTTTCCGTCCTTTCCTTTCACCATAGGTTTTTCATACCCTTTCCCTGCTTTTACTACCGAGTTTTTTGAAAAAACTGGCCTGAGCTACGCTCAAACAATGCCGATGTTCTGGAGGACCCTACATACCCTAGAAATCCTTATCCGTCACCATGCTCTCAATTTCAGCATCTCCAAATTAGCTCATGTTTACAACTTGAGAAGTCATGGCTCCTCTCGCTTTCTGTTTCAAATAAAGTCCGGCCATAGTCACCTGATTTTAAAAACAACTCAAAATGATCCTAACGGAAGGGTCATTTCTTTTTTGTGAAGAAGGATTCCATTCCTGGTGGGGATAAGTTGCCTGTTACATGGGTCGTGAAGGGTAGGATTCTGACTATAGGATCCTTAATATTTTAACATCCAAGATACTGATTCTCGGTTCTATCTTTTGCAGCGCCAAAATTTTCAGAACTTGCTCCCTCTACTCTGGATACTGCTAAGATAGTCGCTTTCTTCTACGATCTTGATCCTATCGAGAGGATTTTCAAGTTCAAGGCACCTCCTCTTGAAGTATCCTTGCTCTTCTGAGATGTCTGGTTAGATGTGTACAAATACATAAATCTGTTAGTTAAATATATGGAATTCTAACCTGTTATCCTGAAATAGGCATCCAAAAATCCAGCTCCAGGTTCGCTCTTGATGATATTGATAGCATGGTCTCCAAATGTAAGAGCATCAAGAAAGAGATGAGCCAGCCAGCCATCCTTTGAGGCTCGAAAGTTAGATGCTCCTAAACCGGAATCCTCAACTCCTTGTTCCAAGTCCCTTGCCAGCAAGAAGAGGAAGTCTCCTGATGTCACTGATGTAGCCTCACTTGAGAATCTAAGCTATGTTGATGTCCATAAAAAGCTTCAAGCTTTTGGTTATTTGGTAAGAAATTTTGGTATCCCAGATCCTGACCTGTATTAAGGAAATCCTAACATATTTTCTTATGATAGGCCCTTGAACAAATGACCAGATGCTACGAGTCGGTGGTGAAAGAAGCTGAAGAAGCAAAGCAGATGGTGAGCGACCTGCAAAAAATAGCTACATCTAAGTATAAAAAATCAGCGGACGAGGTCAAAGAGCTCAGCAGGGTGAAGGCGGAGCTTGAGGATGTCTACGCCAAACATGCCCAAGACCTCGAGGAATCCTATGAACAAGCCAAAACATAAGCTGCAATTTCAATATTCCAAGCTAGGATAAAGATGGCTAAAGAGGCTGATGACAAGGATTTCAATCGGGCCAAATGGGATGTCCAGGAGTGGAAAAGGCTTGTGGCTGAGCTAAGGGGAGAGCCGGTTTAAGAAGCGAGTATGGGTAGCTTGATGGCTGAGGATGAGGCTGAAGGCTCTGTGAAGGTGGCTGCGGATGCGGTTGAACAGGACAATGAGGGCGATAAAGAGAAGGCCTGAGTCCTGTGCTTGTGATTCGTGTGGTTCTATGTTTTTAACTTTAACTTGGTTGGTTTGTTGAACAATTTAACTTTCTCGCTTTTGGGATCCCTGTCATGGGATAGACAATTTGTGGACTGGGTGGATGGTTCCTCTTTTGGATGAAACCCGGGACACCTTTCTACACTTTAAATATTAGTAGACCATTGATGACTATTTTCCATAATTGTTGTATGTTTTCTTTGATATCTTTTTCAAAATTAGGATCCTGAGGTAATTAAGATTTATAAAAATAGGTTTGAACATATTTTCAGGATACCGGATCCTTAATAATAAATTCTCAGGTTTTTATCAAATTTAGACTTAGGAAGACACAATTCGGTTTTAATAAATGATGTTAAATAAGGGTACCAAACGTATCATGACCTAGTCATTCAGCTTTCAAATATTCTTGCAATTGAAAAATTAGTAACACATACCTTTGTTGAGTACGAAGTTGGATATATATACATACCGAATCAGCATGAAGTTTAGAGTATAACAACTATAAGTTGTCCCCAGTGTTCAGTCGTTGAATACGTTGTAGGTTTAGTAAGTACACTTCGGGATCCTTACTAGTCTTTAACTTGTTCAAGGATCCCGAGTCAGCATATTGATGCTAAGTTTTTGAGTTAACACATAAGTGTTATATATTTAAAATCTTGGGCCAAGCCAGAAAACGTGGGCTAAGCCAATATTCTGAGTTACCATGAAAATGTTAAAAACCTTAGCTTTAACACGTAAGTGTTAAATGTTCGGGAGAAACTTAGGAAATAACACGTCTGTTATATTCGTAGCACCCAATATATAGCCAACAATGATGAAATTATCAGCCACTGTTACATGGACTGGTCGCACCACCTTGAACTATAATCGGATATCGTGCGCTCCTAGCGGGGTGTAGAAACCCAATCTACTTAGAAAGGCAAAATCCGTTTAAACCTTTGAGGAATTCAGGATACCCAAACTTAGGAGAGATGGCCAATATCTATCTTCTGTCAGGATCCCTGGAGGTATTTCCTGCAAAACCAGAAATCTTGGTGAAGGTGGGTGTTAGCCTGGCTAACACCCCTCCGACACTCAAGTTAGTACTTTGATCAAGAGTAATTAGTATGAAAATAGTCAGGGATAGAAGACATACCAGTTTTAGTTAGAATTTAAGTTCTAACTTACATAAAGTAGGTTTTGAGATGGATAGCGTTCCAGGATCTTGGCAAGATATCTCCTTCCATAGTTGCTAACCAATAAGCTCCCTTGCCTGCTTCTTAATCAATAAAGTATGGGCCTTCCCACTTTGGTGCAAGCTTTCCATCATTGGGGTTGGTAGTATTTTGGAACGCCTTCCTTAATACGAGATCACCTGCTTGGAATCTTCTAACCCTTATATTTTTATTGTATGAGTTTGCTATTCTTTGTTGATAAGCTGCAATGCGAACTTTGGCAAGATCCCTAAGCTCATCTACAATGTTGAGATCCTGAGCGAGTTCTTCGTTGTTGGTCTCTAAAGATTGAAAGTTGGTTCTGGCAGTAGGGATAACCATTTTTGTCGGGATCATGGCTTCTATTCCAAATACCAAGGAGAACGGAGTTTGTCACACCGCATTCTTCGTGGTTGTTCTATCTGCCCAAAGTACAAATGGTAGCTCTTCAGCCCATCTTCCTTTCTTTGCTCCTAGACTTTTCTTGAGGTTGTTAACGATGATCTTGTTGCTAGATTCAGGTGGTCCATTGGCTTGAGGATGTATTGGGGTAGATGTTATCATTTTGATTCCCCAACTGGCACAGACGTCAGTCGTTCTTTTGCCAATGAATTGAGATCCGTTATTACAAATTATTTCTGCTGGGATCCCAAATCTCGTCAGGATATTGCGCTTGATGAAGGAGATGACTTCTTTCTCTCTGACTTGGACAAATGCCTCAGCTTCGATCCATTTAGAGAAGTAATCCGTCATTGCTAGCATAAAGACTTTTCCTCCTGGTGCTTTGGGAAGTTTGCCGATGATGTCCATTCCCCACTTCATAAACGGCCATGGAGAGACGATTGGGTATAAAGGTTCGACCGGTTGATGAAGTATGTTGCTGCGTCTCTGGAAAGCGTCACATTTTTTAGAGTAAGTCACAGCATCCTTTCTCATGCTAGGCCAATAATATCCTGTTCTCAGGATCCTTGAAAATAACGCTCTGCCCCCGGTGTGATTACCACAATCTCCTTCGTGTAGATCTTTCAGGACTTCACGTGCTTCAGGATCCTCCAAGCACCTTAAGTATGGACCTGCAATTGATTTTCTATACAAAACATTCTCAAAAATTATAAAACGAGACATTCTCATGCGAAAAGCCTTGTGGTTCTTTTCATCACTTGGGATTTCGATATCCTGCAAGTATTTATTAGTAGGTGAAATCCAGGATCCTGGGATAGGTTCAAGATCCTGAATGTTTTCTTCTTCAGTGTTAGACACTTCATTTACCTTCTCGATTGCCTGGCTCAGAACGTGTATGATATGTATTTTGGTACCTTCTGGTATTCTAAGAGCTGAAGCAAGGTTTGCTAAGGCATCAGCCTCAGTGTTATCTTCTCTAGGCACCTGTGTAATGTTAAAAGTTTCGAATTCTATGGATAATTGCTTAACAATTGTGAGATATTTATCTAGCTTCACACCTTTTACTGCATACAAACCATTAAAATGATTAGCAATTAACAATGAGTCTACATATACCTGAACATATCCCTGGCTAATTTTAATCATGCTATCAACGCCTCATACTCTGCTTCATTATTCATAGCCTAGAACTCATAACTTATGGATTGGGGTAATATGTCCCCTTGTGGAGATTTTAGTATGATTCCCAGACCTGTTCCTCTTACATTTGATGCACCATCAGTAAATAAGGTCCACTCGTCCTTCGACTATTCTAGTTGTTGGACTTCTAGATCTGCCTCTTATTGGATATCACTGCTGAAATCACCCACAAAGTCTGCTAGTGCCTGAGACTTTATTGCTGTTCTAGGTTCATATATGAGATCATAGGCGCTGAGCTTGACTGACCATTTAGCCATCCTTCCTGGCATCTCTGGTTTTCTTAAGACACACTTAATAGGATAATTAGTTTTAACATGAATAGCATGAGTTTCAAAATAATGTATAAGTTTAGTTGATGTCATTATTAAAGCTAAAATTAACTTTTCTAAATGAGAATACCTGGTTTCGGCTGGTAGCAAACTTTTACTTACATAGTATACCAGATGCTGCTGTCCCTCATGATCCTTGACTAATACAACACTTACGGTACTTCGGGATACCGCCAAGTATAGGGATAACAGTTCACCGTCTTCTAGTTTCATCAATAGAGGAGCTGTTGACAAGTATTCCTTCAATGATTGGAGTGCTTGTTCATGCTTCTCTTCCCATTTGAATTTCTTGTTTTTCTTCAGGATGTCGTAGAATTCCTTGCATTTTTCTGAGGATCTTGATATAAATCTGTTGAGTGCTGCTACTCTACCGGTCAGTCTCTGGACATCCTTAGTATTTGCTGGGGATTTTAGATTGATGATAGCTTTGATTTGTTCTGGGCTGGCTTCTATTCCTCTTTTGGTCACCATATAACCTAAGAACTTTCCTGCCTCCACTCTGAAGTGACATTTCGAGGGGTTCAGCTTCATATTGTATTGGTCCAGGATATCAAATGCGTCTCTGAGATACCTGAGGTGATCCTCAGCTTTCTTTTATTTTACCACCATGTCATCTATGTAGACTTCCATAGTGTCCCCAATCTTGTCTTTGAACATCATATTTACCAGTCTTTGATACATGGCACCTGCATTTTTAAGACCAAATGGCATAGCTGTGTAACAATAAATACCTTTCGGGGTCATGAATGTCGTGTCTTTCTGATCCGATGGTTCCATTTGGATCTGTTGAAATCCTTAACAGGCACCCATAAAAGTCAGAATTGCATGGCCTGCTGTAGCGTCCACCATTGAGTCTATGTGTAGTAATGGGAAGGGGTCTTTAGGACATGCTTTGTTGAGGTCTGTGTAATCTACACCAACTCTCCACTTCTCGTTCTTCTTCTGGACTACCACCACGTTGGCTAGCCACCTTGGGAATTTTACTTCCCTTATCATTCCAGACTTGAGAAGTCTTTCCACCGCTTCTTGGATGATTACGTTTCTCTCAGGAGCAAATTTCTTTCGCTTTTGATGTATTGGCCTGAAACTTTTATCAATTCCAAGTTTATGAGTTATGATATCTTTGGATATACTTGTCATGTCTTCGTGCTTTCAAGCGAAGGTTGCTTTTCTGCCCCTCAGGAAATTCAGGATATCTTCTTCAATATCCTCAGGGATATTGCTCCCTAACAGGATCTTTATATCTGGATTCTCAGCATCCAGGGATACCTCTTTAACATCCTGTTCTTTAGCTTCCAGAACATCCCTGGCCTGCTTCGTTAATTGCTATGCTTGCCTAGATTTGACAAAGACTTTCATTGAAGAAGTGTAATAGTTTTTGGCATCTTGTTGATCGCTGTTGATCTTCACCACTCCCCAAGGGGTCGGAATCTTGACACATTGGTGATATGTTGAGGGTTTTCATGTCGTGTATCCATGGTCTTCCTATAATAATGTTATAGCAAGATAAAGAATTGATAACACAAAACTTTTGTATAGAATTTACACCCTCGATGTAGATTGGTAGTTTGACTTCTCCGACCGTGTTTTTAACCTCTCCACTAAATCCTACTAATACTGATGATTTCGAGATGATCTCGGAATCCGGGATCCCCATTTTTTTTAGGAATTCATGCTAGATAATATTTACAGAGCTTCCTCTGTCGATCAGTATCATGCAAATGAAGTGGTTCGCAATGTATAGTGTAATCACCAGGCCATCATGATGAGGATCTTGTACTTCATCTTTGTCATCCTCGTCAAAACAGATCACCTTTTCTTCAATTAAGCTGGAGGTTTTGATAGGTCTGTCTCGATTCTATGTTTTTGCTTCTTTGGCATTCCTTTTTGCTGTAGAGTAAGAAGTACCACAAATGTCAGATCCACCAAATATAAAACTTATTACCTTGGCATCCGGCGGTGGGGATTTTGCTCTCCGCGGGATCCTGTCAAGATCCTTAGTCTTGTTCTTTCCTTTGCCTAGAAATTCTTTAAGATATCCCTTGCTCAGGAGATAGATTATTTCCTTCTGCAAAGCAATACAATCCTTAGTCACATGGCCAAAGTCTTCGTGGAATGCACACCGCTTGGACTTGTCCTTTCCTCCTGAGTTCCTCTCAAATTTGCAAGGCCACCTGGCTTTTTCTCCAAGATACTGCATAGCAAATAGTAAACCAGTTGTATCAAGAGAAAAACAGTATTCAGACAACTTAGGATATTCTTCCCTGTCTTCGTCATCTTCTACGACGTTGACCCTGTGATTGTCCATCTTAGAATACGGTTTGGATCTGTACGATTTAAAAGGTGCGGATTCGGCTTTCCGGTTTGGTTGAGTGTAGCTGTTCGGAGCGTCTACCCTTTGTTGTATCTTCTTATCATCCTCCAGCCTAATGAACCTTAGAGCCCGGTTCCTGACTTCATCGAGATTCCTGCGAGGATTCATGACAAGGTCTTCATAGAATTGAGAATCCTTCCTTAGTCCCATCTTGAATGCTTGGACAGCAGTGACGAAGTCAAGTCTCGGGATATCCAGGGATTCTCGACCAAATTTGCTGACATAGTCTCGGAGGGATTCTCCGGGATTCTGAATTATCCTGTATAAGTCACTTGTTAACCTTTCGAAAGTTCTACTGTAAGAGAATTGATTGTTAAACATGTTAATTAAATGAGCAAATGAAGTAATGAAATATGGAAGAACATTAAGTAGCCATTTCAAGGCTGATCCTGTTAAGGTAGAGCCGAAGCCCTTGCACAGACAAGCTTCCTTTAGGTCCAAAGGGATGGGGTTGATCTCCATATTTTCTCTGTATTGTGCCACATGTTCCTCAGTATCTGTAGTTCCATCATATAGTTTCATGTTGGGAGTCTGGAAGCGCTTGGGGATCTCAGCATCATAAATTAGTGGAGCAAATCCGGAGATCCTGTGACCGGTAGAAGACATCTCCGGTATCGGTTGGACCACGCCTGGTACGCTGGAGATCATCTCTCTTAATTTCTACAACTCCTTGGCCATGGACGGAGTGATCCCTGTATCCTGCGCAAATTCGTTAGAATTGGAAAATTGATTGAAAGTGTTACCGTTCTCAGGATTTTGGGATGATGATTCTGGTGTAACTCCAAGATCCTGATTTGTTGTAACTCTAACAGCCGGAGTTGGGCCAGCTGTAGTGATTCCAGAATGCATGGGAAGAAAATCTCCCCTATGGACTCCCGGGGATCCCGAATAATTAAAATCCAAGATCCTTGACTTCAACGGGGTCGTCACTTCCACCGGTTTCTTGGATTCTTTGACCCTTTCAAGCTCTCTGAATAGCATCTGATTAGTTTTCTTCTGTTGTTCCATCTGTTGCTTCACTTCTGAGAACATATTGAGGATATCATCATTTGAAACTAGCACAGGTCCTCCAACAGGTGTCCCGGATCCCGAAAGACCCATTGAAACAATCTTCTTCGATTGACTATCATTTTTCTTTTGGAATGACGGAGGGGGAGGAATAGGGTTGTTAAACCCAGAGCTTAAAAATGGTGCAGAGACAGAAACGTTTTTGGATTGGGACGACATTTTTGAAATCAGTTTGGAAAGATAGTGATTGAACACAAACTTTAGCAAAGATTTGAGGATAAAAAGCACCAATTGTCCCACGATGGGCGCAAAATTGTTTTGGGTAAAAATTATTTAGACTAATTTTGTAACCAAACTTAGAAAGTGAGGTAGTGTGCTTGATAAAAATATGAAGTAGCGAACGTAAATACAAAGCTTGACATGATGATGTACGAGGAAAGCCCTTAATCCCTGGGGATTGCCGGCATAAAACCTCGGGAAGTGACTAAAAGTCACTTGCCTCCTAGTATTGTATAAATCGATGAAAATGATTACAAGTGTGAGCAGATATGATCGAGAACTAAGTGTTACAGAGCTGATTGCGAGTGTATTGTATAGCTAAGTGTGTTGTTGTGTGTTCTAATCGATCAAACTGCTGATTAAATACAAAAACTAGTCCTAACTAACTTTTCGAGGATCCCGGAGCCTTACTCGGTCTTCAAATGTGACCGTTATTGAGCTTCCTACGCAAGTCTTACACGTTCATCTCAACTTCTAGACCGATTCTTCAGGGATTAAATTGACTTCACGTGTTTTACCTGTGTATATAAAAAAAATAAAGGACAAATAGTCGTTAGAAGTATTAATATTCAGGATACCGAACTTACTAGAATCTTGGATTCCGGATCTCGCTACATTCAGGATCCCGGATTCTGGATCATAAAATTGACCCCTAACAATGCCTTAGTTCATGCTTTGAACACATTGAATTTTAAATCCTCTTTCAACTTTTGTTTAGTGTCAAAACTTATGTTACTCACCAACTACTTGTAGTTGATATTTACTCACATGTTTCAGGTGTACCTGTTTGAAGACTGCTTGATCACAGAGTGCCATGGACCTAGCTTTAATAAATCTTAAATTCAGTCATATTATGAATGCTTGTCTTTTATCTCTTGTAACGGAAACTTTTAATTTTCAATAATAAATATTATCATATTTAATAGATGATCATGTGCTTATGAACAACCGCGTCAGCCCCGACGTATAATCCGCTGCCGGTCAGGGTGTGACACGCCATTCACCGTCCATTTACCATCTATCACTCATCATGCACCATTACACCATCTACCATCATCACACCACCACATCCATAGGAAACCTAAGGATCGTTCGTGTTGACTTCTCTTTGCTTTTACATTCATGCCAATGTGTTTGTCATTCATCGGGTACGTGTCCATCTTGAGTCTTATTATGTGTTAACTTTTTATATGAATAAAATAAGAATAACTATAAATAAGTTCAGGTCAGGGACGAGGCGTGGCTAGATAACCTAAGGTGAGGTAGCGTAGGGCAAGACCATGCGAGCATGATGGGCTTATCTTTAGCCGTAAACCTACTTACGTTATCAGCCCCAACTCAGGTACGAGCATGATCCCGATGGTAGAAGAGTTTCCCACATTCATGATGTTAGAGTTAATTTGGAATGACCATTGATGTGGTGGTCATCGTGCTACGTGTGTCGTAAGTTGTCCTTTAAACACTTATGTTCTGGTGTATACATCATATGGTACTATTGCACGCAACACTAATAATAGAATATTTAGGTGTTTAATACATTTGGTGTGGCCGAGGATTACTAGGAGAAGATATGCCCACCAAATGGAAATCATAAGACCCTTTCGAATTAAATACATCATTGGAGTAACCAAGTGTTATCGAGAGATTATAGCTTGACCAAACTATAAAGTATTTCGACAAATTAATTAATTCATAATGATCGAATATCGCGAAGCAAAGGCAAATCAAGTACTATGGCAATGTGGAGAAGGTAATACTAATTTCTCTTGTATCTTTAAAATTTTATCCTGTGAAATACATGATATGTATATGTTGCGACACGAAACATATTCTTCTTAAAACTTAAAAAAACGGATTAAACGAGTCAACCCGTCAAGTAAACCTAAAAACAACACTTTAGTTACATTATTTTTATAAGGCAAATTGGTTTTTAATAATCTAAAGTATGATTCAATGGCTCATAATAATCTAAACTAACAGTTTGGCTGGTGATAATCTCAACTTTCACTTTTGTTGTCAATGGTAGTCCTAGTAGCATAATCATCTTAGATTTACACTTATTTTCGCTCAAAATGGCGATTTTAAATTAGATGGAGAAATGTACAAGCGAGATTAAGTGTAAATATATGATGATTATGCTACTGAGACTGCCATTGACAACAAAAGTGAAAATTGAGATTGTCACCAGCCAAACTATTAGTTTGGATTATTATCAGACAATGAGTCATAGTTTGGATTATTACAAACAAATCTGTCTTTTTATAAATAGTCTGAAATCATATTTAGAGCATACGGTATACCAGCCTAATTCACGCTTTGGTCCTATGTGGACTTTGAAATCACGCCGTGATTTCAAAGGAACACCGCCCCCTCGATAAAAAATCACGCAGTGATCGGTTACCCGTGATTTTTTTCACGCGACTCTTCACCATTTTCCAATGAAATGTATCCGTTGATAAACGGCTCTTTTTGTATTTAATATAAAAAAGATTTTTTTTTAATTTTCATTCTCACCACCTATATAACACCTCCTATATAACACAAAACCATAAAACATTTTATCTCATCTTCTCTATACTACAAAAAAATTTATAAAATGTCTTCATCATCAAGCGAATAAGCCCGAGAAATGGCGTTCGGAGTTCTCGCATCGGCGGCGGTTATGTGGTGGCAAGAGGGGGAATCATCCTCAACACCATTAAAACGAAGCGCACGTCTCAACTGTGACCGGACGACTGCCAACACACTTTTACTCAAAGATTACTTTGACGAATGTTGTTTGTACAGGGAGGAGCAATTTAATACCCGGTTTCAAATGAGTCAGAAATTATTTTTAAAAATTAATACTGATCTCGAGAGAGACGTGCCTTGGTTCCGTCAACGGGTTGACGCGAGAGTTCGGGTTAGCTTCACCTCCATTCAAACGTGTACGACCGCGATTCGTCAAATGACGTATGGTACTGCTAGTGATTCGTTTGACGATTACTTGAAGATGTCAGAATGAACGAACAGGTCATGTATTTATATGTTTTCTAAAGCTATAATTTTATTGTATGGTAAGAGATATTTACGTAAACCGTCGCTAGCGACATCAACAATTATATGCTTTTCATGAAGCAAAACACGGATTTGTCGGGATGCTCGGTAGCATCGATTGCACGCATTGGGATTGGAAAAATTGCCCCAATGCGTGGCGAGGTCAGTTTGCACGCGGGGATCATCCTAGTCCAAGTATTATGCTTGAAGATGTGGCTTCAAATGATCTATGGTTTTAGCATGCATTTTTGGCGTTGCCAGTGCGAACAATGACATTAATGTTCTTAAGCAATCGCCTATATTCGACGATGTGATCAATGGAACCGCACCTGACTCATCGTTTGAACTTAGAAGATCGCATTACAAGCGTGGGTATTATCTAGCCGATGGAATATATCTAGAATATGCTACAATTGTCAAGTCTCTTACGTGTCTAGAAGGTATTAAACGTAATAATTATAAAAAGGCTCATGAGGCGGCAAGAAAAGATATCGAACGTGCGTTCGGTCTTTTGAAGAATAAGTGGCATATAATCGAACGGCCAGCTCAATCCTGGTCTCAAATCAAAATTCGGAACATTATGTATGCTTGTGTGATTTTGCATAATATGATTTTAGAGGATCAAGGAGTGACAATTTGTCAATACAACCCAAATGAGGAGGAGCTTACGTAGAAAGAAATTGATGAAAATCAAAAGCGAGTAAACCGGCAAGAAATACGCAATCGAGAAATTCATAACGTACTAAAGGCGGACTTTATTGAGTATGTTTATGAAAATTCAAATCATTAGGTAATTTTTTTTAGAGTAAATTACCGTTTACGTCCCTGTGGTTTACATGATTTAACACAATGCGTCCCTAACACGAATTTTTAACGCTTTGAGTACATGTGGTATACAATCTGTAACACTCTGAGTCGCTGGGCCTAACTTCGTTAAATTCTTTCCGTTAAGTTTAGTTTCGACATGTTGAGGATAGTTAAGTTTTGCTGCTGATCTAGTTTCGACAGGGGTATCTGCGGATAGCCTTAATTAGATCAGCAGCAAAACTTAATAGTTTAGGGTGAATATCAGTAACCATCTTACCCCTATTGAAACTAAACTTAACGGAAAGAATTTAACGAAGTTAGGCCCGTCAGAGTGTTACAGATTGTATACTACAGATACTCAAAGCGTTAAAAATTCGTGTTAGGGACGCATTGTGTTAAATCATGTAAACCATAGAGACGCAAACGGCAATTTACTCTTTTTTTTAATTATTAATGAAATATTATTTATTATGTTTTATTTTATTAATGAAATATTATGTTTTGTTTTATTTAAATGAAAATTAAAAAAATAAACATTTAATTATCACACCACCACAATCACTTGGGTATACCTCTTGCCAAGTGATGGATGGTGTGATAATGAAGGTAGTGATGTGGCGTGCACTTTATTATCACACCACACCACAATCACACGGGTATACCCCTTGCTCTTAGATCAAATGGTATACCCAAATGATAGGGGTGTCATGTGATAATAAAGTGCACGCCACGTCACACCCTTCATTATCACACCATCCATCACTGGCAAAGGAAATACTCAAGTGATTAAGGTGGTGTGATAATTAAATGTTTTTTTTAATTTCCATTTAAAAAAAATAAAACATAATATTTCATTAATAAAAATAAAAATACATTAATTCAAACAACTAAAAAAAACATTAATCAAATTACCAAAAAAAAATATACATTAATCAAATTACAAAAAAAAAACTACGGGATACCATGACGTTCTTTGATCTCATTATGTTTTTTTTTTTGATTAAAAATCATTGTGCATGGTAGAGTTAAAAGCTTGATAAAAGATTATGGAGGGGGAGAGGTGAAATCGGATGCAACGAATTTGACAAACCGATCACGTCCGGATGCAAAGCCAAGGAGCACCACTAAGAGGGTGTTTGGGATTGCTTATTTAACTTTAAAAGTGCTTTTTTTTGTTAAAAGTGGTTATTGACTTATGACTTTTTCAAAATGAGTTTTTAAAAAAGTGTTTGGATTAGTTTTGGTGATGGAAAAAACCAATAGGTCAATAAGTTGTTTTTTAAAAAGTGTTTGACTTAGCTTATATTTATTGTAGGGTAAATGATGAGTAAATTGGTAATTTTATGTTCAAAAAGTCATAAAGAATTTTAAAAAGACAGAATTTATGACTTTTAAAAAATAATTTTTAAAACTTACCAAAAAAAAACTTTTATCAATGCCGATAAATCAATAAATCATTTCCAAACTCGTTCCCAAACGCCCTGAATATCATCTCGTCGTATATAACCCTAATTTATTTCTATTTCCCCATCAATCCTCTTCATCGATCTCTGTTTCAAATTCATAAATGGCGGATCAGCTCAGCGATGACCAGATCTCCGAGTTCAAGGAAGCCTTCAGCCTGTTTGATAAGGATGGCGACGGTATGTCTGCCGTTATCTTATGATTATTGTTCCGATTCATCTCGTGATTGAACTTCTAAAGCCTGTTTGAACTTCTAAAGTCATTGAATTACTTTATGTTTTTTACGGATGAATTTGTGTTTTTTATCTGATTTGAATGATTATCTGAATCTAGAATTTCGTTACGAGTTTGGAGATGATTGTATAGGATTTGACGTTTTTGTGATTTTGATTATTGATTTATTGTATGAATATTGAAGAATAAGAGGATAGAAGAACGATAATTAAATGAGTTAGTTATATGGTATGATTGAATTAATTGAACATACATATGAAATCAACTGTTAAGGGCTTCTGTTACAAGTTTATAAACTAATTGGATGCTTGTGTAGCCCTAATCCTACAACATTAGTTTGATTTTGTTATCAAATTCAGCTTTAGAATGTTGTAGAACCCCTATCAGACTTGGAAGTTAGAAAACTAGACCACTTAACCTAGCAACAGTAGCAAGTCAAAACCGCGTCTCTGATTTATTTGAGAAGAGGGATGGTTATAATGTGGTTTATAATCTTGAGTTGGATTCAGCCTCTGCTCTCATCTAGAAAAATCGTCGATGAACCGTGTTTCTTGTTTTGATGATATCTATGAACTCGATAATACGTAGTTAAATTTATAATCAATTGGATTTAGAATTTACATTTCTCTTTTAAATAATTTCCTTGTTTGTTTATCAATTGAACTGCATTATAACCTTTAAATTGATATAGGTTAATTTAGATTTTAGTAGAAATATGATTAGACATCATGAAAAGCATTTAAATGGAGCACATTGTGTTGCAAACAAAAAACCATTCATGTTAATTATTGAAATCACATAATTTATGCTGATATCTAAAATTATTGGTGCTTTTTGTTGCATATAGTTTGTCTATAAATTAAACTTTGAGAATGATGTTTGTAATTTCTAGACACGTGCATACACAATTCATCTACATACATGTCATTCTGCAAACCGGAATATCATAACAACCACGCATCACTCCATTAATCTTTATTGCAGCCCGTAGAGATACAAACGTTATTAAAATCAATTATGAAATTAATCTTTAAGTTTAGTGATACAAGTTCCAACCAACTATGAAATTATAAACCAAAAGATAGAAACCGATTAGGTTTGATTCTGGGACAACCTAATATAGTCCCTGCGAGTAAAAGTTTACAAGGTAACACATTAGATGCAATTCATGGTTGGCAAACTTAAATGAACCATCTATATTAGGTTGATTATTCTAGTATTAGATGCATGTACTAAAATAATACAATTTTCAACACAAGTAAAAACAGATTTTGTTTGAAACAAAGAAAGACAGTGAATAGTTGCTTTATAATGCTATTTTTAAGAGTTTGAATTTAAAATGGCTATCAAACAAGACCCATTAACTTGCTTAAAAAACCAATTTCATTTGTAAAAGATGGTTTAAACCGCAAGACTATTTGCACTGGACTAAGGTTTTTCAATTACACTTCGAGAAGATTATATATATCTTACTAAATCAAAAAATGTAAAACTAGGAAACGCGGAAGAGGGATTTAAGTCATGGCTCTAGCCAAAAACAAGCCAAACCAGTTACAATGGCTATCTAATATGATGATGATGCTACTACAAGACCAAGTAAATACCCTAGAAAAGTTAACTAGGAAGGAATTTCCTTGTGTCCATTATACCAAAAAATAACCGAAGGATCATCCTTCGAACTTAGTCCCATGTATTAATTATATTCCCAAGTGACATCATAAACTTACCTCCTATAAATCCTAGCACTCTACATAAAATGCAAAAGATATTGCCAGTGAATCATAGTTAAATCTTGATACCATTAACATAGGAGATGAATTATTCACTTTCACTTGGTTACTAAAGAACAAAAGGATCAAACCCTACCTTTCCACCAAATTTTGTTTTCCCACATGATCCTTGACAATTTGTATGAAATGAAGTTAATATCATGTATTGAAATTTGATGCATAAGCTGTTAGGCGGGTATCACGGCTGACCAAAAAACTTTGTGGTGATTCTGGGACATTTCTGGCGGTTCCTTACTCAACAAGTTATCAGGATCTCTCTTGGAGTCTGCTTATCTGCCCAAGTCTACAATCAATGGACTACTGAATCTGTTTAGGACAACAACAATTTGCTGCTGTTAGTGTGTTGTTGATGTCGGCCCAAGCAAACATAACATGTCACAACTGACCTATTGTTCGGTTGCTAATGGTGGCCGCTGGCGGCGGAAGAACAGCAACAACGGCAGCTGGCTGTCGCTTGTGGCTGAAGCAGATCAGCAATTGCTGATCTCGGCTGGCTGTTGAATCTCGCAAACACACACGCAAATAGAAAGTAAACGAGACACAAGATTTAACGTGCTTCGGTCCAATCTGATCTACGTCTACGGTTGCAACTAGCTAGACACTTTTACTTATGAGGTGATGAAAATTACAATTACAAAAGTCCTATTTATAGAGTGGGGATTAGGGTCAACACCCTCTAACTAGGGCTGGCTAAAAAATAACTAATTAACCATACTTGGGGATTAACAAACCCATTAGGGCCGGCTGCCCTAGGATGAAGCCTCCACATACGCCTAATATAAGCATCCAAAAAAGCATAGTGTTTTTCTAAGTAGAACAATAACACAGCGATATGACATAGTCGAGTTCTCAGTATTCGTTAGCAAACTTACCAAACTCTTGCACATGTGTGGTAAACTCATAGTTCTAAAACGGCATCTATTGCATACTAAGCGATAGTCTAATGACTACAAATGGCTAGATAACATAAACAACAATGAAAAAAAACTCTTACATGCTTAATATGTCTTTTATGCGTCAGCATGTTACCACTTACCACCTAACTAACCAACCTGTTAAATCAGAAACTATAACTTTGAAAATCCATGCATTTGTTATTGAACATATGTTAGTAAGGGCTCTTGCATATTTGAGATTTTGAACTAATATAATAATATATTAATGTTTGTATTTGTGTGTACAGTGTATATATATATATAAGTTTGAAAAATTACCTATAAATTCCAATCCGATTAATCCCGATTAATCCCTCGTCGTTACCCCACCGCCGGACTAGCGCCTAGCGATTTTTACAACACTGCTCCTTGAGGTCATGATGCATTTTGTCGGCACCGGGGTGAATCGAGTATCTGGACTTGTGTGCTTCGTCCATCACTAAATCCCTTAGATTCCCAAAGCTCGGTACCCAAATTCGATCCATAAAGTAACGTATGTCATCGGATTTGACCTCAAATTGCTTGTCCATACCTCGTAGGGACTCGTGGCACAGATTCTCCTCCTTGATTGCTTCGAGTTGAGCGTCACGGATTTGGGTAGGTAAATTTGTATGGATGGTCAACTGTAACGCTCGCATTCGTCGCGGTTTGGGTTGTTCTTTCCTGCTCAAGGCATTAGCAATGACATTTGCCTTACCAGGATGGTAACGGATGGTGCAGTCGTAGTCGTTCAGTAATTCGACCCATCGACGCTGCCTCATGTTAAGTTCCTTCTGATCGAAAATATGCTGAAGACTTTTGTGATCAGTGAATATCGTACATTTCGTGCCGTACAAGTAGTGTCTCCAGGTTTTGAGTGCGAATACCATAGCTCTCAACTCCAAGTCGCGGGTAGTATAGTTTTTCTCGTGCACTTTCAGTTGTCGAGAAGCATAAGCAATAACCTTCTCCCTTTGCATCAACACGCACCCCGAGTCCTTGATGTGACGCATCGCAGTACACCACGAAGTCGTCCGTTCCTTTCGGTAGTGATAGGATTGGTGCACTGCAAAGTTTCTGTTTTAGCAATTGAAAAACGGTTTCCACTTTGTCGTTCCATTCGTATTTCTTATTCTTGTGAATCATAGTAGTGAGGGGTTGGGCTATCTTGGAGAAGTTTTCGATGAATCGTCAATAGTAACCCGCATGACCTAAGAATTGTTGCACCTCAGTCGGAGTTTTAGGTGCTTCCTAATTCTTATTCGCCTCGATTTTGGATGGGTCAACATGTATGCCCTCCTCATTGACCACATGTCCAAGGAACTGCACTTCACGAATCCAAAAGTCGCATTTTGAGAACTTGGCGTACAACTTCTCATCTCTCAGCAGTTCCATGATCAACTTCAAGTGTTCATCGTGCTCCTCTTTACTCTGTGAGTAGATCAAGATATCGTCTATGAACACAATCACGAATTTGTCTAGTAGGGTTTGCACACTTGAAAGTGGCTAAAATGGCCAAACCATAAGAACGAAAATAACATTTTACTCTAAAAAAAATGAAACAACCCAGTCGGCCTGAAATAGGATCTGGATCGTCGAACTCATTCGAAACAATAGAACCCTAGCAATCCACCACCACTGTTCATCCCTTCGCCTCCTTCCAACGTAGTTGTATCCGCCACCATCAGTCGCCTCTCTCTTCTATCCGTTGTCTCCATCACGCTTCCGTCTCTAACTTTGGTAAGTTATTTCAATTTTAAATTATTGCTGGTGCCGGTATAAGCGTAAGAAAATTTCACCGAGTGTAGATCTATCGAAGACTCATGCGATGCTGGCTATCAACTTTACTTGTTTGATTGTTTGTTTGAATATTTCAATTTGTGTTGAACTGTATACTGTAATTTTAGGGTGAAAACGATATTTTGTTTCCGAATTAGCTAAAAGGCTCGACCTATAAAGCATCTTGTCTCCAAACTTTGCTAAAATGATAGAGAACTTATTTTGAAAGTATAATTGAAGTGATTAAATCTCGAACGAGCTGAGTTTGCCTAGATAAGATGCTAAGATCCTGCCATTAGAACATAATTGTTTATGAAAAGTATCTGAACATAAGACGTAAAATGATATACAGGTATTATGATTATTTTGACACAGATTGTGCTAATTACCGAGTTTGGTCATTTTCTTATGCAATTTGGTGCTACTGTGCTAGTGACTTGATCATTTATAAAATCAAGCTATGTTGACAATTACTTCGCTTGTATGCTTCCTAATCTAGTTTGGTGCTATATGGCCTTAGATAATATGGATTCAGACTCGCGTCCTCCTTCAGATAGTGCTGGAGCTAAAGCAGCATTTCATAAGCCTTCAAATGATCCGTCGAGCAGAAAATATCGGCGGAGGTCTCTAGTAAGCGGTTCTTCTTCGTCTGATGGTTAGTTTTTCTACCTGTTGTCTTACCGTGTTTTTGAATTTTGTAATGGAATCTGTCCTTTTTGTGTGCTTGCAAGTTTTAATTTCATGAATTAGATGGAGTGATGGATGCAAACCCCATAGGTAATGTAATATGCAAAGCCCTTACTAACATATGTTCAATAACAAATGCATGGATTTTCAAAGTTATAGTTTCTGATTTAACAGGTTGGTTAGTTAGGTGGTAAGTGGTAACATGCTGACGCGACATATTAAGCATGTAAGAGTTTTTTTTATTATTGCTGTTTATGTTATCTAGCCATTTGTAGTCATTAGACTATCGCCTAGTATGCAATAGATGCCGTTTTAGAACTATGAGTTTACCACACATGTGCAAGAGTGCTAATATTGGTAAGTTTGCTAACGAATACTGAGAACTCGATTATGTCATATCACTGTGTTATTGTTCTACTTAGAAAAACACTATACTTTTTTGGATGCTTATATTAGGCGTATGTGGAGGCTTCATCCTAGGGCAGCCGGCCCTAATGGGTTTCTTAATCCCCAAGTATGGTTAATTAGTTATTTTTTAGCCAGCCCTAGTTAGAGGGTGTTAACCCTAATCCCCACTCTATAAATAGGACTTTTGTAATTGTAATTTTCATCACCTCATAAGTAAAAGTGTCTAGCTAGTTGCAACCGTAGACGTAGGTCAGATTGGACCGAACCACGTTAAATCTTGTGTCTCGTTTACTTTCTATTTGCGTGTGTGTTTGCGAGATTCAACAGCCAGCCGAGATCAGCAATTGCTGATCTGCTTCAGCCACAAGCGACAGCCAGCTGCCGTTGTTGCTGTTCTTTCGCCGCCAGCGGCCACCATTAGCAACCGAACAATAGGTCAGTTGTGACATGTTATGTTTGCTTGGGCCGACATCAACAACACACTAACAGCTGCAAATTGTTGCTGTCCTAAACAGATTCAGTAGTCCTTTGATTGTAGACTTGGGCAGAGTAAGGAACCGCCAGAAATGTCCCAGAATCACCACAAAGTTTTTTGGTCAGCCGTGATACCCGCCTAACAGCTTATGCATCAAATTTCAATACATGATATTAACTTCATTTCATACAAATTGTCAAGGATCATGTGGGAAAACAAAATTTGGTGGAAAGGTAGGGTTTGATCCTTTTGTTCTTTAGTAACCAAGTGAAAGTGAATAATTCATCTCCTATGTTAATGGTATCAAGATTTAACTATGATTCACTGGCAATATCTTTTGCATTTTATGTAGAGTGCTAGGATTTATAGGAGGTAAGTTTATGATGTCACTTGGGAATATAATTAATACATGGGACTAAGTTCGAAGGATGATCCTTTGGTTATTTTTTGGTATAATGGACACAAGGAAATTCCTTACTAGTTAACTTTTCTAGGGTATTTACTTGGTCTTGTAGTAGCATCATCATCATATTAGATAGCCATTGTAACTGGTTTGGCTAGAGCCATGACTTAAATCCGTCTTCCGCCTTTCCTAGTTTTACATTTTTTGATTTAGTAAGACATATATAATCTTCTCGAAATCTAATTGAAAAACCTTCGTCCAGTGCAAATAGTCTTGCGGTTTAAACCATCTTTTACAAATGAAATTGGTTTTTTAAGCAAGTTAATGGGTCTTGTTTGATAGCCATTTTAAATTCAAACTCTTAAAAATAGCATTATAAAGCAACTATTCATTGTCTTTCTTTGTTTCAAACAAAATCCGTTTTTACTTGTGTTGAAAATTGTATTATTTTAGTACATGCATCTAATACTAGAATAATCAACCTAATATAGATGGTTCATTTAAGTTTGCCAACCATGAATTGCATCTAATGTGTTACCTTGTAAACTTTTACTCGCAGGGACTATATTAGGTTGTCCCAGAATCAAACCTAATTGGTTTCTATCTTTTGGTTTATAATTTCATAGTTGGTTGGAACTTGTATCACTAATATTAGGAGATATTTAGATTTTGTGATGCAACTTATCAATTGTCATCACTTGGAATACGAGGAACGAAATAAGCGTTGCTTGCCATGCCATCTTTGTTGTCTAAGGTGAAAGATAGTGGATCTTGAAGTGAGTAATGGAGTTGACAGTGACCGTCATTTACTGCGATGTGAAAGTTGTGAGGTGTGCATGTATTGTAAGGAACTTTGAATGAAGAAAAGAGGATTATGAGTGTGCTTGAGGCTTGGGGTTGATAGGATTTGAAGTTTGGCTAAGCAAACAATTATGTTTGATGGTTGACTGGTCTCCCGTATCCAACGATGTAAATTGACATGTGATTGGTTCAGTTACTTCCAATGATGGCAATTGACATGTGATTTGTCATAGGTTCATTGGAGATGGCAACAAATACTAGAGAGTGAATTGATTGTTGAAGGGAAGGATTGAAATTGTTAAAATCTTGACTAACTTCAGGAAGTAACGGAACCAATCACATGCCATGGAGCTTGATTAACTTCAGGAGTTAATCATGTATAGGCCAAATGTAAAGAAACATTAAGAGGGGACCCTTCTGTTTTACTCTAATTAGATATAGTTCTCTATGGTGTCCTATGGCTTTCATATATTGTTTTAATCTAATTAGATATAGTTCTCTATGGTGTCCTATGGTTTTCATATATTGATTTGTGCAGTAACCATTGAACTGATTCATGCTTTCTTGGTGATCTTGGCATGATTTTTCTTTTACAAGGGTAAGTTTTATCTCTATCACCTTTTTTTAGCATGTTATATGTAAGGGAGGATAGGCTTGGTTTTAAAAAGCGTGAGACACTTAGGTCCTGAAAGCCGAGGCACGAGGCGAGAGCTTTATGTATACGAGGCGTTTGGTATTCAAAAAATGCTACAAGTTATTTATAGATAATATTTTAACTTGTTAATTTTAGTATATTAAAATAAATACACACAAAAAGCTTTATGTATAACCAAAGAAGCTTTATGTACAACCAAAAGAAGCCTAGATCCAAGTACAACCCAGGTAGCTCTATGTACAACCCACTCAACCTAACTTGAACATATATTTTTCTTATATCTATGGACACCGACACTCAAACACTCAATCTCTCCTTCACGACACGACCAAAAACTACCCAAAAATGGATCTCTCTCATCTCTTTTACTTATCTGCAACGATCACTCGTTTCTAATCAACAAATTCAATGGTCGATTGTCTACTTTGAAAAATCCTAAGGTCAATTTGAGATGCAGCCGTTGTATACAAAAGGCGCATGCAGGGCGTTTCTTGTAATCGCTACACTTCACCATCAGTGGGGCTTTTTTCCGGTTGCATCATGCCTCAGGCATGCACACTTTTTTTAAACCAAGGTTATAGGTGCTTAATTGCTTTGGGCACACTATTAGATACACATGGCTCAAGTTGGTTTTTGTACTTTGACTTATTGTAGTTGTTGTAAGAAGCTTTTTAATATGTTGATATAAAATATTCTTAGCATAATCGACTTTCAATGCTTGCCATGAGTATTTCTCTATTATTATGATTAATTCATGTATTAATAGAAATCAACCTTTTTTTCCCTAGCACCAATAATTGCAGACCCAACTCTTATAATAACATTTGTTAGTATTTCCCTAATATTGAGGCAATTAGGGATATGTATCATGAGGCTAAGACAGGCGTCCGAGCACCCGTGGGGGATACAGACTTTTTTCCGGTGGAAGTGGGAGTTCACCAGGGGTCGGCACTAAGCCCCTTTCTCTTTGCAGTAGTTTTGGATGAGTTGTCAAAGTCGATTCAAGATGCAATTCCATGGTGCATGCTTTTTGCTGATGATATCGTGTTGATTGCAGAAAGTAAAGAGACATTGAACAACAGATTAGAGGAATGGAGAACAGTCTTAGAGCACAAAGGTTTGAAGATAAGCCGATCTAAAACCGAGTACCTTCACTGCAACTTTAGTGGTGCAAACGTCGACGAGGAGACCCAGATTTCTATTGAAGGTGGGGTTGTCCCTAAGACACTGAAGTTCAAGTATCTAGGATCTGTCATCCAGAGTAACGGGGACATCGACAATGATGTAGTCCATCGGGTGCAGGCTGGTTGGTGTAAATGGAGAGCGGCCTCAGGTGTTTTGTGCGACAAGAGGTTCCCAATAGGGTTAAAGGGTAAATTTTATAGGGTAGCAGTTCGCCCAGCGATGCTATATGGAACCGATTGTTGGGCCATCAAGAAGACACAAGCTCGAAAAATGGATGTAGCTGAGATGCGGATGTTGAGGTGGATGTGTGGACACACAAGAAAGGACCGAATAAGAAATGAAGTTGTTCGGAAGAGATTGAGAGTCACATGTATCTCAGATAAGATAAGAGAAGGAAGATTGAGATGGTTTGGACATGTCAAGAGGAGACAGAGCACAAATCCAGTGAGAACGGTGGAAACTCTCGTTGTAGAGGGGAAAAGGAGCAGGGGGAGACCGAAATTAACGTGGGATGAGAGGATTAGGCTTGATTTGCTAGATTTACACCTCTCAGAGGACATGATCAATGATAGGATTTCATGGAGACGTCGTATTAGGGTTTTAGGATGAGTGACCCGTTGTGTGGGAGAGTAGAGTTGTTTAGCAAAGATTTTGCGTATGTCTTGTTTCTTGTAGGTGTGTTGTGTTTCTTGTGACTAATATACTCTAGTCATACACTGCTAATTGTTAGATTACTGTTAGATTTATTTTACTTTATTACTCATTAATTTTATTTATATTTTTATCTTTTTCTTTCCCATGGAGCCGGGGGTCTAAACGGGAGCAGCCTCTCTATCCCTTGGGATAGGGGTAAGGTTTGCCCTCATCACACCCTCCCCAGACCCTACTAATAGCGTTAGCTATGTGTGGGATTATACTGGGTACGTTTGGTTTGGTTTGGTTAGTATTTCCCTAATATTATGATTAGTTCATGTATTAATAGAAATCAACTTTTTCCCCTAGCACCAATAATTTTAGACCCAACTCTAATAATAACATTTATTATCAATAAGTGCATAATTTGTGTTGATTTACAAGATACATAATTCGAATACCAGCTGTTAACATAATTTGATTTGCAGGGGAGCCTGTTCGTGAGCGTAGCTCTACCCCCACCCATAAGAAGGATGAGAGGAGGGATACAGACAGGGATCACCACCATAGAAGCCGTTACAGCAGGGATGGCGATTCAAAAAGAAATGCTGATCGAAGATCTTATAATGATCGTAGGCATGATGATTATAAAAGACGTGAGAAGTATGCAGAGGAAGATCATAGAAACTTTCATAAGTCATCTCCCCATACAAGGGGTGGCAGTGATCATTCTAGAAGAGAATTTGAACAGAACCGATCAAGAGATAACGTTGACAAACACTTCCGAGATGGTTCAGGATATAGAAGTAGTAGGGATAAGCATAAAAGGGATGATGTCAGGGATGAAAAACGATCTGGGTATCATCATAAAGACTCCTCTTGGAGGGATTCTAAGGAGCTGGACGACCCAAAATATTCAAGGTTTGAGAAAGGGAAGTCCTATGATCAGGAGACTAGGGGAGGCAAGGATCGATATTTTAAGGAACCTAGACAGCTGCTTGATGATGAAAATGTTGTAACTGCAAAGAAGTCAAAGTTTAGCATGGGTAAAGATACTGAGTACACCAATGACGGTAGTTCATGTTACTAAACAATGACTGTTTTCTTACTTTCTTCTTTTCCAAAATTGGCTTGTTTTTTGTTTATGAATATTTAATCTAGCTTCAAAGCTTGTGACTGTAGTGAATGAAGTTCAGTCTTCAAGTTCAAAACAAGGTCAAGATGTTGGTAAAGCAAATACAGAGCAAGATTTTGTGAAAGATTCTGACATAGATGCTGCAAAAGTTGCAGCAATGAAGGCTGCAGAGTTAGGTACGCATTTTGATTTGAAATATAACATTTTTTCAAGGTTCTAGACTGAAGCTGATACGTTATTTCTTCACATCTGTGAAAATAGCTAGGCAGCTACTGCTATTGCTATTATGTTGGCGTGATCATCTAAACTCTTAGAGATAAGGATTGCTATCTCCCGTGTCCGTTAAAATTCATGTTTTACTTCTTAAAGCGTGCTCTGGCACGTGGTGCTTTGAATAGTTGCGAAGCGCCTGTATTATTGTCAATATGTTTTCTCGTAGGGGTGTTCATAAACCTTTGAAACCGAGCGAACCTCCCAAAGTGAAGCAAGTTGGCCAGTTCGGCCGGTTTGAGATTTATGCGGATTGGTTCACAGTTCAGTTTTGGCGATTTAAGAGTTCGGGCCACGGTTTGGAACTTGGAACCGGCCGTTTTACCTTTTTTATTTATTTATTTTTTCATTTTTGGAATACGCAGTTATGTATATGCATTAGATTCATGAACCTTCTTGTATAATTTTAAATGTTTTAATGCAAACTCATGATTTAAAAGATAAAATTAATAAAAAACAAAATGGGTTAAACAGTAAAACCGTCGAACCACTAAAATCGGCTTGTGGATTTTTAACAAAATAGGATTTCATGATTTAACACGTTGATATCTGGATCTGGAAACCATACAGTGACAACTTTGTAGACAAGATTCAGGATTCTACTTATATATTATGGTTAGATCTTTAGCTAGAAATCATAGTCACTGTATGTATTATGGTTAAATTTCTCTTTTTCTTTTTTAAATACGCGCGAATCTCATACTTGTTTGATTCACATCAATGATTTGTTGAACAGTGAATAGAAACCTCATTGGAACCGGCTTGATGTCAACTGACCAAAAGAAGAAGCTGTTATGGGGGAGTAAGAAGAGCACCCCTACTGAAGAGGTAGGTAGCTATTGGATATGCCATTTTCCCCATGTGCTGAAATATTTAAGTTTTGGCATTAATATCATCTATCGGAAGTTGTGTTCAGATTGAATAAGTAAGGGATCAGCTAAGGGATGATTTTTTAAACAAACGCGCTCGTATTCTTTCATTAAATAACCATAAAGCACTTGTAGCCATTCAATAAAACAAAAGAACTAAAGAGCTTGTTTGCTTATGAACAGGTCGCTTTTGCTTGTGTTTTATCTTGAACGGGTCAAATAAAAATTGATCAAATGGGCTGAACTGTGCAGTAGTCTAAAATCATTTTATTCGAAGTCCTGGATTAGTATTGCAACACTTATGTATTTTGAAATCATACTTGATGAAATAATTACTTGTTAAAAAGTGTTTTGAGGGTCAACCCGTACTAGAAAATAGAAATGACCCGTTTCAGCCCAAACTAGTTTAACCCATTACCCATGTTTGTTTTTTCCGTTCACTATTTTCCATTGTCGTTGCTTAATGCAGGCTGCTCATCGGTGGGATACGTCCATGTTCTCTGACCGTGAACGGCAAGAGAAGTTTAACAAACTCATGGTAACGTCCTTCACCTGTTTTCTATGTTGTTTACTCACTCACTGAAGTTAGATGTGGCAATTTCGACCCGTTTAGTTACGAATGGGTCAGGTCGAGTTATTTATTTATTTTTATCTTTAACCCGTGCAATACGTAAAACCAAAAAAATTAACAAAATAGAAAAGGGTCAAAACGGGAATGAAGTTCAACCAACCCGACCTGACCCGTTGTGACACGTACGAAAGTAACCCATTTTGCCACCTCTAAGTGAAATGATGCATGGCATTAGGGGTGTTGTTTGACGATGCAAAACTAACACATGTTTTAGAGTCTGAGGTTGGTATGGGTAATTGTAGGGTGTGAAAGGGGACGTGAAGGTGGAACAGAAACCCGAGATCCAAGACAGCAGTCTTGCCGAGAAGCAGAAAGAGCTTCAGATAGACTTGGAGAAGCAGTACACTGCTGGGCTTCGTCGAAGGGATGGTCGTACGGTCGGTTTAGGTCTTTGATCACGGTTAGTTGTCGGTATGTGTTGTACTTATTGTCTGCTAGAACTATGTTTTATCTATCTCATGCTTTTGGAAATGTTAAGCTTTAAACTCATGATTCTAGTGATATTTATGTACACTGATTTACAACTGCTGTTGATTTCTTGATATTTTTAAACCGTCTCATAATACTCAATAGTTTCAAGTTAAAGAACATAATATCCACGGTTTGAGTTCTTTGTTCTGGTCAGTTTTGGGTCGAGCCCGCGGACACGTTTAACTAAAAGGGGTTTGTTTGCAGGATTACCTGCTTATTTGTTTTTTATAAGAATATTTGGAACAAGTTTACCAATCAACAAATTATATATAAGAAAGCCAACGTTACCACGATATATTGAGGCATAGACCAAACACACTATCAAGATACAAAAACTCCCATTACCCTAATTGCATAACTGAACCTTACACCAATTGAAAAAAAGTAATAATTACAAAAGTAATTAGATTGCATAATTAAAGAAAAAGAAGATATTTTACTAAACAAATCACAATCCGAAAGTAAAACCAAACGTCAAACAGAGGTGGACATGTGTCAAAGGCCATCGGGGCACCCATCCTTCACGAAATTTTTTTTAGTGTTATATACGAATTAAAATTCCAATCGTCCTTCATGAAAAAATTTTAGTGTTAATATACGCGTTATCTATCGCTAGTCGACCGACCAAAAAAATTTCCGACTACCATGAAAAAATTTCTGAGTCCACTAGTGAAGTCTGATTCGATTAAATGAACCAGCTAAAATAAGAAACCAACTCGACTAACCTAAGAGTCGGTTCATCAAGTTTCCAGTTTAGTTTTTATATTTCGGTTCATTTAACCCGAACCGGTTTTGACCATTCTTTGACGAAACCGGTCCGGTTCGGTTCAAAAAAACTGGTTTGTGCACCTCTGATCATAATCTCAAAATTCAGACTCAATAATTCAGAAGATCGACCACAAGAACACTCTTTTGTTGTCTTCTACAATTCAATTTTTTATTTGTTTTATTTGACTTATGTATGAGTCAACTTTGTATTATTACGACTTATTTGTCATGCCAATAATAAGCATGTTAACTTTAAAAAAACTAAGTACATAATCAACAAAATATGTGCATAAAATTTATTTTTATTAGGCTTTATAGTTCTCCTAAATACACGTATGTCATTTGCAAACAAAGTTATGGTATAGAGGTGCTCAAAAGAACCGGAACCGAATCCGATCCGATAGATTATCCGAAACCGGATCCGTCTGGAACCGGTTTTTTTTGGGACCGGACCGGATTTTGTGAGAACCGGCGGATCCAGAACCGGTTCTGGTTTTTTTGACGGACCGGATAAAAATCGGACAAAATGGAACCGGTTTTTTTCGGACAATTTGGAACCGGTTCGGAACCAGTTATAGCCGTTGGAAGAAAAAAAAAACGGCTATATAGCCATTTTTTTAGCCGTTTTTTTTGTTTTTTTTTGTTTTTAAGGCTTGAAACTTAGTATAAATAGGTATTGGGTGTATGAGTTAGTTCACCACAACATTCTAGCTCTCAAAACTCAAAAACGCTCTCAAAACGCAAAAAAATGCTCACTTTACGTAAAAAAAAACGCTCTCATGGCTTCCGCTTCCGCAAGCACTCAAAATTCGGTTGGTGGTTCTACTAGCGATGTCACGGTGGTGTCAATACTTCCTTGCCCCCGAAACCAAGAGATATGGGCTTATTTCGATTTATGCGAAATGTCGAACGGTTCGCAAAAGGCTCGTTGCAAACGTTGTGGTAGAATTTTGGGTGCGGCGGGAAATAGCACTTTGAGGAAACATATTGCTAGTCACGCAAAACACACTCAAGGTGAAGATCAAACTCAAATTGGTAGGGATGGAGGAGTTTGGCAATACAATGTCGAGAGGGTTCGTGAGAGAATGACACATTTCGTCATTCAAGAAGGATTGCCTTTTGATCACTTTGATAATCCGCGCTTGACGAGGATGATACAAGAGACGTTTCAACCGAGTTACACAAATGTAAGTCGTTCTACTTTGAGAAGAGATTGTTTAAAAATGTGGAAAAGAGCTAAAAAAGAATTAATTTTAGGTTTTGAAAATTTAAATACCGGCATTAACTTAACAACGGACGTTTGGTCCGCTCCACATGGTTTACCCGAATCGTACCTTTGCGTTACCGCACATTGGGTTCAACCGGAGTCGTGGCAAATGATGAAGCGTACGATTGCGTTTGATTATTTTGGATATCCACATACCGATGAAAACTTATTTTATATTTTAGACTCGGTCATTCAAACTTATAAAATTCAACCAAAAATATTTTCAATATCTTTTGATAACGCTTCAAATAACACAAACGCGGTGGAAAAATTAAAAATAAAATATGAACCGTCTTGTAACGGTGTTTTCTTTCATAGTCGATGTGTTGCACACATCATTAACTTGGTTGTGCAAGACGGTCTAAACGTCCAAGAAATAAGAGACGTAAAAGAAAATTTTAAAGTGATGTTACGTGAAGTTTTTAGCACAAGCAAAAAAAGATATATAAACTATAGAAACTTGTGCCAACAAACGGATTCCATCTTTTTAGGTCCGAATTGGGACGTACCTACTAGACGGAACTCGACATGGAAAATGTTTGAATCGGCCTTAAGGCAAAGAGTTACTTTAAAACATTTCCATGATGAACTTGTACAAAAGAAACGTTGTTCACAAAAATTTGATAATATAAGTTGGGATATGATCGAGAAACTAACTAATTTGCTTGAGGTTTTTAAAAATGCAACTACATGTTTATCGGGAGTTTATTATCCCACGTCTTCGCTAATACTTCAACAATTATACTTAATATGTAATAAATTAAAAGAGTTTGAATATCACGGCCCTATTTTTGAAAAAAATGGTAAAACATATGAAAGCTAAATTTAAAAAATATTTTACAGAAATGCTGGCCGTTGTTACATGTTCGGCCGCCTTAAACCCAACGATTAATGTAACCGGTGTTGAAACATTAATTGGATCAATATCGGATGATTTAAATATGTTCGAGGAAGACCCAAATTTTGAATCAAAGGCAATAAGGGATTTCAATTCGGCTTTTAATAATATGTTTGATTATTATTTACGCAAATATGATGGAAGTGGTGATCCATCAAACATACGTGAATCAATGGGTTCGGGTTCAAGTTCTAGTAGTTCAAGGAACCCGATGCTAAATTTATTTAACACTTTAAGAAACGAAAATACTAAACAAGCTCGTGGAACCACACCAAGTAGCGAGCTTGGGAGATATCAAGCAACCGACTTTATTTCAACTCTAAGATCCGAAGAGTTTGAAAACTTTGATATCTTGAGTTGGTGGCAAGGAAGGGAATCCCAATATCCCGTTCTAGCCGCAATGGCCCGTGACCTACTAACCGTCCAAGCTTCTACGGTAGCTTCGGAATCTGCTTTTTCTCTTAGTGGCAGGGTTTTATCTATTCGAAGAACGAGGCTTACACCGGAATCTATGGAGATGTGTATTTGCTTGAAGGACCATTTGGATGCCGCCGAACGTGTACAACATGTTGCAAAACTAGAAGGCGAGCTTGACATTGAACAAGAAATACATGAATTCGAAGTAGAACAAGGGGCGGCGAATCCACTTTCGGACGAAGAACAAGCTTATGATGAAGCCCAACGTATCTCAAGAAAAGAAGAATGAAAACCGATGTTACGAAGACTCCGACGAAGAAGATTGAAAACATAATAAATAATATATATTTTGTGATTCAATTATGTTTTTTGTATTTATTTTTTACGAACTATTGTTAAATCACTTAAAAAAAGTTACAAAATAAATAAAACATGTATTTTATAGTGTATCTTTGTTAATTTTTTTAATTTTTTTTAATTTTTTTTTAAAAAAAAATCCGGTGGAACCGGTTTTTTTTGTCCGGTCCGGTCCCAATAGGTTCCAAGTCTCCACTCTCTTAACCGGATCCGATCCAAAACCGGTTCCATTGGATCCGGTTGTTGACCATCGTTGACGGAACCGGTCCGGATCCGATCCGGAAAAAAACCGGTTTGTGCACCTCTATTATGGTATACTTTTATGTATTTATTGTGTATGTTAGTAGTATTTCTATTAGTGCAAATACCATAAAAAAATCAACGTATATTTTCTCATAAAAGTCTCTCAACAATTTTTTACACATAAAATACTTGTTTTTTTCCCCTCATAAAAGTCTCTCAACATTTTTTTTCCACATAAAAACCAACATATTTTTGGTTTTTTTCTCATAAAAGTATTTAGGCAATTTTTTTAGTGTTATTTTAATGCATATCAATACTCTAGTGTTACAAAACTGATTTTTAGCACTGCATATCATCCTCAGACGGATGAGCAGAGCGAGATAACCATTTAAACTCTGGAAGATATGTTAAGAGCGCGTGTGATAGACCTTGGAGGTAGTTGGTACGACCACTTACCTATAATGGAATTCTCATATAATAATAGTTATCACATGAGTATCTAGGCAGCACCGTTCGAAGCCTTATATGGCAGAAAGTGCAGAACGCCTGTATGTTGGTCTGAAATAAGATAAAATCAGTTATCCGGACCTGAAATAGTCCGGGAAACGACAAATAAAGTTTTGCAAATAAGAGAACGATTGAAAGCAGCGCGTGATAGACAGAAAAGTTACGCTGATAAGCGACGTAAGCGGCTAGAATTTAATATAGGAGATCGAGTTCTATTGAAAGTATCACCATGGAAAGGCGTGGTGCGATTCGTAAAGAAAGGAAAATTAAGTCTGCGTTTCGTAGGACCTTTCAAAATCCTGAGAAGAATCAACCCAATAGCCTATCAGCTTGAACTACTAGAGGAAATGAGTGGAATACATGATGTATTTTACGTATCAAATCCGCGCAAGTGTGTGGCAGAAGAAACTCTGGTAATGCCCCTACCAGATGTAGAGGTGAATGAAAAGCTTAAGTTCTGGAACAACCTTGCTGATCAAGTACAAACAGGTGAAAATTTTGAAACGAAAAAGACTTGTGTTAGTCAAAGTGAAATGGAACTCCAGGCGTGGACCTGAATACACGTGGGAACTGGAGTCGAAAATAAAAAAGAAATATTCTCACTTGTTCGAGTGATAATCTCAATGATGAGATTAAAATAAGGTGTGGGGATGTAACACCCATCAATAAAATGTCCAAGAAATGCAAGGAGTTAAACCACAGGGACTAGCTTTGCCAAAACCCAAAAGTTCAGGGTTAAAAATGAATATTTTGAAAGTTGGGACCTTAGCAGACTGCTAAGGATCCCTACACGGTCCGCTACGTAGTGGTTAAGGAAACAACCGGGTTTTGACACGTGTCTGCTGAGTAATGGGCAAAGAATCTGACACGTGGCAGGGTAGCGGACCGCTAAGCCCTTCCATAGCGGTCCGCTAGCCGCAGTTCTATGAACGGTCCATTTAGGAAGAGACATGTAGGGCTGACGCAAGCGTGTAGGAGGTGGCGGACTGCCAAGCCCTTGGCTAACGGTCCGCTACGGGTTCCAAATCAGCTTATAAATAGATTGCTCGATTCTAGCCATTTCTTCATCCTAAAACCGAATCTCTCTCACTCAAACTCGTTCCAAGCACTGTTACTTCGAACCCGCTTCATCCCGGAACAACTGGTACTCATTTAAGTGCCGTACTTTCGCATAAACGTATGAAGAAACACATAAAATTTCAAAAAGGTTTCTTTCGAAAATTTGAACAATGATTTTTACAATTAAAATTGTTTTCTGATTTAAAAGTCAGGATATAATATTTAAAAGTTTTCAATTTTCACAACAGCAGCGACGGAGAGTGGTTATAGGCGATGTTTAGATAAAACTATATATATAATTACTAAGTTTTTGAACTTATCCAACACAATCCAAACTTGCTTTTTAATTATATATATATATATATATATATATATATATATATATATATATATATATATATATATATAATCTTCCTTTTATTTATTAAAAAATAAAGGTTATGTAAAGAGTTTTTATATACATTATAAAATTATTATCGTAGCTTATCGATTTTGATTTTTAACACCATGTTTCAAAAATAAAATCGATGTTTTAGTCAAAGAAATCATATTTTTAATTAATTTTTATTTTTGTTTTATTACAACAATATATATTATACTAGTGGTTGTCTTCAATCTCGGGTGTGCGCGTGTGCATATATTAAAGAGTAAATTTCGTTTTGAGTCCATATGGTTTGCTCAAAAAATCGTTTTAAGTCCAATGGTTCCAATTGGACTTTTTGAGTCCTTGTGTTTTCATTTTCATATCAATTAAAGCCAGACCACTAACTCCGTTAGAATGATTCTATTACTTTTATATAAAAAGACCAAAATGCTCTTATTAGGATGTTGGGGGCGGGATACCCGCATGTGATCGAGTAGGGAAAAGGTGAATCGAGTAAAGAGGAACACCGCCCCCATTAAATCGAGTCCATCCGGGTAGGGGAGTCCGAGTATATGGAACGAGTAAATATACTTGAATGTGTGGGGAAGAAATAAAGGTCTTCAACTACCTTTTCCATTTCCATTTCTCAAGATAAACATTAGCCTATTTCTTTATATTAGATTGAAAATGTTTTCCATTCATGTGTTCAAATAAAAAAATTCAAGAAATGCTAAAATTTCAGTTTTAAATAGAACAAATATTTGTATATAAAAATATTTCATATATAGCTTTTATTTTATTTATTTTTTTTAATTTTGATTTGTAGGATTTTTATTTATATTTTTTTAGGTTTTTAGTTGTATTATGTTAATTTTAATTTAATGAAATTGACTTTTTTTTATTTAAATGTTTATTTTTTTATAAAAAAAGTTGGTGAGTAAATGAGTAGGGTGTTTCTAATGAAATCTAAGTAAATGAGTAAATAAGTAGTTTTGAGGTGACTTAATTCTATTGGACAGTTTTGATGAGTAAATGAATATTAGGGTAAATGGCCCCAACACCCTTATAATAATAAAAAATAAATAAATAAACCCATACAAATCAAACATTCTGCATCTTCATTTTCATAAACAAACACAAACAATATCACTGGCATCCTCATCTTCGGTGGACCGCATCCCCACTCGATTATCTCATTCCATATATTCAATGCCCCAATTTCAATTCTTCTTTTCCAAATTTCAAGCGCAACAATCAAGATCAGAAACAGAAAACTCACGGCGGAAGGAATACAAACAATCTTCTATTGAAATCAAACGAAACCCTAACTTTCTTCATCACATCTAAGTTCTGAAAAATCAGCTCCGTTGGACCTAACTCAATCACCCCATCGACGGAAGGAATACAAACAATCGTCTGTAACCCAAACCCTTGACATTGCCGAGCTCGCGCGCAGTGTGGTGTCATCGGCCGTTCACATCCGGCAACCCACACCGGTTGACCTGGTACTGCTTCTCGGCCATAGAAGTCGCCGACGGCGTCGGCTTTGCCTTGTTCACCTCCCCCTTGTAGTACCCGTCCCCCAACCTAACACCGGAGGACCGGAATAATTGACGACGGAAGATCGCTAGAAATAGCGTAAGTCCATGGCTCTCGCGCCATGTCAATCAAACCCTGGAGTCTTCGCCGTCGGTGGTTGGGTGCCGGAGATGAGGCGGTGGTTTGGCTGAGAGAGGGGTAAAGATAAAAGTGTGTTTGGAGAAGGAGAGTGTGGGTAGGGTTTTCAGGGTGACAGAGAGGGAAGGGTATTATAGTTAAATCATATAATATTTAACGGTAGTAATGGTATTAGAGACGTGTAGTTAATTGAGACAATTGCTTAAAAAGTTTTAATAAAATCATTAGACTCAAAACGATTTTTTGAGACATGGATTTAAAATGAAATTTACTTTATATTAAATGTTGGTAACTACTATGATCAACAAAAGAAATAAAATTATGACGTAGAGTATTTTTTATTTTATTTTCTTAAACTCAAAGTTTCTTGCATCCACAATGAAGCAAACTAGCCAAGCAATTAACGAGGTACTTAAGTTTTGATAATTTTCAAGTTAAGCTCAGAGTCATAGTCCCAAGCCTCAAGAAGCCTCTCTTAAGCAGTGGCGAATCAAGACTTTTTTATGATAGGGTATAAAAAATGGGTCGGGTTAAAACACTCTTTGAACAAAAATAAGAAAACACAAAACATTTATAAATAAATTGACAAATCAAACAACAAAACACACCATTTGTTAACTTAATTTAATTGGTTATGATTAATACCTTATATGAAATAACTTTAGGAATGTTTAAAATTCAAATAAAACTAAAAGGTTTAAGGTGTACATTTATTTGAATTAAAAAGGCTGAATGTGAAATTTGCAACTTGTTTTCAATATTTTACTGTGATTTTCTCTAAGTGACCTATATATAATGATGATAGTACTCTCAATTCTTCAAAATATCATCACCATGAAAAGACAATAGTGCCCCTTTAGTTTTTCAAAAGTGTCCCCATAAAAGACAATAGTGCCCCTAAGTTCTACAAATTAAGCTAAACACATACATATTTTTTCTATTTTTTACAAAGAATGTGGGTAGGTTACGAGGTGCCTTTCCACCCCCTCCTGAAATATTGGATCCGCCAATGCTCTTAAGTCGTTGCTATTTCTAATTAAGGTGAATACTTTATCCGCTTTCAAAACTATTATCAAACCTTTACCTTTACGAAACGGCTAAACAAGTGTTAAAGGATTGACGCATAATTGTTCTCTCACAAACAAAACATTCAGGCCATAAGTATACGAAAAGTTTGATCAAATGATACACGTGTGTCGGGTGAAAGTTTTGGACATGGCTGGTACTTACTTTGTAAACAATGTAAGACGGACTCATGTAGGAGCCGCAGTAAGTAAAACCAGGATAAGAGTTCGGGTAGTTGTCTTACAAAGCATGAGACCAGTGTATATAGTGGTGCGAACAAGTCAGGGGAACTGGACCTGTTGAATGTGTGGGTTGAGCCTAAGAGAAATTATGATTGAGAAATTAATATTGTTTGTGCCAAATGATTTTGGGTCATGATAAACGTATTCACCAGCGTTCGTGCTTACGTTTTATTTTCTAAATGTTTTCAGGTAATACATAAACAAAGAATGTTGTCGGGTTGGCTACGGATATAACCCGAAACATTTGTGTAACGAACCATTTTTTTTGTTTAAATAATTGATGTGTGAAAAACATATTATAAGGGGGTAAATAAACCAAAATAAAGGTGGAGGGTTTACTTGCAATTGAGCAAATCTTGGTTTTAAATAAAAAGGATCATATATGAAAGATGAGGGGGCATATGTGTAAATTTTAAATCCAAGGACTTATTTGGGTGTGGGTTACGCAGAACACACACATATGTGTGTGTGTTCTTGCGACATTCATCAAGAGGAGTAGGAAGAGGCCTCAAACCTCGAAATTAAGGAATTGCATGAGAAATTAGTTGGATTCTAAGTGTTTATCTCTTTCTAATCATCAAGAAGGTAACAATCTAATCTTTGAATCACTAATTTTGTGTTCATATGGAGTTTTTAGTGAGTTTTGGTAAAAACCCTAAATGGGTCAAATTGGTGGTATGATTTGGATTGAATCTTGTCTAAAAGCTTTAATCTAGTGTTAATGAGGTTGGAGAATCACAATTTACATGATTTAAACATCCAATTGGATGAATTCAAAACTAGGGTTCTTGAGTTCAAATTGGAGGTTTTTGATTTGGAGATGTTTGAATGTTGAATGGAGGCTGGGTAAGTGTATATGGAGTTATTAGACACATAATTAACCATAAAGCCCCAATTTTTTTGATAATTTGTAAATTTGAGGTTTTGGGTGAAAACCCAAATGGGTCAAAATGGATGAATGTTGTGTAGGGAGGTTTAAAATTTGTTTAAGGTGTAATTAATCAAGTTTAGAACGGGTGTAATCCATAAGGTCTAGGGTGGGTGTTAGACCTCAATTGGTGAATTTGAAAGTTTGACTTTAATGGGTCAAACGGGTCAAAATGGGTTGAAAGGGTGAATTGGGTGTTGGAGGTTTGGTTAAGGTTGTGTTGACTAAATCTACTTGGAGTGTTGATCTTTAGATCATGGGTGTGTCTTAAATCTCAATTTGGTGTATGGAATGAGATCATAGGATTACTAATTGCAATTGGATTGCTAGGTGATCAAGGCGTTAAAAGGAGCTAGCGTGAAGATCAAGTGGGATCCTTCTTAGTAAAAGGTAAGTGTTTTGCACTTACTTAGTAATAGATATGGTGTTAGTAACATGTAAATATATTTGTATAGTTTAACTCTATTTATATATGGCGATTTGGTGTAAGTTGACTTAGTGTGGTAAAGAGTCAACTAATGTGTGAAATATGTCGATTTGGTGTAATTTGACTTAAGTGGTAATGAGTCAAACTAGTGTATGAAATATGTCGATTTGGTGTAATTTGACTTAAGTGGTAATGAGTCAAACTAGTGTATGAAATATGTCGATTTGGTGTAATTTGACTTAAGTGGTAATGAGTCAAACTAGTGTATGATATATGTCGATTTGGTGTAATTTGACCTATGTGGTAAAGAGTCAAACTAAATTGTGGAATGTGGTATATTAGTGTAATTTGACTTAGTGTGGTATGAGTCAAACTAATATGTAAAATGTGGTGATTTGGTGTAATTTAACTAATATGTGGTTAGAGTCAAAGTAAAATGCAATTGGGTGAAATTGAAGTCATTGAACCTCATTTATGTCATTGTTGTTTGAAGTCAAAGAACCTCACCCGATAGTTAATTGAGGTCGTGAACTTCACTAATATTGTTGTCGTTTGAAGTCTTTGAACTTCACTAATGTCGTTGTAGTTTGAAGTGTAAGAACCTCACTCGGTGGTTAATTGAGGTCGTGAACTTCACTAATGTCGTTGTCGTTTGAAGTATTTGAACTTCACTAATGTCGTTGTTGTTTGAAGTCTAAGAACTTCACACGGTAGTTATTTGAGGTCATGAACATAACAAGCCGTATTGTGGTATTTGAAGTCTAGGAACCTCACACGGGTGTTATTGAGGTCATGAACTTCACATAGTCGTTTTATGGTGTTTGAGGTCTTTAGAACCTCACAATGGAGGATGGTCGGGTTAGTGGGTGTTTAACTAACTAGCGTGTACATACATAGGTGGTAATGTGTGAAAGGTGTTATATATGCTTATTGAAGTTTTTTGGGTGTAAATTGATATTCGATTGGGGATTAGGCATGTATGGTATATCTCAGGCTATAAAATGAACTACGAAAGCCATAATATATGAATTTGGGGTGCCTCGACGCGAGGAATTCAAAATACGGGGTCTGCACTGGGCATAAATTACGGTGGACCGGAGTAAATTACACCCATATGGGGCTATTTACGGTCCTATTTACGCCCAAAATGTCAAAATGTCATTTTTGGTCGATTATTGTCGTAAGGGCATGGGGGGCTCATATATATCATTACTAATGGTTGTTTTATGGTGTTTTCTTGTAGATAAAGCTCCGGTCGAAGTCTCGGGTCACGCTTTGTGTCGGTTTGGATTCTCATTCATTTTCGTGGATGTTAGCGGTTGGAGTTGGAATCTTTTTGGGATTCATTAAACTTGTTTTGAGTCATCCCTTAGATATTGAAACATGTTGTTGTTTTAAGATGTCGGTCGAATGTTTTAAAACAAGTTATGCTGACATTTTGTTGTAATTTAACATGTGTTGTTTTGTCAAGAGTGTTAACTGGGACCTATTTTCCGCGTGTGTTAAAAGTTAAAATTGGTTGAAAATTTTGGGTGTTACAACTTGGTATCAGAGCAATGGTTTGAGAGATTCGGGTGTGCAAGACACCGAACTCAAACTTATTTGCTCTTGATAAGGTGG
The DNA here is from genome assembly GCA_023525975.1 of Smallanthus sonchifolius. Taxonomy (NCBI): domain Eukaryota; kingdom Viridiplantae; phylum Streptophyta; class Magnoliopsida; order Asterales; family Asteraceae; genus Smallanthus; species Smallanthus sonchifolius. The sequence continues at coordinate 108,887,352 of CM042021.1, forward strand.
GTGTAATAAGAATCCAACGAATGCATGACCGAGACACGGAGCTAAGGTGGATGTTAGTAATGATAATTGTTGGTAGTTTAATTGGTGTCCAAGGTGTTTATGTGTGCTGAAATTTGTCTTGGGAGTTATCACATGGGGACGATGAATATATTTAGGCACGGTATATTACTTATCATGTCTGGCAAGGATGATTAGTAATGTAACATGTCTACGTGTCTTCATGGTGGCCATGTAATAATAACCATCACCAAGGAGTAAGTGAAGGTGAATATATATGTATTTATTTGTATATAGATGTAAATATACTTATATACATATAGGAGTATAACTTAAGATAGATGCCTATAGTTATGCTTATACACGTATGACGAGTCGATCGTATTACCACAGTCGGGGAATGACTGACGGAGACGGATGTTAGTAGGCGCAAATAGTAGATAGGAGTTGTCTTAAAGACTCATGTACGAAAGAGTCTACGCGTGTATCACCTCGGGGATGGTGAGGATCTCGAAGTTAGTTGGGAGAGTTAGAGAGCATCATTCTAGTGGAGGACGGCTAGAGCTTTCTACCTTGTCGTGTCAATCTTCCTTCAAGGAAGAGAGGACTCTTCGAGGCGAGTCTTTGGAAGAAATGTACGAAGCCTAAGGAGTAGGAGGAACAACTTGGGCGAATTAAGGAGGAAGAAAGCTTTGTTTCCACAAGGGGTTCGTGGCGTGTGAACCAAAAGAGTTATTTGGTGGTAGTTTATTTGTTGGTTAGTCAATGATGCATCACTATAATTGTATTGGTTTCGAAAGCAATCCATTGTGATTATCGGATAGAGTATAATTCGTTGTGCGTCGACTCTGGGACATGGTGGAGAATTGGTTGAGGTTCCTCCATAAGGAGAATAGCTTAATGGCGTGAAGGCAATGCGTCAGGATGAATTCAAGAGCCGTTCTTGAAATGTTTTGTAACATCCCGAAAATAAACGACGATTTTATTAACAGAATAAACGAACGAGGCATGACGGGTCGGGTCGGATGGGTCAGCGGGCTATAAATAGCCTATGCCACCCCATTTTCTCTCATTTGCAACCTTTAGAGAGAGAAAACCCGTAGAGAGAGAAAGTGTCGGAATCGCACAAGATCGCACCCGTTCGTGTCTCCTGCACTCGTGAAGAGAACCTCCAAAGCGGAATCGTCATCCAGGTAACCATTCGAGCTAAATCTGAGTTTTAGTTCGTTTTTGGGTTTTTCGGGTTTTGGGTGAAAAGGCAAGGCTTGAACGGATGAAACTGATAAATAAACATAGATTTGAGATCCTTAATGGAAAACGAACGTTTTGGATGCAACAAATTCGGGATCTTGACACGATCAGACCCGAATGTGAAAGTTAGGGTTTTTCGCCAAGAACAGGTCGTGCGCACTTGCTAAGTGCGCACAGAGCAGGTCCTGCGCACTTGCTAAGTGCGCAGGAAGAGGAACCTGCGCACTTGTTAAGTGCGCAGGAAGGGAAGTCTGCGCACTTGCTAAGTGCGCAGGAAGCAGAGTCTGCGCACTTGCTAAGTGCGCAGACATCAGAACTGATTAAGTGAAGTCAGTATGTTAGAATGGTTAAGCCGTTAGAGTCGGGATTGGTCTGATGTGTTTAACTAATCAATTCAGATCGGAAGTGACGTTGTCGGACCTTCGTTTAGGACAACCCATATTAGCGTATCAGGTGAGTTCTAGAGCCCTCTTTTAAATGTTTTGTTAATGTTTTTGGGCTGGTGTGCATACTTACGAAATGATTAACGAAATGATGTTTAACGAAATGATGTTTAAAGAAATGATGTTTAACGAAATGATGTTTTAACGAAATGATGTTTAACGAAAGGAAAGGTTTTGAAATGTTGAAACGATGTTTACGAAAGGAAAGGTTTTGAAATGTTTTTGCCAAAAAGGGTTACGAATGCTTTATGAACGGTTTAATTGAGGAAATGTTTAATGAGAAGAGAAAGAGGTAAAGGTTTTAAAGAAGTCATTACAAATCTAATCTGTCGAATGAATGGAATTGACGAATGAAGTCTGGGAATGAGATTCCCAGCCTTGTGGTAGATTATGGACAGCGATCCACAGTTGCCACAAGAACAACAGGGGCATGTCTTTGTGGCATGCCAATGGTTATGATGTTGTACAACTGGTAAAAGGGAGTAACGACGGTTACTCAGGGGTTAACGTGACCCCATGTAAGGTTAAATTATGATCCGACGATGTTATGGCTGAGAGTCATAACCGTCGATGGAAGTTGTCGGTTTATGGACATGAGAGCCATAAGGGCAACTGAATGGGTATTGTCGGTCCTCGCGCAGTTAGCCTTGGGGGCAATACCAAAAGGGAATTGACGGAATGTATGGTATTGTCGGTCTTCGTGCAGTTAAGCCTTAGGGGCAATACCATAAGGGAATTGACGGAATGTATGGTATTGTCGGTCTTCGTGCAGTTAAGCCTTAGGGGCAATACCATACTAAATGACGGAACGAAGGGTAACACAGATTTAGATAATAATGTATGACTTAAATGAATGTTAAAAGTTTTAATGAACGATCCGTTTAACGGTGTTTATGATTATGATGTTGATGATGATATGGGTACGAAACCTTTTTTTTAAGATGTTAAATTATTACATGCTTTGTGAAAGGTTTTTACTAAATGAATGATACGTTTTTGGCAAATGTTGATGTTAAAGTTTTTATGAAATGCTAGAACTCACCAGCGTAGCTGACCTTTTTAGTATGAACATTCAGGTTAAGGCAGGTATGGACGATGGACGGTGATGCTTGGCAAGCGAGAAGAGTTACCCGGTCGATCATGAAGACTGGCATCCCGTTATGAGTTGTTTATGTTAAGTTTATGTAATTGACAATGTACGCTTCCGCATGTATGAACAAGTTTTTAGTTATGTTGAATGAATGATTCCGCTGCATTATTTGATACTCATGTTTAAGAACTGTTTGTGAATGAGTAAATCCAACGAGTGAGGCCTCCCGGGTTTGGGGCCTTACAAGTTGGTATCAGAGCAATAGTTTGAGAGATTCGGACACCCCTAATGTCTGAACTTAAACTTTGAATGGGACCGAAAGCGGATGCCAGTACGGGTAACTCGAGCCACAGCATCAGGTATGAAAAGTAGAGTATGTGTATGTAGTATGCCTTAGGAAGAGTTAGGAAAGGACTTGTGTTCTGATGGAATCACAAAGGTGGTCAAATAGAAATCGAAAGGTAGTGTAATGGTTAATTACAGATGGCCAGTGTATATTAACATCTTACAGTACTTATTGAATTTTATTTGTTAACTAGCGTGATGACATTGGATTTCTTGTCTTATAGAACGGAATGGTGAGGAGAGGGAACGGAAGGCGTGGTGGCCGTACCGGTGGTCGTACCGGCGGTCGAAATGGTGGGCGTGGCAGGATTCCTGCGCGCCAAGAGCACAGCGAAGAAGGAAGTGTTCACACTGAACCGACGGTTAGTGTGCATGGAACTGAACAGACACAGGTTGCAGAACAACCTTTCACTTTTGAACCAGAAGTGAGAGCAGCCATAGCTCGAGAGTTCTCCGAGTTGATGAAGAATTCTCTGCCAGGTCTGTTGGCAGAAGCATTGAAGCAGGTCAATGGGGAAGGTGGGTCTAACCCGACGGTTGATACCCCGAACACTGAGGCAATCAACGCACCGCCTGCTCGCGGATGCGACTATAAGTCCTTCAAGGCATGTGACCCGCCAGTTCTGACAGGAAAGAAAGACGCAGTAGCTACGTTTGACTGGATAATCCGTATGGAGGCTGCCATCCGTCTCAGCGAATGTCGAGCGGATCAAGTTGTGAAATTTGCTGCTAACTCCTTGAGGGAGGAAGCATCCCATTGGTGGGAAGGTGTACGTCAGGCAAAAGGGAGCGAGATTGTGGATGCAATGACGTGGGCTGACTTGAAAACTTTGGTGATCAAGAATTTCTGCCCAAGGAACGAGATTGAGAAGGTAGAGAGGGAATTTCTGGGTTTGAAGGCCGGGAACATGACGCACCGGCAATATACAACCCGATTCAATGAACTGGCACGTCTGGTGCCACACCTTGTCACTACTGAAGAGAGAAAGATTGCCTGCTATATTCATGGGTTGCCGGACCAGGTCCGCACCTATGTTAAGGCAAACGCCCCTACTACCTATGATTCGGTAGTAGAACTGAGCGGCGTAGTATTTGATGATCTGGCACTGAATGTCGCCGCCATCGAGGAACCAAAGAAGAGACCGAGCTTCTCAAACAAGCGAACTGGTGGAAAGATGTTTGGGGCTCGCGATAAAAGGGCTCGGGTGGATGAGCCGACTATTTGTAAGAAGTGTGGAAAGGAGCATGTAGGTGAATGTAGACTGGGATCTAACCTGTGCTTTAAGTGTGGCAAGACCGGACACTACGCCCGTGAGTGCACACAACACTACAAGTGCTACAACTGTGGGGATTTCGGTCATCTGAGTAGGGACTACCCGAAGCCAAGGATGGGGGAAACCGGGAAGGGAAAGGGCCCGGAAAAGAAGGGAGAGGGATCTCGTGCAAAGACTCGTGCGTACGCGCTGACGCAAGACCAGGCCAGAATGGACCCCGACGTGGCGTCAGGTACGTTCGTCCTTGACAACACTCTTGTTTCTGTGTTATTTGATTCGGGTGCCAGTAAGTGTTTTATATCTGCGACTTTTTGTAAGAGAGTGAAGTACGCTGTAAGTATACTAGAAAGGGCCTTTAGCGTAGAAACCGCTGAGGGTAGAACTGCGAGAGTGACCGAGGTAGTTGACAACTCTACGATAAAAATAGAAGGTCATAGATTCCATGTCAGATTGTTTGTTATGGTTTTGGGAGGGTTTGATGTCGTGCTGGGTATGGATTGGCTAACTGCCAACGAAGCACAAATCATATGTAAACGAAAGATAATCCGACTCAAGGCTCCGGATGGTAGCAAAGTCGAGGTTTTTGGAGATCGTGACGTCCCGATGCCAAACGTCATCTCGATGATTAAGGCAACAGATTACTTGAGGCGCGGATGCGAGGCTTATCTGGTGTACGTGATTGACAAGTGTAAGGAAGTGAAGGAACTAGACGATGTACCCGTGGTACGCGAGTACCCGGAGGTGTTTCCAGAGGATTTGCCTGGGATACCACGCGATAGAGAAATTGAGTTCCGAATTGACTTAGTACCAGATGCCCAGCCCGTGGCTAAGGCTCCATATCGACTAGCACCAGTGGAAATGAAGGAACTTATGGTCCAACTAGACGAGTTACTTGAGAAAGGATTTATCCAACCGAGCATCTCGCCGTGGGGTGCTCCGGTGTTGTTTGTAAAGAAGAAAGATGGTTCGATGAGAATGTGTATCGATTACCGCGAGTTGAACAAACGTACCGTGAAGAACAAGTACCCGTTACCAAGGATCGACGACTTGTTCGATCAATTACAAGGCGCAAGTTGGTTCTCAAAGATCGACCTTCGATCCGGGTACCATCAGTTGAAAGTGAGGGAAGAAGACATACCGAAAACGGCATTTCGCACACGTTATGGACACTTTGAGTTCCGCGTAATGTCTTTTGGATTGACGAACGCCCCTGCAGCGTTCATGGATTTGATGAATAGAGTGTGTCGACCAATGCTGGATCGATCAGTAATCGTATTCATTGACGATATCCTCATCTACTCCAAGAATGAGGGTGATCACGCGTGTCACTTGAGGGAGGTATTGGAAGCTCTGAAGAAAGAAAAGTTGTATGCTAAGTTCTCCAAATGCGCGTTCTGGCTTAGGGAAGTCCAATTCCTAGGTCACGTCATTAACCCGAACGGCATTATGGTTGACCCAGCAAAGATAGTAACGGTAAGAGAATGGAATGTTCCTAAGACGCCAACTGAAATCCGTAGTTTCTTGGGATTGGCGGGCTACTATCGGAGATTCATCCAGGACTTCTCGAAAATAGCTTCGCCGTTGACGAAGTTGACTCGGAAGGAGGTAAAGTACGAATGGGGTTCGACCCAGGATGAGGCGTTTAAGGAATTGAAGAAGAGGCTTACCCAAGCTCCAGTCTTGGCCCTCCCCGAGGGCAATGAAGACCTAGTGGTGTACTCTGACGCTTCGGGTCAGGGATTGGGATGCGTGTTGATGCAACGCGGGAGAGTGATCGCGTATGCGTCACGGCAGTTGAAAGTTCATGAAACTAATTATCCGACTCATGATTTGGAACTTGCTGCTGTCGTATTTGCATTAAAAATCTGGAGGCACTACCTGTACGGGGTGAAGTTTACTATTTACTCTGACCACAAAAGTTTGAAGTACTTCTTCGAACAAAGAGAGCTTAATATGAGGCAGAGGCGATGGTTAGAACTCCTAAAAGATTATGACTGTGAAATCATATACCATCCTGGAAAGGCAAACATGGTGGCTGACGCTCTAAAGGATGTGCCTACTCCTATTAGAGTGAAGGCTTGCCAGTTGGTGGTAACTTCAGATGTGATGAGAGAAATTGAAAAGGCTCAAGATGAGGCACTTAAAGAGGAAAACATAAAGAAGGAAAGGATGGTTGGCCAACAGGACAAGTTGGAATATAACACCCTTGGTGTTAGGACACGTTTTGGGCGGATATGGATACCTATGGGTGGCGAGCTTAGGACCAAAATCTTGGATGAGGCTCATAAGTCTCGTTACTCTATCCATCCCGGTACCAATAAAATGTACCAAGATCTGAGGAGGGAATACTGGTGGCCTGGAATGAAATGTGACGTGACGAAGTATGTAAGCAAGTGCTTGACTTGCTCGCAAGTAAAGGCCGAGCACCAGAAACCGTATGGAAAGATTCAACCACTTGATATACCGGAATGGAAGTGGGAACACATTACCATGGACTTCATAACTAAGCTACCTCGCACAGCTAAAGGTCATGACACCATTTGGGTAATTGTGGACCGTTTAACGAAGAGTGCTCATTTCCTACCCATTCGTGAGACGTTCTCGTCGGAAAGGTTAGCGGAAGTGTTTATTAATGAAATAATAGCACGGCATGGGATGCCATTGACGATCGTATCTGACCGGGACACACGATTCACATCGAAGTTCTGGAAAAGATTTCACGAGGCGATGGGCACGAGGCTTAATATCAGCACAGCATTCCACCCGCAAACGGATGGTCAGTCCGAAAGGACCATTCAGACATTGGAGGATATGCTTCGTGCTTGTATTATCGACTTCGGTGGCAGTTGGGACAGCCATCTGCCGTTAGCTGAATTCTCCTACAACAATAGTCATCACACGACGATAGGCATGCCGCCTTACGAAATGTTGTATGGGAGAAGATGTAGGACCCCGGTTTGTTGGGGTGAGATTGGACAGAAGGAATTAGGAAGTCTCGAAGTCGTTAGAGAGACGTCGGAAAGGTTTGATCAGATCAAAGCGCGAATGAAGGCCGCACAAGATCGTCAGAAATCCTATGCGGATAAACGACGAAGGCCTATTGAGTTTAATATTGGTGACAGAGTAATGCTGAAAGTGTCACCATGGAAGGGAATCATACGATTCAGAAAGAGAGGAAAGTTAAGTCCGAGGTTTGTCGGACCATTCAAGATAATGGCACGGGTTGGGGAAGTTGCTTATCGGTTGGAGTTGCCTGATGAGTTAAGTGGGATTCATCCTACCTTCCATGTATCACACTTGCGAAAGTGTTTGGCGGATGAATCGGCTCACGTACCACTTACCGACATCGAGGTCGACAACAGCCTTAATTACATCGAAGAACCTGTGGCCATCCTTGATCGAAAGGAGAAACGTTTACGTAATAAAGTTATCCAATTGGTTAAAGTCCAATGGAAGCATCAAAAGGGATCGGAAGCCACTTGGGAAACGGAGAAGGAAATGAGGGAGTCGTACCCTCATCTATTTGACTTATGATAGGTTTCGGGGACGAAACCTATTGTAAGGGGGGTAGACTTGTAACATCCCGAAAATAAACGACAATTTTATTAACAGAATAAATGAACGAGGCATGACGGGTCGGGTCGGATGGGTCAGCGGGCTATAAATAGCCTATGCCACCCCATTTTCTCTCATTTGCAACCTTTAGAGAGAGAAAACCCGTAGAGAGAGAAAGTGTCGGAATCGCACAAGATCGCACCCGTTCGTGTCTCCTGCACTCGTGAAGAGAACCACCAAAGCGGAATCGTCATCCAGGTAACCATTCGAGCTAAATCTGAGTTTTAGTTCGTTTTTGGGTTTTTCGGGTTTTGGGTGAAAAGGCAAGGCTTGAACGGATGAAACTGATAAATAAACATAGATTTGAGATCCTTAATGGAAAACGAACGTTTTGGATGCAACAAATTCGGGATCTTGACACGATCAGACCCGAATGTGAAAGTTAGGGTTTTTCGCCAAGAACAGGTCGTGCGCACTTGCTAAGTGCGCACAGAGCAGGTCCTGCGCACTTGCTAAGTGCGCAGGAAGAGGAACCTGCGCACTTGTTAAGTGCGCAGGAAGGGAAGTCTGCGCACTTGCTAAGTGCGCAGGAAGCAGAGTCTGCGCACTTGCTAAGTGCGCAGACATCAGAACTGATTAAGTGAAGTCAGTATGTTAGAATGGTTAAGCCGTTAGAGTCGGGATTGGTCTGATGTGTTTAACTAATCAATTCAGATCGGAAGTGACGTTGTCGGACCTTCGTTTAGGACAACCCATATTAGCGTATCAGGTGAGTTCTAGAGCCCTCTTTTAAATGTTTTGTTAATGTTTTTGGGCTGGTGTGCATACTTACGAAATGATTAACGAAATGATGTTTAACGAAATGATGTTTAAAGAAATGATGTTTAACGAAATGATGTTTTAACGAAATGATGTTTAACGAAAGGAAAGGTTTTGAAATGTTGAAACGATGTTTACGAAAGGAAAGGTTTTGAAATGTTTTTGCCAAAAAGGGTTACGAATGCTTTATGAACGGTTTAATTGAGGAAATGTTTAATGAGAAGAGAAAGAGGTAAAGGTTTTAAAGAAGTCATTACAAATCTAATCTGTCGAATGAATGGAATTGACGAATGAAGTCTGGGAATGAGATTCCCAGCCTTGTGGTAGATTATGGACAGCGAGCCATAGTTGCCACAAGAACAACAGGGGCATGTCTTTGTGGCATGCCAATGGTTATGATGTTGTACAACTGGTAAAAGGGAGTAACGACGGTTACTCAGGGGTTAACGTGACCCCATGTAAGGTTAAATTATGATCCGACGATGTTATGGCTGAGAGTCATAACCGTCGATGGAAGTTGTCGGTTTATGGACATGAGAGCCATAAGGGCAACTGAATGGGTATTGTCGGTCCTCGCGCAGTTAGCCTTGGGGGCAATACCAAAAGGGAATTGACGGAATGTATGGTATTGTCGGTCTTCGTGCAGTTAAGCCTTAGGGGCAATACCATAAGGGAATTGACGGAATGTATGGTATTGTCGGTCTTCGTGCAGTTAATCCTTAGGGTCAATACCATACTAAATGACGGAACGAAGGGTAACACAGATTTAGATAATAATGTATGACTTAAATGAATGTTAAAAGTTTTAATGAATGATCCGTTTAACGGTGTTTATGATTATGATGTTGATGATGATATGGGTACGAAACCTTTTTTTTAAGATGTTAAATTATTACATGCTTTGTGAAAGGTTTTTACTAAATGAATGATACGTTTTTGGCAAATGTTGATGTTAAAGTTTTTATGAAATGCTAGAACTCACCAGCGTTGCTGACCTTTTTAGTATGCACATTCAGGTTAAGGCAGGTATGGACGATGGACGGTGATGCTTGGCAAGCGAGAAGAGTTACCCGGTCGATCATGAAGACTGGCATCCCGTTATGAGTTGTTTATGTTAAGTTTATGTAATTGACAATGTACGCTTCCGCATGTATGAACAAGTTTTTAGTTATGTTGAATGAATGATTCCGCTGCATTATTTGATACTCATGTTTAAGAACTGTTTGTGAATGAGTAAATCCAACGAGTGAGGCCTCCCGGGTTTGGGGCCTTACATGTTTCTATCCACAAGCTGTAGTGGACGGTGTATCTGAATATTTCCTTCACGTATGGTAGTCTGGTGAATTGATTATTATTAAGGGCATGTTGTATGACTAAGCATAGTCTTGCCTAAATCTTGGAGTGTCGGAAGGAATGGAGTTAGATTGACTTCTCGATACTATCGATTGGCGATATAGAGTGGATTCTCCTACATGGTGTACAACTCTGGTGGAGTTGATTATTATATGTCGCAGGGAGACCAATTCGGGAGTCAGGTGGATCGTTAGGAAGATTTAGAGGTGGCTTCAAGAAAGCCAAATATTATAGCCGAGCTAGAAACCTTTTGGGGAGGCAATACTTGTTACTGTCGTATGTATGGAAAGTAACTCGATTGGAGAATGATGGGACACACTATGCTATAGTGTTATAGTCCTAATAACATGTACTACCGTTGTAATAATTCAGGACACATTTGAAGTGAATGTCTCGAGCTAAAGCACAAGGGTGATAAAGGGGAGAAAATAGAAATTTCAAGGCCTTCGAGTCAGAAATTTCTAACTACCAAGGACGAGACTGAAGTCCTTTGGTTTTACTTGTCGGGTTGCGGGTGAAACAATCACATGGAATGGAGTCCTACGATGGTAACTTGTGTGGTTACTTAGTGACCATATCGTTGTCGTGTGTGGCCAAGAGGTGACGTGTCGATCTGTTCTTATCTAGAGACAGTGAAACACATGGCGCATGAATTGGTGTGTACATGGCTTATGCCATTGACACCAACTGGTGTAATGGAATACTTGATGTTTGTCGTGAATAAGTTCGTTAGGGTTTTATACCCAAGTGTCTCTTTTGGGGTGTAACCATTCATTGTAGAGTTGAAGAATGGAAGAATGCGTTGTGCATCAATTGTCGAGGTTAAACAAGTGACTTAGGTCCTAGATTCAACCATTGAATGTAGAGGAGAGTGATATCCCATAAATGGTTATGAAATCCATTGCGGATACTATGAGATTGCAGTGTGCCATTTTTGGCTTTGGTGGAAATCCATTTTTGGATAAGGTGATGAATTATGAAGGCATATCTGTAGATCTGTTGTCACACCCCCAAATTAATTTACTTAATAAATAAATACATGTTGCAACGATTGGTTCATTACATGATAGCGGAAGCTGTAATAGTGATTTCTAAGACTTGATTACATATACAATTACTAAAACTAAGTAATACAATGATCTAAGTTCTTCTAGATCAACGATAGACTTGAGACTTGATATTCTATGTCCTTCCAGCTACTAGGAACTGATCCAACATAGCTAGCCTATTCCAACGGCGCCATGGCTAAGGGTTACTTGAGAAACATACTTGAAAGTGTCAACACAAAGGTTGGTGAGTTCACAGAGTTAGTTATATCAGTGCTAATAGTTTTTCCCGAAAACATGTACATGACTTTACCGTCAAAAAACTAAGTAGTTTTCCCTGAAAAACTATACATGACTTAACCGTCATAAATAATAAGTAGTTTTCCCAGAAAACGTATACATGACTTAACCGTCATAAAATAAGTAGTTTTCACCCGAAAACATATCCATGATTTAACCATCATAAAATAAGTAGTTTTCACCGAAAAATTATCCATGACTTAACCGTCATAAAGTAAGTAGTTTTCACCCGAAAACGTATCTATGACTTAACCGTCATAAAATAAGTAGTTTTCACCCGAAAATGTATCTATGACTTAACCGTCATAAAATAAGTAGTTTCATCCGAAAACGTATCCATGACTTAACCGTCATAAAATAAGTAGTTTTACCCGAAAACGTATCCATGACTTAACCGTCATAAAATAAGTAGTTTTACCCGAAAACGTATCCATGACTTAACCGTCATAAAATAAGTATTTTTACCCGAAAACGTATCCGTTACTTAATCGTCATAAAATAAGTAGTTTTACCCGAAAACATTGCCCATGACATTACCGTCATAAATAAGTACAAATAATTCTAAACGCAAATGATAAACGAAATAAATGTTATTGATCCATTCGTAAGCTAGCTAGGCTTACAAATACCTATGTTCGTACATGAAACCGTAACCAAACCATGACAAATGAATGCCCCTCCCTCGCTAAACCACGAGAATAAGACAATATGCGGTCATTCGGCTGTGTGGACCCCCGATTAGCGCGAATAACCATGACCGGGGGCGTCACCCCCAATAGTACTATCCATAGAATCCCAGGCTAAGACCATAGTTAATGGTTACAAAAATTGTTAATCGTAGGACTTTAAGCGCTATATTGTTCCTCATGTACAACATAATGTTAGTGTCTTGTTTCCTTGTTATTATATAAAAATGTTTGCAATGTTTTCTCAAGTGTATAAAACAACAAAGTTTCCAAATGTATTAAACAATAATGTAATACATAATATGTAAGTATGTTTCTCCGTCGCAGTTTACAAAACATTAAAAAGCAAAAAGGGGCCTGAAACTCACCTTGTGTCCAATGAAATCCTAGCAAATATCAGTGTGCTAATAGTTCCTGACTATCCGTATCCTAATCATGCAAGGATACCTCATATGTTAAGACAACCCGTCTTAAACGCAAGTTGTTCACCCGACTTAACGAATCCCGTTAAGTACGTCTTTGTTTATTAAAACAATGTTTTCATGTGAAGACTCGTTGGAGATTATTATTCCAGTCTAGACGCTTATATATTTTCCGATAAAATATTACATTTCCATATTGGTGACTTGTTACGTGTATCAAAATACATATTATTTTCGCAATAACTTATAATATGTTCATATTTTTGTTCGCGTATAAACATATAATTATTTCTTACAAATAATTATAAAATCCCAAATATCGTTTAATTAAATTCTATGCATGTTAACCATTCTACGTGCATATAAACCACCTAAACACGCCCACATACAAATACTTGTTCCGAACGACATTTATTAATTTAGTTACGTTAATCATGCATACACCTTTATTTATTTTTATCAAATGCATGTATACATGTATCCCCACATCTCTACGTATATTCTCATATGTTTCACGATGTCATGCGAATATTTATTTTTAACCGAACCTAGCCGTAGGTTTCATGCACATATATACCTTATCCATTTTTGACCCTATGTGTGTATATCAAATGCTCACGTTTTGATAATAACCATTATTTCACAAACAATTCCATGACTACACCAACACCGTACACCAACACCGTACACCAACACACATATATATATATATATCACAAGTTTTATCCATAAACATATATATATATATATATATATATATATATATATATATATATATTTCCATATTTTTTCAAGTTAACAACTTATAGCCACACACATATGTATGTTATGACTTATATATATATATATATCCATGCCTACAATAACAATCTTTATGTTAACCAAATATCTTTATTCACATAATTTTTATATAAAATTTCGGCCCATATGTATATATATATATATATCCAAAATTTTCAACTTAACATCACCTTTATCATACATATACATACACCTCATGATCCCACACACATTCTCAAGTGTTATTTTCTATTAAGAGAAAACCGTGCTTTTAAATCTATTCTACACTTATTATTACGTAACAAGATCAAAACATCCATACACATATATATATTTTTGTAGATTTCGGCCATATACATATGCACACTTACAAGACTTGAACTTTTACCCTATTCAAGTTAAATCTTATAAAATCTCAAAACCTTTAGGGATGGTTTCGTTTTTAGGGTGAACACCGAGCTTAAAATAAGAAATATAGATGAAACTAAAGATTTTGAGTCAGTTTCATACCACTAGACAAAGCTAGGTGAAGAATCCCGAGTAGGAAGTGATGGAAGCTCGTGTTGCTCTCAAAACCGATTCCTACTTTGAAGACCTCCTTGAATCTTCAAGCTCCTATCTAATTTTCTCTAGACTTGTGTTCTTGATTTAGAAAATGCAAGTGTAAGTGTGTGTCAGTATGTGTATCGTATATATAAAGAAAAAAGGTGTGAGCTTGAGTGTTATTTACATCTTCATCATTACAAGATGAGACTTGACTAGATGGATTTGATGCTTAGCTAGATTATTGGTTAAAGTGGTATGGGTTCAAGATGGGATTTAATGGATTTGGTGAGTGGGTGGCCCCACTTGGGCCTTCTCGGCCGAAAGGGGTGGTTAGGGGGGGGGGGTTGGGACTTGTCACTTCATGTGTTGTCAACCAAGTCCTAGTTAGGTCGGTTCCGGTTAGTGTAAACCCGGTAGGTGATCCCGGGTTATATTACCCGGTGTAGAACTTTTTAGTGATTTAAACTTTATATCTACATACCTAGATATTTATATATATATATATATACATTTATATATATATATATATAATTATTAGATGGAGCGAGGGTTGAGTGTAGATCTCAACAAGTAATCATCATTATGACTTGATGTTGGAGTGGAGTACAAACAAATATATAATGATGGTGATGTAATCTTTAAGTTGCTTGCACTCTTGGTCATAATCATGATGATTATGACGCTTGAGTGTTGTGTAAGCAAATCAATCATGATGATGATGTGATTGATTTAGACGCGGTATATTACCCGAAATTAATACCCGTTTTAATATCTTTAATTATTAAGACGTCCTACATCTTGTGTGGTTTGACTAGTTTTAATAATCTGCTAGTGAATCCCGACATAGTTAATACTTTAACTATATTATACATGTATACACATAAAATAACTCAAGTTCATGCAACCAACATTTTTACGTCCATGTTTTAAGGTTTAGTCAACAATATATACGTTTTTATATTAAAACATGTCCCTAGACTTTTACTGGAATAAAATCTCATTAATCACCAGCGAACGTTCAATATTTATTTCTTAGTAATTCTTAAAAATTACTAAATATTATATGTGTTCCTTTGCTAGGCTCCTTGACAATACTTTGTCAAAATAAAATCTCAGGAAATATATAAAATATGAACGTGCAAATATGCCTATGGGTATTGGGCTAGAATACTGGGTGTCACATCTGTAGACCCATCAAAGTTAGAGATAAACGAGGAAAAGTGGTGTTTGAAGTCTTAGAACTTCACAAGTGGTGTTTGAAGTCCTAAAACTTCACCAACGTTATTTGAGAATGAAGTCTTTTGAACTTCAAGAGGGATTGTGATTAAGATCTTTGAATCTCAAATGATGACTTATGATTAAGTTGTTGGAACTGAGTGTTTGGGTCACGGATAAGGAGCTTCCTTTCAGAGTTGTGAAAGAGGATTTGGGTAAGGCAATTGTCGTGTCCATACTTGGAGAAACCGTGTGCTTGTTGGTTATTTTGGTGCCTCTCGCATTAGACTCGGTTATGTCGTTATGCTATGAGGCGGGATTATCTTTTATTCTCTTAGACAGTTGTAAACTTGATTGTAACAACTAAAGGAGATAACTCGAGGAGGGAACGAGTGACTATTTATTGGGTGGTAGAATTGAAGTCACGAGCTTCAAAGGAGTGTTGTATGAATGTGATGGGATCCTTGAATCCTAAAAGTATGAAAAACTTGAGACCTTAAATCTTAATGGATGGGTTGGTGTGGAGGTTATGAAACTTTCAATTATGAGGTGGGAGAAACTTGTAGTGGAGTTGACTACGAAGTTATATGAAAATGGTGGGAGCGTGTTATGATTTTGGGTAATGGCGGGTCTTTTGACTGGGGTGTATGCAATTCCTCTTCTTGGAGGAAACCTACTCTTATGATCGATCGAAGAATGTCGATTTAATGGAGGGTGTGATACGACATGGCGTGACCATATCTTTTGAGTTAGATTGAAATGTCGGTTTCACTTATCCAATTGAAGGAAGTCGGGTGATTATTGGCTATCATGGTCTCAAATTAGCTATACTTGGATTATCAAAATGCCATTGTTCGATTTACTAGATGGTGGACGGCGTCGAACACCGATTAATTTGGTGATTGTCGGGAGTTAGAATGAAAGGTGTGATTCAAGACTTAATGTAGAAGATCTCATAAGTGAGCGCGATTGCAAATCCGCTCAAGATGTGGCAGAAAACCCTAGTCGAACATAGGGAGGAGTATTGATATTTAAGAGGGAAACTTGGCGTTATAAAAGTTTTCCATTGAAAGAGGGGTGTTTCGGGTTTGAAAACGTGGGAGGCTAAGTCCCCGTTTCGTTGGACCGATCAAACTCGATACTAAATTGGTAAGTGGTTTACCGTTTGGATTTACCGGAGGAATCGAGTAAACTCCATGTTATATTTCGCGTGGCCCATCCATAGAAATGTTTGGCGGGAGAAGCTGTTGCTTCTCATGGAGTGTATAAGGCATGATTTTGAATCTTGTAGAAGAACCGGTGAATTTTTTAGATAGGTGAGGCGAACTAATTGTGCAATGAGGGATCTACCATGTATTATTCCTTGAAGGCACTATGAAAGGTGGAATTAACTTTGAGAAAGTGAAGAGGAGGAGTGTTGAATTGTTACCCTAAGTTGAGTATTCAGTGGCGAGTTTCGGGGACGAAACCCCAAGTTGGTGGGGATGATTTGTAACGAACCATTTTTTTTTGTTTAAATAAATGATGTGTGAAAAACATATTATAAGGGGGTAAATAAACCAAAATAAAGGTGGAGAGTTTACTTGCAATTGAGCAAATCTTAGTTTTAAATAAAAATGGGTCATATATGAAAGATGAGGGGGCAGATGTGTAAATTTCAAATCCATGGACTTATTTGGGTGTGGGTTACGCAGAACACACACATATGTGTGTGTTCTTGCGACATTCATCAAGAGGAGGAGAAAGAGGACTCAAAACTCGAAATCAAGGAATTGCATGCGAAATTAGTTGGATTCTAAGTGTTCATCTCTTTCTAATCATCAAAAAGGTAACAATCTAATCTTTGAATTACTAATTTTGTGTTCATATGGAGTTTTTAGTGAGTTTTGGTAAAAACCCTAAATTGGTCAAATTGATGGTATGATTTGGATTGAATCTTTTCTAAAAGCTTTAATCTAGTGTTAATGAAGTTGGAGAATCATGATTTACATGATTTAAATATTCAATTGAATGAATTCAAAACTAGGGTTCTTGAGGTCAAATTTGGGGTTTTTGATTTGGAGATGTTTGAATGTTGAATAGAGGTTGGGTAAGTGTCTATGGAGTTATTAGACACATAATTAACCATAAAGCCCTAATTTTTATGATAATTTGTAAATTTGAGGTTTTGGGTGAAAACCCAAATGTGTCAAAATGGATGAATGTTGTATAGGGAGGTTTAAAACTTGTTTAAGGTGTAATTATTCAAGTTTAGAACGGGTGTAATCCATAAGGTCTAGGGTGGGTGTTAGACCTAAATTGGTGAATTTGGAAGTTTGACTTTAATGGGTCAAACGGGTCAAAATGGGTTGAAAGGGTGAATTGGGTGTTGGAGGTTTGGTTAAGGTTGTGTTAACCAAATCTAGTTGGAGTGTTGATTTTTAGATCATGGGTGTGTCTTGAATCTCAATTTAGTGTATGGAATGAGATCATAGGATTACTAATTGCAATTGGATTACTAAGTGATCAAGGCGTTAAAGGAGCTAGCGTGAAGATCAAGTGGGATCCTTCATAGTAAAAGGTAAGTGCTTTGCACTTACTTAGTAATAGATATGGTGTTAGTAACATGTAAATAGATTTGTATAGTTTAACTCTATTTATATGTGGCGATTTGGTGTAAGTTGACTTAGTGTGGTAAAGAGTCAACTAATGTGTGAAATATGTCGATTTGGTGTAATTTGACTTAAGTGGTAATGAGTCAAACTAGTGTATGAAATATGTCGATTTGGTGTAATTTGACTTAAGTGGTAATGAGTCAAACTAGTGTATGAAATATGTCGATTTGGTGTAATTTGACTTAAGTGGTAATGAGTCAAACTAGTGTATGAAATATGTCGATTTGGTGTAATTTGACCTATGTGGTAAATAGTCAAACTAAATTGTGGAATGTGGTATATTAGTATAATTTGACTTAGTGTGGTATGAGTCAAACTAATATGTAAAATGTGGTGATTTGGTGTAATTTAACTAATATGTGGTTAGAGTCAAGGTAAAATGCAATTGGGTGAAATTGAAGTCATTGAACCTCATTTATGTCATTGTTGTTTGAAGTCAAAGAACCTCACCAGATAGTTAATTGATGTCGTGAACTTCACTAATATTGTTGTCGTTTGAAGTCTTTGAACTTCACTAATGTCGTTGTAGTTTGAAGTGTAAGAACCTCACTCGGTGGTTAATTGAGGTCGTGAACTTCACTAATGTCGTTGTCGTTTGAAGTCTTTGAACTTCACTAATGTCGTTGTTGTTTGAAGTCTAAGAACTTCACATGGTAGTTATTTGAGGTCATGAACATAACAAGTTGTATTGTGGTATTTGAAGTCTAGGAACCTCACACGGGTGTTATTGAGGTCATGAACTTCACATAGTCGTTTTATGGTGTTTGAGGTCTTTAGAACCTCACAAAGGAGGATGGTCGGGTTAGTGGGTGTTTAACTAACTAGCGTGTACATACATAGGTGGTAATGTATGTAAGGTGTTATATATGCTTATTGACGTTTTTTGGGTGTAAATTGATATTCGATTAGGGATTAGACATGTACAGGCGTTAATACATGCTATCGGAAAAGCCCAAACTTCTAGTAGGTATATCTCAGGCTATAAAATGAACTACGAAAGCCATAATAAATGAATTTGGAGTGCCTCGACGCGAGGAATTCAAAAAATGGGGTCTGCACTGGGTTGGGCGTAATTTACGGTCATTGGACATAAATTACGGTGGACCGGAGTAAATTACGCCCATATGGGGCTGTTTACGGTCCTATTTACGCCCAAAATGTCGTTTTTGGTCGATTATTGTCGTAAGGGCCTGGGGGCCTTATATGGGGGTTGTATATCATTACTAATGGTTGTTTTATGGTGTTTTCTTGTAGATAAAGCTGCGGTCGAAGTCTCGGGTCACGCTTTGTGCCGGTTTGGATTCTTATTCATTTTCGTGGATGTTGGCGGTTGGAGTTGGAACCTTTTTGGGATTCTTTAAACTTGTTTTGAGTCATCTATTAGATATTGAAACGTGTTGTTGTTTTAAGATGTCGGTCGAATGTTTTAAAACAAGTTATGCTGACATTTTGTTGTAATTTAACATGTGTTGTTTTGTCAAGAGTGTTAACTGGGACCTATTTTTCACGTGTGTTAAAAGTTAAAATAGGTTGAAAATTTTGGGTGTTACAATTTGTAAATAATGATGTTTGTCGGGTTGGCTACGGATATAACCCGAAAACATTGGCGAATAAACATTGATTATTGGGCTAGTTACGAATATAGCCCGAGGTCAATTGTATATAAAGATATTATAGGGTTATGTGTAGTGTGGACTCTGATGTCCTAAGCACATAAAGACCTTGAAAATATATACAAGGATAATGCCAAAGGACTATGTTTTCCTGGGCATACTATCACTTGTGGCTAAATACTTGTCAAAAGGACAAGAGATGTATTTTGATTTAAAAAAACAGTTGTAATCAAACATACGGGTGTTTAAGTCCCACTATTATTAAAGGTCTCTGTTTTTTTAAACGAGATATATGTATTTACAAAGACAACCCTTGAGGTTGGTTTTTTTAAGAAACGATCCAAGAAAATATTCCGCTGCTAAATACAAACTCTGAGATCAAAAGAACAGATACCAATCGAGTCACATACGCCCGGGGGGTCTGAGACGGGGTGTGACACGAGCCTGTGGGGCTTCTCTTTAACCGTTAACCTACTGACGTTAACAACCCAAAGTCAGGTGCGAGCATGATCCCGATGGTAGGCCAATTTCCCACACTTTCTTTTTACGATTCATGATGTTAGAGTTAATTTGGAATGACCATTGTTGTGTTGGTCATCGTGCCATGTGCGTTGTAAGTTGTCCTTTAAACACTCATGATCTGGTGTATACATCATATGATACTACTACACACAATAGTAATAATAGAATATTTAGGCGTTTAGTCCATTTGGTGTGACCGAGGGTTACTGGGAGAAGATATGTCCACCAAATGAAGAACATAAGACCCTTTAGTATTAAATACATCATTGGAATAACAAGGTGTTGTCGAGAAAGTATAGCTCGACCAAACTATAAAGTATGATGAGTCACTTCTTCATAATGATCTAACATCGTTACATCGCGAAACAAAGGTAACTCAACTACTATAGCAACAGGGAGAAGGTAATACTAATTTCTCTTGTATCTTTAAAATTTTAGCATGTGAAATACACGACGACACAAAACATATTCTTCTTAAAACTTAAAAAAAAACGGGTTAAACGAGTAAACCAATCAAGTAAACCCAAAAACAACCTTTTTAGTTACATTATTTTTATCAAAAAAAGGTTTGAAATCATATTTATAAACTTGTTAATATTAACTTGAGAAAACTTTATACAATAGTATTCAAGTTTCACAACTGTTCCAATTAAGTAACATAAACTTTTTTTGTTCCAGTTAGGTCACTCAAGTTTCGCCTAATGTTCTAATCATAGATGATTACCAGGTTTCTAGGTTACCTTGATGATGTGTCATGTCAATTCTTTTTTTTATTTTCAAATAAACAATCGAAAAAGAAGGTGAAAGAAGAAAGGAGGCAGATTTTTCCGTTTTCAAGAATCAAGATCGGATCCTTTGCCAAATATGAAATTCACCAATTGTTCTTGTTTGAGAATACGAGAATCTAGAAAGTGGGCATATGTATGTTTATGTTGGATTAACCCAATTTTTAAATCCACACTTCTAATTTGCTGAACAAATGATATGAACAACTAAGTGTTGCATGGAAGAAGAAGAATCTGAATCTGCCCTCCGATTGAGTTCTTTATTTTCTGATGATTGTCTCTGATGTGCGAATCATGAGATTGTAATTACAATCTAGAATGCCGTTTAATTTCTTAGGGGTTTTGTAATTCAAGCTTATTGATTGTTTCGTAAATATTTGACTGGGAAAATGAGATCAATAGGTGGTGATGAACCCAAATCTGATGATTGGGGAGAGAATCATCAGAAAATAAAGAACTCACCGCCCAAATCTACTGATCGATTTATCATTCATATAATTTGGAGTAACAGGGATGATCGGAGGTTTCAGATTGTTTTATCATTCATATAATCTACTCATTGTTTATTTGAAAAAAAAAAAGTAGCATTGACTTGACACGTCATCAAGGGTAATTATAAACGAATAGAACACTAGGTGAAACTTGAGTGACCTAAATGGAACAAAAAAAAGTTTAAGTGACTTAATTGAAACGTTTGTGAAACTTGGTTACTATTATATGAAGTTTTCCCATATATTCCCTATTAACTAACTATAATTGGCCGTGAGATTGAATAGCAAACTTTCAACCTTTTTATTTTTTACACAAAACTTTTTTTTTAGATTCGCACAATTGAATAGGAAACTTTCATCCTTTTTGCTTTTTACATAAATTTTTTTTTATAGATTTGCACAACTTTAATTTTTGACTCAAAGTTTTGATTTTTTTAGAGATTTGTCAAAAAATTTCAATAGAGTAAAGTTTTTTTATAAAATTGCAAAAAAAGTTTGCTGAGTATTTTTTTTAATAACTTTCGTTCGTTAACATTTTTTTAAATGAGATGCACAGGTTTGTTTTTGTTTTTTTTTGTCAGCGATCCGAGTATTTTTTTTGTATCGTATGCTATAGCGAGTCTATGTTTAGACGTAAGTGAGATTGAATATGAAACTTTCAACCTTTTTGTTTTTTACACAAAACTTCTTTTTTTTAGATTTGCACAATTGAATAGGAAACTTTCACCCTTTTTTTTTACATAAAAGCTTTTTTTATAGATTTGCACAACTTTAATTTTTGACTTTTTTTCTTTTGACACAAATTTGGTTTTTTATAGATTTGCCACAACTTTATATTTTGACTTAAAGTTTTGTTTTTTTAGAGGTTTGCCATAAAATTTCAATAGAATAAAGATTTTTTATAAAATTGAAAAAAAAGTTCGCTGAGTATTTTTTTTTGTAAAAACTTTCGTTCGTTAACATTTTTTTAAACGGGATGCACAAGTTTGTTTTTTTGTTTTTTGGTTAGTGATCCGAGTATTTTTTTTGTATCGTACGCTATAGCGAGTCTGTGTTTAGACGTAATTTTTATCCCCGTTGACAAGCCGAACCGATAACTTCCAAACTCTCGTGGCGCGGGGGTGAAAACTAGTTAATATTAGGTAAAAGATTAGGGAGGGGAGAGCGGTGAAATCGGATGCAACGAATTTGATAAACCGATCACGTCCGGATGCAAAGCCAAGGAACCACTAATCTCATCGTTTCGTATATAACCCTAATTTATTTCCAATTTCCCCATCAATCCTCTTCATCGATCTCCCTTTCAAATTCATACAAAAAGGACCGATAAATGGCGGATCAGCTCTCCGATGACCAGATCTCTGAGTTCAAGGAAGCCTTCAGCCTCTTTGATAAGGACGGCGACGGTATGATTATTGTTCTGATTCATCTCGTGATTGAACTTCTAAAGTCATTGAATTACTTAATGTTGTTTTCGGATGAATTTGTGTTTTATCTGAATCTAGAATTTCGTTACGAATTTGGAGATAGATGATTGTATAGGATTTTGACGTTTTTGTGATTTTGATTATTGATTTATTGTGTGAATATCGAAGAACGATATTTAGATGAATTAGGTTGAATTTAGTTCTATCCTGGAGGTACGTCTTCGTATGATGTGAATTGATCGAATTAATTGAACATACATATGAAATCAACTGTTAAGGCCTATGTTACAAGTTTATAAACTAATGAAGAGACTTGGATGCTTGTGTAGCCCTAATCCTCCCACATTAGTTTGATTTTGTTGTCAAATTCAGCTTTAGAATGTTCTTGAACCCCTATCAGACTTGGAAGTTAGAAAACTAGACCACTTAACCAAGCAACAGTAGCAAGTCAAAACCGCGTCTCTGATTTATTTGAGAAGAGGGATGGTTATAATGTGGTTTATAATCTTGAGTTGGATTCAGCCTCTGCTCTCATCTAGAAAAATCGGCGATGAACCGTGTTTCTTGTTTTGATGATATCTATGCTTCGTGCTTGGTTGCTCGACACACCTAGCTGCTTGGAATCTGAAGTGATAACTATCCAACAAGAATTAGTAATTCATGCGGTTTTTCATTTTATATACTTTTTGTATGTGTTTGCCTAGATGCATCCTTGGTCAGTTTGTGTATTCATATAGGAAAGAACCATGAATGTAGGGTTTGTCTATTGCAAAACCTTCATTTCTGAAATGTAATTGCACTCTCGAGGCTATTTTTTATTTTATCATTTCTTTCCTCAATTATTAAGATTTTTGATGATTCCTTGTATATGCCTCTAGTTTGGACACTGAATTGTTTGATGCATAACCAAGGTGTACGTACTTTGATCGTATCAGATAGGTTTTTTGGCTGTCTTAAAACAGGGCCCAATGCTATGAATTTAGAATTTACACTTCTGTTCTAAATAATTTCCTTGTTTGTTTATCAATTGAACTGCATTATAACCTTTAAATTGATATAGGTTAATTTAGATTTTAGTAGAAATATGATTAGACATCATGAAAAGCATTTAAATGGAGCACATTGTGTTGCAAACAAAAAACTTAAAAACCATTCATGTTAATTATTGAAATCACATAATTTATGTTGATATCTAAAATTATTGGTACTTTTTGTAAGTTAAACTTTGAGAATGATGTTTGTAATTTCTAGACACGTGCATACACAATTCATCTACATAAATGTAATTCTGCAAACCGGAATATCATAACAACCACGCATCACTCCATTAATCTTTATTGCAGCCCGTAGAGATACAAACGTTATTAAAATTGAAACCACGCCATGGACTAGAACCTTTTTTAACCCGTCATTGAGGAATAGCATTGCTTAATTGGATAATATATAATTTGTTATCTACTACTTCCTTTAAATGGCCCCTTCACTCATTTACAGGTTAGTTGAAATAAATATGGTGCTACCTCGAGGTGGCAATTTCAACTTATTTACTCATGAATCACTTGATTTGGGTGGTTGTGTTTAATATGAAACGGGTCAAAAAGAATACTTAGCTAAGGGGAATAGGTCAAGCATGTTGAAAGTTATCTTAGTTTTTAACGTATACACATCCTCCTGAATCGTTTTATTCAAAGATTGATATCATCATTGTATTAATATTGTTTTTGCAATCATAATTACTCATTAATTGTTTTACAAAGATATAAACAAACAAGACAACCCGTATCAACGTTTCTATTTTACCACCTCTAATGAAAACAGTTTTGATTTTTATGTGAAAATAAACGATATACAGGTTGCATCACGACAAAGGAGCTTGGAACTGTAATGAGATCCCTCGGGCAGAATCCGACCGAGGCTGAACTCCAGGACATGATTAACGAAGTTGATGCTGATGGCAACGGGACAATCGATTTCCCTGAGTTTCTAAACCTAATGGCCCGGAAGATGAAGGATACAGACTCTGAGGAAGAACTTAAGGAAGCATTCCGGGTTTTTGACAAGGATCAAAATGGTTTCATTTCTGCTGCCGAGCTGCGTCATGTGATGACAAATCTCGGGGAGAAACTTACCGATGAAGAAGTTGATGAGATGATCCGGGAGGCCGATGTCGACGGTGATGGCCAAATCAACTATGAGGAGTTTGTTAAGGTTATGATGGCCAAGTAATAATATGTTATTCCAAAGGGTTAACCATATCGGTTTGTGGGATCATATGTTTAATTATCTATCTTTTGACTCTTATATTTGATATGCTTCCTAGGAATAAAAAAAAAAGAAATACTTTTCTATTTTGTGTTAAGAAGGGTTTTTTTAAACATATATTAAAGTGACGAGGTATTGTTTCTGTTTTATGAAATCCACGTTATTAGATAATTTTCTACATAGCTTTCAAATGTGTAACGATAAAATGTGTAATGATCGTGCTATTAGTGCATTAAAGACTTGTACCAAAAGCATAAAAGCTTTCAAGTTTGCTTTTTATAGTATGTCATATATATGTAATAGCCTGTTAAATATATACATTTTTTTGAACATCATACTTTCATAAAAGGCGCAGTGGCTCGCAAGGAACAATACAGAGGAAAAAAAGATAGAAGCTGGCATACAAGAATGAACTAGCTATGATAGAACAAGGCCAGCACAATCCTAACCACAACACCAAAACTAGATTGCTACACTTAAATCTTAAAGGAGCACCGATCATTCCACTCCAGATTTGTCATACTAGCCCGGTTTTTTATCTAAAGATACCCAAGAATCTTGATTTCGTCTATGATGTTTGCAGCAGAGGCAGAGAGATTCTTAAATAACAAATTATTTCTTGCTTTCCATATAGCCCGGCAAGCAAGAATAGCAACGGATTGAACAGACCGAGTCTTGGTATCATTCAGGCCCCTGAAAAACTGATAATTAAGGAGGCCCTTTACCGAGAAAGCATAAATAGGGGGAAGTAGAGGTGCACAAAGGAACCGGATCCGAATCCGATCCGACGGATTATCCGAAACCGGATCCGGCTAGAACCGGACATTTTGGAACCGGTCCGGACATTTTCAGAACCGGCGGATCCAGAACCGGATAGGGGCTTTTTTACGAACCGGATAAAAATTGGACCAAAATCGGACATTTTGGAACCGGTTCTAGCCGTTGGGGCAAAAAAAAACGGCTATATAGCCGTTATATGGCCTTTTTTGTATTTTTTGGTGTTTGAAGCTTGAAACTAAGTATAAATAGGTATTGGGGGGTATGGGTTAGTTCACAACAACATTCTAGCTCTCAAAACTCAAAAACGCTTTCAAAACGCAAAAAAACGCCCACTTATACGCAAAAAAACGCTCTCATTGCTTCCGCTTCCGCAAGCACTCAAAATTCGGTTGGTGGTTCTACTAGCGATGCCACGGTGGTGAGAGTACTTCCTTGCTCCTGAAACCAAGAGATATGGGCTTATTTCGATTTATGCGAAATGTCGAACGATTCGTAAAAGGCTTGTTGCAAACGTTGTGGTAAAATTTTGGGTGCTGCGGGAAATAACACTTTGAGGAAACATATTGGTAGTAACGCAAAACACACTCAAGGTGAAGATCAAACTCAAATTGGTGGGGATGGAGGAGTTTGGCAATACAATGTCGAGAAGGTTCGTGAGAGAATGACACATTTCGTCATTCAAGAAGGATTGTCTTTTGATCACTTTGATAACCTGCGCTTGACGATGATGATACAAGAGACGCTTCAACCGAGTTACACAAATGTAAGTCGTTCTACTTTGAGAAGATATTGTTTAAAAATGTGGAAAAGAGCTAAAAAAGAATTAATTTTAGGTTTTGAAAATTTAAATACCAGCATTAACATAACCACGAACGTTTGGTCCGCTCCACATGGTTTACCCGAATCGTACCCGAGTCGTGCCAAATTATGAAGCGTACGATTGCGTTTGATTATTTTGGATATCCACATACCGGTGAAAACTTATTTTATAGTTTAGACTCGGTAATTCAAACTTATAAAATTCAACCAAAAATATTTTCAATATCTTTTGACAACGCTTCAAATAACACAAACGCGGTGGAAAAATTAAAAATAAAATATGAACCGCCTTGTAACGGTGTTTTCTTTCATAGTAGATGTGTTGCACACATCATTAACTTGGTTGTGCAAGACGGTCTAAACGTCCAAGAAATAAGAGACGTGAAAGAAAATTTTAAAGTGATGTTACGGGAAGTTTTTAGCACAAGCAAAAAAAGATATATAAACTATGGAAACTTGTGTCAACAAACAGATCGACATGGAAAATGTTTGAATCGGCCTTAAAGCAAAGAGTTACTTTAAAACATTTTCATGATAAACTTGTCCAAAAGAAACGTTGTTCACAAAAATTTGATAATATAAGTTGGGATACGATCGAGAAACTAACTAATTTGCTTGAGGTTTTTAAAAATGCAACTACATGTTTATTGTGAGTTTATTATCCCACGTCTTCGCTAATACTTCAACAATTATATTTAATATGTAATAAATTAAAAGAGTTTGAATATCACGGCACTATTTTTGAAAAAATGGTAATACATATGAAAGCTAAATTTAAAAAATATTTTTCGGAAATGCCGGCCGTTGTTATATGTTCGGCCGCCTTAAACCCAACGATTAATGTAACTGGTGTAGAAACATTAATTGGATTAATATCGGACGATTTAAATATGTTCGAGGAAGACCCAAATTTTGAATCAAAGGCAATAAGGGATTTTAATTCGGCTTTTAATAATATGTTTGATTATTATTTACGCAAATATGGTGGAAGTAGTGATCCATCAAACATAAGTGAATCAATGGCTTCGGGTTCAAGTTCTAGTAGTTCAAGGAACCCGATGCTAAATTTATTTAACACTTTAAGAAACGAAAATACTAAACGAGCTCATGGAAGCACACCAAGTAGCGAGCTTGGGAGATATCAAGCAACCGACTTTATTTCAACTCTAAGATCCGAAGAGTTTGAAAACTTTGATATCTTGAGTTGGTGGCAAGGAAGGGAATCCCAATATCCCGTTCTAGCCGCAATGGCCCGTGACCTACTAACCGTCCAAGCTTCCACGATAGCTTCGGAATCTGCTTTTTCTCTTATTGGCAGGGTTTTATCTATTCGAAGAACGATGCTTACATTGGAATCTATGGAGATGTGTATTTGCTTGAAGGTGGTGCATATTGTGGTTGTTTCGATACTTCTGTAAGCCTTGCACCTCTATTGAGGCTCGAAAAAAGCAGAAAGACTTGCTTGTTGGAAATTGCTGCTTGGTTTAACCAGAAAGACATGAGAGTTTTGGGCTTAAAGAAAAGATGCTTCTAAAGCTCTCTTTCTTCTCTTATTTATGATATTTCTAGTTGGAATAAAAGATTGCTCCTAAATGAAGTCTCTCTTACAGTCTACTCATTAGGCTATTTTAAAAAAGTATAGCTGACTCATCAGCTGAGTGGTTCGCCTCTTGTCCACCTGAGTTGGGTGATGCCGGAAGTCGTTTTGATATACGATTTTATCTCGTTTCTATTTTATTTATTATCCCTGATCCGGAAGTCACCTTTTCCTTTCCTTGGGCAGTACCTCCACCATTTGGATGCCGCCGAACGTGTACAACATGTTGCAAAACTAGAAGGCGAGCTTGACATTGAACAAGAAATACACGAATTCGATGTAGAACAAGGGGCGGCGAATCCACTTTCGGACGAATAACAAGCTTATGATGAAGCCGAACGTATCTCAAGCGAATAAGATTGAAAACCGATGTTACAAAGACTAAGACGAGTAGACGACGAATAACGAGTCATAATAAATAATATATATTTAGTGGTTCAATTACTTTTTTATAATTTTTTTGTACGAACTATTGTTAAATCACTTTAAAAAATAAATAAAACATGTATTTTATAGTGTATCTTTGTTAATTTTTTTAAAGAAGTTATTTTAAAAAAAATAATAATCCGGTGAAACCGGTTTTTTTTGTCCGGTCCGGTCCCAATAGGTTCCAACTCTCCACTCCCATAACCGGATCCGATCCGAAACCGGTTCCAATGTGTCCGGTTGTTGACCACGTTTGACGGATCCTGTCCGGATCCGAAAAAAATCCGGTTTGTGCACCTCTAGGGGGAAGGTTGCACCATGATGAAACGTATTGCCAAACGATAGTAGCAACGTCGCAGGCGGTGAAAATATGGTCAACCGTCTCATCGGCCTCCCCGCACAACACACAGGCCGTAGAATCCGTCAGAATATTTCTTCGTTGAATCACCATCTTGGTAGGGTTGCCCTAGAGACTCCATGTCACACCCCGCCAAGGCGGAACCGCGAGGCGTAACGTTCATA
This sequence comes from Smallanthus sonchifolius, assembly GCA_023525975.1. Taxonomy (NCBI): domain Eukaryota; kingdom Viridiplantae; phylum Streptophyta; class Magnoliopsida; order Asterales; family Asteraceae; genus Smallanthus; species Smallanthus sonchifolius. Next base: position 108,916,372 of record CM042021.1, read on the forward strand.
GTTTCCAAAGCATATGATTATTGCAAACGCATACATACAACTGGATACATAAAGTAAGTTTAAGGTTTTACATCCCAAAATATTAGTTTGAAATACAAAAGAAGTGAGATTTTGCAAATGTGACCAAGCATTATGGGTTATACAAGAAAAATATTCAAAAGTAGTAACCACCATGTATGCATGAATCGTACGTAGTATTACCCTTGATGCTGCGTTTAGTTTCCTGAAAAACATACTTAAAGTGTGTCAACACAAGGTTGGTGAGTTCACAGATTTGAATCGAGCACGATTTGTAATCCAATTGTACGAAAACAATTTCAAGTGTATATGATAAACAAAACAAGTAATGTTTGACCCATTTGTAAACTAGCAAGGAATACAAAATAATATGTTCGTACATGAGGTATAACCAAACCCAAACAATTGTTCTTGCCCCCTGCTCGTACCAAACGAGCCCTTGTGTAGACACTGTGCGGCCATTCGATCATGGGGATCGTCGGTTAGCGCGGCTAACCATGACCGGGGCGTGTCATTCCCAATAGTACTATTCATAGGGCCTCAGGCTAACCTATAGCTAATGGTCATAAATTACGTTAATGTAGGGGACTTTACGAGCGCTACGTGTGCCAACTCATGTAAACTTAAAGGTCGGATCTTGTTTTCTTGTTATCATATAAAATAGTTGTAAGTATGTTCTTCCCCCAAAGTATATAAAACAGTAAAAAGGGGCCGTGAAACTCACCTTGTGAGTTATTAGTGCGAGATTGCTAGCAAAATTCGAAAGTATGTAGGACCATCCTAACCGTGACCTAAATAGCGACGGTTATCATATAACCTTGTGATTTAATATTAATGTACAAGCCGGTCATGTATAAAGTCCATCCAATATGTTAGACTTAAGTATGTACGTGTCATGTTTCAAAAATGTGACCCGACGAACCGTTGGTGATTTGACTTTGAGTTTCATGATAGGTATACGTGTTTAACCATGAAATATATACATGTTTGATGTTACATGTAAAAATATGTGTCCACAAGTTATATTTATTTCGTGTTAGGGTTTTGATAGACATTTCTATTAAACCGTGTTATCAAGGTAACCTTAGTTTGTTGGAATTTCTAGAATTTTAGATCGTTCGTGCGTTGTCCTTTTAATTAATCATACGAACTCTTTTAGTCACGAAATTTAATATCAAGACACCTACATGTATTAGGGTTACAAGGATGTATGAATCGCCAATTTATGACTTATTTAAGTATTTTTAAAAATTCATTTGGATAGGAGAGGTCAGCAATGTTCTTTTATGGAGTACTTTGGGAATTTCTTTTTAGTTGACTGACTTAAGCCCATTTTCATGACCCGAGACCCTATAAATTTGTTTTATACTTACAATACTGAATTTAGGAAGTGGAATCAACTTATTTGGACTTGTTATGACCTTTGAAAGTGACACGAAATTTCTGCCAAAAATGACAGCCTTGATACCTTTTCTCGTAAGACCATTTTAGGGTATCAAAGCTCAACAAAATTTTGTGAATCCACTTGGGTTGGATTATTGACTCTTTGTACGTGATTTTAGACCTAAGACTCGTCCAATTTGGTTAGTTTTTGGTTGAGATATGAGCCTCCAAAGTCGGGCTAATGAATCTGCCAGGTTACTGTTTTGATTTCATAACACTCAATGTCAAAAACTACTCCAATTTTGTACTTGTTTTGACTCTTGTTGTCACACCCCGACCGATGGCGGAATCATCGAGGCGGACAATGTAATGATTGTTCAAAAGCACATGATAACTAAAATATTGCATAGTTCATTAATTTAATTAAAGACATCAAGAATTCAAGTACACTACAAATTCAAATAACCTAGTCTATTTCAAAACATTGATTTAATTAACTAGGTCCATAAGTTCTTAAGTGGTAGAATCTTCAGCAAGCAATCACATATCCAAACCTGAAACATTATTTAAATCAAGTGTCAACTATAAAGTTGGTGAGTACATAGGTTTAGTGGAACCGATAAATAGTAGATAAAAACGTTTTGCAACTCATTGTTTATCTTGTTAAACATAGCATACATGGTTGTATCATTTATCTAAGCACAATTCAAACCTTGATTGACGCGCTTGAACATAGCACAACAGTTAGGTCCGGTATGTTTGAATATAGTTACCCACTATATCCGGTATGTTTGAATATAACACACGGCTATATCCGAGTATGCAGTAATAAACACCCTACATGGGTGGGCTGGTCGGGCACAATAGATCTATTAATATTACTGTTGGTTTTCTTGTGTTTAAAGTAAATGATTGTACACCCAAGATAATAAGCATATAATCCACATGAATAACACGTATAAACAATTTGATTGAGTAGCATGAAATAATGTTTCACCCCAAAGTATGTAAAAATGTAAAATAGGGGCTATGTAACTCACCTGGCTAGCGGATGTTTTAATCCACGAGTGTAGGTGATAAGGACGTTGAAATCTAAGCACGTTGAAACCCTATGTGGATAAATAAGTATTATTGTATGTTTGTATGTGTGTATTCGTATTTAAATGTGTATAGGTTTATAAATAAAAACATTTCTTAAGATTTATTTGTATAAAATATTGTAGTAAAATGATAACGATTTTTGTAAAACTTAACTTATAAAAATATATTTTTAATCTTGTTAAAATATTATATTTTTAAATAAGTAGTTATTATGTTTAATGTATTTATAAAAATTTCTTTTTATTTATTTATATCATTATTATTATACATATATATATATATATTTTTTTTTTGTGAGTTAAAACTATTTTAACAAGTTTATAAAAATATAGGGTTTATTATTTTATAAAAATTGGGCGGGTTAAATATGTATAAAAAGTTATTTAATGGTTTCAAAAATAAACAAACAAGTCAAACAATTCGTAATAGTTTTTATTGTGTAGAGATAATGTTAAAATATGATAAAATAAATAAATAAAATAAATTATATCACAAAAAAGAAAAATTGGGTTGGGCCGGAGGCCACAAGAATCGAACCCGCGACCTAGACATAACACACACACACACGCATAACTAGACGGGCTATCGCCCATCGCTGGTTATGTGTGTGATGTTTAATACATAACCACATATGCGAATTGGTCGCTGGTTCTCGGCAACCGGTAAACCAGTGTCCGAGGATATTGGTTTGCCCGGTAACTCAAGGCCTGAGGTTGCGATTTCGATTGGGATAGTTTGCCAGAGGATAACAGAAGGCAAATGAACGAATTTGAGGTACCTACTTGGTCGCGAAGGTGCTGGACGACAGGTTCGATAATACGAAAATACCAAGAGTGGGGAAACTAGGCTTCGAGATGAATTGGGCTCTGAGATTCTGGTCACAGCTTCTCACAGAGGCGACGAACACAATGCCGGCTTCAATTTTGAGTGAGAGTGGGTGGAGGAGGGATGGCGAGCTCGAGCAGGTCCGGTAATGGCTATTTATAGCCGAGCTCGATCCCGATAATGAGACATGCAATTGAGTGTGTCTGGACATTCGTCTGGGCAAGACGAAGCTATCGAGCCGTCTTGCAAGCGTGGAGGTCTACTGACGAGGCCGAATTCGCGGTGTGGACTTTCGGCCACAAACACGATCAGACGTTCTGTATGATGGGGAGACAAATTGGTCGGGGGCTTTTGTTCGCGTGGGGATGACGAGGTTAGGGAGACCAATTTCGGCTGTCGAGGTGCAGGGGACAGGCGTGTCGAGTGGGTCGCCGGAAATTAGCTTGGACCGCCGGGCCATGGGGGAGATGACCGGAAACGCGAATTGGAAGTTGGCAGAAATGGTCCCTGAAGTTTGTTTTTGTATTATAATAGTCCCCGCGATTTATGCCCGTTAGTCCCCGTGGTTTAGTTTGTCCAGAAACAGCCCCTTAACAGATTTTTGTCTTAAAACCTTTTAGTTTTATAATTTTCAAAACAGCCCCTTAACTTTTATAAAAATAGCTAATTAAATTTCTTTTTAATTTAAATTATATTTTATAAATTTATATTATTATTATATATGTATGTTTTTTTTATAAAATTTAATTATTATTTAGATAGATTATCATATTTATATAATGAACCTTTTAAATTTAGATTTTTATATAGAATTTTATATAAGTTTAAAACTTATAAATTTTTTAATTATTTTAAATCCGTAAATTAAAAATTTATGCCTTGTACATTATATACATAAAAATTAAATAAAAATACTTGCATTTCATTTAAATAGAAAATGATTACATGACATATATTATATAAAAGCGTGAATAAAAACTCGAAATGTCACACTTGTTTACCAAATGGTTGATGTTTAAATTAGATATGACATGTTCTAAAGTCCTTTTGTCCAGATTTGACTATTCCAACCACTTGATCCATGAGTTTTAAGTCCAAGTTCCAACTTATGTCTAAAATTCCAATTTAGAGTTTTCTTGTTTATAGATCTTGATTTTTCCCAATGTTATGAGTTAGATCCATTTCTTTGAAGCTCATTTACATGTATTATTCTTAAGTTTACATATTTTTGTCTCTGATACTTTGCTCATAAGTTTAAAATGTTCATACACTTGTTTTTATGACACAAAATATAACATCTTTACATATATGTCATAAAATTATCAACAAGCCATATTTTTGACCAACTTTGATACAAAAACATGTATGTACCTAGTTTTTAGTTCCTTTTTAAGATATTTAACATGTTCATAAGGTGTGACCATGTATTTTTAAAGAATCTCAAGTTCAAAAGTCTTAAATCATGGTTTTAGCTACTTTTTAACCATAATCTCTTGGATGATGACTTGTACATGACTTTTACTTGTATTTTCTTGAAAGAATGAAGAAGTAAGGAGTATGGAAGGGTTTTTCACCTTTAGCAAGCAAGGAGAAGGTAATAGAAGGTAGTTCCAAGCTTGAATCTTTGTAAAAACACATTGAAAGTACTTAGATCTCCTTGATTTCTTGGATGGAATCTTGAATCTTCAAGTTTGAGTGTGTGAGAGGTGAATGAAGGGTATGGGAGGTTTATAAAAGAAAAGATAGTTTGAATTTTGGGGTGTGGATGGGTCCCACAAGCCATTCAGCCGAGATTGAGGTCTTGGGGGGTGGGGTTGGGTGTGTTTAAGAATTTAATGGGTTAATGGTGTGGTTAAATAGGTCATTAGGCGCGTTAATCGCGGTTAGGGCTCGAAACGGTAATTTAATGCGGTTTTCGATTCTTTAATGATATTTTAAACTAAGATTAACTAGTTTGTGTCTATTTTAGTTAAAAACATTTCATTCATGTATTGTATAGGTTATATATAAGGTTTATTGCGTGTAGTTACGTTTAGGGTTGTCGGTACGCGATAAAATCTTTGATTTATGTCGTTACGGGGTGTTTTACGAAACGTGGACTTTAAATTATATATTTGAATGTATAAACATCTAATTCATGTATTATGGATCTTTGGACATTAATTTGGGCATTTAGGTTAGTCACCAATGTTCGTATTGGCCGGGTTAGACATATACGTGACCCGATAATTCCTAAAATTACCAAGGTATTAAATGAATCAATGCATGGCTATTGCTAGACTTTAGGACCTAATTCATGCAATTAAGTTAATCAAGAAACTTGAAAATATAAATGTGTTTAACTTATGTACGAATATTGACCTGGAAATGTCGGTTGTCACATTCTCCCCATGTTAGAAAAATTTCGTCCCGAATTTCAATTTTTGCCATCTTGAACTGGTGTATCCTTGAACAAGGAAGGGTACTTGATTTTCATTTGATCCTCTCGTTCCCATGTATACTCAAGACCACGCTTTGAGTTCCATCGTACTTTAACCAGTTTGATACGACTACGTCTCAGTCTTTGGACTTTCTAGTATATGATCTAAATCGGTTCCTCGATGAAATGAAGTTTATCATCAATATGAATTTCATCAGGCGGTATGATCAAGGTCTTGTCTAACAAGCACTTTTTGAGATTTGATACATGAAATGTATCGTGTACGTTGCTTAGCTCTTGTGGTAGTTTGATCTTGTAGGCTACAGGGCTAACCCTAGCTAGTATTTCAAACGGTCCAACGTATCTAGGGTTGAGCTTACCTGTAACAGCCCGAGTTTTAGAGCGCGAAAGAATTCACGAGAATTAAAAACTTAAATAAGAAAAGAAGGGAAGCGGGCTTGGGCCGGGGTGTATCGGTCGAAAGGGGCAAGGGTCGGGCCCTTATAAGCCTCAAAATCAGCCCAAAACCCTCACTCCCAACCTCATTTCCGGATTTCTAGAGAGAGAAAGTGATAGAGAGTCTAGAGAGAGAAAGTCCCGGTTTTCGAATCTGAGCTCATAGGACCGTAGGCATACGTATCTCGAATGATTAGCTGTGAAGAAGAAGCGTTTACAGGTAACCGATTCTCCTAGATAATAGTTTTTGTTCGTTTTTGGGTTTTTCGGGTTTTGGAGGAAAAGGTAACGTTTTTATGGATGAAACCTGATAATAAGCTTAGAACTAGCATCTAGAATGAAAACCGCACGTTTTGATCAAAGAAAATTCTAAGATTGGCATGATCGGGTTAGCATGCAGGAATTTCGGATTTTTGTCCAGGAAAAAGGTATTGCGTACTTATCAAGTACGCAAGGAGGACGTCCTGCGTACTTACCAAGTACGCAGGAGGAAGATCCTGCGTACTTACCAAGTACGCAGGAGGAAGATCCTGCGTACTTACCAAGTACGCAAGAAGAATGCTCTGTGTACTTGTCAAGTACGCATGAGCAAGGCCCTGAGCACTTACTAAGTGCGCAGGCAGCAGGCTGGTTAGTGAAGTCAGTATGTTCGCCTAGCCAGAAATGGTGAAACCATTTAGCGTTGAGTTAAGTCTGATACGTGTCAATTGTTATGATTGTTCAGATTGTGTTAGATCCAGTAGACCATTGCAGTTAAGATACCAGGTGAGTTCTAATCCCCTTTTTGCCTACTTTAGGGGTGGTGTGCATACTTAGTGTAAAGCGTTTATTATATTTTATATATTATAAACTGAATAGAAAAGCTATGTTTTAGTGAAAAGTTTAAAAGAGACAAAAGTACATTTCAGTAAAGCAAGATATATTATTTGGCAAACGTTTACTATATTTATTATACATAAACAAAGGCATAATATAAGTGCTAGTATGTTTTCAGTAAAGCAAGATATATTATTTGGCAAGCGTTTACTATATTTATTATACATAAACAAAGGCATAATATATGTGTTAGTATTTTCAAGTGAGCAAGATATATCATTTGGCAAGCGTTTACTATATTTATTATACATAAACAAAGGCATGCTATATGTGTTAAGATATATTTCAGTAAAAGCAAAGGTATTTATGGCAAGCGTTTACTATATTTTTATATACATAAACAAAGGTATAATACATGTTAAGTTATGAACAAGATTTATAGAAATTTTTATGAACAGTAAAGTGAACAGTTTTCCTTCGGGAATGTGTACCAGCTATAAAGGTCCTTGGGACATGTGTTACTTGTACAAGATGTCAGATGTGGGTTCTACCCATTAGTAAGAACCTTTGGGTTCGCTAACGGTTGTACAACTGGGATGAGTGACGGCCGTTGCTCGGGAGGTCCACGCAACCTCCCCGTAGTGTTAAGCGGTATTGTCGGTTCATGGTCGTTGATCATGGGGGCATTGACCAGGGTATTGTCGGTTCATGATCGTTGATCATGGGGCATTGACCAGGTACTCGTCGGTTCATGGTCGTTGACCATGGGGGCGGTACAGTAGTGACAAGGAATTGACGGATAAGCGGTATTGTCGGTTCATGGTCGTTGATCATGGGGGCATTGACCAGGTACTTGTCGGTTCATGGATGTAAGCCATGAGGGCAGTACAGTAAAGAGGAATTGACGGTTTATTATACGTTTTAAACTGTTTGAAAAGTAAAGTGTGTTAAGTTTAGCCTTATTGGCAGTATATATGTTTTAGTAAATCTTTTGTATAATTGATTTAAAGTAAACGTTAGAACTCACTCAGCGATGCTGATTTTTAGTATGCACATCAGTTAAGTGTAGGTGGCAGTAGATGGAAGTGGATGCTTGACTTGGCGAGAAGAGTTACCCGAAGATCAGCATCTGGCATCTTGTTTATGTTTCTTTTGATTATGTTGATTAAGACTAGTTTCAGTTGTATTTGACAAGTTATGTTTAGACATGTATGTTTCCGCTGCGTATGTTGAGATCTTAAATCGTTTCCGCTGTGTTTATGAATGTCTTAAGTTTAAAGTGTTATGTGTTGATGAGTAAATCCAATAAGTGAGGCCTCTCGGGTTTGGGGCCTTACATTACCACGGTTACCGAACCTTGCAACGCCTTTCCATGGTGAGACTTTTAACATCACTCGGTCTTCAATTTGAAATTCTAATGGTTTCCGTCTGTTATCAGCGTAGCTCTTTTGTCTGTCTCGGGCCGCTTTCAGGCGATCCTTAATTTTGAAGATCTTATTAGTGGTTTCATGGACAATCTCAGGACCCGTCAAATGTTTTTTACCGACCTCCGCACAACATAACGGCGAAAGAAATTTACGACCATATAAAGCTTCAAACGGAGCAGCCTTAATGCTGGTGTGGTAGCTGTTATTATAAGAAAATTGAGCCAATGGTAAATGGGTATCCCAATTTCCTCCAAAATCAATTAAACACGCACGGAGCATATCTTCTAATTTTTGGATAGTCCTTTCGCTTTGACCATCCGTTTGCGGATGATACGCTGTGCTCATGTCTAGGCGCGTGCCTAGGGCTTTTTGTAATGATCTCCAAATCCTTGACACGAAACGGCTATATCTATCAGAGATAATAGAAACTGGTACTCCGTGTCTTGCCACAATTTCTTTAATGTAGAGTCTTGTAAGTTTCTCGGTCTTGTCTGTTTCCTTAATTGGCAGAAAGTGAGCAGATTTCGTTAAACGGTCGAAAATTACCCATATGGTATCATAACCACTGGAAGTCTTGGGTAATTTCGTGATGAAATCCATGGAAATCTGTTCCCATTTCCATTGGGGAATCTTGGGTTGTTGTAATAGGCCAGACGGTTTCTGATATTCTGCCTTTACTTTTGAACACATTAAGCAATTACTGACATATGTGGCAGTATCTCCTTTCATATTGGGCCACCAATAGAATTCTTTGAGATCCTTATACATTTTGTCTGAACCTGGATGGATGGAGTACTTGGACTTATGGGCTTCGTCCATAACTAACTCGCGTAAGTTACCAGTACTCGGCACCCAAATTTTGTCCATGAAGTATAACGTATCATCCGACTTAGACTCCAGTTGTTTAATCATTCCTCGTAGGGCCTCATTTTGGATGTTCTCTTCCTTAAGTGCCTCTTGTTGTGCCATTCGGATTTGAGTAGTGAGACTCGTATGAATTGTTTATCCTAGGGCACGTACACGAAGGGTTTTAACTCGTTCTTTGCAACTTAAGGCGTCTGCTACAACATTGGCTTTTCCAGGATGGTACTTGATATCACAGTCATAGTCGTTCAGTAGTTCTACCCAACGACGTTGTCTCATGTTAAGCTCTTTTTGATCAAAAATATGTTGAAGGCTCTTGTGATCTAAGAAGATAGTACATTTTGTACCATATAGGTAGTGCCTCCAAATCTTGAGTGCAAACACGACGACGCCAAATTCCAAATCTTGAGTCGTATAGTTTTTCTCATGTACATTCAGTTGTCTGGATGCATAGGCTATAACCATATCTTTCTGCATCAGTACACAACCTAGAACTTGGTGTGGTCGCAATACACGACGAAATTCTCGGTTCCTTCGGGAAGTGATAGGATCGGTGCACTGCACACCTTCTGTTTTAGTAACAGAAAAGCCGATTCTTGTTTATCAGTCCAATCAAACTTTTTATCTTTCTGGGTTAACGTGGTCAAAGGCAGGGCTATTTTTGAAAATTTCTCGATGAATCGTCGGTAGTAGCCGGCTAACCCTAGAAATTGACGTACCTCGGTCGGAGTTCTTTCCCAGTTTTTGATTGCCTCAATTTAGACGGGTCTACATGAATGCCCTTCTTATTGATGACATGTCCAAGAAAATGTACTTCTCGGATCCAAAACTCACACTTAGAGAATTTGGCGTAAAGTTTCTCATTTTTAAGTAGTTCCAAAACTAACTTCAAATGATGTTCATGATCCGCCTTGGTTCGTGAATATATCAATATGTCATCGAAAAACACAATCACGAATTTATCGAAAAACACACCCTATTCATAAGATCCATAAAGACTGCTGGTGCATTTGTTAAACCAAATGGCATGACTAGGAACTCGTAATGGCCGTAACGAGTCCTGAATGCCGTCTTCGGTATATCTTCTTCTTGAATTCTCAATTGGTGATATCCCGAGCGTAAATCGATCTTAGAGTAGAAACTAGAACCTTGTAAATGATCGAATAAATCGTCTATTCTAGGAAGTGGATACCGGTTTTTAATTGTAAGTTTGTTTAACTCCCGATAATCAATACACATCCTAAAAGTTCCATCCTTTTTCTTTACGAACAGGACCGGAGCTCCCCAAGGTGAGAAACTCGGTCTTATGAAGCCCTTATCAAGCAACTCTTGCAGTTGATTGGATAATTCCTGCATCTCATAGGGTGCTAGCCGATACGGCGATCGTGCAACCGGTGCGGCTCCCGATACCAAATTGATACGAAATTCGAATTGCCTCGGTGGCGGCAACCCAGGTAAGTCTTCTGGGAAAACTTCAGGATAATCCTTAACGACTGGTATGTCCTCGAGTCAGTGTTCTTAGGATTTCTTCTCGATGACGTGAGCCAATAATGTGTAATAGCCTTTGCGTAGATACTTACGGGCCTTCATGCAGTTTATCATCTTCAATGTCATTCCACTCTTTTCACCCTGAATTGAAAGAACTTCCCCGTTCGGGAGTGGGATACGTACTAACTTTTCAAAACAAACAACTTCGGCGTGGTTCTTTGACAGCCAATCCATGCCGACAACGACATCAAAGCTTCACAAATCAATAGGTAAAAGATCTATACTAAATGTATGGTTTTCTAGACATAAGGTACAACCCTGAATAATCTCTCCGGTTTCAATTAATTTCCCGTTTGCTAATTCAATTGTATAACTTTGGTCTAGTTTGTTGGCCTTAATACCAAGTAAGGATTTAAAGTCATTTAACACAAAGCTCATATCAGCACTTGTATTGAAAAGTAAAGAGGCGTATTGATTATTTATCGGGAATGTACCAGTGACAATGTTGGGGTCATGGCGTGTGTCCCCAGCTCCCATCACGAACGCTCTTCCTCGGGCCTGATTGTTATTCTGATTCTTCAACTTGGGGCAATATTTCACGTAGTGTTTAGGATCTCCACATTCAAAGCATCCTGGTCTGGCCGTGTTGGGGGTGGTAGTGGTTCTGCATCTTTGAGTTGAATGCCCAAATTTCTTGCTTTTCTCACATTGAAGGCATCTCCCCATATGATGATACCCACACTTGTCACATTTTGTTTGCTTGCCAAAATACCCCTTTTGTTCTACAGTGTTGGCAGGAAAGGCTTTCACGGTTTCCTGTTTCTTATAGGGTTGCTTCTTGAATCTGTTATTGGGTTTACCAGTCCATTTTCTCTTATCTCCAGACTTTGTCTTGTCACACCCCAACCGACGGCGGAATACGTCGGGGCGGGACATGTAGACTGTTCAAAAGCTCAAGGTTTACTAAAGTTTAAATATTTAAACAACCAGATTCATATCATAAATAATCATGAATTCAACAATACAAGGAAAATAGAAATACATAAATAGTTTCATTAATTTAGATTCTAGGTCCTCGGTCCTAAGTGAAGCAGCTTGTACTTATTCTCAAACATTAGTACCTGAAACATGATGAAAACAAGGTCAACTAAAAAGTTGGTGAGCATACATAGGTTTTGACACACAACTAAGTTTAAAGTGTTTTATACAATTCATACGATACATGTGTATAAGGCATTTATGGAGAATCTATAGTTAAACTAAGTGTGTACAATCAAACCTTGTGACTGAGGCATAACACGCAGGTTACCCTAATGTAAAGTCGGTAACAAACACCTTAACCGGGTGGGTTTTTCAGACACAATAGATCTATCAATGTTAACCGTTGGCTTGTACGGAGTTAATGATTGTACTAATGTCATGTATATGTAGTCTTAACTCATAGCATTCAAGCATAAAACACATAACACATAATATCATATTGTTGAATTGTATTTAAGTCTATGCAAAAAGTTTCAAGAAGAAAATCATGTTTCACCCCAAAAGTACAAAATGAAAAGGGGGCTATGTAAACTCACTTGATTAAAAGTGTTGCTAGCACGAGAGTTTAGATACCAAAGTGATCCTTGAAATCTCACAACGTTAACCTAGTATGTAATGTGTATGAATATGAATTAATAATATGTCTAAGAAAGAGTCTTGGGTTTTAATGGGTGTGAGTATAGAGAATTGTACAATGAGTTCGTGTCGTATTACGTAAAATGATTGTGTTTTGTACTTTAAATAAATGATTTAGGGTCTAGATTTAAATAACTAATTACATAGTTGTCATTTATTTATTTAATAAAAAATGATAGTGTGAAATTATATTTGTTCCGAAAAGGAACTTAAATGACTAACTTTATTTTATTTATTTACTTATAAAAATGTGTAAATGAATATTGGTGCATAAGAATTAATTATAATTTAAACTCTTAGCAGGTGGTAAGAAAAACAAATTACATAAATAATAAATAATTTATTTCTTTATTTATCATTTTGATTAGGTATGTTATAATTTAATTAAAAAATAACATGTATTCTCCACGTATATATAAAAAAAATCTTATCTATATATACTTAGGTATTAAAACTTTGTATAACGTGTTTATAAATTTGTCATAAAATTTTATAAAAATTTTCCCCAAATAATTAACATAGTTTAAATTTGGTGTTTAAGAATTTATTTATAAAATTAGAGATTTTATACAAAAAATTGTAAAATTTGTTTTCATTCTGTTCAAATAAATGTAATGTTTATAAACCTAATTTTTTTTATGATTTTTAGAGTCTTAAAACGTGTTTTAAAAAAAATAAACAGACCTGGGGACTCGAACCAGGGTCTGTTTTGTATAGGTCAGGCGAACAACCGCTGGGCCGGGGCATGGTCCCCTGATCAGGATCCAACGTTTAATACTGATAACACGTTGTTAAAGTGGGTCGGGTTTGGGTTTAAGTAGGATTACAAAAAGGCTGCCGTGTACGGGTTTCGAACCCATGCCACTCGGTCCGATGGTGCAGTGACTTAGCCAGTCGGACCGAGTGGTTCGCTGGTGTTACAAGGAGTTCCAAAAAGTTAAATCATGAATCTGAAATATAAACCCAAATCCGATTAGTGTTCAAGAACAGGAATTTAAATTGTCCCTGATAAGATTTGATAGCCTGAATTGATAAGGGGCTATCGAAATACATGCAATGACGAAGCGAATGATCTAATTCTTACCTAGATTGATGCGGTGATGAAGGAGAACGGAAGGAACACATGGTCCGGCTGTTCTTGAGGGTCGACAGGAATTCAGCAGCAATATGCGGCTCGTCTACAGGCTGGGAGAGTTTGTGTGGACGTATACGAGAGTGGGTGAGGGATTTATCACTTAATTTCTAACGGATTAGTTGTTTTGATTTTAATTTGGCCTAAATGAACGGGGAGCCTGATTACGCGTAAATTCACTGATTTGAGAGTGAACCGGGTCCTGTTAACGGTCTAGGTACGTACGTGATTGACCTGCGAATGATTTATGGGATTGGGACGCGTTAATTTCATCTATTGAATTGTAATTGATACGGATTTGACTATCCTAAGTCAAATTCGTTCGAATTTGAATTGACCGCGTGAATGGTCGAATTGGTTTGATGATTGGGCCTGGTTTGGGTCGTTTGTTGTTTGTGTAATCACAGAAGTCCAAACTAACACGAATTTGGTTGATAGCCGACTTGGATCGATGCATTTTGGGTTGCTTTGACTTTTGAAAGTCAATTGGGTCGATTTTGGTCAAAGGTGGTGTTAAAAGTCCAAAATTAATAGTATGGGGGGGGGGGTTTCAAATGTTAAGATTGGGGTTCAAGACCACATTTATTTGAAATAGCTCCACTTTATATGTTTAAAAGTTGTTTTTATAAAATTCGCTTATTATTTGTTAAATTTTGAATGCTTAAAACGGAGTATATCTCATATTTATAAAACCTACGAATTGTATAGATGACCCGTTTAATAACATTAAATCCATGTAGTTATATATATATATATATTTTTAAATAAATACATATATTTTTATAAAGAGAATGTAAGAATGTGATTAAGGATGTATATATATACTATTAAAAGTTGTATAATTGACGTATTAATATATATATATATATGTAAATTAAAATGAATGTACATACATGTTATATATATGATAGGAGGACAATATTTAAAAGTAAGATTGGAAATTTGAATTGATACCCGTTAAAAATAATAATTGATGTGATACTTTGTATTGAACAAGAACATGATTGAAATGGAGTGTCATTATTGTACATAATAAAATGAATAAAGGAAAATTATGGTTTGAAAAATCATGGATGTTACAGTATCCCCATGTTGAGGGAATTTCGTCCCGAAATTTAACTAGGGTAATCTACCAAATCAGGAAAGAGGTGAGGGTTTTGGGTTCATGATGAGTTATGCTGGTTGGTTTAAGGAGTATAACTGATGACAAGACACAGGTTTTGATACTCGAGATCATATATGAACGACGATGTTAAATTTAGGTTTTAAAATGAATTGAAGGAGAAAACTGTCGAATAATATTTTGGATTCCAAGGATGAAATGCATTAAACGGAATGGAATTGATGGGAATTTGATGATCATGGTTTGTTTAAAATGTAGTTTCAGGAGTTGTCAGTGGATAAGATATTACACAAACATTAGTCTAGGTCAAAACTTCACGTGACCCGAACAACGCTACTTCTGATAATATGACAGAGCACATATATATAGGAAGTACCATCGGCGTATCCACCATGCCCTTGTCATATCACATTAGTTTCATTGTTATATATCACGGTAGGTTTTAGGTCACAACACACGACAAAATTCGCTATCTTTTCCAGGCGCTGATTTTCATAATTCCGTGTGCACCCGTAATTACTCAAATCATCGCATGGTCCGTATAGATCCTTCCGTTGTGTGCGGTCAAGAGGGGCACAATTTTTTTTACTCAGTTCATGTCTATTGTCTTCACATAAGAGTTGCTAATGAGTAACTATATCCTTAAATAGGCAAGTCAGTTAGCAACTAAAGGGTAATAAAGTAGTGTTACCTAGGGCCCCATAGTTTACTCGTGTTTGAACAAGAATACGTCAAACCCCGAGTTGTTTCAATGTGTTAGGATTTTCAAGTTTGGTGAACAAGGTGTATGACCATGTTTCATGTATATTGTGATCAATCAATTGCAACAATTGTAAGCAACTTAGTTTCATGTAAATACATAAGTCTCATGTATGATCTAGTGTTATGTAGCTTGTAATTAAATAGGTTTTATGTGTAACGTAAACAACTTAGCATCACGTATAAGCTCTCATGTGTAATGTAAGCAATATAGTGTCATGTGTATTGTAAACAATGTAATATCATGTATATTGCAAGAAATGAATTTCATGTATGATGTTACCAACTTAGTATCATGTATTTTGTAACCAAATAAGTCTCATGTTCAATGTGGTCAATCTAGTATTATGTACCAAACAAACGATTGTTATGTATCACGTGATCAATTTAGTATATGTATATTACAAGCAACTAAGTTTCATGTATTACGTGATCGTGTTGTGTATATTGTGAACGTGCATACATAAGTTATTGAATTTCGAGTGTGACGTATACTAACGAGTCTTGTATGTGATCAAGTGTTGCGGAGAAGCGTGTAGTTTGGCGTTCGTGTAAAATGTGGTAGTTAGGTTCTAGATCTTTAAGTCTCGTTGAGGTTTTTAGGGATGGTTGATGTCTAAGCGGTATGGGTCGTCTCATGAAGCGGCAAGTGAAAGATAACGAGAAGGTTCTGAAAACATTCGGGGAAATGTGTTTACAAATACTGATCTTTGTTTGAAAATAGGAATTTGTAAATTGTTCTTGGTTGTAGATATATAAAGTAATGAAACTATTGAGTTAAATAATCTAAATAAATAGACAATTCTTAAAAAGATATTTTAATTTAAATTTTCAATTATTAATAAGAAAATATTTTTAAGAGGAATTATTGGCTAAACTAGTAGTCGTATATTAATTTAGACAGGGTTTATAAATGATTACTTTAATGGGAATATCATAATTATTTATCAATTCGAAATAGCATTTTTATAAAATAGGTTGTATTAAGTTCCCTTTCACAGAGAAAATGTTTATGGGAGAATTTATATTTCTAATATTCTCTAAAAGTTTGATATTTGGTTTGAAAATAACGAGGTTGTTTAAATCTAATAGGATGATTTGTTTACGAGGGAGATTGTCGGTAGTGTACTAAATCGTATTGAATGAAGAAGGTGATACTTAGAAAATCTTGATGAAAATGTGATGGGTGTAATTCACACTCAACGTGTCAAATCAATGAATAGTAACTTTAGAGTTGGAATATATAAAATTGATTGAATGCTGAAATGTTTAAACATTACTCAAAACATAGGGGAATGGTTCTCAAATTGAAAATTTAAAGACAATAAATAGAAATTTCTGCTAACGCCTCTGATAGTTTCCCACTAGAAGGAATATAATCACCAAGACGAGCACCGCTATGGTCACTCGGGTAGCCGATCTGGTTTCAGCTCTAGCTGTTTCCATGCGATTCTCCAGTACTTCTTTTTCGAGAATGGAGATTAACTCCTTGTGGTACCCTAATTGGTTTGCTAGGCTATCCATTCTTTGTCCTTGCAAGTCGTGCCTTATTTCATGCTCCATCCTTTGCCTCTCGAACTCTGAGGTCCTCACATATTGGTGAACATCATCGATTGGAATTCCCATAGCACTAGCAGGTGCCATGGTACGCCTTGCCCAAGGGTTAGGATGGTACGGGTCGGGCATTAGATATGGGTCTCGAAATCTTAGGCCAGTGTTCCTTACGTTAAGCCTTTGCCTAGCAGCTGCGGGTGTTGGTGACCGATACACAGGTGACCCGGTGTCTTCTTCCCAATCAGATTCTACTCCGGGACGGTATACTGGGGAGGAAGGAGTGTAGGAGTCCATATCTAGTAGCGAAACAATGAAAAGGTTGTAAGCGATAATGAAATACTGAGTGTTAAATATAGGAGTTCTCATAGGTGTAGAGTTTGACTAGTCATAACACCGAGTCTTCCCAATAGTATTTTAGAAATACACTTGACCTATAAGCAATGTATCCCTGAGGTGAATTCCCAGGAAAGAGGGGTGGGTCACTAGGACAACCTTAAGTACCCTGACTTTCCTTGGCCAGAATTCCTCATGGGCCTACACACTCTTCCAGCCATCATGTACTAATAACACTATTGTTGGACTCATGGTTATGATGAGATTTGTTGTAAACTGGGCATTGCGGCCCGAAAATAAGGTTTATGCATTTCAGTGGGCTTCTTCTTCTTGAGGATAAATGGGCTTCTTAGTTTAATATTAATGGGTATTAGGCCCAATAGTTTAAGTTTTTTGTTCACAAGAGGTAATGGTACCATGTATGTGAGTTCAAAGGTGTATGAAGAATTTGGTGTGTATGTTAAACTTAGGATAGCACTTAATAAAACACATAGGTAGCATGTAGGTAATAATGAATGTAAGTACAAGAGTTATCAAGTAGTGTGACACATAAACTATTAAGTATTGTAGCATGTATTGAAATTACTTAGGATAACATGTAAAAATATTCACACAAGTATTAATCATGTAATCATATAATAGCATGGCATATTGTGGTTGTCCTAAGGTTATAGTCTAGGTCAAAAGTGTCTAATAACCTAATTCTCTATAACCAAGGCTCTCATACCAATCTGTCACACCCCAATCGACGGCGAAATACGTCGGGGCGGGACATGTAAACTGTTCAAAAGCTCAAGGTTTACTAAAGTTTAAATATTTAAACAACCTGATTCATATTATAAATAATCATGAATTAAACAATACAAGGAAAATAGAAATACATAAATAGTTTCATTAATTTAGATTCTAGGTCCTCGGTCCTAAGTGAAGCAGCTTGTACTTATTCTCAAGCATTAGTACCTGAAACATGATGAAAACAAGGTCAACTAAAAAGTTGGTGAGCATACATAGGTTTTGACACACAACCAAGTTTAAAGTGTTTTATACAATTCATACGATACATGTGTATAAGGCATTTATGGAGAATCTATAGTTAAACTAAGTGTGTACAATCAAACCTTGTGACTGAGGCATAACACGCAGGTTACCCTAATGTAAAGTCGGTAACAAACACCTTAACCGGGTGGGTTTTTCAGACACAATAGATCTATCAATGTTAACCGTTGGCTTGTACGGAGTTAATGATTGTACTAATGTCATGTATATGTAGTCTTAACTCATAGCATTCAAGCATAAAACACATAACACATAATATCATATTGTTGAATTGTATTTAAGTCTATGCAAAAAGTTTCAAGAAGTAAATCATGTTTCACCCCAAAAGTACAAAATGAAAAGGGGGCTATGTAAACTCACTTGATTAAAAGTGTTGCTAGCACAAGAGTCTAGATACCAAAGTGATCCTTGAAATCTCACAACGTTAACCTAGTATGTAATGTGTATGAATATGAATTAATAATATGTCTAAGAAAGAGTCTTGGGTTTTAATGGGTGTGAGTATAGAGAATTGTACAATGAGTTCGTGTCGTATTACGTAAAAGGATTGTGTTTTGTACTTTAAATAAATGATTTAGGGTCTAGATTTAAATAACTAATTACATAGTTGTCATTTATTT
The DNA here is from genome assembly GCA_023525975.1 of Smallanthus sonchifolius. Taxonomy (NCBI): domain Eukaryota; kingdom Viridiplantae; phylum Streptophyta; class Magnoliopsida; order Asterales; family Asteraceae; genus Smallanthus; species Smallanthus sonchifolius. Next base: position 108,935,423 of record CM042021.1, read on the forward strand.
ATTTAATAAAAAATGATAGTGTGAAATTATATTTGTTCTGAAAAGGAACTTAAATGACTAACTTTATTTTATTTATTTACTTATAAAAATGTGTAAATGAATATTGGTGTATAAGAATTAATTATAATTTAAACTCTTAGCAGGTGGTAAGAAAAACAAATTACATAAATAATAAATAATTTATTTCTTTATTTATCATTTTGATTAGGTATGTTATAATTTAATTAAAAAATAACATGTATTCTCCACGTATATATAAAAAAAATCTTATCTATATATACTTAGGTATTAAAACTTTGTATAACGTGTTTATAAATTTGTCATAAAATTTTATAAAAATTTTCCCCAAATAATTAACATAGTTTAAATTTGGTGTTTAAGAATTTATTTATAAAATTAGAGATTTTATACAAAAAATTGTAAAATTTGTTTTCATTCTGTTCAAATAAATGTAATGTTTATAAACCTAATTTTTTTTTGATTTTTAGAGTCTTAAAACGTGTTTTAAAAAAAATAAACAGACCTGGGGACTCGAACCCGGGTCTGTTTTGTATAGGTCAGGCGAACAACCGCTGGGCCGGGGCATGGTCCCCTGATCAGGATCCAATGTTTAATACTGATAACACGTTGTTAAAGTGGGTCGGGTTTGGGTTTAAGTAGGATTACAAAAAGGCTGCCGTGTACGGGTTTCGAACCCATGCCACTCGGTCCGATGGTGCAGTGACTTAGCCCGTCGGACCGAGTGGTTCGCTGGTGTTACAAGGAGTTCCAAAAAGTTAAATCATGAATCTGAAATATAAACCCAAATCCGATTAGCGTTCAAGAACAGGAATTTAAATTGTCCCTGATAAGATTTGATATCCTGAATTGATAAGGGGCTATCGAAATACATGCAATGACGAAGCGAATGATCTAATTCTTACCTGGATTGATGCGGGGATGAAGGAGAACGGCAGGAACACAGGTCCGGCTGTTCTTGAGGGTCGACAGGAATTCAGCAGCGATATGCGGCTCGTCTACAGGCTGGGAGAGTTTGTGTGGACATATACGAGAGTGGGTGAGGGATTTAATTCACTTAATTTCTCACGGATTAGTTGTTTTGATTTTAATTTGGCCGAAATGAACGGGGAGCCTGATTACGCTTAAATTCACTGATTTGAGAGTGAACCGGGTCCTGTTAACGGTCTAGGTACGTACGTGATTAACCTGCGAGTGATTTGTGGGATTGGGACGCGTTAATTTCATCTATTGAATTGTAATTGATACGGATTTGACTATCCTAAGTCAAACTCGTTCGAATTTGAATTGACCGCGTGAATGGTCGAATTGGTTTGATGATTGGGCCTGGTTTGGGTCGTTTGTTGTTTGTGTAATCACAGAAGTCCAAACTAACACGAATTTGGTTGATAGCCGACTTGGATCGATGCATCTTGGGTTGCTTTGACTTTTGAAAGTCAATTGGGTCGATTTTGGTCAAAGGTGGTGTTAAAAGTCCAAAATTAATAGTATGGAGGGGGGGGGGTTTCAAATGTTAAGATTGGGGTTCAAGACCACATTTATTTGAAATAGCTCCACTTTATATGTTTAAAAGTTGTTTTTATAAAATTCACTTATTATTTATTAAATTTTGAATGCTTAAAACAGAGTATATCTCATATTTATAAAACCTATGAATTGTATAGATGACCCGTTTAATAACAATAAATCCATGTAGTTATATATTTATATATATATTTATAAATAAATACATATATTAGAGAATGTAAGAATGTGATTAAGGATGTATATATATACTATTAAAAGTTGTATAATTGACGTATTAATATATATATATATATATATATATGTAAATTAAAATGAATGTACATACATGTTATATATATGATAGGAGGACAATATTTAAAAGTAAGATTGGAAATTTGAATTGATACCCGTTAAAAATAATAATTGATGTGATACTTTGTATTGAACAAGAACAGGATTGAAATGGAGTGTCATTATTGTACATAATAAAATGAATAAAGAAAAAGTATGGTCTGAAAAATCATGGATGTTACATGTCTCCTCGGTATCTTTCTTTCCGAACAATTCATTTCGCACAGCATCATCTCTTAGTTTAAAGGCTAGAACTATGGCACTCTTGGCATCCATCGGGTTTGACGAGGTCACCATGCTGCGGATTTGGGGTGCAAGACCCCACATATACCTTTCAACTCTTTTATACTCTGGTGTGACCATATGCGGCACCAAGATTGCCAGTTCATTGAATCGATCGGTATAGCCAGCCACATCATCTCCGATCATCTATAGATTCCACATCTCAGTCTCAATGTTCTGCAATTCATTTCGAGGACAATACTCCTCAATCATCATGGTTTTTAGTTCCTCCCAAGTTAGCTGGTAAGCGGTTTGCCTTCCAGCAGTTTTCATATGAGAATTCCACCAAGTTAACGCTTTGTCAGTAAGCGTGCAGGTAGCGTATTTCACCATGCATTCGGCCGTACATTCACACATGTCTAGTACTGACTCCATCTTTTCAATCATCTCATTAGGTCAACTGCACCTTCAGTACCATTGAAGCTGCGAGGGTTGCAGGATAGAAAGGCCTTATAGGTGCACTTCTTGCTCGAAGCATCTGTAGGGTCATAAGTCACTATTTTAATAAATTTTCTTAACTTAGATCGTGACTATGTGTTACAAAGGTGATTACTCATCCTATTACCTCCAGAACCTCCAGTTGTGCCACTACCGCTGCACCTCCTCCACCAGTACCACCGCCATTCCCTCCGTCGTTATTCTGATTGGCTTCATACTGTTCCATGGCAGCGGCTACACGTTGTGATATGAGTTGCTCCACGTCTGTGGAAATCGTCGTGTTGTAATCACCGGTGGTGTCACGGGGCGTCCTTCGCTTAGGTGCCATGGTATTCTTTTCTAATCATACAATTTAAAAAGAAACAACATTATATAATAATAATAATATAACATGACATAAGGATATAATAACATCAAACGCAAATAACCATCATCACAACATATACAATCCATACATAGTTAAAACATACATAGTACATTGTTCCAAAAGAAAAGGATACAAAATAGATGAGTTCATACAAACAATCAGTACTAAGTTTTACTACAAAATGTCCTATGGGCACAACCCGCCCATAATAGGTCTAGGGTACGAAATGAGAGTACATGCTGAAGAGTACGGCAAGTCCAGCCACGACAGTGCTCACCCTGGCTAGTATCTCAGCCGCCACGGTCCTCTCCTCTAGCGCAGCAACTCTGTTTTGAACTATAGAGGTCACAAGCCAGTCCATATCGACTCGAATCTCCATGTTATTTGCGGCTCCCTTCAGGTCTCTAGTAGTGTCCTCCAACGCTCCTAGGCGGTGTCTAAGATCCCACTGTAACAGTGTGGATGTGTCTCTTTGTGCCCTGATGTCATCCCAAATGTGGTCTAGGCGCTCTTCATGTGAGTTGGCCCGCGCGACCAGTGTCGGAACAGTGAGTTCCAGAGCTTCCCCGGTGAGGGGTAGAGGTGGTGAGGAGTTAGAGGACTCCCCTATCTCGTAAGTTGAGGGGATACCCTCCATCTCACGCCACCTGATCAGAGTGTGTGGCATCCAATCAAACGTCCATGCTAGTGTGTAGAGGCGTTGCCTCCTTCAGGGTGGCTCCTCGTTGGTGATGCGCTCTTCACCATTAGCGGTCCTCCTTCCCTCTTTTGATACAAAATGGGAGGCTCTCCCAGTGCAACATCATGTGGGGTGGAACTACGGATCTGTACCCGGCCTCGGGGTCGGGGGTGGTAGGTATAGGTCTCCTCCCTGACAGCAGCAGTGGGTGGAACAGGATCAACTGGAACAGTCTCAGATAGGGAACGTGACTCCTCAGTTTCCAAAGCTGGGTGGTACACCACAGACTCGTCCTCGGAGTCAGAAATCTCGATCTAGTCGTGGGAAGATGACATGTTGTGACTAGAATATTCGTATGATGTAAGGTGAGTTATGCAATGAAACGTTTTAACGAGTCATTTAAATTATAGACTAGGTTTATTTCAGAATCCTAGTTCGCTATAATCAATGGCTATGATACCAATCTGTCACACCCCGCCAAGGCTGAACCGCGAGGCGTAACGTTCATGGTTTCCAAAGCATATGATTATTGCAAACACATACATGCAACTGGATACATAAAGTAAATTGAAGGTTTTACAGCCCAAAATAATAGTTTGAAATACAAAAGAAGTGAGATTTTGCAAATGTGACCCGAGCATTATGGGTTATACAAGAAAAATCTTCAAAAGTAGTAACCACCAAGTATGCATGAATCGTACGTAGTATTACCCTTGATGATGCGTTTAGTTTCTTGAAAAACATACTTAAAGTGTGTCAACACAAGGTTGGTGAGTTCACAGGTTTGAATCGAGCACGATTTGTAATCCAATTGTACGAAAACAATTTCAAGTGTATATGATAAACAAAACAAGCAATGTTTGACCCATTTGTAAACCAGCAAGGAATACAAAATAATATGTTCGTACATGAGGTATAACCAAACCCAAACACTTGTTCTTGCGCCCTGCTAGTACCAAACGAGCCCTTGTGTAGACACTATATGGCCATTCGATCATGGGGATCGTCAGTTAGCACGACTAACCATGATCGGAGCGTGTCATTTTCAATAGTACTATTCATAGGGCCTCAGGCTAACCTATAGCTAATGGTCATAAATTACGTTAATATAGGGAACTTTACAAGCGCTACGTGTGCCAACTCATGTAAACATAAAGGTCGGGTCTTGTTTTCTTGTTATCATATAAAAATAGTTGTAAGTATGTTCTTCCCCCAAAGTATACAAAACAATAAAAAGGGGCCGTGAAACTCACCTTGTGAGTTATTAGTACGAGATTGCTAGCAAAAGTCCAAAGTATGTTGGACCGTCCTAACCGTGACCTAAATAGCGACGGTTATCATATGACCTTGTGATTTAATATTAATGTACAAGCCGGTCATGTATAAAGTCCATCCAATATGTTACACTCAAGTATGTACGTGTCATGTTTCAAAAATGTGACCCGACGAACCGTTGGTGATTGACTTTGAGTTTCATGATAGGTATACGTGTTTAACCATGAAATATATACATGTTTGAGGTTACATGTAAAAATATGTGTCCACAAGTTTTTATATATATCGCGTGTTAGGGTTTTGATAGGCATTTCTATTAAACCGTGTTATCAATGTAACCTTAATTTGTTGGAATTTACAGAATTTTAGATCGTTCGTGCGTTGTCCTTTTAATTAATCAAACGAACTCTTTTAGTCACGAAAGTTAATATGAAGACACCTACATGTATTAGGGTTACAGGGATGTATGAATCACCAATTTATGACTTGTTTAAGTATTTTTAAAAATTCATTTGGACGGGAGGGGTTAGCAATGTTCTTTTCTGGAGTACCTTGGGAATTTCTTTTTAGTTGACTGACTTAAGCCCATTTTCATGACCCGAGACCCTACAACTTTGTTTTATACTTACAATGCTGACTGTAGGAAGTGGAATCAACTTATTTGGACTTGTTATGACCAAGTTATGACCTTCGAAAGTGACACGAAATTTCTGCCAAAAATGACAGCCTTGATACCTTTTCTCGTAGGACCATTTTAGGGTATCAAAGCTCAACGAAATTTTGTGAAACCACTTGGGTTGGATTATTGACTATTTGTACTTGATTTTAGACCTAATATTCGTCCAATTTGGTTAGTTTTTAGTTGAGATATGAGCCTCCAAAGTCGGGCTAATGAATCTGCCAGGTTACTGTTTTGGTTTCATAACACTCAATGTCAAGAACTACTCCAATTTTGTACTTGTTTTGACTCTTGTTTACCAAATGGTTGATGTTTAAATTAGATATGACATGTTCTAAAGTCCTTTTGTCCAGATTTGACTATTCCAACCACTTGATCCATGAGTTTTAAGTCCAAGTTCCAATTTATGTCCAAAGTTCCAATTTATGTCCAAAATTCCAATTCAGAGTTTTCTTGTTTATAGATCTTGATTTTTCCCAATGTTATGAGTTAGATCCATTTCTTTGAAGCTCATTTACATGTATTATTCTTAAGTTTACATATTTTTGTCTCTGATACTTTGCTCATAAGTTTAAAATGTTCATACACTTGTTTTTATGACACAAAATATAACATCTTTACATATATGTCATAAAATTATCAACAAGCCATATTTTTGACCAACTTTGATACAAAAACATGTATGTACCTAGTTTTTAGTTCCTTTTTAAGATATTTAACATGTTCATAAGGTGTGACCATGTGTTTTTAAAGAATCTCAAGTTCAAAAGTCTTAAATCATGGTTTTAGCTACTTTTTAACCATAATCTCTTGGATGATGACTTGTACATGACTTTTACTTGTATTTTCTTGAAAGAATGAAGAAGTAAGGAGTATGGAAGGGTTTTTCACCTTTAGCAAGCAAGGAGAAGGTAGTTCCAAGCTTGAATCCTTGTAAAAACACCTTGAAAGTACTTAGATCTCCTTGATTTCTTGGATGGAGTCTTGAATCTTCAAGTTTGTGTGTGTGTAGTTTGGTCGTGAGATTGTATTTTTGAGTGTGTGATGGATGGAAGTGGATGGATGTGAAGACTTTCAAGTCTTGAGTGTGTAAGTGGTGAATGAAGGGTATGTGAGGTTTATAAAAGAAAAGATGGTTTGAATTTTAGGGTGTGGATGGGTCCCACAAGCCATTCAGCCGATATTGAGGTCTTAGGGGTGGGTTTGGGTGTATTTAAGAGTTTAAGAGGTTAATGGTGTGGTTAAATAGGTCATTAGGTGCGTTAATTGCAGTTAGGGCTCGAAACGGTAATTTAATGCGGTTTTTGATTCTTTAATGATATTTTAAACTAAGATTAACTAGTTTGTGTCTATTTTAGTTAAAAACATTTAATTAATGTATTGTATAGGTTATATATAAGGTTTATTACGTGTAGTTACGTTTAGGGTTGTCGGTACGTGATAAAATCTTCGATTTACGTCGTTACGGGGTGTTTTACGAAATGTGGACTTTAAATTATATATTTGAATGTATAAACATATACTTCATGTATTATGGATCTTTGGACATTAATTTAGACATTTAGGTTAGTCATCAACGTTCGTATTGGTCGGGTTAGACATATACGTGACCCGGTAATTCCTAAAATTACCAAGGTATAAAATGAATCAATGCATGGCTATTGCTAGACTTTAGGACATAATTCATGCAATTAAGTTAACCAGGAAACTTGAAAATGTAAACGCGTTTAACTTATGTATGGATATTGACCTGGAAATGTCGGTTATCACACTCCACCCTTTGATTTGCAAGCATGTGCCTCATCGATCTAACTGAGAATTGGCCATCCATAGAACCAGTCCAAACCCATCTATCCGGCCCATTACCGAACTTCATTTGGGATAGAACTGAGCCGCAACAGTTTAGTTCCTGGAATTCAATGGGAAGAAAGATATATCGTTTCCAAAACCAAGTAAAAGATATAGAATTACCTGACATTCGACACCGATCCCGAACAAGGCAAGATTTTTCCGACTTGATTCTGAACAAGGCCGGGAAGGAAGCCATCAAAGGAGCCGACCCAATCCAATAATCCACCCAAAACCTTAGTGTCTCACTGTTACCCAACATCCCCATAATCGAGTGAGATAATACAAGTTTTGCATTTTCGAGTGACTGGTTGAGGTTGGCAATTGATTTTCAAACACCGGATTTAGATTTATTGCTAGGGATGGATGCCCATGTAGCCGGGGTAACATGTAGAGCTTTAATCACATTTTTCCAGAGACGATTCTCCTCCACTTTATACCGCCACCACCATTTAATCAGCAGGCTGAAATTTAGATCCTCCAAGGAACCAAGACCGAGCCCCCCCCCCCCCCCCCCCCGCATCATTTGGGGTCATGACTTTATGCTAGTGTATCCAGTGTATTTTTCTTGTATCCTTTGAACCACCCCAGAAGAATTGCTTCCTGAGACGCTTAATTTTGTCAAGAACCATCTTCGGGGCTTTATATAATGAGAAGTAATAAACCGGGAGAGCATTAAAGGCTGACTTCAATAGGGTGGTTCTACCCCCGATAGATAGAGCTGAGGCTTTCCAGAGGGACAATCGCCTTTCAATTGTTTCAATGACATTATCCCATGATTTAATCAACTTCATATTATTCCCCACTTGTATCCCAAGGTATTTGAATGGGGTTTTGGCCATCTTGCAATTGATGCTAGCTGCCTTACTTTCCACCTCTCTATCCTCCACTCCTAGGCCGATTAAGGAGGTCTTATTGTGGTTCATTTTCAGCCCCGACACCAAGTAAAAAGCTATCATAATTCTGGCCAAGTTCCTAACATCGTCTACAAATATGAGATGAGATAGCATAGGACCCCCATTAGGCAATTGAATCCCGGAAAAGATATTGGTTTGACAAGCTCTCTTCATAGAACTCGAGAAGGCCTCTATGGCAATGATGAAAATAAAGGGAGAGAGCGGGTCTCCTTAACGAACTCCCATAAAGCATTGAAACTCAAAGGTTGGCGAGCCGTTGACTAAAACAGAGGACATGCCGGAATTTAGGATGGCTCGGATCCAAGTTCTCCACTTGTAAGGAAAGAGTATTTGGGCCAAAACCGAATCGACGAAGTCCCAGTTAAGGGAATCAAAAGCCTTTTCAAAATCTACTTTGAATAGGAGTGATTGTTTTTTACTCTTCTTGCACCAAGTAATTACTTCATTAATAATTAGTGGACCATCCAAAATATTGCGATTAGTGATAAAAGCCGATTGTTCCTCGGAGATTACCGAGGATATCACACCTTTAAGACGATTTGCCAAGGTCTTGGAAATAATCTTACTGATACATCCAATAAGGTTGATTGGACGATAATCCTCCAAGGAAGAGGGGTCCAAACATTTGGGAATGAGAGTGGTGAAAGACGAGGCACACCCAATGCTAATCTCACCGTAGGAGTAGAAGTGATCCATCATTCTTACCACATCATTTTCAAGAATAGCCCAAAATTGTCTGTGAAATTGAACCCATCGGGCCCGGGAGCTCTATCTCCATTACAATCCCAAACGGCATCTTTGATTTCTTTATTCGTGAACGGAGCAGTGAGGAAAGCAGCCATAGTAGGATCCAGCTTTCTAAGATGGTGGCATGAAAGTTGATACCCATCGATGCGTAATCCATGGATACGATTGTTTTTTAGACGACTATTAATGATGCCATGGAAGAAGGCATAATTTTCATCCAACGAACCGCGATTTCTACTGAAGATCCTGCCAATTTTGTTTGTCCAAGTCATGCAGAATTTTTTTGCATTTCAAGTTATCATTCTCAGCCAAGTCCTCAAAGAATTCCAATGGGCGACCAGCTTATTCCTGTCATCCTCGATTCTCCTTATTGACCCAATCTTTAATAGCTAGCTTAAGTTTTAACATTAAATATTTATCCGGGGGACCTGTGAAGTGGAACGATGAATTTACTTCCAAAACAACCCGTTCAAGGGAAGGGCGATTCAACCAAGAGTTTCTGCTCATTGATACTCCAAAAAGCAAACGAAAGCTTTTACAGGTCTTTAATAAATTGTCCTTTTTTTTTATTTTTCACTTTTACCTTAAAGCTTTTATGCTTCCGAACAAGTCGTCTAAGCTTTGGAATTTGCCCTCTCCACATGCTCTTTTTTATCAGTGTTTCGATTTTATTTTTCTTTTGCAGGTTGAATACCAGTGTATTCAACCGATTTCGATCAAATAACATCGGTACCGTCGTCGGTATTATCGGAACCGATAACGATATTCTTTTTTTTTTATCTTCGATTGATGTTAAACACGTTTCGATATACTTTTAGGTATGTAACTACTTTATTTTTTTAGGTTTTCTTTTTTCGTTTGCTATAGTGGGTGTTGGTTCCCTACGGTTATCATAACATTACTTATACCTTAAAAGGTATAGAGCAAAGTGTTAAGTTTTTATACCAATGGGTTGCTGGCTACTCACATGAGGAACCCCACATTACAACACACAACGATATTCTTTTTTTTTTATCTTCGATTGATGTTAAACACATTTCGATATACTTTTAGGTATGTAACTACTTTATTTTTTTAGGTTTTCTCTTTCATTTGCTATAGTGGGTGTCGGTTCCCTACGGTTATCATAACATTACTTATACTTTAAAAGGTATAAAGCAAAGTGCTAAGTTTTTTATACCAATGGGTTGTTGGCTACTCACGTGAGGACCCCACATTACAACACACATGACACATGACACATACACACATATATATAATTAAAAAAAAAGTTAAAATTATTATCTTAATAAGTTAAATCTTTATACTTATATTTGAGCTATAACTTTTAAAATTATGTTTTTTAAAGTTTCAAATGTAACGCTGCAACGTGTTTATTTTTATCTACGTCGTTTAGAACCGAACCAACGCTATGCGAACCCCGCCGCGCGGGTATGTTTTTACTAGTTTATTGACATTTATTAATGATTTCATAAATGTGTCGTTTAAGTTTTAGAACTTTAATATAGACTTTAAGTTGAAGGACCTAGGGTGGATTTAACAAAGATTTTGATTAAGGATGATAAACTATTAATTACTTGAAATTGCTGATAAGCACTAATTAACTATTTTAAATACGATTAGAAGAAAAGGTATGAGCGCTCATTCACATTAAAGAAAAAAAGAATGGAATTTTATTTCCCAAAGGTTCAATTTCTGATAATTTTAGGAAGTTAAATATGGTCTTAACAATTTCAGATAAATAAACCTAAAATATAAATACATAATTAAAAAAAATTATTTGGTTTATTCCGTTGAAAACCAAAAAACCAAACCGAATTCAAATACGGTTTTCAGTTCGGTTTTGAACTTCCTGAATTCGGTTTGTTTGAAACCAACCGAAAAACAAACCTATGAACACCTCTACTTTCTTTTGGTCTAAATTAGACTAGAAACATAAATATCAATCTTAACAATTAAACAAATACTTGATCGTCCATAATCGAGCAACAATATCAAAACGCTATAATATGAAGTAACAACGTTAAAATCTTATAATCAACCAAACACGCAAATATTGTACTAAGAGAAGAATTAATCAAAAAGAGAGAAACCCATGTCGTCATCACTCTCTTCTTTCTCTTCCTTTTTCTCCTCAGCTGCAGGCGCCTCCGCAGCAGCTGCACCTCCAGCTAGGGCTGATGCCGCAGTGGCTCCGCCTCCAAACGAGGCTCCACCGCTACCTCCACCAATAATCACCTGAACAAAAGAGGCTCAAAGTATTTATAAAAGCATGGCAATTTTGTAACTTAGATAATCAGTTTTGTTGCAGCTGGTATAAAACTGATTATCCAAAACTAATAAATAACAAGATAATCAAAAGAGTATCTTTTAATCCAAACATAAAAAATGATTATTGCAACAAACAACCAGTTTCCAAACAAGTCAATTAGTATTTGCATCCCACCATTGAATTTGTTGGATTTTTTAGATCAGAAAGAAGTTAAAGAGTAAGAAAAAACTGTTATTTTTCTTGCTTTTCCTTTTTTGTGATCTTTTTTATATTTTCATATAATATTTTGTTTTCTTTAGGTTATTTGGTTGTATGAGCATCCGTTTCAAACACCCACAAACGTTTCACGCTAGATCAGATTTCTAATCATCCTTTAAAAACACTAATTTCCTCCAATGCTAAACACCCTTTTGGCCTTTTTCAAACATCTCTTCATATATTTAAAAATTATTTATAAAAAACTAACTTTCTAATTCATATTATTAAAATAATAATGTATTTAAAAATTACATAAATGTAAAAATAAAAATTATATAAATTAAACATACATAAACATCATCACATGTTAAGTTTAGCTCTAACTTGTTGAAAGGGTAGAAACCCAAGATTTTGAAAGAGTGGAAGCCCGAAGTTTGGTACCAGCACTTGATTAGAGCGCTACATGCGAACACCGCATAATGCGAACACCGCATAATGCGAGCAACGGTGCAATATCCACGCATCATGTAATCGCTACGCATCAGGTGCAGCGATACGCCAACTCCAGCGCTACGGCGCAAAACGCATTATGCGCGCAACTTAAAACCAAGGGCGCACCTCCCCTCACCCGGCTCAATCCGGATTCTCGGGCGCGTCTAGAGATCTCCAACGTGGCCATCCGTTACACAGCTTTTCTGTTTTTTTTTTCTTTCTGATTTATGATCCTCTAGAGCACCTCTAACGCTAAGAACTGATTTAGGTCTTTCCTAGGTATAGTTTCTTTAGGGGAGTGTATAAGTCTTCCCTAGGGTTCCATGCTACTTTTTCTACTTTCTATGCTACTTTATCTATTAGTATAATAGTTCGTTTTTCTCGCAATTGTATGTAATTCTTATGTACTATTACTTTTTTTAGTACTTTATGTATTGCTGTGTGTTTCGATCTCTTGAAAGATGAAGGTTTATGAAGAGCCAAGGTCTTAGTGGAAGCAAAATCCTATGGTCTAGTTCAGTTTATTCCGACAAGTTTCAGGTACAAATCAATAAAACAAACTTGTTCGGTATAGTTTGAAATATCCTAAACCAAACGACCAAAAAAAATTAAAATGCCGACGGAGAAATCAAACTCATGAGACCATGACTAGCGTGTGCAGTTTCGCAGTTTCAAATCGAACCATAAACACTCCCTAACATCAATTTTTTCTCATTTGCTTTAACTTAGAAAGAGTTCAAACTAATAGTAGACCTTCCACATTACCAATTGAAACCCAATTTACAGGAACTTAATCATCATAAAAAGTCCTATTTCAAAATTTGACCTCAAAACTACATTTGGTCGCTAATGATTTCGTATTCAAAATCGACTCTCCGAGTGCTTAATTTTCACTTGAGGTAACAATTTTATATCAATATTGCAACCTAAAATTACATCTCCTAACATTAGAAAAGTGACCTAATGTCTCTATGTATCAACAGATAACATATCATCATCTACTACTAATTCCGGAGGTTAGTATAAATACAGTTACACCGGGGAATCCAAAATTGAATCAAAAGGCATAGCAAATCGTCGACGGTGATAGTAAATCCGGCAAAAACAGATATTCAAAATAACGTCGGCGTTAATTTCCGACACTTCAAACAGATCAACAACTCATATTCACGACGACTACGATTAATCAACAGCAACATTATAAGATCAAATTAGACTATAATAATCGGATCTAAACAACACAGTAAAAATATACCTGAAAAACAGCTGAATCCGGGAGCACATAACTGAACGAAGATTGAACGCCGCCAGAAGAGTCGCAGGAAAGAGCGGCGTTAACGAGCTTCCTCTGAAGAGTGTAGGTAGAGTCGGCGGAGCCTTCAAGGTCTCCGTTTAGCTGCTTAGCACTCCACGCGCCGCCGGATGATTTGCATACGAACGTGAAAACTCCCATTTTCCGGTGCTGGTTAAGTTGAAATCACCAACGGCGGTGTTATTGTTTTGTTATTTTTGCTTTATATAGGTGTGTGGTTATAAAGAACTAAAGAAGCGAAACCCTAACTTGTATGGAAAAGACAAGTTTGCCCCTGTGGTTTTTACAAACACTTTATGTATATCACATGACTACTTAAGGTGGCTTTGAATCTTTGTGACTAGTTCTTAATCAGGTTGAATGAGTCGTATTCATATGATTTTGATAACATGAAAAGATGATACTTGTGCATCAGCTCGCATATATGCTAAAAGATAAATTTTAATAAAGAGGGGTCGTTTGGTTCGCATAATGTTTTTGATGAAATTGAAATCTGTCAAGGGAATTGGAATTTAAAGGAATTGGAATTGATTTCTGTTATGTGTTTGATTAGCACAATGCAATGGAATATTTTGATAGGATCCTGTTTGGTTTGTAAAATTATCAAAAGAATTGGAATGTAAATTAATATCAAATGACATAATTACCCTTTATTATATTTTTGTATGTATTTATTTATTTTATAACTATATACTTAAAAGTAAGAATAAATACTTGTAAAAATTTGTTAAAAGTCTTTTTTAATAATATAAAAAAAATTCTACAAAGTTAATTATGAATTACTCACATCTTACCATCACAAATAGAGATATTGAAAAATTTCAAACAAATTCTCATATTATCACACTTGAAGTATCAACTAAAATTAACATGAAATGACATAAATCAACATAAGACATCCTAATCAATCGGTAGCATTCCAAGTCTCAAACATGCCTTGTGCAAGATTATTTCTAAATGTAGTCCACTCATTTGAAGTGCCAATAGAAGTTATATTATCCTCGTTTACTTCTTCATAGTTGCTCGTTCCCTCATCTGTTGCATCTTCTATCTCAAATGGATCAATTGGCATCTCTTGTCTTATAAAATTATGGAGAAGACAACATGTCATTATGATCTTATTCTTTAAGTCAATGGGATAATACGAGTTATCCCTTAAAATTCCCCACCTTGCCTTCAGAATACCGAAACATCTTTCAATAACATTTCTCGCGGATGAATGTTTCATATTATATAATTCTTTTGGTGTGGTTGGTTGATGCCCATCACGCCAATCATTTAAATGGTATCTTTGACCTCGATAAGGAGCGAGAAATCCTTCACCATTTGTATATCCCGCGTCTACCAAATAATAACCTGTAAATGCATACAAAAAGTATTAATTTTTTGCATATGTCTAAATTATTATTTTAAAATGTATTTATGTACCCGGTCTTGGAACTTTCAATCCGTGAGGCCTGTCAAGAGCATCCCGAAGGACTCTACCATCAGCAGCAGACCCCTCCCAACCTGGTAACACAAAAATAAATTGCATATCCTGTGAACACACGCCTAATACGTTTGTAGCAATATCTCCCCCTTTCTTGTTCTATATCTAGGCTTCTCGTCTAGTGGCACTAAGCACTTTATGTATGTCCTATCTAAAGCTCCTAGACAATTCTAAACAAAACAAAAAAAAGTTATTAGTGAAACCGAAGTAAGTATACGAGAAAATTATATTGATTATGTGATACCTTGAACCATTTCCATCTATGATCAGTAGAATCCTCGGGAACAGGTACCGGTTTCTTAAGCAAGTGTGAATCTTATCACCGCGTTGCAAACTCGAGAAACTACTCTACTAACCGTTTCTCCCGAACGATGAAAACGGCTTATCATTATACGATTCGTGAAATTATGAGCAATGATGTGAAGGAAAATGACTACTTATTGTAACACCTGTCACAAAAATGTCCAAAATTTGACAAAGGTACAAACCCTAAGGACTATAAGTATAAATATATGAAATTGCAAGGACCAAAAAGTAGAAAACAAAAAATCCAACGGTAACGGACCGTCATGGACGGTAACGGTCCGTTACGGGCCGAGCACGCGAACAATGATGACGTGCCACGTGTCCAGTGACTAATGGGCAAAAAATGACGCGTGAAACCCTATGACGGACCGTCACGCGTGATAACGTTCCGTCACAGCCGCAATTCTACCCGGGTGCGCCACGTATCAATTTGTAACGGACTGTCATGCCGCAAAACGAACAGGGGGCGACACGTGTCTGATGACTCGCAAAACCCTAATATGGTGACGGACCGTCACCAGCTATAACGGTCCGTCACGGACCCAGGTCAGGCCCTATAAATAGTTGGACGAATTCAACTCATTTTCTCATCCCACAAACGATTCTCACACACAAATTCCATTCCAGAGACATCTTAGCACTCTCTTGACAATCCCGATCCAACTCCCGCTCGTTGTAGTGCCCGGTTAAGAAAGAAACGCTCGTACAAAGGTTGAAACGCTAGAGAAACCAAGCTAAGGAGTTGACTCAGTAGATTCCCGACTTAGAGGCTCATTCTTATTATAAAGGTGAATACTTTATCTATTTCAAAACTTGTGTCAAACATTTACGTTTACGAAAATGGCCAAATAAAGGTTAAGGGAGTAATGCTCAACGTTCATCTACGTGTAAGCATTCGGGCCATAGGTATACGTAAAACTTGCAAGGGATACACGGGTCTCGGGTGAAAGTCTCGGATCACGGCTGGTACTTCCCTTTATAACAAATGAGGAGACATGAGCCCCCGTTGTTATTAAATACATACTACCGGTGTATACAGTGGTGCATACAGTCAGGACATGAGGGTCTGCTAAATGTGTAGATTCAACATAAACTTGTGATTATCGAATTAATACTTGTTTGTGTCAAATACTTTTTAGTGTCAAGATAATTGTATTCACCAGCGTTCGTGTTGACGTTTCATTTTCAAAATGTTTTCAGGTATTCAATAAAATGTTATGAAAAAGGGATAGGGCAGATATGAAATCTGACCCATGAGATGAAATGTGAAAAGGATGGAATGCACGTAAAATTCTCAGGTCTCGTGTATGGGAAATCTTATGTACTTAGTTAGTCATTTCTTTATTCTTGTGTATGCTCAGTGTAATTTATTTTTGTATTTATAGAGCCTTGCTCTTCCATTGAAGGCAAGGCAAGTTACACTTCACAGTTTCAAACTATGTTTTGTAATCAAATCAAGAAGGGTATTTAAATCCCTATGGTTATGAAAGTAAATACAGAGCTTTTGTTTTCCAACTTAGTTTTGATATTTACAAATACAACCCTTGAGGTTGAAAGAATGTTAAAACGGTCCTTTTGAAAAGACTTCCGCTGTATTTTAAAAACTCTGAAATCAAAGCAGCTACCAATCAAACTCGCACACGTCCAGGGGGTGCCTGAGGCGGGGTGTGACACTTGTTCATCGATGCCCATATTCCTACTTGACTTCAATCCTCCAAATGTTTTAAGCATGCCACGCAATTTTATGAAACAAAATCGATTCATCCTAACTTGTGATATAGACATAGTGTCACTTTCATAAACACACCTATGCAATATCGAATACCGATCTATTTTTCCTAACACGTGGTTTATCAATTTCGTATTGTTCCGCCAACATGTAAAGTGAAATTACAAACCAAGCAACAATTATAATAACTTGATCCCACCATGGAAAAATGAATATTTTTCTGCTTTGCTTACGTTTTTTGGCTGTTAAACTAACTCGGGCCATTATGAAATAAGATCAGCAAGTGATGAAACCAATAAAACTGTAAGAAATCAACAAGAAACTGCACAAATTATGAAATCGGTAAGTAATAAGTGATGCAGTCAATTGAGATAAAAAAGAATCTATTGTAATATTCGATTAGTAGTATACAAATTATCTAATGGAGTTGGAATTTCTTACAAAGTGTTCTATTGAGACAAAATTCAACAAAGTTCATTTGTCAACAATTTATCAAAAAAAAGTATTTTTTGAGAGGATGAATACTGAACCATTGGCCAGAGAATGTGCCTAATCATTTCTAAAATCTTCACTGTCAATTTCTTAAATGATATTAATCCTCTTTCATGGACCAGTGAAACGATATGTATACAATTGTTGATAGTTGGACTATATGGATTTACAGAACATTAAAACCAAACCTATTTGAATGAAATCTCTAATTCGATGTAAAACGTATGCACATGAATAATTTTACTTTTCTTTCTTGGAAAAATTAGGGAAACAACACAGGAAGCAAGTAGGGATCGAGCAACAAAACAATCTCTTGAATCATATTTAGCTATTGATGTAAAAGTAAAAGAAATCGAATAAACAAGGTTAAATCAACCAACCACAAGAAGAAATATACCTGTAGATGAGGTGGGGTGAAATCGAACGATGAACCAGAGAACGATGTCGCATATCAAAGAAAAAGATGAAGACGAGGGATGATGGAATGAACTGAAACAAAACGTGGGCAGAAGAACAATGTGAGAGAAAAGTAGGGTTTAATTGAGAAGAGTATTTTAGTAATCTACGATGAATTCCATTAGAATGTTTTAACATTCCATCAGGTGGGTGATGGAAAGTGAAATTCCTATGAACGAAGGAATTTGAAGGAAAAGTTTCCGATTCCAATTCCACCATCTTTCAACCAAACACGATTTTTGGTGGAAAATATTCCAATTCCATATAATTCCGTGAACCAAACGGCCCATGATGAATAGTAGCATTGAGCTTGCTAGAGAAACAGTAAAATTAAAGAAACAACTATTTTAGTCTTTGGTCTAGTAATTATTGTAGTTGGCATTCGTTTTGCTCGTTGTTATTGAGAGATTTTTTTTTACAATAAAGCTTGTAAAATTATGTATGTGTAATCGAATTGGTAATGACTTTTTCAACGTTTGTATAATTTGTGTGGTAGAGAAAGACTTTTGTTACTCGTGAAAATGTAATTGAGCGTCTCTAAAAGATAAAAACACAGAAGAAAAATGTAAAATATATTTTGTTCTATCATATCTAATGATTAATTAAGTATACTTTTAAGTTATATTAAATCATTTCGTATTAACTTATCACTATTTGATGTTTTTTTTATTTGACTCATCTTGACCTATCTTTTTCACCTAACAAAATTCCCGAATTTGACAAAGTGGCTAAATATTCCATCTAATTTTTTAAAATTTTCTCACTTTTTATTTGTTAAAAAATACGAGAAACATTCACATGTGAACATTCTATCCAAGATTAAAAGAACTAAAGCAAAATAAGTTTTTAGAGGTGTTGACATATGAAACGTTAATATTTTGAGGGGAAAAAGATTTCCAAACATGTGAACATTTAGATTTGGCAAGGAAAAAGAAATAAAATATTAAGAATTAGTTCACATGTGAACACTCAAATATGGTAAGACAAATTAATTAGTTAAGTTTTGTTTTAGTCCCTGTGGTATGACTGAAATTGTCATTTCAATCCAAAAAGTTTTTTTTTTCCTAAGAGACATCATGGTTTCATTTCTTGTCATTTCATATCAGATGACTATCTCTCTACCCCCAACACCACCCTCCATGAATCACCACTGTAAACCACCACCCCACCCTGAATCGTCGCCGTTGTTGACACCATTCCACCATAAACCGCCACTGTTTACACCACACACCTTGCAAAGTGGACCATCATCTAATGTGGACCTTCATTAACAGATTTAATTCGAGATTATTGAAATGTAAAGCAGGTTTACTTTCCATATGTGGAAGATCTTTATTGATCAATTTGGTTCTAGGAGCTTTGGGTGTTTATTTAATGTCTTTATTCCTTGTGTTGGTTGGTGTTATGAAGAGTCTTGAGAGAATTAGTTCAAGATTTTTTTGAGGTAATATGAAGGAGGAAAAAAAGTTGCACTGGATTTCTTGAAAAACGGTGATGGCTTCTAAAGATAGTGATGGCATTGGCTCATTGGTTTAATTTGGCGATTCTTCAAAAGTGGATTTCGTGAATGAAAATGAAAAGCTATTTCGGCTTTTCATGGCAATAAGGTTGGGACTGGCTCGGTGAACTTTTCTATTTGGGATAAAGGTGTGTGGCAAAGAATGTTGAAGTCAAATGTGAAGTTAAATGACTTGTTTATCTTCCCTTTTGAGTCACTGTCTAAGAGGATTGGGAGAGAGGATGATACATGATTTTTTGAATGATAGATGGTGCGATACTCTTACCTTAGCCGAAAGGTTCCCTAGAGTATACTCTTTAAAGGTTAATAAAGATTGTCTGGTTAGTTCAAGGGTGATTGGATCTAATTGGGGGTGGCGTAGGGTGATCAAAGATGGTGTGGAGGCTGTTCAATTTCATGCTCTTTTGTCTATTATTGGCCAGGTGTAAACTTTCCAAGAAAATGATAAATAGGTGTGGTCATTAGATGGAATAGGTGAATTTAAAGTTAAATGGGTTCAGTCATATATCGAT
Organism: Smallanthus sonchifolius; assembly: GCA_023525975.1. Classification (NCBI taxonomy): domain Eukaryota; kingdom Viridiplantae; phylum Streptophyta; class Magnoliopsida; order Asterales; family Asteraceae; genus Smallanthus; species Smallanthus sonchifolius. The sequence goes on from CM042021.1 coordinate 108,955,307, forward strand.
GACTGTATTTTGCCGATTGGGTCTAGACATACAAGTTGGAACAAATACATTCCAATGAGGGTTAATATTTGTGCTTGGAAAGTGTTGAACAATAAATTACCCACTCGGGTGTGGCTAAAGAGATTGATGTTCCATGTATTCTTTGTCCGCTATGTGGTATCGATTCGGAGACTACTGGACATTTGTTCCTTGCGGCTTGGTTAGACATTCAATTCCCTTTCGTAAACAATCCGGTTGAGATTATAGATTGGGTGGAAAATGGGAACATGAAGTTAGTAAAGAAAGAGTTGGTAGGGGCTATATGTTTTGTCATTGGTGGTTGTTGTGGAGACTCCGGAATGAAGTCGTTTTTTTTAAGAAATATCTAAGGAACGAATCCTTGTTTGATGAGGTGGTTCAGATTGCTTTTCTTTGGTATGGTAGTAGGAATCGAAAATGCAATGTCTAAGGATCGAGTGGCTTCAAAATCCAACAATGTACTTGTAATTTTTTTCGACTAGTATCTTGCTAGTCTTGCTTTTTATAAAATGCCATCGTTAAAAAAAATTATGTGCATAAGTGCAACCGCTGCTATGGCCTTTAAATCAATTCTTCAGAGGGGTAATTAACTTCTACATTTATGTTTATAACTTCACACTGAATGCTACTCTCGCAATCATGTGTTGAAAATTTTAAAATGATAAAGATGGTGATACGTGGGTCAGAATAGGTCGGGCAGACCCAGTTGCTGTTGGGTGGAGGGAAAAGGCTCAAAATTGGAGGAGGTGGAGGGTGATCCCGAATCCACCAGATCGGAGGGTTGCGCTCGCTGCGCAATTAGCAACCATCTCAGCCCAATTAGACTCTCTGGTGGCCCTGAAGGAGGATATTGCAATGATCAAGGCTTGGATGGAGAACAAGGAACCCCGGGATGAGCCTCAAGGCCCATTGACAGATCAGGTCAAGGAAATTTGGCATGAAAAGCGAAGAGATGTCGTAAAGGAAGATCATTACATCTGAGCGCGATTCAGACACCCTTATAAAGGGAGCTCCAAGCGAGGGATGGAGGCAAATTCTACTAGACCGGGTTCTTTCCGGGCTGCACTGGAATTCGGGCTAGAGACAAGTCAGGTTGACGGTCCAACCACTTGCTTCACCTTAGGAGGTGGCAGGTCTAATGCACCCATTGCAAGACTTTCTTCAAAGGTACCCGCAACACTTATGGCTAAAGTTGGAACATCGACCTGCAACTACATTCGATTTTAACTAACCGATGGGTCTATGCTGCGGTTCAGCCAACTATTGAATGGCTTATCGCAGTCAACAAATATCGGATTGTCGACTTGAGGACAAGTCGTTTCACCGCCCGGGATGTATTGATACGAACCCAGAGCTGGGTCAGAATAGGTAGGGGCAGACCTATGGGTCGGGAAAGACCCAGTTGCTGCTGGGTAGCGGGAAAAGGCTCAAAATTGGAGGAGGTGGGAGGTGATCCAGAAAATCAGGAGGTGGGGAAATGGAGTAGAAACTGCCGGATAATATTCTTATTTTATGGGGGTTCTATTGTTTTGTTTTTCTGGTCTTGATTATGTTTTAAAAAATTTATCTTTTGTATTTGGAGAGTTAATTCTTCTCGAATTGGATTACAATCTGCAGTCGAATAGTTATCAGTTCCATCTTTTATTTCCTTTTGATTTTCTGGGTTCTATCAGATGGGTTATAAATATAACATCGTAACCATACCGCTAGCCCTCACGTTAAAGGTAAGAAAAACGAAACATGAACGTCGTTGATAACATTCGAAACTTTATATAAAAAAAGCGAAACCGTCACAAAGCCGTGCCTTTCGGCGCAACGTTGATAATATTTGAAAGTTTATATAAAAAAACGTTAAAAAAATCACGTTGAAAAGTTAAACCGCGGAAGAAATTAACGTCCTCAAAAACTTATAAAATAAAACCATAGAAAAATAAAACCGCCAAAAAATTTATCATTTACAAAATAAATAAACGTATTTAGAACCTTATATAAAAAAAGCAAAAACCTTTATATAAACTCATGCGTTGCAGCGAAATAGTTAGCAAAATTCCAAGTAGGGCTGACATAACATGTTAGACACGACACGAAATAAATATAAGCACGTCGCACCGGTATATTCAGAATTTTATAAAAATCATATTTTAAAAGTTATAAACGAAAAAAAAGTGACACGTGTCATGGTCTTATTTACCAAAAAATATTAAAAGGGAGAAAGGTACATGTAAATTAAAGATAAAAAATAGAATTATTATAAATTCATAATATAGAAAAAAACTAAATAGTGTTTGGGAATATAAACGTGTGTGTGAATGTGAGTGTGTGAGTGGTCAGCAAAAACAAAGGAAAAAAAATGTGTATGAGTCGCATGTGAGTGGCAAACAAAGAATGTGGCGGCGGTGGTTGTAGTTTAGTAAATTTATGATTATGCCATCGTATAAGACAAAGCATTATGCGTTAACGACTTGTACCATATGCATGAACGCTTAGCGTTTTGGGTTTTAAGGTAATGTGAATACGTACACAAAGTTAAACGGTCTTTTCCATTTACACAACCAGTTTCAAGTTCCAAACCATCGACTAGACCATTAAACTGACAGACGCTCAAAACTGAATCATGAACCAAACTGTATTAGTCTCAAACCGGCCGACTTGCTTTTGGTTTGGGCGCCTTGGTTTAGGTTTCATAATCCTCTATGCAATTCTCTGTTTTTCTTGAAAATTTACAAAATTAAACAGAAAAAAGTACAGTTTTTATAAAGTTTACATGAAAGAAATTTCAAGAGGTTCATATTAATGCATCAAAATTGTTTTTTCATACATCCATCTCATTTGCATATGAGAAAGCACAATGGGGCATAAGTCAATAGTCATGGTAACTAATAGACTACAATCATTCATTTGGACAACTCAAATGGAAAATGGGAAATCAAGAAACAAGAAAGGTATATTCCCGGTTGTAGTTAACGTTAGAGATTTCGTTTTAAGGCTTCACAAAACTGAAGTCGGGCTTGTGCGTGGAAAGTTTGTTCTCTTTGGCATTTCATCAAACACGTTCTTCAGGACCACCAGCGAGTCTCTCATAACCGTCATGTTGCGACTTCTCAACAGGAATGCACTTCAAAATAACTGCAATTGGCATGCTCACGAACCCTATCGCGATGCTAAGTAGCCACAGTTCCCAATCTAAGGGCACAGTGCTTGCAAAAGTACCAAGAAACTCCACAATTATGATTTGGAAACCAACGGTCGATAACATGACAACAATGAATATATAACTGCTCAACATGCCACGGAAAATGTTTATCTTATCGATATCACGACTGTTTACTTCATTAAACACCTACAAAAAGTTGTGTTAAAAGGGAAATTCAGTAAACGGGTCCGGATCAAAACAGAATGTTCTAGCACGGGCTAGGTCAGGTTATGCGTTAAAAGTACACTTTGAACGACTTTTACCCATCTGATCCATTTCCTTGAAGCCCGTTTGATAGGCTAGAAATAAAACATAGCCTTATAAACGGGTCAAAATTGCCACCTTTACCATCAATACATAGATTGCTCTTGGCTATGGATAAAAGAGTTGGATTCAAAATATTACCTGACAGAAGACAAAGGTATTGAATATGAAAGTATTGAGGATGGCAGTTGCATTGTCCCCTTGCAAATTTAAAATGGGTTTCCCAGCAAAATTCAAGACAAATAAGACAGCCATTTGGTAAACGCTTTGGCCAATGACATTCCTCCACATGGTCTTTGTTATGAAACTTTCGGTTCGCTTAACTGGTGGTCTCTTCATCAGGCTGTCATTTGGTGGTTCTGTGGCCAGTGCCAATGCACCCAATGTGTCCATGATCAGATTCACCCACAGCAATTGCACAGCAGTTAGGGGAGCAGAACCTGAAGACAAGTAAAAAGAGAGCAGTTATTTAGAAGCTTGGTTTTAATTTTTAAAAAGCACACGGGGCACCAAGCCCGACCGAGGCATTAGGGTCCTAAGCCAAGGTGCGGGGCGCAAAATGCACCACTTTTCATACGCAAGGCGTGATTTATTTACATAATTTTTTTTTATATTTCTCATAAGTTTCTAGCATCACTTACCCAAAATTTAGACAAATAATAAATAAGCTTTATATATGGTTTAATATATAAATAACCTATGTATACAATCTAAAAGGCTATATGTACAACATCATGATGCCCAAAACCTTTCCCCGTACACGAAGCGTGCCTTAAGGCTGCGCCCCATGCCACTTTTCCGTGTGCTTGCGTGTCTTTTGTGTGCTTTTTGTCCAGCTTGCGCCTCACCGAGTCAAAAGCGAACCAACTTGCGCCTGAGGTCGCCGCGCCTAGGCGCACTTTTTAAAACCCAGTCTAGAGGTAACAACTTCAAATCATTCACTTATAATTCACTTATAAATGGGTTGATATGGGTCCTGTTTTATTTTATATATAGCATGTCCAGCTGGTAGGATATACAAATATAGCTTAATACACATGTCGAACTGGTCAACAGTCACCCAAAGTATATTTTTAATGCTTAAAACATCACAATCATTTTATTAAAATATATTGATCATTATCAAATATATATAGTTTTTGTTTATAATATTTGACATATTAATTATCCAAAGCATGTTTCGGGTTGTTTTGACCTTTTCTCCAACCTTGCCTGCCCGTCCATTGATGTGGATTTAAACTTTTGACATCTAGGTTATCATTTCAAAGCATCAAACCACTATAAATTAACAGCTGGGCACTATGTTTGCAATATATCATTGTGAATAAAAGTCTATTAATAACGAGCAACACACCTGTGATACATGCAGAAACAAAGTTGATCATCAGAGCAACGATATTGACTGTTAACTGAAACTGAACAAACTTTTGAATATTTATGTATACTGCACGTCCCCATTTGGCTACTTTAACGATTGTTGCAAAATCATCATCCATTACAATGACATCAGCTTGTTCTTTAGCAACCTGTTGATGCATGACATGTGGTGTACCAGGATCAGATATAACAAATTTGTCAAAAATGGGAAAGAAAAACATTGAGAAGCAGAAAGTAAGAGATTTTAACCTCTGTTCCTGCTATTCCCATGGCAAATCCAATGTCAGATTCATGTAAAGCTGGAGCATCATTTGTCCCATCACCGGTGACTGCAACAACATCAGACAAGCCCCGCAAATGTTTTACAAGCTCCAACTTGTCTGTTGGGGATGATCTAGCCATGACCTGTACTCATGGAAAAGCAATTAAAAAATTCAGTAGAAGCAGCTAGATGGGCGGAGCTAGATGGGCGGGTCAGGCTGACCCACTTAGGCTTTTTTTTGTCAAAATGGATTCAGGTTGAAACGGGTTCCTAGTAGGGGTGCCAATAATTGTCATTTCAAAAAAGTTTGAAATATTTATCGTGTTGGATATTATTAGAAAAACAATATTGTTAATATAATCATCGAAATCAATAAAATGATTTAGGAGTTGTATGCATTAAGAAAAAGATTTTATACCACTTTCAATATGTTCAACCCGTTTAACATGTTCCCCTTAAAGCTAATTGTTATTTTCCCTATTCAAGATGAAACATAACTCAATAAACCCGTTCATAAGTAAATGGGTCAAAATTGCTATCTTAAAATCCAGTCTCCTCACTTGAATGAATTTGTGATATAATGACGTTGTACCTGAATTCTTGGTGCTAGTTTACTCTGTTCTTCTTTAGTCATGGTTCGGAAATCTGGCCCTTCTATGGCAACACCACTATTAGTTAGTATGCCACATTCCGTTGCAATGGCTCTCGCTGTGTTGATATTATCACCCGTAACCATACGCACAGTAATACCAGCTTCTAAACAAGTTGTAACTGCCTCTTTTACCCCTGGTCTAAGTGGATCCTTTATACCCATAACTGCAATCAAAGTATACCCATGGGCAGGTATGTTTTTTTGCATATCAAACTCATCTTCCACATCAATATAAGCCAAACAAAGAGTTCTTAAAGCATTATCTGCAAATTCATTAATAACATTTGTAATAAGTTTTGCTTTCTCTTCAGACATTTCAACAGGTTCTCCACTGTCATCTATGATCTTGTCACATATTCTCAAAATTATTTCTGATGCACCTTTGCAGAATGCGCGTATCTGACCACCTGGTAGCGCGGTAATCACAGACATTCTCTTTTTTTTAGAATTAAAAGGTTCCATTTTTAATAGTTTAATCTCACTACGTACGGTACCAAAATCACCACCCAAAAGCAAACCATATTCTAATATTGCTGAATCTGTTGGAGTGCCCAAAACAGAAGTTTGACCATTTGCATCCTTGACCACCTCAGAGCCTGTACATTCAAATATACATTGCAAGAGAACGGTTGATACATTTTCGGGTAATTCTGAAGGTTCTTTAGCACCTTTTATTTTACCAGATACCCATATTTTGTCAACTACCATATGATTTGTTGTTAAAGTCCCAGTTTTATCGGTGCATATGCAAGTAGAAGAACCCATTGTTTCACAAGCAGACAGATGTCTTACAAGTGCTTTGTCATCCATTATCTTTTTCATTGCAAATGCAAGGCTTAGTGTGACAGCTAAAGGTAGTCCTTCTGGCACTGCAACAACAATAATAGTTACCGCAGTGGCAAAGTAGTCTAGCATACTCAATGCATCACTTGAAGTCCAACTTGAAAACTCATTTCGCATTGCTTTGTCTACAAGAAATCTCACAGTCAACACTAGAAAAGTCAACACAGCGAATATTAACCCTATTTTACCAATAATTGTAGCGACACCATTTAACTTCACTTGCAATGGGGTCTCAGTTTCTCCTTCTTCACTTAATGTTTCCATTAATTTTCCCCATTCGGTTCTCATACCGACTGCTGCAACAAGCATTTTAGCTGACCCGTCTTGCACTTTAGTTCCTCCAAGAAGAAACGGTTTCTTTTCATCTATATGCACAGCCTCACTCTCACCAGTTAAACTAGATTCATCAATTAACAAACTGTATCCTGATATGAATATCCCATCAGCAGGAACTTGATCTCCAACGGATAAATGGACAACATCTCCAACAACCAAGTCATAGATGGAAACCTTCTTGCGATACCCGTCTCTTGTTACATGACATAAAATCTTTTTCTTCTCTTTGTCTAAATCCTTAAACTGTAAAGATTGTCTGTAGTCACTCACAGCAGTAACAGTAACCACTAACAAAATACTTAGTAAAATTCCTAACCCATCATATAATCCATCGGGAAAACCTTCTGTCGCAAGCCCTACACCTATTGATACCACTGCACAAACTATAAGGATGATCAGGGTCAAGTCATGAAGAGCTTCCCATACAAACATAAAAAAGCTTTTAGAAGGCTTTTCTGTATACTTGTTGACACCATAAGTTTCTTGTCTAATCGTCAACTCGGTTGACTTGACTCCTTCATCTAAGTTGACTTCTACTGCTTCTGCAACTCCATTGACTCCTCCAACGCCTCGTAAGGTTTTCACATGATAGTTTTGGACCATGGATGCAAGTTTATCTGGATTATTGTGGAAGTCGGAAACTTTTGCATTGTCTGAATGACGTCCAGATGGAATACCTGTTAGGATTTAAGTATAATTTGTTTATCATATAGAATGCCCAAATGGAGAGACAAAACAGAACTTCTATTGTTTCTTTAAAGTTCAGATAGGAAAGGTTGATTCATTTTATTCTTTTTCCTTGCAACTTAATACAGATTTAAATATGCATACCATCCATAAACCGTATTGCTGCTCGCACAGCTAGGAAGCCAACCCGCAGATTTTCCTGACAAAGGTGAGACATGGAAGGAAGGAGAGAAACCATTATTAACTTGATTACATAATACAAAGTGCAAATTGTTTGAAAATGTAATGAAATTTATCTAAAGGGATAACTTCACACAATAGTAACAAAGTTTCTCAAGTGTTTCAATTAAGTCACTCAAAATTTTTTTGTCCCTCTAAAGTCACTCAATTTTCAGTAAGTGTTCCAATCCTATGTAATATTTTTATAAATGTTTACATTTTTTAAAATTGAATGAGATAAAATGAAACATATATGAATCTTGTTTACTATTTAGCAATTGTTTTTTTCCAATTCGACTAAAATATAACAATTTTGAAACTTGTTTATTATTTGGTGAATTTCTTTTCTTCACTATTACCTCTAATTTTAAGTTAATTGGAATAAAAATTTCCCTTATTGGTAACTAATATTCATATATATTTTTCATTTGCCTCATTCAATTTTAAAAAATTTAAACATTTATAAAAATATTACATAGGATTGGAACACTTGACGAAAGTTGAGTGACTTTAGAGGGACAAAAAAACTTTGAGTGACTTAATTGGAACACTTGGGAAACTTGGTTACTATTGTGTGAAGTTTTCCCTTATCTAAATTATCACCGTATGTAACAAACTTTCAAACTTACCTTTTGATGTAATGGACTTATAATACAATACCATTTAGTGTAAAATTTTACTATAACCTTTATAACCCGTTATTACGTTAAAATATTTGATTATCTTATTTGTTTTATTCCAAAAATCTAACATACAACATCTAGTTATCTCTGTGAAATCCCACTTCAAGTCGTGCTCTGTAAATCCATTCAGGTCAACAAACAATTCCAAGTCACACTTAAGCATAAATCTAGCAGATTACCAAAAACAAGACAATAAAATCTTGTCCTCTCATATATGATCCCTTATAGTAATTTTCAAAAAGATCCAAAAACCTTTATATCCTAAATGTGCTTTTTGAAAGAAAGTTATAATCCCACCCAAGATTTGGTGCTAAGTTAATGGTTAAGGAATCTTTCAGTCTACATCTGGTTAGGGGGGTGGGTTGGTTTATCTTCACTTTATTCCGCTTGTTACTTTGTTAGTTATTTTAGTTGGCTAAATATACCCCTATATTAATGTGATTTGATTTGATTCGATATGTATGCGGGCTTTATACAGCCGTACATACAGGCGAGTGAGTAATTTGAAAAAATGAAATGACTGATGATATGATAGAAAAAAGAGGATACATTAAGTAAAAACAGAGGAAGAGTGAGGTCCGTTTCCGTTTAGCATAACCCTTTTCAAAAAGCTTTATTTATTGGAAGATGCTTTAGACTTTAAGTGGCTCCATGTGGGGACTGGTGAGAAACAGTCTGGTCCAGCCAGTGATAAAATATATGCAATTACCACTATTTCAACGCACATAACGTTGGTTCACACTAAAAAATCGTATAAAATATTAAACAGCCATCGGATCCTGCCATTTTCATGGACCCCAAGAACAACGCATCTTCTCTGTAGTAGTACCAATTAGAAAATGGTGTATGATTGTGATTCCTCAATAATGTCCACCACAAAAAAAAACCCTAAATTATCATGAATGTCTGACTAAACATGTCAACATTTTTTCATTCATACTGAAATCTGGATCTGATGGAAAGCACTGATGATTTTAATGTTCTATAGTAATTAGGAAAATTGTTCGCCCCTAAATTCTAGGGTTTGGTAACCTGACGTCCGAAAAGTATGCACAGAAGAAAACAAGGGGAAAATCAGTAATATCGCTTTTAGAAGGCAACATTTTGTACACGCTCCAATCAGAAATCATTAAATCTTATCTTCGCTGACTATTTTCACATGTCAAGTTCGTACTGATATTTATTTTCATTTTTCAAATATACATTTAATTATTTAAAGTTTAAACACACAGATCTGAGATCGATCAACAAAGTATGCGAGTGTGTTTGTGAGAGGAATGTAACCTTGATTTTGGAAACTCTGTCCTGGTGAAGAGATCGTTTATCGAGGTCGACGACATGCCGGAATCTTCGGCGGTGGTTTCTGACGAGTGAGACGGCGTTACGCCAGTTCCTGAGGGCTTCCTCCGACGGATGCTTGTGAGGAACATCAAACTCCTCCGGTATATACCTTTCCACCATTGCAGCCACTGAGTGAGGATGATCAGACAAAGGAAGCCAGTGCGGATGAAGAAGAAGAGAGCAGATGGAAATTAAATGAGAAGTGATAAAAGCAAATCAATAACGGGTACACATGTGGAATTAAATAATTATAATAATAATATCATTAAACCAATAAGGTCCCACCACCAGTCATCTGTGCTAGGGCCAACCCCAACCTACCGGGTACCACGTCTTCACCAAGATGTGATCCCGTGATCACGCGTCAAAACCGTGTTCCATTAACACGAGTCACCGTTACCATTTGGTGTAATGATAGCCTTAAGCCTTTCCACACTTGAGGTCTTGGGTTCGAATCCTGGTAACAGAAAAAAAGAGGTCTGTGGCCAGATCATGGTGTTTACCCAGTTGGGGGTTCCTCCTGTGGTGGGCTGCCCTGGATGTTCTAGGTGTTGCCCCGGGGAAACCCAATTATTCTAAAATATCTAGGTGTTGCCGTTCCAAAAAAAAATTAGCACGAGTCACTCTCGTGATTCGTTAGACTATCTGTAGTACTTGGGTGAGGGTGATGGATTTTCTGTGCCACGTAGACACTGGTTTCCCTCACCCAGGTGTGTAATGGTAGGGGTGAGGGTGACTAGTTTTGTAATAATTATATAATCATTGTTTTTTTAATTTAATTAATTTAATAAACTAATACTAAAAAAATTAATAATAAAAAACGACATAATATTAAAAAAAAAGTTACTAAAACTACATATTATATTTTTCTTCGATTTCTTTCTTCAACTTAAGGAATTTTTCGTGCTCCTCGCCGACCAAATGATCGTTGTTCATGAAATAAAGTTTCATATCGCTAGCCTTTTTTTTTGCCTCATTTATTTTGATCTTCCTCTCGGATAAATCGTTGAACTTGCCCATCCGGTCGGATATAGCGTCTAAACTTTGCTTGTACTCATTGGTTTGGGTTGATGACGATGATGCGGCTCGTTTTGCTTTGTCCCTTCCGATAGGGTGAGGGGCTTCCTCCTGAAACTCAAACTCATCGCCCGACTCGTTGAGGTTAATGCTACGCCTATCCGAATTAGATTGGCTAACGTCATTGCCGGATGACGTTTTTTTTATCGTTTAGACGATGATTATCCCATTAACGGGACTTGTTCAAACTTCGTGCACTTTTTCAATAATTCCCAAAGTGGACCCATTTTAAACACCTTGTCATTATTATCTTATTTATACGCTTCTAGCGCTTCTTGATAGATATCAAGGTCACTTTAACCACTCCGTCGGTTGTTTAATTTATTTTTGTAGTTTCCAGAAAACTTGTCAACCTTCAACCCGATATCTCTCCACTTGCTGCTTATCATGTCTTCCGTACGGTATTCGCCTTTATCCATTGTTTCACAAAATTGTTCATAGATTTTTTTCAAAAAAATTCCGGCTTTTTGGTTACGTCCTATAAAATTAAAAAATAACATTACTAACATTAATAAAAAACATTAGAAAAAATAATAATAAGTTTATAAAATTTAAAAATTACCAACTATTGGATCCTCCGACACGTTGATCCACGCTTTCACCAAAGCTAAATCCTCATCTGGCGACCACTTTTCGGAACGCCCTTTAATCGTACCTGCTTCGAGTGTAAAAGTAGTGGGTTGTGTGGTTTTCTTTTTATGAGATCTTTTTTTTGTTTGTGGCGGCGGTTGTGTCTTGAGTAGAAAGTCGGGTGACGGTTGTGTCTCGGTTACAAACTCATGTATATAGTTGAATAAAAAGTCGGGTGTAGAAGAATTTGAAGTCGGGTAATTGATGTGAACGTGATAAGTATATAAAATATATAAAAATATATATTTGTTTTAGAAATGGTTTCACGAGATCAGGTTTTAAATTTATAAAATGATAAATACTCATACTTAAACACGCACAATAGGCAAGTGTACCTATCACAGCGTAATATAGTTTATGTAAGAACCAAGTATCGAACCAATGGACATGGTCGAGTTCCAATACTCAATTTTTGTTATCGTTTAGCCGGTTTAATTAGTGAGTGGGTTTTGTGTGCTTGTGAAGCGGAAAAGTAAATGATAGGAAAGTAAATGACGGTAAAGTAAATGACAGGAAAGTAAAAATGTGCGTGATGTGTGTAACAAAAATGTAAATAACAGAATAGTAAATAGCAGGAAAGTAAATATCTCAGAAATAATCAGGTTACAAAGAGTATTGCTTTGGGCTTCGAATCCGCTTGGTACGTGATAAAGTTTAAGTTGACCAATCCAGTGGTATGACTACTACAAACTTGTGACCCGGGTCACCGCTAGAGCCTCGTCCTCACGACATTTGATTCACGAATTAAAATCTTTAAATTAAAATAGTAGTGCATCCCGTTAGAGACAACATTTACCCTCAACTCTTTGGTGTTATCTCTAAGTTGGTTTAGAACATCAAACTTAAATGCTTAAGTATTATTGTTAAATAGGTGATTATACTTTGCTCACCGGGATTCACGGGCGCGCAAACACCTCGGGAATCAAACAGGGTACAGAGAACAATGTACTTGAGCCTTGGGGAGCAAGAGAGGCTTTGCACGAACGTGCAATGGGATGCACGGCCGTGCATCCCTCCCCTGCTTCCTAGTTTCGTCTTTTAGCTGCTGGTTTGACTTGTGTTGACCAGTTTTGACTTCTTGGGGGTCAAAGCTCGGGTTTGGTCCTCCAAAAGCTTGATTTCTTCATGTTTTAAGCTGGTTTTTGCTCTGTTTACTTTGGGACACCGAATAATCTGCAATTGTGAAATATAAACGCTTTAAGTATCAATTGCAAGTGTCACACCCCCAAAATGAACGACTCTACATGGGAGTTTTACCGTTTCGGGAAGTGACAAACCAGGATCTCAGTCATTAGTTACATTGAACGACTCTACATGGGACTCAAATGAAAATATCATATCAATCAGAGTTAATGCAGAAGCGTAAAGAAAGTAAATGCGCAAAACGCACGCGCCCAAAAGAATAGTCCAAAAGTCCAAACCAAACACAATTCAAAATAATCCAAACAGTTTAATAAAACATAAATCAAAGGCAGAATTCCATGCATGTCCTATTGTGTGCACCTGTGCCTTATCTTAAGCGACCTGAGAAAAACATGTAAGAAAATGTCAACACGAGGTTGATGAGTTCACAGGTTTCAGTTTATAGATACGTTTAACAGATTAATGTACATTAAATACATAAATCAATAGGCAGCTAACCCATAAACATGCTAACTAATACGCTCGCAACCGACAGCTGACTGTTTAAATGCCTCCCACCATCATGGTGCATGATTAGGCCAATATTGCACCCGTTCGACCTCCAATCGAGTTAGCGTGACTAACGCGGGTGAGGTTTGTCAAACCCAGTAGTACTACTCAAATTACCTCGCTATGTTCATATTAACGGTCCGATGTGATGTGTACGCATAGTCATACAAGTGATATCATATATGAATTACAAAAATCAAAAGCATTTACGACATGTTTTCTCCCCTAGGATAAAGGGCCCGTGAAAACTCACCTAAACAACGTAGGTAGTATCACACAAGCATGAGATTTAGAACCTCAAACGTTAGCCCCACACAGCTCACAAATGCCCTAGAATTACAACATAACTTATTAGGGATAAAATGATAATTATTGGGATATGTGACGACGACACGGAATGTTGAACGTCCTAAAAGAAGCGCTCTAAAGATCAAAAAGTAGACGAACGTGTTCACGGGAATGAGAATTCTTAGTATAATAATTAAGATTAAAGTATTATGTGTCGCACAATAATAACGAATAATATATAAATAAATAATTTCGTACGTTCGAGCCGTTTACAAAAGTTAGGAAAATAATATAATTTAATATATTATTTTTAAGTTCGTAGGTTTAACCAAATAATCATTTGTCGCAAAAATAATAAATATATTATTTTTATTTGAGGATAAAACCGAGGGTAAATAATTATATTATTTATAAGTTTCAAACGTTTCATAGAGTTTATAAACGCGGTGAAAAATAATATAAAAATATATTATTTTTAATTGAAGACACGGGTGGGAAATAATATAAATATATTATTTATTCGGAGTCGAGGTTTGAAAATAATATAAATCTATTATTTTAAAAGTGGGAGAAATAAAATATAAGTTATAACATTAAACCCAAGCCTACAGGTGGTTTACGGAGTTAAAACATATTAATATATTATTATAATAGTATAGGGATAGCTTTAATATTAAAATAATATCTTAAAATAATAAAAACTCAAAAAAGGGGTGGGGAGACTCGAACCCGGGTCTCCTCCCCACCATCACACACACACACTTAACCATCACACCCGCTAGGGCAATCGCAAACAAGACCCGGATTAATTCTTTTTATCAAACTAGTCCCTGTGTTCTTCCTTCCATACAAATCGATCCAAATCCAGTCCCCATATCCAACGATTTCTGTAATAATGGATCCAATTGACACAGGGGTTTTGTTAATCGTGGCCTTGCGATCCTGTATGTGTGTGTTTGATTGTAAAACTAACGCGATTAAGATCGATTAATTCCAGATTCAAAATTCGGAACCCTAGATATGAACTAAGAATCAAATCGATCAAATTGGATATAAAACTTGATTAATTCATGGGGCTTTTACCCAATAAAGGTTTGCGAATATATCTATACAGTTTAATTTGATTTTCATTATGATTACGATTAAAATCCCTAAATTAAACAAGAACAACCCTAGATTATGAACTGAGTTGAATTCGATGTTGTTCGATTAAATTGATAGAGGGTTTTTAATGAGTAACATGTTGCGAATCTAACCACATAATTTAATTAAGTTGAGAATGAGTCTCAGATCAAAAACCCCAAATCGCTAAATGAACAAACCCTAGATTAAGGGTTGAGTCGAATTCGATGTTATCATGTTAAATTAATAGAGGGTTTTCAAAGAATGTAGTTTTGCGAAACTATCCGTGGTACATAATTTGATTTAGGAACAGTCCGAAATAGGGTTCGATTAGACTGGTTTTCGTATGAAACCAAGAATTGGGTTCATGATCGAATCGATGTTGTAAGCCCTGATAAAGATAGGGCTTTCAATCAATAGACAGAAACGAAAGTAAAGGTGTAGGTAATTACCGGAATAGTGCTCGAATTGATGGTTCCGGACTAAAACTTGCTCCGACGCTAACGAGTTCGATCTCCGACAACTTGGACAACTTCTCCGATTAAGATGAGTAGTGTAGCAAGTTCTAACTGATGCGACTAAGGTGTGCGTACGCTCAATTCGTGAGAATAATACATGAATCCGTCAATTTGATGATATTCGTTAAGGGGTCGACGGTTACGACTTAATTTGGTCATTAAGTGGTTTAATTCAACAATGATTGAGGTTAATTCGGTAGTTACGACTGTTAATGCCATGATCGTGCGAATTCAGTTAGATAGTCAAACCAATTTCGGTTACAATTTGCCAATTTGAATCAAGGATGCTGAGTTTGACTTCTTAAAAGTCAACATGAACAAATTCAATTGAATTTGACCTTTGAGAGGTTAACAGGAACAAGGTTTCTCAATTTTGACTTCATAAAGTCAACAAAGTGAGTTTAGAGTAATTACGTAACTAGTCCCTACGGTTTTAAATCAAACAATGACAGAAACAGTCCTTGGGGTTTGAAATTGAGTTAACTTGGTTAGGATTTAACAGAATATTTAACGGAATTACTAACGGAATTAACTTGGAAAGTCAGGTTGTCACATCATCCCCTAGTTGAAAGAATTTTCGTCCCGAAAATTAAATGAAATAAATAAAATAATAAAAAAAATTCCGGATGTCACATCATCCTCTAGTTGAAAGAATTTTAGTCCCGGAAATTAAAATAGTACCTTAAGAATTTGACGTGGAGTGCTTGAACAGATTAGGATATTTGCGCATCATCTGATCCTCGCGCTCCCACGTGAATTCGGGTCCGCGTTTCGAGTTCCAACGGACTCTAACAATAGAGATTTTACTGCATTTTAACGTTTTGACTTCCATATCCATAATTTCCATAGGTTCTTCGATGAAACGTAACTGTTCATCACTGTGTAGTTCCTCGATAGGAACCGCGAGTGATTCGTCTGCTAGACATTTCTTCAAGTTTGAGATGTGAAAGACGTTGTATACACCACTAAGTCCTTCGGGTAGGTCCAGTTGATACGCTACTGGGCCAATTCTCTTCACTATTTTGAATGGTCTAAGATAACGAGTATTCAATTTGCCTCATTTCCCAAAACGAATGACACCCTTCCAAGGCGAGACTTTTAACAAGACCATATCCCCTACTTGAAATTCTAGCGGTTTACGACGCTTATCGGCATAGCTCTTTTGACGGTCACGAGCTGCTGCCATACGGTTTCTAATTTGAATGATTTTCTCAGAAGTTTCAAGTATGAGTTCAGGACCTGTAAGTTGACTATCCCCAACTTCGGCCAATAAATAGGAGAACGACATTTCCGTCCATATAGTGCTTCAAATGGAGCTGCCTTGATGCTAGTGTGATAACTGTTGTTGTAGGAGAACTCCACCAACGGTAGGTGAGACTCCCAAGTGTTACCGAAATCGATCACACAAGCTCGTAGCATGTCCTCCAGAGTTTGAATTGTACGCTTCGTCTGGCCATCAGTTTGAGGATGGTATGCTGTGCTCATATCTAGACGCGTGCCTAAAGCTTTATGTAACGATTGCCAGAAACGAGAGGTGAATCATGCATCACGATCCGAAATGATAGAGATTGGCACTCCATGCCTAGATACTACTTCCTTCAAGTATATACGAGAAAGCTTATCCATTTTGTCAGTTTCCTTTATTGCTAAGAAGTGAGCGGACTTTGTTAAGCGGTCAACGATTACTCAAACGGTATCACATCCGGTGGGAGTTCGTGGCAATTTTGTGATAAAGTCCATGGATATTTGCTCCTATTTCCACATGGGAATATCTGGTTGCTGGAGAAGACCAGAAGGCTTTTGATATTCAACTTTGACCTTCGCGCAAGTCAGGCACTTGCTCACATAGGTGGCTATATCGGCCTTCATCTTTGGCCACCAATACATCACCTTTAGGTCATGATACATCTTGTCGGAATCTGGATGAATAGAGTAACGAGATTTATGAGCCTCATCCATGACTAGTTCCCTTAAATTTCTGAATATTGGAAACCATATTCGTTCAGCGAAGTAGCGAATACCGTTAGACTTGACCTTGAGTTGTGCCTCCATACTGCGCTTGGCTTCCAGTGGTATGTTTTCCTCTTTCAGAGCTTCAAGTTGAGCACTACAGATTTTGTCAAGTAATCCGGGGTGAATAGTAAGCTGTAGTGCGCGAACTCGTTTGGGCTTGGATTCCTTTCGACTTAGGGCATCAGCTAGAACGTTAGCCTTACCCGGATGATACCGGATCGCACAGTCATAATCATTCAAGAGCTCGACCCAACGACACTGTCTCATGTTTAGCTCTTTCTGCTCGGAGATATGTTGGAGACTCTTGTGATCGGTGTAGATGGTGCACTTGGTACCGTACAAGTAGTGTCTCCGTATCTTAAGTGTGAAAACTACAGCTCCCAACTCTAGATCATGAGTGGTGTAGTTTTTCTCGTGAATCTTTAGTTGACGCGAAGCATATGCGATCACCTTTTCTAGTTGCATTAATACACAACCCAAACCCTGAATAGATGCGTCACAATACACCACAAAATCATCCGTTCCCTCCGGAAGTGCTAGAATAGGTGCACTGCAAAGTTTCTGCTTAAGATGTTGAAATGCTGGCTCTTGGTTATCGCCCCAGTTGTAGGCTTTACCCTTTTGAGTTAAGGCAGTGAGGGGTTGTGCAATTTTTGAAAATCCTTCGATGAATCGACGGTAGTAACCAGCCACTCCCAGAAATTGTCGCACCTCAGTCGGGGTCATCGGTGCTGCCCAATTCTTGATGGCTTCAATCTTTGATGGATCGACATGTATTCCCTTCTCGTTAACCACATGTCCTAAAAATTGAACTTCTCGGATCCATAATTCACACTTGGAAAACTTAGCATACAGTTGCTCCTTTTTAAGTAATTCCAGGATTAGACGTAGATGTTCCTCATGTTCCTCCTTGTTCTTGGAATAAATGAGAATGTCGTCGATGAAAACGATGACAAATTGATCAAGGTATGGCTTACACACACGGTTCATGAGGTCCATGAATACCGCAGGTGCGTTGGTTAATCCAAAAGGCATGACCATAAATTCATAGTGGCCGTACCTTGTCCTGAAAGCAGTCTTAGATATATCTTCATCTCGGACTCTCAATTGATGGTAGCCGGACCTAAGATCTATCTTGGAATAAAAACTGGATCCTTGGAGTTGATCAAAGAGATCATCTATGCACGGTAAAGGATAACGATTCTTGATTGTGACTTTATTCACTTCGCGGTAGTCGATACACATACGGAAAGTCCCGTCCTTCTTTTTGACAAAAAGGACCGGAGCTCCCCATGGCGATGAGATAGGTCGGATGAAACCTTTATCCAACAATTCCTGTAACTGAGTAGATAGCTCTTGCAATTCACTAGGTGCCAGTCTAAAAGGTGCCCGAGCGATCGGCGGCGCTCCGGGTGCCAGATCAATTTGAAATTCAACTTGGCGATGTGGTGGCAGACCAGGAAAATCTTCGGGAAATACTTCCAAAAAATCACGAACGATGGGAATATCATCAATCTTCTTTTCTTCTGATGGCGACTCAACAACGAGAGCCAAAATAACAGTATGCCCTTTTCGAAGGCATTTATGTGCTTTCCTAAAAGGATATGATGCCCATGACTGCACCAACTTTTTTGCCCTGAACGGAAAGGGTTTCTCCACTTGGGAGAGGAATGCGAACAATTTTCTCACGACATATGATTTCGGCTTGGTTTTTAGATAACCAATCCATGCCGACAATTACATCAAAACTACCAAGCGTGACCGGCATAAGGTCAATATCAAGTTTATGACTAGCTAGTTCAAGCTTACAACTCTTAAGAATGTGGGTTGCTTCAATTATTTGGCCATCAGCTATCTCTATTATATACTTAGCTTCTAACAGAGTTGGAGTTCCTTTTATCATATCACTAATTTTTCTAGATATAAAACTCCTATCAGCACCAATGTCAAAAAGGGCAGAAGCAAAGTAATTATTTAAGAGAAATTTACCGGTGACCACATTATGATCATAACGAGCTTCTCCAGATCCTAGCATGAAAGCTCGTCCTTTCGCACCATTCCCTCCATTATTGGCATTATTACCACCATTGTTGTTGCCTTGATTGTTGTTGTCGTTACCATTGTTACCCTTGTTATTACCGTTACCATTACCATTTCCATTCCTATTTCCATTACCATTACCATTCCTATTTCCATTACCATTCCTCTTCGACTGAGGACAATCCCTCTGAATATGTCCCTCCTTGCCGCATTGAAAACATCCCCTTGTGGACCCTTGCGGTCGGAATGGTTGCTTATTCTGAAGATCCACTCTACAATCTTTTGTAGCGTGGCCCATCTTGCCACACCGTTGACAACGGTTACAAGCACCGACATGATGGTAATTGCACTTGATGCACTTGGGGGCTCTCCCCGCATAACTACCTTGAATTTAACCTGAGGAGGTCGTCTGATTGAAGTTCTTAGCAGGCTCAAACTTTCGCTGCTGCTACTGGGGTTGATTGAACTGGGGTCCTTTGGAGTTGGAGTGGTGATCAAACTTGCGTTTATGATTGTCGATGGATTTAGAGACCGAACCTCTCGGGGGTAAAGTCCCTTGGGTCACCGCCTGATCGGTTAGCTTGTGAGCCAGTTTGATCGTCTGCCGGATGGTAGTAGGGTTGGACGGAGTAACCATACTTTGAATCTGAGGCACTAGACCTCCAATATACAGCTCAATTCTCTTGTAGTCTGGAGTCGCCATATGTGGGCACATGGTAGCGAGCTCATGGGAGCGTGTGGTATACAGCTCAATTTCAGAACCTTCCATTTTAATGTTCCAAAATTCACTTTCCAACATTTGAATTTCATCGCGAGGACAGTTCTCCTCCTTCAAAACCGTCTTAAAATCCTCCCACGGGAGTCCATTTTCCATGGCCAGACCCAACATCTGGACCTGAGCGTTCCAACACGTGAGAGCCGGGCCCTCCAAAGTTCCAGCGGCGAACTTGACCTGATTGGCCACTGGGCAGTTGCACATGGCAATCACCGATTCTACCTTTTCAAACCAACGGAGTAGTCCGACAGCTCCTTCAGCTCCACTAAAAGTGTGGGGCTTACAGTCCATAAATGTCTTGAACGTGCATGCTGGATGCTGATTCTGCTGGTTTTGCTGGCCTGTATTTAGAAATAACATAGGATTGGGATTATAGAGCTTATGAAAGACACTTTAAGAGATGAATTGATATTATTAGTCAATAGATAAGGCATTTACCTGCAACATTCTGTGCTGCTAGAGCCTCAGCCACACTATCGTTGATTAGTGTCGCCAGCTCCGCTGCTGTCATGTTGATGGTATCTCGGCCACCAGCACGACCTCCACGTCCTCTTCCCGACATGATTCTTCATATTCACAAATACAAAACAATGAGAAATATATCTCATATTAAACATTATTTATGTACAAGTAAAGAAATATAACATCTAACATTTAGAAAATTAAATAAATTGTAAGGCTACAAAATAAATAACTCAAACATTAAACTTCTCATGCTTTTATTGAATGGGAACAACCTTAACCATTTAGGTTTGAAAAGAAAATAACATAAGCAAAACATGAATGAAAAGGAAAGACAGAATAGGAAGATCATCAAACATCCTCGTCAAAGGAAGAAACGTATGATTGCGTATGATCAATCTCCACTGGTTCCTCCTCGAGTGACTCCTCCTCTAAGGGCTCATCCTCAAAGGGATCCTTCTCGAAAGGTTCTTCCTCGTCATCCGAAATTGGAATGTCTTCCAGAAATAGGCTGCTTGCAGTTGGGCTTCTAAGTGAGTCACTCTTTCTTGAAGTCCTTCGGCAGTATGGTTTGCTACTTGTAGCTGGGCTTCTAGATTAGCCACTCTCTCCAGAATCCCTCCTACCTCAAAATCCGAGGTGTCCACCCTCGTCTCCAAATGTGTCACCCGATCCACCAAAACGTTATGGACCTGATCCGTCACTGCTAGCTCAGCAGTCAAAAGCTCAATTCCTACCTTGTTCTCCTCTATTTGTGTCTCTCACTACAGAATGTCAGGTATCTCATCAGTAGCATCTTTCACAATGCTCAACTCCCTAGACATGTAAAATACAAAAGCTGCAAAAGCTTGTTCCATAGTGCAGGGCAAGCTAGGTAAAGTAGACGATGAGGAAGCGGAACCAAAGTAGGGTGATGGGACATTTCCAATTTCAATCCACCTTTGGATCATTTGCGGGTGTGCATTCCAATTGCGAGCAGGATTCGTTGCTTGCGCGCTACTCGGTTCACCATGATCAACCGAATAGTCACTAGAACTAGTCCAGCGCCTTTTGGGCTCTGGGGATGATAAGATAGGTGCATCGTGTCCTGGTGCCTTAGGTGATGGTGGTGGAGTTGACGACATGATCCTGTAATATAACATATAAGTGCCAAATTTCCAAATGTTTATGATATGTAACTAATATGTGAGGTTATAGTCTAGTATGCAATCCTAGTTCTCTATAATGAATGGTTCTGATACTAATATGTCACACCCCCAAATTTCAAACTAACGGAGTTTTACCGTTTTAGGAAGTGACAAACCAGGATCTCAGTCATTAGTTACATTGAACGACTCTACATGGGACTCAAATGAAAATATCATATCAATCAGAGTTAATGCGGAAGCGTAAAGAAAGTAAATGCGCAAAACACACGCGCCCAAAAGAATAGTCCAAAAGTCCAAACCAAACACAATTCAAAATAGTCCAAACAGTTTAATAAAACATAAATCAAAGGCAGAATTCCATGCATGTCCTATTGTGTGCACCTGTGCCTTATCTTAAGTGACCTTAAAAAAACATGTAAGAAAATGTCAACACGAGGTTGGTGAGTTCACAAGTTTCAGTTTATAGAAACGTTTAACAGATTAATGTACATTCAATATATAAATCAATAGGTAGCTAACCCATAAACATGCTAACTAATGAGCTCGCAACTGACAGCTGACTGTTTAAATGCCTCCCACCATCATGGTGCAAGATTAGGTCAATATTGCACCCGTTCGACCTCCAATCGAGTTAGTGGGACTAACACGGGTGAGGTTTGTCAAACCCAGTAGTACTACTCAAATTACCTCGCTATGTTCATATTAACGGTCCGATGTGAGGAATTAAAGGATAATGTGTACGCATAGTCATACAAGTGATATCATATATGAATTACAAAAATCAAAAGCATTTACGACAGGTTTTCTCCCCCAGTTTAAAAACAGTAAAAAGGGGCCGTGAAAACTCACTTGAACAGCGTAGGTAGTATCACACAAGCATGAGATTTAGAACCTCAAACGTTAGCCCCACACAGCTCACAAATGCCCTAGAATTACAACATAACTTATAAGGGATAAAATGATAATTATTGGGATATGTGACGACGACACGGAATGTTGAACGTCCTAAAAGAAGCGCTCTAAAGATCAAAAAGCAGAAGAACGTGTCCACGGGAATGAGAATTCTTAATATAATAATTAAGATTAAAGTATTAGGTGTCGCACGATAATAACGAATAATATATAAATAAATAATTTCGTACGTTCGAGCCGTTTACAAAAGTTAGGAAAACAATATAATTTAATATATTATTTTTAAGTTCGTAGGTTTAACCAAATAATCATTTGTCGTAAAAATAATAAATATATTATTTTTATTCGAGAAAAAAACCGAGGGTAAATAATATAAATAATTATATTATTTATAAGTTTCAATCGTTTCATAGAGTTTATAAACGCGACAAAAAATAATATAAAAATATATTATTTTTAATTGAAGACACGGGTGGGAAATAATATAAATATATTATTTATTCGGAGTCGAGGTTTGAAAATAATATAAATCTATTATTTTAAAAGTGGGAGAAATAAAATATAAGTTATAACATTAAACCCAAGCCTACGGGTGTTTTAAGGAGTTAAAACATTTTAATATATTGTTATAATAGTATAGGGATAGCTTTAATATTAAAATAATATCTTAAAATAATAAAAACTCAAAAAAAGGGGTGGGGAGACTCGAACCCGGGTCTCCTCCCCACCAGCACACACACTTAACCATCACACCCGCTAGGGAAATCGCAAACAAGACCCGGATTAATTCT
Source organism: Smallanthus sonchifolius (assembly GCA_023525975.1). Classification (NCBI taxonomy): domain Eukaryota; kingdom Viridiplantae; phylum Streptophyta; class Magnoliopsida; order Asterales; family Asteraceae; genus Smallanthus; species Smallanthus sonchifolius. The sequence goes on from CM042021.1 coordinate 108,978,650, forward strand.
TTTTATCAAACAAGTCTCTGTGTTTTTCCTTCCATACAAATCGATCCAAATCTAGTCCCCAAATCTAACGATTTCTATAATAATGGATCCAATTGACACAGGGGTTTTGTTAATCGCGGCCTTGCGATCCTGTGTGTGTTTGATTGTAAAACTAACGCGATTAAGATCGATTAATTCCAGATTCAAAATTCGAAACCCTAGATATGAACTAAGAATCAAATCGATCAAATTGGATATAAAACTTGATTAATTCATGGGGCTTTTACCCAATAAAGGTTTGCGAATATATCTATACAGTTTAATTTGATTTTCATTATGATTACGATTAAAATCCGTAAATTAAACAAGAACAACCCTAGATTATGAACTGAGTTGAATTCGATGTTGTTCGATTAAATTGATAGATGGTTTTTAATGAGTACAGGTTGCGAATCTAACCACATAATTTAATTGAGTTGAGAATGAGTCTCGGATCAAAAACCCCAAATCGCTATATGAACAAACCCTAGAATAAGGGTTGAGTCGAATTCGATGTTATCATGTTAAATTAATAGAGGGTTTTCAAAGAATGTAGTTTTGCGAAACTATACATGGTAATTAATTTGATTTAGGAACAGTCCGGAATAGGGTTCGATTAGACTGGTTTTAGTATGAACCCTAGAATTGGGTTCATGATCGAATCGATGTTGTAAGCCCTGATAAAGATAGGGCTTTCAATCAATAGACAGAAACGAAAGTAAAGGTGTAGGTAATTACCGGAATAGTGCTGGAATTGATGGTTCCCGACTAAAACTTGCTCCGACGCTAACGAGTTCGATCTCCGGCAACTTGGACAGCTTCTCCGATTAAGATGAGTAGTGTAGCCGGTTCTAACTGATGCGACTAAGGTGTGCGTACGCTCAATTCATGAGAATAATACATGAATCCGTCGAATTTGATGATATTCGTTAAGGGGTCGATGGTTACGACTTAATTTAGTCATTAAGTGGTTTAATTCAACAATGATTGAGGTTAATTCGGTAGTTACGACTGTTACTGCCATGATCGTGCGAATTCAGTTAGATAATCAAACCAATTTCGGTTACAATTTGCCAATTTGAATCAAGGATGCTGACTTTGACTTCTTAAAAGTCAACACGAACAAATTCAATTGAATTTTTACCTTTGAGAGGTCAACAGGAACAATGTTTCTCAATTTTGACTTCATGAAGTCAACAGAGTGAGTTTAGAGTAATTACGTAACTGGTCCCTACAATTTTAAATCAAACAATGACAGAAACAGTCCCTGGGGTTTGAAATTGAGTTAACTTGGTAAGGATTTAACAGAATATTTAACGGAATTACTAACGGAATTAACTTGGAAAGTCGCGTTGTCACATCATCCCCTAGTTGAAAGAATTTTCGTCCTGAAAATTAAATGAAATAAATAAAATAATAAAAAAATTCCGGATGTCATATCAACCTCTAGTTGAAAGAATTTTCGTCCCGAAAATTAAAAAAGTACCTTAAGAATTTGACATGGAGTGCTTGAACAGATTAGGATATTTGCGCATCATCTGATCCTCGCACTCCCATGTGAATTTCGGTCCGCGTTTCGAGTTCCAACGGACTCTAAAAATAGGGATTTTACTGCGTTTTAACGTTTTGACTTCCCTATCCATAATTTCCATAGGTTCTTCGATGAAACGTAACTGTTCATCAATGTTTAGTTCCTCGAGAGGAACTGCGAGTGATTCGTCTGCTAGACATTTCTTCAAGTTTGAGATGTGAAAGACGTTGTGTATACCACTATGTCCTTCGGTTAGGTCCAGTTGATACGCTACTGGGCCAATTCTCTTCACTATTTTGAATGGTCCAACATAACGAGGATTCAATTTGCCTCGTTTCCCAAAACGAATGACACCCTTCCAAGGCGAGACTTTTAACAAGACCATATCCCCTACTTGAAATTCTAGCGGTTTACGACGCTTATCGGCATAGCTCTTTTGACGGTCACGAGCTGCTGCCATACGGTTTCTAATTTGAATGATTTTCTCAGAAGTTTCAAGTATGAGTTCAGGACCTGTAAGTTGACTATCCCCAACTTCGGCCAACAAATAGGAGAACGACATTTCCGTCCATATAGTGCTTCAAATGGAGCTGCCTTGATGCTAGTGTGATAACTATTGTTGTAGGAGAACTCCACCAACGGTAGGTGAGACTCCCAAGTGTTACCGAAATCGATCACACAAGCTCGTAGCATGTCCTCCAGAGTTTGAATTATACGCTCCGTCTGGCCATCATTTGAGGATAGTATGCTGTGCTCATATCTAGACGCGTGCCTAAAGCTTTATGTAACGATTGCAAGAAACGAGAGGTGAATCGTGCATCACGATCCGAAATGATAGAGATTGGCACTTCGTGCCTAGATACTACATCCTTCAAGTATATACCAGTAAGCTTATCCATTTTGTCAGTTTCCTTTATTGCTAAGAAGTGAGCAGACTTTGTTAAGCGGTCAACGATTACCCAAATGGTATCACATCCAGTGGGAGTTCGTGGAAATTTTGTGATAAAGTCCATGTATAGTTGCTCCTATTTCCACATGGGAATCTCTGGTTGCTGGAGAAGACCAGAAGGCTTTTGATATTCAACTTTGACCTTCGCGCAAGTCAGGCACTTGCTCACATAGGTGGCTATATCGGCCTTCATCTTTGGCCACCAATACAGCACCTTTAGGTCATGATACATCTTGTCGGAACCTGGATGAATAGAGTAACGAGATTTATGAGCCTCATCCATGACTAGTTCCCTTAAATTTCTGAATATTGGAACCCATATTCATTCATCGAAGTAGCGAATACTATCAGACTTGACCTCGAGTTGTGCCTCTATACCGCGCGTGGCTTCCAGCGGTATGTTTTCCTCTTTCAGAGCTTCAAGTTGAGCACTACGGATTTTGTCAGGTAATCCTGGGTGAATAGTAAGCCGTAATGCTCGAACTCGTTTGGGCTTGGATTCCTTTCGACTTAGGGTATCAGCTACAACGTTAGCCTTACCCGGATGATACCGGATCGCACAGTTATAATCATTCAAGAGCTCGACCCATTGACGCTGTCTCATGTTCAGCTCTTTCTTCTCGAAGATATGGTGGAGACTCTTGTGATCGGTGTAGATGGTGCACTTGGTACCGTACAAGTAGTGTCTCCATATCTTAAGTGCGAAAACTACAGCTCCCAACTCTAGATCATTAGTGGTGTAGTTTTTCTCGTGAATCTTTAGTTGACGCGAAGCATATGCGATCACCTTTTCTCGTTGCATTTATACACAACCAAACCCTGAATAGATGTGTCACAATACACCACAAAATAATTCCCTCCGGAAGGGCTAGAATAGGTGCACTGCAAAGTTTCTTCTTAAGATGTTGAAACGCTGACTCTTGGTTATCGCCCCAATTGTAGGCTTTACCCTTTTGAGTTAAGGAAGTGAGGGGTTATGCAATTTTTGAAAATCCTTCATTGAATCAACGGTAGTAACCAACCAATCCCAGAAGTTGTCGCACCTCAGTCGGGGTCGTCGGTGCTGCCCAATTCTTGATGGCTTCAATCTTTGATGGATCGACATGTATTCCCTTCTCGTTAACCACATGTCCTAAAAATTGAACTTCCCGGATCCAGAGTTCACACTTGGAAAACTTAGCATACGGTTGCTCCTTTTTAAGTAATTCTAGGATTAGATGTAGATGTTCCTCATGTTCCTCCTTGTTCTTGGAATAAATGAGAATGTCGTCGATGAAAACGATGACAAATTGATCAAGGTATGGCTTACACACACGGTTCATGAGGTCCATGAATACCGCAGGTGCGTTGGTTAATCCGAAACGCATGACCATAAATTCATAGTGGCCGTACCTTGTCCTGAAAGCAGTCTTAGATATATCTTCATCTCGGACTCTCAGTTGATGGTAGCCGGACCTAAGATCTATATTGGAATAAAAATTGGATCCTTGGAGTTGATCAAAGAGATCATCTATGCAAGGTAAAGGATAACGATTCTTGATTGTGACTTTATTCAGTTCGCGGTAGTCGATACACATACGGAAGTCCCGTCCTTCTTTTTGACAAACAGGACCGGAGCTCCCCATGGCGATGAGCTAGGTCGGATGAAACCTTTATCCAACAATTCCTGTAACTGAGTAGATAGCTCTTGCAATTCACTAGGTGCCAGTCTAAAAGGTGCCCGAGCGATCGGCGGCGCTCCGGGTGCCAGATCGATTTGAAATTCAACTTGGCGGTGTGGTGGCAGACTAGGAAAGTCTTCGGGAAATACTTCCAGAAAATCACGAACGATGGGAATATCATCAATCTTCTTCTCTTCTGATGGCGACTCAACAACGAGAGCCAAAATAACAGTATGCCCTTTTCGAAGGCATTTATGTGCTTTCATAAAAGGATATGATGCCCATGACTGCACCAACTTTTTTGCCCTGAACGGAAAGGGTTTCTCCACTTGGGAGAGGAATGCGAACAATTTTCTCACGACATATGATTTCGGCTTGGTTTTTAGATAACCAATCCATGCCGACAATTACATCAAAACTACCAAGCGTGACCGGCATAAGGTCGATATCAAGTTTATGACTAGCTAGTTCAAGCTTACAACTCTTAAGAATGTGGGTTGCTTCAATTATTTGGCCATCATCTATCTCTATTATATACTTAGCTTCTAACAGAGTTGGAGTTCCTTTTATCATATCACTAAGTTTTCTAGATATAAAACTCTTATCAGCACCAATGTCAAAAAGGACAGAAGCAACGTAATTATTTAAAAGAAATTTACCAGTGACCACATTATGATCATAACGAGCTTCTCCAGATCCTAGCACGAAAGCTCGTCCTTTCGCCCCATTTCCTCCATTATTGGCATTATTGCCACCACTGTTGTTGCCGTTACCATTGTTACCCTGGTTATTGGCGTTACCATTTCCATTACCATTCCTCTTCGACTGAGGAGAATCCCTCTGAATATGTCCCTCCTTGCCGCATTGAAAACATCCCCTTGTGGACCCTTGCGGTCGGAATGGTTGTTTATTCTGAAGATCCACTCTACAATCTTTTGCAGCGTGGCCCATATTGCCACACCGTTGACAACGGTTACAAGCACCGACACGATGGTAATTGCACTTGATGCACTTGGGGGCTCTCCCCGCATAACTACCTTGATTTTGACCTGAGGTGGTTGTTTGGTTGAAGTTCTTAGCAGTCTCAAACTTTCGTTGCTGCTGCTGGGGTTGATTGAACTGGGGTCCTTTGGAGTTGGAGTGAGTGTTGGAGTGGTGATCAAACTTGCGTTTATGATTGTCGGTGGATTTAGAGACCGAACCTCTCGGGAGTAAAGTCCCTTGGGTCACCGCCTGATCGGTTTGCTTGTGAGCCTGTCTGATCGTCTGATGGATGGTAGTAGGGTTGGACGAAGTAACCATACTTTGAATCTGAGGCACTAGACCTCCAATATGCACCTCAATTCTCTTGCAGTCTGGAGTCGCCATATGTAGGCACATGGTAGCGAGCTCATGGGAGCGTGTGGTATACAGCTCAGTTTTAGAACCTTCCATTTTCAGGTTCCAAAATTCTCATTCCAACTTTTGAATTTCATCGCGAGGACAGTTCTCCTCCTTCAAAACCGTCTTAAAATCCTCCCACGGGAGTCCATTTGCCATGGCCAGACCCAACATCTGGACCTGAGCGTTCCAACACGTGAGAGCCGGGCCCTCCAAAGTTCCAGCGGCGAACTTGACCTGATTGGCCACTGGGCAGTTGCACATGGCAATCACCGATTCTACCTTTTCGAACCAACGGAGTAGTCCGACAGCTCCTTCAGCTCCACTAAAAGTGTGGGGCTTACAGTCCATAAATGTCTTGAACGTGCATGCTGGATGCTGATTCTGCTGGTTTTGCTGGCCTGTATTTAGAAATAACATAGGATTGGGATTATAGAGCTTATGAAAGACACTTTAAGAGATGAATTGATATTATTAGTCAATAGATAAGGCATTTACCTGCAGCATTCTGTGCTGCTAGAGCCTGAGCCACACTATCGTTGATTAGTGTCGCCAGCTCCGCTGCTGTCATGTTGATGGTATCTCGGCCACCAGCACGACCTCCACGTCCTCTTCCCGACATGATTCTTCACATTCACAAATACAAAAAAATGAGAAATATATCGCATATTAAACATTATTTATGTACAAGTAAAGAAATACAACATCTAACATTTAGAAAATTAAATAAATTGTAAGGCTACAAAATAAATAACTCAAACATTAAACTTCTCATGCTTTTATTGAATGGGAACAACCTTAACCATTTAGGTTTGAAAAGAGAAATAACATAAGCAAAACATGAATGAAAAGGAAAGACAGAATAGGAAGATCATCAAACATCCTCGTCATCGGAAGAAACGTATGATTGCGTATGATCAATCTCCACTGGTTCCTCCTCGAGTGACTCCTCCTCTAAGGGCTCATCCTCGAACGGATCCTTCTCGAAAGGTTCTTCCTCGTCATCCGAAATTGGAATGTCTTCCAGAAATAGGCTGCTTGCAGTTGGGCTTCTAAGTGAGTCACTCTTTCTTGAAGTCCTTCGGCAGTATGGTTTGCTACTTGTAGCTGGGCTTCTAGATTAGCCACTCTCTCCAGAATCCCTCCTACCTCAAAATCCGAGGTGTCCACCCTCGTCTCCAAATGTGTCACCCGATCCACCAAAACGTTATGGACCTGATCCGTCACTGCTAGCTCAGCAGTCAAAAGCTCAATTCCTACCTTGTTCTCCTCTATTTGTGTCTCTCACTACAGAATGTCAGGTATCTCATCAGTAGCATCTTTCACAATGCTCAACTCCCTAGACATGTAAAATACAAAAGCTGCAAAAGCTTGTTCCATAGTGCAGGGCAAGCTAGGTAAAGTAGACGATGAGGAAGCGGAACCAAAGTAGGGTGATGGGACATTTCCAATTTCAATCCACCTTTGGATCATTTGCGGGTGTGCATTCCAATTGCGAGCAGGATTCGTTGCTTGCGCGCTACTCGGTTCACCATGATCAACCGAATAGTCACTAGAACTAGTCCAGCGCATTTTGGGCTCTGGGGATGATAAGATAGGTGCATCGTGTCCTGGTGCCTTAGGTGATGGTGGTGGAGTTGACGACATGATCCTGTAATATAACATATAAGTGCCAAATTTCCAAATGTTTATGATATGTAACTAATGTGTGAGGTTATAGTCTAGTATGCAATCCTAGTTCTCTATAATGAATGGTTCTGATACTAATATGTCACACCCCCAAATTTCAAACTAACGGAGTTTTACCGTTTTAGGAAGTGACAAACCAGGATCTCAGTCATTAGTTACATTGAACGAATCTACATGGGACTCAAATGAAAATATCATATCAATCAGAGTTAATGCGGAAGCGTAAAGAAAGTAAATGCGCAAAACACACGCGCCCAAAAGAATAATATAAATAATATAAATAATTATATTATTTATAAGTTTCAAACGTTTCATAGAGTTTATAAACGCGACGAAAAATAATATAAAAATATATTATTTTTAATTGAAGACACGAGTGGGAAATAATAAAAATATATTATTTATTCGGAGTCGAGGTTTGAAAATAATATAAATCTATTATTTTAAAATTGGGAGAAATAAAATATAAGTTATAACATTAAACCCAAGCCTACGGGTGGTTTACGGAGTTAAAACATTTTAATATATTGTTATAATAGTAAAGGGATAGATTTAATATTAAAATAATATCTTAAAATAATAAAAACTCAAAAAAAAGGGGTGGGGAGACTCGAACCCTGGTCTCCTCCCCACCAGCACACACACTTAACCATCACACCCGCTAGGGCAATCGTAAACAAGACCCGGATTAATTCTTTTTATCAAACAAGTCCCTGTGTTCTTCCTTATCGATCCAAATCTAGTCCCCAAATCCAACGATTTTTGTAATAATGGATCCAATTGACACATGGGTTTTGTTAATCGCAGCCTTGCGATCCTGTGTGTGTGTTTGATTGTAAAACTAACGCGATTAAGATCGATTAATTCCATATTCAAAATTCGGAACCCTAGATATGAACTAAGAATCAAATCGATCAAATTGGATATAAAACTTGATTAATTCATGGGGCTTTTACCCAATAAAGTTTTGCGAATATATCTAAACAGTTTAATTTGATTTTCATTAGGATTACGATTAAAATCCCTAAATTAAACAAGAACAACCCTAGATTATGAACTGAGTTGAATTTGATGTTGTTCGATTAAATTGATAGATGGTTTTTAATGAGTAACATATTGCGAATCTAACCACATAATTTAATTTAGTTGAGAATGAGTCTCGGATCAAAAACCCCAAATCGCTAAATGAACAAACCCTAGATTAAGGGTTGAGTCGAATTCGATGTTATCATGTTAAATTAATAGAGTGTTTTCAAAGAATGTAGTTTTGCGAAACTATCCATGGTAATTAATTTGATTTAGGAACAGTCCGGAATAGGGTTCGATTAGACTGGTTTTAGTATGAACCCTAGAATTGGGTTCATGATCGAATCGATGTTGTAAGCCCTGATAAAGATAGGGCTTTCAATCAATAGACAGAAACGAAAGTAAAGGTGTAGGTAATTACCGGAATAGTGCTCGAATTGATGGTTCCCGACTAAAACTTGCTCCGACGCTAACGAGTTCGATCTCCGACAACTTGGACAGCTTCTCCGATTAAGATGAGTAGTGTAGCAGGTTCTAACTGATGCGACTAAGGTGTGCGGACGCTCAATTCGTGAGAATAATACATGAATCCGTCGAATTTGATGATATTCGTTAAGGGGTCGACGGTAACGACTTAATTTAGTCATTAAGTGGTTTTAATTCGACAATGATTGAGGTTAATTCGGTAGTTATGAATGTTAATGCCATGATCGTGCGAATTCAGTTAGATAATCAAACTAATTTTGGTTACAATTTGCCAATTTGAATCAAGGATGCTGAGTTTGACTTCTTAAAAGTCAATAGGAACAAATTCAATTGAATTTTGACCTTTGAGAGGTCATCAGGAACAAGGTTTCTCACTTTTGACTTCATGTTGTAACATCAAAACAGAAGCATGACGAAGAAATTAACGTAAATGAAGAATTAGTAACTAATGATTTTAACATATGGTGAAAAATTACAAGCCCTACAGTTTTAAATCAAACAATGATAGAAACAGTCCATGGGGATTGAAATTGATTTAACTTGGTTAGGATTTAACATAATATTTAACGAAATTACTAACGGAATTAACTTGGAAAGTCGGGTTGTCACAGCAAGGCTTTTGTTTAATTAGTACCATAATATGGGGATTATTATGCATGCAAAACATGTATAATTTAGGTCATATCATAATACCCCACACTTAAACTTTGCTTATCCTCAAGCAAACTCATGCATGATCAGACCCATAAGTAAAAACTTTACAAAAGGAAAAGGGAGTTCCAAGCAGTTGGGGACTCCGGGATTACTCATGAGTCGCTTTATTCTATTTTTGGCTTTTCTATTTTAGGGTGGTGGAATTCATGACAAGCCTACTAGAACTTCAATTATGCATAATCTATCACTTATCACAATGTTCACTCAACTCTAGGGTTATATATGTGTGGATAATGTATGTTAAGTGGAACACTCAAGATCGAATCGAATTATGCAATGGTCATAAGCTTGTATGCAAATCAAGTCTGCACCAACTAACTAAGTAGTATGCATGAATCAAGAGGACTTTAAAAGGGTTGTAATGTGGCTAAAAGAAAATAAAGGGTGAAAATGAAAATGTGTTTTGACTTTTAGGGATTTAAAAGGGTTTTGAAGGGCTGCAGCTATCGTGGAACACACAACTACGACTTCATGGCATAAGATGGAAAATACTAGTGGGTCCCTCTACAGTACTCAGATCATGAGGGTATAACTAATCTGAGGGCTCGTTTATGGTCAGATTTCCAAGACCAAGATCTCTTATCTTTCTCAACTCTTCCCTTACTAGGTAGTGCACATTACTGCCTTTTCGTATGGTTCCTTCGACTTATAGCCTAACAACTCCTACTTGGATCCGATGCGTATACTCATGTTGAGAATAAGTTTGATTCTTGCTACACTTTCCATCGTGGCTCCAGTTGCCACACTTCACACATTTTTCGTATCTTTTGGCTCTTCTTTTGGCGGCACTTTTTGACAAGCCACACAATGGTGGCAATTGTTCTTGCTTGCGCAACCGTTTTCTTACATCACTTGTTGCTTTGAAAACTTTCTCTCGGAGTTCGGGTGGTAATTCAGGCTTTGTGAAATGAATACAGGAAAGTAAATTAAAATCAAAAGAATGCATATCCAGCTCTTTAATGTCTAACCGGTAAAAGACCAACCTCTCTCTTTCTTTTTCTTTTCTCATTTTTCTATTTTTTCTTTTCTTTTATTTTCATATCATCAAGACTAATTTTTTAATAATTCTTTTTCCTCAATCTCCTTGAAATAATTTTTTCATATCTTACTTGTAGATTGTTCAACTGTTTCTTCCTAATACATCCACTTTCTTCTTGTATATTCCAATTCTTTTGAGTAAAACAAATTCTTTTCAAATTGCCTTAATGGTTGTAAACTTGAAGTAATGACATAATATAGTCTAATATTCCTCCATCTTGAAGACAGTTAGCTAATAACCGGTGTTTACGAAAAGTTGGGTTGGTGATAGATATGGGTAGTAGAAAAGAAAAGGATAAGGCTCAACGGGCTATCTAGGCAGATAATATTTTTGGGATTTAAGGATGATATATAAGGGTAATAAAGTCCTAGGTGCCTCAATCATTTTCATACTTCTACTAGTTCATGGTCTTAATATGTATAAGTCACATAAGTTCTAATTATGCATAAAATTCGACCAAAAAACACTCACTATACCAAACGAAGGAGCATGCGAAAAATAATGATAATAATGCTCGTGAAAATGCTTAGATTATTATCACATGGAAACGGATGGGACAAGGTTTAGTGATTTGTTATGCATAATATCTATTTGTTTCTACTTGCAATGTATTCATTTTATTTAACTAGGTGCGAACTCAATTTATTCGTGACCTTATCCCATTTGACTAAAACATGAATACATGGCAAGTAGAAACAAATGGTTTAGATTTTAGGGTTTAAAATTTTTTGGGTTTTACGAAAAGTAGGTTTTTAGTAATGTTTTAGTCAAATGGGTAGAAAATCACAAGCTTAGTTTTACTGCTTTGATGTTACAACTAGTCCTGAATCTCTAATTCCCCACCCCACACTTAAAACTGTGCATTGCCCTCAATGTACAAATGCATGTAATGGAATGCTATGCGGGAATTTAAATGCATGAAGTTTTAAGGGAAAAGAAACTGGTACTCCCCCGGTCAATTCGGCGTATAACCTAAGGTCAAAACTTATTGTTGCTGTCAGGTTGTGCCTATCAACTGCTTGGCAACATTTTGCTTTAAAGACTTCATCAAAATTCTTAGAAATTTGATGTGTCTTTCGACTCCTCAGGTTGTAGAGGTGGAGTGTAACTCCTCAAAGAAGTAGAGAAACTATCTGGTGATGCTATGATACTAAACACATAAAGAAAAACATAAAAACAGAAACGAAAATAACAGCTAGTAGTTAAGCTACTAAGGTCCTAGTATCGAAAAGGCATACTTGGGGGCTGAAGTATGAGAAACTTAAACTTGGAAAAACCAAACCTGAGGTCCATGCGTTCTACCGTATGCACCAACTTCTCAATTTATTCATGATCATGGGTTGCCTCCCGGAAGCGCCACGTTTATTTAAGGGTCATTGTCCAGACCCGTACGTGCTTCGTGAATTTCCAATTTAGTGCAAGAATAATCTGACAAATGGGTGACTTGTAATATGGAGAGATTCATCCAACCCATTTGATAACCATGCGTACAATGTGATGATAAGCTGATCTAGGAATTAGTGGAGTTCATCCCGGACCAGCTGGATAAGGGAAAACAGGGTAAAAAGAGTTCAAACTTGAAACAGTCATAACTTGAGCTACGTTTGGAGTTAGAGGGCCCCTGACCAAGGGACGGAAAGGTTTCGACGAGCCAGATCATGTGGCAAACGCCATAGGTGGTTTGTCCCAGTGGTCCGAGCTAAATTCCCCCATTAAGTGGCCTAATTTCACAAATCAAAGATTTTCTTCAATTTTCTAATTTTAATACCTTCCACTTTTTATGTTAAAACAGGTGAATCATTGATTTATGTATTTTAAAAGTCTATTTTTAGTTTTAATTTTAGTTTGGATGGATCGATTTGAAGTTTTGAAAATTTTGGTAAACCTTTCAAATTTAGAATGCTCTATAGAAGAGCACCTAAAGAAAACAATGCAATTAAATCACACCATCACCATTTGAATTTGCCCGGACCAAACTTCAAGAAACCCATGCAGTGAAGGAGACGGTCACCCCGGTGTGATAATTTTGTCATGTAATTTTCGTTTGATGAATGTTGCTTCCTCCATGAAAAGTGGTACTCAGAGTGATGTGCCCCATCCTGTGGCATATGTGATTCATTGGATGATTCACTGATATGCTTGGTCACAGGCCAACTATCATTGTTGCAAGGAAAAGGTCCCACAATTGTCATTTGTTTGTTGGTGAATACTTCCTCTTGCATAATCTCCTCCTGGATGTTGGTCTCACAGTCTGGTTCTTCATATGATATTGTCTCTGAAGTGACAGGAACTCCAGATTGTTCCATACATCCTTCTTGTGCTTCCATATTGAGGATTCCTACCAATTCTTCTTTAGAGATTCATTCTTCTAACTCCTTTGATGTTTTAGCTTCCAGCCTTCTAGAGAAGTCAAGAAATTGTAAAGTTGCAGTAACCTTTTCTTTTGAATCATCGGGTCTCACTTCCAACTGATCCATGCTTGTGAATCTGGAAGGTTCTTGCTCCTTATAGTCAGTCAACCTTACTAGAGATATTAGAGCTATAACTTCCTATTCTTGGACTTTGAAGAGATCATCTTGCTGTTCAGTTGGAAAACTCTTTAGGATTTAAACCTTAATTTCTTCCAAATGACGAAACACTTGTTGTTCAGTTGGAGAGCTCTTTAGGAGTTGAACCTTAATTTCTTCCAAATGATGAAACAGATTTCCTAGGGTCCATGAGTCGGAATTTAGAGCTGAGTGTTGAATTTCTTGGGGCGGTGTGGTTTCCATATGGTTGCCAGTAGGGTTGGTGAAAATCTGTAGAATACCCCTGATAGTGATAACAATCTTGAGTGTAGTGGGCTTCCCCACAGACCTCACACCAAACCTCCAAATAGTGGTACTTAAAGTTGTCCTGGTATCCTCCATAACAACTCTCGTAGTTGTAATCCATGAAAGTTGTTGTAAAGAACGAACAAAACAAACCATAAAAATAAATGTTAAGGTTAAAAAGGCTAATCCGTTAACTCGAATATTTCTTGAAATCACCGTGTCCCCGGCAACGGCGCCAAAAATTTTGATGTGCACGTGATAAGTATATAAAATATATAAATATATATTTGTTTTAGAAATGGTTTCACGAGATCAGGTTTTAATTTTATAAAATGATAAATACTCAAACTTAAAACACGCACAATAGGCAAGTGTACCTATCACAATGTAATATAGTTTAGGTAAAAACCAAGTATCGAACCAATGGACACGGTCGAGTTCTAATACTCAACTTTTGTTATCGTTTAGCCGATTTAATTAGTGAGTGGGTTTTGTGTGCTTATGAAGCGAAAAAGTAAATGACAGGAAAGTAAATGACGGTAAAGTAAATGATAGGAAAGTAAAAATGTGCGTGATGTGTGTAACAGAAATGTAAATAACAGAATAGTAAATAGCCGGAAAGTAAATATCTCGGAAATGATCAGGTAACGAAGAGTATTGCTTTGGGCTTCGAACCCGCTTGGTACGTGATAATGTTAAGTTGACTAATCCAGTTGTATGACTATTACAAACTTGTGACCCAGGTCACCGCTAGAGCCTCGTTCTCACGACATTTGATTCACGAATTAAAATCTTTAAATTAAAATAGTAGTGCCTCCCGTTAGGGACAACATTTACCCTCAATTTTGTCACACCCCGGGCGTGCAACCAAATTGACACCTCCAATCTCATTTTATTTATGAAAGCAGAGTTAGTTTTGCAGCGGAATTACTTTTGGATCAAACTTGTAATAAATCTCAACCCGAGGATTGATATTGCATAATTTCCTAATACGGGGATAAAGTATCATTTTATTTCACTGGGAATTTAAATACCCCTTCTGTATACAAAAACCATGGTCCACGACCATTTACATATCACCTACATAAGCAGGGTAAAACTAGAGCCACAAGATAGTGGCCTGTGCCTGGGGAGTTAACCTTGTCCAATACCAAGCTATACAAGTATTGGCATCTAAGGGTTTTACCTTCCGGCACCTAACCCTGTGTATGACAAGGGATTATCCATGTCTAGGAATACATCTTCTTAACATCTCCTCTTGTTTTTATTCCTGCAGAGTTATCTCCATGCTAGCATCACATAACCCTGTCAAAATCCCTTTATGTACACATTTATCCCCAAGACTATCCCATAGGACTAGTCTTATAGATAATCATTGATTACCTGAAAACATTTTGAAAAATAAAACGTCAGCGCGAACGCTGGTGAACATGATTAGCATGACTGGTTTCATTTGACAAATACAGTATCAAAACATTTAACCATAATGTGGGTACAATCTACCATTCAGCAGAACTATTTCATCTGAGTGTACAACCACGGTATACACCGGTAATTTCTGTAAAAGGACTGCTGGCATTTGCAGACTTACTTACCGCGATGTCCCTTAACTAAGACCCCGTCTTACATCAAGTTACAGACAATTGTCAGTCCTAATATGGGAATCTCACCCATAAAGCGTATATCCCTTGATCAAGTTTTATGTATACTTATGGCCTGAATGTTTTACGTAGACGCCCTTATGCATCAAACTTTTGAATACCAGTATTGCCATTTCGTAAACGTAAAACTTTTAAATTTTTGAAGATAAAGACAGATAAACATATTCACCTTAACAATAGCTTGATCTTATCTCAGGGGTAGTCCTTGAGTGCTAGTGTATACCTTAATGTAAGTTCGAAGTCAAGTTAGTATCTTAACGCACGAATTCAGAAATAAGAGAAGGTGCGAAAAATAAGCGAAAGTCAGATATATTACCGGAATAATGGCACGAGGATCGAGGTTGGTCGAATTCCAGATAAGTAGGAGAGTTGTGATGGCTTTGGATGCTCTCAAATGGGGAACCGATGCCATCTATTTATATGCCTGAAATGGACCCGTAGTGGACCGTTACACAGGAGCGTGGCGGTCCGCCACTGCCCAGACGCCTGCGTCAGCCCTAAACGTCAACTCCTAATTGGACCGCTCATGTTTTGCGGCTAACGGACTGTTAGCCAAAGTCTTAGCGGTCCGCCACCCTGCCACGCGTCAGATTTCTTCCTCAATAGTCATCGCCCACGTGGCATGACGTGGCATAACCTGGTTCAACCTTATCCAACCCTTAGCGGATCGTGTAAGGATCCTTAGCGGTCCGCTAAGGTCCTGAAATCCATATTTTTCTTCTTTAACCCTAAACTTTCGGGTTATTTGTAGAACTTACCCCTAGGGTTTTATTTCTTGTTTAAATCAAACATGTCACACTCTTTATATCTAGTCCTGACATCATTATGACTGGTCAGAACTTTGTCCCTTTTCAGGATTAAAACAATCTTAGGTGAAGGCCTAAATAAACGAGGGGGGGTACTAGATAGTCATAATCGTGGTTGGCTTTGAATAATCCTACCTTGTTTGAACATGGATGATCAGTCCATGTCTAGACTAGTGTTAAGTTACCCAGCACTTACCCTGGCTATAATCCTAAAAACCCACAAGAACTTTGATTATAGAGACATGAATTAATACACTTAATTACGTACCTGTGATTTCTAGCGATGATTGAACGAGGAGTGAGATTTATGAAAATGAAAGTTTCTGAATCAATGTCTACTTTTATAATTGCTATTAGCCGACTAAATATACATCGGTTTATTTCAAGATAGGATAACACCTATTTTCATTTCAAGATACACGTATTTTCTTTCATCCATCTGTACGCATTTTTCCATTAATGTAACTTATAATTGTTATTTCATTTATATTATTATATTATTATAACTAATTTAGCACGTATTTTGTCTTTCTCTTATAGCGTTTTATAAAATTTCGAATATGTCATTAGAACGTGTTTATTTTTCTCTACGTTTCGACCTAAGTTTAATCAGAAACAGAGCGAGTTTAAAATAATATATTTTAATATTATTATTAAATATTAATTGTTCGTCTAAAAATTATAGGTCGAATGTATTAATTTATAGACTCCAAATTAAGCCTATACGAGCTGCAGGCTATGTTTCTTTTCTCGTGGTTATAACCGTTACCTCTAAGGTTGGGGTGTTACATCCTCTCCACCTTTATTTAAATCTCGTACTCGAGATTTGTTGGAATATGTGTGAGTATTTATTTTTCATTTCATACTCCGGTTTCTACATAAAATACCTATCGGGAGTTCCACCCGGCTTTTCCTTTTCAATTTCTTTACTCGTTGATCCTTAATCTATAGGGTTGGCTTACTATTTCCAACTTTTCATTTATCCTTGGATCGTCTAAAATCCAAATATGGAACATACTAGTATATAATTGTCAATAATATGAAAGCAGTTTGGATAATAACATAATCTAGAATGTTATTACTCATTTATTAACCAATCGTATTTTTATTATTTTCCATCATGTTTCATAGTTGTTTGTTCACATCTTAATCTTTCTTATTTACTGGCAATCCAGAGATCTAAACTGATATCTCATTGCTTAAATAAGTTTTCTTAATCATATGAGTTTCATCCTTTATAGGCATCTTATAGTATTGTTATCATCTTATAGATACCTTTGTCTCAATTTTGGAATCTGAACTTTCATTTGTAAAACTAAACCTTTAATTGCAATATTCGTGTTACAATTGGTTTATCTATCTTTTACTTTTGTGTCAAGGGTTACGGGTTTGCTTAGTCCTAAAGGCGGTCTTCGTTTATTTTCCTTTCGAATTTTGAACTACACCTTTTTAAGGTGATACTTTTAATAATGTCTTATCTTTGACGTACAATTTCAACGGCTTCTTCTTTTTCCTAATATAATCCTTTGATCACAAGCCGTCTTTAATCTTTCTTCGTTTGTAAAATCTCCTTTATCCCTTAGGACCTGATAATTGGTTTCTTTCTGATTTCTGATTAACACACAAGTGTTATGTACTTCCAATTGTACAATACTCCAAATGGTGTCGTCTTAATGCTTATAAAATTTTCTATGAGGGTAGATGGTCACTTTATCTACTCTCAAGGTTTATCTCATGGGTTCGGAGCATATCTTCCCAAATCCTTTATTTAACAGCCAACACTTAGCCTCCAGATTATCCATTCTTAAGAATTCATTATTTCTTTTGACTAATTGGTCAAGCCTTCCTTCATTTTTAAACTAATTGTCTTAAAAAGCTTTAACTTGACTTTCTTAACTTATCCAATTCATTTTGACAACCAATCTTATGGTTGTTATTTATAATCTTTCATTTTTCTATTTGGTTCTCGCGTCTCTTAATCACATGTCTGTTCATCAATTCGAAATGCTTTTATCCTTGGATGTCCTAATTCAGATTTTCTTACACGTGTCATCCTTATAAGGTTCTTTACTATAACATCACTGTTCTTCTTAAGGATTTCTATAATCCTTCATTCTTCTTCCATGTTCTCCTTTAATGTGATTGCTTGTAATTTTGTTTTACTCTTACCGGCTTCTACTTCCGCCATTCTTTCTTTGAGTCAACCATTCTATTTCGCAAAGTCCTTATCTGTTCCTCTCCAAGTGTTTCTTTCTTAAACTAGGTGTAGGAATATTTATTGACCCTTACGGATAATAAGGTACATAAGGCTTATTAGAATTTGTACTTTCTTCTCCTTTCGAGAATACAAACATTCTCATAAGGAACTTCTGGTAATCCCTCATAATAGTTATAAGGGTTTATGTAAATATAATTATGGATTCCAATCAAAAGCTCACGAAAGGTGTATATATATAGATCGTTCGTAGTTTCTAATTTTTCGAGATTTCTGGAAATTTCTCTAGTACTTTCTGTATCTATACCGGGTTCATTACCGGTTTCATTTGTTACTTGCGCATCTACGAACACTCAATCTTTTGCCTCTTCCAGGAATTCTATAGAAAAGAAATATCTATTATAGGAAAGGAATACAAAATATATACCGAAAAGGCTTAAGTTAGTCTTTCATCATCTCCTTTCCTAATTCTTCCTTTCTATACTTCCGCAGTTGTTCTTCGATCGTCTTTCTCTTTTTCTTGTCAGATCCTTTTCCACCTCATATGTCTCCTGTATGGCACGGTCAAGACATTTGATGGGCGAGCTAGGCTAGATCGAACGATAATCATATTGTGGAGGATGATCTCGAATCCCCATCACAATATCATGGGTACACATTTTGGTATGGGTTAAATAGTTCCAGAGGAGGAACGTTATTCTGATATGGATCATAATCCATAGAACTTCCCAACTCAGGGAATATATACGGATCTTGGTATATAGACGGAGGATCAGAATATAAGAACATAATCCTCCACATTTTTCAGAAACTAGAATCATTTTGAATCAAGGTCAGAATTCTCTCCAACTCAAGGTAAGTTTCGATATATTTCGTCCATCCCTTCAACTTAGGGCATGGGCATTGTCTCGGATGGCCATCCCATTCGCATTCTTGGCTACGTGGCCCTACTGGGTCTAGCCCGATTCACTTCACTTTGTAGGTCCCCGGGTGTCTCGGATCGTTACGTGTGGGTGCGTGACTAGTCGGACCGGGTGTGGAATACCCGTGACTAGGTGGAGAATCAAACAACACAAAGTAAACCGACAAAGAAATCACTTTAAAGTTCCTTCTATTATAAACTTGAACGGTTATAGAGAGAAAATATTGAGTGAAAATGTCTGCGTACTTATCTTCTGTCAACCTATTCTATTTATACAAAACCTGATCTCTGCGCACTTAACAGGTGCACAAGGCAAATTGTTCATGAGTACTTAGCAAGTACGCAGAGTATTCTTGCGTACTTGCTAAGTGCGCAGGAACTAATTCCTGCGCACATGCTAAGTGCGCAAAACACTTAGAGAATAATTACAACAATGACATGCATTAGAAATTAAAACTCGATAACTAATACATACAGACATTACAATACAAAGACAAAACATACAAGACAAGTACAATAAACTAAGACACTATCCAGAGTGTTTGTCACACAAAAGTGCTTCAACAAACTCCCTCTTGACAACAGCTCTGGATTGTCTTCGGTCTTCACTGCTCCCCGGCTTTAGCTTCCATCTTCTTCTTGTAGTCAAGGCAGAACTTGATCAACTTGTCGTATTTAGAAGCAAGGAACTTTGTCCACTCGTCCGTGTACATGCAGTACTTATCAGCTAGTGCCTCCCGATCTTTCACACAGAAGTTTATGAAGCAGACTTCATTAAACACTCTGATCAGTTCCCTTGGCACTAAGCTTCCACTATCGGACCACACCTTTCCAATCACTACCGCCTCGCCCGTTTTAGGATCTACGTACCAGTACCATATGTTACCGAGGATATCCTGAGATAACTTGCTCAGGGGAATCTTGGTTTCACATAGCACTTGCTTGTATACCAGTTTCTTTAAGCTTTTCTTAGTCACAGGATGTCTAGCATTCTTGTCCTTGACTCGCTTGGGCACTTGAGGCTTAAACGTTTTCAATTTCCCAAATCTTACCTCACGTTGTAGAACCTGCCACAAACCCATCGCTACTGCGTTATTTGAGTGACCCAGCAACTCCCGGTTTACTAGGTTCACGAGGTCGTATCTTGGTAAGGAGTTGAAAGCTTCGCTGGTTGGTTTCAAGTATTGAACCCCCCAGCTCGCTTGATTGCAAACAACTTCTTATCCTCATCGAACCTCACAGCTAAGATCATCCCTGTCGCTCCGTGTTTGTTTACGATTGAAGTCTTTTGCAAGTCAGGAGCCGGATCATTTGATGAACTTTCAGGCACATATTTGTCTTTCTTTGCCTCTGGATCCACAGGTGTAGGGTCGGCAGGGGAGGCCTCAGTCGACGCCTCAACAGTACTAGCAGGCTCGACTGAACCTGTGTCAAGATGAGATTCGAAGGATGGAACTTCGAAGATCTATCCATCTTCAAACTCATATTCTCCTTCCCTGTTGCCCTTGGGAACTTCTATCACCACATCATCATCTTCCTCATCCCAATCATCATCAGAGTCGATCTCTCCTTCTTCAAGATTGTAGAGAGCCTCGATCTGTGCTTCTTTGGAATAGTCTGGCTCTAAGAATAAGATCGCATTATCCGACATGTCGTCAGATATGTCAGCTACAGACTTTCCTTTATATCCACCAGAAGCATCACCACCTTCCTGGTGAGTCGACTCCCCCTCAGCCATTGGAACAGCAGAAATGGGCACTATCGCCAAAGCTTGTTGCTCACTTCCACGAGGACCGACTTCAGGATCCTTGTCTTTGTCATCATCCTTTGTCAGATCAACCGGATGACAAGGCACATCACCGGTAGGTTTAGATGCCTTCTCCTTCTCTTTTTCTTTCACTTTTTCTTTATCCTTTTCTTTCTCCCCCTGAGCAGCAAGCTTCTTGGGCAGGTCAGTTACTAACTTGATCATCATTTCATGTTCTTTCCGATGCATGTCAAACCGAACCTCTAGAGACGACCTGTGTCCCAGAATCATATTGTTTGTTTTGATCAGTAGTTCGTTCTGGGCCATCACATTTGCTAGTCTCTCTTCCGTCCCAGTTCTCTGGCTTCTTAAAATAGTAACTTCGTCCACCAACGAATTTATCTGAGCCTGTTGAGCCTCAGATTCTTCCCTTGATTTCCGAACAGTTTCAAGTAGAGCAGCGACTTGGGCTTCCAAAGTATCAATCCATGCATCATTTGGATCAGGATTCCTGTTTGTAGAGGCTTCAGCATTATGAAGTGGGGATGAGAAGATCGTATCAAAGTCAAAACCCTGGGAAAAGTCTCCAAAGTTGTAGGGTTGACTGATAGGTTCAAAGGTGGTAGTAGGGATTGTGGATGGGATGGTGGTTGTCGGAGTGGTGGAAGGAGTAATGGTGACTGACTCGGTAAGAATCGGAGCAGTCACCGCCACTTGGACAGATGTTACAGGGAGGGACACTATCACAGGAACCTCCTCTATAATAGCAGTGACAGCCACATCAGGTGTAACCTGTGGCCTCCTCCGCTGTTGCCGGTACATCTGTTGTGAAGGTGGGGTAGAAGCTGAATCAGTACTCGCAGCCGATACTTGTACTTGCCTCTGAGCACTATCCTCTACCTCACGAGGAATAGCTTGTTGCTGCCTATCCCCCCGTTGTTTGTTGATACTTTCACGTCTTCGTCTTTGTATAGCAGTGTCTGAGTCAGAATCTGGCTCATATTCACTGCTCGTCGATTATCGCTTTCTCTTAGAAGATGACCCAGGAAGGGTCACATTTGTCAATCTTCTCGGGTGTGCCTGTGATGGTGCATCATCAGAATCAGATGAATCAGACTCTGTATCTTCGGAGTCGGATCCTTCAGCACCATCATTACCCGCTTCGTCGTCTCCTCCTTCAGACAATTCATCCTCACTATCAACGTACTTATATTCTTGTTGCTCATCAGAATGTTCACTGAGTTCTGGCTCAGACTCATGACTAAACCATCTCCAATCAGCTGGTGCCACATACTCTTCATTAATCAGGTGGCCAAAGAGTGGGGTATGCTCAGGGGTAGGTTCTACACTGCCTGGCTTTAGAAACTGTGCAAACACTCTCTTGTCCACCCTTTTGACTTGCGGTCTCTCCCCAATAGCAGGAACCTTTGGCAACGCATCATTGATCAGTAGTTGCATAAATCTTGGGTATAACAGGAATCTAAACCTCTTAGCCATATTGATCTGATCAGTTAAGGCCTTGAAGATGTATCTTGAGAAGTTATAACCCATGTTGAGAGACAAGCCAACTATGGCTGCTGCAAGATCATGTCCCATAGCATCCTTCCCCTCCTTCCTGGAAGAGATGCACATGATCATCACGTGGGCAAAGTACCTCCACTGATCGAGCACCAACATCTTCTTGTAGGAAGAGTAATCTCGTACACCGACGTATCCCATACGCTGCCTCCAACAGCCATCCACAAAGTAATCAGGATAGGCAGTTGGGTCGGTGGCAAGATCCCGGAACTGTAAGACCCTTCTAATTGTGTCCTCAGAAAATGCAATGTCATGACCCGCCACAGTAGCCCGAATGACATTAGGGGTTACCGTGCAGTCATGATCCGCTGTATCCCAGAACTGCTCCAGGTACGGTCTTGAGACTATTGGATCTGCTGATATAGCATAGCTGATCTTTGAACGATTCAAGAAATCAACTATCTCTCGGTATTGTAGTGCAACACCCTTCCATTCCGGTTCTGTAAGTGTAAGGAGATTGAACTCACTGGTAAAGGCACGAGCCATCACTACAAAAACACACAGTAAACATAATAAGAACAAGAAGATTCATTAGAATTGAATACACATGACCAAGTATAGCAGTTACACACTGAACTAAATTTCAGACTTAGAAAAATTTCACAAGTGTTATTCCTGCGTACTTATCAAGTACGCAGGGATTTGTTCTTGCGTACTTAACAAGTACGCATGAATTACTTCTTGTGTACTTGTTAAGTACGCAAGAATTGCACTTAGCCAAATTTTTCAAAAATCTAATATTCAACAGATGTAAGACATTGACGTGGAACAGGGTTACCACAAGGTCGAAAACCATGATAAGGACCTATGGAACCTCTATCCACATCAATGACCCGCTAACCTAGTCAAATTTTGACCTAAAAAACGACCCATATGAACCGACGGTCAAATAGTAAGTCAAGGACAAAATCAAAGATCGTTATGGGCGATTAAGTAATGAATAAGGTTCGATTGATGATTCTAAGAGAGTTTTGATCATAATGTGTTACCAAAACGACCAAGAGATGTCCAAAATCGAGATTTAAACCCTAAATTTTTCAAAATCCTAAATCGGTCCGTAAGTCAAGATTGCATGGATGAAAAGCCCTAAGATTCTCACCAAATGATGTTTATCCGATGTTGAGAATAGAATCGGGACGAAAAACCGGTTAGGAACACTCAAAATTTTTTAGTAAAAATGAGCAGAGGATATTCAACAGTAGTTCGAATTTTGAATGAGATAAACGCAAAAAAAAATTCAAAGTCCTGTATATATACCCAACACATATTGGTCTTGCGTACTTGCTAAGTGCGCAGGACTTAACTCCTGCGTACTTACTAAGTACGCATGACTTAAGTCTTGCATGCTTGTTAAGTATGTAGGGTTTACCTCATGCGCACTTATCAAGTACGCAGAGACCCTTGTGTGCTCAAACTTTCAACTCAAATTATGAATATTTCAAGTCAAATAACGAACAAGATAAAAGCATTCAATCAAGAGGATTCAAAGTCAATTCAAGAAGGTTAAACATAAATTTTTTTTTTTGGCTTTTCTGATTAAAATTGAACTATACACAAACTTAGAATCTTTTTAATCTTTTCAAGATAGAAATATACAAGTATATACACACACTATTTTTGTTCAAAGACACGAGTAGAGGATCATATCAGGCTAAACTTGAGCAAAAACGATACAAGATAAACGTCAAAGAGTATGGGATCATGTCATGAATTACAATTTATTTATACAAAATAAGCACATAAACAGATAATTCAAGTTGGCAATATTATAAGATTTGAAACCATAAGCATCTTTGTATCATGTTCTTGTGTGTTAAGGTATTAATGTTAGGATATACAAAGTGTACCCCACTGATATGCTACAGCAATGTAAATTGCACTATCTCAAGGCATCTAAGATTTTTCCAAAGATTTTCAAATCTCCAGAATGAAGTTACATCATTTAGCACAGAAAAAATCAAGCAGAACCCATAAGGATTATCAAGAATCATAAGATTCAGAATCGAGTGATTCAGATGTCTTGGTTTGATTGGATTTTCTTCTATGAATATCATGTGATGATTCAGGTTAATAGATATGGAGTCTGAGGATTTAGGTAAGGTGATCCAACTTTTATCTGGATTTGATTTTAATGAATTGGGAATGATTCAAGGGTGAATACATGCTCAACGGTTGATGTAAAGACATGTCTTGATTCAATCTCTCATTACATACTTGTGAGTATGGTCAGTGAGATGAACCGCAGTAATTGTGCTAAAGACAAAACCCGAAACTGGTCTCTTAAGAAAATATTTGCTAAAATCTTACATCCTCTATCTGATAATGATCTTTATGTATTCTTTTATACACGCACACATGCATACATGGGTTCAAATCACAGTTGTAGTCTATATTTAGTTTCCACACTACTAATGATTCAAAGACGCCTACAGCCTACTGACAATTCAAATTACTTGTAAATAAGCAGATTAAAAACATAACAATTTAAACAATCAAGTAAGCATGACGCAATCATTTCCCATATGAGCAGTCTATGGCGTTTAGATCATTTCTGATGTACTATCATTTCCTCTTTTCTCAAGATTACTCTGAAATTTTCTCCATTTTCTATTTTGTTTGAATTTTTGTAAAATATTTGAAAATTAAAAGAACTATACAGAAAATTTAAAAGAAATAAAGTTTATCTTTCATTAATTGAATTGATTTAAGAAAAACAAATTTTCACTCTGGATTGAACATTCCTATCAAGTTGACAAGATGCTCAAAACGGGATCGATCAAATGCCTTAGTGAAAAGGTCAGCAAAGTTGTCATCCGTGTGAACCTTTACATGTTCAATGAGATGCTTTTCAGCACAATCACAGATGAAATGATGGCGAATTTCAATATGTTTAGTTTTGGAATGTTTCACTGGGTTGTTTGTGATGGACATGGTGGCATTGTTGTCAATGAACAGAGGAGTTCCAGTGAAGTTCAAGCAGTAGTCTCTCAATTGCTGCTGAATCCACAATATCTGAGAACAACCGCTAGCTGCAGCAATGTATTCCGCTTCACATGTGGAGACAGAAACCGTTGACTGCTTCTTACACTGCCAGGAAACCAGTCTGTCTCCTAAGAATTGACATCCACCAGAAGTTGACTTTCTATCAAGGTTACAACCGCCATATAGTCTGAATCAGTGTAGGCTTTGAAGTCAAATGACTGCTGCTTAGAGTACCAAAGACCCAATCAGGGTTTCCCTTTCAAGTATCTGAAAATCCTCTTTACAGCTATCATATGAGACTCCTTCGGTTGTGACTGAAACCTTGAGCACAAGCATATAGCAAACATTATGTCGGGCCTTGAAGCTGTGAGATACACAAGAGATCCGATCATCCCACAATACAATTTGCAATCCACATCCTTTCCATCTTTGTCAGGATGCAGACCATGATTGACGGGGATAGGTGTGCCATAAGTATTGCTATCATTCATCTTGTATTTTGACAAGATGTCCTGCACATACTTGTTTTGATGCAGATAAATGCCATCCTCTCTTTGACTGACTTGCAGACCCAGGAAGAACGACAATTCACCTATGTTACTCATCTCAAACTTGGACTTCATCACCTGTTCGAATTCCCTACACATCTTTTCATTTGTAGACCCAAAGATAATGTCATCGACATACACTTGTACAAGAAGAATATCAGCTCCTGCTTTCCGTATGAAGAGGGTCGAGTCAATCTGTCCACGGTCGAAACCATTAGACAGTAGATGTTTAGATAATGTCTCATACCATGCCCGAGGTGCTTGATGAAGACCATAAAGTGCTTTGTCGAGCTTGTACACTTTATTGATATTATGTGGATCTTCAAATCCGGGAGGTTGAGTGACATATACCTCTTCATGAACTTTTCCATATAGGAAAGCACTCTTAACATCAAGTTGATAGACCTTGAAGCCAACATATGAGGCATAAGCCAGAAACAGTCGAATGGCCTCAAGTCTAGCAACTGGGGCATATACTTCTATGTAATCCAAGCCCTCTTGTTAATAAAAACCCTAAACAACCAACCTTGCTTTGTTTTTCACCACAACATGACGATCATCCGTCTTGCATTTGAACACCCATCTGGTGCCAATTGGTTGTACGCCCCTTGGCAAGTCAACCAAATCCCACACATGTAACTTTTGGAATTGAGACAGTTCTTCTTACATTGCCTCAATCCAGCAGTTGTCAGTGAAAGTCTCTTTCACATTCTTCGGCTCTAACTGGGACATGAATGCAGCATGCAGACATGTTTCCATGACACCAGTGTCAAGTATCTCAGAGTATAGACTAGTGTTCTCAGCAACGGTTCGATGACGAGTTTGAACACCGGCATGAGGATCACCAATAATGTTGTCAATTGGATGATTCTTATGCACTCTCATCTCTGGTGCATTCGGTTCATGAATTTCTGAATCGAGGTTCGTGCTTAACTCCCCCATATCCTGTGTTCCAGAAGAAGAAGATTCAATGTTGATTGGATCAGCTGGAGCTTCATTTCCTACACGAGTGTTATGATTAGCTTGAGCGTCATTTCCGTCAACATGAACATTTTCACTGTTATCACCGTCATGAGTTCTAGATGCAGATGCAGCATAGGAATCAAGAGTTACAATCGGTACAGTAGCACGTGTTGAGAAACTGGAGTCATCACCACCACCAAATAATTCATATACATTTGCGGCATCATTTGCAGACAAATCAGGAAGATTGAAAGATTTGAATAGCGCATCATAATCAAAACCCCAAGCTGGACCAGTTGGTTCTGGTGGAATGCTGTGTTTACTACAATCCACTTCAAATCATTCCTCGATAGTACGAGTTCCTATATTTTACACTCTCTTGCAAGGCGAGTTGGCAACATATCCTAAGAAGATGCCTTCCACTGCTTTTGCATGAAACTTAGACTTTCGGTCTTTGTATTGTAGCAATAAGGAACATGGACTACCAAAAGGAACTAGATAGTCAAGATTGGGAGGTCGATTGTTGATCAACTCATAACAAGTCTTGTTGTGCCTCTTCACAACCAGAACTCTGTTCAAGACATGACAAGCTGTATTAACTGCTTCTGCCCAGAAAGTAACAGGAAGCTTTGCATCTGACAACATTGTCCTTGCAATCTCAATCAAGGTTCTGTTCTTCCGTTCTGCGACTCCATTCTGCTGAGGTGTGTACGGGGCACTAAATTTGTGACGGATCCCTTCTTGAGACAGAAAAGTTCCATCAACTTATTCTTGAATTCAGTTCCGTTGTCACTCCTTATTCTTCTAACCTTCAACTTGCAAATAGATTCCAAGCTCAAGATCAGGTATTGAAGAATGTAAGCAGTTTCGTCCTTCGTACCTAAAAAATGCACCCAAGAAAAACGTGAGAAATCATCATTTACAACCAGACAGAATGACTTACCTCCAATACTCCTGATACTTATGGGGCCAAACAAATCCATATGTAATAGCTCCAAAGGGGTATCGATGGAGTTTTGGAGCTTGGGCTTGTGAGACTTCCGTTGCTGTTTGCCCTTTTTACAAGACATACAATCATCTGCAACGGTAAATCTCAGCTTAGGAACACCGGTTACCAAACCGTTTCGGACAAGATGATTCATTTTTTGATAAGAAATGTGTCCGAGTTTCCTATGCCACAAGATAGAGTCAAGCTCTGTCGCTTTGGTAAGCAAGCAGGTAGCAACTGATGAGGTGGTTGTTGCCATGCTCATATCAATCTGATAGGTGTCGTTTGTCCTTGGCGCTCTCATCAGAATCTAGTCTTCAGGAACCTCAAAACCAGGTTTGAGTATCAAGCATTCAGTCTTGTCAAACATCACTGAGTACTCCTTGTCGCACATTTAGGAGACACTCAACAAGTTATGCTTCAGCTGCTCGTAGTAGTTGACATTGTCAAAGCTGACACAACCATTTGAAACCACGCCTTGACACGTGATACTACTGCCTTTCTCTCCAGCAAAGGCCAGATAGCCGCCTCTGAATGGTTTCACATCTTGAAGCAAGGCCAAGTTACCTGTTATGTGCCGGGAGCATCCACTATCTACATGCCAACGATTAGAGATAGTACCCTTCGGAAGTCCCTGCACGAGTCAAGCCATAGTGGTCTTGGGTCGTCCGTCTTTCTCAAAATAAACAACCTCAATTAACTCACAGTCGTGACTGTAAAAAATTGTTGAATCTTTATAAGATTTGGGATCAGGAGATTGAGAACATTTGGATTTGTTATTCCAGGACCTCTTCTTTTTCTTAACTGGAACAGTAGACTTAGATTCAACAGCTGCAGGTGAACTAGTGGAAGCTTCACCTGATTGAATTTCAGCCAGCTGTTCTAGCTTTCTCAATATCTTGTTCCTTCTTCTCTTCTGTGGCTTAGAGAGTTTCACCACAGGTTTCACACTAGTTTGTGCACTACCAGAGGTAGATCACTAGGTTTAGCCGGTAGCTTTCCTTTCTTTGAAACAAATGGTTTGGCCTCGGAAGTGATCTTTGGCTTTACCATAGGTTTTACTGGTGGTTTCACGACATTTGCTTTTGGACTTTTGGAATGCTTCACTAGTGGTGACTTAGGGATACCAGCCGGTTGTGAAACAATTGGCCGTTTCCCTTGGTTCTTAGTAGGACAGTTCACAAGAATGTGACCAACCATACCATAGTGAAAGCATGTTCTCTTTTCTCTGTAAGTCCTCCTGTAAGGCTCATTTGATCTGACATTAGATGACTCAGCATGATGAGCAGGAGAAGTTGCTTGGTGAACAATAGTTTGACCCGATGATGATTGGCTTTTGGGAGTATAAAATTTTTGCAAATTTTCTTGATAACCAAGCCCAAAATGAGCTGAAAAAGCTTCTTTCTTAACTTGATTAATGTTTTTATATCCTCCATAAAGCATTACTTTCAATTTCTCATTAGATTCAATGATATCGGGTTCAGTCAAAATACAATTATCACTATTAGTGATGATGTTTTTTTAACTTTCTGTTCACTTAACAACTCCTCAGAGACTACTCCTTCAGGATAGGTGTTCTCAGACCCATCATCAGAAGCAGTAAAAAACTCTTCATTAGATACAGAGTCAGCCTTACTTGAGGAATCATCCTTGTTAGAGGAATCATCCTGACTTGAGGACTCATCAAGGCAAGACAAATCAATGTCAGTTAAGCCGTTGACAAATTTCCCGCTAACTGGTGGAGGAATGGCATTAGTACCCAGCCCTAAGACATTCACTTGCCTCACTATAGACTCGTAGTGTTCCACCACAAAACAAGAATTTTTCAACTTCTCAATATTGCCTTTCAACTGCAAGATCTCATTTTCCAGCTTGTTGATCTCATTGTTTCTTTTCTCCAACCCCTTGTACGCAACATCCAAATGAAACTATTGATCGTTGATTTTAAGTGAATAATCACGTTTTTCTTTCTTCAACGTTTCAATTGAATCTTTGTAACGTTTTTCGTTTTCCTTGTAGCTTAACGCTGCAATACGAAGGGGTTCGACTTTGTCTTGAAGCTTAGAGTTTTCAACCTTAAAGCTTAGACATTTGGAACAAGAAATGACAGCAAAAGGATTAGAATCTACCTCATTTGATGAACATGATGCCTCTCCAATAGCCATGAGGGCAACATCGGTTGTAGACTCTTCTTGATCAGCCACAAAAGCTTCCCTTTCCTCAGCTTCCATCATCTCCATAATCTCAGCCATGAGACCAACCTGTGTTTGTGCAATAAGGGCATCCTCCAAATGAACACCCCAATCAAAGCTATCATCCTGTTGAGCCACCAATGCATTGGACATTCCACTTTGACTTTGATTGCGGTTGTAAGAGTTGTACCCTTGGTTGTTTCCTTGATTGCTTCCCTGGCTTGGTCTTGTGAATCCAGAGGCAGGTGCTTTGTCCTTCTGACATTCACGAGCAAAGTGTCCAAAGTTCAGACACTCGTAGCACTTGGCCTTGGATTTGTCAAAACCAACCTTGGAATTAGAATGGCCACCAATGAACTTTCGGCCAGTTCTGTTCAGGAAACGCTTCGCCCTCCTCAAGATCATGGCCATATTCCATTGAATATCCATATCCTCCATATCATCCGGATCCACCTGATTAAAGTCTTCTTTGATGGTTTCAGGATCCGTGAGCTTACCGCCAATGAAGTTCTCATAGGCAAGCATGCATGATGAGAATAAAGCCACATGATGTTCTGCTATCTTGGCTATTGCTGATTGGTTAGCTGAAGATGTGGGAGAAGGATTTCTTGAGGAGTTCTGGTGATGAGATCCAGAACCAGATGCTGCATAGCACGCATGACCACCACAAGCCTTTGAAGTTTCTTCCTCATGAGAGTTTCCTGAGAAAAGGGCAATTCCAGAGCCCGATGACTTGGTTGTAGAAGACGTACCATAATACATAGAAGGGTCTTGTATTTGAGGTCTTCCTGAGCTCTCCTTTCTTTTTAGGTTCATGTCATGTGCTTGAACCTTTCCAATTGCCTCATCAATTGTCATCTCATAAAACTTAGAATTCTCTCTCATCAGGGTAGTATACATCTCAAATTTGGGTGGCAAAGCATCCAGAAATTTTTCAACTAATTCCTCATTTGGATAGATGAGGTCAAAAGCTTTCAACTCAGTCTGCAGATGATAGAATCTAGAGATGAGCTCATCTATGGATTCATTCTCCAGATATCTGAAGCACTCATACTGCTTCCTGAGAATATCCCTTTTACTCTTCTTGATGTCACTGTTACCTTTGAATCTCTTTGGTAACGCCTTCCAGAGATCCTTGGAGTTATCGTATCCTCTGAAGCTGTGGAATAACTCCCTGGTCAAGGCCATAGTGATAGATCCGTGTGCCTTCTTCTCTCTATCATAAACTTTCTTTTCTTCTTCATCAAGTTTAGAGATAGGCTTGGGAACTTCCTCATCAAGGTAAGTGTATGTGGGATGCTTATAGCTGTTGGATCGGGATCTACCTTGATCCAATGATTCAACACATTAACCGAACCAAATCGTGTGGAATCCGACTTGATTGGCAATCCAATCTATGACACGGATCGGGTCGTGAGAAACGAGCGGATTAGATGTCGAAACGAAGGTTTCTATCGACCCTTTGGTGTAGAGAAGTTGGATACAAGACCTGGAAACTCTCAACGGACAGAGATTTGACAATGCCGGTGCAAAGAGTTTGTGTGTGTTCTGTTGCTTAGTCTGGTTCTGCTCTGGTTAGTCTCTCCTATATCTTTGTGCTCATGAAGTGAAAGTTATATATATAGTGCAGAGGCCATTCGTACGAATGAGCCATGTGAATGGACTCATTCGTGCGAATGAATCAGTAGAATGGTTCATTCATAAGAATGAATCATCAGAATGGTTCATTCGTACAAATGAATCATTCTCATGACTTATTCTAGCGAATGAATCATTCTCATGATCTATTCGCGCGAATGGATCATTATCATGATCCATTCGTGCGAATGGGCCTTTCATTAGCACGATTGATCAACGTTATCGATATTTATCAGATCGTTTAATACACAGTCGTTATATATGAGTAAACATTAAGGATAAACATGTAATTTCATTAATATATCAAATAGTTACATTAAACATAGATGAAATACATACTACAAGGGATTAGGGACATATCATGCATCTACATACTCCCCCTTGGACCTAGATCCCTTCAAAATGACCTAACTGACATTAGTTGGTCTTCAACATCTCTTTTGTACGAGTTTTCTAGTTGACCCCGGCGTGTATGTCAAAAGCAAAGCATATACGTATCACCTTCACATACTGCAACGCCTGGTCTATATCTGCAACATCAAAAAACGTCTGACATTTGTATAAAGTTGTAACATCTTGTTCAGACAAGTTGGTTAGCCACAAGGGATCAAAGACCCTGATGGTCTCCCATAACCCTTCTTTACAAAGCACTATAACAGCTTCACCAGTACGCCCATCATAGTACCACCATTTGAACTGATCTGAGAAGTCCTGGATCATTTTCCTTAAAGGAATCTTCTTCATGATCGTTGGAGGTTTCCACTTTAAGACAATTAGGGGCTTCTTGGTGATTGGATGAACCTTTTCCTTGTGAATGTAACGTGTAGGCATTTGTGGCTTGAAGTTCACCCACTTCTTCCGGTATTCGTACTGTAATTGACGTTCAAACCATTCGGATAGACCGGAAGATTCGCTGTATAGAAGCTTTAGACGCGCCAATTGATTTACTTTAAATGCGGGCAGCGTCTTGAAGTCATGAGGGTACCTGAAATATTGTATGCCCTTCTCTCTTTTTATAGCATAGCAGCTTAAGTCGTTGAAGTATGCCCAACTGATTATACGACTATCAGACTTGTGTCCTTTGAGTCGATAAACTTTAGTGTACTTGGTTGGAGGAGAGGGCTTTGAGTTCTTCTTTAATTCGGCCATGTATTCCATCCACTTACTTTTACGTTCATTCAGCTCATCAATGTCAATAGTGGAGGGACCGGCTTCATCTTCTTTGTTGTCGATAATGCGGTTGACCTCCTCGTCGGACTGCTTAGTGAATAAGTCTGCGAAGGAGGGAAGATCATCACCATCTACTGATGTGTACTTTGGATATTCTTGATCAGTGATGTCTTCTACTTCAACCTCATCAACGTCTTCTAGTTCGTCAGAGGAGGGATAATCAGTTGTAGGAACAGATGCCTCTTCAGTGATGACTTCGTCGGGATTCATTTGAAATAGCTCGACGATCTGTTCTTTTGACAAGCAGTGTACGATTTCCCCTTCCTCTTTGTCATAAATAACTGAATGTTGGATGATCCCTTGCATGTCAAGCACATAAGTTAACTTTGAAGGTTGTTGCTTGAGAGGCATCACATCCAAAACTATTTACATAAACAATCATAAAATAAACATGTGAGAATAAGAAATTTCATTGATTTAATCAAAATAAAACTGAAATTATTTACATAATAATCTAATATTTACAATAAGACAAGTTAAAACACTTAAAACAAAAACTATCAACCTTCAGTGCCCTTTTGTTTATCTGATGATGAGCCTTCTGATTTGTCTGATTTTTGCTTTCTTCGCGCCTCTGCTTCTGCTGTCTTTGCAGCACTTGATGCAGCACCAGCATTGGCACCATCGTCCTTATCTTTGTCATTATTGTCATCATCATCATCACTATCATCATCATCATCGTCATCATCATCATCCTCATCGTCATCATCATCATCATCATCATCGTCACCATCATCACCATCATTGCGAGCACCCTTAATTCTGGGTGTCGGGTCCCTTCTGCTTTCTAAGTCTTCCAACAGTCTCTTATTTTCCTCCTCAAGCCTTTGTATCCTCTGAGCATGTGCATCAACAGTTGTAGACAACTGTTGATTCTGGTTTGTAGCAGTGAGAAGGAGGACTTGTTGATCATTACACCTGTTGGTGAGACTTGTGATGGCTTGAGATTGTTCAGAGTTTTGCAGAGTCAGATGACCAATCTGCGAGCCCTGTTGGTCAATCAGCAAACCCTGTTGATCAAGACGCTTTGATTGCTCTTCATTCTGAGCCAGTAAATGAAGTACCAAACTGTTTAAAGTACTGATCTGGTCGTGTAGAGAGACAGTCGGCAGTGACATTGAAGATTCAGCTCGAATAGTTGATGGCTGTGATGTAGTAGCAGTCGTGTAGATGGGAGGAGGCACAGTTTGTGTCTGAGGCATAGATGTTGACATTGGAGCCTCAGACCTGGTGGCAGTTTCTGTAGTAGCAGAGGTGCTCTCCGTCCTTCTAACAAGCTTAAACTTTTGGCGTTTGGCCATTCTTTTCTTTCCTCTTCCCTTCTTGACCGGGGTAGATTGGGAAGAAGGAGCAACAGATACTTGTAGACAGCCAGGGACAAAGTCAGCATCCCTGACGTCATCATCAACCCTTGAGCTTCCTTGATCTGCTCCCCTTTTTCTTTTTGTTACGACCAATCTTGCCCCTTATTGACTGATTTCAAATTCATCTTCAGTTTCCTCAGAATCAGTAAACAGGACGGTGTCCAGGTTAACGTCTTCTGGGTTAATTGGAAGGGAAGGATCGATAGCAGTAACAGTGGGAGTGGTGGCAGCGGTAGATGAAACATGAGGAGTATTGCCACCGTATCCCTGACCATCTTGGTCGTCATCATCTTGGTCGTCAGCTGGAGGTACAACAATATCCTCCCTGTCCGAATCACTGTTATCGTGACACCATTTTCTGTTTACTGGTGCCACATACTCTGGATTTGCCAGATGTCCAATGAGTCGTTTGTGAGGTGGCTTTGTTGGTCTGCCCCTGTAGGTCTGTACCCTGTTTAGAGTGACGTCCGTCATGTGTTCTAACTTGATTATGTCGACGTCTGACCTTGGTAGAAGAGGAAGTTGGTAATTTATTATCATTTGTAAGAATCTGGGGTACATAAGATACGCATTGTCCCCTTTAAGATAGATGTTTTCCTTAAGGTGCGTGAACACCATCTCGAAAAAGTTGAACGGAATGTTCAACACCAGTGCAACGAATGCGCTCTGTATTGTTTCGCGCATATCATCAAATCCGCCAGGACGGGAACCGAGGCAATGCAGAAGAACATGTCCTAGATACTTGTACTGCGGACAGAGGTTCGCTTTGTTTAAAACTCCCTCGGCGACATTCCCGTCGTACTTTATCCTCATGAAGCATCCTCGGACCATATATTTATCCAGTGTCACTGGATCTTCAGGATGATCACCAAATTGACACAATCGGCGAATGTGAGCTGCCGATACAACCACATCTTGACCTGCGATCTTCCCTCGTATGACCGGTGGAGATACCTCGCAGTCAATCTCGGCGGAGGCCCAGAACTCCCTTTGGTGCGACGTATATGGAGTGCGGAGATGGGATATAGCATGAGCAATCCTGGATCTGGATAGAAACTCGATCATGCCGACAAACGGACGTGCATTCTTTGATGTCGGAATCATGTACGCACATATGTTGCTTTTTATGGAAGCCTTAAGAACAACTGGAGCTCTGTGCGCCATAACGACCAGTCTACAAACACAAAAACATGAAGCACCTCAGATCAATACATGCAAGATTTTGGAAATATGAACTTTTGGACCATTTTTCCCTTGGTACGAATGAATCATTCTGCCTATTCATTCGTGCGAATGAGTGTTCATTCGTGTGAATGAGCGTTCATTCGTGTGAATGAGGGTTCATTCGTGTGAATGAGTTTTCATTCGTGTGAATGAGTTCTTATTCGTGTGAATGAGCGTTCATTCGTACGAATGAACATGAAGAGTATGTCCATTCGTGTGACAGACGGGTCGCGATCCAACTTGTCCAAAAATCAACCAACACTTGAAAAGATTTGCCGAAAAAGACACCAACACACTCGACTATGGTTTTCAACCAATATTTAGCATTTTAATTGGTTTATTAAGTCAGTTTTTTACGTTTTTAGTTTGTTTTTCGGTTTTGAACCCTAAATCTAATCGAACATCCACGAATCGGTATACAATCGATGAATACTTGTGGGGTTATACCTGTAAAAAGAAATCGAATGATTAGATTACAGATTTGACAGAGTTTTGTTCAAATTCAGATTTTGATGAAACAGACGTGCGAATGCTTTCTGTTTTGTGCGAATGATTCTGCACATGCGAATGAATTGCCTATTTATAGGATGGCCTGGTTCATTCGTACGAATGGCCATCCATTCGTATGCGTGTGTCCTTCAGTAGTACGAATGGGTATGCATTCGTACTAATGAACCCTTCATTCGTACGAATGGATGTTCATTCATACTAATGAACCTTCATTCGTACGAATGGACCATTCTGGTCAGTCCATTCGTGTGAATGACCTATTCTCATCATCCATTCGTACGAGTGAGCCATTTTGCTCATCCATTCGTACGAATGGGACAATCCCCTTATGCAAATTAAACTTTTCAAGTTAAATGGGGTATCCGACCACATTGGTTTTAACAAAAATTTAATTATGAAGTAATTTACATTTAATTATGAAGTGAGGGATCAATTATGAAGTTTTGGAATAGTTTATGAAGTAAAAGAACGATTTGATCAATCAGGAAGTCAAGCGGTTTTCAAATTTTGATTTTCTGACAGTTGTTCGAGTCTTATCAGATAATCTAAAATTCAGGAAAAGTAAAATCTTTTTGGATTTTTGAATATGTAATGCTGAAAATAATATCAACAAGATATATACACGCATGTCTTAGTAAGAATGATCCTTATGAGAAATCATACAGACTTAATGACTAATGATCTGAGACATTTTGAATTTTGTAGATACAACTATACAATGGTATTTACACATCTTTTTGTGAGAAAGATCCGAACGTGGGATCAGTACTAAGCTCATAGCAATCAACAACATTGCAAATTATCTGAGCTTTAAGTACACTTAGTCAAAATGCGATCATTGATATGTTTGTCCATCTTAAACCTATGCCGACCTCTTCTCAACACTTACAAGATGATCTTGAAGGATTGAGTCCATTGTCTGTGTGTCACACACTAGTTAAGAATTGACTTGAATTACTTTTCAAAACATGTTAATGTTTCAAATCAGCACAACTTACTTAACCAGCCATCATAAGTTCATGAGATCTCAGTTATTCCCAATTACTTCTTTACTACACAAATTTATATATATATATATATATATATATATATATATATATATATATTTTAGTATTCACAGTGACAGTCATCAGCTCATGGACGGCTTCAGCCAGGTATTTACAAGGCAATATGGCACGTATGCAGCTAACGGTGTTTGTGTTCATCCTATCCCATGGATGGCTTCAACCAGGCTGCAACCCGGTAATATGGCACATATACGGATTCGGATTCATACTTTTATTTTATTCTTAATCGCATGGACGGCTTCAGCCAGGTATTTACAAGGCAATATGGCACGTATACGACTTCGGAATCTAATTTTTAATTTTATAACTACTTTCTGATATCTCATTAAACCGATGATAACTGGTGTGCACAGAATGAGAAACACCTTCAGTTTCTATTGTTGATTTTCGTCAATCCTTTCACCATTATGTGACTCACAAGACAATATCTAATATGGTATAGATTGATCATCAATGGTCGAGATTCAGTAAGATAAGCCTATCAATGCATCACATGTCGACTTAGTGTGACTATTCACTATGACATTAAATGCAATATGCTTCATACATATGGTTAGTGTGCCATTACTTCCCAAAGGTTGGATACGATTTCTCATTTTTGAGTTTTTCAGATGTTTTTGGGTTTTAGTCTGTACAAAAATGGAAAATCTTTTTGAAATTTTTTTTTAAACAAACTGTACACAAAAAACTGTACACAATATAGAAATATTTTTGGAGTCTCAGATAACTAGCGTCTGTGTACTATCATTTTTCTCAGCGAGAGATCATTTTCTTACTGACATTTTCTCCCCCTAAAATTTTAAAATGAAAAATCTTTTTAAGTTTTTGAGATTTTTAATAAACGCAAGAAAGAAAATATATACAGGAACGTAATTGATAAAAATGATTATTGACTCGACTCTTGGTCCGGAACAACGTCATCCTTCTTTTTCATGCCGTTTACCTCTAACAAGAATAAAAATCTTGATTTGTCAAAGGCTTTTGTATAGATGTCGGCCTTTTGGAAATCAGTGTTAATTTGAACCATATTAATAAGTTTCTTTTCAAAACAGTCACGAATGAAGTGATATTTTATACCGATGTGTTTGGTTTTTGAATGCTGAACCGGATTCTTAGTAATAGCTATGGCAGCAGAATTATCTACATAAATAGGAGTGTTAGAGAATTGCAAACCGTAGTCCCGAAGTTGCTGTTGAATCCAGATAATCTGAGAACGGCAACTGGCAGCAGCGATGTATTAAGCTTCACATGTAGATGTAGCCACTGAAGTCTGCTTTTTGCATTGCCATGTCACGAGACGGTTTCCAAAGAACTGACACCCTGCAGATGTAGACTTGAAGTCTGTTTTGCAACCACCATAATCAGAATCACTATATGCAGTAAGCTCAAAGTTATCATCATTAGAGTACCATAATCCAAGATCAGGAGTACCCTTCAGATAACGAAAAATCCTTTTGACAGCAATTAAGTGGGAGACTTTTGGTTTTGACTGATATCGGGCACAGAGACACGTGGCGAACATGATGTCTGGTCGAGATGCCGTGAGATACATGAGAGATCCGATCATGGCTCGATAGAGAGTAGCATCAATATACTCCCCCTTGTCATCAGGCGAAATCCCGTGATTGATCGCCAATGGAGTACCGGTAGGTTTGGCATCAGTCATACTGAATCGGCTCAGTATGTCTCCAACATAATTGGTTTGATGAAGGAAAATCCCTGTCTCAGATTGATCTACTTGTAGCCCTAGAAAGAACTTCATCTCTCCCATGGAACTTATCTCGAACTTGTCCTGCATAACCTTTTCAAATTCTTTGCACAGAACATCATTCATCGATCCAAAAATAATGTCATCCACGTATACCTGTACCATTAAAAGTTCTCCACCCTTTTCCCGAATAAACAACGTGCAGTCGATGACACCTCTTCTAAATCCATTGTTCAGAAGATGAGTGGAAAGTGTCTCGTACCACGCTCGCGGAGCTTGGTGCAATCCATACAGTGCCTTGTCCAATTTGTAGACACGGTCACGATGCATAGGATCTTCAAACCCGGGAGGTTGACTGATGTATACTACTTCACTGATTTCTCCATGAAGGAATGCACTCTTTACATCCATTTGATAGATTTTGAACCTTTTGTAGGATGCATAAGCAAGAAAAATTCGAATTGCTTCCAGACGAGCAACCGGTGCAAACACTTCATTGTAATCTATACCTTCAATTTGCCTAAATCCATGAACGACCAAACGAGCCTTATTTCTTATGACTATTCCTTGATCATCCCTTTTGTAACGAAGAACCCATCGAGTACCAATCTTCTTAGCTCCTTTTGGTAAATCAGCTAACTTCCAAACTCCGAGCTTCTGAAATTGGAGTAGTTCTTCCTGCATTGCATTTACCCAAGATTCTTCTTTTAAAGCATCTGTTATAGACCGTGGTTCGATTTGCGAGACGAAACATGAATGCGCACAATCGTTGACCACACCAGATTCCATGATTTCTGAGTAGACTCCAGAGTTGATCTGACCCCTAGTTTTGACACCAGATGTGGGATCACCAATAATGTTCTGTTGAGGATGAATTCTATCAATCCTACCCACAGGATGAGCAGGAACCTCAATAGTTTGATCAAGGTTTGTGATACTCTGTTCAATTGCCACAGAATGTGAAACATCATCACTTAATTGTACAACATCATGGGAAGGATCTTCAATCAGCTGGTCTATTTCTTGTCGGGAACCCTCATACTCTGAAGAAGAAGAAGAGTCATCATCATGTGTGACTTGTGTGTTTTTGGAGGAATCAAGAATTTCAGATGATGAGGGAGTAGGTTGCACATGTTCATCAGGTGCATTTTGAGCATCATACATCATTTGAACAACAACCTCCTCATCTGAACATTCTGGAGGAAGATTAAATGAGGCAAAAACTTCTTCATAATCAAACATCCAAGGAAGACCTTTTCCAGCAGCAGGAGAGTTATACTTTTGAACATCAACATGGTACCATTCTTCTACATTCCCAGAAGCTTTGTTGTAAACTCTTTTATTGGGAGTGCTGTACCCTAAGAAGTAACCTTCCTCTACTTTCTCGTTAAACTTGCCATGAGCATCTTTTTTTAACATGGTACATGGAGCGCCGAACGGTTCAAGATACTGTAAGTTCGGTTTCCGTCGATGCAACAATTCAAAGCAAGTTTTATCGTGACGCTTGACAACTAGAACCCGGTTGAGCGTGTAACACGCATTAGCAATAGCTTCATTCCAGAACTGCACGGGTAAGTTTGAGTCAGCGAGCATAGTCCTTGCCGCTTCTATCAAGGTCCGATTCTTCCTCTCAGCAACACCGTTCATTTGTGGAACATATGGCGCACTGAATTCATGGTGAATACCAAGTTTTTGACAGAAAGTTTTCATAAGGTGATTTTTAAATTCAGTACCATTGTCCGAACGGATCCTCCTAACCTTTAACTTATACAGAGACTCCAATTTGGTAATCAGAATCTCCACATATTCAA
This sequence comes from Smallanthus sonchifolius, assembly GCA_023525975.1. NCBI lineage: Eukaryota > Viridiplantae > Streptophyta > Magnoliopsida > Asterales > Asteraceae > Smallanthus > Smallanthus sonchifolius. The sequence goes on from CM042021.1 coordinate 109,019,110, forward strand.
AAGTCTCAGATTTTTCTTTCAAGAACATCACCCAAGAATATCTCGAATACTCATCCGTCACAACCAAACAATATAAGTCTCCAGCAATGCTCTTCTGGTTGATAGGACCAAACAAGTCCATGTGTAAGAGCTCTAGTGGTATAGTGATGGAATGTTGAGATTTGGGTTTATGAGATTTCTTGGTTTGTTTGCCTTTCTTGCAAGAAACACACAAGTCAGGAAGATGAAAACTTTTCACAGTGACTCCTTCAACAAGATTTTTGTGCACCAAATGATTCATTTTTCTGAGACTGAGATGTCCCATTCTTTTGTGCCATAAAATAGAATCCTTCTCAGTGGCTTTTGAAACAAAACATGATGCTGTGGACACTGAGGATGATGCTTGTGACATGTCAAGAATATAAAGATCATTCACTCTTGGAGCAGACATAATCACCATGTCTTCTGGAATCATAAACTCCTTTTTCAAGATATAACAATGCTTGTCATCAAAAAGAACCTTGAACTCCTTATCACATATTTGAGAAACAGAAAGCAAGTTGTTATCCAACTGTTTGACAAAGTTGACCTTCTCAAAGCGGACAGCTCCATTAGACAGTGTTCCCTGAGCTGAGATAAAACCACCTTTATCGCCTGCAAATGAAACATAGCCCCCTTTGATATTTCTGACGTCGAAAAGGAGAGCTAAGTTCCCAGTCATGTGCCTGGATGCCCCACTATCAATAATCCAATTATTGCTAATAGGATTATAAAGGACAACCTGCACAAGAAGGAAAGTAATTAGTTTAGGTTAGGAACCCAAGCCTTTACGGTCTTGGGTTTCCCAGTCTCATCTACAATAGTACAATCCATCCACTGTCCTTGTGGACTTTTGGAACAACCATTTGACTTTGAAGTACAGTCGTCAGAAGCATCATCTGATTTTGCTTTCCACACATGTTGTTTGTGCAACGACTGTTTGTGGTAAACAGTGGATTGCTTAACGATTTGTACAGGTGTGGAACTCGAATCAGAGACCAACAAGTCATGCATCTTTTATTTAACTTTCTTTTGATGCACTTGTTGTTGGGTAAAAGAGTTAGATTTTGACTTTAAAAACTTTTGTTTATTTTCTGGAAAATGGTTAACTCTTTTACTTGGCTTCTGAAGATAAGGACAGTTGACAACAACGTGTCCTTTTGTACCGCACTCAAAACAGTATCTCCGCTCAACCAACCTCAGAGATCTGTATTGATTTTCACTTTGGTGAGTTTTTGAACCACCAGCCTTAGCTTCTTTTTGTTCAGCTGAAGAGAGTGACTTGTTTGATTGAATAGACTCTCCAGCTTTAACAAAATTAACCTTTTTGATTGAGGCTTTGGTTACTTGACTCTTCTAATCAGAAGTAGTGGGATAAGATGGACGGCAATTGGTTTGTTTAATTTTAAAAACATTTTTAGAAGCAGATTTTGAAATACCAATGCTGTCATTCTGTGAAGCAGACGAGTTTTTGTGTCCCAAACCACGAGTAGGGCACTCATCGTCGTCTTCATCCCACTCTTCTACCATTCCATCAACACACTGGGACTCCGATGTCGAAGCACCATTATCGTTAACCTTTGGTTGAGAAATTTTGTTTTCGGTTGGATCAACAACAAGTGGCGTTTTGACCTTAAAGTCAGTGATTGGGTTATCATCCGGTGTGTTTACCATAGTATTCAACACAGGTGGAGGACAATTGTTATACCCCATCCCAGCATTTTTCTTTCCTGGACGCTGTGAAACCATGTAATCAAGAATGTAAGAAGCATTTGAATAACTTTTCAGCTTTTGATTTAAAGTTTCATAATCACATTCGACAAGTGCCAGCTTTTTCTTTGTTTCATCAATCGTGTTTAAATAAAAGGTGATGGCATTTTGTTTGTTGAGAACACAGATTTCTAATTCATGAACTTGCCTGTTTAAAAGATCAATTTTGTTTTTGAAGGCAAGTTCGTTTCCCTTTAAAACACGGTTTGCTTCAAGACAACTAGTTAAATCAGCAATTAAGTCTGTGTTGTGACTTTTAAGTGCCTCAACTTTCTTTTCAAGTTCATCACTAATTAAACACGGTTGAGATTCAGACTCACTTTCAAAACTGTCAGAATTTACCTGAATGCCTGTGGATGTTTTTACCATAAAAGCACAGCTACAGGTAGATTCAGAAGAGGAATTGTTATCATCCACATCAGCTGTCGATTGACTTGAAGAGACGACATATGATTTTTATTCATTCTCAGCTGTGAAGCCAGAACTGTTTGAAGATGTGTCGTCTTCAGCTGATGAACTTTCTGAAGCAATCTCTCTCTCAGCATCAGAATCTGATTCTTCATTGATTTCTACAGCCTTTGCCAAGCTCTATCCCCTGAACTGCCATCAGATCCAAATTTAAAAGACCAATCAACAGTCTCATCTGTTTGAACAACCATAGCTTTTGTTCCACTTGAAGTGCCCTTATCTTGTGCAAGAGTAACTGGAACAAGGTTTGTTTCTGTATTTTGAGTTTGTGGCTTCGGTTGGCTTTGACGGTTGTTGAAAGGGTTGCGGTTTCCAGTCTGTTTAGGCTTTTCACATTGCCTAGCAAAATGCCCTTTCTCACCACAGTTAAAACAAACAACAGCAGACAGATCAAAACCATAAGTAGTGTCTTTGTTCCCTTCGAGAGTTTTTCCTGTCCTTTTTACATAATCTCTCTCTTCTCACTGCACTTGCAAGAGCCCACATTATATCATTTCGATCCATTTCATCCTTATCAATCTGAGCATAGTCTTCTGCTGTCAGATGACTGTTTCCAACCTGTCCAGCAACAAGACTGTCATATGAATTGATAACGGTAGACAACAGTGCCATGTGTTCCTTGGCCACTTCGATAGTAACCTTGTCGAAGTTGTCTGTTTGCAATTTAATGGGGCTTGGTGGAGGAGTATTAGCAGTATTTCCCTGCTTTGGAACCGAGCTTGATGAAACTGAAGCATGAGCTGTTGAAGACTGGCTGGCTGAAACATTTGACATGTTTGATACAAACGCAGTCTGCAAAGGAACATTTTGTTGAGTTGATGTAGAATAGTACAATGAAGGATCCTGAGCTTGTACGCCTCTCTTTAGCTTCCACTTATTCAACACCTCTTGTTCTCTCAATTTCTGAAGAAATTCATTTATGTCAATGGTTCCAAGAGTATTGTTCTGTTTGAGAACCATCAAGAATGAATCCCATTTTGGTGGTAGCGCATCTGCCATGCATTGAACCTTTTCTTCTTTCGTTGTTTTGATCTCATGGGCATGCAATTCACTCATCAAGTGATAGAATCTCTCAATTAGATCATCTAAGGACTCATTCCCAATATAAATGAAATTATCAAATTCCTTCTTAATGGCCTTAGCATTGATAGCTTTCAACGAAGCATTTCCTTCGTGACGTTGTTCTAAGGCATCCCACAGAGATTTTGAAGATGTAAACTGCCTGAATTGATGAAATATTTCTCTTGATATGGCCTGAGATAGGATAGCATATGCCTTCTTTTCTAAGTCATAATCTTTTCTTTGTTGTTCGCTTAAAAGGGAAGGCAAAACAGGAGTTCCATCCTCACTCAACACTTTCTGATATCCATTCTCTAACATCATCCATAAGTTTGTATCAACTCCATTAATGTGTATCTCAAACCTGTTTTTCCAGTGATGATATTCGTCCATTGTCATGAGTTTTGGAGCCTTGTTAGCATTTCCAGCTTCATTATCGATTAATAACAAGTTTTGGATTTTGCTGTTCTGACTGGCAACAAAGGCTAAGTCCGACATGGTAAAAAAAAAGTTTTTCGACACTAAAAAAAATTCAGAAGAGATTTGTGCGAATGGGTCTATTCGTGCGAATGGTATTTTCTATTCGTGCGAATGGAATTTTCTATTCGTGCGAATGGAAATTTCTATTCGTGCGATTGGAAGCTTGAACGAATGAGCAGGAGACTTGATCTATTCGTGCGAATGGTAGGAGCCATTCGTGCGAATGAAGTTCATCATAGTAGCCATTCGTACGACAGAGAGCTGTTTGACTTTTTTGCACTAAAAAGCACCAATGATTGAGCCTTTTTATCAGATCTGGAAACTGAAACGATCAGATCACTCAAAAGCAATAATCACAAGTTTTGAACGTGGCTAAACAGCGATCAAGTGATCTTTATAACATTCAAGAAGATAGAAAAAGCAAGATTAGATTTTCTATGTTGAATCTAGAGCACAATGGCTCTGATACCACTTTGTTGGATCGGGATCTATCTTGATCCAATGATTCAACACATTAACCGAACCAAATCGTGCGGAATCCGATTTGATTGGCAATCCAATCTATGACACGGATCGGGTCATGAGAAACGAGCAGATTAGATGTCGAAACGAAGGTTTCTATCGACCCTTTGGTGTAGAGAAGTTGGATACAAGACCTGGAAACTCTCAACGGACAGAGATTCGACAATGCCGGTGCAAAGAGTTTGTGTGTGTTCTGTTGCTTAGTCTGGTTCTGCTCTGGTTAGTCTCTCCTATATCTTTGTGCTCATGAAGTGAAAGTTATATATATAGTGCAGAGGCCATTCGTACGAATGAGCCATGTGAATGGACTCATTCGTGCGAATGAATCAGTAGAATGGTTCATTCGTAAGAATGAATCATCAGAATGGTTCATTCGTACAAATGAATCATTCTCATGACTTATTCTAGCGAATGAATCATTCTCATGATCTATTCGCGCGAATGGATCATTCTCATGATCCATTCGTGCGAATGGGCCTTTCATTAGCACGATTGATCAACGTTATCGATATTTATCAGATCGTTTAATACACAGTCGTTATATATGAGTAAACATTAAGGATAAACATGTAATTTCATTAATATACCAAATAGTTACATTAAACATAGATGAAATACATACTACAAGGGATTAGGGACATATCATGCATCTATAATAGCCCTCTAGAATGGGTATCCATAACGAAGAATAGGTATAAGAAATATAATGTTCAGAGCGTGCTTTCCAGTTTGAATAATCATTTACATTTAGCAGCTTTGGGGGTTTCTGTGGGGTTCTGATCTTGTTGTCATAGTTCAGAAGGTTACCGAGGTTCTGAAGAGTTGACATGGTGAACACTTAGTCAAATTTCAGAAAAGTCAAAGAAACTTGCGCACTTGTCTCTGGCCTTGCGCACTTAACAGACCTAGTCTTGCGTATTTGGATTTGCTCTTGCGTACTTGATAAGTACGCAAGAGTAAATGATAAGTACGCAGGAGATTAAGTAAGTACGCAACAAATATGGTCTTGCGTACTTGGTAAGTACGCAGCAAGACTGTACTTGTTGCCAAATAAGGTAAGTACGCAGGTCACTTTTTCACCAACTCTCATCAACTCTTCCGGTCACTGGAAACTCACCGGAGATGGCAGAAATCGAAAATGTGACCAAATAAAATAAGCCAAAGGGTCAGAAACTCGTTTCTAACCAACCTTTGATGCTCAAAACACTCAAATCCACAACAAAAGTCGGTTTTCGAGTGATTTTTGCTTCTAAAATAGTGCTCAAGAGCTACCCCTATTTTATCACAAAAATCAACAAAAACACCCACTTTTGCTTGCAAAAACTCTGTAGGATGTGTAGAAGATACTCCTAACACACTCACAACACTCGAAATCAAGAGCCTACGCTCTGATACCACTTGTAGGTCCCCGGGTGTCTCGGATCATTACGTGTGGGTGCGTGACTAGTCGGACCGGGTGCGGAATACCCGTGACTAGATGGAGAATCAAACAACACAAAGTAAACCGGCAAAGAAGTTACTTTAAAGTTCCTTCTATTATAAACTCAAACGGTTACAGAGAGAAAATACTGAGTGCAAATGTCTGCGTACTTATCTTCTGTCAACCTATTCTATTTATACAAAACCTGATCTCTGCGTAAATTGTTCATGCGTACTAACTAGTACACAGAGTATTCTTAGTACGCAGAGTATTCTTGCGTACTTGCTAAGTACGCAGGAACTAATTCCTGCTCACATTCTAAGTGCGCAAAACACTTAGAGAATATTTACAACAGTGACATCCATTAGAAATTACAACTCGATAACTAATACATACATACATTACAATACAAAGACAAAACATACAAGACAAGTACAATAAACTAAGACACTATCCAGAGTGTTTGTCACACAAAAGTTCTTCAACAAACTCCCCCTTGACAACAGCTCTGGATTGTCTTCGGTCTTCACTGCTCCCCAGCTTTAGCTTCCATCTTCTTCTTGTAGTCAAGGCAGAACTTGATCACCTTGTCGTATTTAGAGGCAAGGAACTTTGTCCACTCGTCCGTGTACATGCAGTACTTGTCAGCTAGTGCCTCCAGATCTTTCACAGAGAAGTTTATGAAGTAGACTTCATCAAACACTCTGATCAGTTCCCTTGGCACTAAGCTTCCACTATCGGACCACACCTTTCTAATCACTACCGCCTCGCCCATTTTAGGATCTACGTACCAGTACCATATGTTACCAAGGATATCCTGAGAAAACTTTCTAAGGGGAATCTTGGTTTCACATAGCACTGGCTTGTATACCAGTTTCTTTAAGCTTTTCTTAGTCACAGGATGTCTAGCATTCTTGTCCTTGAATCGCTTGGGCACTTGAGGCTTAAACGTTTCGAATTCCCCAGATCTTACCTCACGCTGTAGAACCTGCCGCAAACCCATCGCTACTGCGTTATTTGAGTGACCCAGCAGCTCCCGGTTTACTAGGTTCACGAGGTCGTATCTTGGTAAGGAATGCGTACTTAGACAAGTACGCAGGTAATGTTCCTGCCCCTATAAATAGAAGACTTGTCTTCATTTGTAGGTGGAACTCTGGAACAAGGTCGAGAGGTGTCCGGGTCGGGAAGAGCTCTCCCGACCCCTGGACCGTGAGCTTAGATGAGAGATGTGTGCTCCTTCGGTATGTAGTCTGTAATACGGGATGACTTCTATGTTATGGATTACGTGTCATTTCATTATCTGTTGTCTTTGTTCGTGTTTCTCTATCCCATTTCTTGGTTCTCACACAAATCACAGAGCAGGTCCGTGTATCTCCGCTGCGCGACGAGGCTCCCGGGACATACACACTTACCCTCGGTGGAGGAGTATCTGTTCATCAGTTACTCAGATCTGAATATCCATTGTGCTCAGAGAACTTGAATCTATATCCTTGTGTACATATATCCCATATCACGTTTTTTGAGGAAGGAAGATTTCATCCGATCGTATTTGGTTCATCACTAGGAATGTTAATTGATATCGCTCTATTTTGTAGGGAATTTCTCATGGTATAGTAGCTATCACCTTCAGACATTCTTAGATGCAAGCATCTATGTATAAGTGTTTACCTACTTTCATCTAAGTAGGCATTCTTTTCCAATTCGATTAAAGCTTAGATACTATAGCAAATATCTAACTAAAACCTAAGGTATCATCAAGGTTAAATCTTAGATACTATCTCAAGTATCTAATTCGCTAAAACTGTGGCTCTGATACCAACCTGTCACACCCCGGTTTCAGGACACCCCGGGTGTGCAACCAGATTGGCACCTCCAATCTCATTTTATTTATGAAAGCAGAGTTAGTTTGGCAACATAATTACTTTTGGATCGAACTTGTAATAAATCTCAACCCGAGGGTTGATATTGCATAATTTCCAATTCCAGGGATAAAATATCATTTTATTTCACTAGGGATTTAAATACTCCTTCTATATACAAAAATCATGGTCCACGACCATTTACATATCACCTGCATAAGCAGGGTAAAACTAGAGCCACAAGGTAGTTGGCCTGTGCCTGGGGATGTAACCATGTCCAATACCAAGCTATACAAGTATTGGCATCTAAGGGTTTTTTCTTCCGGCACCTAACCTTGTGTATGACAAGGGAGTATCCATGTCTAGGAATACATCTTCTTAACATCTCCTCTTGTTTTTATTCCTGTAGAGTTATCTCCAAGCTAGCAGCACATAACCCTGTCAAAATCCTTTTATGTACACATTTATCCCCAAGACTATCCCGTATGATTAGTCTTATAGATAATCATTGATTACCTTAAAACATTTCGGAAAATAAAACGTCAGCGCGAACGCCGGTGAACATGAATATCATGACCAGTTTCATTTGGTAAATACAGTATCAAAACATTTAACCAAAATGTGGGTACAATATACCATTCAACAAGACTATTTCATCTGAGTGTACAACCACGGTATACACCGGTAATTTCTGTAAAAGGACTGCTGGCATTTGCAGACTTACTTACCGCGATATCCCTTACATCCAGTTATAGACAATTACCAGCCCCAATATGGGGATCTCACCCATAAAGCGTATATCCCTTGATCAAGTTTTACGTATACTTATGGCCTGAATGTTTTACGTAGACACCCTTATGAATCAAACTTTTGAATACCAGTATTGCCATTTCGTAAACGTAAAACTTTTAAAGTTTTGAAGATAAAGACAGATAAACATATTCACCTTAACAGTAGCTTGATCTTATCTAAGGGGTAGTCCTTGAGTGCTAGTGTATACCTTAATGTAAGTTCTAAGTCAAGTAAGCATCTTAACGCACGAATTCAGAAATAAGCGAAGGTGCAGAAAATAAGCGAAAGTCATATATATTACCAGAATAATGGCATGAGGATCGAGGTTGATCGGATTCCAGATAATTGGGAGAGTTGTGATGGCTTTGGATGTCTTAAATGGAGAACCGATGCTACCTTGTTTGAACATGAATGATCAGTCCATGTCTAGACTAGTGTTAAGTTACCCAGCACCTACCCTGGCTATAATCCTAAAAACGTATCTACCCTGGCTATAATCCTAAAAACGCACCTACCCAGCACCTACCCTGGCTTAATTACGTACCTGTGATTTCTAGCGATGATTGAACGAGGAGTGAGATTTATGAAAATTAAAGTTTCTGAATCAATGTCTACTTTTATAATTGCTATTAGCCGACTAAATATACGTCGGTTTATTTCAAGATAGGATTACACCTATTTTCATTTCAAGATACACGTATTTTCTTACATCCATCTGTACGCATTTTTCCAATCATCTAACTTATAATTGTTATTTCATTTATATTATTATATTATTATAATTAATTTAGCACGTATTTTGTCTTTCTCTTATAACGTTCCAAGTATAACGTTTTATAAAATTTTGAATATGTCATTAGAACGTGTTCATTTTTTTCTACGTTTCGACATAAGTTTAATCAGAAACAGAGCCAGTTTAAAATAATATATTTTAATATTGTTATTAAATATTAATCGTTCGTCTAAAAATTATAGGTCAAATGTATTAATTTATAGACTCCAAATTAAGCCTATACGAGCGGCATGCTATGTTTCTTTTCTCGGGGTTATAACCGTTACCTCTAAGGTTGGGGTGTTACAATTATTTGGTGTTATCTCCAAGTTGATTTAGAACATCAAACTTAAATGTTTAAGTATTATTGTTAAATAGGTGATTATACTTTGCTCACCGCGAGGCGGTGTAACAATGGGATCATGTATAAAGACGTACCGTTACCAACATGAGCTCACAAATTCTTGGTCGCATAATAAGTTTGTATAAAGACATTCGACGTTACTAGTATTGACCAAGCCTTAGCTTATCAATCTCTGCTTGTATAAAGACGTACAAGTTTAAAAAGAAGTTTGAGTAAAAAAGTTTTACTGTCTTACACTTTAAAATCAAGAACACTCACAAATATAAAGACAGATTTAGACAACAATAAAAAGCCCACCAAGAGGTGCTTTTAAGAGCTAATAGTTAAAGACATAAACATACCATTAGATTAATACGTCAAATATTAACATGCACCAAACTTCATCTTCACCGTAGTAATACAAAGAGTTTAGCCACGAATGGTCATACTAACTAGCGTAACACTGAGTTTCGTAGGCTCCCCTTATTGCGGACAAAGAGGAAGAGCCTCTCTACTCTAACTACGAAATACACTATCTAGAATAATGTCTTGAGGTATAGAATGGTGTGTGTAACCAAGAACTCAAGCCCTCTATTTATAGTGCTCAAAATGAGCAATGCACGGTCGTGCATGGGATTGCACGGACGTGCAAACACCTCGAGAAACAAACAGGGTACAAAGTACAATGTACTTGAGCCTTGGGGAGCAAGAGAGGCTTTGCACGACCGTGCAATGGGATGCACGGTCGTGCATCCCTCCCCTGCTTCCTAGTTTCATCTTTTAGCTGCTGGTTTGACTTGTGTTGACCAATTTTGACTTCTTGGGAGTCAAAGCTTGGGTTTGGTCCTCCAAAATCTTGATTTCCTCATGTTTTAAGCTGGTTTTTGCTTTGTTTACTTTGGGACACTGAATAACATGCAATTGTGAAATATAAACGTTTTAAGTATCAATTACAAGGCTTTTGTTTAATTATTACCATAATATGGGGATTATTATGCATGCAAAACATATATAATTTAGGGCATATCATAATGCCCCACACTAAAACTTTTCTTGTCATCAAGGAAACTCATGCATCATCAGACCCATAACTAAAAACTTTACAAAAGGAAAAGGGAGTTCCAAGCAGCTGTAGACTCCGAGATTACTCATGAGTCGCTTTATTCTATTTTTGGCTTTTCTCTTTTAGGGTGGTGGAATTCATGACAAGCCTACTAGAACTTCGATTATGCATAATCTATAACTTTTCACAATGTTCACTCAACTCTAGGGTTATATATGTGTGGATAATGTATGTTAAGTGGAACACTCAAGATCGAATCGAATTATACAATGGTCATAAGCTTGTATGCAAATCAAGTCTCCACCAACTAACTAAGTAGTATGCATGAATCAAGAGGACTTTAAAAGGGTTGTAACGTGGCTAAAATAAAAGATAAAGGGTGAAAATGAAAATGTTTTTGGATTTTTAGGGATTTAAAAGGGTTTTGAAGGGCTGCAGCTATCGTGGAACACACAGATACGGCTTCATGGCTTAAGATGAAAAATATTAGTGGGTCCCTCTACAGTACTCAGTTCATGAGGGTATAACTAATCTGAGGGCTTATTTATGGTCATATTGCCAAGACCAAGATATCTTATCTTTCTCAACTTTTCCCTTACTGCGTATTACACATTATTGCCTTTTCGTATGGTTCCTTCGGCTTGTAGCCTAACAGCTCCTACTTTGATCAGATGCGTATACTCATGTTGGGAATAAGTTTGATTCTTGCTACACTTTCCATCATGGCTTCGGTTTTCTTGGCTGCTTTCTTGGACAAGGTCCCTGCCTTAACATGGTTATCCGTCAACGTAGTAGCCAGACAGATTGCTTCCTCAAGTGTGGTTGGATTGCTACCTAAGACGGTATCTTGGATTTGCATAGGCAGACCATTGATGTACTTTTTAATGGACCTTGAAACAGGAGTGACCATGTGAGGCACCAGGAGGCTAAGTTCATGAAAACGTGTGGTATAGGCAAGGCTTTCACCACTTTCTAGCTTCTTAACCTCGTTATAAGGACAAAACTCATCAGTCATAAGTGCCTTAACCTCAGCCCAAGGTAGAGCCAGTGTAACTTCCAAACCATGATTAGGCTTTTCTCCGTTCCACCAGGTGAGTGCCCTCTTCTGAAAGACACTAGTAACAAAACGAACCTTTAGGTTCTCGGGGCAGACAACATTGATAAAAGTACCCTCAATACTTTCGAACCATTGGAGAAGTCCAGTGGCTCCTTCATTCCCATAATACTTGGTGGGGTTGCATGAGTTGAAATATTTGAATGTGCACGAGGGATTTCTTGGAGTTGCATTCTGATTCAGTTGGTTGAACATGGTTGGTAAAATTGTAGTCATTTGCTGGACAATCCTGGCAGTGAGGTTGTCCCTACGTTGACGACGAGGAGGCATTCTACAATAGTAAAACACAAGAAAGAATGAATAGGAAATTCATATGATATGAATCATGAATAAGAGTTTGTAATAAAATCATGAGATATTTAATAAAACATTGGATGGCACCCATTCAGTTTACATCACCAAATGGATACATTGACTTATAAAAAGTATTTTAAGTTCACCTAATGTATGAGAAGTCGTGCTTTAGCCTATAAGTGGACACTCATCCCAAGAATTCCCAGGAAAGCATAACTGGTCCATCGGTTGATTTGGATTTATACGAAATGCTTTCCTAGACAGAATTTCCTAGAATACAGGCATCCACCCTTCGGGATTGCACAAGTTCTCATTCATTATCTAGAATTTACATACTTTTGATGAGAGTTTCATTTTGGATTAGAATTTTAAGTCTAAGAGTATGTTTCAAGTAATCCATGTAGTTTCAAGTAGTTTCATGTAGTCCCTTGAAGTTATTGTTCATGCATTTGCACCACGTAGATAGAAATAGGTAGATGTAGATATGCGTAGGTAAGTGGATATGGTTCATGTAAAATTAGATGTAAGTATGTGTGTGTGAAGACTTAGGAATAGAATAAGAATAGAGTGAAGTTCCTAATAAAGGACACGAGTTAAACTCACGTTTTGGACTCCTAGGTTATAGTCTAGGTCATGTGTAACTAATAACCTAATTCCCTATAACCATGGCTCTGATACCAATCTGTCACACCCCGGCCGATGGCGGATTATACGCCGGGGCTGACGCAGTTGTTCAAAAAGCACATGATCAACTATTAAATGCGTTACAATATTTATTCATCATACTAAATATCTGTTACAAGGAAAATATAAACGTATTGTTCAAATGAAACATAACATGATCAAAACTTAAATTTATTTTAACTAGGTCCGTAGCCCTAAGTGATCAAGCATGTTCCTCAAATGGGTGCACCTGAAACATGTTAGGTAAATGTCAACTACAAGTAGTTGGTGAGTAACATAGACTTTGAGACCAACAAAGAGTTGAAAATGATAGGTAAATGTCAACTACAACTTTATTTTTCAAAAGTGGTCATATATTGTTATTTAGACATGTGTAGTATGATTTGATGATAGAGCTAACATGTTGTAATGTGTTTGATGTTTGAAATCATGCATGTCTCTCATAGGTTACTAAAGATGGAAACTTACTAATTTTGGAAATTGTGCTTGCTTGCTAGAACAACTAGGATTTTTTGCTAAGTGCTACAACATGATCATTTGTGTATAATATAGTAGTATTATACTAAACAAACATAAATTCATACAATGTGTCACCAACGGGTCGTCGGGTCATACTGGAGTCAAACTTTTAAATCTTTTCTAAACACTTAAACAATGGTATTGTTTGGATACTAAGGGTTCATGTCAACCTACACGAACACACACTTATAGACCTATGATTTTAGGTGGCATTTAGAGGTTCAACTAATTTTACTTAGCTTTCATCTGCACGCATAATAAGGTGAGTTTCACGGTCCCTCTCTTTTACTTACTTTCCTTTTTAGGGGAGAAAGCATGCTCACAAACATTTTTGATCTTGTATTATTGTATTATCGATTGCTTACTAAAGTGCAAACATACCACATAAGTCCTTACATTCTCGAACCGTTAGTATTGGAACATAGCGATGTAATCTTTAGTAGTACCACTGGGTTTTGACAAGCCCCACCCGAGTTAGTCACGCTAACTTGACCGGAGGTCGAACGAGTATGATATTGACCTAGACATTTGCCATTGTTCGGTAGACATGGCGGAAGGCAAACAAACTCAAACAATAATCTTCAGTTTCGAAACACTTGTTGTAGCATGACATAGACTAGCTATCTATCGGTATACATTAATTACATTATCTAGCAAACATCACACTCTTATTTACTTACAACTCTGTGAACTCACCAACCATTGTGTTGACACTTTTAGCATGTCTTTCTCAGGTCGCTAAGGTACACTCAGGATTAGGATGCATGGCGGTGCATGGTTTTCATAAACAAATTTTAAAACTTATTTACTCATCTTATTTACTTTGGTTTGGGTGTAGTGTTTTGCGCATTTGATTATACTTGCATTTGGATTTTATTTATGCTTCCGCAACATTTTTCAAACTTAATTATTGTTGTCACGTGACCATGAGCAGCAATGGTATTTATTTAAATTCATATAGAGTCATTCCTTGTAACTAATGACTGAGATCCTGGTTTGTCACGCGCCTCGCGGTAAAACCCCGCAGGTGGATTTTAAGGATGTGACAGATGGTATCAGAGCCATTGGTTTTAGTGAACTAGGTTTGCATTAGTAGTAGACTTAGACTACAACCAAACACATTGCATTAGTTACACAACACCCACACTCATACATGACACTTATGCATTTCGTTACAAGAGATGTCTACTTCACCCAAGTCACCTACATCCCAGTCGTTCAGGAACCCGATGTTCCTACAGTACCTTCACCAGAGCCTAAGAGTCGGAGATTGACACCTATTGATGACACCATAGTGTATGGCGAGCCTTTCCATGTGCGTGTCAGCGGTAACATGTAGGATTGGGATTGGTACCCGGACAGGATCAGGAGTTGGGTCCGTCAAGAGCTGGTCCCGCCCCCACACCTTGCAGCTGGTACTTCTTCTGTGGAGACTCTACCATCTCTGTAGTACCCACTGAATCAGGCCTTTGATGCCCTAGTGGCAATGATGGACAGAGAGATAGGTAATATGCGTGAGGCTGCAGGTGAGATCACCGGATTGTTGCAGCGTGGACACCAGGCTGACCAGAGGATAGAGAAGCTGACTAAGAGTCAGGAAAGAGCAAATACAGTACACGATAACCTGGTGAAAGCATTCCATGAGTTACGGGCATAGGTGAATGTGCTACATCTTAACCTCGAGGCAGCGGGAGCTAGGATGGAGCAGCTGGAGGGGCAGCTCGAGGCTGCCAATGTTGTAGGAGTTGCACAGGAGGATGAGCCCGAGGAGGAGCCGGATGAGGATGATGATGTTGTTTCTGATGTGACCTCAGCTGGCAGTGGCGTTTGACAGTCTATCATTTAGTTATTCCTTTTATTTAAACCTAGACGGGCAGGGTTGTTCCCATCCAACAAATATTTCTGAATCTTGATGTTTTGGTTGAATTTATTTTGTAGCTTTACAATTTATTTAATCAAGGATTTTTATGGAAATATGAGATGTTGTGGTTTATAATTGCTTTTGTTTACTTATACTTGTATGACAATGATATGCGATATATTTTTGCTCATGATTGTGTATTTGTGAATGTAAAGATCATCTCTGGACGAGGTGTTGGACGCGGAGGACGTAACGGTGGGCGAGCTGGCCGTGGTAACATCAATCTAACCGCAGCCGAACTCACCGCAATGATTAACGAGCGTGTGGCTGAAGCATTAGCAACCAACCTGATTGGAGGTAAATCTATCATTTGTCGACTCTAGTGAGTAAACACTCATTCTAAACTCATTACCGAATCCAATATTCCTAAACACATTCTTTGTCTCAAATCCAGGTCACCAAAACAATCAGCAGGTCTGCGCTTACAAGACCTTCATGGTCTGCAAGCCCCACACTTTTAGTGGAGCTGAGGGAGCAGTAGGCTTACTCCGCTGGATGGAGAAAACCGAGTCGGTCTTTGCCATGTGTAATTGCCCGCATAATAACCAGGTGAAATATCCATCTGGCACACTGGAGGGTCCATCCTTGACCTGGTGGAACTCCCAGGTACAAATGCTAACTTTGAAAATAGCAAATGCTTTACCATGGGATGAATTTAAGAACATGCTGAAAGAGGAGTACTACCCTCGCGACGAGGTGCAGAAAGTTGAGGTTGAGTTCTGGAACCTCAAAATGGAAGGATCTGATATCGAAGCCTACACCACCCGCTCTCACGAGCTGGCAACCTTGTGCCCTCAAATGGTAACCCCTGTTTACAAGCGGATCGAGATGTATATTAAGGGCCTAGGCCCTCAAATCCAGAGCATGGTGACATCCTCAAACCCCACCACTGTCCAACAAATTATCCGGTTAGCCCACAAGTTAACCGATCAGGCAGTCGCCCAAGGCGCACTACCTCCTAGAAGGTCAGTTTTTAATACGGCTGATAACAAGCGTAAGTTTGACAGTACGCGCTCCAAATCTTCTCTGTCCAACCCACCCCCACAGCAGCAGCAACAACGAAAGTTCGAACCTGCTAAAAATCTCTCACAGTCTAGCTCTACTCAGCAAAACCAGGGTGCATACGCTGGTAAGTACCCAATATGTCACAAATGTAACTTTCATCACAATGGGGCATGTGAAAAGTACTGTTGCCAACAGTGCGAAAAAATGGGCCATTCGGCCAAGGATTGTAGGGGAGATTTGCAGAATAAACAGACACCAACCGGTGACACACCCAAAGGATGCTTTGAGTAAAATAAAGAGGCGCACTTCAAAAGAAACTACCCTCAACTGAAGAAAGCTGGCAATGGCAACAATCAGGGTGGAAATGGTAACAATAATGGTAATGGTGTGAAGTGTCGGCCCTTCGTGATCATGATCATTTTGCTTCTGTCCTTTTTTATATTGGTGCCGATAGGAGTTTTATTTCTGATAACTTTAGTAAAAAGATAGAGATGACCACAACCCCGTTAGAGCACAAATATACCGTAGAAATAGCTGACGGTAAGTTAATCAAGGCAACTCATATCCTCAAGGGATGTAAGTTAGGATTTCCTGGTCACAAACTCGACATCGATCTCATGCCAGTTACACTTGGCAGTTTTGACATAATTGTTGGCATGGATTGGTTATCTAAAAACCAAGCTGAGATCTTCTGTAAAGATAAGATTGTTCGTATTCCCTGTCTAGCAGAGAGATCCTTTCGGTCAAAGGTGAGAAAAATGGTCCAGTCGTCGGCATCATATCTTATATGAAGGCAAAGAAGTGTCTGCGTAAGGGTCATACCACAATACTAGCCCTTGTCACCGACAAACCTTCCGAGGAGAAGAAACTGGAAGATATCCCCATAGTCCGTGACTTTCCGAAAGTTTTTCCTGAAGACTTACCTTGTCTTCCAACCCATCCTCAGGTCGAATTTCAGATTGACCTAACGCCCGGAGCAGCACCTATTGCTCGAGCACCTTATAGACTTGCACCGAGTGAGTTGCAGGAGTTTTCTACACAACTGCAAGATTTGTTGGATAAGGGCTTTATCCGACCTAGCTCATCACCATGGGGAGCCCCAGTCCTATTTGTCAAAAAGAAAGATGGGACTTTCCGTATGTGTATAGATTCCAGAGAGCTAAACAAGGTAACTGTTAAGAACCGCTATCAACTTCCACGCATCGATGATCTATTCGATCAACTTCAAGGGTCGAGTTTCTATTCAAAGATCGATATGAGATCAGGTTACCACCAACTAAGAGTTCGAGATGAAGATATATCGAAAACCGCATTCAGAACCCGGTACGACCATTACGAGTTTTTGGTTATCCCATTCGGGTTAAGCAACGCACCCGCTGTATTCATGGACCTCATGAACCGTGTGTGTAAACCCTACCTCGATCAATTCGTCATCGTTTTCATTGACGATATCCTCATCTATTCCCGGAGTAGGGTGTAATATCCGTACTTTCCACATCATCGTTTATTTATATTTTGTACCCTTGTACTTTCATTTTTGAATCCATTGTAACCCGAGACTTATGATCAATGAATTTATTGGATTTATTCAATTACATGTTTACAACATACATTACATTTATACATATGCAAGACAACATCATACGTGCAATATTACAAAATTATATATTACAAACACGCGTTTTACTTTTTTACATTTATATTCTCGTTTCACGTCCATACACGCTCGGTTTATTATTATTATTAGTAGTAGTAGTATTATTATCATTATTATCATTAGTACTATTATTATTATTATTTCATTTTTTTTCTTTTTAAAAAAAAGAATCACCTCCCTTTCAACCACCAACTCCCAACTAACTCATTTAATACCCCAAACCCTAATCCACACTTATAAATACCCACTCCCTTTCACTCCTCCACCCTTACACCCTCCAAATTCTCTCACAAATCTCTCCAAGTGCTCCATTTCTTCCAAGATTTTTTGGCAGAATTTTATAAGGTAAAAACCTTATTTTTCTTCAAGTTTTTTCCTTTTTTTTTTTCTTAACAATTCTTCCTTCACCCTCTTAGATAAACCTCTAGGATCTTATCATTTTTTTTACCTTGGTAAACATCTAAGATAAGTCACCATTTGAGGTCCAATTTGTGGTCTTTCAACTAACATTTCTTCTTCTTCATGTTCTTGTTTGGATATTTTACATCTAGTTGTGGTAAAACCAAACCAAGCCTCCATCAAAATTCTATGATGGAAGCCTTGTGCTAAGGTATTTGGATGAAGTAGATGAACATAGGTTCATCTACCATAAGACATCCAATAGCCACAAGGTGTTCAAATCCTATACATAAATATTATAAATAAATCTAACAAGGTTTGTGGATTTCTCAACCATTCTCTTGGCCACTTCAAGTGGTATATTACTAACTATACTAACTTTTGACCATCCGAATTCCTAACTAAGTTAGGGGTTTGTGTTTAGGTCCGCCGTCGGCGATGCATGACCAACTTGATACTATTATACATATATATATATTATTTATTATTTCTTCTCCACCGAACTTATGCCTACGTTACCTTTTAGGTTAACCGGCATTCCCGACTCTTCACCTTCCCGTTCATCCTTTCGTTACCATGCCAAACCGTGAGTTTCATACTTGCCCCTTTTACATTTTTGCACTTTGGGACTTGAAAACATGTAGATATTCAAAACACATACACTACAAGATTCACACTTTATTCAAACATAATTCATTAACATGCTCATGTGACAACAACTTGACTACATGCTTAAATACAACTTGTTTATACAATAGTTCATTAATTCTTGCAAAACCGCACTTAACAAGTGTAGCGCTATAGGATTGACACCCGTTGGCTTTTCATTACCTTTATGGAGCCCCCGATCTTGTTATGTTATTTATTCGACTAGTATTCTTTGGATGCTAGGTATGCTATGTCAACAATAGGTTTGAACTATATCATTACAAATTGTATGAACATTAGTAAAGTATGTCTATGCATGTGAATTGTTGCTTTAAACATGATTATTATATGTATGAAACTTGTATGAACTCACCAACTTTAAATATTTTTGTCTTTTGTTTATTAATGTATTTCCTTTAATTGAAACAATTGTATTTGAAATTCTTATTTTAATGAAATCGGTTAAATTTATATTTCAACAATAGTGCCACGATGCCTTTGAACAATCCTACACGTCACGTTCGGTGATTCCGCCGCCGAATGGGTTGTGACAGATTGGTATCAGAGCCGTGGTTATAGGGAATTAGGAAAATTGCTTATTTGACCGAGCCTATAACTAAGGACCCGTTTTAGACCATTCCTTATGACTCTTAATACGCTTGTTCTACCACCTTTGCTTGTTACTTATTCTTTGGACTAAATACACCGTCATGGATTTCAAGACATCAAGATACTCATATTTCACCAAAGAAACGAACTCACCAAAAGAGGGTAATTCCTCATTCGGTGATAAGTTTCACTCCGCCTAAGACTTAGGGATTTACCATCAAGTTAGGTGTGAAAACCTCACCTTGACGGTAAAAGAATTCCACTCACAAACGCTCTTGGGAAACCTTACCATTAAAGTTAGGAGTGATTTCCTATCTCAAACGGTTAAGGCACCAACCCTATACAAAACGGAACAACACCACCAAACTAGGAGTGAAATCCACAATTTGGTGATTAGTTCCACTCTTAAAATTTTCAATCTCGCCAAAGTCTCGGTTTTGCTATTGACTAGGGACACGTAGTAACTGGAAGGGTAAAATACCGTTAACCGAATTACCAGCGAGAGTATTTTATCTATTAGGCCAAAACGTGTTTCCCGAACTCAATAGAAGGTTTGACCACTTGGGTTAGTCGACGTTTTCGTTAGTTCAAGAGCCGAGCTAACGAGACACTCCAACTTTTTACAAACAAGCCTCTCTTTTATATATAAACTATTTTCACTACTATTATTATACTAACTCGGTTCGATCTCGTGGACGCTCACTTTTCGCTACTCGCCTTACTAACTTCAAAACGCTAATACATTCGAGAACCAATTAAATTTATGCTCTTTCATCGTCACATGTTTGTTATATACACTATTTCCATACATGATTCACATGACCAAACGTGCTATTACATGAAATTACTTGATTACTTGTGCCATACGTGAAATTTACATACTCATATGACAACAATTTTTATGCAAAACCATTGATCTAAGTCTCACAACCCCCGTTTGTAGATGTCTTCATCTCGCCACTATGCTACCGCCAGGAACAACAAGAGGGACAAGCGTTTGGCCACACTCGTGGCCAAGAAAATGGCCCAGGTCATCCCTGGCCTCATCCAGAACCTCACCCCCAACGGATCGGTCGAATCCAACACCGAAACTCCCAACTCCCACGCCCAACACTACCGAACCTTCCTTGCTTGTCGTCCCGAATCTTTCACAGGACTCGAAGGTGCAACCAAGCTCCTTAGCTGGTTTGCGAGCATGGAAAACACCTTCTCGGTAAGCGAGACCCCGGACCACCTCCGGACTCGCTACGCCGCTAGCCTCTTCAAAGAGCAAGCTCTCACTTGGTGGGATAGCGAGAAGGAGCTCGACGAGGAGATCGTCACCCTGTCTTGGAAGGAACTCAAAGAGCTTATGCGCGAGGAGTACTGCCCTCCCCACGAGTTGCAAGCACTCGAGGAGGAGTTTTTCACCCTCAAACAGGACAGCGGTGACAATGCTGCCTACAACTTCCGCTTCCAACAACTCTCCGTCCTTGCGCCTCGCCAAGTTGACACCATAGAGCGATCCGTGGCCAAGTACATACAAGGCCTCCCGTCCGTCATCAAGGACACGGTCGCCACCGCCGAACCCACCAACCTCGCCAAGGCCATGCGCCTTGCGGCCGCTTTCTCCCGAAACCGTGTTTAGGATGGTACTTTAACCATTCGGGGCACCAAGAAGCACGCCACCCAAGCCACCGTTGAGCCCACCGAACCCAAAGTCACCGAACCAAAACCCGCCAAAACCCCTACTCACCAAAACAACAAAAAGCGCAAGTCACAAGCGCGGAACTATGCGGTTGTCACCCCCGTTAACCAAGTGCCGATGAACCAAGACCCGACACCCCAAAAGAAACCGTATGGTGGATCTTACCCATTATGCAACACTTGCCAATACCACCACCCAAACAACCTCCCATGCCGAAAATGCACCTCGTGTGGCAAATTCAGACACCTTGCCAACCTATGCCGCAACCCACAACAACCCCAAAACACCAAGCTCCCCCACCAAACCGAAACCCACCGACCATCACAAATGGTCGGGCTTGCTACCGTTGTGGTGATCCAAACCACATGAGCCCACCATGCCCACAAAACCAAAACCAACACCACCACAACAACAACCCCACCAACAACAACAACCGCAACCAACCACCCAACCAAAACCAACCCACAAACCCAAGAGGCCGTGCTTACAACATCAATGCGGCGCAGGCACAAACTGATAACGACGTGGTGAACGGTATGTTTCGTATCAATGGTCGGTATGCTTCTGTTTTATTTGATACCGGTACGGATAAAAGTTTCGTATCGCTAGAATTTGAACTTATGTTAGCTAAGACCCGATCTAAGTTAGAGAACTCCTTCACTGTCGAAATCGCGGACGGAAAATCCACCTTTTGTGACACGATTATCCTCGATTGTACTCTCGACCTCAATGGTCATCCCTTCTCGATCGATCTCATACCCATGCAATTGGGGAGTTTTGATGTCATAGTAGGCATGGATTGGCTTGCCAAGAACCATGCCGAAGTCGTTTGCTTTGAGAAATTCATCCGTATTCCCCTTCCATCCGGTCAAGTTTTGCAAATCCATGGCGAAAGGCCATCCGGTGGACTCAAACTCATGTCCTGCACCAAAGCCCAAAAATATTTACTAAAGAACTACGTGGCCTTTTTGGCCTAAGTAGTGAAAAAGAAAGAAAAGGGCAAAGGTGTAAAAGACATTCCCATCATTTGCGATTTCCCCGAAGTCTTTCCCGAGGACCTACCCGGTCTTCCTCCATTCCGTGAGGTCGAATTCCAAATTGATCTCATGCCCGGTACGACTCCGATTGCCAAAGCTCCTTACCGCCTTGCACCCTCCGAGATGCAAGAACTTGCCGGTCAACTTCAAGAGTTAGCCGACAAGGGTTTCATTCGTCCGAGTTCATCCCCGTGGGGCGCTCCCGTTTTATTCGTTAAAAAGAAAGACGGATCGTTCCGCATGTGCATCGATTATCGTGAGCTTAACAAACTCACTATCAAGAATCGGTATCCTTTGCCTCGCATCGACGATCTTTTCGACCAACTCCAAGGTGCGTCTTGTTTTTCCAAGATCGATCTCCGTTCGGGATATCATCAACTTCGTGTTCATGAGGACGACATTCCCAAAACCGCATTTCGAACCCGATACGGACACTATGAATTTATGGTGATGCCTTTCGGGCTAACCAATGCACCCGCGGTTTTCATGGATCTCATGAACTGAGTGTGCAAACCGTATTTGGACAAATGCGTAATCGTCTTCATTGATGACATTCTCATCTATTCCAAATCCCGATCCGCCCACGAGGAACACCTTCGCTTAATATTGGAGTTACTAAGAAAAGAACAACTTTACGCCAAATTCTCCAAGTGTGAATTTTGGCTTAAGGAAGTCCAATTTTTGGGACACATTATTAGTGATAAGGTATCCATGTGGATCCAGCCAAAATCGAAGCAGTCAAGAACTGGATTGCTCCGAAATCTGCTACCGAAGTCCGCTCATTCCTTGGTCTTGCGGGCTATTACCGTCGTTTCATCGCCAACTTTTCCAAGATCTCCGTTCCTCTCACCGCATTAACTCAAAAAGGGAAACCTTACGAGTGGGGCACTAATGAAGAGGAAGCTTTCCAAACACTTAAGGATAAGCTTTGCAATGCTCCGATCCTTACTCTTCCCGACGGAAACGATGACTTCGTGGTGTATTGCGACGCCTCTAACATTGGTCTCGGTTGTGTTCTCATGCAACGAGGCAAGGTCATCGCTTACGCATCCCGTCAACTCAAGATCCATGAGAAGAATTACACGACTCATGATCTTGAACTCACCGCCGTCGTCTTTGCTCTCAAGCTTTGGAGACACTACCTTTACGGTACCAAATGCGTGGTCTTCACAGATCACAAGAGTCTCCAACATCTTCATAACCAAAAGGATCTAAACATGCGCCAACGCCGAGGGATTGAAACAATCAAAGATTACGAATGCGAAATTCGCTACCATCCCGGTAAAGCGAACGTCGTTGCCGATGCCCTCAGCCGAAAGCACCATGTGAAGTTCCTTTGTGCTCGTATGCAACCCGACATCCATGTCCGTATTTGTGAAGCCCAACATCTTTCGGTCACCGAAGGCGACATGTACAACGAAATGTCTTGTGGTGCCGAACTCCAACTCGAGACCAAACCCAATGGTTTACTTTATTTCATGAATCGTGTTTGGGTTCCCAATCGTTCCGATCTTCGTTCTTCCATCATGCATGAGGCTCACAAGTCTCGGTATTCGGTCCACCCTGGTACAGACAAAATGTACAGGGATCTGCGTTCTATCTACTGGTGGCCCGGTATGAAAAAGGATATCGCGCTCTATGTGTCGAAGTGTAATACTTGCGCTAGAGTGAAAGCCGAGCACCAACGTCCATCCGGTTTGCTTGTGCAACCGGAGATTCCAGTTTGGAAATGGGAGAGCATTGCTATGGATTTCATTACCAAACTCCCATTGACATCCTCTCGTCATGATTCCGTTTGGGTTATCATCGATCGTCTCACCAAATCTGCTCACTTCATTCCCATCCGCGAGAGCTACCCCGTTGCAAGGCTAGCTCAAATCTACATCGCGGAAATCGTTAGTCGTCATGGTGTTCCTTTGGACATCATATCCGA
Source organism: Smallanthus sonchifolius (assembly GCA_023525975.1). NCBI lineage: Eukaryota > Viridiplantae > Streptophyta > Magnoliopsida > Asterales > Asteraceae > Smallanthus > Smallanthus sonchifolius. The sequence goes on from CM042021.1 coordinate 109,043,183, forward strand.
TCGTGACAGTCGTTTCACCTCCCGTTTTTAGGAATCCTTCAATGAAGCCATGAGTACTCAACTCAATCTTAGTACGGCTTACCACCCTCAGACCGATGGTCAGACTGAACGTACTATCCAAACTCTCGAGGATATGCTTCGATCGTGTGTCATTGATTTCGGTGGTAATTGGGACGTGCACTTGCCTTTGATCGAGTTCTCTTACAACAATAGTTACCATACCAGCATCGGCATGGCTCCATTTGAGGCACTTTATGGTCGAAAATGTCGGTCACCCATTTGTTGGACCGAGATCGGTGAAACACAAATTACCGGACCCGAGTTAATCCAAGAGACCATAGACAAGATCCTCAAAATTCATGACAACCTACGTACCGCTCGGAGTCGACAAAAGAGTTACGCCGACCGAAAGCGCAACGCGGTTACTTTCGAAGTTGGAGATTTCGTTTTCCTTAAGGTTTCACCTTGGAAAGGAGTCTTTCGCTTCGGGAAGCGAGGAAAACTATCCCCACGTTATGTTGGTCCTTTCAAGATTTTCGAGAAAGTCGGTTCTGTTGCATACAAACTTGATCTCCCTACCGAGCTTAGCAACATCCACCCCACCTTCCACATCTCTAACTTGAGAAAGTTCTTATCAAATGAAGATCTCCAAGTTCCACTTGAAGACGTTCAGATCGACCCAACAATGCACTTTGTCGAGAAACCTGTTGAAAAAATGGATCGTGAAGTCAAACAACTCAAGCGTAGTCGTATTCCAATCATTAAGGTACGTTGGGAAGGAAAACGTTTTACTTTTTTACATTTATATTCTCGTTTCACGTCCATACACGCTCGGTTTATTATTATTATTATTATCATTAGTACTATTATTATTATTATTATTATTATTTCATTTTTTTTCTTTTTAAAAAAAAGAATCACCTCCCATTCAACCACCAACTCCCAACTAACTCATTTAATACCCCAAACCCTAATCCACACTTATAAATACCCACTCCCTTTCACTCCTCCACCCTTACACCCTCCAAATTCTCTCACAAATCTCTCCAAGTGCTCCATTTCTTCCAAGATTTTTTGGCATAATTTTATAAGGTAAAAACCTTATTTTTCTTCGAGTTTATTCCTTTTTTTTCTTAACAATTCTTCCTTCACCCTCTTGGATAAACCTCTAGGATCTTATCATTTGTTTACCTTGGTAAACTTCTAAGATAAGTCACCATTTGAGGTCCAAGTTGTGGTCTTTCAACTAACATTTCTTCTTCTTCATGTTCTTGTTTGGATATTTTACATCTAGTTGTGGTAAAACCAAACCAAGCCTCCATCAAAATTCTATGATGGAAGCCTTGTGCTAAGGTATTTGGATGAAGTAGATGAACATAGGTTCATCTACCATAAGACATCCAATAGCCACAAGGTGTTCAAATCCTATACATAAATATTATAAATAAATCTAACAAGGTTTGTGGATTTCCCAATCTTTCTCTTGGCCACTTCAAGTGGTATATTACTAACTATACTAACTTTTGACCATCCGAATTCCTAACTAAGTTAGGGGTTTGTGTTTCGGACCGCCGTCGGCGATGCATGACCAACTTGATACTATTATACATATATATATTATTTATTATTTCTTCTCCACCGAACTTATGCCTACGTTACCTTTTAGGTTAACCGGCATTCCTGACTCTTCACCTTCCCGTTCATCCTTTCATTACCACGCCAAACCGTGAGTTTCATACTTGCCCCTTTTACATTTTTGCACTTTGGGACCTGACTCACAAGACTCGTAAGAACCGGGTATCAATCCGTGGACACGGTGGAATGCAATAATAAACCGGGACTAAAATTCAATCAAGTATGGATTAAAGATGTTTAAGTTGATTTTTAATTAGACTAATATGTAAGAATATAAAACTAAACTAAAATCACAAATCAAACAATCAAGGAGAAAATATCTCTTCGGTGTCGAATCCATTTAGAATACATTCAATACATTCATAGAAACATGGCAAATACACGATACATAAATTGACTAAATTCTCGTCAAAGATATCTAATCAAATGACTATTCGGAAAGCTAGCATGAATTACACAAACCAACCACCTAAAGTCATACAATGAGGCTCACGTGTTTAATAATCATGTCAATGTTTATAAAGATTGAACTAGCTTCCGATTAAGGTACACTAATCCAACAACTAGTTGGAAAGATAATATGAAAAACACACTATCCACCTCAAGTTGATTAATTTAGACAACAATATGCATTTATTCAACATACAATGTTCATATAAAGGTTATATAAATTAGGAGGATGTGTCAACAATTCCTAGATAAACATAATACTAAATATGACACATCATAACAAATACTTTGTCTTTCCAAACATAAGCATAAGGTTATACATACAAATATAATGATTCATAAACAAGACTTTATTCACCATTCCTAGTCAAATGCCATAAACTAGTATAATTACATACACCAATCCATGAAAATAAGCATAAATCATAAGTTTTCCAACATAATATGACATACACAAATATAAGTCTTGTAAACAACTCAAAATACTTGAATACATAATTTCATCAAAGAATAATCATACGGTTGTCATAACATTAACACAATAATTGCCAATAATCAATGAATGTTGTCAAATGTATCTAAACTTCATCTAAACCAAAGTGAACAGGAGTTTTAGCTCATCATGAGCATCAAAATTACAAATAAGCAGGGAAAAATAGTGAGAAACATGATATGAAAACAAGAATCAAACCACTCCTCCAAGCCTAGATGTTGTTGTTGATTTATGGTGATCCTCTTGATGTTGTATCCTCTCCAAGAATCTTGAAATATGGCTGGAACAAAGAAAACTCGAGCTGGAACAGTAGGTTTTTCCCCTAGGTTGCTGAATGTCTGAATGAGAATTAAGTTCTGTTTAAATAGAAAAGGGGAGGCACGACCGTGCCAGGAGAGAAGGCACGACTGTGCCTAGCACAAGGACGTGGTCGTGGCTAGGTCTTGGCACGATCGTGTGACAAAGGTTTGACCGATTCGTAGCTTCCAGTGGGTACCACTGATCGAGGACGTACGGCTGTTCAGACTCACGAGATGACACGCGACCGTGGGCGGCCAAGGCACGGTTGTGCCTTGGAATTTGACTTGGCGCGGTCGTGCCAGATGTGGGCGCGACCGTGCCGAGGGTTTGGTAGCTTGGCACGACCGTGCCAAATAGGGGCACGACCGTGCCTCCATCACAAAAACCCTAAAACTTCACTTGTTTATCCTGGAATCTTCTTGTTTATTCACCAAGCTTCACAAAAACTTACAAAACAAGAAATGAAGCAAATAAGTGTCTAAACGTTGAATATAACCAAGAATTGATCATTAAATGAGCGAAGTTTTGTGCCAAAAAGATGTGTAAATACTAACACATCAAACAACCCCACACTTGAACATTGCTTGTCCTCAAGCAAGAAATCAAAATGAAACAAAACTTCCATTGACACTATGGATCAAATCAGGAAAACCGTAAGCATTAATAAACTTATAAAGGTTTGAAAATATTTTCAAGAAATGCAAAATTAACTAAATGAAACCCAATGACGTGATAACCGAATGAGCAAATGAATATGCCTATGAAATCATTATGATGCAACTTTATGCTTCTCACAATGTTCACACACACACGGGAATATATATGATCATACAAGTAATGGAGTATGTATAGAACACTCAAATGCCAAGACAATGAATCATGCATAAATCATAAGCTTGCTAAAAGTTCAAATCTCTACCAACTAACATGAAACAAAGCACAAATCAAGAGGGCTTTAAATGGGTTGTAATTTGGTAATGGCTAAGGGTAAGGAAGTGGAATTTGAAAGTGGCTAAATGGCTAAAAACCCGGTGGCTATGCTAACTCAAAACTAAAATAACATCTAATAAGAAAAATAAACTAGCTAATGCTTCCGTACAGATAAGAGCTAACAACCGAATTATTTCCATCTTTGCTCACAAAATTGCTCTAATCGGCTATAATTCACTTAATTTTGGTGAATTTTTTTTTTATCAACTATTTCTTTTCTTTCTTTTGAAGGGAACTAAGTCAATATGCATCTTTCCTTAGCTAAAAACTTCTCAAGAATTTAAAAATTACTACAAAATAAAAGCTATAAAATTAACATTAGCCGACCGGATTTCTAACACGGGTGAAAAATAAATGAAAAGGCTAATGAAGGTTTAATGGCGGTGTAATGTGGGTAATTAAAGAAAAGAACAGGATAGGCTCAACGTGGCTAACTAGTGGATGTGTTCGGGTGAGGGAAAATAAAAATAAAAGGCTAACAAAGTGGTTTATCCTAATGCCTCAATCATTTTTATGCAATATTTATGTTCATGATTTCGAAATGTATACTAAAAGCAAGTTCTAATAAGCATGAAACATCTAGCACACTCAAATCCGCAAAAACGAGAGCAAACAATGTCTAAAGCTATCAAGGCTAAAAAATAAACTCACGGAAACGGAAAGGAATGGGTGTAAGCAAAAGGTTACATGCAATTCACTCGTTCAGCCCACTAAAACTCATGGTTATCACAAAAAATTGGGTTTGACTCGATGGAATTTCTATTTCAATTGCTTTTGAAAAATCAAACTTCTATTATTTACTAAAAATTGTGAATGCTAAACGGTTAACTTTTATTATATTTTGGTGTTTTTTAATTTTATAAAACTGATTTAGTGTCAATAAAAATTATGAAGGAAGATTTTGCAAAAAATTGAAGTGATAAAATGCTCAAAAGGACAAACATCGCGCGAATAAATTCCCACCCTACACTTAGAATTCTACATTGCCCTCAATGTAGAACAAAAATAATGTAAAGCAAAGGATAAACACTCAACCCCACACTTAGAAATATACATTGCCCTCAATGTATACAAAAACATGCAAATCAAAATGGAATGCAATGCAATGAAGCGTGAAGGGAGAACTGAAACTTCCCTCATGTCGATCATGGCACACGCAAAAAGCCTACCCACAAAAATGACGTTCCACGAAGTTCCAAAATTCCAAGATCTAATCAAGACTAACAACATCAAACACAGATCAGTAACATCAAGCCAAAATATCAACAGAAATGTAAAGACAAATATATATAAAAATACATGGAAATAAAAGTACAACAAAAGAACAACATAAAACGCCTAAGCGTGATACAAGAGTTTGTACAATATACAAGAAAGTACAACTCACAAAAATGATACCAAAAGGCAATGGGAGGTACTACTCATACTGCATGCCCTCGAGGTCGATGCCGCGGCCCCGCCTCCGTCGCCCTCCGCTGCTGGTGGTGATGGTGGTGGTGACTGATGGTGTGGTGGAGAAGGTGGTGGCTGATGCTGCGGTGAAGGTGGTGGCTGATGCGGCTGCTGCTCCGGCTGCATAAAGAATGGGAGGGGAACCACGTATGGCGCCCCGCCAGCAACAGCAGCGGCGCACTAGACCTCATACTGCCAGGTCCAGTAACGCAAGAAAAGGTCCTGAGGAATAACAACTGCAGGCGGTGATGGCGGCGGAGGCGGAGGAGGCGGCTGGTCAGGCTGCTGATGCTCCTGCTCCTGCTGAGCGGCGTGTGCCTGATGGGCGGCGGCGACGGCCTTGGCCTCGGCCTGCACAAGATCCGGATCGAGACCCGGACGGTCTGGATCCCACGTCCGTCCCCATCTATCTACCAATCGGATCCCTCATGCGCCACGGCGAGCTACGTGCATGTTTCGCAGTGTGTGCACGGACATCACGACGGTCTCTGCCACAGGGGTCAGGTCCCCTATCAAATCATCAGTCAATAGCTGGAAGTGCCTAGCCAGCTTGGTCACGAAGTGATATCCACAGATCGCGCTGGTGACGTCGCGCCCTGAGCTGTTTACCAAGTACCCTGCGATAGAATGCGCAAGATTGCAGGTGCGCGGGCGTACAAGGCAATACAAGTAAAATAGCTCCCTGAGGCTCACTACCGTCTCTCCCGGTCCTCTCCCATAAATCGAATAGACAATACAACGATGAAGAACACGGTGCAAGGGATCCCAAAAGCTCGAAGCCTTGGTCAAACTCGGATCGTACATCCCGAAACCAAACTCATGCCAGAACTGATCCTTGTCCTCCTCGGTCGGGAACTCGGTGATACCATTGGTGAATATCTCAGTCCGAAGCTCCTGCCTCGTATACAGGCCCAATAATCTCCCAAACCTGGCGAGGACATCTGTCGCCACTCCCCGCCTAACCTAAACCTAACCGTCTCTGGCTGCTCTAAGTCTGCGCAAGGATAATCGAACTCATAAGTGGAGAAAAACTCCATCACAAGCTCGACATAATGAATCGCGTGAAGTCTAAACAAGCGGCGCCATGGGGCGGTGACGAGGTCGTTCCACTGGTCCCGCTGACCGATAGCGTCTATGGCGGCAGTCTCTAAACGACGAGCGGCTAAAATCCGGCCTCTGCGTGGCCACAAGACATCCAGACGAGCCTCGTACTCATGCTCGTTCAAGTCAAACTCAAGGTATGGGTGGTCCCTATTGCCTGCCATCTACACGACAACAAAATTAAAATCAAAACATTTATGAAGACGCTAAACTGAAGTTATGAAGTTTCTGACCTAATTATGAAAGGGCACGGTCACGCCTGGGAAGGGGCACGACCGCGCCAAGGCCAAAATCCAAGCCCACGGTCGCGCTGTGGCCGACCACGGGCACAATTTCTCGTCAACACGACCGCGCCAGGTGCGAAGCACGACCGCGCGAAGGCCAAATTCAAGAGGCATGACCGCGCTCGACAGATGCACGGCCGCGCCTGACCAAACCAAGTCCACCTGGGATTGAAAATCCGAGCACGACCGCGCCTGGTCTGGAGCGCGACCGTGCTCAACCCATTTTAGGGTTTCCAGAATTCAAATTTTTCCATTTTAATCACGTTTTATAAGAGGGTTTCATGGCATAGAATCCCAGGGGACATGTGTTACCCAAACTAACTACACATCATAAATAAACGGAAAAAAAATTACAAAACCTAACTAGCTAAATTTTCGATTTCTAGATTAGAATCCTAGGGCTAATTACAAATGCAAAAGAAAATAGGGGTCGGACACGTACCTTAGAGTGCGGAGAAGGAAGTAACATGGCGGAAGTTAGGGAGAATTGCACGTAGGGGGCTCGGTGGGTGAAAATGAAACGTTTCTGTATTGAAACCAATTTGAACTGCCCCAATCTCTTAGGCACGACCGCGCCTAGTGCTTAGGCACGACCGAGCCTAGGGTTAGAGGCACGACCGCGCCAAGTGTTTAGGCACGACCGTGTCTCTAACCCAACAGACAGAAAAACCTGAGTTTATTGCTGCTTGAACCCAACCCGACTGCGATTCTTCCAAACTAAAATGTCTAAAAATTCAGAGAACATACCTGAGACATCTCAATCACTAACCAAAGTCCGCTTGATCCAAAAGACATTCCGATCACCTAAACTCAAAAATAAATGGTAAAATCCTAAAAAATAAAGAAAATAAAAATAAGAAGATAAACATAGAAACAAAATCTAAGAATTGTTACCAAAGATGATACCGGAACAGGCTAAGTTTATTAACGAGTCGTTAGCTAGACTCAAGTCCCCGAATTCATTTGTCCTTGGAGTGGAGGTCAACCACCTCCAATGCCGGGTCAACCGGTCCGTCAATGTATGGCTTAAGACGATGACCGTTGACCTTGAAGATCCTCCCATCTTTGTGCTCAATCTCGACGGTCCCATAAGGAAACACCTCCTTAACCGTGTAGGGACCCGTCCATCGGGACTTCAACTTCCCGGGAAACAATCGCAACCTAGAGTTGTAAAGCAAAACACGACCACCCACTCGAAATTCCTTCTTGTCCTTCAAGTGTCGGTCATGTAAACTCTTAGTGCGCTCCTTGTAGATCATGGAGTTTGCATAGGCTTGATTCCTCAACTCATCAAGCTCATGAATCTGAGTGAACCGGTTGTCTCCCGCGCTCACCAAGTCAAGATTCACCGCCTTCAATGCCTAATAGGCCTTATGCTCCAACTCCACCGGAAGATGGCACGCCTTCCCATAGATCAACCTAAATGGTGTGGTACCAATAGGCGTCTTATAGGCAGTCCGGAAGGCCCAAAGTGCATCATCTAACCTATCCGACCAATCCTTACTATTCTGACCAACCGTCTTCTCAAGAATCCGCTTTATGCCCCGGTTCGTGACCTCTACCTGTCCACTGGTCTGTGGGTGGTAGGTTGTGGAGAATCTATGGTTCACACCATATCGTGATAAAGCCTTCTCCAACTGGGAGTTGTAGAAGTGGGTCCCACAGTCACTGATAAGGGCCTTGGGGGCACCAAAGCGAGAGAACAGCTTCTTCAGAAATTGAACAACCACCCTAGCATCATTAGTGGGCAAGGCTTGAGCCTCGACCCACTTAGAAACGTAGTCAACAACGACTAGGATATACCGGTTGCCACGAGAAGCTGGGAAAGGTCCCATAAAGTCAATACCCCAGACATAAAAAATCTCACAAATCTGGATGTTGTTCTGGAGCATCTCATTCCTCCACGAAATGTTGCTCACCCTCTGGCAAGCGTCACAAGCTCGGATCATCTCATGAGAATCCCGAAAGATGGTAGGCCAGAAGAAACTGGCATCAAAGACCTTCTTCGCGGTCAAGGTAGCTCCATGATGTCCACCTGTCGGGCCCTCGTGGCAGTGTCTAAGCACCTGACGTGCCTCATCTCCAAATACACACCTGCGCACGATCTGATCAGCCCCGACTTGAAACAAATAGGGATCCTCCCAAAGATAGTGATTCACATCCGCAAAGAACTTTCGCTTCTGCTGATGCGTTAAGCCCTTAATTACAATCCCACTAGCAAGAAAGTTTGAAAAATCAGCAAACCATGGACACTCCTCATCCTGTGTCTGTATGTGCATGAGAAACTCGTGGGGAAAATTGTCATTTATGGATCACCCCACAAGTTCAGATGAAGCTGAGCACTCAAGACGGGACAAGTGGTCCGATGCGACATCTCCGCGCCCTTCTTATCGCGGATCTCAATGTCGAGCTCCTGAAGCAGCAAAACCCACCGGATTAGCCGGGGTTTGGCATCCTGTTTGTTGAACAGGTGCCGAATGGCTGCGTGATCGGTGAATACAATGGTCTTTGATAGGACGAGATAAGACCGGAATTTATCGAAAGCGAAGACAACAGCTAGGAGCTCTTTCTCTGTCGTGGTGTAATGCTCATGTGCATCATTGAGCGTCTTGCTCGCATAATAAATCGGGTGAAACTGCTTCTCTCTCCTCTGTCCTAAGACCGCCCCAACAGCGAAGTCACTCGCGTCACACATGATCTCAAATGGCAGCTTCCAATCAGGAGCCACCATGATAGGGGCATTCACCAACTTCTCCTTCAACAAATCGAATGCACTGAGGCACTCGTCAGAGAACACGAACTGGGCTTCCTTCTCAAGAAGCTGGGTCATCGGTCTGGCAATCTTAGAAAAATCTTTGATAAAACGCCTGTAAAAGCCCGCATGACCAAGGAAGGTCCGAATAGATTTCACAGAAGTCGGCGGGGGCAGCTTAGATATGATGTCAATCTTAGCTCTATCAACCTCAATCCCCGCGCGTGAAACCTTGTGCCCAAGCACAATGTCCTCCTTCACCATGAAGTGGCATTTCTCCCAGTTCAACGCCAGATTGGCTTCTTTACACCTAGCCAACATCCTCTCCAGATTCTCGAGGCAATGATTAAAAGAACACCCAAACACAGAAAAGTCATCCATGAAAACCTCCATGGAGTCCTCAATCATATCATGGAAAATGGCCACCATGCAACGCTGGAAAGTGGCCGGAGCATTACACAATCCAAAGGGGCCGATAAGCAAATGTGCCATAGGGATATGTGAATGTCGTCTTCTCCTGGTCCTCATGAGCAATCGGGATCTGGAAGTAGCCAGAAAAGCCATCCAGGAAACAATAGAACATCTTTCCCGCTAATCTCTCCAACATCTAATCAATGAACGGGAGGGGAAAATGATCTTTCCGAGTAGCATCATTGAGTTTGCGGTAATCGATGCAAACTCTCCAACCGGTGACTGTACGAGTAGGAATCATCTCATTCCTCTCGTTGGTGATGACAGTCATACCTCCCTTCTTAGGGACAACCTGAACCGGGCTAACCCAAGGTGAATCGGAGATGGGATAGATCAAACCAGCATCCAGTAACTTAATCACCTCCTTCTTCACTACCTCCTGCATGTTCGGGTTCAACCTCCTCTAGTGCTGCACAGCGGGCTTGTAGTCATCCTCCATAAGGATCTTATGGGTACAGAAATAGGGATTAATTCCCTTAATGTCCATAATCCTCCATGCAATAGCCTGCTTGTGCTGCTTCAGCACCTCCAGTAGCCTCTCCTTCTCATCACTCGTCAAATCAGAGGCGATAATGACGGGTAATCGAGACTCACCATCTAAAAAGGAATACTCCAAATGGCTCGGGAGCTCCTTAAACTCAACAGGTGGTGGGTCCTCAATAGAAGGCCGCTCAATCGGCTCAGACTCTCTATCAACTATAGCAAAAACCGCTGAACACTGGGGAAACTCATAGCTCTCCTAGCTATGCAACTGATCATCAAACTGATCCTCACCAACCGGATCAAATGTCTCTCCCCCTACAATCTGGGTGTCCAGGGACTCCTCCTCAGCTGTGTCCTGGAGATGATCACTCACACAAGAATAAACAGCCTCAACAAAGTAAAGTGAATCATCCTGATTCTGGGTATGCTACATGGATCTCCCTACATCAAAGGTCACTTCCTCTTCATCCACCCTCAATGTAAGCCTCCCCGAATACACATCAATCAGGGCCTTGGCAGTGGCCAGGAACGGTCGACCTAGGATAATAGGGACATTCTTGTCCTCATCCATGTCCAGAATCACAAAGTCTATAGGAAACACAAAACGATCAACCTTAACCAACATATTCTCCACTATCCCTCGCGGATACTTGACCGAGCGATCGGCCAGCTGGATACTCATGCGTGTCAGTGTAGGTTCTCCTAACTCAAGCTTAGCAAATACCGCATATGGCATGAGGTTAATGCTAGCACCAAGGTCAGCTAAGGCGTTGCTAACCGACAAGCTACCTATCAAGTAGGGGATGGTAAAACTCCCCGGATCTCGTCTCTTATCCGGTAGCTTGTTCTGAATCACCGCCGAACACTCCTCATTCAGCGTCACCTGAGACAACTCCTCCAATTTCCTCTTATTTGTGAAGATATCCTTCAAGAATCTCACATACTTAGGCATCTGAGCTAGAGCCTCCACAAATGGTAAGTTGATATTCAACTGCTTAAACAACCCTAAAAACTTACCATACTGCTCCTCCATCTTCTACTTCTTCAATCTGCCAGGGTATGGAACGGCGGGAGTGTAATCTCTCACAGGCTCACGAGGACGCGATGTGCTGGCCGGTTTACCCCTCGGCGGTGTCTCATCAGGAATCTCAATCACAACCTCCTACTCAGATGACTCATGCACAGGAACTTGTGGGTCCGGTCCTATGTCTCTACCGCTCCTCAAAGTGATGGCCTTCACATGAGCCTTGGGATTGGGCTCAGTGTTGCTAGGCAGGCCACCTGGCGGTCTCTCAGAAAGAAGCTTCGCGATCTGCCCGACCTGGTTCTCTATGGTCTGGATCGAAGCTTTCTGATTCCTCAACTCAGTTTCATGCGTGTGGAAACGCTCCTCCATGTACCGGTTCTGCTTCTCTGCCAACTGATTCTGACTCTCTGAGCTGGCAAGTAGCCGTGCAACCATGTCCTCTAAACTGGATTTACCCTCAGGTGCGGGTGGTGGACCGCTGCTAGAACCTTGGCCTTGAAACTGGCCCTGATGAGGTCGAAACTGGGAACTCTGTCCCTGAGACTGGTGGGACTGATGCTGGAATGGGGGGCGCTGAGTGAATCCGGGTGGTTGCTGGCTATTGTTGCCAGACTTCCAACTGAAATTCGGGTGATTCCTCCACCCCGGATTATATGTGTTGCTGTAGGGATTATTCTGGGGACGATTCTGGTTGGACATGAAATCAACCTGCTCGTGGCCCCCCTGATCCCCAACCTGACAAGCACTCGTGGGATGCGCCCCACCACAAAACTCACACAAGGACCGGGCCTTGTGGACGTGCATCTGATCAATCTTGGTGGAAAATACTTCCACCTGGGCAGCTAAAGAGGTAATTCCATCCACGTGATGGACACCCTACCTCTGGGTTCTCGCTCGGGAAGTATGCTGAGTGTAGGTCTTCGATGCCACCTTCTCTAGCAAGTCATACGCCTCCTGGGGTGTCTTTGTTCCAATGTCTCCACCCGCGTATGCGTGAATCAGCTGCTTCCAGTCATCTCTAGACCATTGTAGAAGGTCTCACACTGCTGCCACTTCAACAATCCATGGTGGGGAACCTTCCTCATCAGTTCCTTGAATCTCTCCCACGCCTCATAGATCGTCTCCCCGTCGCCCTGCTAGAAAGAAAGAATCCTAGCCCTCAACTTTGATGTTTTCTCCGGAGGGAAGTACTTTTCTAAGAATTTAGCAGCCATCTGGTCCCAAGTACTAATGGACCTAGGGGGAAGTGACAGTAACCAAGCCTTGGCTCAATCCCGTAAGGAAAACAGGAACAACCAGAGCCGAATAGCATCGTCGGTAGCGTCACGAATTTTGAAAGTGGCGCAAATCTCTAAGAAACCGGCCAAATGAGTATTAGGATCCTCGTGATCCTTGCCATCGAACTGACACATGTTCTGCACCATCTGTATAATGCTGGATTTGATCTCGAACTGATGTGCTCCAACCGTTGGCCTATTGATGCTCGACTCCAAACCCTCAAGTGTAGGTTTGCCAAAATCCGAAAGCGCCCGACCCGCATCCTCGTTCGCCATCTCCTCTACCTCGTCAACAACAACTTCGTCAAATTCGAGTAACCGGGCCACAAATCGGGAACGGGCTCGCAATCTCCGATGAAGATCATGCTCCGGCTCGGAAGACGGCTCAGGAACCTCCTCGACGGGAGTTGAGAACATACACGATCTGCACGACAAGTTAGATTTAAATATGCGAACCTAGGACAAAGAAAACAAAAGTTAGACAAAAACAAAAATAAAATAAAATAAATAAAAAAAATTGAAAATAAAAATAAAAAATAAAATGGGATAAAAACCAAGATATATATATATATATACAAATTAAGCTAAAAATAACAAGTGAAATGCGAAAAATATCTATACACACAAAATTGCAAATAACAACAAGAAAACACGATATTCACAAAAATATATATACTAAATGACTAAAAATTAATTCCAATCGTTCTCGCAAAACCGTGTCCCCGGCAACGGCGCCAGAAACTTGATGCGTGTAAACTATATATATATTTTTATAAGTATTTTACACAATTAGTTTTAAAAAGAGTTTTCACCAAATACTAATCACACACACCGGGCAGTGTACCCGTCGGATAGCAATATAGTAAAGGTAAGAACCGGGTATCAATCCGTGGACACGGTGGAATGCGATAATAAACCGGGACTAAAATTCAATCAAGTATGGATTAAAGATGTTTAAGTTGATTTAATTAGACTAATATGTAAGAATATAAAACTAAACTAAAATCAAAAATCAAACAATCAAGGAGAAAATATCTCTTCGGTGTCGAATCCATTTAGAATACATTCAATACATTCATAGAAACATGGCAAATACACGATACATAAATTGACTAAATTCTCGTCAAAGATATCTAATCAAATGACTATTCGGAAAGCTAACATGAATTACACAAACCAACCACCTAAAGTCATACAATGAGGCTCACGTGTTTAATAATCATGTCAATGTTTATAAAGATTGAACTAGCTTCCGATTAAGGTACACTAATCCAACAACTAGTTGGAAAGATAATATGAAAAACACACTATCCACCTCAAGTTGATTAATTTAGACAACAATATGCATTTCTTCAACATACAATGTTCATATAAAGGTTATATAAATTAGGAGGATGTGTCAACAATTCCTAGATAAACATAATACTAAATATGACACATCATAACAAATACTTTGTCTTTCCAAACATAAGCATAAGGTTATACATACAAATATAATGATTCATAAACAAGACTTTATTCACCATTCCTAATCAAATGCCATAAACTAGTATAATTACATACACCAATCCATGAAAATAAGCATAAATCATAAGTTTTCCAACATAATATGACATACACAAATACAAGTCTTGTAAACAACTCAAAATACTTGAATACATAATTTCATCAAAGAATAATCATACGGTTGTCATAACATTAACACAATAATTGCCAATAATCCATGAATGTTGTCAAATGTATCTAAACTTCATCTAAACCAAAGTGAACAGGAGTTTTAGCTCATCATGAGCATCAAAATTACAATTAAGCAGGGAAAAATAGTGAGAAACATGATATGAAAACAAGAATCAAACCACTCCTCCAAGCCTAGATGTTGTTGTTGATTTATGGTGATCCTCTTGATGTTGTATCCTCTCCAAGAATCTTGAAATATGGTTGGAACAAAGAAAACTCGAGCTGGAACAGTAGGTTTTTCCCCTGGGTTGCTGAATGTCTGAATGAGAATTAAGTTCTGTTTAAATAGAAAAGGGGAGGCACGACCGTGCAAGGAGAGAAGGCACGACCGTGCCTAGCATAAGGACGCGGTCGTGTCTAGGTCTTGGCACGACCGTGTGACAGAGGTTTGACCGATCCGTAGCTTCCATTGGGTACCACTGATCGAGGACGTACGGTTGTTCAGACTCATGAGATGACACGCGACCGTGGGCGGCCAAGGCACGGTTGTGCCTTGGAATTTGGCTTGGCGCAGTCGTGCCAGATGTGGGCGCGACGGTGCCTAGGGTTTGGGAGCTTGGCACGACCGTGCCAAATAAGGGCACGAACGTGCCTCCATCACAGAAACCCAAAAACTTCACTTGTTTATCCTAGAATCTTCCTGTTTATTCACCAAGCTTCACAAAAACCTACAAAACAGGAAATGAAGCAAATAAGTGTCTAAACGTTGAATATAACCAAGAATTGATCATTAAATGAGCGAAGTTTTGTGCCAAAAAGATGTGTAAATACTAACACATCATGAGCCCCGTTCATGAGAAGAGTACGAAGATTGTCACGGTCCATAATCCAGATATGATTCAGGAAATAAAGTAAACCATTGGGTTTGGTTTCAAGTTGGAGTTCATCACCACATGCCATCTCATTGTACATGTTTCCTTTAGTGACCGAAAGATGTTGTGCCTCAAATATGCGAATTTGAATGTCATTTTGGATTCGGATACTGTGGATCTTGATAGATTCCTTACGACTAAGAGCATCGGCTACGACATTCACCTTACCATGATGGTAACGAATATCGCAGTCGTAGTCGTTTAAAAGTTCAAACCAACGCCTTTGTCTCATGTTGAGTTCTTTTTTATTGAAGATGTATTTAAGACTCTTATGGTCGGTGTAAACCACACAATTAGTGCCATATAAGTAGTGTCTCCAAATTTTGAGAGCAAACACGACCGCACCCAACTCAAGGTCGTGTGTCGTATAATTCTTCTCGTGGACTTTGAGTTGTCGAGACGCATAAGCAATCACTCTACTTTATTGCATGAGAACACAACCAAGGCCTAAATTAGAAGCGTCATAGTAGACGACAAAGTCATCGTTCCTGTCAGGAAGAGTCAAGATACGAGCCTCACATAATTTTTGCTTTAGAGTCTTAAATGCTTCATGTTGCTTTGGTCCCCACTCGTACGGTTTGCCTTTATGTGTTAAGGCTGTCAGTGGCACCGCGATCTTTGAAAAGTTTGATATGAAACGACGACAATAGCCCGCTAAGCCAAGAAACGAGCGGACTTCCGTAGGGGTTTTTGGAGCTTACCAGTTTTTCACCGCCTCAATTTTAGCGGAATCCACGTGAATACCCTTCTCGTTGACTATATTGCCCAAGAATTGAACTTCCTTTAGCCAAAATTCACACTTGGAGAACTTGGCGTATAATTGTTCCTTCTTCAAGAGGTCCAAAACTAATCACAAGTGTTCTTCGTGTTCCACTTTTGATTTTGAATAAATGAGGATGTCGTCAGTGAAGACGATCACGAATTTGTCCAAGTACGGTTTACACATGCAGTTCAAAAGGTCCATGAATACCGATGGTGCATTGGTTAGACAAAAGGGCATAACCATGAACTCATTATGACCGTACCTTGTACGAAAAGCTTTTTTTGGAATATCGGATTCAAGGACTCGTAACTGGTGGTAACCAGAACGAAGATCGATTTTTGAGAAATAAGTCGAGCCTTGAAATTGATCAAACAAATCATCAATTCTTGGAAGTGGATAACGGTTCTTCACAGTGAGCTTGTTGAGTTCCCGATAGTCGATACACATAGGGACAGAACCATCCTTCTTCTTGACAAATTAAACGGGTGTCCCCAAGGAGAAACACTAGGATAAATGAAACCTTTGTCGAAAAGTTATCAAAGTTGACTTGAAAGTTCTTGCATTTCTGAGGGTGCAAGATGATAGGGTGACTTAGCCACATGATTTGCTCCTGGCACTAGGTCGATACGGAACTCAACTTGACATGTGGGAGGAAGGCCGGGTAGGTCTTCGGGGGATATACTTCTGGAAAGTCTTTGATCACGGGAATGTCTTGGAGACTTTTGCCCTTGTCTTTCTGGTCCACAATATGTGCCGAGAAAGCTACACACTTCTTTCGTAAGTACTTTTGCGCGGTAGTACAAGACATAAGCTTGAGTCCTTTAGACGGCTTCTCACCATAGACGTTCAAAATGTTGCCCGAGTTGAGAGGGATACAAATATACTTGTCAAAGCAAACAACTTCAGCATGATGCTTGGTTAGCCAATCCATGCCTACTATGATATCGAAACCTCTGAGAGCCATAGGAATAAGATTAATTGAGAAGTCGTGGTCATTCAAGTTTAGGGTACAATCTCTAATGATGGTGTCACAAGTAACAGAATATCCACCCGCTACTAATATATCAAAGGATTTGTCTAACTTAATTTGACTCATAGCAAGTTGTGGTTCAAATTCAAAGGACACGAAACTCCTATCAGAACTAGTATCAAATAGAATAGAAGCATATTAGTGATTAATTGGATACATACCATTCACCACATCATTGTTGGCTTGAGCCTCGTTGACATTAACGTTGAAGGCACGTCCACGAGCTACGGGGTTTGCATTCCCCTGGATCACATTCCCTTGGTTCATATTTCCTTGGTTCATGTTGGCTTGATTCACAACGACCAACCTCGAACAACGGTTCCTGAAATGATTAGGGTCACCGCACTCGTAACAAGCATGACCCTGGGTAATGGCAGCAGGAGCAAGAGCAATAGGTTGGTGGACTTGATTAACTTGTGGAACAACACGACAGGTGTTAGCCATATGTCCATAACGTCCACAAGTGGTACATAGACGACATGGCACGTTAGTCGTGTGATGGTGTTTGCAGGTGTTGCACAAAGGTAGAGTTCCCACATAAGGCTTCTTGTTGGGGTTGTAAGCATTACGGGCTACTTGAGCTAAAGGTGCAGCAGGAGTGATAATAGCAAAGTTCTTGCCTTTTCGCTTCTTACCATTGAAGGAAGACTCAGCCTTGACTTCTTTGGTGGGTTCCGTAGTAGTCTTCTCAACGGTTTTCTTGGCACCTTTCTTGGACAAGGTCCCTGCCTTAACATAGTTATCTGTCAATGTAGCAGCCAGACGGATTGCTTCCTCTAGTGTGGTTGGATTGCTACCCAAGACGGTATCTTGGATTTGCATAGGCAGACCATTGATGTACTTTTCAATGGACCTTGAAAGAGGAGTGACCATGTGAGGCACCAGGAGGTTAAGTTCATGAATACATGTGGTATAGGCAAGGCTTTCACCACTTTCCTGCTTGAGATCCCAGAACTCATCTTCTAGCTTCTTAACCTCATTACGAGGACAAAACTCATCAGTCATAAGTGTCTTAACCTCAGCCCAAGGTAGAGCCAGTGCAACTTCCAAACCACGGTTACGCTTTTCCTCGTTCCACCAGGTGAGTGCCTTCTTCTGAAAGACACTAGTAGCAAAACGAACCTTTAGGTTCTCGGGGCAGTCAACATTGATAAAAGTACCCTCAATACTTTCGAACCAATGGAGAAGTCTAGTGGCTCCTTCATTCCCATAATACTTGGTGGGGTTGCATGAGTTGAAATGTTTGAATGTGCACGAGGGATATCTTGGAGTTGCATTCTGATTCAGTTGGTTGACCATGATTAGTAAAATTGTAGCCATTTGCCGGACAATCCTAGCAGTGAGGTTTTCCCTACGTTGACGAAGAGGAGGCATTCTACAATAGTAAAACACAAGAAATAGTGAATAGGAAATTCATATGATATGAATCATGAATAAGAGTTTATAATAAAATCATGAGATATTTAATAAAACATTGGATGGCACCCATTCAGTTTACATCACCAAATGGATACATTGACTGATCAAAATTATTTTAAGTTCACCTAATGTCTAAGAAGTCGTGCTTTAGCCTATAAGTGTACACTCATCCCAAGAATTCCCAGGAAATCATAATTAGTCCATCGGTTGATTTGGATTTATTCGAAATGCTTTCCTAGACAAAATTTCCTAGAATACAGGCATCCACCCTTCCGGATTGCACAAGTTCTCATTCATTATCTAGAATTTACATACTTTTGACGAGAGTTTCATTTGGATTAGACTTTTAAGTCTAAGAGTATGTTTCAAGTAATCCATGTAGTTTCAAGTAGTTTCATGTAGTCCCTTGAAGTTGTTGTTTATGCATCTGCACCACGTAGATAGAAATAGGTTGATGTAGATAGGCGTAGGTAAGTGGATAAGGTTCATGTAAAAATAGATGTAAGTATGTGTGTGTGAAGACTTAGGAATAGAATAAGAATAGAGTGAAGTTCCTAATAAAGGACACGAGTTAAACTCATGTTTTGGACTCCCAGGTTAACGTCTAGGTCATGTGTAACTAATAACTTCAGTCCCTATAACCATGGCTCTGATAGCAATCTGTCACACCCCGGCCGACGGCGGATTATACGCCGGGGCTGACGCGGTTGTTCAAAAAGCACATGATCAACTATTAAATGCATTACAATATTTATTCATCGTATTAAATATCTGTTACAAGGAAAATATAAACGTATTGTTCAAATGAAACATAACATGATCAAAACTTAAATTTATTTTAACTAGGTCCGTAGCCCTAAGTGATCAAGCATTGTCATCAAACGGGTGCACCTGAAACATGTTAGGTAAATGTCAACTACAAGTAGTTGGTGAGTAACATAGTTTTTGACACCAACAAAGAGTTGAAAATGATTTACAATTCAATATGTCCAAATCAAATCTAAGACATAAATGTGAAAACATATAAGGTTCCAAAGTGTACATTCAAGCAATGTAATATGTATGGACAATCCACCTAATTGCGTGATGTAAGATACCAAAATGTATCCACAAATCCGCCAAGATTTGTGTTAAGTAATCAATTGTATTCTCATATAAATGATCATGTTAGGTACTACCTTAGGCTTGCAGCACAAGTTAATGATTGTACTAAACATGAACACTTGTGTCACCAAGTAATTTAAGACATGAAAGACAAAGGCTTTGCATAAGAACATTGTAATTGAATTGTGTATGTAAAGTAATCGTAGACATGTTCCACCCCCGGGTATTTGTAAACAAGAATAATGTTTGAAATTATATAAATAATTATTCTAAAAATAATTAATAAATAAATTATGAAATAGAAAAGGTTTAAATATTTGTTGTAAATAAAATAATTATTTAAATTATCTAATAAGTTTCTTTTACTTAAATGGTAAATAAAAGAGATATTAAATAAGTGTTAATATTAGTATGCTTTAAATGAAATTAATTGAATTTGTATAATTATTTAAGTATTTCTATGGATTTTAAAATGTTTAAAATAACTATTCTTTGTCAAAATAATTATTTATATGTTTAAAATGTGAGTTAATAATGTTTAAACAAATGTTTTATAAACATTACTATTTCCAAACCACGGTTACGCTTTTCCCCGTTTCACCAGGCGAGTGCCCTCTTCTGAAAGACACTAGTAGCAAAACGAACCTTTAGGTTCTCGGGGCAGTCAGCATTGATAAAAGTAGCCTCAATACTTTCAAACCATTGGAGAAGTCTAGTGGCTCCTTCATTCCCATAATACTTGGTGGGGTTGCATGAGTTGAAATGTTTGAATGTGCACGAGGGATTTCTTGGAGTTGCATTCTGATTCAGTTGGTTGACCATGGTTAGTAAAATTGTAGCCATTTGCTGGACAATCCTAGCAGTGAGGTTTTCCCTACGTTGACGACAAGGAGGCATTCTACAATAGTAAAACACAAGAAATAATGAATAGGAAATTCATATGTATGAATCATGAATAAGAGTTTATAATAAAATCATGAGATATTTAATAAAACATTGGATGGCACCCATTCAGTTTACATCACCAAATGGATACATTGACTTATCAAAAGTATTTTAAGTTCACCTAATGTCTAAGAAGTCGTGCTTTAGCCTATAAGTGTACACTCATCCCAAGAATTCCCAGGAAATCATAACTGGTCCATTGGTTGATTTGGATTTATTCGAAATGCTTTCTTAGACAGAATTTCCCAGAATACAGGCATCCACCCTTCCGGATTGCACAAGTTCTCATTCATTATCTAGAATTTACATACTTTTGACGAGAGTTTCATTTTGGATTAGACTTTTAAGTCTAAGAGTATGTTTCAAGTAATCCATGTAGTTTTATGTAGTCCCTTGAAGTTGGTGTTCATGCATTTGCACCACGTAGATAGAAATAGGTTGATGTAGATAGGCGTAGGTAAGTGGATAAGGTTCATGTAAAAATAGATGTAAGTATGTATGTGTGAAAACTTTGGAATAGAATAAGAATAGAGTGAAGTTCCTAATAAGGGACACGAGTTAAACTCATGTTTTGGACTCACAGGTTAACGTCTAGGTCATGTGTAACTAATAACTTAATTCCCTATAACCATGACTCTGATACCAATCTGTCACACCTCGGTCGACGGCGGATTATACGCCAGGGCTGACGCGGTTGTTCAAAAAGCACATGATCAACTATTAAATGCG
The DNA here is from genome assembly GCA_023525975.1 of Smallanthus sonchifolius. Classification (NCBI taxonomy): domain Eukaryota; kingdom Viridiplantae; phylum Streptophyta; class Magnoliopsida; order Asterales; family Asteraceae; genus Smallanthus; species Smallanthus sonchifolius. The sequence goes on from CM042021.1 coordinate 109,064,497, forward strand.
TTACAGTATTTATTCATCGTATTAAATATCCGTTACAAGGAAAATATAAACGTATTGTTCAAATGAAACATAACATGATCAAAACTTAAATTTATTTTAACTAGGTCCGTAGCCCTAAGTGATCAAGCATGGTCCTCAAACGGGTGCACCTGAAACATGTTAGGTAAATGTCAACTACAAGTAGTTGCTTCATGTCTTAAAATGATTTACAATTCAATATATCCAAATCAAATCTAAGACATAAATGTGAAAACATATAAGGTTCCAAAGTGTACATTCAAGCAATGTAATATGTATGGACAACCCACCTAATTACGTGATGTAAGATACCAAAATGTATCCACAAATCCGCCAAGATTTGTGTTAAGTAATCAATTGTATTCTCATATAAATGATCATGTTAGGTACTACCTTAGGCTTGCAGCACAAGTTAATGATTGTACTAAACATGAACACATGTATCACCAAGTAATTTAAGACATGAAGCACAAAGGCTTTGCATAAGAACATTGTAATTGAATTGTGTATGTAAAGTAATCGTAGACATGTTCCACCCCCGAGTATTTGTAAACAAGAATAATGTTTGAAATTATTTAAATAATTATTCTAAAAATAATTAATAAATAAATTATGGAATAGAAAAGGTTTAAATATTTGTTGTAAATAAAATAATTATTTAAATTATCTAATAAGTTTCTTTTACTTAAATGGTAAATAAAAGAGATATTAAATAAGTGTTAATATAAGTAAGCTTTAAATGAAATTAATTTAATTTGTATAATTATTTAAGTATTTCTATGGATTTTAAAATGTTTTAAATAACTATTCTTTGTCATTATTTATATGTTTAAAATGTGAGTTAATAATGTTTAAACAAATGTTTTATGAACATTACTATTTTATAAATAAAACAACATAATTTGATTTGTTTAATTCATTTATATTGTTTGTTTAGAAATTTATAATATTTTTAAAATGTTTTTAATAAATTAAAAATGAAACATTATTTGATATTTTCTATTTTTATAAAAGTTTCTGATTATATTTATAAGATTTATATAAATTAAATCAGAATTTAAAATATTGTTTTATGTATTAAAATAATCAAAATAGTTTAAAACAGGAAGGGGGGGTTACCCGGCTCGAACCCTGGTCTCCCCTGAGTACACACACACGCGCAACCACTAGACCAGGGCTTATGCCTTGGTTTAGAACTGATGCTATAAATTTTTTAGTAACAATCCCAAATCACATTCGTCTCTAATTGGATCTCGTGACCCTAGCCCATCAAATGACTTCGATCAGCCATTTATTTGTACCCGAGACCTTAGGGCTTTTGATAAAGGACTGAAACGAGTTTATGGGTACCAAGTTTACCTGAAATAGTCAAGAGTTGGAGGAGAACGACTAAGATGTACAGACTCGTGTTCTTTGGCTGAATTGGGTGTTCCAGAGACGAAGTGAGATGTAATTGAGGGTGTGGGGAGTTTTCAAGGAGTCTCCCTAATGATTAGATGCGTCAATTTATACACAATTTGTACAGGAATAGATCGAACGCTTAAATGGAGTTTAATGTGTAATCGGTTACGAGTTCGATAGTAATTCGATAATGAAAACTCAATTAACTTCGAAGGACGAATCGTTTAAGTGACCACAATGTTTTGCCGTTGAGATTTCGCATGAAATCGGGTTAAAAGACGAGTTTGTAATACATGGTTAGCAAATCGGGTGTTGCTGGACTCGAACCCACGATCGGAAGGGGGGGGGGAAGAATCCGGAATGGCATTCTAGTCCCTGAGTTTTCAAGTGTTTAACATTTTATGTACAAACTTAGGTTTAAGTTTAAATTGAAGTTTCTGAAATTACAAAATGAACCCTAAACTTTTTTAAAAATATAAAACCATTAAATTCTATAAGTTTTTTATAAAATATATTAAATCTTTATATTATAATTAATGTTATAAGTATAAAAATATAATTTACAAAATAGAAATAATTTTATTTCTATTAAAATCATTTTCTTTGAAATTAATAACATAACATTTATAAACCTTATTTTATTTATGGAATTTATAATTTAGTTTTTATAAGTTTGTATTTATATATATAGACTGAGTAATAACCTAACATATATACATATATATATATATATATATATATATATATATTTCTTGAACTTTGAACAATTATTTATATAATTCCTTATATAAATCCTTGTTATATTTGAAATGAAACAATTGTACCCAATGTATTTATGTATGTAATTGTTCATGTAATGAGATGGTTAAATGGGATGGCTTCCATTGAAATAGAAAAATACAAGTCATATGATAATGGAAATACAAGTACCAGAATAGTAAAAATATAGGTCGGGAAAATCCTGGAGGTTACACGAATAGTTAAAGATATAAACATACCATTAGATTAATATGTCAAACATTAGCATGCACCCGACTTCATCTTCATCCTAGCAATGTAAAGTGTTTAGCCACGAATGGTCATACTAACTAGCGTAACGCTGAGTTTCGTAGGCTCCGATATTGCGGACAAAGAGGAGGAGCCTCTCTACTCTCTACTCTAACTATGAAATACTATCTCTGGAATAGTGTCTTGAGGTATGGAATGGTGTGTGTAACCAAGAACTCAAGCCCTCTATTTATAAGCCTCAAAATGAGCAATGCACGGTCGTGCATTGGATTGCACGGGCGTGCAAACACCTCGGGAATCAAACAGGGTATAGAGAACAATGTACTTGAGCCTTGGGGAGCAAGAGAGGCTTTGCACGACCGTGCAATGGGATGCACGGTCGTGCATCCCTCCCCTGCTTCATAGTTTTGTCTTTTAGCTGCTAGTTTGACTTGTGTTAACCAATTTTGACTTCTTGGGGGTCAAAGCTCGGGTTTGGTCCTCTAAAAGCTTGATTTCTTCATCTTTTAAGCTGGTTTTTGCTCTATTTACTTTGGGACACTGAATAACCTACAATTATGAAATATAAATGCTTTAAGTATCAATTGCAAAGCTTTTGTTTAATTAGTATCATAATATGGGGATTATTATGCATGCAAAACATGTATAATTTAGGGCATATCAGTAATGACTCCAATTTGTAAACCTCATGATCGGGTTCGGATCCGAGGGTTGTGGAACGTACCCCCCGATCGGGTTGTTCGGGTTGTTTACAAATTGCCATGGAAGCATCTTTGTAATTTTTTTAAAAAAATTAAACATGAGAAGAAAGATTGAAGAGATATGTTTGTATTTTTGTGTAAAAATAAGGTTGTAATGTATAGTATTTATAGGTTTTTTTAAGAAGATATTTTTTTTAATTTAAAGAGCCTAACAGATCTTTCCATCAAAATTGAGCTGCAACGACTCTTTTCTTGGCTTCCCACCCACCAACGCCCGTGAACACCATCACCCGCCCCCCACCACGCCCTCCCTCACCCCACCCAGCGCGGTGTTTCACGTATGGGGTGGGGGATGTGGCACCACACCCCCACCACCACCCTCCCATTACGAATAGTCTTAGTGCACTCACGTAGAAACAATTGAAATGTTTTTTGAATAATTTTTTATTTTTTATTTCGTTTGATTTTTCTCTAATAACTTATGTTCGTTAATTTAAAAGAAAAATCTAAATGTATAGTGTTGTTTTAGTTTTTTTTATGAACATTCCGATTTTGATTTTACTGAAAACTTAGTTTGTTTCAAATAAAGTATTTTTTAATTTTTAGTCTCGTAAGCGGCTTTAGCACGTGTTCGGATTAGTAACTTGGGTGAAACATATTTACGTACTTCGACCACCTGATAACAATGAGGAGTTATATATTTAATACTTTTTGGTATTTTAGGTTTGTGTTTTTTCAATTTATATTGATGTAATTTTTTATTAAGTTAAGTACGGTTTTCATCCTATGGTTTGACCAAAATGAACATTTTAGGTCAAAAGTTCCAATTTGGCTTTTTCACTCCACTAGTGTCAGTTTCGTTTCGATTAAACCCACATGTTTAACGACATCCATCCTGGGTGTTAATTTTTTAGTTAAATGAGCAAAATACATTTTTCAATAAAAAATAAAAAAAGCTAGACAAACATAAATATATCCCTTCTCTCTACTCCTTCACAAAAAACTCTCTACTCCTTCACAAAAAACCTTAAGGTGTCGTTTAGTTCATAGAAAGTTTATGAAGGATTCGGAATGTTTCAAAGAAATTAGAATTTAAATGAATTAAAATTAATTTCTTTAGAAATTGAGGAGATGTTTGGTTACCAAATTTGTTAAGTAAATTGGAATTAGAAAAAAAAAGCAAATGACTTAATTACCCTCCTAAAAATACCCCAAATTTGCTGTGATCTCTCATTCACCATATCAGTTCCTAGCAACTTCTTCGTCCCCAATAAGATCTGAAACTCAAATCTAACAGTTTCTTTTTATTACTTTAAATCACCTGTTTGATACTCCAAAATGGTTGGTTTTTGAGGATTTGGGGGTTTTTGATTCAACCGGACTTTGCGCCGAAAATCGATATGATAAAAATCAAACCTTCGTTTGAGGAAAATCTAATGTGGAATATGAATAAAATGGTTTCTAATCAAAGTTTATCATTGATATGAAGATTTTTTTTTGTAGAGAATGGACGTGGCATATGAAGAAAATGGTGTTTGATATTTAGAAGAAGAAGCTAGCGAAAGAAATCATGGAGGGTATTTTGGGTAATGGAATAACATTCCAATGGAATGTTGAAATTCCATTATGGAAACGAAAGATTCTTACATTCCAACGATTGGTGGAATATTTTTCAATTCAAGTTCGATCTTGTTCCAACCAAACATAATTTTTAATGGAATTCATTCCATTTTCAATTCTCACGAATTCCATGAAAGGCTTTTTCTCTATCTACTCTCTCTCATCTCTAGGGGTGTAAACAAGCCAAGCCGGCTTGTGAGCTACTCAAGATCGGCTTGCTAAAAACTCGAATCGAGTCGAGCTTAAACGAGCTCGAGCCCGAGGCCGAGCCTAAATATAAGTTTGTTTAATAAATGGGCCCGAGCTTCACTTATCGAGCTCGAGCCGGCTCGCGAGCCTAAATCACAAGAACGAAAACGGTATTTAACCCTTTTTATTAATATTAATATTTTTTGAAATAATATTAACCTTATAATAATATTATTTGCATTTATATTGTTTAAAATATAATAATATTATTCGTATTTAAAAAATAAAAAAAATGATTGAGTGGAGAGTGGTGGGAAGTGATGTCCATTTCCATGGTTGAGTGGTGGGTAGCGAAGAGTGATGCGGCGCTGATGTTACAGTGAGTGTGAAGTGAAAACAACGTTTGGTAGCCTTAGGGAGATGGTGTCGTCCCTAACATCTTTTACATACACGCGCACGCGCGCACACACACACACACACTCTCTCTTATATCAGCATCATATCACTTTTCTAATTTCATCCTAAACCATCCTTAAGGGTGGTCAGAGTGCATGAAAGACGGTCAAGAAGGGACGGGAGAAAGGCTGAGGTGGTGCAAGGCCTCAAACCCGGGAGATCTCATAGTTATTAAAACAAAAATTTCAATAATTCAAGCAGCGGAACATGGCCCAATCATTACATAAATTGTCTTAAATCCAAAAACATAAAGTTCAAAAAACATAAACGAGATGCCAATTCTTTCCATCGGGGGAATAGTCCTTCGCCTCGAGCCAAGCACCACCTTAAGCCTTCACCGAAACCTACACTTAACCGGATATGCATATTAAAAGTCAACTACGCTGTGTGAGTTTATATTTACATATCCATGTGAAGAAGGATTTAAGCATAAAACATATAAACCTTTATAAAATGAAACGTACATAAAACATACATCACAAGTCATACATAAATGTCTAGATCTGCATCATCTCGTAAGCATCTATATTGCCCATATGGTCTCGCCGCCATAGACCGAAAGATACGACGTTTTTCTCCTATGCTCTCACCGCCATAGACCGACAAAACAACTATAAACAGGGGTCACGTTAACCCCAAAGCAATCGTCATCACTGACTTGACTTCGGGATGCCATATCTCCCTCGAAACGAAACCTTTTTAAATGATTCTTTTTTTTACAATCAATTTTAGATTCTTGGCTTTCCAAACATATAAAGAACTCTTTCAAACTCTAAGTTTGGCCCCCAAACAACCCATGCAAGATCAGTGTGCAAATCTGTCAAAAATCTGTCCAAGTTTATATTTTGCAATTCTTTCACCTATTTAAATTTTTGATAAAAAGCAGTGATTTTTCATACAATTTGGTTAATATAATCATGTTTAACATATTAAAATCCTAAAAATTAATTATTTTTATAAACCCTTCAAACTTGTTCAAACTTTTCATATGAAAACTTGATTTTGATCTTTCTAGTTTCCTTTTAACTTCTAGAATCATGTTTATAGTAAAACTCTCTATTTTAAATTAAACCCCCTCTAGTATTCAACTTATTCATTTCAATCCCTACTAAATTCATATTTTCACTTTATCCCTTACACTTTTCAAACTTACCAAACACACCCTTAAATTGGTCTAGTATACCGATAGAGTAACCATCAAACCAGTATGTAATTATCTAACAAGCATAAAGTTCTGACTAGGAAAGACGGGGTTCTGATCCGACCAACTCTTTCCTGGGAACTTTTCTATTGAAGGTACTACTCTGGAATGATAATCACTTCTAATATACCACAACCACTTTCAAATATTTACAATAATAACCCTTCTACTATTCTAAGCTTGTTTCTAGTTTAACAAACTTACTTAGGGAATCCTTAAGGCCTCTTTCTAATCCAAGTTATTACGAGTGCAAGTTCAACTCTCTAACTTTACAAGGTGAGTTCATAGCCCCTCTTTTACTTTCTATCTTTGGTGTGGAAAACATGCCCGTATTCAAACTCTATATCAATACTATTATTATACTACAAGGATTTCATACTATCTCAATAACAACTTTCTATACTTGTAAACTTAAACGGTTTTAAACACACTCTACTTGACTACTACAATCATTAACTTTTTAGCCAACATGAGTAAGTAAATAGATCTATTGGCCTAGCAAGCTCATCTAGTGCTCAAGTTGATGCGTTCTGGTTGGCATATTATTTTCAACTCGAGGGAGCTAGATGATAGAAACTGCATACTATAACAACACTTTGGGTCTGATGTGTTTAGACGGGGAAACTATTCTAGTCACTAGAGTTGGTTGTGGACCTCGATGTATAAAAGTTTAAATTACTTGTATTGAAATTGTTTATGAATTCTACACTATTATCCTATGCTATATCTAAGTATCTAAACCTATGTTCTCACCAACTTTTTAGTTGACATATTTTAACATGTTTTTCAAGTGAAGCTAACTAGGATGTTGATAAGCTCATGCTAGGATCGAGGACTTTGCTTTAGTGGACATAGTTTAGGCTTTTAATTCAATAATGAGACTACATGTTTGTCTGGTTTATTTGTTGTGAAACTTGATGTAATCAACTATTTGATTAATATAATAGAAATTTCTTTTGATCCTTGTGTGACGATTCAATTTCGTCGCTTACCCGTGTATAATCCGCCTTGGGGTGGGTGTGACATTGATGATACCTGGACTTGAGGTCAATTCGGGAGAACAAGTTTGCTCCTTGTAGTTGATCGAATAGATCATCGATTCGAGGTAACGGGTATTTGTTCTTTATTGTAAGCTTGTTCAGTTCCTGATAGTTGATACACACATGCTCCCGTCCTTTTTCTTAACGAACAAAACCGAAGCACCCCAAGGTGATATGCTCGGTCGAATGAATCCCTTGTCTAGTAATTCCTGCAGTTGAGATATTAGTTTCTTCATTTCAGACGGAGCCAGATGATATGGTGCCTTGGCGACAGGTTGAGCTCTAGGCAGCAAGTCAATCCGGAATTAAACCTGATCTTCCGGAAAGATATACATATATAAATATATGTTTTTTGTAAAAAAAATAAAAAGTATATAAGTCGAATTCAAAAATCACAAATTCGATTTTAAAACGAAATCGGAATTTGGTTCGAACGCTAACCCGATTCGAATATTCAAGAACCGAAATTGAATTCGTAAACCGAAATCGATTTAGTTCAAATATGGGTTTTTCTAGTCCGATTCGAATAATGCAAACCCCTAATGGTGGGGCAGCGGTGGTGACGACAATGGTGGCAGTGTAGGTTGGGGCGGTGACGGTAGGAGCGATGGCGGCAACAACAGTGGTGGGGATGGTCGGTGGCGGAGGCGGGGTTGGTGGCAGTAGCAATGCTGGAGGCGGGTGTGACATGGGTAGTGTCTGGTAGCGGGGTGCGGCGACGACGACTATGGCTACGGTGCGTGTTTAAATCACTTCATTTTGGATTCTCTCCTATTAACATAATTAAATAGGATTAACAGGGTGAGGATTGTTGAGTATTCCTAAATTGATGCGGAAATTATATATATCAGAAGCATAAATAATTGAATTTAATTCCTATCTTGTTTTGAACTAGCATTTGATGCCCGCGCTTCGCGACGGGGTTGCGGGCTTAAACCAAAATATGAGCGATAACATGTTTGAAAATATGTTGAAATGTGTTTTACATAGACGGTAAAAAAGGTTTAAAGTTGAATACCCAAAGGATAACCGACACGCGTTTACATCCATATTGGTTATAGGCACCCATTATTAGTTTTTAAAAAATAAATAAAATTCGTCAAATAGTGCCAAGTATATTGTATCTACATTTACTAAAACAAAACGGTGAACAAAAAAAACGTAGGAAAAAAAACAAAAAAAGGCTGGAAAAAAACAAAACTAAAAAAGCTTGGTTAAAAAATAACAAAAAGAAATTAAGAATTAAAAACGGCAATAAAAAAGAGGCTTAAAAATGGAATAAAACCCCGCTGCCCCATGATGGAACCGGTGTGGAGGGGGGCGGGGGGGCTTTTTTGTTTAAGTTTATTTATTTACTCCTTTATACATATAGAAAATAGTGGAAAATAAAAGAAACAGTCAATCAACACGTGACACGTGATACCACGTCCAAATCAACCAATAACAAATACGAAGTGCAAAGATCTTTATCAAAATGTATATAGGTAAAATTAAAATAAAAGTAAAATGTTTTAATAATAATTAGTAGTATAAAAGTTGGAATTCTTGAAAACTAATACTAATATTTAAAAAAATTATTAATAATTTCCCTTTCGTAAATGTATAACTTGATGCGTAGAGTTGTACTACAGGTGTCACATGTCATTTTTCTAGACCACCTACCTAGCTTTTTCCCGCCTAAACTCTTTTTTCACTGAAATGGGTACATGCGGTTGTAATACCCGGTTTGCCCCACGTCTCTAAACCCAAATCTACTTACTGCTCAATATCCAGTTTAGGGTTTCCCTGCAATAAAGATCGTTGTTTCCATGTAAAGGACCGTCCACTCCACCGATTTAAGGTTTCTCCACTAGCGGTCCTCTCCTCCACCCTTACCTTACGCCGTTAGCCACCAGGACTGTCCTCTCCCTCACCGATCTGCTTTCAGGTCCTGAAAATCAACGATTGTAGTCGTCGCCGTGTTTCTTTGCTGTCCTCCTTCCCGTATTTGTTCAATAGTCACGTATTTGACCTTCCAGTTTCTCCTTCGCGTATTTGTGTGTTATTCTTTTGCTTTTTAAGTTGTTTAGTGACTGATTATTTTAAAACATCAAAACACATCACCCCACTAAAACTGAGGTTTTGGAGCTTGGGAATTTAGGGTTATTATGCTAGAGGGGCTGAAAGAACTGCAGGAGTGGGAGCTTACCCAGAGCGACCGGGAGAACTTCCTTGCTAGGTACTCATGTTAAGTGTATTGCCTTCAAAGTGTTATGTTTGATAGCCATTGTTTGTTTTGTACATAGCAGAATGAGCTGTTGTCGATTTGTACTTACATGATGGTAGAAAGAGTTGTTGTTTCTTTCTATTTACTGCTACAAGGGGTGATGTCTTTTTGAAACAGGCTAATTTGGAAGAAGTTGTTGTTGATGCTAGCTCGCAAGAGAACTTTAATAATACATTTCTTCTTATTGGGTATCAGTTGACAATATTTTTTTTTGTTGATTTAGGTTGGTTTGCACTCTGGAATGTTATGTAGGTGGCGTTTTGTAACACCCAAATTTTTCAAACCAATTTAAGCTTTTAAAACAGCACAGAGTTTAGGCCCGAGACAAAATATAACGTATCCACATGTTTAAGTTTTACAACATAAGTTTAGACTTTCTAAAATACGCAAAAGAAGTCAAGTTAGTCACACTTATCCACAAGTGTTAAACAACCCAACATGTTTGTAAAAGTTTACCACGAGAATTTTAATCAAAACAAACATCTAAAACAACTTTGTGAATCCGATGTCCAACTTTGGCGAGACCCGATATCATTCCGGAGCTTTCCCTACATCCAAAATCACCACAAATAACCATTAGTAATGATACAACAAGTCCCAAGACCCCCCAAAGTCTCCTATGAAGAGAACTTAAAACTCAACCAATGGGCGTCCCACTTGGGGCGTCCCAGGGACCAGCCCTTCATCAGCCAACCCTGAATTTGCAGTTTTGACATTTTTGACCCTCCCGACTCGACCCCAAGTCGATTTAATCAATCATTAGCATCTAGGCATGGTTATAAACACCCAATAACCCACCCTTAACACCCCACATGATTCTTATGAATCTCAAACACCGATTCAACCGTTTAAGTTTTAGGAATTTGTTTCGCCTTTTGCATACATGATACAATCATATATGCCACCATTATATACATATTTCACCTATGTATATATATCACCAACCATATACATGTACCACCCATGTATATCACCATTTGTATACATATTTCACCTACGTATACATCACCACTTTTTATACATGTTACACCCATGCATATCACCAATTAAATACATATTCCACCTATGTATTTCACCATTTATGCACATGTTCCACCCATATATATCACCATTTAAATACATATTTCACCTTTTACAAATTCTTATTATCACCATTTCACCATGTAAGTTTAATAACTTAATTCACCAAACAACATAATGAAGTCCTTAGACCTCAAACACCATACACCACATACCACGTTATAGTTTGACTCTTTACCACCTGAGTCAAATATACCAATACACCACATTCCACATTATGGTTTGACTCTTAACCAACTAAGTCAAATACACCAATACACCACATACCACATTATGATTTGACTCTTTACCACCTAAGTCAAATACACCAATACACCACGTTTAGTTTGACTATATTCCACATAGTTCAACTACACCACTTTTATCAAGTGTCATTCATTAGTTTGACTAATTTTCTCATTATGTCAAATACAACAATCCTACCACATTCACACTTTAGTTTGACCATATACCACATAATCAAAATCAACATACAATATGTAAATAGAATTAAACCACATAATCTACTTACATATAAACTACTTATCTACTACTAAGTAAGTGTAAAGCACTTACCTTTGCCAATGAAGATTCCAATCGTTCCTTAAAGTCATCATCTTTATCGCCTTTGATCACCTACACATTCCACATATTTTAGTAATCTAATATATCCCAATTATTCCTCAATTGAGGTTTGACACCCACCTAAGATCTTATGATCTTCACCATCATATAATCTTGGTTTATTAATCTTCACACAAGCTTTCAACCATTCTAAACCAAATCCACCAATTTTGACCCGTTAAGGATTTCACCTAATTTTCACAATTTCATCAATTCAATGTTCACCAATTCTATTGAGTTTTATACTTAAAAATGTGTTTATATTACACCATAAACACTTATCCATACTTAAATCACTATTTAGACACCTTCAATTGAAAAAAACCCAATTTGGGTCTCAAGAACCCAAATTTTGAAATCATCAAATTGATTGAGGTTTTTATCATAAAATGTGTCTAAAAACACCCTAGACACTTAATAACCACCGATTCAACATTTAATCAACATTAGATTAAAAAAAACCCAAATTTCCCTCAAGAACACTAATTCTTGAATCATCAAATTTGGTATTTAGATGTTGATAACTACCTCCCTTTACCCTCTAACAAGCTAGATTATCACTTTTATCAAGCTAATAATCAATTACAACACCTAATTCAGCCCCAATGTAAGATTCACCCAAAACCCACCAAGAACACCATTGATGAAGATTTAAAGATGGAAGAATGCTTACATATTATTGTTTGGAAGAAGAGGATTACACCATAACCAATTGATTTCACAAACATAGTGTTGATTTGTGATTTCAGCCCTCTCTCTCCCTCTCCTCTTGCTTTTCATGAACCAAACACACACACCAGTGTGTGTTTATGTGAACCCCTTGCCCATAAAATCTGAATTTTGGGAAGTTATACAACAGCCCCTGAATTTCCATAATTGACTCATTTCACCCAAACTTATAAAAACTCCATATTTGCAATAAACCTCTAACTTTCTATTTTGTTTATTTACACCCTTATAATATATTTAACATATTATATTATAAACCCGAAAGTTGATTCGTTACAAATCACACCCCCTAATTTTTTGTTTCGCCCCCGAAACCCGATCCACCAAAGATTAGGGTAACACTCGAGTATCTATCCTCAGATTCCCGAGTAGTTTCTGCCCATTATCTAATGTTCCCGTTGAACCAATCCTTGTTTAATTTGTTTATTCCGCAAGCGTTTCACTTAACTACCTAAGGTAGTCACCGGTTCCTCCAGATGAAACACCCATCATCTATCGCCTCAATACCGCTATGAGAAGCAACATCCACTTCTCTCGCCACACATTCCCGTGGATGAACCACGAGGAATGTATCATGGAGTCTACACGATGCCCCGAGTAACTCCTAATGACAAACCACTTAACAAAATGAAGTGAAGTCTGAATGATCCCACTAAATGGGGACTTAGCCTCACGTCTTCGAACCCGATACACCCCCTTATTAAGGGAAACTTTTATATCGCCAAAGTTCCCATTTGAATTTCAATACACCTTGAGCAGATTTTTCAATCGCACTCACTATACAAGATCTTTCACGCTAAGTCTTGTATCATACCATGATTCTTAGTCTCACAACATTCAATACCACCCAACCAAACGGTATTCGATACCTTTAACCATTTAGTAATTCAATTATTGACATATGAATACTAAAATGGTAAATAAGATGACACCATCTATCAACCAATGGTAACTAATCACCTAGCTTCTTCCAAATCGAAGAAGAAACTAACACCTCAATCCAACTCAGCGGGTACAGTTGTACCATGTCGTATCACATACTTCTTAAACCAAAGTTCTCCGACCACTCGGAAGAGTAGGTTTACTTTTGGTATTCAGCCTTAACCCGTAACAAGTGAGACACTTATAACCACACGCTAGAATGTGCCTCTTTTCATCCCCAGCCACCAAAAGTTAAATTCCAAAACAACCATACAGTAACCCATGAGACTTTTAAGTCTCGGTCATCACCCATAAAATACAAGGACTTCAAGAACACTAATGAAGTTCGGGGACTTCAATTCAATCTTCTAACGCTCGCCCGCGTATAGATTCATCAATTCCCCCTCCAAGTTCTCTCATTTAGTTGTTACAATGAAGCACACAAATGACTAGGAGAATATGCGATACTCCTGTCTTGTTGTAAATAGACATAATCGAGTCTAATCCACGAGGCACTAAAACAACATACAAGGCATACGGTCTTCCTAAGGAAAGACGCGTCAAATGCCATAGCCAAATCCTCTTTCATAAACCAACACCCTATTAATCCCAACGACTTTAGCGTAAGTCATCCCTTCAGATTTAAGGATCTCAATCTTAAAATCCCCCCTTTGAAGTTCGAAGACTTCATTTTCGATCACCGGTTGTGAAGTTCTAAGACTCCAAACACCATTTACCCTTTGATTACTTCAATCATGTCGGGTCAACATATATGCCTTAAGAATTCACCGCCACATCCTATAATGGATTTCCACCAAAGCCAAAATGGCACACCAAGACATTTCAAAGAAAGGCCTCTCATTTCAAGGAATTTTAGGAAGCTCACGAAGATAATGAGCATGAACGACTTTGCTTCAAAGATAAAAAAGACTATCATCAAATAAACGACTACCGTATTAGCATACATGGGCCTACACACCCTTCGCATTGATCCACATAAACCGTGTAACTTCTAAGAAGCCAGAAAGTTACATCCGCAATCCCATAGTATTCATAACGGAAATGATACCATTCATGGGAAATCACCCACCCCTACATTCATTTGTTGAAACTAGGACTTTTAGTCACTAGTTCAAACCCGACCGTTAACATACATATACAGTCTTCCATTCTTCTTTTCCTCAAGAGAACGGTTACAAGACAAAAAGAGACATTCGGGTATAGAACCCTCATGAACTTCTTCACAACTAGAACATCAAGTATTACATTGCTCTGGTTGGTGTCAATGGCATAAGCCATGCGTACACCAATTCATGCTCCATGTGTTTCACCGTCTCCATGTGAGAACAGGTCGACACATCACCCTTTAGTCATAGACTACATTGGCATGGTTACTAAGTAGCTACATAACTTCCACTACAATCGTAAGACTCCAATCCATGTGATTGTTTCACCCACATCCTTCAATTAATAATTCACACATTTGTCAACATTATGAAATCCGCAATGTTGATCAACTCCAAATCCACCTATTCACATATAATCTCATCCAAAAATTATGCCAAAAGACTTCAGCACCGTCTTTGGAAGTTAGAAATGCTCGGCACGACAGTCTTAAAATTTCTATTTTCTCCATTTTTTCATTCGTGTGCTTTAACTCAGGACATTCACTTCGAATGTGTCCCGATTTGTAACCACCATAGCACACATGATTAGGACTAGAACACTATGGCGTAGTGTGTTCCATCATTCCACTTATGAAACTTCCACACATATGGCAACAACAAGTATTTCCTTCCCAAAGGGATTTCTAGCTCGGCTAGAATATTTGGCTTTCCTGAGGCCACTACAAACTCCTGCTCACACCCCACTAGTTTCTCGAGTTTGATCTCCTTGCATCATATAATAATAATAATCAACTCCACCTGAGTTGTACACCATAAAGTTGAAACCACTCTAGAAGTCAACCGATAGCATCGAGAAAGTCGATCTATCTTCATTCTTTACGATACTCCAAAATTTGGTCAAGACCACACATAGTCATACTACATGCCCATAATCCTTTAATTATCTCACCTGGTCTAACGCAAGTGAAGAAACTCCTAGTTGCAAGATTCACAACAGTCTATGGACAAGCTAGTTCAGGAACGTCTCTTGAGTTCACCAAGTTGCATTACCTTCACGCTTATATGCTTTTCTCCCTATGGGAGCTTCCAACCGAATATCCACCATTTTCGGAGTCGACTCTTCGCGAGTAGTACTCCATCCGCCCATTACAATGGATTGCTTCAAAGCCAATACCATTATAGTGATGTATTGTTTGTTAACCAACGAATAAACTCCTACAATTTTACTCCTTTGGCTAGCACACCAAGAACCCCTTGTGAAGACAAGGTTTCCTTCCTCCACGTATTCTCTTGAGTTGGGTCAGACATGAACAGGTCCCATCTCCTTACTTTAGAGCTTCATCATCTTCAGCACCACCTTTGCCACTATTGCCTTGCACCATGGAGCAAGCTTTTGCAGCATTTGTGGCCACTATGGATCGGGAGATCCGTAACATAAGAGGTGATGCAGGAGAGATTTCAGGCCTGTTAGAGAGAGAGAAACAGGCAAAGGAGAGGATAGAATTGCTGACAGCAGAGTTAGTAGTCACAGACCATTACCATAATGAGTTGGTGGACACAGTTAATCAATTACAAGCTCAAGTGGATATACTGGAGGCTACCAATGATGTAGCCATAGGTAGGATTATGCAGTTGGAGGCACAGCTTGAGGATGCCTTAGGGGAAAATGAGGCACCGGACACTAAGTCTGAGGGGGAATCGGCCGGAGAGATAGATGACGAATCAGTTGTCTCTTCAGCCGGCAATGGAGTTTGACATCTTATTCTTATTTTTCCTTTCTTGTTATTTCTTTTGTTTCAAAACCTAGATGGGTAAGGTTGTTCCCATTCAATAAAGATCTTAAGAATTTAATGTTTTGAGTTATTTATTTTGTAGCCGTTATAATTTAAATAAATCAAGAACTATAATCACAATCTCATATGTCGTTGATTTAATTCCTTCTGTTTACTTATACATGAACGATGATAAAATACGACAAATTTTCTCATTTTTTTATATTTGTGAATGCGAAGAAATATGGTCGGACGTGGACGCGGAGGTCGTCATGGTGGTCGTGGGAACATAAACATGACAGCAGCCAAACTCACTGCTCTTATCAATGACAGTGTAGTTGAGGCATCGGCAGCACACATTGCTGCAAGTAAACTCAATACCCGTCGATTCTAGCCAGTCAACTGATTTCACTCAAACCTTTCTGAATCTTATATATTCAATCATACATCTGTTTTTCAATCTAGGTCAACAACACAACCAACCGACCTGCACATTCAAAACCTTTATGGACTGTAAGCCCCACACTTTTAGTGGAGCTGAAGGAGCAGTTGGTTTGCTCCGTTGGTTTGAGAAGGCCGAATCAGTGTTTGCCATGTGTAACCGTCCCTAGGCAAACCAAGTCAAGTTTGCATCCGGTACTCTCGAGGGCCCTGCTCTCACTTGGTGGAACGCTCAAGTCCAGATGCTGGGTCTGGACATGGCTAATGCCTTGCCATGGGAGGAATTTAAGACAATGATGAGGTAGGAATATTGCCCTCGTGATGGGGTCCAGAAATTGGAAGGAGAACTGTGGAACCTAAAAATGGAAGGTTCCGAAATTTAACTGTACACTACCTGCTCTCACGATGTGATGTGTCCCCATATGGTGACACCGCCTTACAAAAGGATTGAGCTGTACATCTGCGGTCTGGTACCCCAGATCCAGAGCATGGTCACCTCATCAAACTCCACTACCATACAACAAACCATCAGGTTTGCTCACAAACTGACTGGCCAAGCGGTTACTCAAGGGACACTACCTCCCAGAGGTTCAACCTCAAAACCTACTGATAACAACAAACTTAAGTTTGAGAGTAGCTCCAACACAAAGGGATTCCAACCCAATCAACCCCAGCAACAGCAACAACAACAGCGTAGGTTTGAGCCTACAAAAAGTTTCAACCAATCGACCTCTTCAGGTCAAAACCAAGGTGGATATACGGGGAAGCTCCCTAAGTGTAAAAAATGCAATTATCACCACCTCGGTGCTTGTGACAAGAATCGTTACCAGCGGTGTGGTAAGATAGGTCATGCTGCCAAGGACTGCAGGGGTGAGTTACAAGCTAAACAGCCTTTCCAACATCAGTGATCTACCAAAGGTTGTTTTGAATGCGGCAAAGAGGGATATTTCCGGAAGGATTTTCCATAGTTGAAGAAGGGTGGCAATGGAAACAACAACAACCACCACCAAGGCCAACAATGGTAATAACAACAATGGCAACAATGGCGAAAACGGTGCAAAGGGACGAGCCTTTGTGCTAGGATCCGGAGAAGCCAGATACGACCACAATGTGGTTACCAGTAAGTTCCTTCTGAATAACTATTTTGCTTCTGTCCTTTTTGACACTGGTGCTGATAGGAGTTTTATATCTAAGAAACTTAGTAATCTGATAAAAGAAACTCCAACCCTATTAGAAGCTAACTACACCATAGAAATAACTGATGGACAGATAATAGAAGCAACTAACATTCTTAAGAGTTGTAAACTTGAACTGGCTAGTCATAAACTTGACATTGACCTTATGCCGGTCACACTCGGCAGTTTCAACGTAACTGTCGGAATGGATTGGTTATCTAAGAACCAAGCCGAGATTGTCTGTCAAGAGAAGTTGTTCGCCTTCCTCTCCCTAGTGGAGAAATCCTCTCTATCCAAGGCGAAAAGAGTGGTGCTTTTATGGGCATCATATCTTTCATAAAAGCACAAAAGTGTCTACGTAAGGGTCATACTGCCATTCTGGCTCTCGTCGCCGAGCATCCATATGAGGAAAAGAGGATTGACGACATCCCGATCGTACGTGATTATCCAGAAGTATTTCCCGAAGACTTGCCTGGTCTTCCACCACACCGCCAAGTCGAATTTCAAATTGACCTAGCACCCGGAGCAGCACCTATTGCTCGGGCACCGTATAGACTTGCACCCAGTGAGCTGCAAGAGTTGTCTACACAACTGCAGGAGTTATTGGATAAAGGTTTCATTAGACCTAGCTCATCGCCATGGGGAGTTCCAGTCCTATTTGTCAAGAAGAAGGACGGGACCATCCGCATGTGCATCGACTACCGTGAGCTTAACAAGGTAACCATCAAGAACCGTTATCCTCTACCCCGTATCGATGATCTGTTCGATCAACTCCAAGGATCAAGCTTCTATTCCAAGATAGATCTTAGATCCGGTTATCATCAGTTGAGAGTCCAAGACGAAGATATCTCAAAGACGGCATTCAGAACTAGGTATGGTTACAACGAAATCATTGTAATGCCATTCGGATTGACCAATGCACCTGGGTATTCATGGACCTCATGAACCGTGCGTGTAAACCGTACCTGGATCAGTTCATCATCGTCTTCATTGATGGCATCCTCATCTATTCCAAGAATAGGATGAACATGAGGAACACCTACGTTTGATTCTGTAATTGCTGAAACAAGAACAGTTGTACGCAAAACTTTCAAAGTGTGAATTCTAGATACGTGAAGTGCAATTCTTAGGACATGTAATCAATGAGAACGGAATACATGTCGATCCATCTAAAATAGAAGCCATCAAGAATTGGGCGGCACCGACAACTCCGACAGAGGTGCGACAATTTCTGGGATTGGCTGGCTATTACCGACGATTCATCGAAGGATTTTCCAAGATTGCCCAACCCCTCACTACTCTAACTCAAAAGGGTAAACCCTATAACTGGGGTGATACACAGGAGTCAGCGTTCCAACTTCTTAAACATAAACTCTGCAGTGCACCCATCCTATCTCTTCCGGAGGGAACGAATGATTTCGTGGTATATTGCGATGCATTCATTCAAGGTCTTGTTTGTGTACTGATGCAACGCGATAAAGTGATCGTATACGCTTCTCGTCAACTGAAAATCCATGAGAAAAACTACACGACTCAAGACTTAGAGTTAGGAGCCGTGGAATTTGCACTAAAGATATGGAGACATTACTTGTACGGTACAAAGTGCACTATTTACACCGATCACAATAGTCTTCAACATATATTTGAATAGAAAGAGTTGAACATGCGACAGCGTCGTTGGGTCGAACTGTTAAACGACTATGACTGTGCAATCAGATACCATCCGGGCAAGGCTAATGTGGTAGCTGATGCTCTAAGCCGAAAGGACACCAAACCCAAATGAGTTCGAGCATTACAACATACAATCCACACCGGATTACCTAAAAAAATCCGTAGTGCTCAGCTCGAAGCCCTTAAAGAGAAGAATCTACCATTGGAAGCCACACGCGGTATGGAAGAACAACTGGAGGTCAAATCAGACGGCATTCGCTACTTCGCGGAGCGAATATGGGTTTCAATACATGGGAACTTAAGGGAACTAATTATGGATGAAGCTCACAAATCTCGATACTCTATTCATCCAGGTTCCGACAAGATGTACCATGACCTAAAGGTGCTATATTGGTGGCCGAAAATGAAGGTTGATATAGCCACATATGTGAGCAAATGCCTGACTTGCGCAAATGTCAAGATGGAATACCAAAAGCCTTCTGGCTTACTTCAACAACAAGAGATCCCAATGTGGAAATGAGAGCAAATATCTATGGACTTTATCACCAAATTGCCCCGAACTCCTAGCGGATGCGACACCATCTGGGTGATCGTCGATCGTCTAACTAAATCTGCTCACTTTTTGGCAATCTGAGAGACTGACAAAATGGAAAAACTTACTCGTGTTTACTTAAAGGATGTAGTCTCTCTGCACGGAGTGCCAATCTCTATCATTTTGGATCGTGACGCTCGATTCACATCACGTTTTTAGCAATCTCTACAAAAGCTTTAGGCACGCGTCTAGATATGAGCACAGCGTACCATCCTCAAACTGATGGCCAAACAGAACGTACCATTCAAACCTTAGAGGACATGATACGAGCTTGTGTGATCGACTTCGGTAACACTTGGGAATCTCACCTGCCTTTGGTGGAGTTCTCCTACAATAACAATTATCACACTAGCATCAAGGCAGCACCATTCGAGGCATTATACGGACGGAAATGCCAATCTCCTTTCTGTTAGGCTGAAGTTGGGGATAGCCAACTTACAGGTCCTGAACTTGTATTCGAAACCTCTGAAAAGATCGTTCAAATTCAAAACCGTATGGCGGCGGCTCGTGATCATCAAAAGAGCTATGCCGATAAGCGCCGCAAACCGTTAGAATTTCAAGTAGGCGACATGGTTCTACTAAAAGTCTCACCTTATAAAGGTGTGATTCGCTTTGGGAAACGAGGCAAAATGAACCCTCGTTATGTTGGACCATTCAAAATAGTGAAGAGAATTGGCCCAGTAGCGTATCAACTGGACCTACCGGAAGGACTGAGTGGTGTACACGATGTCTTTCATGTCTCGAACTTGAAGAAATGTATAGCAGATGAGACACTCGATGTTCCTCTTGAGGAACTACACATCGATGAACAATTGCTTTTCATTGAAGAACCGGTAGAAATCATGGATAGGGAAGTCAAAACGCTCAAACGCAGTAAAATCCCTATTGTCAGAGTTCTTTGGAACTCGAAACGTGGACCGGAATTCACATGGGAGCACGAGGATCAAATGATGCGCAAGTATCCTCATCTGTTCAAGCACTCCACGTCAAAATCTTAAGGTACTATTCTAATTTTCGGGACGCAAATTCTTTCAACTAGGGGATGATGTGACAATCCGGACTTTCAGGTTAACTCCGTTAACCAAATCCAGTTAAATCCTAACCTAATTAACCTAATACAAACCTTAGGGACAAATTCTGTCATTATTCCAACTCAAACTGCAAGGACTAGTTATGTAATTAACCTAAACTCAATGTTATTGACTTATAAGGTCAAAATTGAGAGTTTATAGTTCATGTGGACTTTTTGAAAGTCAAACAAACTAGTCCTTAACTCAATTCAAACCACAAGGACCATTTCGGCCAATTCCTAAACTTAAGAACATGAAACTATAGGGACTAAACCTGTAAATAACTCATTTTTTATTCTGTTTGACTTTTGAAAGTCAAACTCATGGTTTTGATTCAAATTCAAGTCCCATTATCTATTTCTGTTTGAATTAGTAACCGTTTTGCACGATTAAGCTATTAACGAACCTAGTTAATGCTTTAATCATCGCTTTTACATCGAATTAATCTCAATTATGGCCATTAAACTAAAACTGTCGACACAATCATGGCTTGACAATCAAATTCGACGAATTCTTGTGATAATCTCACAATTGAACACTCTGCACACCTCAGTCGAACACCTCTGGAGCAATTGCACACATCAAACTCGTCGGAATCGCAGCGGAAGTCACCTGAGACCAAGCCATACTCAGTCGGAGTTCAGTTTTAGTCGGACACTTACAATTCGACATCAATTCTGGTAATTACCTACACCATTACCTTCGTTTTCATCTGTCAATTGAAAGCCCTGTCATTTCCAGGGCTTACAACATCGAATTGATACGATCCAGTAATCTAGGGTTCATACAATTTCAGTTTAATCGAGTACTCCCGACCTATTTTAAATCCAATTAATATACACGATTAGCTTCGCAATCCTCTGTATAGTAAAAGCCCTATGTATATTGAATCAAACAATATCGAATTGTGTAAGATCCGATAACTAGGGTTTGTTCATAATCAGATTTGGGTCTTTTGATCTTAGACACAACGTAAATGGAATTAAACCACATGATCAGATTCGCAATCCTTCGTTTAGTAAAAGCCCTATGTTTTCAACTGATTCCAATATCGAAATTCATCAATTTGATTTTAGGTTCATACCTAGGGTTTTCGGTTCTGGAAACAACAATTAAACGAAAACCTGTTGTTTTTCAAATTAACTTCACCTACAGACTCGTTTAACCCCAATGAACAAAACCCCTATGCCTTGCCCTCGAACCATGATCGAAATCGAAGGGTGTGGGACTGGGATCGATCGCGGGTGTGTTTGGGAGGGAAACCACTAGAGCGTTTATGTTAAAACCAATCCAGCCCGGGTTTGTATGCGATACCCTAGTGGGCGGACTTGGTTAGCACTCTTAACCCATACGCAGGAGACCCGGGTTCGAGTCCAGTCTCCTGCATTTTTGTTTTTGGGACTTTTTCACTATATTTAATTTATAAAAACGTATCCCCATATTATTATAATAATATATTAAAGTGTTTTGATTTTATAACCCATTTTCATATTATTTTCCCCACTTTTTAAAATAATATATTTTTATTATTTTCAAACCACGACTCCGAATAAATAACATATTAATTATATTATTTTCCTAGCCATTATTTTAATGATACAAACGCACGAATGTATTTATTTAATAATTAATATTATTCGTAATTAGAGACGTTTGACACGTAACGTAGTTATCTTAATAATTATATTAAGAAACCCTTATTCCCTTGGACACGTTCGTCTACTCATTGGTCCTTAGAATGTTTTAAGATGTTCTAATCTTCCGTGTCATCGTCACAAATCCCATGTGCCCCTAATTGTTGTGTTTATAATTCTAGGGCATACGTAAGCCGTTGCAGGCTAACACTTGTGTACCAAATCTCATACTTGTGTGATACTACCTACTACGCAAACCAGGTGAGTTTCACGACCCCTTTTACTGTTTTTATTTGGGGGAGAAAACATGTCACAACAATTTTGGTTATTGATCTCATATGATATCACTGTTGAGACTATGCATAACACACTGTCATTGAAAGTCCTCACACACATCGGACCGTTAATATGGATTTAGCGAGGGAATGTTTGGTGGTACTACTGGGTTTGACAAGCCCCACCCGCTTTAGTCGCGTTAACTCGATTGGAGGTCGAACGGGTGAAATATTTGCCTAAACACATTAGTCGAAGTAGATAGACTTGGCTGGAGCCAAACAAACAAACACATCTAGTTAGCTTCGGTTGCGAGAGCTTTAGTAAAACATGAACATAGGCTAGCTACCTATAGATATGCATATTGAATTCATATAATCTGCAAACGCTTCTATTACTTTATTGAAACCTGTGAACTCACTAACATAGTGTTGACTCGTTTTCTACATGTTTTCTCAAGACGCTAAGCAGGTGCATGTTAGGGCATGCATGGTGTCTCATTGATTATTATCAAATCATATCAAACTTTAAACGCTTATTATATCTTCTGTTGTATTTAGACTTGGGCGCATTTGTTTTGCGCATTTACTTTTGTTTAAACGCTTCCGCACATTAACTCTGAACTTTATAATATTTCATTTTGAGTCACATATAGAGTCGTTTGAAGTAACTAATGTCTGAGATCCTGGTTTGTCACACACCAAACGGTAAAACCCCGTTAGTGGAATTTGGGGGTGTGGCATATAACTTTCCATTTTGTTTATTTACACCCTTATAATATATTTAACATATTATATTATAAACCCGAAAGTTGGTTCGTTACAAATCACACCCCCTAATTTTTTGTTTCGCCCCCGAAACCCGATCCACCAAAGATTAGGGTAATACTCGAGTATCTTTCCTCAGATTCCCGAGTAGTTTCTGCCCATTATCTAATGATCCCGTTGAACCAACGCTTGTTTAATTTGTTTATTCCACAAGCGTTTCAATTAACTACCTAAGGTAGTCACCGGGTCCTCTAGATGAAACATCCATCATCTATTGCCTCAATACCGCTATGAGTAGCAACATCCACTTCTCTCGCCACACATTCCCGTGGATGAACCACGAGGAATGTATAATGGAGTCTACACGATGCTCCGAGTAACCCCTAACGACATACCACTTAACAAACTGAAGTGAAGTTTGAATGATCCCACTAAACGGGGACTTGGCCTCTCACGTTTTTGAACCCGATACACCCCTTTGTTAAGGGAAACTTTTATATCGCCAAAGTTCTCATTTGAATTTCAAAACACCTTGAGCAGATTTTTCAATCGCACTCACTATACAAGATCTTTCACGCTAAGTCTTGTATCATACCATGATTCTTAGTCTCACAACATTCAATACCACCCAACTAAACGGTATTCGATACCTTTCACCATTTAGTAATTCAATTATTGACATATGAATACTCAAATGGTAAATAAGATGACACCATCTATCAACCAATGGAAACTAATCACCTAGCTTCTTCCAAATCGCAGAAGAAACTAACACCTCAATCCAACTCAACGGGTACAGTTGTACCATGTCGTATCACATACTTCTTAAACCAAAGTTCTCCGACCACTCGGAAGAGTAGGTTCACTTTTGGCATTCGGCCTTAACCCGTAGGCAAGTGAGACACTTATAACCACACCCTAGATTGGTGTAATGTTGAAACCACCACGTCAAGTGTAGAGTCATATCTGGACCTACATCGAGTCATTAGGCTTCATGGCTTTTTTTATAAAAATATGATAGTGAAGATTGTTAAGAAATTGGTGTGTAAAATTTGGTTTAATGGGTTATTTATAGGGTAAAAAAATGAAATAAAAGTTTTTTTTTAATTGCAACGGTAATAAACATAAATGAATAAATAGCCGTTGGACGGTCCGATTTGTGCCTCCTATGCGCGAAAGCCCTCATGGGCAGCCCCTCACCCCCCTTCACGCAAGTGGGGGTGGTGTGCTTGTCATGTTCATGGCGTGAGGCCCCTCACGCACACCCTCGCGTGAGGGTATACCTCATGCCCTAAGAGCAAGAATACAAGATCACAAAAATATTGCTTTTAAAGTTCACACTTGGCACCAACTCTTGAATGATTTCGGCATTTTGCGTACATAAAATGTGTGATTAAGGTTTGTTAAAAACACATTAGGGGATATTCTAGGGTGTGTTTCATTTTAGCAGAAGCACTCTTTAAAAACACATGAGGTAACTTTTTCATTACTATTGAATGTACCGCTGCAACGTGTTTTTTTTAACGTCATGTAGAATGGACCTTTGCGATTTGCTTATTTTTATCTACGTTTCGAACCCGTCACGGAGCGCGGTGGTAACCCACTAGTTATTACACAAACATCAAGCTTCATGGAAATGTTAGAACCCTTTACACCAAGTGAGTAAGAGATACAAAAATCCAAGAAAAAAATGTAGCATAGAAAAAGACATAAGATGTGGTAATTAGACCGGATAGCGACGGTTTTTGGACCACATAGCGACGACTTTTTGAACCAAAGAACAACAGTATTTGAGACCAAATAGAGACTGTTTTTTAAACCAAATAGCTATGGTTTTGTAAGGTTTTTGGGACCAAATAACAAAAGTTTGCCGTCGGTAATAAGTCTAAAAAATTTAAAAAAGAAGTTTAATTTCTAGCCATGTGAAAAATGTAACAAAATATGGAATCATTGTTAGTTAACCAGAGCAGGAACATCCCCTATTATCATAATAATTAACAGGACAATTAGTTGATGATTATTAAAATAAACAATTAAACATGTGCAAGAATGCTTAATCAATGATACAGAATGGAAATTCATAGAATAAAAATAACTTTTTGTATTAGTTACATATCCTACAGAACAATGGGCCTAAATTCTATCCTTTGGGGTCATAATTTCAAACTTCCCCTAATTTCAAAGATTTGCTATTTTTTTATTACATAAAACTCATGAACTTCAAATGAGAATTGAGCCAACCACCACCAACAGAAAGGCTAGCCTAAATTAGATGGTTTGGGGCTCCAATTTCTAATTTTCCCCTAATTTCAAGAATTTTGCTACTCCATTTCAAAAATCACATGAACTTCAAAAGCTCATAACTTTTATCTAATTTTCCCCTAATTTTAAGATTTTTGTGAAATTGGGGAGTTCATTCTATTGCAGTTTATCTTAGGGTATCCGGTATACTTGTGTGAAGGGGTGGGTGGAGGGATTTAGGTTTTTTGGGGGGTCGGGTGGGTAGGTTTAAGTTTTTGGGGGTGAGGGTTGGAGGATCTAGGTTTTTGGGGGGTGGGGGTGGGGTGGTTAGGTTTTTGGGTTTAGCTTTAGGGTTTAGCTTTAGCGTTTATGTTTTAGGGTTTAGCTTTAAGGGTTTAGCTTTAGGCTTTATTTCGACGAGCCGGTTCTAACGCCGCTGGAATTAGTTTAATCAGAGTTCGTTTAACCCAGTTTCTTAGGTTTCTTAGCGAAAATTCACTTCTTAGCGGAACCTTCCCCTATATATACACACACACACACATTTTAAACACATTACAAACACACCTTTCATAGAACTATTATAACACATAAATATTTTTGAAAGTGTTGTCATCATCATCTTCATCCGACTCTGCCGACGAAATGTTTTTCCGTAGTTTCTCAACTGCGACGCTTCAGTGGTGGCAACAAGGTCAAACGTTGCAACCAAGAACCCGAAGTGCTCGTCTCAACCGTGATCGCACAACTACTAATGGACTTTCCTATCGAAAGTGTTATACCCTCTGATCGTCTGGAATCAAGCAACCAAATCAAACAATATACTCCTGGAAAGGCGGAATACAATCCAAGAGACAACGAGATCGAATACACCGATCAAACACTGAAATACGCATAATACGCCATAAGAACGAGATGAATCACAAATGATACTTCAACTTAGACAAATGACACACCAAAGTTAGACTAATCGCAATGATGCTTCAACTTAGACAAATGACAAAAGCTTAATTACATTTCAAACAAACAACTATTTATATGAAAAAGTTTTCGTCCGAAAACTTTTCTCGTCTGAAAACGTTTTCGACCGAAAACTAATGACTTGTACAAAATAAGATTCAAGAAATTAGATTCGATGGACTACTAGGTTCCAACAATCTCCCCCTAGTCCATTGAATACCAATTCTTCATTCTTTGTCATATGTAGGCTTGGCTTCAACTTTGACACGCTTCAACTCCGGATCCTGCAATCTTTTCTTGATAATCTTTGCTTCAGCTCGCATAAAGAGACTTCTTGCAACCACACGCATATACAACTTTGCTTTGGATGGTGTTATAATACAAAATCTTTAGATCCTCATCTAAAAAGCTAAACAACTCCATAGGATCAAAAATTCTAACTTCTGGAAGATCTCGTTGTAATATAACAGCTTCATGTGTAACACCTGCCACAAAAATGTCCAAGATTTGACCAAGGTACAAACCACAAGGACTATAAGTGTAAATAACCTATAGATTAAGGTTTAAAAAGTAGAAATCATGAAAATTCAACGGTAATGGACCATCACGGAAGGTAACGGTCCATTACGGGCTGGGCACGCGAACCCTGATGACGCGCCACGTGTCCGGTGACTAAGGATTGAATTCTGACGCGTGGAAACCCTATAACGGACCGTCACAACTGGTAACGGTCCGTCACAACCCCAGATTCACCCTGGTGCGCCACGTATCAACTCTATAACGGACTGTCACGCCTTGTAACGGTCAGTCACGACACAAATTGACCAAGGGGTGACACGTGTTTGATGACTCGCGAACCCTAATCTGGTGACAGACCGTTACCACCCGTAACGGTTCGTCACGGGTCCAGAAGTTGCCATATAAATAGTTGATCGAGTTCAGTCCATTCTCTCATCCCATACTCGATCTTCTCTATCATTTCTTGTCCCAGAGCTTCCTTAGCCCACTCCCGACGATCCCGGTCCAAGTCCCGCTCGTTGTAGTGCCCGGTGTAGGAAGAAACGCTCGTAGAAAGGTCAAGACGCTAGAAAAATCAAGTTAAGAAGATAGTGAGCTTTCAACTTAGAGGCTCACTCCTATAAACCAATGTGAATACTTTATCTCTCCAAAAACTTGTGTCAAACATTTTATTTATGAATATGGCCAAATAAAGGTTAAAGAAATAATGCTCAACGTTCTTCTACGAACAAAGCATTCAGGTCATAGGTGTGCGTAAAACTTGCAAGGGATACACGAGTCTCGGGTGAAATTCCCAGATTACGGCTGGTGCTTGTCTTATAACAACTTCGGAGGCAAACCTGTCCATTGTTATAAGACATGACGCAAGTGTATACCGTGGTGCTATTGAACAGGACGGGCCTGCTGAATGTGTGGATTGAACATAAAGTTGTGATTATGAAATTAATACTTGTTTATTCTAAATGATTTTATTTTCAAGATAATTGTATTCACCGGCGTTCGCGCTGATGTTTTATTTTCAAAATGTTTTCAGGAAATGAATAAACTGAAATAAGAATAGGGTATGGGCAAGAAAAGAAAATATGAGAGTCAGATATCATCTGACCCATGAAAAAGGATAACTTGCAGGTTGGATTCTCAGGCCTCGTGTATAGAAAATCCTAAATAAAAGAAAAGGAGATAGGACAAGGGGATTGATCAACCCTGGATAGTACTATTTCCGGTGGCTATAGATGTATTTGATTTCAAACTCTGTTTTGTAATCAAAATGAAAAGGGTATTTAAATCCCTATGTTTATAAAGTAAATATAAAACTTTTGTCTTCCAACTGAGTTTTGATATTTACAAATACAACCCTTGAGGTTGAATGAATGTTGAAACGATCCTTTTGAAAATACTTTTGTTGTATTTGTAAAAAATATGAAATCAAAGTTCAAAAGATGATACCAATTGGGCTCGCACACGTCTAGGGGGTGCCTGGGGCGGGGTGTGATAGGTTGGTATGAGAGCCACAAGTTTTAGCGAATTAGATACTTGAATCTAGTATCTAGGCTTTAACCATAAGTTTGTCTATTACTTAAAAATTAAGATAAGAAAACAAGGTAACCTTCTGACCGGGATGTAGTTATCTGACTAACGGAAGTGTTCTGTCCAAGAAAAGAGCGGTGTCTAAATCTCTCCTAGACCCGTCGCTCTTACCTGGGAACATATCTGTTGAAGGTACTACTCTGGAAAGATAACCATCCTTGTAGAGCTTTAGTTAAGATAAGGATACTAGCTTTAGTATGTAAGTCTTGACCAAAATAAGATAAGTACTAATATTTTTAGATTGCAGATGTCTGGAGATAATTTTGTACTTGTTTATTATGACCCCAATCGTTCGATTAAACAAGAATCACCTGAGTATCATCATTTAGGATCTCGAATGAACCCTATCTCTTCGCCCTACTATAACGACGATCCGTTTTCCATTTTCCCTAATAACAACTCTCCCGAATACCACGCTCAATCTTATAACTCTTCTAGTCAATGGATGGAGGTTGGTTCTAACTTCAGCAACTGGAATACAAATAACCAACAACTGCAAGGAAGCAATGAAGCTGAATCAAGTTACATCCAGCAGAATAATTCAACAGAAGAGGATCCATCTGAGGAATCCCACCAATATGAACCTGCTTCTGAAAACCCGGAAGACTATCCGTTCAATAATCCTATTTCAAATAGTTTCGACTATCAATCTTATAATTCCGAAACTCCTGTTTTATATGACCCCTATATGTTTCCTGAACCTTCATATGATGGCCCTTTCAAAGAATATTTCCAAACTCCTCCGGAATACCAAAATGTCTATAATGAAATTTTGATGGGACTTCGTAAGCCCCCTCCTAAATATGGTTATGCAGAAAGTATGCCCTCTTTCCCTATTGAATGTTTAGACCGTTCATTGCACCAAACAGACGAAGTAACAAGAAAGAAGATAATGGACAAAGCAAGAACCAAATTTTATGGGAAACAAGTATACGAATATCGAGAGGACTTGATGACTCTTGGAAAAGAGCTTATGAAAGATTAGAATCTTTTTTATTGTATTTTGTAATATATTTCTATAATAATAAAATATCGTTTTGTTTATTTTTCAGAATGGTCGGAAAATGCAAGGGTCCTAGCTTTATTCGTAAATTTGCTCCAGCTAGTTATCATGAACAAAAAACCAATGAAACAACTATAGAAAATAATGAGAAAACTGAAATTTCAACTTTTAGAAGCCTCAGAGAAATAGGAAACCCTAATGTTCCCTATAATCCTTCTATAAGTTTTCATTCTGCTCCTACCGCTGGAAGTTTTCATATGCCGATATGCCTTATGAGAATAATTCTGAAAAAGAAGAACGTGTTGACTCTAATAGACCTTACATTCCATACTATGAGACGATTCCTATCCCTGCTCCTCATATAAATGAGAATGCATCGGGAAGTGAAAGGGAACGAATGTTGCTAAAAAGAATAGCTGAATTGGAACGAGAGAAAGCTGAAGTTGAAACTCGGAATGCCTTGCTAATACAAGCTCTTAAAGAAAAGAATTTTAGAAATTTCTAGGAACAATAATTTCTATATGTATCATCATCTGTAATATATTATTATCAATAAAGAAGTTTTGTTTTAAATCAAATCTCATTTCTATATAGTATGTCGAAAAATACCGGACCTTCATATCACACCAAGGGAAAGAAGAAACATACGGCAGTTGAAAATACTGCTACTGAATCCCGAAAGGAACTCCAAAAGATGATTGCAGAAAGAATCAAGGATTCCCTTCCTATGATCTTTACTGAAATGGAGAAAAGGCAAGCTGATAAAGTATCGGCACAACCATCAAATCAAAAATCTGTCAATTCTCAACCTTTAACCCAGCATACCCGAACTATCACTTAGTCACAGCAGTTACTCTGAAACATGAAGGTTCCGCAACTCATAAGACCGAGAAGACTACGATAGAAGAATATTACCATGGCTCTTCTGAAGATGAGAGCATGGGAAATAACTATGGTCATATAGAAAAGTAGAGGAAAATTGTTGGTTGTACATACAAGATGTTTCAGGACTGCAAACCATATTACTTCTCTGGAAGAGAAGGAGGAATTGCCACATTGAGGTGGATAGAAAAGACTGAATCCGTACTGGCTATCAGCAAATGTGCTGAAAAAACAAGGTTCTTTATGCCTCGAGTTTATTCAAGGACCAAGCATTAGAATGGTGGAACAATATTGTTGCTGCCAAAGGAAGAGAAGCAGTCTATGCAATAGGCTGGAATGCTTTCAAAAACCAAGTAGAAAATAAGTACGTTCCCCAGAATGTGTGGGAACAGATAGAAGGAAAATTCTTGAGTCTTAAGATGATAGGGACAAATCATCAGGAGTATTCCACTAAACTCCTTGAATATGCTAGAATAGTTCCACATCTTGCTTATATTTGGGGTTTGATTGGAGAAATTCGCGACATGGTCAAAGTCGCAAATTGTGAAAATCTTGATGATGCTATGGATCTAGGAGCATCACTAACCAGCAGTTTGATTAGAAATCAGGAGGAGGGAAAGAAGAAGAAGGAATCTTGGCAAGGCCCAAGTGGATCAAAGAAATCCAATTTTACTCCCCGAAATAACAACTCTTCCATGCCGGAATGTCCCAAGTGCAAAAAAAGACACTTAGGACAATGTCGTACTGGACTTTTCTCCAACTTTTGCAAGATGTCCGGTCACAAAACAAAGAATTGTTTCAAGAAGAAGCAAATCACTTGTTTTGAGTGTGATGAAAAGCTAAATAAACCTGATGGGACTTGTCCAAAACCCGCAGATGGAGCAAAGAAGAATGCGCGAGCATTCGTTCTCCATACTCATGAAGCAGCAGGTATGCCCGGTGTCATTACGAGTACATTTCTTGTCAATGATATTTACGCTCAAGTTTTGTTTGACTCTAGTGCAAACCAAAGTTTTATAGATCATAGATTCTGTAGACTGTTAAATAAAACTGTAGCTAAATTAGACAAGAAATACATGGTAGAAACTGCCAACGGGAACCTAGTCTAAATCTCTGAAATCCTAAACGATTGTAATATCACACTATCAGGACATGTTATTCCTACACAACTGTTGCCAATGACTTTTGCAGGTTTTGACATTGTTCTAGGAATGGATTGGTTAGCCTCTAACCAAACCCGTATCCTATGTGATAAGAAAGCTATAGAACTTTGTTCAAAAGGCAATATCTTGACTATACATGGCGATAAATTAGCCAACTCTGTTGGAATAATTTCCATGTTAAAAGCCACAAAGTATTTACTAAAAGGATGCTTAGCATACCTCGTATCTGTAACCACCAACACTAAAAAGAAGATCGAAGATGTGCCGGTTGTAGCTGATTTTCCTGATGTTTTTCCTAATGAACTGTCTGGAATTCCATCTGAAAGAGAAGTGGAATTCAGAATTTATCTAGTACCCGGTACGACACCAATTTCCAAAGCCCCGTACAGATTAACTCTAACGAAAATGGCAAAATTAAAGAAACAGTTGGATGAATTGCTCGAAAAAGGATTCATAAGACCAAGCTCATCGCCTTGGGGAGCTCCGGTCTTGTTCGTTAAAAAGAAAGACGGTTTAATGCGCATGTGTATCGACTATCGTGAACTGAATAAAGTCACGATTAAGAACCGTTATCCACTCCCCAGAATCGATGATCTCTTTTAACATCTCTTTTAACAACTCCAGGGAGCTCGATGCTTTTCAAAAATCGATTTTCGTTCTGGCTATCATCAATTGAAAGTCCAGGAAGAAGATATTCCCAAAACTGCCTTCAGAACTTACTAATGCACCAGCAACTTTCATGTATATGATGAATCGAGTTTGCAAACCTTACTTGGACAAATTCATTATCGTATCCATAGATGATATCCTTATCTACTCCAAGAGTAAGGAAGATCATGCTAATCATTTGAAAATTTTTCTTAAACTCTTGAGAAACGAAAAGCTTTATGCTAAATTCTCAAAATGCGAATTCTGGTTATCAGAAGTTCAGTTCCTTAGACATGTCATTAACGCTGATGGTATCCAAGTTGACACGATTAAAATTGAGGCTATATCTAAATGGGAAATACCGAAGTCTCCAACAGAAGTCTGTAGTTTCCTCAGATTAGCTGGTTACTATCGGAGATTTATCTAAGATTTCTCCCGAATTGCTGTACCTTTAACTTCTCTGACTCGCAAGTCAGTTAAGTATGAATGGGGTCCTAAACAATCTGAAGCTTTTGAAACTCTGAAACAGAAACTGACACAAGCACCCATACTTGCCTTGCCAGATGGAAATGAAGGCTTTTCAGTATACTGTGATGCTTCACACACCAGATTTGGTTATGTGTTAATGCAAGGAAGAAAAGTTATTGCTTATGCCTCTCAACAATTAAAAACTCATGAAAAGAATTACATGACTCATGATTTAGAATTGGGTGCCATAATCTTTGCACTGAAATTATGGAGGCATTATCTATATGGAGTCAAATTTACCGTGTTCACTGATTATAAAAGCCTAAAGTATATATTTAGTCAGAAAGAACTGAATATGAGGCAAAGACGTTGGATGGAAGTCCTAAATGATTACGATTGCGAAATCTGTTATCATGAAGGAAAAGCTAATGTTGTAGCTGACGCCTTAAGTAGAAAAGAACACGAGAAACTTAAACGAGTTCGTGCTTTAAGACTCGATCTCCAAATCGATCTTATCACTCGTATTAAGGAATCTCAGAAACTTAATTTACAAGAACCCAACCTTGAGAAGGAAGGATTGGGAGGAGTGATCGACCAATTGGTCAAAGGAAATGATGGAATTCTTAGAATGAATACAAGAATTTGGGTTCCTATCTATGGAAACGTACGTGAAGAAATTCTTGAAGAAACCCACAAATCCAAATACACCATGCATCCTGGAAGCGATAAAATGTACAAAAACCTAAAAGCCAATTATTGGTGGTTAGGAATGAAGAAGCATATCGCTATTTATGTTGCGAAGTGTTTAACATGTTCCCAAGTAAAAGCTGAGCACCAAAAGCCTTCTGGCTTGTTACAGCAACTTGAAATTCCTGTCTGGAAATGGGAAATGATAACCATGGATTTCATTACTAAACTTCCCCAAAACAGTCATGGGAATGATACAATCTGGGTTACTGTTGATAGACTTACTAAGTCTGCTCATTTTCTTCCCATGAAAGAAACGTTCAACATGGATCACAATTGTACGTTAATGAAATCGTATCATTACACGGTGTGCCACTATCTATTGTGTCAGAAAGAGATAGTAGATTTACTTCTTGATTCTGGCAAAGTTTCCAAAAAGCTCTATGTACAAAATTGAATCTTAGCACTGTCTACCATCCTAAAACGGACGGGCAGAGTGAAAGAACCATTCAAACCCTTGAAGACTTGTTAAGGGCTTGTGTTATCGATCTTGGAGGAAGTTGGGATGACCACTTACCTCTAATGGAATTCTCTTACAATAATAGCTATCATACGAGTATACAGGCCGCTCCTTTTGAAGCCTTATACGGTCGTAAATGTCGAACTCCAATCTGTTGGTCAGAAATAGGAGAAAATCAGTTATCCAGACCTGAAATAGTCATGGAAACGACTGAGAAAGTTACTCAAATAAAAGATAGATTGAAAGCGGCTCGTGATCGTCAAAAGAGTTATGCTGATAAGAGACGAAAGCCGTTAGAATTCAACGTCGGTGATAACGTTCTGTTGAAAGTTTCACCATGGAAAGGCGTTATAAGATTTGGAAAGAAAAGAAAATTAAGTCCTAGATTCGTAGGACCGTTCAAAATCCTGAAAAGAGTTGGGCCTGTGGCCTATCAACTCGAATTACCAGAAGAAATGAATGGAGTACACGGTGTATTCCATGTGTCAAATCTACGCAAATGTTTGGCAGATGAATCTCTAGTAATGCCCCTACAAGATGTAGAGGTAGATGAAAAATTGAGATTCGTGTAGCTACCTTTGCAAATCGAGGACATGCAGGAAAAGAAATTGAAAAGAAAGAAATTGATGCTCATGAAAGTGAAATGGAACTCCAGACGTGGCCCTGAGTACACGTGGGAACTGGAGTATAAAATGAAATAGAAATATCCTCACTTGTTCGAATGATCTCGAGGATGAGATTAAAACAAGTTGGGGAGGATGTAACACCTGTCATGAAAATTTCCAACATTTGACTAAGATACAAACCACAAGTACTATAAGTGTAAATAACCTATATGTAACACCCATGATTTTCGGACCCTATATATATATATATATATTTGCGAATAATAATTAGATATTTTTTTTATATAAAAACAAATTATATGAATAATTAAAATGAAAGTAGATAACTTAATTTGAGCCATGAATCCCCCCCCCCCCCCCAATCAAGCCTTTGAACCCTCTCCGTAGTAATTGAACCCCTTGTGAACCCCCTCTTTTTCTCTTTAGACCCTGAACATTGTTCTTGAGCAATCTTGACTCCCAAAAGGTCAAACCCAACCGAAACCTTCGAATTACTTGAGAATCCGGTATATCAATCCTTTTTAAATCACCCATTAACAACCATTAAGGGCTAATTATTTCACAATTTAATGAGTAATTACGTTTTTTGTTTATCATTTGGGAGTTACGGTTGAGTATTCAAAAGAAACCCACAAATTTATGTTCAAATCCCGCATTATCCATTAAATCTAAGTTGTAACGCGTGTAGAAACCGTCTCATATGAGTTCCTATCAACTACCCATGCGAAATCATCACTCAAACCCATTTTCTTCTCCCTCCCCCGTCGCGGTCAGAAGCAGCAATAGAGACGTCGTCCTTTCATCCAATCGACCCAAATCCAGGTAATACCTCAACCCCTTTGCTCGATTTTTGTTCTTATTAGAAAACCCCCTTAATTCCAATCGCGAATCTGGGTTATTCTAATGGCTAGGGTTCTTGGATTTAAATGTTTTGGGGAAGAAGACTAGTGGGAACTTTATGTTAAAACTTAAACCATTCCACACTGATGAAAGGCAAGCGCCCAAATCAAATGGTTAAAGCACACATCTCCTTAGTAGAGGTCACGGGTTCGAACCCTGTTGATTTTTGTTTATTATTTTGCTTTTTGTCCTTTTTTAGCACACACACATACATAGATGGCTTTAAATATACAAGTACATATATATATTTTTCCTAAAGACAAAAACACCTACACTTTCTCCTTATGTTTGAACACACACACACGTTTATATATATATATATATATATTTATATGTATAGATATTTATACCCTTTTATGCTTTTTAAACGGTTGGTGTTACGAACGAAATTCTTCATGAAAACTTTTTAAATTGCGTTTAATACCTTTTTTTAGAAACAAATATATTTATATGTTTATGTTTAATTATTTTAATTATCTCAAACGTATAACGAACCGGTATTTGGGCATTATTGTTTTTACGCGTATTTTATTTTAGTTACTAATATAAATATATTCTCAAAAGTAACAACATAATTATAAACCTGATTTTATTAACTAATCCATTTTTGTAAAATTATAAAACTTTGACCTCTAAATTGTTACGTTTACGAGAGAAATAATTCTTATTTACTTTGAGAATAAAATTTAATAAACTTCATTTAATTAATAGATCACTCAAAACTAGGTTTGTATTTGAAATCCATTTAGGAGACAAATGAGGTTATTCTATTATAAACCATTCGTCTTATAAAGTTTTACAAATTCCCTATTTAATTTGTTTTTTTATATAAACCATTTAAAGCAAGGTCTATACCTCTAATTAATAATTAATTTCAGGTTAATTATTAGTTAATAAGATCATTACTTTTACACTTAATTCTCGTAGAAATTCAAACTATAAATAAATAAAAGAACTTATTTATTTATTCATTTATTTATACATTCACTTAGTTATTTATTTACTTAGTTAATTATTTATTTTATTTATAAACAAAAGAACACCATTTATTTACTTACACATTTATTTAACTTCAAACAAAAGAAAAATCTTTTATTTATTCATCATTTATTCAAATCAAAATTTGTTTATCAAGGATTACACAATCACCATTTAAAACCCAACGATTATTATTTTCTTATGTGATCAAGGAACAATCCACATCAATCCCTTCACATATTAGGTTTTCCTAACTCCATTTTGTACAAACCATTAATACACTTGTACCATCCAATTTAGGTTGATCATGTGATTTGCTTGAACTTTGTGCAACAAACAACATGCCTGTGTGACATTCAAAACTAATCATTGCAAGGTGAGTTTACATAGCCCCTTTTTCATATTTACAACTTTGAGGTGAAACATGATTACATTCAAACTATTTGCAATTATTACAATTCAAACATTATGATCATGTGTGCAATTTGTGCTTTATGCTTGAACACTATTTGTGCAAACAACATTTACATATTTTTGTGCATAATGCAAGTGCAATCATTAACTCAGTACAAGCCGACGGTATACAATGATAGATCTATTGTGTCTGACCAACCCACCCGGTTAGGGTGATTGTTATCAAAAACACTTAAGGATAACCGTTGTGTTATGCCTATCAGTCACAAGGTTTGACTGTGCGCCCAGTTTAAACAATAGTGGTTCTCCGTAATTGCCTTATTAAACCATGTATCATATGGATTATACACAAACTTTGAATATTACTTGTGGTTTCAAAACCTATGTATGCTCACCAACTATTTTTAGTTGACCTTGTTTTCATCATGTTTCAGGTACTAGTGTATGAGATCATATGCAAGATACTACATATAGGATTTGGACTTAGTGAACAAAGAAATTGAACATGTTGATGTATTTGATTTTGGTTGTTGATTGAACTATGGTAATGAAATCTTGATGTAATTTATATATGAAACCTTAGTTGATCATGAGCTTATAAACAGTCCACACGTCCGCCCCGAGGTATTTCGCCGTCGGTTGGGGTGTGACACTATAGATCAAGGTTCAAGAAGTAGAAATCATGAAAATTCAACGGTAACGGACCGTCACGGACGGTAACGGTCCGTTACAGGCTGGGCGCACGAACCCTAATGACGCGCCATGTGTCCGATGACTAAGGATTGAATTATGACGTGTGGAAACTTTATAACGGACCGTCACGACTGGTAAAGGTCTGTCATAGCCCCAGATTCTCCCTGGTGTGCCACGTATCAACTTCGTAACAGACCGTCACGCCTGGTAACGGTTCGTCACGACGCTAATTGACCAGAGGGTGACACGTGTTTGATGACTCGCGAACCCTAATCTTGTGACGAACCGTCACCACCCGTAACGGTTCGTCACGGGTCCAGAAGTTGCCCTATAAATAGTTGATCGAGTTCAGTCCATTCTCTCATCCCATACTCGATCTTCTCTATCATTTCTTGTCCCAGAGCTTCCTTAGCCCACTCCCGACGATCCCGGTCCAACTCCCGCTCGTTGTAGTGCCCGGTGTAGGAAGAAACGCTCGTAGAAAGGTCAAGACGCTAGAAAAATCAAGTTAAGAAGATAGTCTATAAGCTTTCAACTTAGAGGCTCACTCCTATAAACCAAGGTGAATACTTTATATCTCTAAAAACTTGTGTCAAACATTTTATTTACGAATATGGCCAAATAAAGGTTAAAGAAATAATGCTCAACGTTCTTCTACGAATAAAGCATTGAGCATTACGGCTGGTGCTTGTCTTATAACAACTTCGGAGGCAAACCTGTCTATTATTATAAGACATGACGCCAGTGTATACCGTGGTGCTATTGAACAGGACGGGCCTGCTGAATGTGTGGATTGAACATAAAGTTATGATTATGAAATTAATACTTGTTTGTTCCAAATGATTTTATTTTCAAGATAATTGTATTCACCGGCGTTCGTGCTGACGTTTTATTTTCAAAATATTTTTAGAAAATGAATAAACTGAAATAAGAATGGGGTATGGGCAGACACCAGATTTGACCCAAGAAAAGAAAATATGAGAGGCAAACATCAGATCTGACCTATGAAAAAGGATAACTTGCACGTTGGATTCTCAAGCCTCGTGTATAGAAAATCCTAAACAAAAGAAAAGGAGATAAGACTAGGAGATTGATCAACCCTGGATAGTACTATTTCCGGTGGCTATAGATGTATTTGATTTCAAACTCTGTTTTGTAATCAAAATGAAAAGGGTATTTAAATCTCTATGTTTATAAAATAAATATAAAACTTTTGTCTTCCAACTGAGTTTTGATATTTACAAATACAACCCTTTAGGTTGAATGAATGTTGAAACGATCCTTTTGAAAAGACTTCCGTTGTATTTATAAAAACTCTGAAATCAAAGTTCAAAATATGATACCAATTGGGCTCGCACAAGTCCAGGGGGTGATTGGGGCGGGGTGTGACATCATGTGTCATACTATCATAATACCAACGATCGAAATCCTTTTTAAAAATCTCTTTTATTTCTGAAATGTATACAGTCGATACTGTCTCAGCAAGTTTCATAATATATTGATACTTTCTTTTTCCAGTCTCTCTTCTTCATCTTAACACACTTCGGAACTTGAGGTTGAAAGCTTGTAAATCTATCTTGACCGCATTGTTCTCGAAGAAATATCTCAAAGTTATTTGCATATCGATCATTTGTAGGATTGATTAAGTCAAGATGACTTAAATCATGAACATCCCACCTTGGTAAACTCTTCAGCTTATGACTTGATTCAAAATATTGAATATCACCCTCAACCATCTTAATAACAAACATCTTCTTCTCATGATCCTACTTCCATCCAAGTATTTGTCCAGTCAGTGCTTTCTTTGGACTTTTTATGTTTTGAGTAATCCTTTCAACAATAGACGGTTTCTCATTTTTCTTCCATCACAAACTCTTGTCAATAACATCCTTCTTTGGTACCGATTCAGTTTGAGACTCATCTTTTTCACTATCTTCAGTTGGAATCTCAAATGTATGTCTTTCATTAACAATGTTATCCATCTTGCCAATCACTGACCCATCTCCTTCAACATAAGTTTGCTTTTGTTCGTACTCATACTTTTTATAATTTTTATCAGTCGGACCTTCATCATTTGACTATGGTTCATTCAAACCAGTATCCTTGTTTCTAGTACCATCACTGCTATGATCACCATCAGAAGGTTTATTTTCATCTTTCTTTACACCAGTGATTATAACTTCTTCATCTTCCTCTTCTTCATTCTCCTTCTCTCATTCCTCTTTCTCTCCTTCTTGATTGTGAGTTTGACTATCAGTGATTTCCATTCCTTCACCTTGATAATTCAATAAAGCATCCACATCAAATTCATCCTGTGAACCGAATAAACTTGCTTCAATAACAGGAGATCGATCTTGTTGAGAAGGAACATCAGTAGACGGTCCTTCTTGATTAACATCAATTTGTGATTCAATAGGGTTGGGTTGAGGTTCAACATTGTCACTTTGATTTTGAACTCCTATATGTTTAAGTAGATCTTACACCAAGCTTTGAAGTTGATTTATCTGCATTTGTTGTTGATTCAACTATTCTTGTTGTCGATTACACCCAGCTCTCAACTCTCTAATCTCCCTAGCACTCACTACTTCTCTACTCTGGAGATTTTCTATTTGAGTCTTCAACAAGCTAACAGTATTTGAAGTCTATTGAGTTGCAAAGTTTGCAAACTCCTCATCAATCAAATTAAAGTCTCTCGAAGCTTTAAATTTTCCAGGTTCTGGTTTCTCAATGCCTTTTCCTTTACCAGTATCTCTCTTTGCCATTGTCTTAAGTCTCTTCTTCTTAGGATTCTTGAATACGATACCCTTAGACGGAGGAGGTCCTGAAGGCACATTCATTTGAGATTCAGGTTCCTTTCTTTTCTTTGGTGTTTCTGTTGCTGTTGCTTCCGGAGAAATAACATTCGGTTCATTCTGAACTTGTTCTGTTTCAAGCACATTTTCATTACCTTCCATATTAACTTCTTCAATCACAACTTGATTTACTCTTTCTATGACAGTTGGTTCTGTATTATCAGGTACAACATTCTCTACATTCATTTCCTGCTCTTGATCAACTTGAGTGTTCACTGGTTTATTAACAACTTGATCTGGATTAGCCTGACCTTCACCACCATCACCACCTTCACCATCATCACCATCATCACCACCATGTCCATCTTCACCATCATCACTATCATTGTCATCTACTCCACTGCTTAGTAAGTCATCTATTTCATCATCAATCCCAAAATCTGGATAAGGAGTGACTTGTCCACTAAACTTATTCTTCTTTCGAATAGAATTCATGCTACTGAAAATGGATTCCGACATGTGTTCAAGTGGTAACTCAACTCCATCATTTGTTAAATCTGGTGAAAGTGAGTTGATTATCATCTGGATGAATCTTGGATATAATAAAGACTTGTGATTCTGTCTTGGGTTCAATCTCCAAAACCGACTCGCCTTAAATTCTTACGTTTTTTATGTAGTTAAGCACGTTAGTGTCAACGCCAAAACGCGCGTAACTAGGTTTGCAAACGCGTCCTTACCCACGTTAATGTCATCGTATGGCTCCACCTCAACGCGTGGTCTTAACGTTTAAACGTTGATTTTTTTCACGATTTTACGCCTCCGGTGCGACGCGCGGGTAAAATGCAGGTTTTTTTATATAAGGTCTTAAATATTATTAATGATCTAACTGCAACGAGCGAGTTTATGTAATACTTTTGAATTTTTTTTACAAAGTTACGAAGACGTTGATTGATTTTGCGGTTTAACGAGTCATAACGTGTAAATGTTTATTTTTTTTTACTTTTATCTAATTTCTTTAATGAATTTGGCAAATTTCGACGTAACATGAGCGCGCGATAATTGAGTCATGTTTACATCGCAACGCGTGATGAATAGACATACTTATTTTTGGATTCAACGCCGCCACCGCAACGCGCAGGGGTCTTCACACTAGTTCAGAACAAAAACAAAAATGTAATTACTAACTATATTATGTGATTGCCTTAAAAACAAAAGCGTTACTTTCTTTTAAATTAACGATGTTAATCGGTTCAGGTTTTGGTAAGCTTGAATATTTTTTCGGTTGCGAAAAACGAACCGAACCAAATTCAAAATTGTCAAAATCGAACTGAAAACGAATTTAGTTTTGGTTTGGTTTCAGTTTCAAACCAAAAAACCCGAAATTAAATAGGTCTTCATTGGTTCGAGTCCTTCGGTTTTGTAATGGACTTAATAGCCAATATAAGCAAGAAAATCCATAGCCAAATATATATAAATTCGGTTTCTGGGTTTAAACGAATTTAATTTCTTAAAATCGAAAACTAAATAACTAACTCGCTTATGTTGAAAACCAAATATGTAATTCAGTTCGGTTTTAAATATTCTCGGTTCAATTTTGTTATTGGTTTAATGGGTTTGTAGACTAATATTAAACACCGCTGTTGTAAACAACAGATAACACAAACAAAAGTGGGATTATAATTTAAGACTTGCATATCTGATTACAAATAAAATCTTTGAAACATTGTTCGAAACAAACAAAAACACATGATCTTTTGTTATCCCTGCCTGCTAATGTAGGAAATAAACGACTCGGTCTCCTTACGACATTCGCCGCCCTCAGCCACCGATCTTCGGATGGTGTCAGCCAATGCCGTCGCCGTCTTCTGTATCTCCTCCCCTTCGCGCGAGTTAATTAGCCTCCTAATAACATCTTCCACCACCGCGGAAGACACCAACTCATCTCTATGTTCCCAATCATTCACCATTAATCCGATTCTAAGAACATAAGTGATCAAAAACGCATTACGCGGTTGATCAGAATGCATCGGCCAAGTGGCTATTGGCACGCCCAGTGATATACTCTCGGTAGTCGAATTCCACCCACAATGACTCATAAACCCACCCGTCGCGGAATGTGCCAGAATCTCCACTTGTGGGGCCCATCCACGCACCACCAAACCCCGCCCCTCCACCCGTTCTTCATATCCGACCGGTAAATCCGCTATTTTTGCGTCGCCACCAAAAACATCCCCAATGTCCGCGGCCCGCGCCACCCAAATAAACCTTTGTTGGCTTCTCTCCAGCCCAATAGCCAACTCTTTAATTTGTTCATTGCTAAAGGTTGTTGTGGTCCCAAAAGAAACATAAATGACAGAATTGGCAGGCTGCAAGTCTAGCCACTGCAAACAATTGTGACGGTTTTTGTTTTCTGAAACTGTCACAACTGATTTGTGAGTATGGCTAGACTGCATAACTGCCCAAATCTTCTTTTTGTCACTAAGCTCTTCTCTCTCCAAATATTCAAGATATTCACCTTCAATGACTCGAGACGAGTCGAATAACTCTCCGACGTGAGATCCCACATGCGGGTACTGAAAATTCACAAAGTCGACAAACTCGGGTGAGAAAGTTCCTTCATCGGACGGAATCCGTTTTAGCATTTCTGGGTCCACCGGAAACGGCCTACCCTGTTTCTCCCACGTTCTCCAGAAGCTATCAAAAGCCGAAAGGGGATTGAAGATGTACGTCTCGGCGTTTGGTATCGTCTTCACATCTTGGACGACATACGACATGAGAAAGTCATGAACCACCGCGATTCTCCGGGCGGTGGTAGAGAGGGAGAGTATGAGGTCGGCAACTGGCTGGCGGAGATGGAGGGTTGATTCGAATGCGGGTTGTAGGTGGGACGGGAACCGGTTAGAAGGGTTTGCCGGTGGGGAAGTGAAGGGAGGGGTTGGGAATTGGTGGAAATGGACGGCGGAGAGTGGGCTGGAATCGTGGTGGCGGGAACGGAGTTGGCGGATGTGGGTAGTGGTGCTGACGAAGTGGACGGGGATGTTGTTGGTAGAAATAAGGCGGGAGAGGTGGAAGAGCTGGTTGAGATGGCCATGAGCTACAAACGGCACCATGACCACCACCACTTCTGCTGCTGCCGGCGGCGATGGCGGTGGCATGTCATCTCCGTTGTGGCTGGCCATTTTTGTGATTGTATGAACTAGTGATGGCTGAGGCCTTTTTATGATACTTCATGGTTTTGTAAAAAAGAAATTCTATTTATAACTTCTGAACTTTGTTTCAAATATTATTTTAATGAACATTTGAC
Organism: Smallanthus sonchifolius; assembly: GCA_023525975.1. Lineage (NCBI taxonomy): Eukaryota > Viridiplantae > Streptophyta > Magnoliopsida > Asterales > Asteraceae > Smallanthus > Smallanthus sonchifolius. The sequence continues at coordinate 109,108,634 of CM042021.1, forward strand.
AAAAGGTTGCATGATTTTGACTAATTCTAGAAGAAACATGGCAAAAGCAATATTATTTTAGTTGATTAATAATCGAAGTTGTCACTAAAATATATATTGTCCCTGTAAACATAGAGTTTGTAACACTTTTCTTCATGGTTGTATGTGTTGTGTTAAACGTATCATTTACTTTTTTTTTATCTACACTCTTTTCATCAGTTTTTGAAATATGATAATGGAAAATTAATAATAATAAATAAATAATACCTGATAAGCTAATCGTAGAGAGGGAATACTTTATGATCTCTGATCTGGATTGGGTTCCCGTTTAGGGTGTATGGTTAGGATACTATTAGGTGAGATAGTAAACTTGCGGTTAGGGAGAGAGAGGGACGAGTTTAGTGGTGACAGTAATTGAATAATCATTAGTCAATTCCCTCTAATTATCTCTCTATTTATATGTACACCCAAGGAGAAACCCATTATTGACCTATTAAAAGTAATTAGGCCCATCAACTAATTACTAGTCATAGGTTAATAAATAAATAAATAAAACATTTGATCATTTAATAATAAGATAAATGATTATAAGAGACACACAATAAATCGTGTCTTACATTCTCCTATTTGGTTGAGTAATAATTTATTATAAGCATTAGTAAGTCTACAGAGATTTAATACTCATTTTAGTTCTAAACTATAACTATAGCAGAGAAATACAGTCATTCACATAGTATTTAACTCAAGACACCCATTAATCATACTATAGCACAAATTTAAAACTTAAGTAAACTTTAGGATCAAATTGATAAATAAGCCCTTTAACCTTAATTTGTATAGTTAGTTGTCTATACGTCTTTAGGCATGCATGAACGTATTTAGAGACAAACAAATTCAAATAAGTGAGGAAATTTTAATAATTAATCATTCATAGTACGATATACGATTATACATGGTCATTAGTAAAACCCGTCTTTATTATAAGCGATTACATAAGACTTATGGGTGATAAACCTTTAGTTATTGGATCCATAAGCATATCATGAATGTATTCGATACAAAGATTTAGTTTCCTCTATTTGTTCACAAACGAACAATAATTCCGTATCGAAATTTAATGCAGCTCCGGTCGAACTGTTACTGTTCGAGAAGTAAGGGTAGCTGACTTGTCACAGTAAGTCTTCGATATGATATTTATGTGGAGTATTAAATTATGAGTCTATTGATAAGTTTTCCAATAACATTTAGTGACAATTATGTTGTGATTAGCAACATATTATGTCATTGAAACTTAGGTTGTTGTTAACAGTTTCTTATGACTCCTCTATTATGTAGGTATGTCTGATGACATAAAGATATACCCATAAATTGACATTTTGTTACCTTTGAATACAACAAAGTTAGAATAAGAATAGTCAATTGTTTTGTGTTCTCACTTTTTCTTTAAATTATAGTCTCTCGTTTTTTAAAGATATTGTAATATTCCATTAGATGCTTAACAGTAATCTAGACTATTCTAGTGTTCAGCAAAGTGAACAATATATAAACGAGTATAGACTTTAACCTTCATAAGGCTTCTAATTAATGAAGCACAAGGAAATAATTTTCATTTATCCTATTAGCCTCTAAAGGATAACAATTTAAATGTTACCCGTGTAAGGATCCGCTTAGTGTAAAGCTTATGGGATAAAACTAATGTCCCGTTGGATCTATCTTAGTGTATTTTGATACTTATTATCACGTAAGAAGTATCTCCGATATCCATCATGTCAAAATATGAGTAATCAATGCTTTGACTCATGTAACATATACTTGTCAAAATAATGTTATCTATATAAGGACAAGTTTACATTAGTTTTTCCCACTCATCTGGAGGTAGGTGTACAAATTCACTTAGTTGTTGATGAAGAGAGTTGCATTATGATTTCAATCAACCCATACGTGGATTTCATTGACTTACAGAATAAGTGTTCTTAACCTTCAGTTTAGAACTTTCAGGTTATTTTATGAACATGCAGGTCAATGTTAGATAAAGTTGTTTTAATGTCCATTTAATGTAGCTTTAAGTTATTGTAAGCTACTAGAACAGTAATGATCTGTAACGACCAAAAATATAATATGCTGATGAATCAAAGAATCACCGAGTCGTTCAGAAATTCGGATGACGAATATTGGAAGAAGCAAGAAAGTATGCAGCAGCATACTTCATCTGGCAGCATACTTCATGGCCAGAAGCATACTTCATGTAGCAACATACTTCATGCAGCAGCATACTTCATGCGGTAGCATACTTCGTCCAGCAGCATACTTCATGCAACAACATACTTCATCCAGCAACATACTTCAGAGCCAGCAGCATACTTGAAGTATGCGGTCTAAGCCCAGGCCCACCAAATACTTTTGTCTTGGTTATAAATAGCTTATCTTGTAACAGTATTCAGGTTATACAAGTTGGACGTCTGAGACAGTCAGAGAGTTAGACGAGTTGTTGAACGATATTGTACTGTGCAATAAGTGTTTAATCAATATACGAATCATTTGATAATCAATTGTGTCTCGTCCTTATTGTTTGTACCTACAAGTCACGTGTCGAGTCTGGAAGTTTGCGACTGCCAACTTTGCGGTTCTGGAAGTTTGCGGCTCAGCAAGTTTGTGGTATTCCTTAATTTACGGCTTTCCAAATTTACTTCATTCCAAGTTTGCGGTATTTGAAGTTTACGATATTCGAAGTTTGCGGTATTGAAGTATACGGTCTTGAAAGTTTGCGCTATTGAAGTATACAGTCTTGAAAGTTTGCGGTTTTCAAAGTTTGCGGTTTTGGAAGTTTGCGGTTTTGAAAGTTCGTGGTTTTTCAAAGTTTATGATTTTTCAAAGTACTTGTCATCGGGTGCGAATACTTTTTGTTACGTGAACTTACGACATGGGAGAAAGTAGAAAGGATATACTGAAACAAAAGTTTAATATGTACAATCATGTTCGGGGTGAAAACTTGGAAGCTCAAATCAATAGATTCACGCAATTGATGACGGAGATGAAGAGTGCTGAAATAGAGTTGACAAAGTGAGAAATCAATAAACGGCTACTCAACTCTTTACCAATAACCTTGAACTTCAATTGCACCACCATCAAAAGAACCAAGGATATGTATAAGACATCCTTGAGTGAGCTGATCTCTATTATGTACTCTTATGATATGGATGATAAACAGTGTCACCTTAATCATATCACTTCAATGGATGTTTCTGAAATTGTTGAAGCTAGTACATCTACTTCAGGTGAATCAAAGACACTTGTGAGGCAGCAGGACATGAGTGATAAAGTTCAAGATTTTGAAGTGAAACAACATCATGCCTTCGTGGTTGAGGTCACCGACACTGAGGTAACCAAAGATCTTTGCTCTGCTGTTTGTATTGAGAAAGTCAATCGTTACAAACATGATAACGATATCTTAAATCAAGAAATAACTAAGCTTAGATATTCCAACTCAGAACACAAACAATCAGAAAAGATTTTCAAAGATAAAATTGAAGCAAGCAAAAATGATTTTTCAAAACTTGAATTGTACTTTAGCAATAAGGAATATCTTTATCGTGATGCATTAAAACGGATAGACGACCTTAGCTTAAAATTAAATGATGTTGTGACTCAATTGGCAAATACTAAAATAACAATCGAGAAAATTGACCATTCTCGATCAGTTGGTTATGACATGTTAGATTCCCAAGTTAGAAAGAAAGAGAATCTAGGGGTGGGTTATCATGATGTGGAACATCCATTTAATGAAAATTTTTTATCTTTACCAAATGACTACCCTGAAATTGTTGAGATGGCTTAAGGCCTGGGATATGAGCCTTCATCATCAAAGTAGTTAACTCCTGCGACTGCTAGTCCCGTGACCCCCTGTGTGAATATTGCTAATGTTTCTAAGACTTGTGTAGAAGAATGTTTAGTAGAAGATTGGGATACCGATGATGAGGAACAGAGTAAGGAAAAAGAGCCTAAGAGTGTTAGGAAGTTTGTCCCGAGAAAAACTGATGATACTTTTGAAAAGGGGAATCAAATTAAGTTTGTAAAGGGTGGTGAGTTTGAAAAAGAAGAAAATATATTTAAAGAAAGTAATCATGATTTTGTCAAAAACAAGATTACAAATTCTAGAAAGGTTAAGCAAAGAAACTCAAAACTATATGTCAGTCAATTGAACCATAAACAATCTCCTCAAAAGTTTACAAAGAAAGAATTTTATTCAAAATTTGATAATCATCATAGAGTTTTTGAACAAAAATTTAGAAGAGAAGAGAGAGATTGTATCAGGAGAAATCATAGAGAATATGATAGAGAGTTTGTTAGGAGAGATGATAGAAGAGATCACACACACACTGAGAATACAGGTTACTTGAAAAGGTCACCTCCTCAGTCATCATCATGGTTCGACTGATCGGGATATGCTCCTTTTGCTAGGAAACGGACATGCTACACATGTGGCAAAGCTGGTGACATTGCAAGAAATTGAAGACATCATTCTCATGAGCCCTATTATTTGCAAAATCAGAGGGCTACACCAAGGGAAAAGTGTTATTCTAAGCCAATGAATGTTGAAAAACCTAAGACAATGAAGAATAAGCATCCCAAATTTAAGCCTTCTGATGGTGATTGGAATGCTGCTAAGAACAAAAAAAAAGTTTTTCGTGAAAACAAGCAATGTAAAAAACCTAAACAGGAAGAAAAACCTAAAATTGGTACTTCTAAAGAAACTAAAAAGTTTGTTAAACCTACACCAATTTGGAAAACTAAATCAAAAACAGTTGAATCACCGGTGTTAGAGAACGATAAGGATATGTGTTTACAGGAAGTATCTTACATTGATGCTTTGGGCGTACCCAGGACCACTATGGCTTGGGTACCTCTGTGTAACTAACTTGCTTGAATCATGCATGAACAGCTAAGGAGGACTGTCAACAACCTATGGTACGTTGATAGTGGTTGTTCTGGGTACATAATGTGGGACATCTCTTTACTACATGATATCAAACACTTTGATGGAGGGTATGTTTCCTTTGCATGAGATAAATGAGGTAAGGTCAGCATGAAAGGTACATTCACTAATGGTACTCTTTGCTTTGAGGATGACATTTATGTTTAATATGTTTTTACAAAATCCTTCGATCTGGCCAGATTCATTTTTCTGGTTTAGTGTTTCAAAATGTTCTGCTTCGATTAACGAGTCACAAGTTCGATCACCAAAAATAATTTTTGTTTATTTTGTCTTTCTTAGGATATAATTTTGTTTTGTTTATTAGTTGTACAAAAGCAAAAGTTTTGGGAGAGAAAATTCAAAATAAATAAATAAATTACCAAAAAGATTTTATCTTTGAGTCTTTCTATTTTTTTAAGTCTAGAAAATTACAAAAAGATTTTATTTTATGTTATGTCTTATTACTGAGAAAAAATTGAGAACTCTGTCCATTAGGAAATGATAGTACATCATTTTAGAGGTTGGATCATCATATGTAAGGCCTATAGTTGAAAAGATCAGGATCTTATGGTGATATGTTGATAGGCTCTACCAAAACTAGAAAGACACCATGATAGTGTTTCACTTAAACATAAAGGTCATTGTCGTAGTGAGGAACATCTCATAGATTGGTAGAATAATTATTTCTTGTTAATAATCGAGAACTTACACATAAATATTGGTGAACTTTGGATGAACACAATATATCTGGACTGCACAAACCGAGACCTTTCACAAAGGGGTTGCGAGTTGACTTGATACAAGTCTGTATATATATATATATATATATATATATATATATATATATATATATATATATATATATAAGAAGACATGCATGGACATGCAATAGGTGAAAAGACACTCAATGATAGTGCAAAGCAGAATTTTGAGCAAAAAGACACGCAATGTTAATGCCGTGCTATAGGAAAATTGCAAAAATATATGTCTAAAGGCGTACATAAAAGTATACTTGTAAATATTTTTCTCTTTGGTAATATGTGACTGGGAAGGAATCTCTTATCAAAGCATGTAAGTCCATCGTGCTATGTTTTTTATCACATTTGTCAGAGATCTCCTGAACAGTTCATTGGCCCGTGCTAGTTATGTTCTTTTAGTTATTACTTAGGTGCTCAAAAGACCATGAGGAATGGAAGGTTTATCCGATACGTTGTGGGTTCCATTCAGTTCATCAAAAACTCACAAAGGTCCGAATTATAGTAAATACAGGTTTCTGAGATGTGAGTGTGGGACCCACTAAGTCATGAATAATTATTACCCAAAAAACATGATAAAATCATTCACTGCTTGCTTGTCAATTAAGGTATAAAGGCTTGAGTTTAGAAGGATAATATATGTTGGCAATCACCGAGACCTATATAAGAAAATGAACGGCTAATAAGTATGCTTTCGTCTGCACTAGAATGATATGATCCCATAACAGAGTTTCTCTAAAAAATAATGTGTTTTTGTAAGTGTCATATGTTGTCAAAAGAACAAAAAGATTTGTTTTTTTTAACTTAGTTTGAGTCATTTTATGTTTATCTTACTTTTGTGTTTATTATGTTTTTCATCAAAAATTTACCGTTCTTGTTTGATTCAATAATCGTGAAAAATGAGATTTTATAAAATGGAGGAAAGTTTCAAAGTTTTTATAAGTTTGAGCATAATTGCATTTTGCACATACTTGTATTTAAGTGAACTTTCAGGAGCAACAAGCTAACATTCCTTATCCAAGGGATGATGAAGAACAGATCAACATTTTTGCACCAAGTATCATCACTGCCAAAAAGCATGATATTTTTAAGAAGAAAATGAAGAAGGAGATGTTGACTCTTCAGAAACCGAAAGTGACAGAGAAAAATTACCGATCAACAAACATCATAAATCTATATTGAAAAAGAGAAAGGCTATTAGGAATCCTCCTCCTAACAACTATTCTCAACATAATGATGATTTTAATGATGTTGATTATGATCTTTGGGCGGATCAAAATCCAAAGAAAAGAAAGAAAGCAAGTGAACAAAACAACAACCTCAACAACTACAAAGTCGTTCGCGAAGGTTTTGGGAATGGCTCTTAGAAAGAAGTTATTGCAAGAGGTGGTGATCATAAGTCGATCTTGAAATTTAAAGACTGCTTTGAATGCATCATCCTAGGGGGAGATTGTAAGGACCAAAAATATAATAGGCTGACGCATCAAAGAATCACCGAGTTGTTCCGAAATTCGGATGACGAATATTGGAAGAAGCAAGAAAGTATGCAGCAGCATACTTCATCTGGCAGCATACTTCATGGCCAGCAGCATACTTCATGCAGCAGCATACTTCATACAGCAACATACTTCGTCCAGCAACATACTTCATGCAGCAGCATACTTCATCCTGTAGCATACTTTAGAGCCAGCAGCATACTTGAAGTATGCGGTTCCCAGCAGCATACTTGAAGTATGCGGTCCAGGCCTAGGCCCAGGCCCACCGAATACTTTTGTCTTGGTTATAAATAGCTTATTTTGTAACAATATTCAGGTTAGACAAGTTGGACATCTGAGACAGTCAGAGAGTTAGGTGAGTTGTTGAATGATATTGTACTGTGTAATCAGTGTATAATCAATATACGAATCATTTGATAATCAATTGTGTCTCGTCCTTATTGTTTGTACCTACAAGCCACATGTCGAGTCTGTTTCCACCAGGTTCAACACGTCATTTAATCCGTTGACTGAAGATTCTCAGGAATTCGGACCTTACATGATCCTTAAAGAAATCTTTGTAAAACAGGTAAGAAGATTCTTTGATAATTTATTCCTTCTTGAGTATAACCTTTAGCAATCAATCGTGCGTTTCCATTCGAATTTTGTTTAGTTATGAACACCCTTTAGGTAATTCAACCAAATCCCAAATGTTATTCCATTTAGAAGATTGATTGATTCTAATGACTTAATTAGAAGAAGTAGGATCGGTAAACTTTCCAGCATCTAATTCAAATTCAGTCAGGTAGGATATATAATAATCAAAGTTAGTATGCCTTTTAGACCTAGTGACCTCCTGAGTTGTTTCTTGGGTTTATTAGGAGTTTCAAGTTTATATATTAGTTCTTGGTTAGGTGCTTTCATTTTCAGGTATATTAGGAGCAACATTAGTTTCTAAGTGTGTAGGAGTTGATGCATTAAGGCGTACAAGAGGTGTAATCGTAGTTAAATTCGGAGTTAAATTTAACGAGTCTCTCCCCCCGCCTCTTGTACTCCTTGCAAGTCATGATAAGGACTTTTACTACTCCCACTGACCTTATAAATTTTAAGTAATTCGACATGCTTAGGGTCAACATTTTATCTAACATTTAAAGACCAATAGATTCTAACAGAGAAACAACTTAGTGATGTTTATGTTAGTTTCTCTTGTTGAGGATTACTAATTTAGTTATGGTGAGGAATCTAAGTTTGCCCACATATTAATATCTATGAGACTTTGTTAGGAGTAGCATTAGATTCTAAGGATACAAGTTGTGATGGAGCAGTGTCATGTACAAGAGGTGTAGTTTGAGGTAAGACCAATTTGTCACTCCCCCACCTCTTGCAACTTTCGCAAGCTATAATTAGGACACTTGGTGCTCTTACTGATCTTTGAGGTCTCTAGGAACTACACATGACAAGTTTCAATGATGCGCGTGACGTGAGAACCTTTCATATATTATAGACTTGATTTCCTTATCGTCCAAAATTTCATAAGAAATTGTATAGACAAATTTAGAAGGAATTCTATTAAGTATATATGAATTGATATCTTTAAAGCTTTGGGCCGTAGGAAATAGATTAGATACAAGTAAATATTCTTCTAAATGATAAATGAATTATGTCTGAATATTCCATTCGGAATAACTTCTGGTGGACCCTCATTTATTCCCTTAGGGCTTTTAACACATGATTTAAAGTCACTGAGAATGAGATTTGGTAACAATTATCCTGCATCAACCTCATCATGATTTTTCATAAAATTTGGTCTTAATGGATGAAGTGCATAGGTCTCATTTATTTTTTGTTAAATTTTCATTTTCATGATAACAAAAGTTGTGAAAGTTTATTGTATCAACTAGTTCTATGTCATAAAGTTTTCTATCCAGATAATGTTAACCAATAATATAAGAGTTTAAGTTAATGATGACTTTGTTTTGGCCATGCAAACCTCATAATTGTCAAAGTGTAGCTTTATTATTGATACTAAATTCCGAGTATTCTCCAGAATATGTAAGGTATCATAAAGCTTAATAGAAAAATCAATTATTTCATGGTTCTATGTCGCCTTAACATTTAAATCCACCACTAACTTCTCATCTTAATTATTTGTTGAATTCTGGTAACGAAACGTATAGAACTAGACTCAACGCATCATGTGTTGATAGGAATATTAATATCATCGGACTCAAAAATCATTAATTAGTAACTACCTTTTCTTAGTCAGCTAGTCCCTTGGTTTATGGATGGTCTCATTGCTTATGCCTAGTATAATGGCATAAGTTTTGCAGTGAGATTTCTCCTTGGAGGATGTAAGAGCCGGAAGCAGTACTTGTATTTTGTTTCCTGACCTTAGAACTTATCCTCTCTATAGTAAATTTTATTCCTCTTTTTAGGTTTAGTGGTAGTGAGGTGAATAACATCCGGTTTTCCAATTTTAGGCGTTCCTTTTTCTGTACGTATGTTTCTATCAATACACTCATTTTCCTTTGGTACTTCTAAGTGTTATAGTTGATTTTAAGGAAACTAATTGTACTAGTGTGAAAATTATTATGTACACACTGAAAACCTTCACAGATCTCTATGTATAAGCCCTTACTTTATGGGTCATGTCAGTGTATATTATGATGTGTTCATGTATGCCACTTAACCTTTTATTTAGAATTAGAATGTTTGCATGTGTCTTAGGAATTATTTTGATTCTTCCATTTCATAGAGAATAGATTAGTCTTAGGAAATTCAGAATCTGGAGTAGCTCCCCTGATAGCAATGTAAGGAGTTCTTGATTACCATAAGAGACATTATGTTTGACTTATCCTATTTTTATGCTCTACTTTTCTTTTGTAGTACTTTTATCAGAAAGAGTAGTAGGAGTGTCATGTCTTAAGGGATAATCAAGACTGCATAAGAGCAAATATTTATGGAAACCCTTAATTTAGCAAAACTCATCTTAGAACCTAGAGTGAAAATAAGGTACAAATAGCTAAAGAAGAACTTAGAGTGATCTATGGGGTAATAATCTAAGGCAGACATAAATAATAAATTAAATAAGGTTCTACTTAAGAACAATTATATTATGAAGATGTGATAAAATCTATTATAACACCAAACTAATAGATTAATTAGGTTCTACTTAAACAATGTAACACGTCACCTTTGGGCAGAAGTGAGACATTTGTTTAGTGTTAGGAACAATTTAATAGTGAGTATGTGTAGTAAGAATGTAACACATCACCTCTGGGCAGAAGTGAAACATTTGTTTAGAATGCACATATTTAGGTTCGCGGAACACAAATGTAACACATCATCTTTGGACAGAAGTAGAAACATTCATGTATTTCAGGCGAACTAGTGCTTAATTAGACTTAAATAACTTTGACTTAAATAAATTTACGAGCGTGACACATCACCTTTGGGCAGAAGTAAAACTTTAGGTGTTATTTAAGTTAATCATGTTTTAATATCATGACATGCACTAAGTTATAATGCTTAATTAAGCTTGAATAAGTTTACATATGCATCACATCACCTTTGGGCATAAGTGAAGCTTTAGGTGTTATTCAAGTAAGTTTTAAAAGTTTTGAAAACATTTAATTTTAAGGTTTAATCAAAACTAAAACTAAAACATTCATTAATAGCATGCCCCCTGTTAGCGCGCCCCCGCGGGGAAAAAAATGTAGGCACATATAAACCTAGGTTCACGGCTCCATAAGGGTTCACGGCTAAGGTGAAAAATTCACGGTTCATTAAGGGTTCACGGATTAGGTAAGGGTTCACGGTTCATCAAGAGTTCACGGCTCATAAGGGTTCATGGCTCATAATTACAAACCGTGAACTTTAAAACAACCCGTGAACTTAAACCGTCAACCTTACCCGTGAACTTGAACACCCGTGAACTGCGATAGCGTGAATCATAAACCGTGAAGTAAAAAAAACCTGATGTCTAAACCGTGAAACATACCGTAAACCTAAAAACGTGAAGGTTAACACCCGATAAGGCAGTGCGAAAATTAAGAGATTTGATTGTGTTTTAAATTTCAAAAATCATCTAAGTTAAGTATATCCAAGTTTCTTTATTTAAAATAATAAAATAATATTTTAATTCAAAATCTTGAAGATAAAGTTACAAGATTTTAGGAAAAACACAATCAACATCCTAATCTATCCCAAAATAAGGGGATTTTAATCGAAACTAATGATGAACACGAAGAACAGTTTATGAACATCAGGTAAACTGTTCTTCAATAATATCATATTAAAGCCTTGAATCAAAATCTTAAAACATAATTTTAACAGATTTCGAAAATATTTTAGGATCTCGAATTTTAGGAGATCAAAACCGTGATATTTTTACAAAAAACAGAAAACTGTGAACATTAAAGAAAACGATTTTTCCAACGGTTTTAACAGAACTTTGTTCTTCGATTTTAATTCCAGTTTAGGGAATGAAACAAGAACCGATTAATCAACATCCCTCTGATACCACATGTTGATCAGTTCTTGAAACATGATAATGGAAAACAAATAATAATAATAAATAATACCTAATAAGCTAACCGCGGAGAGGGAAGACTTCATGATCTCTGATCTCGGATCGGGTTCCCGTTTAGGGTGTATGGTTAGGATGGTATTAGGTGAGATAGTAAGCTCATGGTCATGGAGAGAGAGAGAGGGACAAGTTTAATGGTGATAGTAATTGAATAATCATTAGTCAATTCCCTCTAATTATCTCTCTATTTATATGTACACCCAAGAGAAAAACCATTAATGGCCAATTAAGAGTAATTAGTTGCATTAACTAATTACTAGCTATAGTTTAATAAATAAATAAATAAAACATTTAATCATTCAATAATAAGATAAATGATTATAAGAGTTATGTATTACAAACTCTTTAGAATTTTTCACATCACTATAATCCTCTTATTTTCACACTAAAAGGCGAAGAAGATTCTCTTGATTTAATGTTTTATGGGATACATTTAGACAACCCATGTATATATTCAATCAACCAAAGCTATTCAAAGAAGGATGTTGTAGACCAATAGAAGTTTATAGTGTAATATATTATATAGAATATGGTTATTCAAATTGCACGTGGCTAGAGACTTGTAGCTTGCTTATTGGCTTGTCTAAATTAGTTTGTTAAAGCTAGAGGCTAAAGCTGAGTTGGCTTGAGTTTATTGGCTCTTAAAATTAGCTCATAAAAACTCGATCTGAATTGGCTCGAGTAATTTGCTCGTTATTTCCTTACTAATTTGGTACTATGTATTTTGATACTGTTGGCGGGGGTGTTTGGTTGGGGAAGAACATCGCTACACCAAATGTGATTGGTAATATGTCGAACAAGTCCCCGAATAAAAGGGTTTACTTCTGCTACTGTTATACATGAACACCAGAAGAAACAACAGAGACGCCGATCACTACATACTCGGGTTTCCTGGATACAATATATCTCAATTAGATCACAACCTAACCCTAGAAACACTTCTCCAGATTCCAATTTAAATCAATTCACCAGCAATGACTACATCGGCGTGCATCAAGGAAGTGGATAGATCCGCATTGGTTGCATTTGCTCCCGATGCACCGTTCTTTGCTGCCGGTGTTGGATATTAGATGTCCGATCATCGTTAATATCAACGTTGTTGTTGAGGTACGATCCGAAAAGTTACACTTTGGACAACGAATAATTAATAATGTTTAATCGTAAACATTATAGTTCACGAAAAACGGACTTATGGTTCGGTGAATAAATATTTAGAGAAATATTTAAACGGTGGATTCGGATATTAATTATTTAGAGAAGTAATTAATCGTTGATCCGGAATTAAATATGGAGGCGTGAACATTTAAGTGTTAAACGTATAAGGATATACTAATTATATATAATTAGTAAACTATAAGGATTAAAAGTAATTAACAATTGATTACAAGGATTTAACTGTTAAATATTTTGGGTGCAATCTGTAAATATGGTATCTATAAATATGTCATTATGATTAAACCCTAAAAAGTTCTTAGCCACCATAGAAACTTGCGCAAGAAGGGAGCCCCCTTCTCTCTCGGTTTCGCGATCCACCACCACCAGCCACCCCTGCTGCAGCCGGAACTACCGCAGAGCCGCCGAGCAGTCCCCGCCGAGTCGCTGAGCTGTTGCCTCCCTGCCTTCGCTGCCTTGCCCTGAACTGGAGTCCCCATGAAGCCGGTTTTGCGCATTCAATCTCGTAGGACGGGATTAGTAGCAAAAGGTTTCGTGAACAAGTCATCTAGCGTGACGTTCGTTGCATCCATCGTGTAAGTTTAGGTTATTCGTCAAAGGTATAAAACCCTAACACCCTATGGTTGTTTTATATTATTATTGTCTAAACGCTGTGTAATCGGATCACTGTCGAATAAAGTTCCGAACTTTATTATCTTGTGCTATTGTTTACGCTTCCGCCATTGTAAATATGATTTTATAAAATAATGTTTTAAATGTTAAAACCGATGCACGATTCCCAACAGCCGGAACTATGGTCGGAGCCGTAGATATGTCATTCAGTTCATCTACAACTCTAGAACTGTTTAAACTTGATTTTTAATTTGATGATTGTGACCTTCCGTTCTCCAGTGCCATACCTAGTTCTGAACCGTTTAATCGGTTGTCGTGGGGGAAGTCTCCGTCATCGGGTTCGGTAGAATTATCACTTGGTCTCATCGCCGGAAGCCTTGTAGACGGTAACATCGGTGTTTGGAACCCTAGTTTTCTAATGAGGTACGGAGAAGATTGAGGTGGCGGGCTTGTTTCGGTGAGAGAGATGGGGTAGAGGGAGAAAATAGAGTATATATTAATATATATAATTTCATTTTTGTTTTATTTATAATTTATGTTTAAAACATATATGAAAAGACCAATTTTACCTCATATGCATGGCACGTGACCACATTTAACGGAAAAAATAACGCCCGTTAGTCTAAATCATGAAACTACAAACTTTTTTAAACATAAAGGACGTAATCTGTAATTTTCTTAGTTAAATGACGTATACTGAAATTTAGTAAATACTTAAAGGACGTAATTTGTAATTTGCTCTATTTATTATAATAAGGATTATTGTTAGCTTATTATTTGAAACACCCTACTTTTTTCTTATTATTTTATAAGAGTTAAAATTGCGGAAATTGGTCCCAGTTTTTCAAACCTTGCCACTAAAGTGACACAGGTATATTTTATTTATAAATATTGTTTTACATACAATATTCTTTTATACATAACTAGGGATTCTCTGCTCCGACCGACCACGTCCTCAAGAAGCCTCATTCCACGTGCTTCTTTCCTGAAGTGTTTGGAAAACATTTTTATATTAGCTTACGGTAAGTAAGTACACTGCGTCGTTTATTTTATTATGGAACCCTTTAGGTTCTTATTGTTCAAGTTTCCCAGACACTCTTTCCCTAGTGACCATCTTAAGACGTACCTTGAGTCACGTCATTCGTTTATATTTTATGGGCTCACCGGCCCCCTCATAACCATCTTAGGTCGTACCTAGGTCATAGTATTGGCAAGGTCCTTACACCCATCGGTGTAGGCCCTTTGATTTTGTCACAGAGGCTTATTGCTATGAAGGCTTATTCATTCAGAAGATCTGCCCCGTAGGCTTTGATCTTTTATTTTAGTTCTCTTCTTTATTGAGACCCACCTTATAGGCTTGATATCTCTTTTCATTTGGGACCTTGAGTATCTTAGACTCAAAACCTCACAAATGTATCAGGCATTTGTTTTCGTCATACATAGGTATGCTTTATTTATTTCAAACCAGTTCTCACCTTAAAACTTCGTAACGGTTTCTCCATAATGTAATAAAGAGATTTATATATAGGAAGTACCAACGGCGTATCCACCACCCCTTTAATACTTCGTGAGTACTTGTAAGGCCTTAAACCCGGGAGACATCACTTGTTGGATTTACTCATAAACATAGTAATCATTCACTGGTGGGTACATATGTATATAGAGGACTTGGTAGGAACAACTAGATGCAGCGATGTATTCGGCTTCTGCGGTAGAAGTAGAAACAATGGTCCGCTTCTTGCACTGTCAGGAAACAAGTCGATTCCCTAAGTATTGACAGCCGCCGGTAACAGACTTTATGTCGAGCTTACAACCACCGTGATCGATGTTAGAGTACGCACACAGCTCGAAATCACCGTTCTTAGGATACCATAACCCTAGCTTCGGTGCCCCTTGGAGGTAGCGAAATATCCTTTTGACAACAACCTCATGTGATTCCTTTGTATCAAATTGATACCGAGCACAATAGCAAACTACGAACAATATATCAGCACGACTGGTAGTTAAATACATTAACAGCCCGATCATAGACCAATAATGATGTTGATTAACCGCTTTTCCTTTAAGATTTGCGGATAAGGGAGTTTGTGCTGCAAATGGTGTATGAGAGGGTGAACAATTGGACATCTTGAATTTCTCCAAAATATCTTTGATGTATTTGGCATGATGAATCAGAATACCGCCTTCAGACCGGTCAACTTGGAGCCCGAGAAAGAAGGACATCTCTCCCATAGAGCTCCTTTCAAACTTTGTTTTCATCACCACCTCAAATTCTCTGCAGAGAGTCTCATTTGTCGACCCGAATATTATGTAATCCACGTAAACCTGAACCATAAGCACATCATCTCCGGCAGGCTTCCTGAAAAGCGTCATGTCTATAGTGTCACGGACGAATCCGTTCTGTTGAAGGTATTTGGACAGGGTTTCATACCATGCCCTAGGAGCTTGGTGGAGTCCATACAGAGCCTTATCCAATTTGTAGACTCGGTCTGGGAACTCTGGATCATCGAACCCTAGAGGCCGGTAGACATACACCTCCTCATGCATTTTTCCATACAGAAATGCGCTTTTCACTTCCATCTGGTAGACTAAAATTCTTGTACGAGGCGTATACAAGAAAGATACGAATAGCCTCCAGTCTTGTAACCGAAGCAAACACCTCTTCGTTGACAATCCCTTCTTCTTGGTAGAAGCCTTGTACAACCGGACGTGCCTTGTTCCGAACCACAACCCCTTTGTCATCCTTTTTGTTACTGAACACCCATCTTGTTCCTATGGGGTATTTATTGGCAAGAAGATCAACTAATTCCCACACTCTGATTTTCCTGAACTGCTGCAGTTCTTCTTGCATTGCATTAACTAAGCTCGGTTATACCAGGGCCATAGAAATGTTTTTCGGCTCAACTTGAGACAAAAAGCATGAATACAAACATTCGTTGATCGTTCCTAACCTACTTCTCATTTAAATGCCTTTAGAGATCGAACCAATAACATTATCTAGAGAATGATCGCTGAGGATCCTAGAGTGAGGTCCGGAATGAACTTCAGTATGCATAGGTAGATTCGATAAATGATGATCAGGAATAACTTTAGCCTCATGAGAATCTGTCATATCTCTGGTACCTGGAGTAGGTGGATCAACAATAGGCATTTTATCAGTCGAAACAATAGTAGAGTGTAACAAACCAACTTTCGGGCTATTAAATAATATGTTAAACATATTATAAGGGTGTAAATAAACATAAAGGAAAGCTAGAGGTTGTTGTAAATGTGGAGTTTTGACTAATTTTGTTAAAAAGGGGTCATTATAGAAGTGTGGGTGCTGATTTATAATTAAACAAATCTGATTTATTTAGGTGGGGAAGAGGTCATGTGTACACACACATATTTGTGTGTGTATCGTGAGATATAGAGGAAGAGAGGAGGAAGAGAAGGTGGATCAAGAAACAAAAATCTAGAGTTTGCATGTGAGATTAGAAGGCTTTGGTGAACTTATCTTCTTCTAATCATCAGGTAAGCATCTCCTACATTTCTTAATTCTCCATTGTTAATGTTCTTGATGGGTTTTGGGAAAATTTCGAATTAGGGATGTTGTGGTTGGTTAGAATGGTTAAAAACTTGAAATAAGAAATAATCTAACTTGTTTGAAGATATGGGAGGTAGATAACATCATCTAAACATCCTATTTGATGATTCAAGAATTATGGTTCTTGAGGTGAAATTGGGGTTTTTTGAAATTGAGGTTGTTTGGATGGTAATTGGGGGTTGGTAAGTGTTTGTGGTGTGATTAAACACATAACCAAGTATTAACCCTCAATCAATTTGATAATTTAAGAAATTGAGAGTTTGGGTGAAATTGGGTGGAACCCAAACGGGTCAAAATGGTGGAATGATTGTGTAGGGAGGTTGAAAATTGTTTGAAGTGTAAGTAATAAAGTTTAGAATGGGTGTAATCCATAAGGTCTAGGGAGGGTGTTAGACCTCAATTGGAAATGGTGAATGGGAAGTTTGACTATTATGGGTCAAACGGGTCATTGGGTTGAAAGGTGGTATTTGGGTGTTAAAGGTTTGGTTGAGGTTGTGTTAACCAAACTAAGTTAGGGCGATGGTTATTAGATCATAAGGGTGTGTTGGAATGTCAATTGGTGATCAATTGGTTTCTAATTTCAAAAGTGTTAAATAGGTGATCAAAGCGGTAAAGGAGCTAACTTGGAGGAGCAAGTGGGTTGATCTCTAACTTAAGGTAAGTGCTTTGCACTTACTTAGTAATCATAGGTGGTAGTAAATGCACATACTTGATATACAAGTTGACTGTGTTGATAATCATATGTGTAAATGTGTGTATGTTGATTTGGTGAAATTGCATATTGTGTAAATATGCAAAGGGTGGGTGCTTGAGGTCTATGAACCTACAATTTCGTATGGTAGCCATAGTCATAGAATTATTTAAGAGTTCTTTGGCGTCATTTTTATGTCTATGTTGAATGTACGGGTAGGGTGATTAAGATTGTAATTGAAGTCTTTGAACTTCACAAGTTAAAATGGTGAATTTGGGATCTTTCAATCGCACATGTTGGTAAATAATGTATGGGGTATAAAGATGGTTTGCATTATGTGTGTGTGTGTATACACTTGTTTGTATGTTTAAGGTTGGTATTTGAAGTCTAAGAACCTCATACGTGGTAACTGAGGTCATGAACTTAATTTGTATTGTTGTTGCTTGAAGTCTTGAACTTCACTATGGTAGTGGTGATTTGAGGTCTTTAAACCTCACATGGGAGTTAATATGATATCATATAGAGGAGTTTGAAATCTAAGAACCTTACAAGGTAGTTATTTGAGGTCATGAACTTTACAAGTCGTTTTACGGTATTTGGAGTCTAAGAACCTCACACGAATGTTAATTGAGGTCATGAACTTCACATAGTCATTTGTGGTGCCTTGGGGTCATTAGAACCTGACAAAGAAGTATGGTAGGGATGTAATGTCACACCCTGCCCCGGGCACCCCCGGTACGTTACTGGGCTGTGACGTCAGTTGGCACCTTCGGTACCTGCTTTGATTTCAGAGTTTGGTTTTGTGCAGAAGAATAGTGGTTTTAAACAGGATCTTTTTAACGATTCTTAACCTCAAGGGTTGGTTTAGTAAATATTAGAATCTTGTCGTGTAGACAAAAGATCTTTATTTAAATATTTGGGTATAAAACCCAATCGTTTGTACATTTGATTTTTGAAATCAAAACCCTGACCAAAGTCAGTAAAATTTGCAAGGAGGTATTCTGCCTAGGGAGTCGACATCTTTTAGGCACCTTAACATTGTCTTTTCTCAGGTTCCTCCTGTGCCTCGCACGAACCTGTATAACATATTTTTGGGTTGCACCGGGTCCAGGTGTGTGGCCTGACCCGGATTATGCAACAAAACTGTCATCGGGACTTAGGTCGTAGCCGGTCCTGGTACTATGAGGTCATTTCATTCTTTTCCTAGAAACATCAGCTACATGCTGGTGAATAATTTATGACCTCAAAACATTTTCATAAGCATATCAAAACAGTTTAATTAAACAGTTAAACATTTCATCATTGGAAGACTCTAGTGAGCATACCACTTCCTTGCATTTCATCCATTTGTATACATTGGACAAGCACTCGGGGCCACATGGCCAAACTGGCACAACTGCGTTTTACGCATCACCCGACATACAAGCCAACCCCGCCCAGCCCAACTGGGATCCGGAGCGAGTATAAATATTTGATCAAACTTTACGTACACTTCTTAGGTATCAACATCCCTAGGGGTAGAACCCCTAATTCTGGGATTAGTATGAGTAAATATTTAGTTATCGTGTTTTGCCCTTTTCGTAAACAAAAATCGTTTGATCTTTTGCATGAAAGTGCTGACAGCACCAGCACGTCTTATTTGCGTGATGATAGCTGACAGCCCAAGCACGTCTTACAAATCGTTTTTGTAAAAGCTCACTCTCGCCATGAGAACGAGTATTTTTGATAAAGACGAGTATTCACCTTGGTTTTGAAGCTCGGAATAATAATCTTAGTGCTAAGTAGCTCTTAGAGTTGTCTCTCAAGGCTCTAGAACCTTAACTCGCACTTCTATGCGTTCTGGGAGGAGTAGCTAGGGAGTCGGGACGGCTGGAGGGCTCGGGAAAGGCTTGGGAGTAGTGAGAGCTCGAGAGAGAGGGTGTGAGAAATGAAATGCCAATGCTCCTCTATTTATAGGCCTGATGTGCGCCCATGTCGGACCGTTATCCAGGGGGATATCGGTCCGATAAGCCTATATTGTCCCGCATGCGCGCCACATGGCAGCCATGCAAATCCGGTGTGCCACCCGTCCATGTCGAACCGAGCTCGTCTGCCATGTCGGTCCGACATCCATCCACGCGTCCGACATGCTGACGCATGCCTTACACGTGTCTCGACACGTGTCTGGTGTAGAGGGTTCCTAGGTGTTTACGTTTCAGACTGTTTTCTAGGCCATGTCCGTCCGACATCCAATCTCTTCCCATATTGGACCGATATCTAATCACATGTCTGTCGGACATCCAATCTCTTGGGTTTCTGTTAACTCCCGTTATTTCTTATAAGTTCCGAGCAGAAATTGAGATCGGAATTTTGGCAGGTGTTATATCATCCCCAAATTTTTTGAAATCTCGTCCTCGACATTACTTTCTAAATAAGTGTGGGTATTTTATTTTCATTTCGGATTCCAGTTCCCACGTGTACTCATGTCCACGTCTGGAATTCCATTTCACCTTGACCAACATGAGTTTCTTTCATTTCAATTTCTTTTCCTACCGGTCCTCAATTTGTAACGGTTGTTCCACAAATTTAAGCCTTTCATCCACTACTACATCTTGTAATGGCATGGCTAAGGTTTCATCTACTAAGCATTTTCACAGATTGGAGATATGGAATACATCGTGTACTCCATTCATCTCTACTCGCAATTCCAACCGATATGCCACTGGTCCGATTCTTTCCAGGATTTTAAATGGCACAACAAACCTATGGCTTAACTTCCCTTTCTTTCCAAATAGTACCACACCTTTCCAAGGTGATACCTTAAGTAAAACATTGTCTCAAACGTTAAATTCTAACGGCTTTCGCCTTTTTTCGGCATAACTTTTCTGGCAATCACGAGCCGTTTTTAATCTTTCCCTGATTTGTATCATCTTATCAGTGGTTTCCTGGACTATCTCAGGTCCTGATAACTGGGTTTTCTGCTAATTCGGCCCAACACTCACGAGTCCTGCATTTCCTGCCATACAAGCTTCAAATGGTGCAACTTGTATACTTGTGTGGTAGCTGTTATTGTAAGAGATTTCCATCAGAGGTAAGTGGTCGTCCCAACTTCCTCCTAGGTCAATAACACATGCTCGGAGCATATCCTCCAAGGTTTGGATTGTCCTCTCGCTCTGTCCATCCGTTTGAGGATGGTATGCAGTGCTAAGGTTTAAACGAGTTCCGAGAGCTTTTTGGAAGCTGTGCCAGAATCAAGACGTGAGTCGATTGCCTCTATCCGATACTATGGACAACGGCACTCCATGTAGGGATACTATCTTGTTGACGTATAGTTGCGCCAACTTGTCCATACTAAAAGTTTTTTTCATTGGCAGAAAATGTGCGGATTTGGTTAAACAATCAACGATAACCCATATCGTGTCATTTCCTCATTTAGTTCTGGGAAGTTTAGTGATGAAGTCCATGGCAATCATTTCCCATTTCCATACCGGTAATTCTAGCTGTTGTAATTGCCCAGATGGCTTTTGATGTTAAGCTTTAACCTTGGAACAAGTTAGACATTTGGCCACATACTCGGCTATGGGCTTTTTCATGCCGATCCACCAGTATTCTGGTTTTAGATTTTTGTACATCTTATCACCACCGGGGTGCATTGTGTACTTGGATTTATGGGCTACCTCGAGAATTTCTCGTTGGAGATTTCCATAGATTGGAACCCAAATCCGTTTGTTTATTCTAAGGATGTCGTCATTTCCTTTTGCGAGGAGTTCGGTTCTTTCTATCATCCCTTCTCTTTCGAGGTTTGCCTCCTTCAATGCTGATTTTTGTGCCTCTTTGATTTGAGATGTAAGACTGACTTGCAGGTCAAGTCTTAGGGCACGTACTCGTTTTGGTTTCTCATGTTCTTTTCGACTTAAGGCGTCGGCTACTACGTTAGCCTTGCCTTCATGATAGCATATCTCACAGTCATAGTCGCTTAAGACTGCCATCCATCTTCTTTGTCTCATGTTCATCTCTTTCTGACTGAAGACATACTTTAGACTGTTGTGGTCTGTGAAAACCGTGAATTTAACTCCATAATGTCAGCGCGAAGATTATGGCACCTAACTCCAGGTCATGAGTCGTATAGTTCTTTTCGTGAGTCTTAAGTTGTCGAGATGCATAAGCGATGACTTTGTTTCCTTGCATCAGTACACATCCTAAACCAGTGTGTGATGCATCGCAGAAAACTGCAAAACCTTTGTTGCCTTCGGGCAGTGATAGAATTGGTGCTTGAGTGAGTTTCTGCTTCAGCGTTTTAAATGCTTCGTCCTACTTTGGAACCCATTCATATTTGATTGCCTTTCGGTTAGTGCAGTCAAAGGAATGGCGATCCTTGAGAAGTCCTTAATAAATCTTTGGTAATATCCTATCAATCCGAGGAAATTTCTCACTTTGGCTGGCGTTTTTGGGACTTCCCAATTGGATATAGCCTCAATCTTAACTGGATCTACTTGAATTCCCTTCTCGTCTATGACGTGACCGAGAAATTATACTTTTGACAACCAAAATTCACACTTCGAGAATTTGTTGTTAAGTTTCTTGTTTCTCAATAGATCAGGTATCGTCCTTAGATTGTTGGCATGATCTTCCTTACTTTTGGAGTAGATAAGTATATCGTCTATGAACACGATTACAAATTTATCATAGTAGGGTTTATAGATTCGGTTCATCATATCCATGAATGCTGCGGGAGCATTTGTTAGTCCGAACGGCATAACCGTGAAGTCAAAGTGACCGTATCTAGTTCTGAATGCAGTCTTAGATATGTCATCTTCTTGGACTTTCAATTGATGATAGCCTGATCGCAGGTTTATTTTGGAAAAGTATCTTGCTCCTTGGAGCTGATCAAACAGATCATCGATTCGTGGAAGTGGATACCGGTTCTTAATCATGACTTTAAACAATTCTCGCTAATCTATGCACATCCTCATCGATCTGTCTTTCTTTTTCGTGAAAAGTACCGGAGCTCCCCATGGCGAGAAACTTGGTCTTATAAATATTTTCTCTAATAACTCATCGAGTTGTTTCTTTAACTCAGCCATCTCGGTAGGAGCTAATCTGTATGGGGCTTCGGCTGTCGGAGTCGTGCCTGGTACAAGATTTAACTGAAACTTCACTTCCCGATCTGGAGGTGTTCCGTGTAACTCTTCAGGGAAGACATCTGGATATTCGGAGACGAATTGGTACATCCTTTAGTTCCCGCTCAGTATTGCAGGTGGTTACGGATATGAGATAAGAGAGGCATCCCTTCTAGAGATACTTTGTTGCTTTTATCATAGAGTTCAAACCAACAGGGTTGGTTGACTCATCTCCTTTAATCATCACTACTTCTCCTGAAGGTGTACATAGTTCAATGGCTTTTGAGTCACAAAGGATATGGGCCTGGTTAGTTGCGAACCAATCCATTCCAAGGACTATATCGAAGCCAGCTAAATCCATTGGCAAAAGTTGTACGGGTATGACGTGTCCAAATAACGTAATTGAACACCATTCAAAGATCTAGATACTTGGATCATGTCTCCGTTAGTGGTTTCGATTTGAAAAGTTTTGTCTAGCTTAGCTAAGGGCTTATTAACTAGTTTACAAAACTTATGATCTATAAAACTTTGGGTCGCCCCAGAGTCAAAAAGCACCTTAGCGTAATCATTATTGACAAGAAAAGTACTGTATATGACATCCGTCATTTTATCGGCCTCTTTTTCATTCAAATGGAACTCTCAGACATTTTTCTTGCCTTCGGTGGTAGGTTTGGTACCTGAGCCATTAGTAATTTTTAGTTTTGGGCATTCACTCTTGTAGTGCCCGATCTCGCTACCGTTGTAGCAAGTGATACTCTTCCTTCGCGGGCAGTGGTCCGTGTAATAACCAGTGCTTTTGTAGTCAGGACATGTTGTTTGGGTATATTGTCGACATTTCCCCCGCTGCTTCTTCTTGCAGATTTTGCATACGGGAGAACTGGATTGTCCCTATTTTTGGGAAAAGGGTCGACTGTTTCTTTTATGGTTAGGTTTGGTTATTTCCTTATTTTTGTTTTCTTCCAATGTTCGGATCATTCCATCCGTTAATTGGGCACCTAGATCCATGGCACCATCAATGGTTTTGGGTTTTGAAACCTTTACCATACCTCGGATTTCACTGACCAGTCCATAGATATATCTCTTGATGAGATTTGATTCAGGTGTAGCTAGATGTGGCACTAGCCGTGGCAGTTTGGTCATATAATCTTGATGGTTAGAGCCAACCATTCTTAGGTTCAGGAATTTTTGTTCTATTTGCTCTACTTCATTGATACGACATAATTTTCTCTTGATTCGGTCTTTAAATGACTCCCAACTCATCTCATATGTCCTTACTCTTCCTTTAGCGGATACCAGGGCATTCTACCATTCAAGAGCGAAGTTCTTGAAGAGGTTAGAGGCATAGAGGACCTTGTCTTCTTCGGCACATTTACTTATGGCCAAGACTGATTATGTCTTCTCTATCCATCGAAGTGTTGCTACTCCGCCTTCCTTTCCAAGGAAGTCATAGAGTTTACAATCTTGGAAAGTCTTGTATGAGCAACCCATGTGTCTACTCTTTTTGTGACGCGGATTGTAATTATCTTCTGAGCTATCGTTTGAGGAATAGTGTTCCTCATTTCGGGTTCTCTTGGTTTTGGAACTTTGATGGGTATGAGTTTTTGAATGTTCCCTTCTCACAGAAATAGTGTTGTTTGATTCGTTATGCTAAGAGTTATGAAGCGTATGCTCCTTCTCTTTTCCTTTATTTTTGTCCTCGGCTTTGGCAGCTTGAGCCTTTTCAAATGCCTCTAGCATTGTTGGAATTGCATCCGCAATTCCTTTGCTTATCATTTTCTGTATTTCTACAGCTTGGGCCTCTTTTTCTAAGGCCTCATCAGGTTGTTTCTTTCGTCCACGCGTATTTGTGGATGGTCCAGTTCTTATTGACATTCTAGATGAAAGACATAATATTTATTAGAATTTGAAGATCTTTTTGATAAGGAAAATACAAGATTTTTTTATTTTCAAACTTCAAAATACAATACGGTAATTGACAATAACATAGATAAGACATATTCTAACGACCCCTAGCTCTAATCAACGCTTGTTGTAGAGCAGTGATCTTGGCGTCTTTTCAGCTTCAATCCTTTCTAATTCAGCTATGCGAGCTTGCATAGGTGCAATCCTTTCTTCTCCCGGGGTTTCTTCGTTATTCCAGGGAGTATGGATTGGAGTAAGATTGGTGGAATGGTAAGTTCCATAGGGTCTGTTGGAATCAGCCCTTTCCTCACCTTCCAATGTGTAGTGGTGTTCGTAGGGTATTTCAGGTGGTTTCTCTTGCTAGCTATAATTGTCCACGTAGGTTTGGTTATAGCTTTCAAGTGTTGGAGCAGCGTAATAGCTCATTGGGGTTTCATATAAATTTTTGGATGTTTCTATTTCCCCTAGATTTTGAAAGGTTTCGCTAGTGTATTCGGAATTTGTTCCAGAATACGATTCGGTTGAGTTTGTATTTCGTTAGTTATTTCCAGGTGGTGCGTACTTACGAATGAAGCTAGGTCCTTTTCCCTTCCCTGTCATTCTAGGAAAACGAAAGGAAAATAAATACTTTTATTAATAGGATAAAACAATTACATGATTTTATTTGGATTACAAGAAAAATAACATAAAAATGATATTAGGACGCCTATTTCTTGACTACGCTTTTGGCATCCTTCATCAAGCTTTTCACTTGAAACCAAATTCTTTTAGCGAAGGACTTATGCTCCTTGTCCTTTTGGGCTAACTTCTTTTTAGCCTTTGATAGATCCTTCTCGGTCTCTATCAATACCTCCCTAGTCAAGATAAGCTCTTTCTTGACTTGATCGGTTTCATGAAGCGACCGATAGAGACACTCTATTGGAGATCCTGGTGTGGATACGGGATATCCAAATTTCAGCGGAGGGTCTCTTAGTCCTAAGACTATGTCGTTGTAGACATTATCGTAGGCGGGAGTTGGTTTATGTTTCAAGGTAACTCGTGGGCTATAGTCATCAGGTATAGCATTAGGATCGTCAAATATGGCCTCAAATTCAGCCATATGATCGTATTCA
The DNA here is from genome assembly GCA_023525975.1 of Smallanthus sonchifolius. Classification (NCBI taxonomy): domain Eukaryota; kingdom Viridiplantae; phylum Streptophyta; class Magnoliopsida; order Asterales; family Asteraceae; genus Smallanthus; species Smallanthus sonchifolius. The sequence continues at coordinate 109,134,578 of CM042021.1, forward strand.
TCCTGAATATAGGGATCCAAGAACTGTGGATTATTTGCATAGTCGATGAACGATCCAGAACTTCCGGAGTAGGCTCTTATAGAACTTGTGTTAGCGTAATTTATGCCGGTGTCCGAATTATTACTCATGTATGGACCCGATACGATAGGATAGTTGAGGTAATCAGCAAACGGTTCATAACTAGCTGATTATGGTGAATAGGCTTCTACTAGAGGTAGAGGAAGGAATCCTTCAGATTCGAAACTTTCGTAGTTCTCCAGATTTTTATAGATTTCCTCTAAGCTAGGTCCTGTGATGGAAAGCTTCTCAACAGGTTCTTTTACCTTCATTCGAGGTTTAGTGGCCTTTTTGCTAGACCCTGCCTCATGTTGGTTAGTGGGAGGAGTATACGTAGGAAGTGGGGGAGTTTGATGTGGAGAGTAGTTTGGTGGAGGAGGTACTGGGTAATGTGGTGGTGTGCATCACTAGTTACTGAAGTCATAGCCACCCATTTGGCTCAGGTGATCTGATTCGTATTCCTCCTTTATTGGAGCCTTTGGCGGAGTATGATACCATGAGAAGTTTCCTTCTTCCATGGGTACGTATGAATTTGCCATTGGTTCTTGTTTAACAGTAACATTAGGGTTATAGTAGCTATGGTATCCTTGTCCTCCTGACATAATACTACCTGCATGTTTTGAGACTATCAGCTTAAAGGCAAGTGTCTACCTACTTTTGCTTAGTAGGCAAGTCATTGCTTAATCTGGTTAGAGATTAGAAACTAATCACAAGTATCTAATTCGCTAAAACCTCAGTCTCTGATACCAATCAATGTCACCCCCCCGGGCACCCCTAGGACGTTACCGGGCTGCGACGTCAGTTGGCACCTTCGGTACCTGCTTTGATTTCAAAGTTTGGTTTTGTGTAGCGGAATAGTGGTTTTAAACATGACCTTTTTAACGATTCTCAACCTCAAGGGTTGGTTTTGTAAATACTAGAATCTTGTCATGTAGACAAAAGATTTCTTTATTTAAATACTTGGGTATAAAACCCGATCGTTTGTTCATTTGATTTTTGAAATCAAAACCCTGACCAAATTCAGTAAAATCTACAAGGAGATATTCTGCCTAGGGAGTCGACATCCTTTGGGCACCTTAACCTTGTCTTTTCTCAGGTTCTCTCATGTGCCTTGCACGAACCTGTATAACACATTTTTGGGTTACACCGGGTCCAGGTGTGTGGCCTGGCCTGGATTATGCAATAAAACTTTCATCGGGACTTAGGCCGTAGTCGGTCCCGGTACTATGAGGTCATTTTATTCTTTTCCTGAAAACATTTGAAAATGAACGTCGGCTACATGCAGGTGAATACTTTATGACCAAAAATCATTTTCATGGCAAAACAGTTTAATTAAACATTTCATCATTGGAGAATTCTAGTGAACATATCACTTACTTGCAGTTCATCCATTTGTATACATTTGACAAGCACTCGGGGCCACGCGGCCAAACTGGCACAACTGTGTTTTACGCTTCACCCAACAAACAAGCCAACCCCGCCTAGCCCAACTTGGATCCGGAGCGAGTATAAATATTTGATTAAACTTTAAGTACACTTCTTGGGTATCAACATCCCTAGGGGTAGAACCCCTAATTCTGGGATTAGTATGAGTAAATATTTAATTATCATGTTTTGCCCTTTTTGTAAACATAAATCATTTGATCTTTTACGTGAAGGTGCCGACAGCACCAGCACGTCTTATTTGCGTGATGATAGCTTAAAGCCCAAGCACGTCTTACAAATCGTTTTTTGTAAAAGCTCACTCTCGCTATGAGAACGAGTATTCTTGATAAAGACGAGTATTCACCTTGGTTTTGAAGCTCGGAATAATAATCTTAGTGCTAAGTAGCTCTTAGAGTTGTCTCTTACGGCTCTAGCACCTTAACTCGCACTTCTATGCGTTCCTCGGGTTTCTTTGGCTCTAAACGCTTGAGTCCGATTTATAAGCAAAAGTCGGTCGAACCGGGAGGAGCGACTCGGGAGTCGGGATGGATGAAGGGCTCGGGAAAGGCTTAGGAGTAGTGAGAGCTTGAAAGAGAGGGTGTGAGAAATGAAATGTCAATGCTCCTCTATTTATAGGCCTGATGTGCGCCCATGTCGGACCGTTATCCAGGGGGATATCGGTCCGATATGCCTACATTGTCCCGCATGCGCGCCACATGGCAGCCATGCAAATCCGGTGTGCCACCTGTCCATGTCGAACCGAGCTCGTCTGCCATGTCGGTCCGATATCCATCCATGCGTCCGACATGCTGACGCATGCCCTACACGTGTCTGGTGCAGAGGGTTCCTAGGGGTTTACGTTTCAGACCGTTTTCCAGGCCATGTCGGTCCAACATCCAATCTCTTCCCATATCGGACCGATATCTAATCACATGTCGGTCTGATATCTCCTAACTTTCAGAATTTCCTAATTTATTTTCTGACTCTTGGGTTTCCGTTAACTCCCGTTATTTCTAATAAGTTCCAGGCAGAAATTGAGATCTGGATTTTGGCAGGTGTTATATGTAAGGTGTTTAAAACATTCACAAAAGGTTGTTGGTGGTTTAAAACGACTAGGGATCGAGTCGGGAGGGTCGAAGATGCCAAAACTGCAAATTTGGGGTTGGCTGGTGAAGGGCTGGTCTCGGGGACGCCCCAAGTGGGACGCCTAGTGACTCTGGGACGCCTGATGGGTTCTGTTTGCTTCTTGGACGCCCCAAGTGGGACGCTCGTTGGCTGAATTTTGAATTTTCTTCCTAGGAAGCTTTGGGGGGTGTTGGGACCTGTTGTATCATTAATAATGGTTATTTTGTGGTGTTTCCTTGTAGGTAAAGCTCCGGTATGTTGTCTCGGGTCAAGCTTCGCGTCGGTTGGATTCTCAACTTTTTGGATGGTTGTATATGTTTGGAGTTATGACTCATTGTTGAGAGTCGCTTAACTTGTTTTGAACTATCTCTAGGATGTTAAAACTTGTTATTATTTTGAGATGTCGGCCGATTGTTTTTAATGAAAACCATGTCGTTGTCGTTTTGTCGTAATTAATATGTGTCATTTGTCAAGGGCGTTTTATGGGACCTAAATTCCACGTATTTTGGAAGTTAATTTTGGTTGAAAATTTTGGGCGTTACAAATTGGTATCAGAGCAATGGTTTGAGGGATTCGGGTGTGCAAGACAACGAACTCAAACTTATTTGCTCTTGATATGGGTGGGGGTAATGTGAATCCAATGAAGACTTAACCGAGGCACGGAGCTTGAGGGCAAAAGGTTAGTAATGATAAATGTCGTTGGTCGATATACGTGGTGTCCAAGGTGAATTATGTGTGCCAAAACTTGTCTTCGGATTTGTTATATAGAGATGATAAACAAGTATGCATATGATGTTACCAATCATGCCTGGCCAGTATGATTCATAAGATAACATGTGTAAGTGCCCTTATGATAACCATACAACAATGAACATTATCAAGGAATAGGTGAAGGTGATTATATGTGTATGTATGTATTGTATGTATATTGGGTGATTATATATGCACATAGTTGGGAAATAAAGCCTTATAGAGTATGATTAGAGGCCTATACGTAGGTAGAACATCTACAATTTAAACAAAACATAGTCAGGGAATCGAATGACTAACAGGGATAGGTGTTAGTAGATGGAAATTGTGGATGGGAGTTATCTTAAGGACTCAGGTACGATAGAGTCTACGCTTGTATCACCTCGGGGGTGGTGAGGAGCATGGGATTGGCTGAGGGAACTAGAAAGCAACATTCTAGTGGAGGATGGCTAGAATTTCCGATCTTGTCATGTCAATCTACCTTCAAGGAAGATATGGCATATTGAGGCGATCATGTAGAGGAACCGTATGAAGCTTACAGAACGGGAGGAACAACGATCGGTGATTGTAGGAGGAAGGAAACTTTGTTTTGACAAGGAGTTGTGGTGCAAAAACCAAAGGCGTAAATTGGAGAGGTTGAACCGTTGTTTATCGACATGCATCACCGGAATAAGATTGGCTTAAGAGTGAGCCAAGGTGGCCCAAAGAAGGGAGTACTATTTGTAGTGAGTCAACTCCGAGACATGGCAGGAATTGGTGGGAAGTTCTTCATAAGAAGAAAGACGAAGTTTGTAAAGGCAATGCATCGGGGGAATTCAAGAGGTGACAATGAAATACCTTAGACTGCAAGCCGTGGTGGGACGTTTAACTGAGGAGTTCCTTCACATGTAGTGGACCGTGGAAAGGATCAACAGGATTACGGGCACGTTTTATGACTAATCGTGGTCTTGCTCGGATCTTGTACTCACGAAAGGAAAGAGGATGGATCGGCTTCCTCGATGCTATCCGTTGACGCTAAAGTGGATTCTTGCGTGTTTTGTACAACTCAGATGGAGTTGATTAATAAATGTTGCAAGGGGAGGTCGAACATGGGAGACAAGTAAGGAGGAATTGAGAAGTGACTTTATGAAAGCCAAATATTCTAGTAGAGCTAGAAACCTTTATGGGGAAGTGATGCTTGATACTGTTATATGTGTTAAGGATAACAAAAATGTGGAATGTTGGGACACACTGCGCCACAATGTTTAAGTCCTAATAACATGTGCTCAAGGGTGATAAGAGGGGGATAAATAGAAATTTTTGAGGCCTTAGAGTCTGACATTTCTAATTACCAAGGACGAGACTGAAGTCCTTTTGTCTTATTATTGGGTGAGAAGCTATGTAGATCAGTGCATTTGGAGGTGATCAACGTTGGGGATATTAAAAGTTGATGATTTCGTGAGGTGTTAATTAGATGTTGTGGACGAAACAATAACGTGGATTGAGTCTGACGATTGTAAAGAGGTGTTCGGTTACTTAGTAGCCATAACAATGCCGCGGATGAACAAGAAGAAACGTGTTTATCTGTTCTCGTCTAGAGACAGTGAAGCACAAGTCGTACGAAATATTGTATACATGGCTTATGCCATTGACATCAACCGGGGGTACAATGGAATACTTAGTGTTCCAGTTGTGAGAGTGTTCAATAATGTCTATTATGCCTTAGTGCTCGTCTGGAAGTACACCAACCTTTCGGTGGAAAGGTAAGATAGAGTAGTGCATATGTGCACTAATTGTCGAAGATATAACAAAGTGACCTAATGTCCCGCGGTTAGTGGACTTTTTGGGTTGGGTATATAGAGCGTTAACTTCACGGGTGGTTGTATAATCGTCGATAGTCATTTCTATCTTCGAAACAAGGTTGTTTACGCTCAATATTGTTGTGAGATTCTTGAAAATTCTAAGAAGGAGAGGTCCTTCATTGAATTGGTTGGGTGTGCCATCTTGGCTTTGGTGAAATCCAATTTCGGATAATATGGTGGATTCTAAAGGCATCCCTGTTGACCCGACAAAGACTGAAATAGTCGAGGGGTAATTGGTGTTTGAAGTCTCCGAACTTCACAAATGGTGCTTGAAGTCCTACAACTTCACAAGTGGTGTTTGAAGTCCTAGAAATTCATAAGTGGTGTTTGAAGTCTTAGAATTTCACCAACTGTGTTTTGAGAATGAAGTTTTCAAACTTTAAAAGGGGGATTGTGTGATTGAGATCCTTGAATATCAAAGGATGACTTATGATTAAGTCGTTGCAGATGAACTGAATGTTGGGTCATGGATAAGAAGCTGTCTTTCAGAGTTGTGTAAGAGGATTTGGGTAAGGCAATTATAGTGTCCTTACTTGGAGAAATCGTATGTTTGTCGGTTATTTTGATGCCTCTTGCTTTAGACTCGGTTATGTCTTTATGCAACGAGGCAGGATAATCGCGTATTCTCCTAGATAGTTGTAAGCTTGATTGTAGAAACTAGAGGAGATAACTTGAGGATGGAATGGGTGGCTGCATACGCGGGTGAATATTAGGTGGTTGAATTGAAATCTCGAGCTTCAAAAGAGTGTTGAATGTAGGTGATGGGATCCTTGAATCCAAATAGTATGAAACACTTGAGACCTTGAACCTCAATAGATGCTTTGGTGTGGAGGTTATGAAACTTTCAATTATGAGATGGGAGAAATGGTGCAATAGAACTTGAATTACTTATTTGTCAAACGTATTGACTATTTTTATGAGGTGGTTCATAAATTCAATAAAATCTATATACACGGGGTGACAATAATGCATAGTCGTGGAGCATAAACCTATGATGGCCAGAGGTGGAAGGAGACATAGTCGAGGATGTTGACAAATGTCTCGTTGGCTTGTGGACTAAGCCATACGCTAAAGGAAGGTCGTGTGGGAAGCCTCAACGGCTTCATATATCTATGCGTAGTAGGAGAAAATTGTAGTATGCATATCTTATTCTTAGAGGAAGACAACTTTTATGAATGATCGAAGAATGTCGATTTAGTGGAGGGTGTGACACGACATGGCGTGACCGTATCTTTTGAGTTAGATTGAAATATCGGTTTCACTTGTCCAATTGAAGGAAGTTGGGTGAATATTAGCTATCAGGGTGTCAAATTAGCTATAATTGGAGTATCGACATGTCGTTGTTCGATTTGCGTGATGGTGGACAGTGTCGAACGTTGATCACATTTGGTGGAATTGATTGTCGGGAGTTTAGAATTAATGGTGTAATCCAAGACTTGGTGTAGAAGATCTGGTAAATGAGCGTGATTACAAATCCACTTAAGATGTGAAAGTTCTTGTTTATTAAGTGCGATCGAAAAATCCGCTCAAGGGGGATAGAAAACCCTAAGTGGATTTAGAGATGAGGTATATTGAAAATTCAAGTGGGAACTTTGGTGATATAAAAGTTTCCCTTAAAAAGGGGGTGTAACGGGTTCGAAAACATGGGAGGCCAAGTCCCCGTTTTGTTAGACCGTTCAGACTTCACTCTAGTTTGTTAAGTGGTATGCAGAAATAAATCGCGTGGTTGTTGTTGAAATCACTAAGAAAAGTGGAAATTGACATTGGGAAGTAAATAATGAATGTTGAATTACTATCTTAGATTTTGTATGTGGTGGCGGGTTTCGGGGACGAAACCCTAAATTAGGGGGATGATTTGTAACAAACCAACTTTCGAGTTATTAAATAATACGTTAAATATATTATAAGGGTGTAAATAAACATAAATGAAAGCTAGAGTTTGTTGTAAATGTGGAGTTTTGACTAATTTGGTTAAAAAGGGGTCATTATGGAAGTGTAGAGGCAGATATGTAATTAAACAAATCTGATTTGTTTAGGTGGGGAAGAGGTCATGTATACACACACATATTTGTGTGTGTATCGTGAGATAGAGAGGAAGAGAGTAGGAGGAGATGGTGGATCAAGAAACGAAAATCTAGAGTTTGCATGTGAGATTAGAAGGATTTGGTGGAGTTATCTTCTTCTAATCATCAGGTACGCATCTCCTACATTTCTTAATTCTCCATTGTTAATGTTCTTGGTGGGTTTTGGGAGAATTTTGAATTAGGGCTGTTGTGGATGATTAGAATGGTTAAAAGCTTTAAATAAGTAATAACCTAACTTGTTTGAAGATATGGAAGGTAGATAACATCATCTAAACATCATATTTGATGATTCAAGAATTAGGATTCATAAGGGGAAATTGGGGTTTTTTTGAAATTGAGGTTGTTTGGATGGTAATTGGTAAGTGTTTTTGGTGTGATTAAACACATAACCAAGTAATAACCCTCAATCAATTTGATAATTTAAGAATATGAGAGTTTGGGTGAAACTGGGTGGAACCCAAACGGGTCAAAATGGTGTTATGATTATGTAGGGAGGTTAAAAATTGTTTGAGGTGTAAGTAATCAAGTTTAGAATGGGTGTAATCCATAAGGTCTAGGGAGGGTGTTGGACCTCAATTGGAAATGGTAAATTGGAAATTTGACTATTATGGGTCAAATGGGTCATTTGGGTTGAAAGGTGGTATTTAGGTGTTAAAGGTTTGGTTGAGGTTGTGTTAACCAAACTAAGTTAGGGTGATGGTCATTAGATCATAAGGGTGTGTTGGAATGTCAATTGGTGATCAATTGGTTTCTAATTTTGAAAGTGTTAATTAGGTAATCAAAGCGGTAAAGGAGCTAACTTGGAGGAGCAAGTGGGTTGATCTCTAACTTAAGGTAAGTGCTTTGCACTTACTTAGTAATGATAGGTGGTAGTAAATGCACATACTTGATATACATGTTGACTGTGTTGATAAACATATGTGTAAATGTGTGTATGTTGATTTGGTGAAATTGCATATTGTGTAAATATACAAAGGGTGGGTGCTTGAGGTCTATGAACCTCACAATGTCGTATGGTAGCCATAGTCATAGAATTATTTATGAGTTCTTTGGCGTCATTTTTATGTCTATATTGAATATACGGGTAGGGTGATTAAGATTGTAATTGAAGTCTTTGAACTTCACAAGTTAAAATGGTGAATTTGGGATCTTTCAATCGCTCATGAAGGTAAATAAAGTATGGGGTATAAAGATGGTTTGCATTATGTGTGTGTGTGTGTGTACACTTGTTTGTATGTTTAAGGTTGGTATTTGAAGTCTAAGAACCTCACACGTGGTAATTGAGGTCATGAACTTAATTTGTATAGTTGTTGCTTGAAGTCTTGAATTTCACTTTGGTCATGGTGATTTGAGGTCTTTGAACGTCACATGGGAGTTAATATGATATCATATAGAGGAGTTTGAAGTCTAAGAACCTCACAAGGTAGTTATTTGAGGTCATGAACTTCACAAGTCGTTTTGTGGTATTTTGAGTCTAAGAACCTCACACGAAAGTTAATTGAGGTCATGAACTTCGCATAGTCGTTTATGGTGCCTTAGGGTCTTTAGAACCTCACAAAGAAGTATGGTAAGGATATAAGGTGTTTAAAACTATAACAATCCCACATCAGTTTTTACAGACCGTTATAAGAAGTATGGTTGAGTCTAGATTTATAAATTTAAAGCTAAAGTGTCTAGGTTAGGTTTTATAGTTAGTTTTTACAGACCGTCCATCACACATCAGTAAAGCTCCGGTATGATGTCTCGGGTCAAGCTTTGTGTCGGTTGGATTCTCAACTTTTTGGATGGTTGTATATGTTTGGAGTTATGACTCATTGCCGGGAGTCACCTAATTTGTTTTTAACTATCTCTTGGATGTTAAAACTTGTTGTTATTTTAAGATGTAGGTCGATTGTTTTTAAAGAAAACCACGTCGTTGTTGTTTTGTCGTAATTAACATGTGTCGCTTGTCAAGGTCGTTTTATGGGACCAAAATTCCGCGTATTTTGGAAGTTAAATTTGTTGAAAATTTTGGGCGTTACATAGAGTTATCCATTGTTGCTTGATTGATCACTGCATCACCAGAACCATGATCATGAATAGAAGACAAATCCCCATCTTGTGATGTAGAAGGAGCATCCTGAGCAGGAATAATCGGATCTGGTACACGCGGATTAAGACAAGTCGAGAATGGAAATAACTCAACACAAAAATCCTCTGAAGCAGGCGAAGTACTAGCAACTGGAGGGATGAACTTTAGAATGTTGAAATAGTTGAAGACAATAACCACATCATAAAACCAGTTTGGACCCGTTCCTGTATTAGTTGTGTTCCCCTCCTTCCAATCTACATAGAACGATTTTTGGACGATCTTCGCACGTTTGTTATACACATGGTAAGCCTTCTGTGACGAAGAAGCATTCATTAGATTTGGCAGCAAATTTGTTTAACTATCCTGAGTATTCAGCAACGTGGAGGAACATCCAAACGGTCTGAAGAAATCAATGAGCGGCTTACACTTGTGGCATAGTTCATACGAGATTTTCTGTTGAGCCTTGACTACTAACACCCGATTCAAAACGTAGCAGGCCGTGTTGACATCCTCTGCCCAGAAGATGATAGGCAATTTTGAATCGACCAACATTGTGTGAGCAGCCTCAATAAGTGTTCGATTCTTGCGTTCAGCCACCTCGTTCTGTTGCGGTGTTCGAGCAGCACTAAATTGATGAGAGATCCCTTTGTTGGTGCAAAAGAAATCTATCTCTGAATTCTTGAATTCAGTCCCATTATAGCTTCTTAGAGTCTTGACCTTGAGATTACAGATATTTTCAACCTTCAAGATTAGGCTTTTTAAAGATTCAGCAATTTCATCCTTCCTTCTGAGAAACATGACCCATGAATATCTTGAGAAGTCATCTGTAACGACCAGACAAAAAGATTTCTTAGCAATACTTTTAATAATAATGGGACCGAAAAGATCCATATGCAACAGTTGCAAGGGAGCATCAATAGAATTTTCAAACTTTGGCTTATGCATTTTTCGGTGTTGTTTACCTTGAGGGCATGCAATGCAATTTTCAGAAAACACAAATTCCATAGCGGGCAAGCCACGAACAAGGTTTTGTTTTACTAGTTTGTTCATATTTTAAAATTAACATGCCCCAAACGCCTATGCCAAAGTAATGATTCTGAATCAGAAGCCTTAGAAAGTAGACAAGTAAAAGGAATAGAAGGAATAGCATCACTCATGTTGACAACTTAAGTGTTGTTTTTCTGAGGACTCCTCATTAAAATCATGTCTTCAGAAACTAAAAATCTAGGCTTTAAGAATAAACATTCAGATGCGTTGAAATGTACCGACAATTGTTTATCACAAATTTGAGATACACTCAGAAGATTGTAGTAGAGTTCGGGCACAAGATTCACTCTTTCAAGAACAAGAGTGCCATTTGTTACGTTTCCTTTCCATGTAATTTTTCCTCCATTTTCGTCTCCCGCAAACGCCACGTAACCTCCATTGATGATACGGAAATCAGACAGAAAATCCTTTAGGCCAGTCATATGACGAGAACACCCACTATCAATATGCCAGCGGTTGTCAATAGGCCTCCTGGGATTGTTCTGTCATTAAAATATAAAATTAATGATATACAGCAACCCAAGTTTGTTTCAATTTAGGCTGATCAAAATCAGTTCCACTCATATTAAGTTTCTTTGTGATTGGGTTTCGGTCTGCCGAACCTAACCCAATTAGGTTTTTGATCTAACTTCTTGCAATTCTTGGCAGTATGACCATCCTGTTCACATTTAAAACATTGAGTAACATGGTTAAATTTCTATCTGATAGAAGAATGTCTTTATGATGATGGTTTTGAGTGAACATGCGGTTGTCTATGTAACTGTTCTTGCGAGCAACATTTTTTCTTTAATCTTTGACAGTCAATCTCTTTTGGTCTTTGAACAACATCCTTCTCAATAGTAATGATAAGATGAACCTCATCATTTGTTGCTTTATGAACCTTGAAGGGGAACATCTCGGACATATCTATTATCTCCTTTTCACAGCTTTCATAGTTTTAAGTAGAAGTGTCTGAATCACTTTGTGATTTTGAATTTTCTAAAGCTTGAGATCTTGTTTCGTCAGTTGTGTCCTAGTCACGTGATGTAGATGTTTCTGATTCTTCTTGATTGTCTGCATGGAGTCCTTAAAGGAGTATACGATGCAATTTCTTCAGTTATATATTTCTCAAAACAATTATTTAAAACATTTTCAAAGAAACATAACATTCATTCAAGCAATCATCAAATACATCATTGTTCCCAAAGTTAAGAGTATTAGAGTTATTATAGACCAAATTAAAATTGTTAAAAATATCCGAATTGTTCAATCCAACATAATCAAATCCTAAACCGGCAGTTTTCACTAAACCATCTTCATCCACTCTGTCTGAACTTAAACCATCTTCATCCATATTTTACAAAACTGGGCCTTTCTTTATCAAGCATTCCCTCAAAAGTTTTGTAACTTAAATTACATTTATCCAATTTGATTTGAAGTTTAACAGTTTCACTACTAGATTCACCGAGTTTTTCAGTAAAATCGTTAATTAGGAAATCTTTTCTATAAATGAACTCCTTTAACGTTTGAACCTCCATTAACAAGGAATCCATACATTGCTTAAAAACGACCTCATTCTTTTTATCTCATTGTTGATAGTTTTAACAGTATCGCGTTCACGAACGAGACATTTGTTGATCCCGTGATATTTTAACGCTTTGTTAATGCAATTATCAGTGAAGACATCACATCTGTCATCAGGAAAAATTAAGTTAAAAAGAAAACCATGAAGGAAAAGGGAATCAAAATTCAAAATGCCTATACCTATTTAGGTGAGGCATCATAAAACCTCAAGAAAAGACAAATACGAAAAACGAAGAAATAAAACCACACGTGAGCCTTAAATCCAAACGAAAATAACAAAGACAACATGGTTTGAGTATGTAATCCTTGTCATAAATAACAAGCATAACGGACTAGTGAGATTTGAAGAGGGATACCCCCTTCCCCGCGGAAATATGATAAGAAAAGACAAAAGGAACCAAAATATTTAATGCACTGGTGAAAGGGGAGGCATAAGGAAAGAGTAACCTCCTAGGAATCCGTTGAAATGTACAAAAAGGAAAACAAAAGATAAGGACAACCCCCTCAAGGACTGACACCATACGGGGAGAATTTAATGATCACCCCAAAGTCATCCATGAAGGATTCGATATATAAAAAACCCTTAAGAACAAAGAAAGGCAGGTTGAACCTGTTAGACAATTATGCCCGAGTAACGACATTTGACAATACTACTAACGAGGTAAGATTAAAAGGGTTACACTTTGGGCAACGATTACGATCATTGGATATATTAATAGTTAATATAGTCCATTACACGAATATAACGAAAGGCGAGATAGTTACTTATGAAATAATTATCTCGACGAACGGATACGGTTGGACACGATGATTACTTATGAAATAATCATTAGTATTATTAATTGGATTAATAATAAGTTGGTGGAAATATGTTTGGAACATATTTTATTAATTACGATATTACTTAATTGCGAATTATAATTATATCCAGTTAACTAATTGTTAGTTAACTAAACAAATAAATAAGATGAGATCTAAATGTAATTAATTAGTAACTACAAGGGATCTAATTGTAATTAAAGGCTCCCTAAAGCCTAACTTGGAGAGGAAGTTAGGAGCCTTTAAATAAGGGGCTAAGGAGGCTAAAAAGATGTTAGACTTTTACAAAGAATAATCAGGTTTAAGAAAAATTCCAAGGCCTGATTCTCCCTCCCATCTTGCGCCACCAACCACCAGCGCCGTCGTCGAACGTCGCCGTTAGTCCGCCACCCCCTTTTTCGTATGACCCGCCGCCCGCAGCCGCTTCTACGCCAGCCGTCGATCACACGCCGTTGCCGCCGTGTCTACCCGCTGCCACCGGAGATCGCCACTACGGACCACCGTTGTTCCGGTGTCGTCAGTTCTGCTGTCTCGTGGTTGAATCTAAAGGAGTTCAGATTTTGCGGGTTTTTTTTGGAATTAGATTTGAAAGAGTTCAAATCTAGAGAAGATTCGTATGTACCAGATCTAGCGATTGGAATCGTTGACTCAAGGTGTTCAGCTTAATCAGTCAGTCGATTACGTGAAAGGTTGTAGAAGCATGTTTTTGTAACTATATATAAAATTCTATGTATCGGTGTACGTGGCTAGTACACGGGAGGGTGTTCCTGAGTACTTAGCCTGCACACCAGTTTGTTCCTGCGTACTTAGTAAGTACGCAAGGCAACGCATGACCAAACCCTGCGTACTTAGACAAGTACGCAGGTAGTGTTCCTTCCCCTATAAATAGAAAACTTGTCTTCATTTGTAGGTGGAACTTCTGGAACTAGGTTGAGAGGTGTCCGGGTCGGGACGAGCTCTCCCGACCCCCGGACCGTGAGCTTAGATGAGAGATGTGTGCTCCTTCGGTATGTAGTCTGTAATACAGGATGACTTCTATGTTATGGATTACGTATTGTTGATTCTTCTCTTGTTTTTGTTCGTATTTCTCTGTCTCGTTTTTCTTAGTTCCCACACAAATCACAGAACAGATCTGTGTATTTTCGCTGCGCGACGAGGCTCTCGGGACCTACAAAGTTACAAGGTCTAAACCCCATATGGTTGTTTGTTTCTTATTTGTTTGCATCTGGACTCCTGGTGGGCGATCTAGGGTAATGGCCTATCTCGGTTCGTGTATATTTTTCCGCTGCGTTTATTTATATATTCTGATCAAAAATAGTTTTTGAACCTTATGCACGAATCCCAACAGAACCTATCTCTCCTTTTTTTTCTCTTCTTACTCTTACTCTTATATTCGTCACTACTCTACCAAAAATTTCTATCAATGTGAGACCCCTCAAGAATAAGAACTTATTCTCACGTTGTAGGTTGGTCGCGGAGACACCACATGGGTCATTCACGGCAAGACTAACGATGTTTTGTTTTATAGGAGTCTTCTAGGTTGAAGACGAAGCACCACCCCTCATCATCATCGGTGCGGATCTGGGACGCTACACTAGCAGTACACAAGTGTGTTAGAATTGTGTCCATCCCTAAGTGATTGAGGGTTCAAGTTCCATGATGGATAAAAGTGTGTAGACTAAGAAGTAGAATTAGAGGGTATCTGATATAGCCGTTTTAAAAAAACTAAAATTTCATTGCTCGTTCTAAATCTCAATTATAATAAAATAGTTGATAATACTATAAACATCAACACAAATATTTGGATTAACAATTTTCTTTTTATCATCAACTAGTAAAAAGAAACATGTGATTATTGATTTGAGATTTTTTTTTTTTTTTTGAAAGGCATTATTGATTTGAGTTAACCAAAATTGACCAAAAAGTCAAAAATGAATATAAATATAATGCGAGGAAAAGTCGTATTTGTCTTCATATACAAAATGATATGTCATGATTTTATAATCATCTAACCAGAGACAAGTAATTTAACTTTCTTTTTGTATTTATCGAGGACTTAAACCATTAGGTAGAATGGGTTTGACAATACATATCTTATACCAACCATAGGGTGTGAATATTGACGAGTTGACGAATTCACGGGTTAAATTCTTCAACCCTAATTCAACTCATATATTTATTCGTGTCGTGTCGTGTCGACTCACGGGTTGAGTTTTAGGTCAACCCATTTTGTTTTCGTTCATGAACATGAGTAATACCTAGTGACTTCGTAACAATATAAACAGTTAATATTCCAACTCAAATGAAACCTTTTTATAACTGGTGTCATTTTTATTGTTTTGTTTCTCTTTTTTTCATTGAACAAACTTGGGTTTAAACATTTAGCTCGAGATTAAAAGAAACGATTGGAAAATTTTGAGAATTGATAGTTAAAACTAATAAAATAAAATTGTTAGAAGTAAAAAATTGATGAAATAATTCAAAAGAGAAAATTAGTTTCACCTTTAAAAGTTAATAGTTAAAGTAAAATTTAAAGATCAAAATACTTAACTTTAAATATTAACATTTTTCATCTCTAAAATATAAATACCAACTTTTTTAAAAACCAAAATGGGTTAACAGGTCAACCCACGGATTAAGCGGATCGTGTTCGGGTTGACCCACTTTTTAAACGGGTCATATCAGCCGACCCAAAACCTGTATTTTTTCATGTTGGGTTCGGGTCATGTCATGAATTTGCCACCTCTAACTAAGTGTAGTGGTTTAACTAAAAATATAAAAAATGATTGTCACGTCACTTCCACGTTGACAGTGATGTTTTCACTAACTAAACCCTCAAAAATGTGTAATAGTTTTACTAATTTTTTAATCATTTGCTAATCATTGTTTTTAACTTATTTAAATATTTTTTTTCATTAAAATACTAATTTTGATTATAAAACAATGAAAAAAATAAAATAAAATTACAAATACTTCAAAAAAATTACAATAAAAGGAAATATGAAACTATTAAAATTATTTCTTATGGTATTTTGCCCTTATTTTGGCTTTCCTTTGCTCGAAGATTTCACGATCATTCTCTGGTAGATGTGAGACGTCTCTCGCGTGGAAATCAAGATCAAACTCCTTTTATATTTCTTCCTTAAACCTGAGTGAACGGGATGTTATACTCATCTCTATATTGTTGATGGACCTCAACTAAAACGTCAGCATCGCTTGCATCACTTCCTCAACTAAAACGTCAGTGTCTTGGCTATCTTCAAGTGATTGATTTTCTACGCATTGCGGCACATTTGCCCGTTATTTTGTCCGCGCTCCGGTATTTACATCAGCCCCTTGCAATGTGAAATTTTTAACAAACACGTTTCCAAAATTTATCACCCGTTTGACTAATTTCAATTTAGAAAAAATAATTAATACTAGTAGAAAGATAAACATTTCTAAAAAACAATATAATTCTAAAAAATAAAAATTACCCGTCCTCGGAAACGTAGAGCCAAGAACGTGTCAAAGCAAATTCCTCTTCACTCGACCACCTCTCTACTATTTTTTCAACTTACTCGACTTCCGGTTGTTGTTTTCTTTTGGAGATGGTCGGTTGTGTTTGATGAACCGTATCAGAGGGCGGTTGGGGCTCGGGAATTATTTCTTCTATATATTGACTAAGGAAGAATGTGTCGGTTGGCGGTTGGGTATGGAGCTTGGGGCAATAAACGTTGGTTTGGTTGAAGTAGGTAGGATTAAATAGGTTGTTCGGGTTGTTTAAATCGTTCGGGTGAACTTGTTGTTGGAAATACGGGTTGTTAAGGCTTCACGGATTCATATTTGAAAAGTTAAATGGAGATGAAGATTAAGAAATTCAAATGTAAAAAGATGGAGATGAGGAATTTTTGTGAGTAAAAATGGTAAAAGGTTTTAATTATTTATAGATTTAAAAATAATATTTTTTTCAACGGCTACATTCTATCCCAACGGCTAGTTTTTTCTTTTAACATTCGTTAACCCCCCCCCCCAACGCCCCTTCACTCCCCCTCTATAATGGTGTTTGGCGCCCCATCAAGCTTACGTGGGCATGGGCGCCAACCCACTACAAATGATCTTATAAAATGTAAACATGATGTAATGATACATGATAAATTTTGATGATCAAAATTCATCAAAATTCAAGTTAGCCATGTAATTAGATTGCTCTTTGTCTAACAGTGAAATCATATATTTTTAAAGTCTTAGGTTAAATTGACACCATACAGTTTTTTGGACGTCACTGAAACCTATACGACTCGTCTATAGCTATACGGACCGTATGGATGTCAGTTTCCGTGTAGGTGTTAGTTGTGTCATATTTTGTGTGACGACAGACCTATACAACACGTATAGTACAAGCCGTATAAATTGTATAATTATTTTTTCTTGAACTTTGATGAGTTTTACAGAAAAAATAATCAAATATGACCCGTATAGGCCTATATTGGCTATATAACTTTTGTAGTTATTATTATTATTAAAAAAAATTGAACTTTGGTTAGCTTTATAGAAATTACAATCAACATTTTAAGAATTTTGTGTAAAATTTATACGTCATGTCAAATATAGCGGTTTATATAGTAAGTTTTAGACAGAGTCTTAGGTCGTGTCAAATAGTTTGCACCTTATAATTTGGTAATTACAACTAGTAGACCGGTTTTCTTTATAATATACGATAAACAACCAAAATACCCAAAAGTTTATACAGAAAAATAACATGTTCATACAGAAAAAAAAAGTACGATAGCTGGTAAGACTAGGCCTCATAAACTGGATCTCCCTCCTAATCCACGTCCTGTTGGGGCGGTGGTAGTGGAGCAAGCGCAACATCCAAAGCTGTAACATCCCGAAAATTCGTAAAATAACGGTTCGAGCCAGTAGGTGACTCGACTTTTATTTAAATAAGAGGATTTGCAAGAATAGTTTTTAAGGTGCGTTTCGAACAACGAAAAGGAGTCGGTTAGTCGTATAGAACGATAGTTCGGGATTTAAAACGCACGAGACAGATTAAGAGGGACCCAAGTATAAACCTTGAAGGTTTAAATAGCAACTAGGAGGAAAACCCTAGGCCATTTGGCCTAGGGAGAGTGCGACGGTAGCAAGGAAAAGAGAAGATGAGAGAGCAATCGGGGAGGAGTCGGAAGAGGTGGTCTCAAGACGGTTTCGAGCGGGAACTTCAAAGGTAAACCTCGTTCGTATCCTTTTCTAGTTTCCTTTCACGTTTTTGCTTGAAAAAACCCGATTAGGGTTGGGGTTGTGGTCACGGTTAGCGATGGAGGAGACGGGAAAAGGGTGGCCAGCCTGTGGTGGTCACGGGGGAAGAAGAGGATGGCGCGACGAAGGTGGGGGTGGTTGTGATGATAGTGGTGGTGAGTTGTGGTGGTGCAAGGCAAAGGACGGTCGGAGGGTGTTGCTCGGCTAGGGTTTGGCCCGACTAGGATGACAAAGGTGACGGGAACCAGGGGAACGGCGGTGACAGCAACCGTAGTAGCGCTATGGCGGAATGAGGCGAAGGAAGACGAGGTGCATGATGGTAACGTACGGTGGTGATCAGGCTAACTGGGCCTGATGAAGAAGACGAAGGCGTTAGTGACGAGCAAGTTAGGGTTTGCATGGCATGCATGCGTGCATGTGTCATACCCCAAATTCCACTAACAGAGTTTTACCGTTTGACGTGTGACAAACCAAGATCTCAGTCATTAGTTACATCAAACGACTCTATATGAGTTTGAAACAAAACCATAAATGTTCGTGTTTACTAAAGCGCTCGAAACCGAAGCTAGCCTATATTCATGTTTACTAAAGCGCTCGAAACTGAAGCTGACTGTTTGTGTTTGTGTTTGAATGCCTCCCACCATGTCTATAAACAATGGTGCCGTGTTTAGGTCAATATTACACCCGTTCGACCTCCAATAGAGTTAGCGCGACTAACGCGGGTGGGGTTTGTCAAACCTAGTAGTGCTACTCAAGATTACCTCACTATGTCCATATTAAACGGTTCGATGTGTAAGGACTTTCAGGATAGAGTGTTACGCTTAGTCTTAACAAGTGATAACATATGAATTACAATAATCAAAAGTGTTTGCGTCATGTTTTCTCCACCAGTTTAAAAAAAGTAAAAGGGTCGTGAAACTCACCTGAGTTGTGTAAGCGTGATAGTTAGTACCACACAAGGATGCAACAAAAACCACAATTGGTTTGCCTGTGAACGATCTACGAATGCCCTAGAATTATATTTACGATTATTAGGGACACGTAGGATTTTGTGACAACGACGCGAAAAGATTGAACGTCTTAGAACACACTAATGATTATCGAGTAGACAAGCGTGTCATCGGAAATCAAAGAATTCTTAGTTTAATATTTATTATGAATGTGTTACGAATAACACGTCACCAAACACGAGTAATAATATAAAAAAATGTTTGCGTGTTTTATGAGTTAAATAATAACCTTAAGTAATAACATAAATAATTATATTATTTTAAATGTTGGGATAATAATTAAAACGAGTTATAAATTCATTCCCGAGCCTATGGGTGTTTTCAGGGGTTAAAACGTATTTATAAATTATAACTATAATATAGGAAATGATTTTATTTAAAAATAAAGCTTAAATACTTGGTTTAAAAATAAAAGTGGGTGGAGAGACTCGAACCCGGGTCTCTCCCACCACAGCCACACACTCTAACCAGTCCCGCCCGCTAGGGTTTCGCACAAACATCCGGTTCTGATTGTTTTTAACATTAAAGTCTCCTGTGTTCTTCCCCATAGTCGAAGCCGACCCAAACCAGTCCTAATACCATCAATTTCGACCACGATATAATACAAAAGCATAGGGGTTTTGTTCAGTTGAGTAATGCGAATCTACTAGTGAGTTTAATTGAGAAAACATCAAGTTTAGGTTAGTTAATTTCTAGTTTGAAATCCCGAAACCCTAGAATATGGATACAAAAATCAAAATGATTAAATCTGATAGTAAGTTTTGTTGAAATCATGGGGCTTTTGAAGAATAGGTGATGGCGAAACTGCGCATACAGTTTAATTTAATTGAAATCGGGTCTAGGGTGTTATTCGACTAAACAGTTCATACGAGGAACCCTAGATTCTTGTTGTCAGCCAATTCGATGATATGGAACTGAATTTTCATAGGGCTTTTAAAGAGTGGGTGATGGCGATGCTAATCATATGATTTAATTGGATTTAAAATGAGTTTAGAGTAGTGTTCGATTAAACCCGAAATCACATGAACCCTAGAATTGGTTCGTGATTGAATCGATGATATAAGTCCGAATTAACATGGGGCTTTTGATCCGGACATTGAAACGAAACTAAGGATGGAATCAATTACCAGAATGAGGTTCGAATTGACAGTGCTCGACCAAAACTCAGTTCCGGCTCGAGTGTGTTGATCTCTAGCGTCTCTGGTCCTTTCTCCGGTCGAATTGATGAGTGCAAAAGCTTCAGGGAGGTTCGTTTATCGTGTGCAGAGTGTTTGCTTACGAGAATGGTATACGTATTTGGCCAATTCGATGATATTTGACCATGGTGTCGACGGTTATGGGTTTAATGCCCATAATTGGGTTTAATTCGACACAATAATGATGTATAATGATGTTTAATGATTCAATGATGGTCGTTAAAGACATTTACGTGCATAACAGTTACAAGTTTGGACGAATTTAGGTTAAGGAATTCGAATTTGGCTCAAGAACTCACGATTTGACTTTTGAAAGTCAACCAAATCAAAATTAGGTTAATTGCAGCTTTAGTCCTTGTAGTTTCAAGTGTAATAGGGTTTGAATAATGGCAGAATTAGTCCCTGGGGTTTGAAATTAGTTAACAGGGTTACAAGATAATAGAATTTGGGTTAACGGAGTTAACTCTAAATAGTCGGATGTCACAGCATGCATGGGACCCGGTTCGTGTATTCAGTTTCCACACGAGTCAAGGACGACCCGATACGTGTATCCGCGGAGTTAAGGGTTCGATGAGTCGGTATGAAGAGTAGTCAAGACAAGGGGTGGGGTTTATTTATATTTACGAATATTCGACGCATGTTTAGCATGTAACTTGATCGTGCGATAACACGTCTTACAGGTTCGAGTGTCAAGCGTGAACAGAGACAGAGACTCAGCATAACCGGTGAGTTTCTAATCCCCTCTTTAATGTTTTTATTGTTTTGGGGCTATCGTACATACCTAAAAGATATGTTTATTAAATTAAACGTGTTACGAGTTTTGGGTTTAACCCGATGGGTTCATGAATTTAAATATTCAATTACGGAGCTAAGGGTCTGTGTATTGTTCTAAGGATGTGTGGACTAGTAGTTAGCATGGTAACTGTGTGTCATATAATGACCTATTTGGGAAGGGTCGGGGAATGAGATAACATGTCGTGCGGGTATGACTAGGAGGTGTTGTAGTGTGTGCACATACGTGGTATTTGCTTAGGTAACAAATCATAGTCCTTGCATGTGTGCTGCTATGTGTTACTTGTGTGTGTTGTGTGGGCTAACGTCGTTGTCCTTGTGACGCGGCTAATCGATGATTGTGGAGGACGAGGTCCTTCGGGTGTTGTCGCCATGTGGGTGGCTGCGAAGTCATCATAGATGACAAGCGTGTCACTGCATTATGTGACGGGTCCCCATAAGGGCAATGTTGAGACCCGAAAGGCGGTTCTTTGGGTATGATGAATGTCCCGACGAGGATAACCCTGACGAGGGTGTTTGTGACGAGGTATGTGTTTGTGTGCATTTATGTGTAATTTATCTGCATACATTTGTGAACTGGTAACTATTGTGTTGCGGTGTTAATGCTTTGATGTGGGGCAGTGTTTTAACTGGAATATAAGAACAGGGTCATGTTTGCGACTAATGTGTAAGATCCCTTTTGTGAATGTCTTATTTAAGGCTAGTTGAGTCGTGTTATCCGGACTTCGGGTTGATACGTGTGGTAGATTATTAGTCAGTAATGTAGTAAGCTCGAACCATGTCGATGAGACTTACTGGGCTTTGGGTATGGATGAGTCTTGGGTGGTGGACCCTTATGTGAATGGGTCGGTAAGGTGGGATACTTATATGTTAATAAACGACAAACCATTTTATAAAGGACCGAGATGTCCTGTTTTTATATAAATGATATTTGTGAAGAGATGGTTGCTACTTAAATAAACTATTAGAACTCACTCAGCGTAGCTGACTTTGTATGTACGTTAGATTGTTTGCAGGTAAGTCTGAATGGGGAGGTATCTTGGCTTGGTAGCGGTGCTACTCAGATTGGTGTGCATGCATTCATAATGTAAAGTTAAGAACGTTAATGAACTTAAAAGATAATTACCATTTTGAGAAAGACTTCTACTGTATGTTTTAAACGAAAGTTAAGTGTTTTAATGGGAATATCCAGTGATGTGACCCAACTATAGGGTGCCCGGTTTGGGGCCTTACAAAAGCCCTCCTATATCTATCAAGGCCTCCGGCCGCTACAAACGACAATTGTGATCTCGTGACAACTCCTCCACTTGTGCAGCCCTGGGATCTCTGACAACAACTCGATGTGCTCGCGAAGGTGACTACTTCTTCAACGTGCTCAAGGAACTCAAGAACTATACAGACAATATAGACATTATACGACCAGTATAGTTCTTTAAGGGTGTAGGTCCATAAACCCTAAACGGATTTAAACGCAGTCTAATGTAGTTTTAAACTATAAATTAACAATAATAGTCATTATTAGTGATAGGCAACTCAAATACATACCTGGATTGAAGAAAAAAAGCAATAAATCGAGTGCTCGGACTTGAATACGCGTAGATGATACGAAACAATTAGAGAATTTGAGAGGGAGAGAATGTTCAAATATGGTCATAGTGGCTTCTATACGACCAAACCTTAGTCTCTATACGACCTGTATAGTTTTGCTATTTTTTATTTTTTTTTAATAACAAATAATGATAATAAACGTACGATTTACATAACAATTGTATGATTTACATAAGAATTTACATTTTTAGTCTAAATTTACATACCCGAGAGTATGACGATACACTTTGATATATTTATAATCCAAAACTTAAATCGATATAACCTATAGTATGAGTAATTGCTATTATATTACGATACACTTGTATACGTAGCATGTACATGATCTCCCAACTTGCTGCAATCTCATTTTTGTAGTGACTCCAATAAGCACTCGGTGTAGGCATCAGATATTCTCCATCTAACTAAACCATGATAACATGAGCAAATTAAACAACTCGATGAGGTAAGTTATCTTCTACAGATGACCATAACGGGAAATGTGTTGAATTGTTATTGCTTAAATAGTGAACAATCACACCAAAGTAGTTAGCAATCAAGATTCCCGTGTGTGGCATCAACATCCAATATTGTTCCTTAGCAAATCCCGGTCCTGACCATCCTAATGATTGACGTACATCGTCAAATACTCCTCCTTCAAAAATATGTGTGTACACTACTTCGTTTCATTATGTCTCATGTAAGTTCAGTCCGGATTTAGAGCCACTGATCTTCATGATACCCTAAAGCCAAAGCTACAACCTGAAAACCACAATTATCATCAAGAGTGACATTTTGTACACGTGGGACGTATGGCTGAAAGATGCATGGAATATAACTAAATCGGTAAATATTGTTCCTTTCTTGATCGCCCACGATTGATGTAAACCCATAAGTCTCTTGTGATAACCCCATAAAATCTAAGTCTCTTGATCGCCCACGATTGATTGAATGACCGTGTTACATTGGGAACTCTTTAGAGCTCATAAATGAACTAGCATCGTAGGGTCCTACCTATAGGAATGAACTATGCCTCGCAGGGTCCTGCTTATTTTGTTATGAATTCATGAATGGACTATGCCTCGTAGGGGCCTGCCTTTTTCTTATTTTTGAAGAACCTCTAAATTTAGATGCCCATGAGTATTTGTTTGCACTACAAGCTCTTTCTTATATGTTTTGTTTGGATCTACCACAACTTTGATCTTTGCCAACAAACTTTTTTCACCAGTTTAGGTTGGACCATTATCTGTTGCTTCACCGGATCCATTTCTTAATCAACATTAATATCGTCATCCTCGTGAACAAATGTTGGTAATAAATGAAGCTTCCTTCAAAAGATATCTATCGAATCCAGTGGAACTTTATGACCTGTATTGAAATACTCAACAATTGCAAACGTTTAAATCAGGGTAAATCATCTTTAGTCAACAATTTTATGACTTGTATTGAAATAATCAACAATTTTATTACCTATATTGTAAAAATCTGACGATGGACAAGCACATGGCAAACCACAACTCATGAACAGATAACAACCACACGATGAATGAGATGATAACAACACTTGTATCTTGTTGAACTCACCAACTAACATATCAAGAGCTTTAAGAGAAACGTTACCTCGTAACCAATCAAACAATGGCTCATTGTGCTAACCCATTCGACAAATCCTGCATTTTTTCAAATGTTTCCTTTAAAGCTATTTCGTGCCCTTTTACGCTTTGATCGATACGTGGCACAAACTTATCCAACGTATTGTTAGTTGAATTAAGGTATTTCTTTAAAACCACATGTTAGCCCTTCACTCAGTTGGTTGTACGCCGACTAAATTTGCAGCTTTTATCAATCCAAGCTGACATTAACATTTCTTTGTATTTTTCCAGCTAGTTTTGATTCAAGTAGCCAAGAACTCGTGAAAAGTTAATTGGCGCGCACAACGAGTAATCTTATGTCGTGTCAAATAATTCACACGTATATCAAGGCATCTTACGTTATGTGAACATAAATTCACATGCATATCGAGGAATCTTACGTCGTTTCAAATAATTCGCATGCATATTGAGGAATCTTACGTTGTGTCAAATAATTCACACGCAAATCAGTGAGTATTTTTATCAACATAACACACTATACGAGCCGTAAACGAACAGGAGTGGACGGATGTCACAGGTGACAACTTTGACGGTGGAATAAAGGCTATATGACTCGTATAGATTCTATATGAGTCGTATGGATGGCGTCCGAAGAACTAATCTGACGTACCTTTAGTACAACCCTTTTTAAAATATTCTAATTCTGGGATTTTTGATAGAAAACTTTTTTTTATTTGTTTAAAATAATTTATTGCGATATATTGAGGTGTCAAATTATAATAAAACTATTACTTACCTCTAATAATAGAAATTTAGTCGGCAAACACAAACCCCTTAATCCTTTAGTACGACCCTTTTTAATAATTTTAATCCTCTCTAGTTCAATCGGTTTTGTTAAGAGTGTGTAAGTGTGTGTATATATATATGGGGAAAAATCAATAGAAAACTCATTGTTTATGAGAAAATCAAAAAACTATTTATTAAAGGTAAAAATAATAATAAAAAAATCATAACTCAAAATCAAAAACTAAAAAATCGCTTCGGAAACCTTGTTCCACACGTCGTCCTCTTTCAAAAAAAAAATTAGCTTTTTGCTACATATGTGTAGCAGGGTTAGCTTTTGGATGTACTACACATATGTAATACCTTTAGTTTTTTTGGGTTTAGTTTAGGTTTTTTTTAGGGGGGTTGGGGTGGGTGGGGGGCGGGTGGGGTGGGTTTAGGTTTTTGGGTGGGGGTGGGGTGGGGGGTTTAGGTTTTTGGGTGGGGGGTTTAGGTTTTTGGGTGGGGGTTAGGTTTTTGGTGTACTACACATATGTAGTACATTTAATGAGAAGTTTTTTGGTTTTCTCATGAAAATAAGTTTTCTAGTGAACTCAACCTTATATATATATATATATATATATTTATATATTATTCAGTGTTGCAAAAATCCCGATTAGTCAGCGATTATTCGGTAATCGGCATTTTACCTAGGAATTTCGTCCTAGTCGAACTAAAAATCGCTAATCGGACAATTATTGTCAAAATCGGCCCCAACCGGCCAAAAATGGCCACTTCCTGTTTTTCTGGCGAGATTTCGGTAGGGTTCCGGCAAGATTCTTGTAAATTCCAGCTATTTATAAAAATGTGTGTATATATATATAATTTTGAAAATTACATATAAAAATATGTGTGTATATATATAAATATGAAAATTACATATAAAAATTTTAATCATATTAATCTCTAGTCAATACCTACCGTTATATTGTTGTTATTGTTATATTTTATATAATTTGACAACTTTGATAAATAGTACAGCTGCATGGCAGGCAGGGACCGGGACACGTGGCAGCATCTTTAATTTATTATTATTTTTTGTTTTTTAAAATCGAGTTTTAGGTTAGATAATATTTGGTTGGGATTAGAACCAGTTGAGGCTTTCAGCGCAGTGGTCCGCTTGCCTCCCCTTCTCAAGCGGGTGGGTTCAATCCCGAGCCCCCCCCCCCCTCCGGCATACTTTTTTGCTAGATTTTTGTTATTCCTTTTTTTGATAATTTTTTTTGCCTCACCAGGAAAATAGACAAATAGAAATAGTTGAATAGCTAAATTAAAGAAGTCAGAAGTGTATACAAAGTTGAAACTAAAGCACACATGAAGGTTAAATTTCAGTCTAATATGCATGTGCACAGTCCTCAGCGCAACGCGCGATCGGGTGAACCCTTGGTTATTATTATTAATTTATTATTAGTACAATTTTCACTTATTTAAATAGTATAAAAATAAAACCATGTAGTCATTGCTGATGATTCAACAAACTACCAAAGTCAATGTTCTTGAACATTTGTTGCATAATGGCATTTTAAATATTGAATAAATAATATTTTTCTTTTTATCTATACTAAAATATAATACATATTTGAATAATATTGTTGTAATCTACTCAAAAATTAAGATAACTAGCACAATTTTTTTACATATTGTACGAATTAGCAATATCTCAAATGTGTACAATTACCTTCTAACTCATGTTTATAATTAAAGCCTAATAATTACTCTTTAACCCATACACTTTATTCTCTCATTTACTAACCCGTACACTTAATTCGTTTACTCAAAAAATTAAGACACCTAGCACAATTTCTTTTTCCTTAGTATATAAATTAGCAATGTCTCAATTGTTTACAATTACCTACTAACTCATGTCTATAATTTAACCCTTGATTAAATTGACACTATATTAAATAGAGAAAATCAATTAAAGACATTCAATTATCCACGACAACGCGCGAGATACCTTTTACATGTGGCCGTACCTCATATAAATATTTTATAAGCAACTTACATGTACGTTTGCAAATGAGGTGTAATTTATATAAAAGATCGTTTAATTAAACAAATATTTGCATATAATTAATTTGTCGGGCGCACATCGTGCGATTCCCTACCAGAAATATACAAAACATTACCTATCATACTTATTAGTTCAAATATTCAAAAGTGCTTGAAGCACTACGCCACCTATCACTATCTTAAGAATACCAACACTAAACTCGATTAAATAAATAAAAAATCAAAATTCCAAATTTCAAACAGCGAATGAAAAATTATTTTTAAAATCCTTCATCAAACATCATCTAAACACTAACCAAAATTCAAAAAAGTATTTAAACTATAAATCATTAAATTGTAGATGGCAAAATGTCTGGTAACATCATCATCATCTAGTACTAAACAAACACCAAAAGCATACACTTAAACTCAATTCATGCCCTGAACTAAAAAAAATCTAAAAACACTAAACATGAAGTCACAACTCACAAAATACAATTAGGGGAGGTACGGAGTATATATATAAGATGGGTATAGTATTAGGTGACAGCCGACCCGATTACCCGGAATATACATACTCGTTCCCGAGCCATACCCGTAATCATTTTATTTTTATTTTTCTTTGCCCTGGGTAATAGAATAATAAACTAATCCACTAATTTTAGTATTTATATTTCCAATTTTCTTGGGTAAAAAATTATTTAAAAATGAAAATAGTAAGAAACGTATTTGGAAATCCAAACATGTAATTTTTAACAAACAAACTGGTGCACCCGATACCTGACCGGTATAAGACCGAGTATGAGAACACGATTTTACAACAGGGGTGTCTCGGAGCCCAGGCTGGCATCGGCGGTCGCTTGGGGCCCGTTTTCACGGGGGCCCAAATTTAAAAAAAATGTGTATATATATAAATAATTTTTTTTTAAATTAAAACCAAAATAAGTAGATGGAAATTTTTGTTGAGAGACCCAGAAATACATATAGGTTGAAAGCCCACGCAAAGATTGAATAAAGAAAAGGGCACCCTGAGAATTATTTAAATTGGTTTTTGGGGTGTGGCGGCTGTTTTGGTGTGGAACAAAAAAAAGAAATTGAAGAGAGTGACTTATGACAATTGAGAATTGGAAGAGTCTAGGCATGGTTTTCGAAGAACAGGGGATTGGACGCAAGGAATTGTGTACGACAATTGCAAATTGTTGACTATTCCAGTAACAGTGGCATCTGCAGAAAGAAGCTTCTCAAAATTGAAGTTATTGAAGTCGTACTTACGATCGAAAATGTCTCAAGAAAGACTTAATGGATTGGCAATGATAGCTATCGAGAACGATATATCAGATAGCATCAATTGTGAAGAATTGATCAACAACTTTGCTTCGAAAAATGCTACGATAGTCTTTCGATTCGTTTAACTTTGTTTTTGTTTATTGTTTAACTTTGTTTTGTATTTGTTTATCGCTACAATAACGTTTTTTTTGTTTATTGTTATTACAATTATCATCGATCTTTGGAAAAAAATTATATTTAAGAGCCTATTTTTTAGTACTCGTATGGGACACCCGAAATCTCGGAGACGTCCCTGATTTACAATCACATATACTTTCCTAAACTCGTATTTTTGCCATTCTTACACATGATAGCATTTAACAGAGACGTATAATGAAAATGGTGACCTCTAGTGTAACAAAGGAAGTTAAAGGACGATTGTCATAACTTATATGCCACGTAGAAGAAAAATGTACTCTTAAAAATACGAGAGTTGAGAAAAATATACGTACTAGTTCTGAAACGGTTGGTTTTTAGTCTAAAACCTTTAGTCCAATAAACATATAAACGAATTTAACGTTTACTGAACCATTTCATTTATTTTTGTTCATTTAATAAACGAACAAAAATAAACATAAATCATTATTCATTCAATTAAAAAACGAAAATGAACACATGCGTTTGTTCATTTACATTTGTTAACAGATTTCCGTTCGTTTACGTTTGTTTAAATATTTAGTTTAATTTTAAAATGTTAGATCTAAAGACTGGTATTTTAGACTTTAATTTGAATATTTAAGTTTACTTGTTATTGATGTTCATTAGATTTGTTCATTTGTATTCTTGTGTTTGTTTATGTCTATGGACTGTTTGTTTAGAATATTAATGAATGAACACGAACATGAATTGGAAAATCTCATTTAATAAGTGTTCATGTTTGTTCGGTTCGTTTACATGTGTAATTATATTATAGTAGAACCTCTTAAACCTGAAAAATATTGTGTATAATAATAAGTTATTCACCTAAAAGAGCTCACTTTGTAAAACAATGATGCAAGACTTTTTGTTTGTTCTGAAATCGGCTATTTTTTTAACGGCAAATCTACCATACTCTAAAATTACTCCAAATAATCCTGAGTTTGAACCCAAAACCTCCGATCTAAGAGGCAATAGCCTCTATCAAATAGACTAGTCCCACATTGGCATTGAAAGTGTATTGAGCAACTTGGTCATCGAGACAATGTGGATTGAAAACATGTGGACATAACACATTGGTTAAGAGGCGTCATTAATGATGTATAAAAAAATATTGAGCAACTTAGAACGTAGTGGATTGGTAATACAAGAGTCGAGAAGATGTGGAAAGATCTGAGAATGGTCCAAATATGAGTCTAGAAACTCATATGATGGAGATTATGTGCATGAAAATAAAGAACGGTAAATGATGAAGTGACAATTTATTTAGAGGGTGTTTGGGATTGCTTATTTAACTTAAAAATGTTTTTTGTTAAAAGTGTTTATTTGCTTATAACTTTTTGAAAATGAGTTTTTAAAAAAGTGTTTGGATTAGTTTTTGTGGTAGGAAAAGCCAATAAGTCAATAAGTTGTTTCTTAAAAAGTGTTTGGCTTAGCTTATTCATGTAAAATGACTAAAAAGACATTTTTTATATTTAAAACCAAAATGATTAAAAAACATTCACGTAATATAATGATATATATGCATTTGTTAGAAATTGTTAGGGGTAGATTGGTAATATTTTATTGCAAAAGCCAAAAGTTATTTGAAAAGCCAGGAATTTATGGTTTCTTAAAAAAAACTTTTTAGCTTTATCAAAATGTTAAAACAAAAAGTGTTTTTATGTTTGACAAACACTTTTTTTAACTTATTGGCTTTTGAAAAAGCCAATAAGTCAATAAACAGTTTTCCAACGCGATCCCAAATAGAGGTGCTCAAAAGAACCGGATCCGAATCCGATCCGACGGATTATTCGAAACCGGATCCGGCTAGAACCGGTTTTTTTAGAATCGGTCCGGATTTTTTAAGAACCGGCGGATCCAGAACCGGTTTCGGGTTTTTGAAGGACCGGATAAAAATCGGATATTTTTGGAACCGGTTTTTTTCGGACAAAATAGAACCGGTTCTAGCCGTTGGGTTAAAAAAAACGGCTATATAGCCATTAATATGGCCGTTTTTTGTTTTTTTTTTTGTTTTTGAGGCTTGAAACTTAGTATAAATAGGTATTGGGTGTATGGGTTAGTTCACCACAACATTCTAGCTCTAAAAACTCAAAAACGCTCTCAAAACGCAAAAAAAGCTCGCTTTACGCAAAAAAAAACGCTCTCATGGCTTCCGCTTTCGCAAGCACTCAAAATTCGGTTGGTGGTTCTACTAGCGATGTCACGGTGGTGACAATACTTCCTTGCTCCCGAAACCAAGAGATATGGGCTTATTTCGATTTATGCGAAATGTCGAACGGTTCGCAAAAGGCTCGTTGCAAACGTTGTGGTAAAATTTTGGGTGCTGCGGGAAATAGCACTTTGAGGAAACATATTGGTAGTCACGCAAAACACACTCAAGGTGAAGATCAAACTCAAATTGGTAGAGATGGAGAAGTTTGGCAATACAATGTCGAGAGGGTTCGTGAGAGAATGACACATTTCGTCATTCAAGAAGGCTTGCCTTTTGATCATTTTGATAATCCGCGCTTGACGAGGATGATACAAGAAACGCTTCAGCCGAGTTACACAAATATAAGTCGTTCTACTTTGAGAAGAGATTGTTTAAAAATGTGAAAAAAAGCTAAAAAAGAATTAATTTTAGGTTTTGAAAATTTAAATACCGGCATTAACTTAACAACGGACGTTTGGTCCGCTCCACATGGTTTACCCGAATCGTACCTTTGCGTTACCGCACATTGGATTCAACCGAGTCATGGCAAATGATGAAGCGTACGATTGTGTTTGATTATTTTGGATATCCACATACCGGTGAAAACTTATTTTATATTTTAGACTCGGTCATTCAAACTTATAAAATTCAACCAAAAAAATTTGCAATGTCTTTTGATAATGCTTCAAATAACACAAACGCGGTGGAAAAATTAAAAATAAAATATGAACTGCCTTGTAACGGTGTTTTCTTTCATAGTCGATGTGTTGCACACATCATTAACTTGGTTGTGCAAGACGGTCTAAACGTCCAAGAAATAAGAGATGTAAAAGAAAATTTTTAAGTGATGTTACGTGAAGTTTTTAGCACAAGCAAAAAAAGATATATAAACTATAGAAACTTGTGCCAACAAACGGATTCCATCTTTTTAGGTCCGAATTGGGACGTACCTACTAGATGGAACTCGACATACAAAATGTTTGAATCGGCCTTAAGGCAAAGAGTTACTTTAAAACATTTCCATGATGAACTTGTACAAAAGAAACATTGTTCACAAAAATTTGATAATATAAGTTGGGATATGATCGAGAAACTAACTAATTTGCTTGAGATTTTTAAAAATGCAACTACATGTGTATCGGGAGTTTATTATCCCACGTCTTCATTAATACTTCAACAATTATACTTAATATGTAATAAATTAAAAGAGTTTGAATATCACGGCCCTATTTTTGAAAAAATGGTAAAACCTATGAAAGCTAAATTTAAAAAATATTTTTCGAAAATCCCGGCCGTTGTTACATGTTCGGCCACCTTAAACCCAACGATTAATGTAACCGGTGTTGAAACATTAATTGGATCAATATCGGATGATTTAAATATGTTCGAGGAAGACCCAAATTTTGAATCAAAGGCAATAAGGGATTTCAATTCGGCTTTTAATAATATGTTTGATTATAATTTACGCAAATATGGTGGAAGTGGTGATCCATCAAACATACGTGAATCAATGGGTTCGGGTTCAAGTTCTAGTAGTTCAAGGAACCTGATGCTAAATTTATTTAACACTTTAAGAAACGAAAATACTAAACGAGCTCGTGGAAGCACACCAAGTAGCGAGCTTGGGAGATATCAAGCAACCGACTTTATTTCAACTCTAAGATCCGAAGAGTTTGAAAACTTTGATATCTTGAGTTGGTGGCAAGGAAGGGAATCCCAATATCCCGTTCTAGCCGCAATGGCCCGTGACATACTAACCGTCCAAGCTTCCACGGTAGCTTCGGAATCTGTTTTTTCTCTTAGTAACAGGGTTTTATCTATTCGAAGAACGAGGCTTACACCGGAATCTATGGAGATGTGTATTTGCTTGAAGGACCATTTGGATGCCGTCGAACGTGTACAACATGTTGCAAAACTAGAAGGCGAGCTTGACATTGAACAAGAAATACATGAATTCGAAGTAAAACAAGGGGCGGCGAATCCACTTTCTGACGAAGAACAAGCTTATGATGAAGTCCAACGTATCTCAAGTGAAGAAGATTGAAAACTGATGTTACGAAGACTAAGACGAGTAGACGACGAATAACGAGTCATAATAAATAATATATATTTTGTGATTCAATTATGTTTTTTGTAATTTTTTTGTATGAACAGTTGTTAAATCATTTAAAAAAAAGCTAAAAAATAAATAAAACATGTATTTTATAGTGTATCTTTGTTAATTTTTAATTTTTTTTTTTTGAAATCCGGTGGAACCGGTTTTTTTTGTCCGATCCGATTCCATAAATTTGGTCCGGTCCCAATAGGTTCCAACTCTCCACTCCCTTAACCGGATCCGATCCGGAACCGGTTCCAATGGATCCGACCGTTGACCATCGTTGACCGAACCGGTCCGGATCCGATCCGGATCCAGATCCCAAAAAAAAACCAGTTTGTTCACCTCTAATCCCAAACACCCTCTTAATGTAAAGATCGATAAGCATGATGATGACATAAATAAGATATACATAAAGAAATTGTTCTAGGAAGTAGAGGCTTAGGAGATATGAATAAGATGTCTTGTTGAATAACTTGATAAAGGATGTGTCCTTGATGTAGGTGGAGGGAAGAAGGTTAAGGTCTATGAACATACTATTAAGAGCCTCAACCAAATAATAAAGGTCAGGTCAGGTCAGTAACTGGCCGGTTTAAACGAAAACGTTCAAATAGGCTTAACTGGACCGGTTCGCGGTCCGATCGGCCAGTCCGTTCTGAAAACACCGGAAAAAGAACACGGGATAAACCCACTAAATACTAAGGACCGCAAAACATCCGAAGATGATGCAACCCTTGCTGCAAAAGAAAATGACCCAACCAACGGTTTTCTTTTTCTTTATCATAGAATTTCATTAAAATTTATATCAAATAATAGTACATAACCCATGTTATTGAAACAATGATATATTTTCTTATAAATATTAGGATTTAAGATATTATAAGTGTATTCATACACACTTGGAAACTTTCAACGTGTTTAATCTGGGACTAGTGGCCCTAGTTAGACCTCCGACCACAATTGCCAGTTAGGAGCCAGGGCACTAGTGTATGATTAATGAACCAATTTATATATTTTTTTTTGCGTTTTGGGGAGGGAGGATGGTCATGCTGTCTTCTTCTTTATCACCATCACAACATCCAAAAATACTCTTAAATGGTTTCGATTCAATGTTGACTTGAAGACGATAAATATGGTGTTTTTTCAGGGGCTGCAGAGGTTTTTAATGCCATCTTCCTGAGCATACCAACTAGGTATGATCTTAGTCAAATGGGGATACAGATCCTTGTACGAGTTTCTGATCGTTCCTTCTGCAACTCCAGTTGCAAGTGCTACATCTGCATTCACATTCCCCGCGTTAAAACAGGTTCAAAATAAAAAAAAATATGCATACTGTACCGTTTTGTAAAACACTAAATAGAGGTGGCAAAATTGACGGGTTGGCTCAAAAAGGGCAACTTTTGTAAAGCAGGTCAGCTTGAGTTGATCCGGAACACCTTTTTTGTCCTAACATTACATACTGTGTAGTTTTATGAAGCAGCCAATAGAAGTGGCAAAATGGACTAGGGTAGGGATGGTTAGTAATGGGTTAAAAAGTGTAACTTTTTGTAAAATAGGTCAGGTTGAATGAGTTTACCTAAAACACTTCTTTAATAAACGAGCTCGAGCAGACTAGCGAGCCCAGACAAGCCTTTTATTTATATAATTTTAAATTAATGTCTAATAAATTATATAATAATGATTATTTTTTTATATAAAAACTATAATTATACATATATATAAAAAATAATTATAATAATATATAAATGAATTAACTAAATAATTCATAAATAATAAACTAGCGAGCCCAAGCTCGAATTAGAACTCTAAACGAGCTGAGGTCGAGCTCTCTTAAGTTAAACAAGTCGAGCTCAAGCTTAGGCGAGCTGGGGCTCGGCTCGTTTACACCCTAATGGCCCCCTACTTTCAAGAAACATACAAAGTAGCACCAAAGTTAAAGCTAACATTGCAAAAATTAAGCTACAAAAGAATCATGTATAAAACCATTTTGTTAATATAAGTTTCATAGAAGGATCAACCTTGTCTAAGTGCCAGCAAAGTAAAAATGAAGAATAATAACAATTGATCCAAAATAAAAGTTACCTTTTAGGGGCTTCTTATCATCAGAAAGTTGAGTTACTATGTAAATAATAGCTGCAGCAATAGAAATTGGGCTTCTCCTGCAAAAGAAATTGTATAAACTACGTAAGGACTGATACAAAAGCAATTGACCATCTGATACCAGAAAGGTAAAATAAAAAAATCACAAATGAAGGCAGTTTAAAGGGGATCCATCCCAACAATGATACCAGAAAGAGTGAATTATATACATATGTGTGCGCTTGAACACATATACATACACATATACACACACAGATAGATATATGTGTAGGTACATACATGTATGCGAGGCATATGCAAATTACATATACAAAAGCATGTGTATGCATGATATATGCAGACACATATATGTGATGCCAAAACGAGTTCTAGGAGCAGCCTCTATCCTTTGGGATAGAAGTATTGCCCTCACCTCACCCTCCCCAGACCCTACTCCTATGGGATTTCACTGGGTTTGTTAGTTTTGTTTGTTACACCAAAACTAGTTCAAATAATATGCGTGCCCACATCAACCATTGTTCAAACTTTATGGATGATATGGATGAGAATCCCCGATCCCCTTGCTTCATCAAAAGGAATACAAAATGCTAGCAGAATTTAAAAGCCAAATGCTGTACCAACCAAATGTTTCTTTGCTCCACCATAACATAAGCCCATGCAGAGGTTTAGCTATTACTTGATGATGTAAACATGTTTGAATTTAGCTTGTTACCCAATAGAGGTGGCAAAATTGACGCAGAGGTTTAGTATTATATAAGTTATTATATTTTTTCTTTATTTACTCCTAATACAAAATTGTGTTCAAATTACTGAACATTTTTTCCCTATAGCTGTTTCAATTTTTCCAGATTTATGTGGTTTCATAATTAAGTTGTCAGATGCTTTAGCTACAATGTCTGCCACATCGTATTAGTGCTTAGGTTGAGGCCTTTTCTGTTGGTTCTTTTAACTCCCATATATATGTTCAATGTTTCAAGTTTTCCAGATTTATCTGGTTTCATAATTAAGTTGTCAGATGCATTGTTTATTCTGATTATTTAGTATCGAGTGGTTTTGTTTTAGAGTTGACATGTTTTTTTACTATGGGTATATTTTCATTTGAGAAAGAAGATAGAGAAATAACTTAATTTTGATTTTGGAATTTTATTTGAGAAAGAAGATGAACAAGAGAATAAGATGGTAAATTTACACTTCTACCACATTTAAAATGGCCATGTGTCATACTTTACTCTTCACTTACTGGGATAAATCAGAACTTCTCACTTTACTGTTAACTTTAACTGGGGTGAATCAGAACACATCTCTATATTTGCACCTGATGAGTTGGTCAGATCTTTGATCTATAAATGGGTTTTTTATTGTATTTTATGAATAATTAACTTGTTAGACACAAAAACTTCATTCTGACAATATTATCAGAATACTTCCATAGCGAAGCAATTTAGTAGATTGTATGCATTTGAATACATTGTAGACAACTTACAACAGTTGCAACCCATTTGAACAGTTTCTTTTTCAGTTATATCTTTTAACTTCACGAATCTATACTATATATAAAATAAAAACCCTTTATGCCACGTGTCGCGTCCACATCTCTTCTCACCATTTTTTTCCCGCCTCTCTCTCTTATTAAATACACCTCTGTTTTTTTAATAATGATTTATATTTAAAAAAAAATATTAATTATACTAATAAAACACATTTACTTTAAATTATCTCTTATTTTAAGAAACTTTGAAATTTAATTATGTAACTTCTGTTTTTAACTAAATAGTGATGTAAGTTAAATTATATTAAATAGAAATTAATGTATTCAAACCGTGTAATATACGGGTTTTTAAAGATATAAACTTTTTATTACTAAGTATATAACATTACATTTTATCAACCCGTGTAATGCACGGGTTTTTTAAAATAAATTTTTTTTATTATTACTAAGTATATAATATTACATTTTATCAACCGTGTAATACACAGGATTTTAACCTAGTTAGATATAAAGTATAACCCAAATCAGAACTTCTTACTTTACTCTTAACTTTAACTGGGGTGAATCAGAACTCATCTCTATATTTGCACCTGATGAGTTGGATCTACATAAGAACCCCTATCCTCCCATGTGAATACTATTGTGACTAGAAGGTCAGATCTTTGACCTATTTACCTATAAATGGATCGATTTGGGTTATACTCTATATCTAATTCGCGAAGTTAAAGGATATAACTGAAAACGAAACTGGTCAAATGGGTTGTAACTATTGTAAGTTGTCTACAATGTATTCAAATGCATACAATTTACTAAATTGCTTTGCTGTAAAAATATTCTGATACTATTGTCATAATGCAGTTTTTGTGCCTAACAAGTTAATTATTCATAAAATAAAATAAAAAGAACATATAAGTAATTGTGGATCGACCCCACACGTATTATCCATGATAAAGGATTACCCATTTTGACCCATTACCCAACCTAACTGAACAGCCCATGATACAACCTCTAGTTGTGACTACTAGCAATCATGGCACATGTTCTCAAACTTAAACAACATAAGTGTGACTTACTGCTCCAGGGTCAAGTGTCACCCCACGCCGGACTCAAAAACTAAGAATTTACCAAGAGTAGTTACATAATAGTTGTGTATTAAAAAAACACATATATATAAGGTGAGATCCTATTTCGTGCTCCTTGTGTTGAGAATTCACATCATGTTCTTCAATCGTTTATTGTTGGTGACTTGGTAATACATTTTTCTATGAGTGCGAATTTGCCCTTGCATAGAGAGATTATGTACAAAGTATCTCCTTAATTTCAGAAGGTTAATTAGCAATTGTGTTGAACCATTGTCGTACCATACCCACTGATGATAAAACACATTAGAACAAGCATTCAGTTGTGTTGAACCATGGTTCAGTCACTTCTTCATTCAAGCATCTCCTTATTAACACTGGTTGTTTCTATACCTAAATGAACCTTGATAGTTCAGTTTGCCAATGATATACACATATTCGGATGTTTTAACCAATTAAACCTTTAAACTATTTAACACAAAACACCACTTCAGTAATCATAATATTTACTCCTGTTCAAGAAATAACATCCTCGTCTTAATACAAGCTTATCCCTTTTTCTAAATTTATACCGACAGTGACATCTTAAAACAATCATGCATCTGCCATTACCACAACAATGTGTTCTTCAAAAGATAAATCAAATGGGACTGTATAAGTGAATGCACACGGGATCAGCAATAGGATCAGATATCTAGGACATCAGAGAGCTCCCATTTTTTGCTACCATAAGTGATTGGATGTTTAGTAACAGATACTTATTGTGATTTACAGATTTTATGATTAAGAATATAAGGTATTTTAATCAATTGTGTATTTTATTAGTAATAAATGTACGAAGACTTCAGCAAGTATTTTTTTATCTAGATGCTAGCAGAGTTTCTTCTATCTACATAAAGAGGTCTCGCCACCAAGATTAATTATTGGGTAAGATTAATAAAATTGCAGTTTAAATTAGTTTTTTTGCACTACAAATTCTGCAATTGAGTCAATCTTTAGTGGGATGCCTTCAAATATCGTTGGTATGTCACTCAAGAAACTTATTCTACAAAACACGATCCTTAGTTACTTTTTAATTATTTATCGCCCAATCATCTCATTTGATGCATAAATTACATAATTGTCACAATCTATTACTAAAAATAAGGAAAATAAAGCAAGTCTGAATCAGGGAAAAGAAAATACCTTATATCAAACTCTTCCGACTTTTGTACAGATTCTTGGGCAGCTTTAACAGTTTGATTGGCCATACCAAGATTGGAACAAAAGCGTCTCTGATTATTCAAAATCATGTAAATAAGCATTGATTAGAAGAAAATACGAGCATGATACAACTACTAAACAGAAGTAATCAAACTGACCATGAAATCCCCAGCATGGATAGTCCCCATTTCAACTGATTGGCCCATTTCAAGCTCAAGTTGTTTCACAATATATTCTTTTGCGCGACCAATTTCTTTCTTTGTAGCTCCATTGGCAACAGAACAGATTTCTATTTAAAGAGAGGTTTTTAAGTAAATCTAATTCATATAGTGAGATAGATTAGAATGATCAAAATGTATATGAACAAGGTTCGTACCCTTTACAGTTCGTGGTTTATCTTCTTGACGACAAGCAATGTAAAGGCAAGCAGCCAATATGGCGTCTTGATTTCTCCCTCTACTGGACTTCTGATCTTCTACCTTCTTGAATATCTCATTAGCACGATCCTATAGTGTATGTATAAAAAAGAAAAGCAAAAAAATATAAAATGTAAGGAAAAGAACCCAATGACATACGTTGACAAGAAACCTATCAGCTAACATAGAGAAGATTCAAAAAGAGAATATGTTTGACAAAGAAAAGCAATATCACAAAGTTAAGCAAATGTATCCGTAGAAATATATGAATATGAAGCAATTTTACATGAATAAAGGTAAACCATAAGCAAACAGTGCCCACAATTTATGTACAGTTACATACCTTTATCGTTGCAACCAGGCCCAACCTGAATGATAAATTAAGGGTATCAGATACAAATTTGACCTCCAATGCAATGCAGCGAATTTGAAAATGTAGAAACAAGAATGATGATGATCATGATGATTATGTGCACCACAATGTTAGGTATGATGATGCAACTGTAACATAAATGATTGTGAATCACAAATGAAACTCACAGGCAATGTCCTATTGACTTTACTTTCCAAAGGAATAGAAACTTACTACTCTTAAAGCTAGCCAAAAACAGGCAATGCATCGACTTTACTTTACGGTGGGATTTTAATTGGTGCCATTTCACTTAGCAAATAGGCAATGCATCGAACTAACAAGGTCATCAATTAAAGAAATTACACACTAGGAGAATCAACACTTTATTTTTCCCAAAACAAAAAGATTTTTTTTCTGTAAAGAGATATCATGACCACCATTTGTTCATGCAGATGGTTTTACGAAGTAAAAAAAAATACTGCAGACAATATTTTTGAAATTCTACGGTCATTGCTGATGAGATGCATCTCCAAACTTTAACCACACACCAGACTCATATTCTTTAATTTCAATATAGCAAAGTGCTACAATACTCACATGTTTATTTAAAAAAACAAGATTTTGATAAAAGGAAAAATGTCAAAGGTAATCTAATCATCAACTACAAGCATTATTTTACAGCACACTCTTAAACATTGCAAAAAAATAGACTCGACTCAATTGCTATGCCATATTATTTGTACAGGATCACTCAAAGCATATAGGAAAGGATAATAAAAAAGGTAAGAACATAGGGAGTAAACAGAAACTTCAGTACATACTACTGATTTTCACAAGACATAATTTCAATATGAACTTCTTAACAAATCACTATAGGAAACTATACTGTTATCAAAGCATGGTGGGATTTTTTATGGTGTCATTTCCATTAGAAAGTAGACGATGCATCAAACTGACAAGGTCGGCAACCAAAGAAATTACAGAGGAAGAATCATCACCATATTTTATTATTTTTCCGACCATCGTTTGTTCATCAAGATGGTTTTACGAAGTAAAACATACTGCAGGCCAATTTGTTGAAATTCTACAGTCAATGCTAATGAGATAGATCTCCAAACTTCAACTACACACCATACTCAGATTCTTTACGTTTAATACAACAAAGTGCTACACCACATATTTATATTGAAACATCTAAAAATTTAAACATACCCAGCAATATCCCACTCAAAGTAGGGTATGGGCCTTTGGGGAGGGTGAGCGAGGAGGGTGAGATGAGGGCAAGCCTTACCTCTATCCCAGGGGATAGAGAGGTTGCTCCCAAAGAGAACCCGGGCTCAAAATCTAAACAACAGATTTTGATCAAATGAACAATGTCAAAGGTACTCTGATCATCAACTACAAGCATAATCTTACAACACACTCTTAAACATTGCAAAAAAATACACTACTCAATTGTCATGCTATACTATTTGCAGTGAATCAATCAAAGCATATAGGAACAGAAACTGTCATAACATACTACTGATTTTCACAAGACAAAGAAGTCATATAACTT
The DNA here is from genome assembly GCA_023525975.1 of Smallanthus sonchifolius. Lineage (NCBI taxonomy): Eukaryota > Viridiplantae > Streptophyta > Magnoliopsida > Asterales > Asteraceae > Smallanthus > Smallanthus sonchifolius. Next base: position 109,175,536 of record CM042021.1, read on the forward strand.
ATACTTCCCAGTCTCCATAATCATACATTCATAATGAAGTTTGATGAGGAAATATTGATGCAACTTTTGCATAGTTTCTGATATCCATTAAATCCCTAATTCCCCAAAAACATTGTCATTTCTAGCTTCTGATATCCCCAATTTTGTCTACGAACAATACAAAACCCTAAATCATCACAGTTTTCATACATCTATACAGAGAATTAAATGCACAACGCTCACCTATCAGACATAGTCGCGATCGTTTTAAACGCGAGGATGAGCGATCGATCGGGATTAGATCCACGGTTCTGCCACCGCCCTAACGAAGAGGAAAGGAAATCGCTGGTGACGCCGTTAGGTTTTGAAATCACGGTGGACAAACCGCCGTCGTTGAGGAGGATATTGGTGGGACCTCCGACACGAACGGGATCGTTATCACCGGATTCGTTAGCGAAGGTCCGCCACTCGGAGGTCTCATCGATGGAATGCGACTCGAGGACGAGTCCACACTCCGAACAGACGGTGTCGCCGGCGGAATGATCAAACACCACCTCCGTGTTCCTTTTGCAGTCGTTGCAGTAGGCATCTGCCATTGGTTCTGTAGTTTAATTTTTGTTAGGGTTTGTTAGATGATTATCGCTATGGATTAGTATGAGCCATGATCGGGTTTTTATAGGCTCTTTTGCAGATGCCGAACAATTTGTATTGTTTGGTTGTCACACGATAGGCCTATCAAAGCAATCTATATCATAACGACAAAATGCAAGAAATTCTCGCTACTATTTGAAACTTTATATAAAGATAAAACCGTCACATGATATCGCATGTTGCGGTGACTGATGAGGGTGTTGATAATTTTCAGAACTTTATATTAAAAAACAAAAGCGAGAAAAAAATTAACGTCAGAACGATAATAAAAAAAAGCGCATTATCGAAACGTAGATAGAAATAAGCACGTTATAACGGTATTTTTGAAATTCAAAAAACATCAAGTTGTGGAAAAAAATTAAAAATATGTTATATTTGACCCGAGTTAGTTATGAAAATAATTTTATATCGAAACTCGGTGCATTACACGGGTTGAATAAATGCAATGTTATATACTTAGTAATAAAGATTTACATATTACATATTTGTGACATATTACATAGTTTTTAATACAAATTCTAGAAACGTTATTTTTTAAAATGGTTTATAAAAAGAATGAAAGAAATGTTCAATTTATAAAAATGTTTTATGAACAAACCTATTTTTTTAGATAAAAAATGTTTTATAAAAAGAATTATAAAAATCATTATTATTTAATAGGAGAGATGGGGGGAAACAAAAAATTATAAAAACAGTTAAATAAATTTGTATAATTAATAGGATAGAGATTAGAGAAAAAAAGGTTGAGGATACACATGAGAGTGACAAGTGTCTCATCAAAACCTTTATTTATTGGAGAGTATAGATATATATATCTTAAATTATTGATATAATTTTGTTATTTTGTATATAATTAGGGTTAATGTTTTCAGGATCGGACCGGACGTCGAACCTGTCTCCTTACCGGTCCACTGGTCGGACCGGTTAGACCGGATTTAAGAATCAGATGTCGTCATAAATATTATAAAAATAAATCAATCCAAACAATCATTAGTTCTTAAAAAACCACCAACAAGTCAATTCCAATAATCTTAAACTAACAATTAGTTATGAAATACGAATCCAATAGACTTAAAAAAATTAAAAAAAATAGTCAACCGCTCCGACCACCGGGTCGTTGCAGGGCCATTTCAACACACATAACCGGACCGGCAAAGTCTCCGGTTCCCGGTCGGTCCGGTCCGGGTTTCAAAACGCTGATTAGGGTACTTGAGCTCGACTCGACCACATTTGTCCAAGCTCAAGTTTGACGAGTTCTAAAGGGTGAAAACTTCAGTTCTGCTTAAGAAATATTAAAGCTCGACAAAAAAGTTTAGACGGTGTGAAAATAGCTAATAAAATATGGACCCAGGTTAATATAAAGCTCGAACAACCGGATAAAACTTGACTTGTTTTCGTATCTATATAATAGCTCGTCGTTATTTACATATCACATTCGTCGAAAATCTCGATTAAAAATTGAGGTGAATAGTAAAAATACAGAAATCGACTCATTATAGGTTTGAAGCAGATTTTGTACTTAAAGCTTGAAATCGAATAACCCAATCAAAATACAAGTCGCTACAACTATCTCCCATATTTGAAAATATCATTCATCGAAACTAAATTTTAACATTTTAATTTGTTTTCGGGAATTTGATTTTAAGTTTGATGAGTTTGTTCAAACTTAAACAAATATTCAAATATGTGTATATATATTAATCTTTATAGTTGTGTTTTTTACTTAATCTTTTTGTGTTTTTTTACTAATTTTTTTGTTTCTAAGGTTTGGAATGAATTTAGTTTGGTTTGAGTTCAAACCAACTTAGGACTTTAGACACATACAAACAATTTGCACTTTCGGCTTCAAACCAAACTCAATTGAAAGATGACTTTAAAGTCAAACTAGCTTTTTATTTTAATTTTAGTTGCAAAAAAATATCATAGCAAATAATCTAAACCAAATAAACCAAGTGCGGGTTTTAGTCCGGAGTGCGTTTCGCTAGCGGGGTTTGGCCCGTGTAGCGGCGCAACTGTTGTCAAGTGGCAGCAGGCTCCATGGTTTCCCGGTGATAGCCTATGCCCCTCGTACTGAACACGCGGGCCCAGTTCAGACAACGTAGTGGTCAGGTTGTGGGGTACGAGTCTCCGATTTGGAGATGTAACTGCCACGTAAAAAATGAAAGTTACTTATCAAAAAAAAAATAAACCAAGTGGTCTAATCATTCGAGCTTGTATAATGAGATTCAAACAAGTCATTAAGGTATGTAGTGGGGTGTATGGATGATCTATATAAGACCAAAGAAAACATAAGAAGAGGGACGCAAGGCTAAAAAAGACTTAAAAGATAAAATAAGAAGAATTCAAAAACATGAAAGAACTTGAAGAAAAGACTCAAGAAGAAGAGAGAAGACTAGAGAGAATATAAAAAGTAGTTTTTATTTATTTTCAATGACGATCTTACAAACCACGGGAGCTTTCCTTGTATAGGCAAGGAAATGACACCATTACATAAGCGATGATGTCATCATCAATAATACAAAAAACACGACAAGAAACATGACATGAGCGCTTACGTCGCCTTAAGAGTGATTAAAGCTTACATTATTCTTAAGCACACTACTTGCACACTATTAATATGAAATTAAAATATTAAACACACGGCTGCTTCCTCCAGATCTTCTAGGGTTTGTGCGGGAGCCTTAGATTATTTCCAACGAGAATCTGGATGTGACATGTCATCTTCATACGGGTCATGAGAGGGTGATACATCAGTATCCCACTTCCCTAGTTTATCATTGGTGAGTTCATAGGTTGCTTTGAAGAGATTATTGCTGACATACTTCTTCTGGGTTGAATTCCATGCTTTCGAGTATGGGTTATCATTATCCCATGCATCTATCTCGTTCAAGATATTAGCTGGCATAGTGTTTATCTCAACTTCATGAGCCAAGGCTAAGCACATGTTAGTGTAACCGACATTTCATTTATATATGTGAACTACAGAGCTAGGGATTTTTTCAAAAGGAGTCAAGTCGTGTTGACCCACCAATATGCTGTCTCGATTTGCTTTGTACCTATATGTAGCGAACAGACCAATACTTTTGTGCACCCTTTTGTAATTAAAACTTAGCAAAAATGTAAATACCAATAGGTTTGCATATGCACTTGACAGTAGGTGCAGTTGTTGTGCAGGACATTTTGACCTTAGTATTATGATCTTCTTTGGTCGTGATATGCCTTTTTGGGTAATGTTATGCTTTATAACATGTTGCAGGCAATAACTATGTGCATGCAATGGGTGTATAATCGGGCTCTAAGAAGAAGGTATGATATGCGTGATACGATTGACCCAATTATCTTAGATGATGCAAGTATACAAGATCCCAATGAGTGGTTGATGGGAGTCTTAGAGGAGGTGGATGAAGAAGATGCTCCGGTGCTCGAGGGTGAAGATTTGGGATTTTTTTTCTGAAATGGTGTTGTTTGAGATTATTATTTCACAAGTGGTGTTATTTTTTTTTTATTTCACAAATGGTGTTTCCTAGTTTGCTAACCACGGATTGTTGATTTTGGTGGGTATTCGTGGTTGGGAACCACGAATTGGTACAAACTCCATTTCCCAACCACGAATTGGTTCAAACTCCATTTCCCAACCACGAATTGATGTAAAACCCCACTTCCCAACCACGAATTGGTTCAAACCCCACCTCCCAACCACGAATTGATGTAAAACCCCACTTCCCAACCACGAATTAGTTCAAACCCCACCTCCCAACCATTAATTGATGTCATTTTAACTTACCAACCATGAATTGGTTGTTACCAACCACGAATTGGTTAAAAACTATAATCCCAACCACGAATTGTTCTTTTGTTTTCTTTATGTGTACCAATTCGTGGTTCCCAACCACGAATACCCACCAAAATCAACAATCCGTGGTTAGCAAACTCGGAAACACCATTTGTGAAAAAAAATTAAAAATAACACCACTTGTGAAATAATAATCTCAAACAACACCATTTCAGAAAAAAAATTCGAAGATTTGACATGGGGTCATGTTGCGGCGGCTACCGGGGCAGATGAGACGCTTTATGCGACAAGATAAAGGAGTAAAACGGGTGCCAAAACCTCCACATCGAGCTCAAGGCCTAAAAGAAGAGGTTTAGTAGATGAAGATGTTGATGCGGGCGTCAAAGAAAATGATGTTGCGGCTTATAAAGATTTTGTGCCGACATCGGAATGCGATGATGATGATGAGCCGGAATATGAAGATTTAGATGATTTGTGATAAGTATTTTAACTATTTTGGTTGTGTGAAACTTTATTTATTTTGGTGGTATGAATGTAAAACAATTCTCAGCTTTTCTACTACTTTATCGCTACATAATGAAATAGCGGTCGCTATTTATCGCTATTCGCTACATAGCATATAGGTCACTTGTCGCTATTAACAACTATGATCTGAGGAATACAGAATGATCATATGCACTACGAACCATACCAATTTCACCCATAACACTAGAGAACCGATCAAACCACGCTCTAGGGGACTGCTTAAGGCCATATAAAGAACGGTAAGCAAAAAGGTACTTACTAGTTTAATTTAATTTTATTTCATTTTGCATTTCGAATTCGAAAGAAAAACATTTTTTTCATCCAATAATTTTCTTCAAATTATATATTCCTTAGATATTTATAAAATTTATGTCAATTGCATATAGGAAAATGTGTTAATAGTTAACAGTCTATATGCTACTAGTTTATGAAATACCCATAATTTTAAATAATAAAATAGATTATTTTTTTTTTTGAAAGAAAAAATATAAAAATAAAAAAGATTATTTAAGGCGTTTTATTTATTTAAAATTACTTTTTAGAAAAAAACGATATTTTAAAATTTTGCATCGGAACCTGATAAATAATTTTTGGAAACATTTGAATGAAGATAACTGAACATATTAAGAAATTATTATTTAATCCTAATTAAATAAAGGTATAAAAAACTTAGAAGTAATTTGATAAACAAGATCAAATATATCAGTGAACTTATCTAATTATCAATATTTATAAAATAAAATTTCTGCGGGAATCACGCGAAGATCACCTCCTCAAATCCTATAAAGTCCGGACTTCGATTCGTCATGAACACACATCCTCCCTATCTCTCACATTCCGGTCGCTCCTGTGAACCCACGAATATTTTACAGTCTGGTCCGGTTTTATACGATTGAAACTCAACAACAGGGTATTTCTTTTTTCTTGCCTCTTTTCATAGCCTCAAAATGACAATTACATACAATATTTAATTGTTGCAAAATTGATGAGTTTGAGTGTACAAGAGAGTATGCAATATTTGCTTCATTCAACATACCACTTTACCATGATTGGGTTGTTGATCCCATGCATGTTCTTTAAACATCTACATGTGACATGAGATTTAACATCCGCCTTTTTAGAATAGGTGACACTTCACATACCCTCTAAACCTACTTCTAAATCTACACCAACGTCAACCATTTGGGGTGGAACAAATTTAGTGTATCATAGTGCTTTTACCTAATATAATAATTTGAAATCTACATTCCAACCATGGTAAGGTGAACCAATCTTGTGAACTCAAAATCATGAATCCCGAAAATTTAATATCGTATTTCGTCGGTTTAAGGCTATGAAGAAAATCAAGAAAAATGAAAACACCTTGTGAATTTTAAGTTCGCATCAATGACAGTTGTACGATGTGGGAGTAATCAGAAATGTCATGTTTGAGAAACGACGAAGAATAAAGTAACATACATTTTAGGGGGAGGTGAAGTGAAAGAGAGCTTGGGATCATTTTATTTCTTAATTATAAGGGTAAAATAATCATGCCAAATCAACTTAACATATTTTTTAACGTGTGTTAGTGATAAGGACCAAACACCTTACAATGACAAACGATGGGGACAAAACTCATAGTTTCTGTAAAGAAAAAGAATCAAAACCGTAAAACATGCATACTATATGGATCATGTGTGTTACTTACTGTATTTATACATGTAGATAAATCCTTATTATAATAAACAAATAACTTTATCCGTCACGTGTCGACTTCCGGTGAAGTATAGATTTTTGTTTCCCGCATCTATCTCCTATTAAATAATAATGATTTTAAACAATTAAATATCTAATATTTTATTAAAATTTAATAAATCATAAGAAGATTTCAATTATATATTATTTTAAAATATATTTTTATAATTTACTAAATCTTCATTATTTGTTATTTATAATTCTTAATCTTCATTATTTGTTATTTACAATTCTTAATCTTCATTATTTGTTATTTACAATTATTAATCTTCATTATTTCTTATTTCATCAATGGTTGATGACATTCAACATACATATGTTCATAGAAACGGCTAGTTTACAACAAGTTGGATTTATTCAACCCGTGTAATACATGGGTTTCTAACCTAGTAAAGTAGTAATCATATATAGTAAATAACTAAATATAATATGATAACGGTTATAATTTTTTTGAATGATCAGATTACAGAGAGAGTCGTAAAATCATTTTATATCTTAATATTTTCATAAGCTAGTTTATTAACTAAAGATGATTAGGAATCTGTGATTATGAGGATTGTTTTAAAAAAGTATTTTGAATTTTAAGTTGTTTTTGATAAAGATGTAATCAATAAATATTTTGGTAGATTATTATCTAGAATTTGTAAAGTTGTTTTTGGTAGATTACAGAGAGAGTCGTAAAATCATTTTAAGTTGTTTTTGATAAAGATATAATCAATAAATATTTTTGGTAGATTATTAGCTGGAATTCTAAGAAATATATTCAACAAATAAAATGAAATAATAACATTAACCCGTCTAAATAAGTTGTAACAAATTAATATATTTTTTTTTGAAAGGCAAAATTTTTAATTTCTGTTAGGAGTAGGACTTGAACCCATAACCTCTTTAAACCTTGGTATTCTTAGAGGATTTTTCTCTACTATTGAGCCACCAACCCCAATGTTGTAACAAAAATTAATGCATCATGATAAGTTAATGGTATGAGGTAATTTTATACTTACAACAACGTGTTCAACAGCTTGATTTTTGGTTTATTGGGTTTTCAATTTATTTGGGCCTATCTGTTAACCGAACCGAACCGTATTGGGAATTTGTCTAACCGAACCGAATTCAAAAAAATGTATAAACCAAACAAACCGAATTCAACATATATAGTTATCACTTATTTGGTTAACTGAATAAACAAAATTCAAAAAATGTATATCCGTTAACCGAACCGAAAACCGAATTCACAATTTGGATACGGTTCGGTTTTAAGTTTTTTCAAATTTTTTGCATACCCCTATTGTAACATTCGTAAAATTTTGTGCCAAATATTATAAAAATAAAAGTTAAGGGACTAGAAGTATAACTAAATCAAAGAACAAGGACCAAAAATGAAAAATTTGAAAATTCGGATGGTAACGAACCGTCACAGCCCGTAACGGTCCGTTACGGGTTGGCCACGCGTTTGATGAGGGTGCGCCACGTGTCCGGTGACTAATGGTCGGAATCTGACGTATGTAAACCCTATGACGGACCGTCACGCCGCAATTCAACCGGAGGATGACGCGTGTCAGATGACTTCGCAACCCTAGAGCGGTGACGGACCGTCACCATTGGTAACGGTCCGTTACGATCCACGCGGTGACGGACCGTCACCATCCATAACGGTCCGTCACAGCCGCAATATTACCCTATATAAAGGTCGGGTTTTCACAAATTCTCACATCCAAATACGAATTCCAGAGCTGAAAACATTAGTACCACTCTCATAAATCCATTCTCGCTCGTACGTTTAAGTTTCGGAAGTGCCGATTTGCTTAGGAGAAAGACGAGAAGCTAGGAAACGCCCATTTGTAGAATCCAAGCTAGACGATCTAAGCAGATACGCTGCCCACTAGAACATTCATTCTAGAAGTCTACTAAGCCGAGACTCTGAAAAGGCGAATACTTGTATTTTTATAAAATGATTTCAAAGCTGAAAAATGGTTTTTATTATGATCTGACTTGAATGAATTTATACAACCATTCGTTGCATAAGGTGATTTACTATATAGCAGTCAGCCCATAGAGTCACGTATATATACACGTGTTACAGATGAGACGTTGTAACATGGCTAGGGGTGAACCCTCGGTTGTTGTAAAGCCCATCGCTGAAAGCGTAAGGCAGATAGACCTAAAAATATATCCAAGGTATCTGGTGTGACTGGTGGTTAGTCTGTTGACTGTGTAAATTGACTAGAAACTATGGGCAAATTGTTGTATTTATTTACGCTTGTCAGATTATGATTCCAAATATACTTGTATTCACCAGATTATACTGATAAAATATTTTCAAACGTTTTACATGTAACCAAGGATGAAATGATTGTGATATAGCCATGTGATGACAAAGAAAATGATGTCATGAAAAAGGGAACGTCCACCCTAGACATCAGTTGAAAGAAATAGCTCATGTAAAACCTTGGTTTTGTAAATTAAATGTTTGTGTACAATAGCAGGGTTTATCCATGTTATAATAAAATGAAACGGGAGATTCCCCGTCTTTTGAAAAGATCCTGAGTTATAAAAATATTCCGCTGTGTTTATAAATCTCTGATGAGATAAAATAAGAAACAGGTACCAATCGTTGGTCGCACGCCCGGTCGGCTAAATCTGGGGTGTGACAGGTTGGTATCAGAGCCATTCGTTTCAGCATATTAGATACTAGAGATTAGTATCTAAGCTGTAACTTGATTCTGATATTATTTGGTTTAGCAAATTAAGATACTTAGGTAAGGTATCTAAACTTAAACCAGTATAGACTGTCTGCTAGAAAAGTAGGTAACTATACAGATGTCGGGAAATAGTTACTATACTTATATCTTTGGACAATCTGAAGAAGAACGTTATCATCCTACTGGATCCATGCAAAATCCTGTAATCATTCCTGATACTGGTGAATCCCTTTCTGATCCTATCATTGTCTCTGATAATGAATCCTATCATCAAAATCAATCTAGCTCATCCTGGATGGAAGCTACTTCGGATTTTGAGAATTGGAGAACTGATACTCCACCTCCAGTAAATCAGGTAGACATAAATGAAGCTGGATCAAGTCAATCTACTAAACCAAAAAGGCATGTTAGAATGTCAATAGAACATGTACACGTATCTGCTAAAGAAATAGAAGAGGTATATCAAGAAATACCTGAGAAAGCAGAACTTGAAATAGAAACTCAAGACCCATACCTCTATCCAATTGGTGAAGAAAATCCTTATACTCTTCCTATGATGTTAGAAGAATATATCAGAGAACCAGCTAATGGTCCTGATGATCCATACCATAATGTGTTTAACGAAATATTATTTGGTATTCGTGAACCCCCTCCTCAGTATAATTATTCTTCAGCTCATCTTGGAACACCCACAAAATTCCTTGATCGTGCCTTAAGAGAAACTGATGAAGTCAAGAAAGAATCAAGGCAGCTCAAGGAAAGAACTCGTCAACTGGAAGAAGAAAAGAAAAATAAAAGAAAAGATAAAAAGAAAGAATAAATTAACTAAGACGTAAGGGTAACCATCAGACCAGTATGTAGTTATCTGGCAAACTGAAATGTTATGTCTAAGGAAAGAATGGTGTATAAATCTCTTCTAGACCCGTCATTCTTTCCTGGGTACATTGAAGTTGGAGGTACTACTCTGGAACGATAACCACCCTAGTCTACAAAATATAATAAATAGTATAATTTACTATTTCAGTATGTAAAAATACAAAGTATAAATAAAAGTATTTTGTTTTGTTCAGATGACTGGAAAAGGAAAAGGTCCTTTCTATGTTTAAAAATATGCTCCACCTGGATATGAATTCCAGCTTACAAATAAAATGGATTTAGAGACTGGAACAAGTTCAAAACATACAGGAAGTACATATCAAAGCTTAGGAGAATTAACACCTCCAGCAAATCCTTATGTACTTTCCATCAGTTTTCATTCTGCTCTAACGGCCACAAGCCGAAATCCGGATTATGGAGAAAATCCATGTTATAATCCTTATTATTATCAGGGACTACCTGAAATCCCTTACGAAAATAATCATGTTCCTGAAGGAGAAGAAAGAGAAGATTCAAACAGGCCATATGAATATTATGAGCCTACAAATATACAAAATCCTCAAGAAAATGAGAAAAGTTCTGATAATGATCATATTAGAACCTTACAGGAATGAGTAGCAGAATTAGAAAAAGAAAATCATAGATTAGCATCTGTAGACGCCCAAAATAGAGCGTTAAGACAAATGCTAGAAATTGTCCGTAATCAGGGTTATATGTAAATTTCCTTTCCGATCCTTGTAATATATATTCAAATATTAATAAAATTTCTCTTATGAATAGAATGTCGAAACAAGGTCCTTCTTATAATACAAGAGGCAAGAGCAAACAAATCCAAAATGAAAATTCGGAACAACTGCAACAAAAGGCAGAAATAAAGAAAATGGTTACAGAAGGAATAAAGGAAGCTCTTCCTAAAATTCTGAAAGCCATGAAGGAATCCAAAAATAATCATTATGAAGAAAACCATAGTTCAAATGGAGACAATTCATCAAGTAATGATGAAGAAATTAGCAAGAAAAGAAAGAGGAAGAAGGGATGTGTGCATTCCAAGTATGTAAACCTTTGGAATATGCTGGAAGTGAGGGTGCAGTTGCAGCCCTAAGATGGTTAGAAAAGACCGAATCTATCATCTCCATCAGCAAATGTGTTGATGAAGATATGGTGCTTTATGCATCGAATCTTTTTAAAGATGAAGCGTTGGAATGGTGGAATTCCATTATTCAAGCCATGAGTAGACACAAGGCATATGCCATGGTATGGGAGGAATTCAAAGAAATGGTGATACAAAGATTCTGTCCCATCAATGAGAGAGAGAGAATTGAAACCAAATTTTTAAATCTCCGTATGAAGGGAACTAAACATCAGAAGTATGTCTCCAAGATGTTTGAGTATGCTCGTTTGGTTCCACACCTATCTACCACTGAACCTAATCTCATTAAGAGATATATTTGGGGTCTGGCTGAAGAAATCAGAGATATGGTTAAGGCTACTATGCCTCAGACCATTGCTTCTGTCGTACAGCTATGAGGAATCCTAACTGACGGTATGATAAGAAAACATGAAGAAAGGAAGGCAAGGAAAGTGGCCAAAAAGGCTATGGAGAACCAGAAAAATAATTCTCCTTGGAAAAAAAGAAATCAACCTGCCATAAGAAGATTTAATTCTTCCATCCCTGAATGCAAATTTGCAAGAAGAGGCATACTGGAGAATGTTTCTTCAAGAAAATTATTGTTAGTTTTGCAAGCAAACCGGGCATGTGTTTGAGAACTGCCTAAGAAAGAAAAATGTTTCTTGTTTTAATTGTGGAGAGACTTGCCATTTTAAATCAATCTGCCCAAATCTTAATCAAGCAGGATCTAGTGGGGCAAGGGCTAATGAAGGAAATAAAAAGAATGTATGAGCTTTCGTACTTAATACTCGTGATACTGCAGCTGTTCCAGATGCAGTATTACTCATTAACAATATTTATGCTAGAGTATTATTTGACTCTGGTGCAAATTTAAGTTTTATAGATTATAAATTTTGTAATCTATTAAACATGCCCTTAGTTCCATTAGACAATATTTATGAAGTTGAAACGGCCGAAGGAAATCTTGTCAAAATCTTTGAATTTTTAGATAACTATACTATCACAATATCTGAACACATCTTACCTGTACAATTAATGCATATGACATTAGCAGGATTTGATATTGTCCTAGGAATGGATTGGTTAGCCAGTAACCAAGCCCATATCCTTTGTGATAAAAAGGCCATAGAAATCCAGATTCTTCAGGAAAACCTTTAACAATTTATGGCGACAAACAAAATCGACCTCTGGGAATCATCTCAATGCTGAAAGCGACTAAATGCCTTCAGAAGGGATGCATTGCATACTTGGTTCAGATTTCTACCAGTACAAAAGAAAAGAAGATTGAAGATGTACCGATAGTAGCCGATTATACAGATATATTTCCAGATGAATTACCTGGTGTACCACTTGAAAGAGAAGTAGAATTCAAAATTAATCTTGTACCAGGAACGGCTCTTATTGCTAAATCATCATACCGTTTAGCCCCAACCGAAATGAAAGAACTGAAGACACAATTGGATGAATTACTAGAGAAATGATTCATTCACCCAAGTTCATCTCCTTGGGGTGCTCCAATTCTTTTCGTTAAAAAGAAAGACGGTACAATGCGGATGTGCATTGATTACCTGGAGCTAAACAAAGTAACGATTAAGAATCGTTATCCTCTTCCTAGAATCGATGATCTGTTTGATCAATTACAAGGTGCTTGCCATTTTTCAAAGATAGATATTCGATCAGGATATCACCAACTGAAAGTTCAAGAAGAAGATGTTCCTAAAATTGCTTTCCGAACCAGATATGCCGTTTGGACTTACTAATGCTCCTGCCGCATTTATGGATATGATGAATCGTGTCTGTAAACCCTATCTAGATAAATTTGTTATTATCTTTATTGACGATATACTTATTTATTCTAAAAATGCGGAAGATCATGGAAATCATCTCAAAATAATACTTGAACTTCTGAGAAAAGAGAAATTGTATGCTAAATTCTCTAAATGTGAATTTTGGCTTAAAGAAGTACAATTTCTGGGTCATGTAGTGAATGCAGAAGGTATTCAAGTAGACCCATCCAAAATTAAAGCCATATCCAAATGGGAAATTCCTAAATCTCCGTTAGAAGTCCGTAGTTTCTTGGGTCTTGCAGGATACTATAGACGATTTATTCAGGATTTCTCAAAGATTGTTGTTCCTTTAACTACTTTAACTCGTAAGAATATAAAGTATGTATGGGGAACAAAGCAAGAAGAAGCTTTCCAAACTCTAAAAGAGAAACTAACTCATGCACCGATAAGTGTATTTGCCAGATGGCAACGAAGAATTTGTAGTCTATTGTGATGCTTCTCACAACGGTCTAGGTTGTGTGTTGATGCAAAAGAACAAAGTTATTGCCTATCATCTCGTCAGTTAAAGACTCATGAAAAGAACTACACAACTCATGATCTAGAGTTAGGTGCCATAATTTTTGCCCTGAAATTATGGAGACACTATCTCTATGGAGTTAGAGTTACAGTCTATACTGACCATAAAAGTTTGAAATATATCTTTGGTCAGAAAGAATTAAACATGAGACAAAGAAGATGGTTAGAGATCTTAAGTGACTATGATTGCGAAATCTGTTACCATGAAGGTAAGGTAAATGTTGTTGCTGATGCCTTAAGTAGAAAAGAAATAGAGAAACCTAAACGGGTTCGTGCTCCCAGACTTGAACTTCGTGTAGATCTCATATCTCAAATAAAAGATGCTCAATATTCTATTCAAACATAAGAAGATTTAGAACAAGAAGGAATGGAGAGCATGATTAAACAATTAACTAAAGGAGATGATGAAATACTTCGTATGAATAAAAGAATCTGGGTTCCAATTTCTGGAAATCTTCAGGAGAGAATACTCGAAGAAGCGAATAAATCAAAATATATGATGCACCCATGAAGTGACAAGATGTATAAGAATCTGAAGGACAATTACTGGTGGATTGGCATGAAGAAAGATATTGCCATATATGTTGCAATCTTACTTGCGCCCAAGTAAAGGCAGAACACTAGAAACCTTCTGGTTTATTGCAACAATTAGAAATACCAGTTTGGAAGTGGGAGATGATAACAATGGATTTTATTACTAAACTTCCTCGAACCAGTCAAGGAAATGATACTATTTGGGTTATCATTGACAGATTGACTAAATCTGCTCATTTTCTTCCAATGAAAGAAACCTTCAGTATGGATAGATTGGCTCATTTGTACGTAAATGAAATTGTATCTTTACATGGAGTGCCACTATTTATAGTGTCAGATAGAGATAGTCATTTTACATCTCGATTCTAGCAAAGTTTCCAAAAAGCCATGGGAACTCGTCTGAACTTGAGCACTGCCTATCATCCGCAAACAGACGGGCAAAGTGAAAGAACAATTCAGAATTTAGAAGATATGCTCCGAGCGTGTGTGATAGACCTAGGTGGTAGTTGGGATGATCACCTACCCCTAATGGAATTCTCATACAACAATAGTTATCACACAAGCATTCAGACGGCACCATTTGAAGCCTTATATGGTAGAAAATGCCGAACTCCTTTATGCTGGGCTGATATAGGAGAAAACCAGTTGTCAGGACTTGAACTTGTTCAGGCAACAACTACAAGGTAGCTCAGATCCAAGAACGATTAAAAGTAGTAAGAGATAGACAAAAGAGCTACGCTGATAAAAGAAGAAAGCCACTAGAATTCAACATTGGAGACAAGGTGTTATTAAAAGTATCACCTTGGAAAGGTGTTGTTCGATTCGGGTAGAAGGGTAAACTAAGTCCTCGATTTGTTGGACCCTTCAAGATTATTAAACGAATTGGACCAGTGGCTTATCAGTTAGAGTTACTAGAAGAAATGAGTGGAATACATGACGTATT
This sequence comes from Smallanthus sonchifolius, assembly GCA_023525975.1. NCBI lineage: Eukaryota > Viridiplantae > Streptophyta > Magnoliopsida > Asterales > Asteraceae > Smallanthus > Smallanthus sonchifolius. The sequence continues at coordinate 109,190,765 of CM042021.1, forward strand.
CCATATATCTAATCTTCGCTCTAATCTTCGCAAATGTTTAGCTGATGAATCTTGGATAATGCCTCTTCAAGACATAGAGGTAAATGAAAACCTCAGATTTGTAGAACAACCTCTACAAATAGAAGATCGTCATACTAAAAAGTTGAAAAAGAAAAGATTGAAACTGGTCAAAGTCAAATGGAACTCTAGATGTGGTCCTGAGTACACTTGGGAACTAGAATCAGAAATGATGAAGAAATATCCACACCTGTTCCAGTTAATCTCGAGGACGAGATTTTTCAAAAGGTGGAGAGAATGTAACATTCGTAAAATTTCATGCCAAATATTATAAAAATAAAAGTTAAGGGACTAGAAGTATAATTATATAAAAGAACAAGGACCAAAAATGAAAATTTTGAAAATTCGGGCGGTAACGGTCCGTTACAGATTGGCCACACGTTTGATGAGGGTGCGCCACGTGTCCGGTGACTAATGGCCGGAATCTGACGCTTGTAAACCCTATGACGGACCATCACGGTTCCATAAGGGTCCGTCACGCCGCAATTCAACCGGAGGCTGATGCGTGTCAGCTGACTTCGCAACCCTAGAGCTGTGACGGACCGTCACCATTTGTGGCAATCCAGATTTTTCCAGGTTAACTCCGTTAACATAACGCAGTTAAATCCTAACTCTGTTAACTCATTTCAAACCTCAAGGACTGATTCTATCAAATATCAAACTTAAAACTACAAGGACTAGTAGTGTAATTAGTCCAAACCCTAGACGTGTTGACTTTAAGGTCAAAAATCACATAATTGTATTCCTGTTGACTTTAGAAAGTCAACTAACCATGTTCTTAACCCAATCCAAACCCCAGGGACTATTTCTGTCAATTTCTAAACTCTTATGCATAAAACCAGAAGGACTAGTCTTGTAATTATCAAGCTTTCAATTCTTGTTTGACTTTAGAAAGTCAAACTCATGGTTTGATCCAAATTCGAATCCCAAGATCGTTCCTGTTGAAATCTGTAACTGTAATACACAATTAAGTCATTAACGTTCATCATTGAGCCAATTAACTTCACTTTTATGAGCGAATTAGTCCCATTATGGGTGTTCAAAACCGTAACCGTCGAAAACGTTTTTCATCTCTATCAATTTCGATCAATTCGATCATTCACTCTGCAATTGAACAGCTGCGCACCTCTGTCACACCTCTCAGAAGCAATCCCGCACACCAAATCGATCAGAATCGAAGCGGGATTCACTAGCGAACGAGCACGCAAAGCCGGAACCGGGTTTTGGTCGTACACTATTAACCCGACATCTCTTTTGGTAATTGAAACTCTTATCACCTTCGTTTTCATCTATAGAACAGAAGCCCTAACCTTTTAGGGGCTTATATCATCGAATTGATCATGAACCCAGTTCTAGGGTTCTTATGAAACCGGTTTAATCGAACACCACTTTAGACCCTGTTTAAATCAAATTAATTTATATCATTAGCTTCGCAATCCTTGACTCTTTGAAAAAACCCCATGATTCCAACAACTGTTATTACAAGAATTGATCGAATTGATTTGGTGTTCTTGAACTAGGGTTTCGGCCCTTCTTTCAGTAATTAACGATCTTAAACATGTTAGTTTTGCAATTAAACACACACAGAGATTCGTTTTGACTCGATTATCAAAACCCCTATGTTGCTTTGATCAATCTTTATCATTATCGTTGCTTTTGGGATGGATCTTTGGATCGGTTTGTGTGGGAGGAAGAACACAGGAGCTTGTTTGTAATAAAATATTCGATCTGGGTATTTGTGCGATACCCTAGCGGGCGGAGATGGTTAGGTGTGTGTGCTTGTGTGGGAGAGACCCGGGTTTGAGTCTCTCCACACCCTTTTATTTTTAAAACATTTTCTAATCATTATTTTAATATAAAATCAATACCCCATATTATTAAATTAATATATTAATGTGTTTTAGCCTGAGAAAACCACCCGTAGGCTCGGGTTTGGTTTGTAACTCATTTTTATTAGAAATACCCACTTTTAAAATAATATATTTATAGTATTTTCAAACCTCGACTTCGAATAAAATAATATATTTATATTATTTTCAACCCGTGACCCCAAATAAAAATAATATATGTTTATATGTTATTTTCGTCACGTTTATAAATTTTGTGTAACGTTTCAAACTAATAAATAATATAATTATTTATATTATTTACCCACGTTTATATCCCTGAATAAAAATAAATATATTTATTATTCTCGCCACATAAATGATTATTTTATTAGTCCTACAAACTTAAAAATAATATATATAGTTATATTATTTTCCTAGCCATAATTTAAATAGTACAACCACACAAATATTTATTTATTAATATTATTCGTTTAGAAACGTTCGACACGAAACGTATTTATCTTAATAATTATTATATTAAGAAAATCCTCTATTCCCGTGGACAAGTTCGTCTCGTTAGTGCGTCTTAGGACGTTCACTCTTCCGTGTCATTGTCACAATATCTCATGTGTCCCTAATTATTATGCTTATAATTCTAGGACATACGTAGACGGTTCACATGCAAACTCTTGTGCTTTCTATTGCATCCTTGTGTGGTGCTATCCATTACTAGCACACAACTCATGTGAGTTTACATAGCCCATTTTTACTATTTATACTTTTGGGGTGAAACATGTTTACAAATGCTTTACTTACACAATTCAATACCTATGTTCTTATGCTTTGATCTTTATGCTTTATGTCTTGAACTACCTGGTGACCATTATATATGTTCATGTCAGTACATTCATTAACTTGCAACCCAAGCCTAAGGTAGTACATTTTATGATCATTTATATGGGAATCCGAAACTATAACTTACCACAAAACCTTGGCGGGTTTTGTTGGGTATCAACTTACAACTTGGGTATCCTCTTGCCTCTTTTTCAAAATGGCAATCAGTGGGATTGCGTATCTAGTTTTCCATTACCAGGATTGAATTGTACGCTTGGAACCTTGTATGTTTTCACATATATGCTTTAGACATGCTTTGAACATATTGAATTGTAAAACTATGCTTAACTTTGTTTGGTGTCAAAACCTATGTTTCTCACCAACTATTTGTAGTTGACATTTACTCACATGTTTTAGGTGCACCTGTTGAGGACACTACTTGCTCACCTAGGATATGGACCTAGATTAAATTTAATTTATGTTATGTCTTGAATGTTTCATTCTCCATTTCCTTTTGTAACGGATGCTTTAATTTCAGTGAATAAATATTGTCACTTATTAATAGATGATCATGTGCTTATGAACAACAGCGTCAGCCCCGGGGTATAATCCGCCGCCGGCCGGGGTGTGACACCATTGGTAACGGTCCGTTATGATCCAAGCGGTGATGGACCGTCACCATCCATAACCGTCCGTCACAGCCGCAATATTACCCTATAAATAGAAAGGTCGGGTTTTCACAATTTCGCACATCCAAATACGAATTCCAGAGCTGAAAACATTAGTACCACTGTCATAAATCCATTCTCGCTCGTACGTTTAAGTTTCGGAAGTGCCGGTTCGCTTAGGAGAAAGACGAGAAGCTAGGAAACGCCCATTTGTAGAATCCAAGCTAGACGATCTAAGCAGATACGCTGCCCACTAGGACATTCATTCTAGAAGTCTACTAAGCCGAGACTCTGAAAAGGCGAATACTTGTATTTTTATAAAATGATTTCAAAGCTGAAAAATGGTTTTGATTATGATCTGACTTGAATGAATTTATACAACCATTCGTTGCATAAGGTGATTTACTATATAGCAGTCAGCCCATAGAGTCACGTATATATACACGTGTTACAGATGAGACGTTGTAACATGGCTAGGGGTGAACCCTCGGTTGTTGTAAAGCCCATCGCTGAAAGCGTAAGGCAGATAGACCTAAAAATATATCCAAGGTCCCTGGTGTGGCCGGTGGTTAGTCCGTTGACTGTGTAAATTGACCAGAAACTTTGGGCAAATTGTTCTATTTATTCATGCTTGTCAGATTATGATTCCAAATATACTTATATTCACCAGTTTATACTGATAAAATATTTTCAAACGTTTTACATGTAACCAAGGATGAAATGATTGTGATATAGCCATGTGATGACAAAGAAAATGATGTCATGAAAAAGGGAACGTCCACCCTAGACATCAGTTGAAAGAAATGGCTCATGTAAAACCTTGGTTTTGTAAATTAAACGTTTGTGTACAATATCAAGGTTTATCCCTGTTATAATAAAATGAAACGGGAGATTCCCCGTCTTTTGAAAAGATACTGAGTTATAAAAATATTCCGCTGTGTTTATAAATATCTGATAAGATAAAATAAGAAACATGTATCAATCGTTGGTCGCACGCCCGGATAGGCTAAATCCGGGGTGTGACACCTATGCAACAAGGATGACTTTAGAATTCAATCTATATTCATTGTTAATAAATTTTACAGATTAATTACTTTGTATATACCCTGCTATCACGATTGTTTACATGGACGATTGTGTTTTGTTGCAGTATCGAACAAGGGAGGTGGACGATTGGGATTTTGTCTAACTAGTCTAAGAAATATTTTTAAAAACTCAATATCCGGATCAAACGAACTCTGATTGAACTCATTCAAAAGGTGTTGGAACCGGCTCGTCGAGATTTCCTAACTTAGCTTTTAGGGTTTAGATTTTAGGTTTTAACATTTAGGGTATTGATTTTTTAAGTTTTACCTTTAAGGTTTAGCTTTAACGTTTAGCTTTAGGGTTTAGAGTTTAGCTTTTAGGGTTTAACTTTAGTGTTTAACTTTAGGGTTTAACTTTAGTGTTTAGCTTTAGGATTTAGCTTTTAGGATTTAGCTTTAGAGTTTAGCCTTAGGGTTTAGTTTTAAGGTTTAGGGTTTAGGGATTTGCGTTTAGGGTTCGTCGAGCCAGTTCCATTGCCGCTGTAATGAGTTCAATCAAAGTTCGTTTGAGCCGGATATTGAGTTTTTAAAAATTCTTTTTAGGCTATTTAAGCAAAATCCCATTTTTAGGGGATCCTCCCCCCTTATGTATGTATATGGATAGAATTCATTAATTTGATTGTTTGATTTACTCATGATTTAATAATAACTAGAAAGAGGCCCCACGCGTTGCGGAGGCTTCTGGGCGAGAATGTCAGCTTTTATCCACGCGCGTTGAGGTGTACGTGTTAAACCGCAGAAAAAATTTACGTCCTCAAAAGCTTATAAAATAAAGTCAAACCTTTAGGTAAACTCACCATACGTGAGAAGAGCGCATAAGATTTATAGTTGTAAATTAAAACGTAAGAAAAAAATAGCATGAAAGCCCTTCAAACCGGCCAAGGAATAGGACTGCGGGTTTCGAACCCGCGTCGATTGCTTCAACATAAGCCACCGAGACCATTGTGGCAAACCAATCATTTGGTTTCCATTTGCTACAACCAATTTTTAAACAAAAGCTGAATATAAGAAAATAAATAAAAAAAAAGAACAAAAGCATGTAGCAAAATGCTTGTACATTACCCACTTGTAAATTTTTAAAAGTAAAACACACTCACATACAAACTTTGCCTTTTAATAATATTTATAATTTCTAGGGTTCATAATCCAAATTTGGGGGTTTTAATCTAAATTAGATTGTTATGCTTTTAATGCTACAAATCAGTTTACAACACTCTCTAATTACATAAATAAGTATGTTTATAGTTTTGAAACTAAAGGAGATAGGTTTAAGATGTATAGAGGACAAACTTTTTGTTGCGGCAAGTTGTCAAATGGGTGAAAAAGTGAGAGATCAATCATAATTATATAAAAGGAGTTTTATTTTGTAACTGATAAAGTTTTCATATGTAATTAGGAATTGTAAAGGATTGGACGGCAAAACTTAATTTATATAAGAGTAAAGTGGCATTTTCGTCCCTGTGGTTTGACCATTTTAATCAGTTTCATCCAAAAAAAAATTTCTAGCTTTTTCGTTCCTGACTTTTCAAAATCTAGCCATTTTCTTCCAACTTACTAACCCCGTCTACATTTTAACATTAAATCAGAGACAATTTTGGTTAAATCAGGGGTAATTTAGTTAGATTTTAACCTATGAAGTTCAAACCGACTCTTGGTTTAACGTTAAAATGTAGACGGAGTTAGTCAGTTGGATGAAAATGGCTAGATTTTGAAAAGTCAGGGACGAAAAAGCTAAAAAAAAAGTTTTTAAATGAAACTAGCTAAAATGGCCAAAACACAGGAATAAAAATGACATTTTACTCTTTATATAATTATGAATCAATGTTGTATGTTGAAATGGGTTTTAACAATAATGGTTGACTTTTAGGAAATCAAGTAGTCAAAGTAGAAGACCATCGAGTGGGTTCTTCGTCTAGCTAAGTATTCCATCTCACTAATCCACATATGATTTTATGAAAGTTGAGTATATTATCATGGTTATTGCATTTATAAAGTTAAATATAAGGGACGTGTCATATCTACTATGAGATAAGGTATGAAAGAATGGATTGTATGCGGGCCTCAATACACTACTACAAGAGTGTATTATATTAGAAGGATTACCATTTTAGGATGTTATAGATTCTTATCTCAACCACCCGGGTTCGAAACCTTAGGGTGGGTTTTCTTTTTTCTTTTATTTTCAAACGTTTTGACGTTTTCTTTTAATACCCCGCCGCGTAGCGCGTGTATCCCCCTAGTTTTAACTAATGACCTTTTACTTTTATATTCTTCAAATTTAATTTTAGCCTTTTTATTATTTAACTATTTTTTTTTACTATTTATTATATTTTTATTTCTTTTATTATTTAAATAACTTTAATTAATTATAATATTTAAAAACACTACACATTTAATTGTTCAATCTAGGCAGCCGACGATTTTACACGGTTTTATCTTTAACCAATGATTTTTTTAAAGTTTTGTTTCGTATTCATTAACGTACGTTTTTACAACGACTCAACTTTTTCACACTTTTGAATATATCGTTTTGACTAGTGGCGAAGCTTGAAGAAAAACGCAGGGGGGCCGGGATTTTTTTTTCCTATCAAAGGGGCCGAAACTTAATACCTATAAAATTTTCGGCCAAATACGTATAAATTAACACTTCTGAGCGAAAAATCGGAAGAGGGGGGCCCTCACTACGCTTCGCCATTGGTTTTGACATGTATTTTTATCTACGTTTAGATTTTCAAAAACAACTATATTCACTAGTTATATTTTTATTTTGCACTTCGAATTCACAAGAAAATATATTTTTTCATTGAATTGATCTTCTTCAAATTATATATTCCTTAGATATTTATATTTATGATAATTACATATAAAAAATTGTGTTGTTAATATTTAAATTTTAAGAGTCTAGATGTGATAATTTTTTGCATCCTTACGAAGTATATTTCTCCTAGTTTGTTATTAATACCCAAAAGTTTAAATTTTATATATTAAATTTGATGATTTAAAACAATTATTTAAATCAAATTTTATCAGAAAAACGGTATTTTAAAATTTTGCATCGGAACCTGATAAATACTTTTAGAAACAACTTCCGGGCACGAAGACCACCTCCTCAAACCCTATATAATCCTATCTTCCATCCGCCACCTTCCGGCAAAGCTTAAGTTCCGGCCGCCCTTGTGATCAAGTTGGAGCATGCATGTTTAAAACATTCCCCATGCAGACCATCATCGATTGATACTACTAATTCGATTTGGTTAACGTTCATATTATAATACAATAATAGGAGAACTCGTTTGCCCTTGAAACTCGATAATTCGAAAAGTGAAATCAAGAACATAAAGGATATTACGATTTTGTTGTTGTAACAACTAGGTGTCCCTTCACGTTATTACTGAAACCTAGTGAATACGTGCATACCACGAGGAAGGTGAAGGGACACCTAAACACGAACTTGTTACAATAACAAAATTAACAAATCTTCTTTAGAGTTATTTATTTCACCTTTGAGATTTTAGGTTTCAAGAGCAACAAGTTCTCCCATTAGTGTATTGTAGGACTTTAATCCAATACATAATATGATAAATTGAAATAATAAGAGAACATATGTTTCCATGCTCATATTACATGAAGTGAAGCTGTTAGGAGGCTATCCCTAGGGATCAACAATATATACAACCAAGGTAAAGTGGTATGCCCATTGAACCTCTCTAGTGAATTGAAAATCATCAATATATCTAGAATAATTTAATATGTATGTCATGAGTTTATAAGGCTATAAAGAAGAAAATCAAGAGAAATAAACACACATTGTGAATTTTGATTCACAATATCAATGTCAGTTGTAAGTTGTGGAAGTAAATTAGTCGCGTCTGAAATGTTATGTTCGAGAAACAATGAAGAATAAATTTCGGGTGACTTTCAACTCGTTTGGGATAAAAATGTTAACAAATGAACATGACAGAGAAAAGATGGAGGCTCTATATTACTTAAATGAAGATTAGCTTACAAATAAAGAAGAAAGCAACATTAAATAGAAAGATAACTGGGTCTGGGCTAAGGCCCATAACAACTTATTATGCTAACATACCCCCCTCAAACTCACAATGCAATAGAAATAAACATTGAGAGTTAGTCACACAAAAAACGAAACCGAGATGCCGATTGAGCCTTGGTAAAAATATCTACAATCTGCAAGGCTGATGTAACAAAATGAAGTGAGATGGTCCCGAGCTGAAGATGATGGCGAGTAAAATGACAATCTATCTCAATGTGTTTTGTTCGTTCATGAAAGACAGAGTTCTTGGCGATCTGCATAGCACTTTGATTATCACAATGTAATGGGGTAAGCGAGAAAACAACAACCCCCATATCTGCCAAAAAGCCATCGTAACCAAACAATTTCACATGTAGTTACAACCATAGCACGATATTCAGCCTCAGTGGAGGACCTAGAGACAACATTTTATTTCTTGCTTTTCCATGAGATTAGGGAATCACCAAGGAAAATACATAATCCAGTAGTGGATTTACGATCATTGGGATCACTATCCCAATCAGCATCACTATAGGCACGCAATTCCAGAGAAGACGTAGAAAGGAATAAAAGACTTTGAAACTAAGTGCCACGGAGATATCTCAAAATACGAAGAACAGCTCCCAAGTAAAAAGAAGTAGGAGCGGTAACAAACTGGCTAACCACATGAACAACATGAGCGATATCAGGGCGAGTAACTGTAAGATAAACCAAACTGCCTACAATGGTACAATATAGGCTCGGATCAGATAGAGGAACACCATCAGTTGGAGAGTAACGTGCATTGGTTTCAAGAGGAGTGTCTGCAATTCTGTTATTAGAAAGTCTTTCACGTTGAAACAGATCAGAAATATACTTCGTCTGAGATAGAAGATATCCCTTTTTAGATTGAGCTACCCCAATCCCAAAAAAATACCGTAATAATCCCAAATCTTTCATAGCAAAACGATGGGCCAAGTCACGTTTCAAGGATTCAATGCCATCATAATCATCGCCTGTAATAATCATGGCATCCACATATAAAGACAAGATAATGCGTCCAACATTCGTACATCGAACAAATAATGCCGAATCATGATTGCAAGGGAAAAAGCCAAGGGAAGTGATGACTGTAGAGAATTTTTCAAATCAGGCACGAGGGGCCTGTTTGAGTCCATATAGAGCTTTTCGAAGCCGACAGACTTCACCGGGCTGATGAGCTATTCCCGGGGGTGGAGTCATGTAAACCTCCTCATGAAGATCACCATTCAGAAAAGCATTTTTGACATCCATTTGACAGATCTTCCATTGTCGAACGGACGCAACAATAATTAAAGTACGAACTGTTGTCATTTTTTCCACAGGGGCAAAGGTCTCCTCATAATCCATACCATACATTTGCGAATATCCTTTTGCCACAAGTCTGGCCTTGTACCATTCAACAGAGCCATCAGACTTTGTCTTAATCTTATACACCCAACGACAACCAACCTTATGTTTACCTGGTAGTAGGGGAACCAAATCCCATGTATGAGTCTGATGAAGAGCAGTGAGCTCTTCAGCCATAGCATTTTGCCATAGAGGGTCAGAGACATCCTCTCTATATGATTCCGGTTCACACAGATGATGAATGCCTGCAATAAATGAACTAAACGAAGCAGAATATGTAGAGTATGCAAAGTCTGGTAATTGAGTAGACTTGCATGCACGAGTAGACTTTCTCGAAGGTGGAGAAGAATCAACATTGGTGCTAGATGATGTGGAAGGTTCATGAACTGGCACATCATGTGCAACAGAAGTATCTGGAGCAGGCATATTAGGATCAACAGACAAAACGGGAACATCAGAGGTTGGGACATCAATGTTGCTAGCAAAAGGATCAACATTTTGAAGATCTGACTTTGTTACGTCATGGGACTTAGCTGGAATCGAATAGAATGGAATATGTTCAAGAAAAGTAACATGTCTTGATACATATAACTTCTGACTTATAGGATCAAAACAACGGTATCCTTTTTGTCCCGTGCCATATCCTTTGGGACCACTGGAATAGCCTAAGAAAACACATAAGGCTGACTTATTTGTCCATTTGTCTCGTTCAACATGAGGACGGAGAGCAAAGCAAGTACATCCAAAAACCCGTAATTCACCATAATCTGGGCGTTCACCGAAAAGACTTTCAAATGGATATATCCTATCATTGTGAGAAGTAGGGATCCTATTAATCACATGTTGGGTGGTCAGAAGTGCTTCTCCCCAAAAGACACTAGGTACTTCAGCAGATAAAATGAATGAACTAGCAATTTCCATAAGATGACGATGTTTCCTTTCAGCAACATCATTATGTTGAGGGGTGTCAGTATAAGATGATTGGTGTATGGTACCATCTGATGCAAGCGACTGAGTAAAATCATTAGAGGTGTATTCACCCCCTAAGTCACACCTGAAGCACTTTATCACAACCGAATGCTGCGTTTGAACATAAGCCCTAAATGTTTTATAAATGTCAAAGAACTCAGATCTATGTTTCATAAGGTACACCCAGGTATAACGAGTGTAATCATTAATAAAGGAAACATAATAACGTGAACCACCCTTAGTGGATACTGGTGATGGTCCCCACACATCAGAATGAACAATATCAAATGGTGCAACAGAATGAGAAATACTTTTAGCAAAAGGTAAAGTAGAAAATTTGGCAAGTTTACAACCACAACAATCAGAAATATCACAGGTTTGCAACTGACCCAAAACACCTATGGAAACCAAAATTTTTAAACGAGATGCGGACACATGTCCCAAACGAGAATGCCACATATAAAATTCAGATGACAAAGGACTTAAAAACGAAAAGAGGATAATCAACGCTGGAAGCAGCAACACCATGAGTAGGCACTTTGAGTTCTTCTAAGACCTATAAATCTCCCACCCTACGGTCGATCCTAATCACTCTCTGAGTGTGTTGATCCTGCACAACACAAACAGTGTCACAAAAGAAAACCCAAATTCCAGATTTACACAATTGACTGACTGAAGCAAGATTTAAGGCAAGCTTCGGAATATAATAGACATCATTGAGAGACACATGAGGGGTAGACACAGATCTAACACCCTCTACCAACATGGATGTAGCACTAACAGACATGACAGAAATAGGAGAGACATGAGACAAAGAAAGAAAAGAAGACAGATAGGCAGACATATGATGTGAGGTACCAGAATCCAAAATCCATAATGATGGAGAAATACTTGAGGTACCAGATGAAGACAGTCCCGTAGCAGACATAGCGGTAGGATTGGCGGCAAGAAACTGTCTGAACTGTTCAAATACTTGTGGATCCAGAGCAGATGGTGGTTTGTTCATTTCTACAGATGGTGGTGTAGCAGCAGCAGTAAACTGAGGTGGTTTAAATGTCCATGAAGATGGACCAGATGAACCAGCAGAAGTGGACGTGCGAGAGGGAAATTGTCCACCTGATCTGTTTTGTTGTGGAGGCTTCTGAAAGTTAGAATTCCTTCTGCTAAGTAATAATGGACATTGAGACTTTCAATGATTTTTCCCTTTGCAGAATGCACATTCATCAAATGCAACTTTGGCACCTTGTCTAGGCTGATTAGGGGGAACGGCAAACACAGCTGGAGTAGTAGTTACTTTAGGACCTTTATCAACCTGAGATTTTAACCGAGTTTCCTCTGCAATCAACTTGTGAACAACCGAATCAACTGTTGGAAGAGGGGAACAATGAAGAATCGTTCCACACAGTCTTTCAAAATCTGAACGTAATGCCATTAAAAATTGTACCAAACGTTGTTCCTCCCTTCGATCAATATAAGGTTTAAACACCTTCAGTGCTGCAGATTTCGTAAGTGCCAATTGATCCCATAAATCCGACATAGCTCCATAGAAGTCTTGAATGCTCATCTCATTCTGTTGAAGAGCACGTATATCAAACTCCAACTGGTACTGCTTGGCAAAGTTAGACTGAGTATACAGCTTTTCCAAATGATCCCAAACCTGCTTAGCTGTATCATATTTGGCTAACTGAATACCAATGGTTTGACCTACAGAGTTGTTGATCCAAGTTATAACTTTAGAGTTATCTGTTTCCCATGTATCGAGAGCTAAGGCATATTCAGCAGCCTTAGATTTATCAGTAGGCTTTCCCTTAGTACCTGTGACATAACCCCACATATTTTTCCCTCGAAGAAAGTTTTTAATTACGTAGCTCCAGTAGGTGTAGTTTTTACCATCCAGACGAGTACTAATAGAATGAAGAGAGTCATCTTTCCCATCCATATTATCAAAACCGAACGACAGCAGAATTACCGCAAACTTCAAATAACCGCAAACTTCAAATTAACCGCAAACTTCGATTACCGCAAACTTCGAATAACCGCAAACTTAAATTACCGTAAACTTCGTAACCACAAACTTGGTAACCGCAAACTTTGAAAAACGGGACAGAAACGAGGTCCAAACCTGTCAATCTATCCAGAAGCTCTTCCAAATACACAAGTCAGTTCAAATAAAATGAAATCTGTAACTTTGATACCTCACGAGTCAACGGACTGAGCAGAAGCGACAACGAACGAAACAACCCTTCAACAACGAACAAAACAAACAACGAACGAACCAACAACTGACCGGAAGCGACAACAAAGATCTTCAATCAAGCATGAATCGAGTTGTCTCTGATACCATGTTAACACATGAACATGACAGAGAAAAGATGGAGGCTCTCTATTACTCAAATGAAGATTAGCTTACAAATGAAGAAGAAAACAACATTAAATAGAGAGATAACTGGGTCTGGGCTAAGGCCCATAACAACTTATTATGCTAACAAAAAACATACCTCAAGTTGACCCGTTCATAAGCAAATTGGTCAAAATTGTCACGCCTATAGAAAAGCATGATAATTATTGTTAAGCTAATACCTGACCTGTTTCAAAAGCATTTTCTTTTTTCCTTTAGGTCAACGGTCTGACCAACCCAAACCATCACCTCAGCATGTGTATCTAATATCATAACATGCTCTGTCAACAAGTCATCTTGTTCACAATTGTACACTTCTTCAATCTGTCATGGAATTAAACTTGATTTTGAGACATATCACAGGCGCATTCATTTCAGAACCAGTATTATGTTGAGAACCACCTAAGCATTTGTATATGTAGTGTAATCATCACTCTTTCTTTGATTACATCTCCTCTCTCCTAAATTTTTTGAAAAAAATATATAAAAATATGCACATATGCATACATGTGCATATAGTGCATATGCACATATGCATTTAGACAAAAGACTATCAATGCCATGTTTTTTAAAAAATAAATCTTAAGCATACTGAATTATACATGCATTTTAGTCAATTTATATAAAAAAAAAGTACAAGAGTTAAAGCGGTTCTCGCAGTTCTCAACATATTATTGGCTCTGAAATGACCGTCCCTGGTCAAATGGGCCATGCCAAAATAGTATACCGAACTCACCTCAAACTCTCCTGCGGGCCCATTGATCAGTAAACAAGATCAAAAAACTAGTTTTTTTTAACGGCAACACCTAGATATTCTAGGATAATTGGGTTTCCCCGGGGCAACACCTAAAACATCCAAGGCAGCCCACCCCAGGAGGAACCCCCAACTGGGTAAACCCCCTGACCTGGTCACAGACCCCTTTTTTGTTGTGGCCAGGATTCGAACCCAAGACCTCCACTATGGGAATAGTTAGCGGGTATAATCATCGACAAAAATAGAAGCCATCGAGTAAATGATTTTGTAATTTTGAAACCTTTATTGGATGAAATTTCAAACAAGCGCGGTTCTTTGACAACTTCCTGCATTATTTTTTTTAGCTTTGTTTGCCTCCTGGTGCAAGCCAGAAAGCTAAGCTCTCTTTTCCTTCTTTGGCGAATTTTATGGGTACGCCAGACTGAAGGTATAACAAAAGAGATTAAATAAACTATTAGAAAATATATTAGTCAGTAGACGCGTATAAATGTATAATTTCATTTTTGAAATTCAAAGAAAATATATCTTGTAAAGAAAATATAAATGTATATTAGTAGCATACCTTCAATGATTCAATAACTTTTCCTGCTTATTGCTGTTGCTCAACTGTACTTTGGTTTCCATACCATGTAGAAACTGATGAAGCAGATTGTAGAATAAAGCACCTGTACGAATTCAAAGACGTTGCTGCCTGAACATGATTATGTATACACATTGTCAAGTCCCCATTCAATAAAATCCTTCAGAAGTCGCATGATATACCAAAAAAAAGAATCATGTAGTTAATAGACTAGAATAAATTAGGAGTAAGAATTTCTCAATAAACGGGTCGTGTTTAGGTTGACCTTTTTCTCCCTTTTAATTAAAAGGGTCGACCTGCCAATCTGTTTACGACCCGTGTAACCATTTATTACAACCCGCCAACCCGTTTGACTCGTTTAGATAAATGGGCTAAAAGGGTTGTCTTCAGGTTGCATGATTTTAAGTGTTTCCAGGTTAGGGTTGATATCTTTGACGACATAATATGATTCGGGTTAGGGTTCAATGATTCAACCAGCCAACCCGACACGATTGACACCCCTAGAATAAATAATATCATTCTAAATAAGTCGCCAAATATTTATCTTAAATCATACCACAACTACTTGAAGAGCTTTAGTATTATGAATTGAAGTTCCTGATACTTCAATTAGCGCAGAAGTCTCTGGACTGTAGGTCTCATCATTCAATCCTTTGTCTGCAATGTAGCTTTTGTATCCAGAGCTAAACCCGCCCTGGTAAAAAAAATATATTTACAATTGTAAAGCATCAATTTCTGGATGAATATTTAAATTTTAAAGTTACATAAAATCACTAGGACAAGTTTATAACTAAGAACAATCACAGGCTGCTTGGAAGCCAATGTTTGGTCCTCCTGAGGTCAGATTGAATAGAGGGGTATTTGGTGACCCAATTGAGATCAAATGTGATTTCCAATAAAATGAAAACAGATGGAAGCAAATATAGAAATTGCAAATACACTATCTTTTTAAGCTAAATTTGTTTTAAATTTTAGTTTACCTCAATGCTCTCTTTCCCAATCCAACAACAGAGATAATGATCATTTTTAGAATTAGAATGGTATGAGTAGAGGCAAATATAACAATCTCCACTGTAAAACTTGCCTATATCTTCTTTTGGTAATTGTGTCTTAGATTCTTCATCAACACGCCATACCTAAATATCCCAATAATAGAATTGATAGGCATCCATTCTAGATTGTTCCATACTTTTCTAAGACACAAAATTCTTCACCCAAACCAATAATAGAATTGATAGGCATCAAAATTCTTCACCCAAACCAACCCGTTTCAGCTACTTTGGGTCAAGATTGCCAGGACTACCATTTACCTGTAAATGGGTTCATTTGGGTAATTTTTTTTATTTCTAACACGTCATATGAGTTAAGTTTTATAGAAAGTTGAATTATCTTTGGTGTAACATATCTATTATAATCATATTTAGAATATTAACTGTTTATAAAGTTAGAAAATTAGGTAAAAAGTTTTTTTTGTGGATGGGCCCAACCCAAGCCAACATGTTTTGACACACCATAAATAATTTCCCGTCTTGACTCGTTAGCCGACCCACATAAACTGCCAATCTGTTAGACTTTAAAGAAGTCAAAGGACTGGTTTTGTAATTGTTGAAAGTATAGGGGACTGAAGTTGTACAGAATAATAATTCAGGGACTCATTTGTAATTGTCTTCACTAATGGTTGTTAGGTTAGTTGATGGAGCGTATAACTACCGGATTAGGGGACTCTAATGAGCTAGCTATGAATTGAACTTGTTCTTCTTCCCCAATAGTTTCTTACTCAAATTGTAGCTAACAGTTGGTATCAGAGCTTCCGATCCTCATCGGAAACTCTTGAATTGAAGCAATCGACGACGATTATTGATGAAGATGACCACTCTCAATCAGGTGACGCAAGATGTTAAAGGAGCTCTCAAGGAACATGAATTAGCTCTTCTAAGGCTTGAATCTATTAGCCGGGCATAGAAACCGTAATTATAGGACTATAGGATAGGAATTGATAGAGCTTGATATCGTTGACTTTTGCAATTGTACTTTGAATTATCGGATCCTATCCAAAGATAGACCGATCCTTGTATTATTTATATGGAGATAATGAGAATACAGAGGCAACAATTCACAATGCCTTAACACCAGTCAAATAATAATCTCTAGACATGTTATTTTTTATGAAACAGTTTTTCCCATCTCAAAATATCACACGCTACCCCCATCCTCTTATTGTTTCCTCACAAATAGGGGTGTTCAATATTTGGTTTCAAACCGATTAAACTGATAACCGAATTGAAACCGAAACCGTTTAAAACCAAACCAAATTAAATATTTGGTTTTCGGTTTGGTTCAAACCAAAAACCGAATATGTAATTTGGTTTTTGGTTTGGTTTAGGTTTCAAAATTTTGAACCGAAAAAACAGAATTGGGTTATACCACTATTTTAATCCATATTTTATAGTTAACCCAATTTATTTATATCAATAACCAATACCCACATATGGATTGTAAATCATTAATTTTAGTCATGTTGTATGAACCGAACTTGTTATTTGATGAAGGTATGTTTTTGTTTAGACTTACCTAAAATGTTGTATTGTTTAAACCGAACTTGTTATGGCTTCTCAAAAGAAAAAAAATGTCTTTTTTTAGCTAATTCAGTTTGTTAGGTTCAAACCGAAAACCAAACCGAATTATAAAGTTGTTTTAGTTTCAGATTAGGTTTTCATGAATTAGGCCCGGTTCGGATTGTGGTTCCAACAAAACAAAAGTTCAACCCGAAAAACCCGAATCGAATAAACTGAAAAAACTATAACTCGAACTGATAAACACCCCTACTCATAAATTCTGATCCGCACCCATCCCTTTGGTCCAACACTTCAACTAACTTTACAAGCCCACCAGTCACTACCACTATAGCCCCTACGGGCCAACAAGTTGCTACTACTACTCCCCTTCAAACCTATTCTCGTAGGTCCAAGCCCACCACCAAAACCAGCCGTTCCCTCAGCCCAGCAGCCCACCACCACACCAGTCGCTTGCACGTCCTAGCAGCCTCCGAACCCATGAGCTGCAGCGGCCCAACAGCCCACCACCTCACCAGCCGCTTCCTCGGCCCAATAGCCTCCGAAACCAGGAGCTGCACCGGTCCAAAAGAACCCAATTCCCAGTCCCGTTCCCCCTCACCCTCCCCCTCCACCTCCTACACGTACCATTCATACTCGTAGCATGTCCTTCATTAAAAAACTTCAACAACCGTTTAATCTTCATGCTTCTCCTTCCATTTCACCTCTACCCCGTAACCCTATCGACGCTCTCCGTAACCCGGATTGGAAGCAAGCAATGACCGAAGAATTCCGGGCCCTTATTGATAATAGCACGTGGGAGTTAGTCCCGAGGCCTAATAATACAAATGTTTTCTGAAGTATGTGGATTTTTCATCATAAAACGAAATCTGATGGTTCTTTAGAGCAATACAAAGCTCGTTTAGTTTGTGATGGCAGGTCGCAGCAAATTGGAATAGATTGTGGGGAAACATTCAGCCCGGTTGTAAAAACGGCCACTATTCGAATGGTTCTTGCCATCGCCTTGTCTCATTCATGGCCCATACATCAAATCGATGTCTAGAACGTGTTTTTACATGGCAACCTCACCGAGACACTTTATATGTATCAACCTCCGGGCTTTTGAGATTTCCGTTACTCGGGTCATGTTTGCCTCCTAAAGACGTCTTTATATGGATTGAAGTAGTCTCCACGAGCCTGGTACTAGAGATTTGTCGATTATGTCTATTCTCTTGGGTTTCACTATAGCAGATGAGATCATTCTCTGTTTATCTACAAGCATGGTCAACATACTGCATACTTATTGCTATAACATGGACGGCATCATTCTAGTCACCTGTTCTGATGCCACTTTCATGGAACTCATTGCAGCCGAGTTTGCCATGAAAGATTTGGGCATCTCAGTTATTTTCAGGGCATCTCAGTTACACGGAACAAAGATTCCCTATTTTTATCACTACAAAAATATGCAGGTGAAATTCTAGAACGGGTCGGCATGACGTCATGAAATGCCTCAAGCACTCCGGTTGACACTAAATCAAAGCTTAGCTCTACATTTGGTACTCTTCTGGACGACGGGGGTACAATTTATAGGCAACTCGTGAGGGCACTCCAATACATGACTTTCACTTGTCTCGATATTAGTTATGCAGTTCAACAGGTATGCATGCACATGCATGCCTCTCGCTCCTCTCATCTGCATGCGTTAAAACGTATTCTTAGATATGTCAAAGTCACCTAATCGCATGGCTTACTGTTTACTAAGTCCTCGGTTACTTCTCTAATCTCATACACTAATGCTGACCGGGCCGGGTGCCCGGACACAAGATGTTCAATGTCTGGTTATTGTGTCTACTTAGGAGACAACCTTCTCTCTTGGTCCTCTAAACGACAACCCACCTTATCATGCTCAAGTGCCGATGCCGAATATCGAGGCATTGCTTATGTTGTCTCCGAAACTTGCTGGCCACTCAACCTCTTATTGGAACTCAAACATCCTCCCACTCAAGCTACACAGATTTATTGTGATAGTGTCAGTGTTGTTTACCTCTCTAGTAACTCGATACAACATCAGCGTACCAAGCACATTGAGTTAGATATCCAATTTGTTAGTGAAAAGGTTGCTCGAGGTCAGGTTAGAGTTCTCCATGTCCCCTTACGATATCAGATTGCTGACATCTTCACCAAAGGCTTGCCATTAGTCCTATTCGAAGATTTCAAACACAGTCTCAACATCCGACAACCTCCTGCTTCGACTGTGGGGGTATATTGGCCGGGTATAGAAACCGTAATTATAGGGCTATAGAATAGGAATTGATAGAGCTTGATATTGTTGACTTTTGTAATTGTATGAATTATCGGATCCTATCCAAAGATAGACCGATCCTTGTATTATTATTATGGATATAATGAGAATACAGAGGCAACAATTCACAATACCAAATATCAGAATCGACTGCAGATAAGAATTTGAATGAGATAGTCGATATCAAGGCATCCACCGACAAAAAATCAGTTGAGATGGTGACTATAAGAGCAGAAATGGATGAAATACTCAAGAATCTGCAATTAATCAATAGCAATCGACCAACTCACAATGGCAAGGGTAAGACAACTCACAACGAAGGTGTTAATGATCGTAACTGAGTTATTCAGGAAGAATCTAGGTTAACGGCAAGTAACAATCATTTTTCAAGTTGGAGTTTCCAAAGTTTGATGGTACGGATGTTGCAATTCGGATATACAGACGTGTGCATTTCTTTCAATTGGATAGGTTGAAGGTGAGATATGTTGCGGTTCATGTTGAGGGCATATTAGACAGATTAGTATTAGTTTAATATTAGAGGGTCTTATGTGTAAATATATTTCCTATCTATATTCCTTGTAATCATCATTATAATTTACAATATACAATTACCAAAATCATCTTGGTACCAGAGCTATCAGCTGCCACGTCTCCCTAACCCTAAATTGCCAACAAAAAAATATGTTGTCCTCTTCTCCAGCGCAGCTTCTAATCAGACATATGGCCCTTCTTCCTGCATTTGTTACAACTGAGAAAACTGCTCATAATTCTCACAAGTTCGGTTTCACTCTATCACCGACGAATTATGGCTATTGGAAGGCTATGATACACCCCTTCTTGGTCACAAATAATCTGATTGGTTAAGTGGATGTAACAATACAATGTCCACCCGAAACTATTCAACCTGCCACTGTATCTGGCAACGAAACAGCCCCACCACATCCCCTACCCAACCCTAATTTCTTTACTTGGGTTTCAAACGATGCCCACATCCGGATGTTGATCATGTCCACTATATCCGAAGCATCTTTCCAGCATGTCCAGGGACGTACCTCACATGATCTCTAACTATCTCTTGAACGTGCTTATGCACCTCATACCTCTTCAAGGGAATTCAGTCTCAAAACTCAGATGCTTCGCCTTCAGATGCTAGGCGATGAATCTTCCTCTGCCTATCTCACTCGGGCACAGGAATATTCGGATGCTCTTGCTAATCTTGGAGAACCAATGAAAGAAAAATACATTGTCCTGCTGGTAATATCCGGTCTTCGGGAAGAGTACAACAGGCTAAAAACGACCCTTCTTACTCGTTAGTTTCCGACCGCCTTCACTGAACTTCATGGTCTTTTATCTGACCATGATTACATGGTTAAGAAGTTTGTTCCTGATGTCTCTCTTGCTCAGGAATTCACCACTATTACCACCAGCCACCCCTCTACAGCCTCCTCTACTGCTGTTGTCTCCCCTCCCCAGCCCTCCTTAAAGCACCTACAACAACTTTTTGGATAGCTTGGGCTTACTTTGCAGCCTACAACTCAGCAGGTTTCCCCATCCCCACAGGATTTTTACACTAATCGTCTGGAAGTAATCGTGGTCGTAGTCAATACAATCGTGGACATGGCCGAGGTAGTTACAACAACATGCGCAACCAAGGAGGAGGAAACCAAAACCAGTTCTCTTGGGTTTCAAACCAAAACACCGTTTATGGTACATGTAACAGATGTGGAATTGGCCACGTTCCCTCAGATTGCCCGAACCGTGACCCAGCCACTATAAGGGGAAGACAACCTTCAGCCAACTTTGCTGATTACCGCTCCCAAGCCTCATCCTCCTGGCTTCCTGACACTGGTTCCACTAATCATGTTGCACCCGATCTCTCAAGTTTTGATGGTGCAACACCTTATTATGGTGAGGACCATCTTCATGTTGGCAATGGTAAGGGCTTACCCATACTTCATATTGGTTCCTCTCGCTTTTACTCACCAAATAGAACTTTTTCTCTTACAAATATTCTCCATGTGCCTGAAATAAAACAAAAACTGCTTTTTGTTCAAAAATTTTGTCATGATAACCATGTGTTCTTTGAATTTCACTCTACTTTTTTTGCTATGAAGGACAAGTTTACACGCACTACCCTCCTCACGGGTCCAAGTAATGATGGGCTCTACTCCTTCCGTCTTCCTCAAGTTCATCCAATTCCCAAAGTTGCTTTTTCCACAATATGTGCTTCCTTCACTACATGGCATCAAAGACTTGGTCATCCACAATCACAGCTTCTGCAATTTATGTTTTCTAAGTATTGTTTACCTCTTTCTAATAAGAGTTCCAGTTCAGTTTGTAATTCATGTTTGATTGGAAAATTTTCCAAACTTCACTTGTCACCATCTACTTATAAAAGCAATCATATTTTGGATTTAGTTTTTTGTGATGTTTGGGGCCCGCTCCCGTTACTTCCTTTGGTGGCCATAAGTACTTCTTATTATGTGTTGATCATTTAACACGTTTTATGTGGATATTTCCTTTAACACTTAAATCCGATGTTTATGCCACCTTTAAACGCTTTCTAACTATGGTTGAACAACAATTCTCCACTAAGTTAAAATCTGTTCAAACCGATTGGGGAGGAGAGTTCCGGAACATATCTCAGTTTTTCTCCTCTCTCGGTATCACCCATCGGCTATCATGTCCACATACGAGTGAACAAAATGGTTTTGTGGAACGCCGTCACCGACATGTTGTTGAAACCGGTCTCACCTTACTTGCTCAATCTCATGTCCCACAACGGTTTTGGCATTTCGCTTTTGATACAACCGTGTATTTAATTAATCGAATGCCATCTCGCACAAACTCAAACACTTCTCCTTTTGAACATGTGTTCACTCATCAACCTGGTTTCTCTTTCCTTCGGGTTTTTGGATGCCAGTGTTACCCTCATCTTCGTCCTTACAACAAACATAAAATGGACTTCCGATCCACACCGTGTGTATTTCTTGGGTACAGCACATCTCATCATGGTTATAGGTGTCTTGATCCCATTTCTGATCGTATTTACATAGCCAGACACGTTCGTTTTAACGAACACTGCTTTCCAACCTATCCATACCAACCCCACACCCGTACCTACCCCATCTCCTTATGTCTCATCCTATCCTACTGACTTTCCACCTTTTTCTCCTGCTCCCATACCTCCGGTCCAGACCACTTCAGCCCCTTCCAGTCCTGATTCCAACACAACAGCTCCTTCCAGTCCTTCTCAGCACAGTAGCCCAATCTCAACAGCCCCTTCCTGTCCTGATTCCAACACAACAGCTCCTTCCAGTCCTTCTCAGCATAGTAGCCCAATCTCAACAGCCCCTTTCAGTCCTTCCAGTCCATCCCCTACGGTCCAAACTCCCTCAGCCCAAACCCCAACAATGGCCCATTCCCCTCCCTTAAAAACTCACAGCAGGCGCCCCAAATCAGAAGCCCCTGCCACTTCCTCTGACCAGCCCTCTCCAAATGACCAACCTCCACGTCGTGTCCGTCCCTCAAATCTTTGGTCCAATCCTAAACCAACCACAAAATATAATGCCTCCTCCTTCCACACTCATACAACCAGCTCTGTAACAGAACCAACCTCCTTTACCATTGCTAACAAAGATCCAAAATGGCGCCATGCTATGGCAGGAGAGTATTCAGCCCTGATTTGGAACGGAACCTGGTACTTCTTGTAAAAAAACTACTATATTTTCTATAAAAAAAAAATTAACGTGTCAAATGTAATAATGGAACGCATATCATTTTAATAATACTATATTTTATTTGGAAAAATGATTTAGGAACTTTTATGAATTAAAAATACACTTTGGACAACTTTTAGTTCATTTGTCATGTTCAAATCATTTGATTCGTTTCTGTTTTAGCTAATCTTTTTATTTTACCTGTTAGAGATAAAACACAACTCCAATCAACACCGTTCATAAATACTCACTAAGAATAACAGGGAACTAAAAAATGGAATTATACCAGTAAAGTTTTGCAGGAGCCCTCTCTAGAACTATATCATCTTCACTTGCTGCCTTCTAGCCTATAAAAGCAAACCCACCAAAGAGGGCCCAGAATTCACCTGTTTGCCCCTCTGGTTGTAGTTTTCCATCATCTGCAACATGTTAAGAAAATGAAAATCAAATATAATAAAAAAGTTACATATTGTGCATATAGGGACAGGGAAAAAAATGATTGTAGTTTATGATGAAAAGCATATAATGAACATAGTCAATAAAAATAATTTTTTTAGAAAAATAAAATATGTTTTTACTTGAAACTGGAAGAAATTCTTTAACTGACAGGTAAAAATGCAAAAAGTACTGATCAAATATAGTTAATCAAAGTAAACATAATTGAACTTGACTAACATATGCCCTACCAACAATTGCAACATTGCACTTCCCCTCATGATGTTTGTCCTTTAAAAGATTAACAACCTCCAAAGCTTTGGATCTTTCTTAAATATTCATGTTTGCCCCGTTGAATTGACATATTTTATCTTTGGTGTCCAAAATGAAGACCTCATCATGATTTAGTGAGGATCGCGTAAAAGGGACTTGAATAAAAAGCAGAAATATATATATATTTGATGAATATGTGTAGGCATGAATTAACAACTAAACTCAATATTAGAGGAAATTTCTATCCACTTACTTATGAATGGGTCGATTTAGGTTGTGTTTTATTTCAAACCGGGATGAACAAAAGTAGATAAAAGTGAAATGGGTTAAAAGTTGCTCAAAGTCTGTTTTTAGTGCAACCTCCTAAATCGTTTTGTTCAAAGGTTTAGATTATACTATAATGATATTGTTATTGTAATCATAATTAATGCATCCTTGTTTATAAAGAATCTAGAAAATTAAAAAGTGTTATGAGGGTCATTCTAACCCGGCCCAACCCACTTTAGGGATGAACGAGTCAAGCTAGCCAGGTTGGGCTCAGGCTCAGCTTGTTTACAAACCGAGCCGAGCTGGCTCAGCTCGTTTATCTTAACGAGCTGAAATGTTGAGCTCGAGCCCGCCTCGTAAAAAGCTGATGCCGACTCGTTTATTTTTAAAATTTTGTATTTTTTACACATATTCATATATATACAAACAAAAAATAATATTTTTAACATATCATAATGCAAAGTTTATAAATAATTATACTTTATGTATTAAAATTTTGGCTTTTATTTAAACGAGCGAAACGAGCGAGCCAGCTAACGAGCGAGCTTACCTTGGCTCAGCTCGGCTTGTTCACAAACGAGCTTTTTTCGAGCGAGCCGCGAGCTTTTTAACAGCCTTAACCCACTCTGACCCTACTTATAAATAACCAATTTCAACTCAAACATGTTTGACCCATCACCCAACCTGACTGTTTTGCCACCTAAATCAAACATGGTTGAATTATGTGTAGAGAACCAGACCTGCTTCACTCTGACAACTCGTTTTCCTTTACATGTGTACAACCGTGTTTCAAAGTTTTCTTCTTTGGGGATCTTTAATCCAGATGCAAAACCTCCCTCTAGTGGCATTATACATGGTTTAAAGTATGACAAAAATCTATTAGATTCGTGGCTTTGAAGTTCTCTATATTGTACTGCACGATCGCCAAGAATTGCATCAAGCTTAACAGCTTTCATAGCTGCTGTTCTAGATTCATCCTAATTTACATCATGGATTCATGCCATTTAAGGTGCTATATATTACAAAGATACATACAAAGAAACTAAAAAAAAACAAACAAACAAACAAAAAACAGTATTCCTGGCTGGTATCTTTGCCCAACCAAAAGTGTAAAGCATATATATATGCACCTGCCTTGCCAGCAGTCTGCAAATACAATTATACAATTGATTAGGTGACAAGATGGGGGAATCTGGTGGGTTGGGTAACGGGCCAAAATGGGTTGAGGTTGAAACATTAATCTTTAATACGGGTCGATACTGACCATATCAGGTTGAGACACAAACACTTTTTGCCCATTTTTTATGACTGTAAATTATTATTACGAAAACAACATTATTACGATAGTAGTCTAAAATTTTTAATAGAAACCGTGTAGTAGGTTGTATGCTTTAAAAATAGACTTAGATAACTTTCTACTCATTTGATCATTTCCCCTTTTAGTTAACTTCTTTTCAATTTAATAGGAGACTTGGTTAGAATCTCGTGTATTACATGGATTGAATAAATGTAATGTTATATACTTAGTAATAAAAAATTTATGTCTTTAAAAACCCGTGTATTACACGAGTTGAATAAAATATTACTTGGCAGTTATAAATTCTATTAAGTTAATTTTTAAAACATTTTTTAGCTAAGTATTATTTTTTTATGTAACTGATAAATGTTAATTCATGATGTATTAAACGGGTTGAATAAATGCAATGTTATATTTATTTAGTAATAAAGATTTACATATTATATATTTATGAAAAACGGTTTATAAAAAGAATTATAGATATCATTATTATTTCATAGGAGAGAGAGACGAGAAACAAAAAAATTATAAAAACTATTAAATAAATTTGTATAACTAATAGAAGAGAGAGGTAGAGAAAAAAAGTTAAAAATACATGAGAGAGTGACAAGTGTCCGATCAAAACCTTATTTATTATATAGTATAGATATGTTACGAATCTATATATGGAATTGTTATTAGTTGTTATCTCGTGTAAATCACATTGATTGTGATGATTCCT
This sequence comes from Smallanthus sonchifolius, assembly GCA_023525975.1. Lineage (NCBI taxonomy): Eukaryota > Viridiplantae > Streptophyta > Magnoliopsida > Asterales > Asteraceae > Smallanthus > Smallanthus sonchifolius. The sequence goes on from CM042021.1 coordinate 109,216,909, forward strand.
ATCTCAAAATATGAGATATTATTGTAATTATATAATGGGGGAAGATTGAATAAAACAATCGATCATCGGAAATAAATCCTTCATGGTATCAAGAGCCTCTTTTTAACCCTACAAGCCGGCAACTCCTTCTTCCCCCTTCTGCCACCAGTGAATTTTTTTTCTCTGCCTCTTCCCCATGGCTTTTACCATTCACCCTGCTGTCACTGTTTGTAATATCAGAAACTTCATACCCATTACCCTTGAGATGGAAACCGGCCAATACACCTCTTGGTCGGAACTCTTCAAAATACACTGCCGGGCCTTTGACGTCGTTAACCACCTTCAACCTCGAGTCCCAACCACTGCTTCCTCCTCTGCTGACGCAGACAAGAACAAATCAGCCCCACCAACCGACTCATGGGATCGGATTGATGCTATTGTTCTTCAGTGGATTTATTCCACCATATCCAATGACCTTCTTCACACCATACTCAAACCCGATACCACGGCATATGATGCCTGGACTGCTCTGGCCAATCTTTCAAGACAACAAGACGTCCCGTGCCATCTATCTCGATCACAAATTCTCCAACACCCGACTTGATGCTTTCAACAACATCTCCACCTACTGTCAAGCCTTGAAAGTACTTGCTGATCAATTAACCAATGTTGGTTCACCCATCTAAAACCAACGGTTAGTCCCGCAACTAATCTCAGGCCTGAATGAACAATATGAAGGTATTGCCATGCTCTTACAACAGTCCACTCCCCTACCGGATTTCTATGACGCCCGGTCCAAACTGATTCTAGAAGAGACAAGGGAAGCAAACCAGGCCATGAATGCTGCTCAGGCCGCCAGAACAGCTCTCAATATAGTCGCCCCAAGAGCTGATCAGCCCACTCACTCCACGGCACGCTTTGACTACCAATCAGCAGACTCATCAAATAGTCGTGGCCGGGGACGTGGTCGTGGACCAGGAGGTCGGGGACGCAACTATTCACAAACGGGTCAGTAGCACACCGGATTTTCTCCAACAAACTGGACCCCTACTGTAACACCTGACACAAAAATGTCTAAGATTTGACTAAGGTACAAACCACAAGAACTATAAGCGTAAATAACCTATAGATCAAGGTTCAAAAAGTAGAAATCATGAAAATTCAACGTTAACGGACCGTCACAGACGGTAATGGATCACAAGACGGTAACGGTCCGTTACGGACCGGGCATGCGAACCCTGTTAGCTTGCCACGTGTCCAGTGACTCATCTTCGAAATCTGACGCGTGGAAACCCTATAACGGACCGTCACGCCCGGTAACGGTCCGTCACGGCCCCAGACTCACCTTGGTGCGCCACGCATCAACTTCGTAACGAACCGTCACGCCTGGTAACGTTTCGTCACGACTCAAATTGACTAGAGGGCGACACATGTCTGATGACTCGTGAACCCTAGTCTGGTAACGGATCGTCACCACCCGTAACGGTCCGTCACGGGTTCAGATTTTCCCCTATAAATAGTTGGTCGAGTTCAACTCATATTCTCATCCCACAATCAACTTTCTCACTCACATTCCATTCCAGAGAAGTACTAGCTCGATCCCAAAACTTTCGGTTCGATTCAGGGTCTTCGTAGTGATCGGTTAAGCAAGAGACGCTCGTAAAGGTGCTGGTACGCCAGAGAAACCAAGTTAAGAGGATAGTCTATAACTTTCGACTTAGAGGCTCATTCTTATAAACTATGGTGAATACTTTATCTCTCTGAAAACTTGTGTCAAACATTTTATTTACGAAAATGGCCAAATAAAGGTTAAGGGAATAATGCTCAACGTTCTTCTATGAATAAATCATTCAGGCCATAGGTATGCATAAAACTTGCAAGAGATACAAGGGTCTCGAGTGAAATTCTCGGATTGCTGCTGGTGCTTGTCTTATAACAACTTCGGAGGCAAACCTGTTCATTGTTATAAGACATGACGCCAGTGTATACTGTGGTGCGATTGAACAGGACGTGCTTGTTGAATGTGTGGATTGAACATAAAGTTGTGATTATAAAATTAATACTTATTTGTGCCAAATGATTTTATCGTCAAGATAATTGTATTCACCGGCGTTCGCGCTGGCGTTTTATTTTTAAAATGTCTTCAGGAAATGAATAAATTGAAATAAGAATGGGGTATGGGCAGACATCAGATCTGACCCAGGAAAAAATTATGTGAGAGGCAGACATCAGATCTGACTTATGAAAAGGATAACTTGCACGTTGGATTCTCAGGCCTCGTATACAGAAAATCCTAAATGAAAGAAAAGGAGATAGGACCAAGGAATTGATCAACATTGGATAGTTCTATTTCCGATGGCTAGTATTGTATTTGATTTCAATCTCTGTTTTATAATCAAAATGAAAAGGGTATTTAAATCCCTATATTTATAAAAGTAAATATAAAACTTTTGTCTTCCAACTGAGTTTTGATATTTACAAATACAACCCTTGAGGTTGAAAGAATGTTGAAACGATCCTTTTGAAAAAGTCTTCCGCTGTATTTATAAAAACTCTGAAATCAAAGTTCAAAGGTGATGCCAATCGTGCAAGCACCGTCCAGGGGGTGCCTAGGGCGGGGTGTGAGAGGTTGGTATCAGAGCCACAGGTTTTAGCGAATTAGATACTTGGATCTGGTATCTAGGCTTTAACGATAAGTTTATCTATTACCTAAAAATTAAGATAAGAAAACAAGGTAACTTTCTGACCGGTATGTAGTTATCTTACAAACTGAAGTGTTCTGTCTAAGGAAAGAGCGGTGTATAAATCTCTCCTAGACTCTCCGCTCTTACCTGGGAACATATCTGTTGGAGGTACTACTCTGAAAAGATAACCATCCTTGTATAGCTTTAGTTAAGATAAGGATATTGTCTTTAGTATCTAAGTCTTGACCAAAATAAGATAAGTACTAATATTTTAAGATTGCAGATGTCTGGAGATAATTCTGTACCTGTTTATTATGACCCCAATCGTCCGATTAAACAAGAATCACCTGAGTATCATCCTTTAGGATCTCGAATGAACCCTATCTCTTCACCCTATTATAATGACAATCCGTTTGCCATTCTCCCTAATAACAACTCTCCCGAATACCACCCTCAATCCTATAACTCTTCTTGTCAATGGATGGAGGTTGGTTCAAATTTCAGCAACCGAAATACAAATAATCAACAACTGCAAGGAAACAATGAAGCTGAATCAAGTTACATCCAACAGAATAATTCAACCGAAGAGGATCCATCTGAGGAATCCCACCGATATGAACCTGCATCTGAAAACCCGAAAGACTATCAGTTCAATAATCTTATTTCAAATAGTTTCGACTATCAATCTTATAATTCTGAAAATCATGTTTTATATGACCCCTATATGTTTCCTGAACCTCCATATGATGGCCCTTTCAAAAAATATTTCCAAACTCCTCCGGAATACCAAAATGTTTATAATGAAATTATGATGGGACTTCGTAAGCCCCCTCTTAAATATGGTTATCCAGAAAGTATGCCATCTTCTCCTATTGAATGTTTAGACCGTTCGTTGCGTCAAATGGACGAAATAACAAGAAAGAAGATAATGGACAAAGCAAGAACCAAATTTTATGGGAAACAAGTATACGAATATGGAGAGGACTTAACGACTCTTGGAAAAGAGCTTATGAAAGATTAGAATCATTTTTGTTGTATTTTGTAATGTATTTTGTAATATATTTTCTTATGAAAGTTATAATGTCACCCCATTATATTCTCGAAATTTTCATGATGGATATGTCGATATACCTTATGAGAATAATCCTAAAAAAGAAGAACGTGCTGACTCTAATATACCTTACATTCCATACTATGAGACGACTCCCATCCCTGCTCCTCATATAAGTGAGTATGCATCAGGAAGTGAAAGGGAACGAATGTTGTTAAACATAATAGCTGAATTGGAACGAGTGAAAGCTGAAGTTGAAACTCGGAATGCTTTGCTAATAAAAGCTCTTAAAGAAAATAATTTTAGAAATTTCTAGGAACAATAAATTTCTATATGTATCGTCTTCTGTAATGTATTATTATCAATAAAAAGGTTTTGTTTTGATTCCAATCTCATTTCTATATAGTATGTCAAAAATACCGGACCTTCATATCACACCAGAGGAAAGAAGAAACAGACGGCAGTTGAAAATACTGCTATTGAATCCCGAAAGGAACTCCAAAAGATGATCACGGAAGGTATCAAGGACTCTCTTCCAATGATCTTTACTGAATTAGAAAAGAGACAAGCCGATAGGCTATCTACACAGCCATCAAACCTAAAATCTATACATTCTCAACATACCCGAACTATCACTCACTCCCAGCCAGTTACTCTGAAACCTGAAGGTTCCACAACCCATAAGACCGAAAAGACTAGGAAAGAAAAATTTTACCATGACTCTTCTGAAGATGAGAGTATGGGTAATAACTATGGTCATATAGAAAAAAAGAGAAAAGTGGTTGGCTATACATACAAGATGTTTCAGGACTGCAAGCCAGATAACTTCTCTGGGAGAGAAGGAGGAATTGCCACATTAAGGTGGATAGAAAAGACTGAATCCGTAGTGGCTATCAGCAAATGCGCCGAAAAAGACAAGGTTCTTTATGCCTCGAATTTATTCAAGGACCAAGCATTAGAATGGTGGAACAACATTGTTGTTTCCAAAGGAAGAGAAGCAACCTATGCAATAGGCTGGAGTGCTTTCAAAACCCGAGTAGAAAAGAAGTATGTTCCCTAGAATGAGAGGGAACAGATAGAAGGAAAATTATTGAGTCTTAAGATGATAGGAACAAATCATCAGGAGTATTCCACCAAACTCCTTGAATATGCTAGAATAGTTTCACATCTTGCTACCCCTGAATCAAACATGATAAAGCATTATATTTGGGGTTTGATTGGAGAAATTCGCGACATGGTCAAAGTCGCAAATTGTGAAAATCTTGATGATGCTATGGATCTAGGAGCTTCACTAACCAGTAGTTTGATTAGAAACTACGAGGAGGGAAAGAAGAAGAAGGAATCTGGGCAAGGCCCAAGTGGATCAAAGAAATCCAATTTTACTCCCCGAAACAACAACTCTTCCATTCCGGAATGTCCCAAGTGCAGAAAAAGGCACTTAGGACAATGTCGTGCTGGACTTTTCTGCAACTTTTGCAAGATGTCCGGTCACAAAGCAGAGAATTGTTTCAAGAAAAAACAAATTACTAGTTTTTAATGTGGTGAAACCGGCCATATCAAAATCAATTGTCCCAAGCTAAAGAAATCTGATGGGACTGGTCCAAAACCTGCAGATGGAGTAAAGAAGAATGCGTGGGCATTCGTTCTCCATACTCATGAAGCAGCAGGTATGCCCGATGTCATTACGGGTACATTTCTTGTCAATGATATTTATGCTCGAGTTTTGTTTGACTCTGGTGCAAACCCAAGTTTTATAGATCATAGATTCTATATACTGTTAAATAAAACTCTAGCTAAGTTAGACAAGAAATACGTGGTAGAAACTGCCAATGGGGACCTAGTTCGAATCTCTGAAATCTTAAACGATTGTAATATCACACTATCAGGACATGTTATTCCTGCACAACTGTTGCCAATGACTTTGGCAGGTTTTGACATTGTATTAGGAATAGATTGGTTAGCCTCTAACCAAGCTTGTATCCTGTGTGATGAGAAAGCTATAGAACTTCGTTCAAAAGGCAATATCTTGACTATACATGGCGATAAATTATCCAACTATGTTGGAAAATTTTCCATGTTAAAAGCCACAAAATACTTACGAAAAGGATGCTTAGCATACCTCGTATATGTAACCACCGACACTAGAAAGAAGATCGAAGATGTGCCGGTTGTAGCTGAGTTTCCTGATGTTTTTCCCGATGAACTGCCTGGAATTCCACCTGAAAGAGAAGTGGAATTCAGAATTAATCTGGTACCCGGTACGGCACCAATTGCCAAAGCCCCATAAAGATTAGCTCCAACGGAGATGGCAGAATTAAAGAAACAGTTGGATGAATTGCTCGAAAAAGAATTCATAAGACCAAGCTCGTCGCCTTGGGGAGCTCCGGTCTTATTCGTTAAAAAGAAATACGATTCAATGCGTATGTGTATCGACTATCGTGAACTGAATAAAGTCACGATTAAGAACTGTTATCCACTCCCCAGAATCGATGATCTCTTTGATCAACTCCAGGGAGCTCGATGCTTTTCAAAAATCGATCTTCGTTCTGGCTATCATCAATTGAAAGTTCAGGAAGAAGATATTCCTAAAACTGCCTTCAGAACTCGATATGGTCATTATGAGTTCTCGGTAATGCCGTTTGGACTTACTAATGCACCAGCAGCTTTCATGGATATGATGAATCGAGTTTGCAAACCTTACTTAGACAAATTCATTATGGTATTCATTGACGATATCCTTATCTACTCCAAGAGTAAGGAAGATCATGCTAATCATTTGAAAATCTTGCTTGAACTCTTGAGAAACGAAAAGCTTTATGCTAAATTCTTAAAATGCGAGTTCTGGTTATCAGAAGTTCAATTCCTTGGACATGTCATTAACGCTGATGGCATCCAAGTTGACCCAGTTAAATTTGAGGCTATATCCAAATGGGAAATCCCGAAGTCTCCAACAGAAATTCGTAGTTTCCTCGGATTGGCCGGTTACTATCGAAGATTTATCCAAGATTTTTCTCGAATTGATGTTCCATTAACTTCTCTAACTCGCAAATCAGTTAACTATGAATGGGGATCAAAACAATCTGAAGCTTTTGAAACTCTGAAATAGAAACTGACACAAGCACCCATATTGGCCTTGCTAGATGGAAATGAAGGCTTTTCAGTATACTGTGATGCTTCACACATCGGCTTTGGTTGTGTGTTAATGCAAGGGAGCAAAGTTATTGCTTATGCTTCTCGACAATTAAAAACTCATGAAAAGAATTATACGACTCATGATTTAGAATTGGGTGCCATAATCTTTGCACTGAAATTATGGAGGCACTATCTATATGGAGTCAATATCTATATGGAGTCAAATTTACCGTGTTCACTGATCATAAAAGTCTGAAGTATATATTCAGTCAGAAAGAACTGAATATGAGGCAAAAACGTTGGATGGAAGTCTTGAATGATTATGATTGCGAAATCTGTTATCATGACGGAAAAGCTAATGTTGTAGCTGACGCCTTGAGTAGAAAGGAACATGAGAAACCTAAACGAGTTCGTGCTTTAAGACTCGATCTCCAAATCGATCTTATCACTCGTATTAAGGAATCTCAGAAACTTGCTTTACAAGAATCTAACCTGGAGAATGAAGGATTGGGAGGAATGATCGACCAATTGGTCAAAGGAGATGATGGAATTCTTAGAATGAATAAAAGAATTTGGGTTCCTATCTATGGAAGCGTACGTGAAGAAATTCTTGAAGAAGCCCACAAATCTAAATACATCATGCATCCTGGAAACGATAAAATGTATAAAAACCTAAAAACCAACTATTGGTGGATAGGAATGAAGAAACATATTGCTATCTATGTTGCAAAATGTTTAGCATGTTCTCAAGTTAAAGCTGAACATCAAAGCTATCTGGCTTGTTACAGCAACTTGAAATTCCTGTATAAAAAATGGGAAATGATAACCATGGAATTCATTACTAAACTTCCCCGAACCAGTCGTGGGAATGATACAATTTGGGTTATTGTTGACAGACTTACTAAATCTACTCATTTTCTTCCTATGAAAGAAACATTCAACATGGATAAGCTGGCACAATTGTACGTTAATGAAATCGTATCATTACACGGTATGCCACTATCTATTGTGTCAGATAGAGATAGTAGGTTTACTTCTCGATTCTGGCAAGCCAGATAGCTTTGATGGTCTGAAATAGGAGAAAATCAGTTATCCGGACCTGAAATAGTCCTGGAAACGACTGAAAAAGTTACTCAAATAAAAGATAGATTGAAAGCGGCTCGTTATCGTTAAAAGAGTTATGCTGATAAGAGACGAAAGCCGTTAGAATTCAACGTCGGTGATAACGTTCTGTTGAAAGTTTCACCATGGAAAGGCGTCATAAGATTTGGAAAGAAAGAAAAATTAAGTCCTAGATTCGTAGGACCATTCAAAATCCTGAATAGAGTTGGGCTTGTGGCCTATCAACTCGAATTACTAGAAGAAATGAATGGAGTGCATGATGTATTCCATGTGTCAAATATACGCAAGTGTTTGGTAGATGAATCTCTGGTAATGCCCCTACAAGATCTAGAGGTAGATGAAAAATTAAGATTCATGGAGCAACCTCTGCAAATCAAGGACAGGCAGGAAAAGAGATTAAAAAGAAAGAAATTGATGATCGTGAAAGTGAAATGGAACTCCAGATGTGGCCCTGAAAACACGTGGGAACTGGAGTCTAAAATGGAAAAGAAATATTCTCACTAGTTCGAATGAACTGGAGGACGAGATTAAAACAAGTTGGGGGAGGATGTAACACTTGCCATAAAAATGTCCAAGATTTGACTAAGGTACAAACCACAAGGACTATAAGTGTAAATAACCTATAAATCAAGGTTCAAAAGGTATAAATCATGAAAATCCAACGGTAACGGACCGTCACAAGACAGTCACGGACGATAACGATCCGTTACAGGCTGGGCACCTGAACCCTGTTAGATTGCCACGTGTCCAGTGACTAATCTTCCAAATCTGACGCGTGGAAACACTATAACAGACTGTCACGCCTGGTAACGGTCCGTCACGGCCCCAGACTCACCCTGGTGCACCACGCATCAACTTCGTAACGGACCGTCACTCCTGATAACGGTCCGTCACGGCTCAAATTGACCAGAGGGCGACACGCGTCAGATGACTCGCGAACCCTAGTCTGGTGACGCACCGTCACCACCCGTAACGGTCCGTCACGAGTTCAGATTTTCCCCTATAAATAGTTGGTCGATTTCAACTCATATTCTCATCCCACAATCAACTTTCTCACTCACATTCCATTCCAGAGAAGTACTAGCTCGATCCCAAAACTTCCGATTCGATTCCGGCTCTTTGTAGTGCCCGGTTAAGCAAGAAACGTTCGTAAAGGTGCTGGTACGCTAGAGAAACCAAGTTAAGAGGATAATCTATAAGCTTTCGACTTAGAGGCTCATTCTTATAACCAAGGTGAATACTTTATCTCTCTGAAAACTTGTGTCAAACATTTTATTTACGAAAATGGCCAAATAAAGGTTAAGTGAATAATGCTCAACGTTCTTCTATGAACAAATCATTCAGGCCATAGGTATGCGTAAAACTTGCAAGAGATACAAGGGTCTCGAGTGAAATTCTCGGATTGCTGCTGGTGCTTGTCTTATAACAACTTCGGAGGCAAACCTGTCCATTGTTATAAGACATGACGCCAGTGTATACTGTGGTGCGATTGAACAGGATGGGCATGTTGAATGTGTGGATTGAACATAAAGTTGTGATTATGAAATTAATACTTGTTTGTGCCAAATGATTTTATCGTCAAGATAATTGTATTCACTGGCGTTCGCGCTGACATTTATTTTTAAAATGTTTTCAGGAAATGAATAAATTGAAATAAGAATGGGGTATGGGCAGACATCAGATCTGACCCATAAAAAGATTATGTGAGAGGTAGACATCAGATCTGACCTATGAAAAGGATAACTTGCACGTTGGATTCTCAGACTTCGTGTATAGAAAATCCTAAACGAAAAAAAAGGAAATAGGACCAGGGGATTGATCAACCATGGATAGTTCTATTTCCGGTGGCAAGTATTATATTTGATTTCAAACTCTGTTTTGTAATCAAAATGGAAAGGGTATTTAAATCCCTATATTTATAAAAGTAAATATAAAACTTTTGTCTTCCAACTGAGTTTTGATATTTACAAATACAACCCTTAAGTTTCAAAGAATGTTGAAACGATCCTTTTGAAAAAGACTTCCGCTGTATTTATAAAAAATCTGAAATCAAAGTTCAAAGGTGATGCTAATCATGCTCGCACACGTCCAGGGGATGCCTGGGGCGGGGTGTGACACCTACACAGCAGTGGGCCGGCCCACTGTCTGCTTATCCTCAACAGTTCTGGGCTCCCCAGCAGTTGAACCAATGGACCACCAACCCACCTTGCCCATACCCCACTGTCTCAAGGCCTACTTCTGCTGGATCGGGCCTTCTTGGGCTGAGACCTCCTCAGTCATATGCCGCTTCATACGCCCCTACAAATATTGATCAAGCACTCTACACCATGTCCCTCAACCCACCAGATCAAACATGGTACATGGATACCAGGGCCACTACACACATGACGAATAACCAAGGTAACTTCTCGTCGTTTTTTAATAATAGCATTTTACGAAATATAATGGTTGGTAATGGCACAACCATTCCCGTTAGTGAACATGGCAATCAAAACCTTCCACCACCTTATCCACCTTTTAAACTAAATCAAGTTCTTTTTGCTCCTCAATTAATCAAAAACCTTCTTTCTGTGCACCGTCTCACAACTGACAATCTTATTTCTATTGAATTTGACCCATTCGGTTTTCTTGTGAAGGACCTCAAGACTCGGATCCCTATCCTACGATGCAATAGTACTGGTTACCTCTACCCTCTCACTCCTCAAATTGTCTCCAAGCTTGCTTCTCCATCAACGTTTGCTGCCATCTCCCATCAACTATGGCATAACCGATTTGGTCACCCGGGATCAAACATATTGCATGCACTTAAGAATTCTAGTTCTATTGATTATGGAAAAATAAATAATAAAGTTTGTCAATATTGTGTGTTTGGAAAAAGTGTTAGTTCCCTTTGTTGATTCTGTTAATCGTACTTTTATGCCTTTTGACATCATTCATAGTGATCTTTGGACCTCCCCTATCCTAAGTACCAGGGGTCACCGTTATTATATATTATTTCTTGAAGTTTTTACTAATTTCTTATGGACTTACGCAATAAGTAAAAAGTCTCAAGTTTATTCCATATTTTGTCAATTCTCCAATCTCATATCCACACAATTTGAAAGAAAAATAAAAGAGTTTCAATGCGATAATGGAAAAGAATATGCTAACTTATATTTCAAACAATTTTGTGAACAAAATGGCATGCTCTTCCGATTCTCTTGCCCACACACCTCTTCCGAAAACGGAAAAGTCGAGCGCAAAATACGTTAAATAAACAACATTGTTCGGACACTCCTTGCCCAAGCCTCCCTTCCCAACACCTATTGGCATCATGCCCTTGAGATGGCCACTTACCTTCTAAACATACTACCCAACAAAACTCTTCAATACAAAAGCCCCACAATCCCTATACAACCTAACACCATCTTATCATCATCTCCGTGTGTTTGGTTGCCTTTGCTATCCATTACTTCCATCTACCACTATTCACAAACTTCAACGCCGCTCCAACCCGTGCATATTCCTTGGATACCCCACAAACCATCGGGCTACAAATGTCTTGACTTAGCCACTCACCAACTCATCATTTCCCGCCATGTCGTCTTTGACGAGGCAACCTTCCCATTTACCAACCAACCCAAAACTACCACCCATTCATATGACTTCCTCACAAACACCATACACCCTTCTCTATGGTCCCACATACAATCCTCCCATGAAACAACTCAAACTTGCTGCCCATCCTCACCTTCGGCCCAGGCCCAACCATCCCCTCCTCACTCCCCAACGACTCCAGCCCATTCCTCTCCAATATCAGCCCAGGCCTAGCCATCCCCTTCTCACTCCCTAATGGGTCCAGCCCATTCCTCTCAAATAAGCCCAGGCACATCCATCTCCACCCCATTCACCTATCGGCCAGCCTACAAAACCACCAATCTCCCTCCTCTACAGACATACTCCAGACTCCCCAAATTTGTCTCTCACCCCACTATTACTGCCCAACGATCACCTGACCTGCCCACATCCCAAACCCACGAGCAGCCTCCAGCTTGAACTGTAAGAACAAGAGCAATGGAGGGCCACCAAACCCAAACAACTCTTCAATCTCCACTCGTCCTCTATCATACCCATTCCTAAAAACCCAAAGATTGCCCTGGACACCACAGAATGGTTTAATGCTATGACTGACGAGTTTAATGCTCTTATTAAAAGTAAGACGTGGGAATTAGTTCCTAGACAACCACATATGAATATTATTCGAAGCATGTGGCTTTTCCGTCACAAATACAAGTCTGTTGGGTCCTTGGAGCGATACAAGGCACGGTTGGTATGTGATGGAAGAAACCAACAGGTTGGTGTGGACTGTGGAGACACCTTTAGTCCCGTCATTAAGCACACAACCATTAGAACAGTCCTGACCCTTTCTCTTTCTCAATCTTGGTTGGTTCACCAACTCGATGTCACCGATGCTTTCCTTCACGTGAATCTCAATGAGACGGTCTACATGTACCAACCAATGGGTTTTCGACACCGTCATTACCCGGATCACATTTGATTACTCAAGAAATCCCTTTTTGGCCTTAAGCAGGCACCCCGAGCATGGTACCAACGTTTCACCGACTTCGTCACCACCTTGGGATTTAAACAGAGTCGGTGTGACAACTCAATTTTTACATATCACCAACGACGTAACACTGCTTACTTACTCATTTATGTCGACGACATCATACTCACTACATCTTCGGATAATCTTCCTGTGCAGCTTATGTCTAAACTTACAAGTGAATTTGCCATGAAAGACCTTGGTCCACTCAGTTACTTCCTGTGGATTTCGGTAACAAGACAAGCCAACAGCATGTTCCTTTCTCAGCACACGTACACATGTGATATTATCTAGCGCGCGGGTATGCAGTCATGCAAACCCGCCCACACACCTGTTAACACCAACGCCAAACTCAGCCACAATTTAGGCCCAGAATTTGATAACCCGACACTATACCGAAGCTTGGCGGGTGCCCTACAGTACCTCATATTTACCCGTCCTGATATTTCTTATGCCGTCCAACAAATCTGCATCCATATGCACTCCCCATGGCTGGATCACTAGAACGCCCTCAAGAGAATCATTCGGTATCTTCAAGGTACCTCTTCATATGGAGTCACACTCGGCCCAACACAGGTACCTTCCCTACAAGCTTATACCGACGCCGATTGGGTGGGGTGCCCGGATACACGGCGTTCCACTTCTGGATATTGCGTGTACTTCGGCAACAACCTCATCTCCTGGTCCTCCAAACGTCAAACAACTGTTTCTTGATCCAACGCCGAAGCTGAATATCGGGGAGTGGCTGAAATATGCTGGCTACGCAACTTACTGCTAGAGCTTCATAATCCTCTCACACATGCCACACTGATCTATTGTGACAACATCAGCGCTATATACCTATCCGGGAACCAGTCCAGCACCAACAAACCAAGCACATCGAGTTAGACATACATTTCGTATGTGAACATGTTCAGTGGGGTCAGGTTCACATACTTCATGTCCCCTCACGCTATCAAATAGAGGATATCTTCACCAAAGGTCTTCCAAGAGTCCTCTTCGATGATTTCAGGTCCAGTCTAAGCATCCGACCTCCTCCCGCTAAGACTGCGAAGGTATAATAGGCGATATGTTAGGAATGTATATATGGAATTGTTATTAGCTGTTATCTCGTGTAAATCACATTGATTGTGACGATTCCTATCTCAAAATATGAGATATTATTGTAATTATATAATGGGGGAAGATTGAATGAAACAATCGATCATTGGAAATAAATCCTTCACAATTTGCCGTTTAAGATTAGGAAAAAAAAAAACAAACCAACTCATTCATAAGTAAACGGGTCAAAATTGCTACCTCTACCATTGATATATAAGCATAGGACACAAAAAGAATATTTTAAAGTCATAAGAACCTTTAAGATGATGCACGAATCACCTTAGTAGAATCTACCATAATCGATTAATCGGTCTTCTGCAAAGGTACTGGTTGAAGATTCTCGATTCTCCGTATTTCAATCCCGCTACAAGGAGTTAAGGAAAAACAGTACACAATAAAAGAAACTAAACCATACATACATTGAGAAATCATTACTTTCTTTCCTGTTTGCAATTGAAGTACACTACAAATATCAATCAATTAACAACTTTTTTATATTATAAAAGTAAGTAAGGACACACTTTGTGACCAACTCCCTGAAATGCAGGCTCCGAAACTTTGATTGATATAATGCATAAATCATTAAATCCTGCTTATAAGATCATTAAACAAACATAAAGAACAATTTCAGAATATGTTTAAAATCATTTGGCTAATGAATTAATAAGATTGATAAAGCATGTGTTCCAGTTGTGATTCCATTGCAGAGTTCTTCGAGAACGAAAAAAAGGTTAAGTGTGGGATGTTTGATGTGTTGTAAAACACATATCTTTATCCTTGTATTTTGTAGCGTTTTTCGTATAGTTTATAATAGATTTCGGTCATATATAGCTTGTATTTAGTAATGTTATATTTTGTAGGTGTTCATGAATGAAAACGAGCTCAAACGAAGAATTTGGAGAGACAGTAGAGCCCTTTAGAGACAGGAGACTTGAGTGATTGTACTACACCCATTTTGAAGCATGAGTTAACGACATGAAATCATATTGGGGTGTAATTAATTAAATGTGGAAGATGCAATTCATATGAAGAACTAGTCATCGCATAGGCTAAATGAAATAAAAGAATGTTGAATTAATTAGTGGACTGAAATAATTTGGATTAAGATCTTATGTGAAATGGGCCATCAAAGTTGGAGTTAATTAATATCACGTGGGCTTTAGCTAAATTAAGAGTGTGTGGGCCTCCATGTAGACGACGCAAAGTAGGTACAAAGAGCCGTGAAATGGAGTTGGTCAAAGGGACGCAAGGCATAAGGCTGGGAATTAGGGCACGCTGATCGAGGCTAGATTCAAGAATTGGTTTGACAGATTATTCGTTTGATGTTTATGTATGCTTTGATCAAATTTATATTTAGTTTTGAATTACATATGTTACCTATGAATGTCTTTCAGTTAGGGTTTCATATTAGATCATTGACTTCGTGTTATGATTGGTTTATGGTTTGTTGAATTCGCAAGCCATAGGAATAGGAATTGTTTATCTGTTTGATCCTAGTGTTCTGCCTATCTAGATAGCTGAAAGGTGATAGATAGTCGGGGTGTCTTTGGTATTAGGTGTCCAGGTGTAAAGGCTCTAGGGTTCTTAGTATCTTTGCTATCCCGTGTCAATTTGATTGTTCTTAGATTACCCCTCGCATTTCTTGAATGTATTGAGATAGTGAGACTGAAATATGATCTGTCTTTAGGGTACTTTAGTATTGTTGGAGAGACTGAAAGATAATCTAACTAACTGGTGAGCGTTTACACTCCTTACGGTTTCCTTCTAGTCACACCCGGAGAATGATCAGGGATCCACTAGGTTGTCTAAGGGTGTCATACTTTAAGATCCCAGTTCCGTCATAGTTTACATAGCCGAGAGAAATCTGAGATTTACAAATAGGATTCTTACCTAAGTAGTGCCTACCCCATTCTTGAATTCGTCTAAATCATTTGCTTAATGGTTGGTGTCGTTAGTTAGAGAATCTTTAGTTTGTTAGAGTTAGAATCACAACACAAGCCCCTCCCCCCCCCCCAAATAAATCAGTTAGATAGTTGAGTTAGAGTCTAGGTCGTTGTCACTAGTGTCTTGTGGGTTCGATATCCGGACTTACATTAGACTTTACTACATTGATCGGTACACTTGCCGGTTGTGTGGTCTAGTATTAGGTTGAGTCTAGATTTATAAGTTTAAAGCTATAGTGTGTAGGTTAGGTTTTATTATAGTTTTTATAGACCGCCCGACACACATCAAGTTTTTGACGCCGTTGCCGGGGACACTTAGGCGATAGCGTATCTAACTTTGATTGAACTTAACTGATTATTTGGTCTTATTTGTGTCTTTAGTCGTAGAGCATCTAGGGTCCGTGTCTTTTCTTTGTTTTTAGTGAGTCCTTGTAAATATTGGTTTATTTGCTTAGCTTAGTATTTTTCTTAGTTATTTTATATTTTATTTTTTTATATATATCTGGTACCCGTGATTTTTTTGTTTGAGTGTCCTTTGCATGGATTTATATGGAGTGTTATTACAGGAACAGCTACCAAGGACATTATTATGCTCAAGATGGTCAATACGGGAATGTGTGGTGCGAGGTCTGTGGAGATCCCCATTACACTCAGAGTTGTCCTAAACCGCAGTGCCGAAAATTATAGTTTAGTCTTCTTTAGCTTAAAAATGTGTCTGATCAGCTACCACATCATGGGAAAAAAACACCAAAAATCGTCACAATAAGAAGAACCAAAAAACATTGTCAGATAATTACCACATTTTGTATTTAGTTTTAATTACCAATCTTTAAAACATTTAAATATTTTTTATTGAAAGGAAATTTTAAATTTTGAAATTTCAAATTTCAAAAATAGAAATTCAAACAACATTACAATAATTTGTAATTTCAAATTTTAAAAATTAAAATTTAAAAGTTAATTCAAACAACATTACAATAATTTATAATTTCAAATTTTAAAAATTAAAATTTACAAATTATAAAACTATAGTAAAATAAATTTTAAAAATTAAAATTTAAAAGTTAATTCAAACAACATTACAATAATTTATAATTTCAAATTTTAAAATTTATAATTAACAAATAAATTAATTTTATAATATTTAAAATTTATAAATTTATAAATAAAATTGTTTTATAAATATAAATATATATATATATATAATTGTTTTTTAATTAACCCAACCCACCCAGCCCTTCCCCTACACACATACACCACCTCTTTGATTTTTTGGTGTTCTTGTGGATGAACGGATGAGCTAAAAAACAATGTTTTCATAACCGGACCGGATATTGAACCGGTCGATTTATCGGTTTACTGGTCGGACCGGATTTAAGAACCGGTTAATATTTGATATAATTTAAATAAATTATAGATAAAATCTAATTATTTGAAGTAAACATGTTATGCATTAAAATGTAAAATAAAAAGAAAGATAATATTATAAATGTTCAGGTGATCAAACTTCATATTATATTATATTATATTATATTTTATTTTATTTTATTTTATTTTTAGCAGAAAATATACAAAACATAAACAGTTAAAAGCTTTTTTGTATTTTTTTTTTATTTTGTATTTGATTATAAAGATATAACACTTCCCAAAGCATTTACTTCTTTATCTATTTTGTTTTCCCAAAACCAGTCATTATTTCATCCCTCTCTTCCCAAAAAATCTGTTCTTCTTCATTCTTCAAGAAAAACCCTATTATCTTCCAAAAAAATATGTGTTTAAGGGTTCTTTGTGCAACAAAGACCAAAGAATAGTCAACGGAATGGGTCGATGCTGCTGAGGAAGTGACGATCGGTGATGACGATGCTTCAATCCCAGTCACAGATCGATGATTATGAGGGAGTAGTGGAGCACTCAAACAGAATCATAGATCGATGATGAGGATTGAGGACTGAGGTCTGGAACAGAGGAAAGAATAGCCACCGGCCCGACCGCCTCCTTTTACCGTTTTTTCGGTCTGACCGGACGGGTGGTTGTAGGACCGTTTCAGCACCTATAACCGGACCGGTTTGCCCTCCGGTTCTCGGTCCGACCGGTTCAACTGGCCGATCCGGTCTGGGTTTAAAAACATTGCTAAAAACATCTCCCCACCAATGGGGAAGGTTCGGTCGAATGCCATGTTGATATAGGATGCTCGATCGTCGATTAAATCAACGTTACTATCAAGGTACGATTCAAAATAGTTAGACTTTGGGCAACGAGCAATTGATAATATTTAGTCGTAAATATTATAGTTCACGAAATATGGTTTTATTATTCGAGGAGTAAATATTTAATGTAATATTTATCGGTTTGTTCGATAATTAATTATTTAGAGAAATAATTATATGCGGAGGATTAAGTGTTAAACACTAAAGAATTAAGTTTTATTGATTATTTGTAATTAATTAAACTGTGAGGATTAACAGTTATTTTAATAGTTAATTAATTAGGGATTAAATGTTAATACCCGGGGGTGCACTTTGTAAGTTTAAGGATTATAAATATAACCTTAAATTGCAAACCCTAATCATACCAGTTGTCTCTACCTGAAACCTGCGTAAGAGGAGACCACCCCCCGGTTCCGTCCACCGTCGAGCACCACCGTCGCACACCGCCGGGCAGCCTTGCGCCGCCGTCGCTAGCCGTCGTCGCCACCGGTTTCGTAATCAGTCACTAGCGAGACGCTTGTTGATCCAAAGTGTGAATCTTCCGGTTATCATCTGAGTTTAATTTTATTGTTTATACGCGTGTAATCGGATCACTGGCGGGATCCCGGTTTAGCACCGTTAACTTGTACAAACCGCTTCCGCTCATTAAATCTGATTTATGTATTTAAAAGGTTAAAATTAATTTGTTTTAAAAGTTAAAACCGGTACAAGGATTCCCAACGATGGTATCAGAGCCACCTTTACTCGCATTTAGACATTTTATTTATTTTTCAAGCTTATGTTTTATTTGTCAAAACTTTTGTTTGACAAAAAGATCGTGCATTTTTCGTTTGGTTTGGTTGTGTTTGATAAATTGAGCTCTGATGACCCGTGGTTGTGTTAATTTATTTTGGTATTATTAATCTTTGTATTTTTATAGGTTATTTGGAACTCGTTGTAATAGTTGGGTTTATTTTATTATTTTATTGTAACTGTAAATATATTGTAAACCTAACGAGACGAAGACAAGAAGACCAAAGGTGGACACGAACGGGACTAGAAGATAGAGATCTTGGACTAAGTGGGAGATAGCAAAATTGGTTATTTTGTTGTCCCTTTGATGGCTCGAACGCAACCGGACAATATTTACTAGTTGTTCGATTTATATGTTTTATATTTTTTGTGGTTGTTTACATTATTTAGGATAATAATTAAACCGCAAATATTTTTATAAAACTTTTGACACAATCTTAAAATGACGAGAAAATTAAATTGTTTAAAGATTTCTCAGAAAGGTTATAAAATAAAAGTGTTTTTATTTAAAAGTAAAATGAGTTTTAAATTTAATTGTTTTATTTAAAACTATTTTAAATTAATTAAAGAGTTTATTAATTTAAAACATAGTTCGCGATCAACGACCAATTTAGATTTAATAAGGTATTTAAAATTGTACTGTGTCGAGTGTTGAGAGGTGTTTCACAAACTAAAATAGTAAAACCGGTTTACTAAAATTGCACGACTTGGATCACGCTCCTTGTCGTCCAAAATGTTTTTGACCCTTTATCGGTAATTTAAAACATTAAAGCAAATCCAAATTAAAATCGATAATTATGCGCCAACCTAAATTGTGACACTTCAGCTGATCTATCCGAACCCCTGGTGTTAGTGAATTACCCTGCATCCGGCTCTACAGTTGTGGTTAAAGATACAACCGTGATTTCTGAGTAACTTAGGTCGGTTATACAGTTGCAATTGAAAGGAAAATACCACTTAAGGTTCTTTTAAGTGGGGGTAGTTGAGGGAAACGTGTCCAAACTTGACAATACTCGTCATGCCCCTCAAACCGAGAATTGTGTAGTTGACAAAATCGGTAATCGTTACTTACCTACATAACCGTGACAGTGAAGAGTGCTCAGCCATTCACTGTGCAGTGGTGAACAGGGATCTCATTCCTAATTATATATTTTTGCAACTGGGTATATTTAATTAGGACGTTATACATGAAAATACTAAAACTCTTTATTTTGAATTTTGTAGATGTCTAACGAATCCAATCCTAACTCCTCATTCTCCGTAAAGTCAATCCTTGAGAAGGACAAACTTGACAACTCCAACTTCATGGATTAGTACCGAAACCTGGAAATTGTTATCAGGGCTGCGAACAAAATGTATGTTCTCGAGGAACCAATTCCAGAAGAACCTACAACTACTACGGGCGTTGCTCGTAAGACCTAGGATAAATATGTGGATGATTCCATCAAGGTCTCTTGCTTAATGTTTGCATCCATGATACCAGAACTTCAGAAGAATCTGGTTGATATGCCAGCCTACTACATGATTAGGCAGCTGCAGGAAATGTTCCAACAGCAAGCCCGTCTTGAACGCTTTGAAGTGATGAGATCACTTATAAGTTGTCGTATGCAAGAAGGCTCTTCGGTCAGCACTCATGTGTTGAAAATGAAGAGATATATTGATCACTTAGCATGTCTTGACTCTCCCTTTAGCTTATGAGCTGGCCGGGGATATAATCCTTAACTCACTGCCTAAATCATATGACCGGTTCACTTTGAACTATAATATGAATCCTTGGTACAAGACCATCCCGGAGTTACATATGATGCTTAAGACTGTCAAGATGAACATACCGACTTCTGCCAAGTCTGGTCCAGTGCTGATGATCAAAGAAGGTCGAGTCAGGAAATCTGAAGCCAAGGGGAAATGCAAGAAAAGCTTCAAGGGAAAAGACAAGGATGTTACCAAGAAACCTCTGAAGGGTGTCAAATGCTTTCATTGTGATGAAGCTGGACACTAGAAGAGAAACTGCCCCAAATATCTAGTTGAGTTGAAGCAGGAGATGACTTCTGGAGGACAGTCCTCAGGTATGTTCGTTATTGAGATCTTCTTTCTGTCTTCAAATCTTGGGTGTTTGACACTGGATGTGGTTTTCACATTTGTAATTATTTGCAGGGACTAAAGAAGGTTAAGAAGCTGAAGCATGGCGACTTGGAGCTCCATGTGGGAAATGGGCAAAAGGTCGCGGTGATGGCTATAGGAGAATATGTTTTTTTACTTCTTTCTGTTATTGAACTTGTTTTGAACAAAGTTTATTTCATTCTTAGTTGAACTAGGAATATTTTTTCGGTCTCCGCTTTGAGAGAACAAGGATTTAAGTAAGCTTTTGATGGTGATTATATTTCTGCATATTTGAATGATTTGTTTTATTTTACTGCAAAGCCTTATAATGAAATCTATGAGATAGAGGTCCATGATAATAATGTTTTATACAACATCTCCTCAAAATGTAAGAAATTAGATTTTAATGATACGTATCTATGTGATGTCGTCCAGACGGTCTAAATAAAAACTAACAAAACCTAACCTAGAATCCTAAGTAATAAGATGGAGTACCTATGAACTAGACCGCACTGACAGACAAGTGTATCTATCGAGTGTAGCATAACTTAATGGTAAACCGAGTTATCGAACCCTAGAGACACTACGAATAACAAAACTAGACTCTGACTTGGACTAAAGATGATTTGATTTGGGGGGGGGGGGGTTACTACACTAAATATTAAACTAATGAATGTAGAAAACTAAGATCGACTCAACTAATCAGACAAAGGACAAAGGTAATATCAAGAATGGGAAGAATATCACCTAGGTCGGAATCCTACTTGCAAAGCACAACTTCTATCGGTTATGGAAAATATAATGGATCTGGGTTTCTAAGGATGACAACTAAAGACTACCTAGTGGATCCCTAATCACTCTCAGGGTGTCACCAACTAAGGAACCTAAAGTGAACTAACTCACCAGATTGTTGGATCACTCCTCAGGTATTTCCAACTATGATAAAGTACCCTAATAGACAGATTACCTCTCGGTTTCTCCATACACCGATACACTCGAAGAATGCAAGGGGTAATCTCAAGATAATAACTATGACACGAATAGCAACAATCACTAGACACCTAATACCGGCTTCCTCTAAGACAGCTGACACTCGGATTCCTAATGACGAAGACTATACGACTAATTCTCACCTCTCGGGTATTGAACTAGGATACACATTCAATTCTAATCAGCAATCAAAGACAACTCCTATGGCTACTACATCTAGCAAACCACCCTAATCACAAACCCTAAGATCTATGACCGAGATACGCTAATCAAACTGACAGACAACCACAATCAACGCAAGGAATTGAAATCAAACACAAGATCAGATCAAAACATGCAATAACATCACAATTATCAACTCAAGATCTTTTACAAAATCATAAAACCATTAATTAGAATCCAAAAACTGATAAAAATCAAAACTTTAACAAGTATTCATCAATTGACCTAGGCAATATCAAAGTTTTAGCCTAGGATCATGCTTAAACAATAAAAAACAGCAGTATAAACAAGATTCATAATTTCAAACAATCAAATCAAAGATCAAACAAAAGAGAATTTGAACCCGAAAAGATATCTCTAACCACCTCGGAACCTAAAGCTCCAAACTTTGACTCCAATTAGCTTCTTCTCTCCCAAAATCGTCCTAGAACTCTCTCTAGGCGGCTAAGAATCGAACTCCTTGAATAAAGGCAATCAAAATCTTTTTAATTTGAAAATCTAGGGTTTTGCGGAATTACGGTTTCTCGCGTACCGCGAGAGAACATGGTCCTGCCCTTCGCGTACCGCGAAGGCTAAAATAGTCGGGCTCCTCTCTGAGTTTCCTCGCGTACCGCGAGAGCTTTCCTTCTACTATCTCGCGTACCGCGAGATACTGATTTTTCATATTTTTCACTTTTGATCCTTCGGCTTTCATTCTCTTGCTCGATTTCTTCACGTATTCATTTGTATTTGTTACGAGCACCTGTAAACATAACAAAGGCTCAATAATATACAAAAACAACTCAAAAAAATATAAAACTAAGTAAAAACGCACTAAAATAATAGGAATAAAGATGTGTGCTTTACACTACATCACTATGGCATTGTCGACATGGACACATAAACAAGAATCGTATAAAAAAAACTCCAGACTGTAGGAATTTTGAATTTCACCGGTCAAGAGTATTTTGATGATTGTGAATCTTGTTTAAGTGGTAAGTTGACCAAAGCCCCTTTCACTAATATCGGTCAAAGGGTTAAGGATCTGTTATGACTCGTACATACTGATGTATGTGGTCCATGTCACACCCCAACCGACGGCGGAAACGTCGGGGGCGGGACATGTAGACTGTTCGTGAGCTCAAGGTTGACTAAATTATAATATATTAATTCCATTTAAATTCAACAAACATAAACCAATTCCACAGTACATAATTGAAATACAAATTGTTCTTAAATTAAGATTAACTAAGTCCCAAAGCCTATGTGTAGCAAGCCTTGACCAAAACTTTAGCACCTGAAACATGAATAAAATAAGGTCAACTATAAAGTTGGTGAGCATACATAGGTTTGTACATAGATAGTATATAGTGATGAATTAACAAATCCTTACATAACATGATAAAATAAGGCATTTATGGGGAGCAACTATTGTGTAACCAAAAGTACAATCAAACCTTTGTAACTAACATGCAAATTGTGTTGTCGTTAACAATCACCCCAATCTGGGTGGATTTGTCAGACTCAATAGATCTATCATTGTTAACCCTAGGCTTGAATAGTTAATGATTGCACATAAATTGCACATAAACAGTTAACATACCTAGCACTCAAACATAAAGCTCAAATTTTGCATACATAAATGTAAAGAGGATTTGTGTTAGTGTAGTTTATATAAATATAAACAATTATGTGTATAGAGTTCATGTTTCACCCCAAAAAGTGTAAAAGAGTAAAGGGGCAATGTAATACTCACCTGAAGTAATGATGTAGATAGCACAAGCAAAAGGTAGTAACAGTGATTCTTTTGCAAATCACAAGGTTAACCTAGAGTGTAATGTATGAAATTGAATCAATAATATGAACAAAGTCTAAGGCAATATCTAAGGTTCAATGGGTTTTGGTAGGGGAATTTGTACATAAGTATTTGTGACATTTCGTGAATCGGATGTGCATAAGTTGGTGGTTTGAATTTGAATAAAAACTCAATATAAAAGGTAAGTTCAAAGTATATATATGAATTTCAATGAATAATAATTGTTTTAGAGTTTTAGTTTAAATAGTTTAAATAAATAAATGCTTTACTATTTATTTCTTTAAAATGGTGTGCTTTAAAAGTAGCGTGATAATATAT
This sequence comes from Smallanthus sonchifolius, assembly GCA_023525975.1. Taxonomy (NCBI): domain Eukaryota; kingdom Viridiplantae; phylum Streptophyta; class Magnoliopsida; order Asterales; family Asteraceae; genus Smallanthus; species Smallanthus sonchifolius. Next base: position 109,240,930 of record CM042021.1, read on the forward strand.
TGATTAAAATGTAACTTAAATAAATTTATTTTGTTTACTTATGTATAACAATATGTCCAAACAGGTAGCATAAATATATATATATATATATATATATATATATATATATATATGTGTGTGTGTGTGTGTGTATATATAAGAGTTTGTTGAATTATGTTTAAAATCTAATTTAAAAATGTTACGGAAATATGTATAATAAGTGTATAAAATGATTCGATAAAATGTATAAAAGTTTCATCAAAATTTAGAGTTCTAATGAACAATTTACATACTTTATTAATAGATTAATAATTTAATTAAAAATACCTTTTACATGATTTTTATGTTTAAAGTAAAATATGAAAACAATTTCGATTGTAAAATAATGGTTTCCATTTATAATTCGTTTATTCTTGTGCAACTCAGTTCCAAGGGTATAGGGTTTTGTAAAAATAGTTTTTATATGTAATTAATTTGGAATATAAGAGGGCAAAAAAAAAAGGAGGTTCCCAGGACTCGAACGCGGGTCGGTGTTATCAGATTGGGTTTCTTGGTTCTTAGGCGCAGATCGAAAGGGTCGGGTTCTGTATCAACATAACACAAAAAAAGGTGCAGTTGCGGGTTTAGAACCCGCGACCAGACGTGTGTAGGTCGTGCGATTTAACCACAGGAACAAGACAGATGTCTTGACAGTAAACTGGTTCGAAATTACATTAACACCTATGCCTCAGTCCCTTCGTCCCCGTCCCAAACCCTAATCCCAATGTCAACCGTTTTGCACCCGTTTGAACAATAAACTTTGGGGCTTTTACTCCTCACATCAAAACGAAACTAAGGGTACCGATTTTACCTGAAATGGTTAAGCCACGATGGAGAAACGACTGAGCGTTTAGGTCCGGAGTTTCTTCTAACTTGACTGCTTTTCAGGGGCGTAATGCAGGTTAATTGAAGGTCTGGAGGGTTTGGAAAAGATTGTGCTATTGTGAGGGAGTGATTTTGATTGCTTAATTCCGTCTTAATTGTTCGAATTGATTCGGGCTTTGAGAATGACAACTGTTACTAGCGATTACGCATAAATTCGTCTAATTGAGAGTGAATCGGGTCACAATTAGGGTCTGGGTTCATGCGCAAGAGTCAAGGCGTGATTTACGGATCACAAACGCATTTCAATTCACAGATTAGGAAGGTTTTTGGCTCGATTTTGACTCTAGAAGTCAAATGGGTTCAAATTTTGAAAAGAACACATAATAGATTAAATTGCAAGAGTTTAACATGGGTCGATATTCGTTATGGTATCCATAAAAATCCGTATCTTTCGGGATTGATCGATTTTTGGGTCTTGAATTGCAAGAGTTTTCTTAGGCATTTTGACTTAAAAGCCAAAATGGGTCAAGGATCAAAGTCAAAGGTTCCATTTGGGATGATGGAGTTCAAGTTTAGGGTTCAAGACTTGTTAAGTTGGAATTTTTATTTATAAAATAATTCCTATAAAACTTGTAATAAAAACTATAAAATATTAATTATTTTATTTTAAAATATTTTGTATAGAATCTCCATTTTTATAATATTACTAATTATGTAAGGTGGTTTATATAATTATATATATATATATATATATATTTAAAGAGATGTTAATACGTGATTTAAAATTCATAATTACAAATATGCCTACATATGTTATATATATATATATATATATATATGTATAATAGAAATAAAATGTGTAAAAGCAAGTTTGAAATTTTAAATTGACACGTGCTTAGAATGTTAACTAATGTGACATGATGGGCTTAAGTAAGTACGGACTTCAAATGTTTTGTTATTACCTAATCAAACGAATGGAGACACATTATGACATGAAATTCAAGGATGTTACAGTCTCCCCATGTTAAGGGAATTTCGTCCCGAAATTTAATTAGTGGAGACTACCGAACCAGGAAGGGAGGGAGTTTGAGTTTCGATTATTGGTTTGCGGAGTATGGTAACAACCAGATTTAGGTGTAAAGCTACAGTATGAATGATATCAGTGAATAAGAATGTTAAGGAGAGGTCTTTCAAAGAATCTAAAGATGAAAGGAATTACTTGGAATAGACTTTTATGGTGACGATTAGGGTTTGTTTAAGATGTTGACGATTATGCTCAAAACTGTTAGTGAATAAGAGATTTCACAAACATTGGTCTGGGTCAAAACTTCATGTGACACGAACAACTCTATTTCTGATAATATGATAGGGCACTTATGTATAGGAAGTATCATCGGCGTATCCACCATGCCCTTGTCATATCACATCAGTTTCGTCGTTACATCTTATGATAGGTCACAACACACGACAAGATTCACTATGTTTTCCATGCGCTGATTTTTTTATAATTCCGTGTGCACACGTAATTACTCAAATCATCGCATGGTCCGTATAGATCCTTCCGTTGTGTGCGGGTCAAGAGGGGCACAATTTCGCTCAGTTCATGTCTATTGTTTTCACATAATAGTTGCTTAAAAAGTAACGATGTCCTTAAGTAGGCAGGTCAGTTAGCAACCTAAGGGTAATAAAGTAGTATAACCTAGAGTTCTATAGTTTACTCATGTTTAAACAAGAATACGTCAAACACCGAGTTGTTTTAAATGTGTTACAGCTTTCTCGTGTCTGAACAAGAATACGTCAACCCCGAGTAGCTTCAATGTGTTATGATTTTCAAGTTTGGTGAACAAAGTGTATGACCATTCTTTGTCTATAATGTGCTCAATCATTTGTAACAATTGCAAGCAACTTAGTTTCGCGTATAATGTAAACACACAAGTCTCATGTATGATCTAGTGTCACGTAGCTTGTAATCAAATAGGTTTCATGTGTAGCGTGAACAACTTAGCATCATGTATTTTGTAAATCCATAAGCTCTCATGTGTAATGTAAACAACATAGTGTCATGTGTAGTGTAGGAAATGAAGTTCATGTATGGTGTTGACAACTTAGCATTATGTATTTTGTAGCTCAATAAGTTTCATGTTCAATGTAGTCAATCTAGTATTTTGTACCAAGCAAACAATTGTTATGTATCATGTATATTGCAAATAAACTGGTTTCATGTGTTATGTGATCAATCTAGTAAATTGTGATTTGCAAATAAACTAGTTTCATGTACTATGTGATCGTGATGTGTATCTTGTGAACGTGCATACGTAAGTTATTGAATTTTGTGTGACATATACTAACGGGTTTTGCATGTGATCAGGTGTTGCGGAGCAGCCTGTTGGTTTATGTTCGTGTAGGATGTGGTAGTTAGGTTCTAGCTCTTTAAATCTCGTTGAGGTTTGTAGGGATGGTTAATCGTTTACGTGAAATGGGTCGTCTCTTGAAGTGGTAAGTGAAAGATAACGGGGAGGTTCTGAAAACATTCAGGGAAATGTGTTTACAAATACCGATCTTTGTTTGAAAATAGAAAGTGGTAAATTGTTCTTGGTTGTAGATATATAAAGTAGTGAAACCATTGAGTTACATAATTTAAATAAATAGACAGTTTATAGGAAAAACTTTTTAAATTTTCAATTATTATAAGGAGAATATTTTTTTTTTGAGAAATTATTGGCTAATCAAGTAGTTGTACACCAATTTAGCCAGATTTTAGAAATAATTACTTTAATGAGGAAATCATACTTATTTAACAATTAGAAATGACGCTTTTATACAACAGGTTGTATTGAGTTTTCTCACAAGATGAAAATGTTTATACAAAATTCATATTTCTGATACTATCTAAAAGTTTGATAAACGTTTTGTTTGAACAAAATAACGAGGTTGTTTAAATCAAATAATAGGATGATTTGTTTACGATGAAGATTGTCGGTAGTGTACCAAATCGTGTTGGATGAAGAAGGTGATACTTGGAGGATCTCAATGAAAATATAATGGATGAAATTCACATTCAACGTATTAAATCAATGAATAATGACTTCAGAGTTGGAAAAATATAAAATTTATTAAATGTTGAAATGGTAAACATTATTCAAAACATAGGGGAAATGGTTCTCAAACTAAAAATTTAACGACCATAAATATAAATTTATGTTAACGTCTCCGGTAGCTTTCCACTAGAAGGAAGATAATTCCCAAGACGAGCACCGCTATGGTCACTCGGGTAGCCGACTTGGCTTCAGCTTTAGCTGTCTCCGTGCGATGCTCCAGTATTTCTTTTTCGAGAATGGAGATTAATTTCTTTTGGTACCGTAATTGGTTTGCTAGGCTATCCATTCTTTGTCCTTGCAAGTCGTGCATTACCTCATGCTCCATCCTTTGCCTCTTAAACTCTGCGGTCCTCACATATTGGTGAATGTCATTGATTGGAATTCCCATAGCACTAGTGGGTGCCATGGTATGCCTTACCCAAGGGTTAGGATGATACGGGTCGGGCACCAGATACGAGTCTCTTAATGGGGGTGATCTAGGTGTTCGAAGTCTTGGGCCGGTGTTCCTAGCCCAATCTGCCCTTACATCAAACCTTGGCCTGGCAGCTGGGGGTGTTGATGACCGATACATGCGCGACCCAGTGTCTTCTTCCCAATCAGATTCTGTTCTGGGACGGTATACCGGGGAGGAAGGAGAGTAGGAGTCTATGCCTAGCATGAAAACAAATAATAAGGTTGTAAGTGATAATGAAATATTGAGTGTTAGACATATGAGTCCTCATAAGTTTAGAGTTTGACTAGTCGTAACACCGAGTCTTCACAATAGTATTTTAGAAATACACTTGACCTATAAGCAATGCATCCTTGAGGTGAATTCCTAGGAAAAAGGGGTGGGTCACTAAGACACACTTAAGTACCCTTATTTCCTTAGCCAGGATCCCTCACGGGCGTACACACTCTTCTAGCCATCATGTATTAATAACACTATTGTTGGACTCATGGTTAGGATGAGAATTGTTGTGGACTGGGATTTGAGGCCCGAAAGTGAGGCTTATATATTGTAGTAGGCTTCTTCTTCTTGGAGGGTAAGTGGATTCTTAGTTTATTATTAATGGGCATTAGGCCCGATAGTTTAGATTTAGATTACAAGAGGTGGTGACATTATATGTGTGAGTTTAAGGGTACATGAAAAGCTAAGTGTGTATAAGTGTGTGTTGAAACTTATGATAGTACTTAAATGAATTAAATAGATAGCATGTAGATAACAATGAACATAAGCACAAAAGTTAGTGTGTAGTGTGACACATAGACTATTAAGTATTGTATCATGTAGTGTAATTACTTAGTATAACATGTAAAATATTCACATAAGAAGTAATCATGTAACATGTAATAGCATGGTATAGTATGGGTGTCCTAAGGTTATAGTCTAGGTCAAGAGTGTCTAATAACCTAATTCCCTATAACTAAGGCTCTGATACCAATCTGTCACACCCCAACCGACGGCGGAAACGTCGGGGCGGGACATGTAGACTGTTCATGAGCTCAAGCTTGACTAAATTGTAATATATTAATTCCATTTAAATTCAACAAACATAAACCAATTCCACAGTACATAATTGAAGTACAAATTGTTCTTGAATTAAAATTAACTAAGTCCCAAAGCCTATGTGTAGCAAGCCTTGATCAAAACTTTAGCACCTGAAACATGAATAAAATAAGGTCAACTATAAAGTTGGTGAGCATACACAGGTTTGTACATAGATAGTATATAGTTATGAATTAACAAATCCTTACATAACATGATAAAATAAGGCATTTATGGGGAACAACTATTGTGTAACCAAAAGTACAATCAAACCTTTGTAACTAGCATGCAAGTTGTGTTGTCGGTAACAATCACCCCAATCTGGGTGGGTTTGTCAGACTTAATAGATCTATCATTGTTAACCGTCGGCTTGAATAGTTAATGATTGCACATAAATTGCACATAAACAGTTAACACACCAAGCACTCAAACATAAAACTCAAATTTTGCATACATGAATGTAAAGAGGATTTGTGTTTGTGTAGTTTATGTAAATATAAACAATTGTGTGTATAGAGTTCATGTTTCACCCCAAAAAGTGTAAAAGAGTAAAATGGGCAATGTAATACACCTGAAGTAATGGTGTAGATAGCATAAGCAAAAGGTAGTAACAATGATTCTTTTGCAAATCACAAGGTTAACCTAGAGTGTAATGTATGAAATTGAATCAATAATATGCACAAAGTCTAAGGCAATATCTAAGGTTCAATGGGTTTTGGTAGGGGAATTTGTACATAAGTATTTGTGATATTTCGTGAATTAGATGTGCGTAAGTTGGTGGTTTGAATTTGAATAAAAACTCAATATAAAAGGTAAGTTCAAAGTATATATATGAATTTCAATGAATAATAATTGTTTTAGAGTTTTAGTTTAAATAGTTTAAATAAATAAATGTTTTACTATTTATTTCTTTAAAATGGTGTGCTTTAAAAGTAGCGTGATAATATATTTATTAAAATGTAACATAAATAAATTTATTTTGTTTACTTATGTATAACAATATGTCCAAACAGGTAGCATAAATATATATATTTATATATATGTGTGTGTGTATATATATAAGAGTTTGTTGAATTATGTTTAAAATCTAATTTAAAAATGTTACGGAAATATGTATAATAAGTGTATAAAATGATTCGATAAAATGTATAAAAGTTTCATCAAAATTTAGAGTTCTAATGAACAATTTACATACTTTATTAATAGATTAATAATTTAATTAAAAATACCTTTTACATGATTTTTATGTTTAAAGTAAAATATGAAAACAATTTCGATTGTAAAATAATGGTTTCCATTTATAATTCGTTTATTCTTGTGCAACTCAGTTCCAAGGGTATAGGGTTTTGTAAAAATAGTTTTTATATGTAATTAATTTGGAATATAAGAGGGCAAAAAAAAAATAAAGGAGGTTCCCACGACTCGAACGCGGGTCGGTTGTGGGGAGCACAGGCGTACACACCGCTAGACCTAGGTGTGGTTGTGTTATCAGATTGGGTTTCTTAGTTCTTAGGCGCAGATCGAAAGGGTCGGGTTCTGTATCAACATAACACAAAAAAAGGTGCAGTTGCGGGTTTAGAACCCGCGACCAGACGTGTGTAGGTCGTGCGATTTAACCACAGGAACAAGACAGATGTCTTGACAGTAAACTGGTTCGAAATTACATTAACACCTATGCCTCAGTCCCTTCGTCCCCGTCCCAAACCCTAATCCCAATGTCAACCGTTTTGCACCCGTTTGAACAATAAACTTTGGGGCTTTTACTCCTCACATCAAAACGAAACTAAGGGTACCGATTTTACCTGAAATGGTTTAGCCACGATGGAGAAACGACTGAGCGTTTAGGTCCGAAGCTTCTTCGAATTTGACTGCTTTCCAGGGGCGTAATGTAGGTTAATTGAAGGTCTGGAGGGTTTGGAAAAGGTTGCGCTATTGTGAGGGAGTGATTTTGATTGCTCAATTCCGTCTTAATTGTTCTAATTGATTCGGGCTTTGAGAATGACAACTGTTACTAGCGATTACACATAAATTCGTCTAATTGAGAGTGAATCGGGTCACAATTAGGGTCTAGGTTCATGCGCAAGAGTCAAGGCGTGATTTGCGGATCACAAACGCGTTTCAATTCACAGATTAGGATGGTTTTTGGCTCGATTTTGACTCTAGAAGTCAAATGGGTTCAAATTTTGAAAAGAACACATAATAGATTATATTGCAAGAGTTTAACATGGGTCGATATTCGTTATGGTATCCATAAAAATCCGTATCTTTCGGGATTGATCGATTTTTGGGTCTTGAATTACAAGAGTTTTCTTAGGCATTTTGACTTAAAAGCCAAAATGGGTCAAGGATCAAAGTCAAAGGTTCCATTTGGGATGATGGAGTTCAAGTTTAGGGTTCAAGACTTGTTAAGTTGAAATTTTTATTTATAAAATAATTACTATAAAACTTGTAATAAAAACTATAAAATATTAATTATTTTATTTTAAAATATTTTGTATAGAATCTCCATTTTTATAATATTACTAATTATGTAAGGTGGTTTATATAATTATATATATATATATATATATAAAGAGATGTTAATACGCGATTTAAAGTTCATAATTACAAATATGCGTACATATGTTATATATATATATATGTATAATAGAAATAAAATGTGTAAAAGCAAGATTGAAATTTTAAATTGACACGTGCTTAGAATGTTAACTAATGTGACATGATGGGCTTAAGTAAGTACGGACTTCAAATGTTTTGTTATTACCTAATCAAACGAATGGAGACACATTATGACATGAAATTCAAGGATGTTACAGTCCATTCAGAACAATGTCTAGAAGTGGAAAGATATACTTTGTTACATTAATTGATGACTTCAATAGATATGGTTATGTTTATCTTATGAAGCATAAACATGAAATGTTTGAAATGTTCAAACAATACCAAAACGAGGTACAAAATCAGTTAGGTAAAACGATTAAGATGTTTCTATCTAATTGAGTTGGCGAATATCTTAGTCAAGAGTTTGACGAACATCTTAAGAAATGTGGGATCGTTTCTCAACTCACTCCACCTGGAACACCACAGCTTAATGGTGTGTCCGAAAGAAGGAATCAGACTCTATTAGATATGGTTCGATCCATGATGTGTCGTAAAAACCTTCCACACTTCTTCTGGAATTTTGCTCTCGAAACTGGCACCAGAATCATCAATCTAGATCCTACAAAGAATGTGGACAAAACGCCTTATGAGATATGGCATGAGGAGAAACCCAAAGTGTCCTACCTTAGGGTCTGGGGATGTAACGCTTATGTTACCAGTGAATCTATGGATAAAATGAATCCCCATGGCGATAAAGTCGTTTTCGTCAGACCCTAAAACCATTGGTTACTACTTCTACAATCATGTTGAAAACCGGGTTTTCATTAAACGCAGAGCTACCTTCTTAGAGAAGGAACTACTTGCACAAGGGATTGGAGAAAACCATGTAGATCGGGATGAGATCTGAGAACCAAAAGTAACTGAACCCCAAACTGAAATTGCCAATCAACATGAGAATGTTGAAACTGAATCTGGAAATGTTCAAGATTCAACCGTGACACAAACCATCCGTAGAAGTACCGGGGATTGTCATGAACCCGACCAGTATATCGGATTTCACGAGATTGAAGACATCCTAATAGTTGATTAGGCTAAGCCTAGTAGTTACAAGTCTGTGATCTTAGATTCTAAATCTAAGAAATGGCTTGAAGCCATGGACGCCGAAATCCAATCCATGTATGACAACCATGTATGGGACTTGGTTGATCTTCCTCCCGAGAGTCGAACTATAGGAAGCAAGTGGATTTTCAAGAAGAAAATCAACATGGATGGAAACGTGCAAACCTTCAAAGAAATGCTAGTAGCGAAAGGCTTTATATAGACTCAAGGAATTGATTATGAGGAAACCTTCTTGCCAGTAGCCATGCTTAAGTCAATTAAGATCTTGCTTGCCATCGTTGTGTATTATGACTACGAAATATGGCAAATGGATGCCAAAACCGCGTTCCTAAATAGACACCTTACTGAAGATGTCTATATGGTTCAACCGGAAGGTTTTGAAGATCCAGAGAATCCTAATAAGGTATGCAAGTTAAACAAATCCATTTATGGATTAAAACAGGCATCCAAAAGCTGGAATCTTCGCTTTGGCTAGAAAATCAAAGAGTTTGGTTTTGTCAAGAACGAGGATGAACCATGTGTTTATAGGAAGGCAAGTAGGAGCTATATTACTTTTCTGATTCTGTATGTAGATGACATACTACTCATTGGAAACCATGTTCCTATGCTACAAGACATAAAGTCTTGGCTAGGTAAATGTTTCGCAATGAAAGATCTTGGCTAAGCCGCATACATTCTATGAATAAAGATCTATAGAGATAGATCAAAGCATCTTATAGGTTTAAGTCAAAGTACATACGTTGATAAGGTCATTCGACGCTTTTCAATGCAAGATTCTAAGAGAGGATCTTTGCCTATGGCACATGGAACCATACTAAACAATAAGCAGTGCCCTCAGTCTGGTGAGGAAAGGAAGAAAATGGAAAGGGTTCCATATGATTCTGCCATTGGTTCTATCATGTATGTCATGCTATGTACTAGACCCAACGTATCATATGCGTTAAGCATGACTAGTAGATATCAACAGAGTCACTGGACAGCTGTGAAGAACATTCTTAAGTACTTAAAAAGGACTAAGGATATGTTCTTGATATATAGAGGACTGGAAGAAGAACTAGCTGTTAAATATTACACTGATGCTAGCTTCCAGACTGATCGAGATGATTCTTGATCACAAACGGGACATGTGTTTTTTTCTGAACGGTGGTGCTATCACTTGGAAAAGTATTAAGCAAAGTGTTGTTGCTCAATCCACCATCGAGTCAGAATACATTGCTGCTTCAGAAGCTGCAAAGGAGGCTGCTTGGATGAAGAAGTTCATTGCTGATCTCGAGGTAATGCCTAGCATTCAGAAACCAATCGAGATAATGTGTGACAATACTAGTGCCATTTCTCAAGCCAAGGAACCAAGGTCACACCATAGCACGAAGCACATACTCAGGAGATTTCATTATATCATAGATATACTGAGATATACTGGAACGGGGAGACATCGTGTTAAACAAAGTTTACACAGATCAGAATCTAGCAGACCCGTTCACTATGCCTATGCCTCAAGCTAAACAAGAGGATCATTCTGATAAGATAGGTATTAGATTAGCTAGACAGTGGGTTTGATCTGTAATTTAGTATTTGGTGCTTTCGAACTATATAGTTACATTGGTATTTATTTTGATTTAATGGTTAAATGCATTATAAATAGACGTTTCTATGTTCAATATTTTATACGTTTTAGAATCCTTGAATATTATATTCTAAATGTCCGTAGTCAATTAGATTCATGAAATCAATCTGAGTGTAAGACTATTGTGAATTAGATGATTGGTTAATTTTGAATGAAAGTCCAAAGAGTTGGAAATCATATTCACAAATATTCATCAGAGAATGAATATTGGACGTAACTCGTTCTTCATGGATCAAGGTCTTAAGAAGTTTTGAATATGGTAAAGGTATGTCGATCCTTCGACCTGAGGCACATATTTGAACTAACTTTAACTAAAGTTTGTTCTTTGACCATACCTAACGATGTTCCATGAAAGGCAGTAATAAGGGTATGATTGGGAATAAATCTAAAGTTAAGTGGGAGTTGTGCGACAATCCGAACTTTCCAGGTTAACTCCGTTAACCAAATCCAGTTAAGTCCTAACCTAGTTAACCCTGTCTCTAACTCTAGGGACTAAATCTGTCAAATATTAAACTAAAACTATAGGGACTAGTTGTGTCATTAGTCCAAACCTTAATCATGTTGACTTTGAGGTATTCATGTTCCTATTGACTTTTGAAAGTCAAACAATTTTTAACTCAATTCAAACCTCAGGGACTATTCTGGCATTTTCTAAACTTCAACACATGAAAATTCAGGGACTGATCCTGTAATTAATCAAAAATCGATTTCGTTGACTTTTGTAAGTCAAAATCGATAGTTCTTGACTCCAATCTCAAACCATAACTGATTAACAACCCGAATTCGTAACTGACTTGTTCCTAAATGTCATAACCGACCATTATTGAATCAATTAACAGCTTTAACGATCGCGAATTAATCCCAATTATGGGCATTAAGATTGAAACAGTCGACCATGATCTCATACTCATCAAATTTGTTGTTTCGATCATTACTATCACAATTGAACACGCTGTGCACTACAAACGACCTTCACTGAAGCTTTTGCACACCTCTGTTTCATCGGAATAACAGTCAGTCTCGTCGGAAGTCAAACCACGCAAGGCCGAAGGTCCATTCAATCAAACACAGTCAAATCGAGCTCCATTCTGGTAATTGTTTACATGCTTAGATTCGTTTCAACGTTTAGGTCAAAAGTCCCTTATCAATTCGGGCTTACATTATCAAGTGTAACAAGAACTGATTCTAGGGTTCATATGGTTTTCGGTTTAATCGAACCCTGATACAAACTCCACCGCAATTCAATTAACCTGTACGGTTAGAATCGCAACCATTCATTTGTTAAAACCCCGTGAATCCAACCGTTTTTATCATCGAATTCGATCAAATTAAACCTATATTCTAAAACTAGGGTTTCAGCATTTAGAACTAGAATTTAACGACCTTATACTTAACTATTTTGAAATTAAATCTCACCATAGGTTCGTTATGGATCGAGTAACGAAACCCCTATGCCATTTGGTGCAATCGAAATCAAATTCAATGGATTCATGGGTGATTTTCGATCGTGAGTATATATGGGGAGGGGATCCATTTGACTTGTATGTTAAAATCAATCAGTGCGATTCCCTAGCGGGCAGGAGTGGTTAGGTATTTGGTGTGTGGGGGAGGAGACCCGGGTTCAAGTCCTCCACCCCCCATATCTTTTTAAATCATTATCTTAATGAATTTTCTTGTATAAAAACTAATTCCCATATTATCATATTATTATATTAATGAGTTTTAACCCCGAAAACCACCCGTAGGCTCGGGTTTGGTTTTATAATTAATATTATTTTCACTTTTAAAATAATGTCTATATTATTTTCAAACCACCACTTCAAATAAAATAATATATTTATATTATTTCCAACCCCGTAACTCAATTAAAATAATATATATATATATATATATATATATATATATATATATATTATTTTTGCCACATTTGTAAACACTGTGAAACGTTTTAAAATTATAAATAATATAATTTGTTATATTATTTACCCACGTTTATATATTCGATTAAAAATAATATATTTATTATTTTTCCACACAAATGATTATTTGGTTAATCCTTCGAATCTAAAAATAATATATTAAATTATATTATTTTCCTAACTTTTGTAAACGGCTCTAACGTACGAATTTGTTTATTTATTTATTATTCATTGTTAACGTTCGACACGTAATGCTTTTATCTTAATTATTATATTAAGAAACCTATATTCCCGTAGATACGTTCGTCTACTCATTGATCCTTAGAATACGTTAAGACGTTTTAATCTTCCGTGTCGTCGTCACAAATCCCAATGTGTCCCTAACTTATGTGTTTATGATTCTATGGCATACGTAAGCCGTGCAGGCTAACACTTGAGGTTCTAAATCTCATACTTGTGTGATACTACCTACTACGCAACACATGTGAGTTTCACGGCCTCTTTTTACTTGTTTTTCTATTGGGGGAGAAACATGCTTACAAACAAACATCATTTTACTTGTTTTCATGTTGAGGAAAAACATGCATACTCACAAATATTATTTTACTTATTTTCCCATTGGGGAGAAACATGCATACACACAAACGGTATTTTACTTGTTTTCCCGTTGGGGAGAAACATACATACAAACGAATATCATTTTACTTGTTTTCCCGTTGGGGAGAAACATGTGTACAAACAAACATCATTTTACTTGTTTTCCCGTTGGGGAGAAACATGCGTACGAACAGACATCCGTTACTTGTCTTCTAGCCTGGGAGAGACACATACAAACGGACATGGATCACATAGTATTTCACTACCACTTGTGTACTTAAGCGTAAACTCTATCATGAAAGTCCTCACATCGAACCGTTTAAATATGAAGAATAGCGAGGTATGTTGAGTAGTACTACTGAGTTTGACAAACCCCACCCATGTTAGTCGCGCTAACTTGATTGGAGGTCGAACGGGTGTAATATTGACCTAAAACATACACCATGGTTGATAGACCTGGTGGGAGGCATTCAAACATAAACCGTCAGTCTACGGTTGCGAGCGCTTAGAGTAACTTGTACATTGTCTAGCTAGCATTAGGTGTGACTTACGTATGTGGATCCAGCAACACTCAAACAGTTATTTACATACAAACCTGTGAACTCACCAACCTCGTGTTGACACTTTTTCTTACATGTTTCTCAGGTCGCTTTGGCACAGATTGCACACTTAGGACATGCATGGAGTCCTACTGTCATATCATTCATTTCAAACAGTTTAAACAGTGTTACTTATTTACATTAATTGACGCTTGTTGCATGTAATTACTTTTGATTTCATTCTAACGTTTACGCTTCCGCATTTAACTCTGAACTTTTATGTTATGACATTTTAAGTCCCATATAGTGTCGTTTGATGTAACTAATGACTGAGATCCTGGTTTGTCACACGCCAAACGGTAAAACTCCGTTAGTAGAATTTAGGGGTGTGACAAGTTGTATGTGACTAAAGGAATTATGTTCTCCTTTGATCAGGAGTTGGACATTATGGCACCCTCGTTTATTCGAACTGGTACAAAACATGTGGCCACGCTCAAACTAAGAGTAGTTTGTTTAGACCATTTTGAATTAGAGACGAGAACAAAAATAGCTGAATATGAGAAATGACTTGCATCCATGTCTCATGTTCAACGGATGCCCTATAGAGAAATGATACATAGATAAGTTTACTATGACCGTTGTACTTGGTCAGGTAAGAGTTACTTGAACAGAAGGAAATGGTTGATGATTGTAATACGTCATACCTTGCTAGGGGCAGTGGGATGCAGCTAGGCGTCCACCACTGTCTACGTTAAACCGATTAATCAATGAATCGTCCAAGTGGGAGATTGTTGGATATAGGATGTTCGATCGCCGATTAAATCAACGTTACTATCAAGGTACGATCCAAAGAGTTACACTTTGGGCAACGAACAATTGATAATATTTAGTCATAAATACTATAGTTCATGAAACACGGTTTTATTATTTGGCGAGTAAATATTTAATGTAATATTTATCGGTTTGTTCGGTAATTAATTATTTAGAGAAATAATTATATGCGGAGGATTAAATGTTTAAGTGTTAAACATTAAAGGATTAAGTTTTACTAATTATTTGCAATTAGTTAAACTGTGAGGATTAACAGTTTTTAATAGTTAATTAACTGGGGAATAAATGTTAATACCCCGGGGGTGCAGTTTGTAAGTTTAAGGATTATAAATATAAACTTAAACTGCAAACCCTAATCATACAAGTTGTCTCTACATGAAACCTGCGCAAGAGGAGACCACCACCCTTGATTCCGTCCGCCGTCGAGCACCACCATCGAACGCGGCCGATCACCATCCGCCGGGCAGCCTTGCGCCGCCGTCGCTAGCCACCGTCGCCACCGGTCTTCCCTGCGCAAACGTGAGACGTTTTCTTTGCAGGTTTCGTAATCAGTTACTAGCGAGACGCTTGCTGAACCAAAGTGTGAATCTTTCGGTTATCGTCTGAGGTATAATTCCTATTACCCGCTATGGTTGGTTTAATTTTATTATTTATACGCGTGTAATCGGATCACTGGCGGGATCCCGGTTTAGAACCGTTAACTTGTACAAACCGCTTCCGGTCATTAAATCTGATTTATTTATTTAAAAGGTTTAAATTAATTTGTTTTGAAAGTTAAAACCGGTACAAAGATTCCCAACATGCCTCCATTATTGGCTTCCAAAACGAGCCATTGTGAGTGGTCTCAAAGTTTACTAAAAGTTTAAAACATGTTTATTCTAAAAAATAAATTAAAAATTAGGGGCCTAGAAAACTGGACTCGAATAACTAGTAATGATCGAGCTACCGTCAACTCAAACTCGACTTGAATATTTATACAAAGTCAATCAGCTCGAGCCAAATCAGTTTGAGCTGTGAATTACAGATTTACCGAGCTAATTGCGAGGCACAAATTAGTTGAACAATCCTACCATGACACGCCCCTTAAGAACACCGATAGATAGCTCTCCCACACATGTCACTTTTCACTATAATTTGTGCATCAACGTATTTTAGCACCATGTTAAAACAACTGATTTATATTTGTAATGGTAAAATAGTTATTTAGAACAAATATTAGATTTTTCTATTATGTGTAGAATGTTGATAATTACTTTTAACTTTCTATACTATTATTGCGTCTTTTCTTTTTATCTCGTGCCTACGTTTTCTTTAACACATTATGTCTAGACGACAAGCAAACCCTTTGCACATTACGACTTCGACTACTATGATAATAAGAAAGAAATATAAAAGATAAATAAAATCGCGCCTTGCGACTTTGATCTTCAAAAGAGGAACCAAAACCAGCAGGAAACAAGTTGTAGATTTTTTTACTTCACTTGTATGAATATCAATGTACAAATTAGGCTGTCTATAATAATCTCTACTTAATTCACCAAGTAAATTATAAAAAAAAAAAAAAAAAAAACAAGAATTTTCACCTCTCTACAAATTTTACACAAAATCTCCCAACAGTCAACACCAAGAATCTACAAAGGGTTCACATTCATCTATAGAAAGAATTGTACAAAATATGCAGCCAACAAAATCATCTTCAAACCAACTCCATTAAAAGAGGGTCACCTGCTGCCATTATTCTGATAAGCTTTATAAACTCCTGCTCACTTGACACACTCCATGGATGAACCGCAGGTGCTTCAGGAGAATAATAACTCGATGTCGTGTTTGAAGACGGGTTTTGCTTATACACCATCGCGCTAAACACTGGGTCAAAGTTGTCTCTGGAGTCCATTGCTAGAAAGAACATGGGTATCGCGACCTTCTGATGGATATCAAGATTTCCCACAAGATTTACAAGATCTTTGAAGTCGTTGACAAGCCTCCGGGGAATGTAAAACACCTCGGAGCTGCAAACTGTGAAGCTTGAGTCGTGGCCCGTTAAATGTTTCTTGTAACTGACTTGGAAATGAACGGGCATTGAGCTCACGATTTTGTTCACCATTTCTCCTTGTTTACCGTACCAATCTTTGTTTTCGTTGAATGAAACACTGCTCCAAGATTTAGACACCTACAAATAGTGGCGGATCTAGGATTTTTAGCCGGGGTATGCACTGTTATTATAGAAAATTAAGTTCCTATTTTTTATTTTCCTATTCTTTTGTAATTTAATAATACGAATAAACTGATGAATGACTGAATGTAGAAATCACTAGTTTTTAGCTTCTTCTCTTGCTCTGAGAAAATAGGACATGTTAAATGTTGGATGAAATATAATCAAGTGATGTTTTGGTGAAACCAAATGAATGCAATGACTATAATGAGGTAAGTTTAATTATTATCACCCATTCGAGTGGTAAACATGGGACCAGGTAAACTCATGGGACCCCACCAATTTCCTCCCAGCCATGGGATGGGCAGGTGGCCTTCAAAGGGGTTAAAAGGCAGAAACTAAGACCTCTGCTAGAGGGACTCAAGCACTTATCACGTAGTGAGAAACATACAGTCTTAGTGAAAAAAGATATCTAAAAATAGTCAAGAGAACAAAAACCATGGTAAATTTGATAGTTTTAAAGATTTGTTTATTTTTATTATTTTATTTTTTTACTTTTGGTAACCGTGAGAACCCGTTACTGTTAAAGGCGGAAAACCAGTGGAAGCTGGATTCTAACCTGAGACCTTTGCTAGAGGAACTCAAGTGCTTACCCCACTCAATGGGATCAAATAAAATGCACCTTGTGCTGGGCAAGTTGCCTTCAAGAGGGTTAAAGGCGGAAAACCAGTGGAAGCTTGAGACCTTTGCTAGAGGAATTCAAGTGCTTATCATTCAATGCGATCAAATAAAATGCACCTTGTGCTAGGCATGTTGCCTTCAAGAGGGTTAAAGGAGGAAAACCATTGGAAGCTAGATTCTAACCGGAGACCTTTGCTAGAGGAACTCAAGTGCTTACCACTCGATGAGATCAAATAAAATGCACCTTGTGCTGGGCAGGTTGCCTTCAAGGGGATTAAAGGCGGAAAATCATTGGAAGTTGGATTCTAACCTGAGACCTTTGCTAGAGGAACTCAAGTGCTTATCACTCAATGGGATCAAATAAAATGCACCTTGTGCTAGGCAGGGTTGCCTTCAAGAGGGTTAAAGGCGGAAAACCATTGGAAGCTAGATTCTAACCTGAGACCTGTGCTAGAGGAACTCAAGTGCTTACCACTCAATGGGATCAAATAAAATGCACCTTGTGCTGGGCAGGTTGCCTTCAAGGGGGTTAAAGGCGGAAAACCAGTGGAAGCTGGATTCTAATCTGAGACCTTTGCTAGAGGAACTCAAGTGCTTACCATTGCGTCAATGGGTAAAACACCATGAATGAGGAACATGTGAATTTTATCTCATTTTTATGTGAATTTGGGTACTCATCATGTGTGATTAGGCGTCGGCCGTGCCACATCACACACCACTACAAGTAAAATGAGAATTACCAAAAGGGAGGGGGAGACAGAAAAATCATACCTTGTCAGTTATCCAGAGCTTAGTCTTATCTGCTTGGACTAAGTTCCAGTAGTTAAGAACTGTATTGTCCTGGACAAACAAAAATCCTTCTGCACTTGAAAACCTATCTAACAATTTCGGAAATTGCCTGCCATGAAAAGAAAGAGATATTTTATAACGGGCAAGTTCAACTCATTTATGTGAAAAGCGAGTCAAATTATTATATTTTGTTGCTACTGGGTCAAACGGGTAAATTAAATAATTTAGCTAGAAGGGAAATGGATCAAACTGATCAAATGGTCTAAAAGACCCCCACAGAGTGTGTAGAAATCCTCAAAAGCTTTATTCAAAAGAATGAAATAATAAATTTAATAATAGTTTTGTATTCAAACTTAATATAATTAAAATAAATATTTATCAAAGTAAAAAAGAAAGACAAAAAAAGGGTTTGGCAGGTCAACCCAACCCGACCCAGCGGGACTGCTTACCCACCCACCCATTTTGCCACCTATTGAAAATTTTAGTTACAAATGAGAATATCAATTTTCTCAATAATACATTGTGGAATAGATGGTTCAACAAATTCAGAATTAGCTACATGTGCACCAATACAATAATTGATTATTAGACATTGATATCACACCTACCAATATCACCAACAGTTGATTACATCAAATCAAAGGAACTGAGGCCTTATTTGTTTAAATGTTTCTTGTTTTCCATTTACAATTTTGTAATATAAACAAAGTGATGATTTCTATTTGACAACAAAACGGAAACACATTTGGTAATTAATTCTTTTTCTAATGAAACATCGAATATATTAAAATCAAACAAAGAAATTGTGTTTTATCGGGCTTGAAAGATCGGTATCATTAAAGCCAAATGGTCAATGCTTGTTATTTTGGTAAACAAGTTTAGTAAAATGCAAAAAGCATTAAAATGAGGCTTACAATCTAGGGTTGTTCAAAAAGCTCTCGGCTCGTTTGTAAACAAGGTAAGCTCACTCCTTTGGCTCATTTAAATTAAGCCAAAATTTTAATATATATCAATTATAACCCAAATTTTAATATACATAAATTATAAATTCTGTAGTTTATAAATTCTGCATTATGTATGTTAAAATATTATTTTATGTATATATATATATATCATTATGTGTGAAAGATACAAAAGTTATATTTTTTTTAAAATAAACGAGATGGCTCGAGCTTTTTATAAACCAAGCTCGAGCTCAACATTTCAGCTTGTTAAGATAAACGAGCCGAGCCCGAGTCCAACCTGGCTCGGCTTGTTTACAGCCCTATTACAATCCATAATGGTTGTTCACCTTACCCGTTAAACAAACACTACAAAAGAACAGTTACTAGACAAAACAAACAGACAAAGTAAAGTGTAACGTGTGAAATATATCATTAAACGGTGACAATAAGCATGCGATAAGAATAAAAAGAAAAAAAAAGGTCGAATAAATCACGTACTTGTATAGGTAGTCCAAGTGGCCTTCTTCAACCGCAAGCTCACCATTCTTCTTTTCAGACAAGATAACCACAGCTTTGAATACTCTTCCATACAATAACCTCCATTCAAGAGCCGTACGCTCAACGGGTCCATTACAAAACATTATAAGCACAACATTCCCAAAATTCTTCCTCCACCTAATCAAATTCCCAATTTCATAATTCACAGTTCCCGTTTCCTCAACTCCAAGATGAACAGACGGTAGCTTTTTAGGCACAAAATCCTTCCGATCTCCATGACCAATGGCTGCCCGAGGCCTATGAAGTTCTAGTGTCATCAACCTCGGTTGCAAGTACCCAACCGCAACAAGATCTTGTATCCAAGCAGCTACAAATTTCAAATCTTTTTCGGTCCAAAATCCCTCTTCAACCATAGCATAACTCAACTCCAATATTATTTCAAATAATCTATGCTTATCAGACTTCCAAGACACTAAAAACTTAATCAAACGACCCACATTAACATGAAGATCCTTCTCTTCTGCAAACGGGTACGCTTCGATTCTATCATATCTATGCACAGTAGGAGGATAAACCACAACATACCCGCCAATCTCCCATAAAATCCGTTGCGCCCAATAACCTCTAATCACATCCGAAGCCATTGAACTCACAGAAACAGGAAGCATCAACCCCCAAAACGCCGAATAATGGTGCAACGTGTTAAAAGAATTCATCGGCACCATAGTCCCTTGCGGGAACGCCACCTTCGGGGCATGCTCATCAAACCGAATATCAAACGGTTCAAGATTCGGTTTCCTAGTAAAGTAAAAAACCGAATCAACATCCGGTAACCCATTCGAAATCCCCTGTTGAATAAACTGTTTCCCGCCAAACACTTCCGTGTAATACTCTTCATGCTCAATCTCACCCACATTTTCCAACGGCAGCCCACGAGGCCAAACAGACCGTTGCCCGAAATGAATATACGGGTTAACAACGGTCCTGTTCGGGTTCTCGTGTGTGTACTGCAATATAACTTCTTGTCTAGCACTCTCACCAACTAACTCAACATCAAAATGCTTACCAATATTGTTATCAATCACTTCCCCCCTATCATCTACATCAAATATTTTCTTGGCACCATGTTGGATAGCAAATAAATACCCAATATTTTTTCTAACATATGAATCATAAGGCAAGAAATCAATAACCCTAAACCCTAATTTAGCTTGTTCTACAAGTGATAAAAAAATTACCCCTTTAAGGTTCCAATCTGATGGGGTTTTCGAGTTTCCGACGGCGAGAACTTGCCAGCCCTTGATCTTCAACAACTTCTTAACAGAATCAGTTGGATAATCAGTTACAGAGACCACAATCCATTGGTCTGATCTGAAATTGGAGTAAGGGGTGGTCTTGTCAACAATGGGTGGAATTGAATTGTAATTGATTTGGGGGAAATTGAGGGTTTCAAGTTGTTGGGTTTGTGATTGGAGGCAGAAGAGGGCGGCGGAGTCGCCGACGTTGCGGAGGAGGAAGACGGCGGCGACGGTGGCGATCAGGACGGCGATGGTGACGATTTTGTAAAGATTTTCAGAAACCCACGTGGAGAAATGGAGGGATTTTGATGGGGAGAATCGGTTGGGACGGAGGGGTGATGATTTGGGGTCTTGCTGGACCAACATTGGATTAAATTTTGCGCCCATACAGTTCGACAAGTTTATTCAGCAGTGGGATTTGAAAACACACAGCAGAGTGTGTGTGTGTGTGTTTATGAGTACAAGTGGAAGGAAGGAGCAGGTGAGATGAGCTGGTGGGATGCTGCAGGTTGCAACCGACAGTTGCTGTTTGGTTTGTTACTATTATATTCTGATTTCTGAATGTTACTTCAAGTTAACGGCTGGTAGTTTGGTGGATTTGGACACGGTGATGGTGGGGTGTCAAATTTTTATTTTTTTAATTTATTTAACATAAACACCTAGAATTTTTCTAGAATAATAACATCTTAACGTCTTGTAAGATTTAAACTTTCAACATCTTAGTTATTATATACATCACTTTATCATCAGGATATCTTCTTGAGGGCCGGTAGGGTGTCATTAACTTAGATATAAGCTCTAATATGTCATCTCAAGCTTAATAGAATGTAGCAATGTGAAGCCTGAACCTAAGAGTGTCAAAAGGAGAGATGATGTCACACCCACGAAACCGGGGCGCGACTAGCAGTTGGATAAACACAAAAAAATAGCCTTTCTATTACGTTATACATCGGAAGTCTTGAATCTCTTAAAACCAAAAGTACAACAAGTTACACTAAGGCTAAAGATATCAGAGTTCTTACTAACTTCATCTTCATTGCGGTCAGCCACCCCGGATGCCTCCTTCACAGCCTCCTAGCCTTTGCTACAAGAAGCTAATTCCTTACCTGATATGCATGCTAAAATTGGTCAGTTAACGCCGGTGAGTTCTAAGTTTTATTCTTTTAAAACATTTTACATAAATGTTTCAGAAATCATCCATTGGTGAGTTCATAAACCAATATCATTCAAAACTATAATAAAACACAATCTTGAATAGCATATCAACACATATAATAACTACACTAACATGTAATATTTCTGGTCCTTAAGCCAATTGAAAACAAAGCACATTGAGTTATCCCATCCCACAACATAGAAAAGCATGAGGACGAAACTGAAGGCTTTCAAAATTGATGCCATTCCATTAATTTACAATCGGAATATATACAGGAAATCGGAAACCGATAGGAGAGATGCAAGAGATTCTCATTACTACATAGGCTAAATTATCAGCTATAGACTAGCTAATCGCCTAAAATAACAATCTGAATATATGACTAGAATATACATTTAATGGGGAACTATTAAATACAAAGGGCCCAAAGCATACGAAGGATACGAAAGAATATGGATGCGCCGCGTGTTCCTTTTTAATTTTAGTGGGAAGGATATTTTCGTCATTTTACAATTCATGACTGTGCGACGCAATTTGATAATTGTGTGATTCTGTTAATTCGTCGCTTGTAATAGAACTTGAAATTCATCGCTTAAAGACTATTACAAATTAATTGAGATTCGTCGCTTAAATTCATCGCTTGTAATAGAACTTGAAAATCATTGCTTAATTGTAATTTGAGAATTGCGTGATTCTGTTAATTCATCGCTTGTAATAGAACTTGAAATTCATCGCTTAAAGACAATTACAAATTAATTGTGAACTTGTAATATTGAATGACATATTTATTTCAAAACAAGCATGCAGGCCAGCAACAGGAATTTTGGAATTCGCAAAGAAAAGTATGTGAAAGTAGTTGAAATCACGTTTTTGCGTGATTGTGTGATTCCGCAAATAACGTGATTATTAAAAAATTCAACGCCTGTGGGTACAAATTGACATTTATGCCCTTTTTAACCTCGGCGACGCATTATTTTTTCAAAGTAATTACGTTAATACCACCGCGTTATCCCTAACCCTAGATCATATTAATCGGACGGTTGGGGGCCCTTCGTACGATTTGACCCCTTTGTACGATAATCGTCCCCTACATTTAATACACCCCCTTAGTCTGAGCAGGAAGAGGGCGGATGCATAGGTTGGATCGGAAGCGAGTAAATTACTGACGTGGCAACCCTTTTGCGAAGATGTCTGCGTACTGGAAATCGGTCGGTATATGTAAAACTCTAAATGCCCCAATACATTTTTTTCCCGAACAAAGTGAATGTCAAGTTCTACATGTTTAGTGTGCTGGTGTTATACTAGATTTTTAGTTAAGTAGATTGCAGAAATGTTATCACAATAAACAATAGTAGCATGTCGGGTTGGAACATGTAATTCCAAAAGTAGGTTTCGTAACCAAGTCATCTCAGCAACGACGTTTGCAACGCCTCTATATTCAGCCTCGGCACTTGAGCGGGATATAATTAGTTGCCGTTTTCATGGCCATGAGAGTAAATTATACACCCAACAATACACAATATCCAGAAGTTGATCTCCTCGAGTCGGGGCAACCTCCCCAATCTGCATAAGAGTAAGCAACAAGTTTATGTGATCGGGAGGGAGTGATGTGAATGTCGTGATCAATGGTCCCTTTAAGGTGATCGGGAGGGAGTGATAAAATATCATTGGCATGTGTGCTTTGAGCAATGTTTTAAAAACCGATTTTTAAACCTTACCGGGTTAGGCTCAGAAATGGTTCAACCGGTTGTACCGGGCGGTTCAACCTGGTGCTAGTTATAATTCCATAAAAACACAATTTTAACTCAAAAAATAATCCAAACGTACATGATTCCATAACATTAAAACATTGGCTTTAAGAGAGAAACAAACCGCCTTTATGTTGGGAAACATTAATACCGAAAATGATGGAGATTGCCAAGATCAGTCATGCGAAATTCCTTCGAGAGCGACTTAATAACATCCCGGATAAAAGAGTCATGAGAAGCCGTTAAGATGATGTCATCCACGTTTAATAATAAATAGGCTACCTCTTTTGTATACAAAAGAGGGGGGGGGGGTACCATTGATCGTACTACGAAATCCACATTTGATAAGGTAAGTGGCAAATCGGTCATACCACGCCCGTGGGGCCTGTTTCAAACCATACAAAGATTTCGTTAGGATGCAAATATGATTAGGATAACGTGCATTTGTAAAGCCGGGAGGTTGAAACATATGAACCGTTTTCGTTTAAGTCTCCATGCAGGAAAGCGTTTTTAACATCTAGTTGGTGTATTGACTAACCGCGGGAGACTATAAGACTAAGAACTGTAATAATAGCAGTTGGTTTTACGTACGATCATAGACGGGATAAGCGTTTTTATCTGCAACTTTTACCTTGGGAAAACCTCAAAACTCATTGCCTCATCGAACAACCAGGACCCTTGATTGTAAATGTTATTGATGGTATTCTTAAACTTTTTGTATAATTTTATTGCCTTTCAAAATAGATGTTATTAAAATTTAAAAGTGTTCTTCAAATATTTAAGATGTTAACGTGTTGTTAGACACATGAATCGCCGTTAGGGGTGTTCAAATTTGGATATCCGAAATTTTTGAATAGTTGATTTCACTATCCGAATCCGTACTTGAAATTTCGGATACGGATTCGAATAGTGAAACGGATATCCAAAACAATTACAAAAATAAAAAAATATATAAATATAATATTTTTAAATTATAAAAACAATTAAAAAATATATATAAATATGATATTTCGGATATTCGGATATCCGAAAAATCTGAATTTTTTTAAAATCACTATCTGAATCCGAAAATTCAAATATCCTAATTTTCGGATAATTCAGATTCGGAATTTCGGATAATTCAGGTTCGGTTCCGAATTCAGATTTTTCTAAACATCCCTAACCCCCGTTGCCAGCTACAAATGACATGTATTCGTGAACCACCATATATCCTCAAATATTCATGATTTGCCTTCAAAGCCTCATCCATATTCATAGTCCATCTTTATATACTAGAAATCAATGTTTTCACGTCTCGACGGTACCGGACCGGACTGGTCGAACCAAGAATTGGATATCTAACTAGTCCAGTTAGCTTATTTAAACCGTTTTTCAGTCGAGTCGGTTGAACCTGTCAACCAGATTTTAATTACTTTTTTTTTCCTTTTAAATTTATACCAAAACTTCCTATATTTTCATCGTCTGCTTTAAATTAGATATATATTATTTAAATTTTTATAATATTTATCTTAAGTTTGGTTAAACACTAAATCCTAAATCAAACCCAAATGAAAAATACAACCTTTCCCTCCCTCCTCTCTTCTTTTCTCTCCACTCATAGTTTTTGATGTCAATTCTTATCGACGGTGACGATCAACCCACCCACTCAAACACACGCCGGAGAATCTGCAACGCCTGCGAGAGGCCGGCGGCCGTGTGCCTATGTGACTCAATTCCGGCTGAACCACTCTCCACCAACACGCAAATTGTAATCCTGCAGCATCCACACGAACAACGCCACCGACTAGCTACAGTGCCAGTGCTCAATAAATGCCTCAGAAATTGCCAAACCCTAACTGGCCGTCGATTGCGTCGCGGTGATTCGCCTCTTCTTGACTCTCTCCATGACGCTGCCTCCGAACAGAACCCTAACCAATCGCTTCATGCGGCCTTTCTCTTTCCTGGTATAATTCTTATTATTCTATATTTTTTTTATATAAATTCTGATAATTATTTTCTAGTTGATATGATTATGAAAAAAAAATCAATTATGGCAGCTATGTAAATTAATTTGTTGGCTAATCAATTAATGTTTACTTAATTTAAGTTCTTTCGGAAAGTTTAATGCCAGATGATTTCACATGATATATAGTTAAGTTTTACAGAATAGAAAAGTTTCCATCTGTTCCATTTTAGTTAGTCATAGTTTTTTTGTCTCGTTAAAGTCACTCAAGTTTAACCCGTTGTTCCAATCTTGCAGAATTACCAGGTTAACATTACTTTTTTTTAATTTCATTTTATGGATATAGTGAAAATGTTGGTTTTACTCTTTTTGGATTTCATTTTCACCATATACATATAATAAAATCCAAAAAAAAGTAACATGTAACCTGGTAATTGTGCAAGATTTGAACAACATGTGAAACTTGAGTGAATTTAAAAAAACAAAAAAATTTTGAGTGACTAAAATAGAACATATGAGAAACTTGTTACCCTAAATACAGGCCAAAAATTAGTAAAAGATTTCATTGCATTAGTTCATGTGTTTTTGTAACCGTGAGAACCCATTACCCCTACCAATACCCTGGTACCTAGTGGGATAAGGTAAAATGTAGTTTGTGCTTGACTAGTGGCCTTCTGGATTCGAATATGAGGTCTTGCTAGAGGGACTCAAGTGCCTACCAATGTCCCACCTCCCCTTTGAAGGTTTGCAGTAATGCACTTACCTCAATCAAAATTCACATAGGCGAAAAGAGATAGATAATGTAGACCGCTCGGGTGAGTTTTAAATTAGAGTTTAATGGAGCATGCATAAACTGACTTAAACGAATTGCATATGCAATATCAGGTCTTGTTAAGATTAGGCAAATGAGCTTTCCAGTCATCTTTTGATATTTAGTTATGTTCGGTAAAGGAAGATTGTTAGGAGCATTAATATCTGAGTTTACCTCCGAGGAATTGTTTGCAGTTCTTGATTTCATCTAAATTATTTCCAGTGATGACAATGTCATCCACACACAAAAAGTGCGACAATAACATTACCAACTGATTTTATAAAAAGGAAGTAATCTTTTTACTTTAACAAAAAATGATTTCTAAAAGAACAGATGCTAGTTTTTCATTCCATTTATTAAGTGAAAGGACTCAAACCGGGCACCTCTCATAGTTGGCAAACATTGCATAAACATAGTTCTTAAACTTGGAATTAAACACTAAACATTAACAACGAAAGTCTTGTTCAAAATTCAGAGTTAACAAAAACTTTAAAAACATAACATTGTTCACATTCATAAATCTAAAAACGGGGATGTCAGTCTTTGTGCCATCAGCCATCCAACCACCAGCTCCTAAGCCCTCACCGCTTCATATCTTTTTCTTTCCTCGGCTACCTGATGTGCATACTAAAATAGTCGGCTAACGCCGGTGAGTTCAAGTTTTCTTTAACATAATAAAAGGTTTTCTCAAAGAAAACGTCCTTTAAGCATACATGTTACATTATGCACTTAATACAATAAAATCTTTCTTCTTTAATTACATAAATATATATTTTCACTGTGCTCTTAAAAAAAAAAGAGGTGATCCGCTTGAACCTGCAGAACTCCACGATGATCCTCCTGCAGTCTTCAACCAAGGCGAGAAAAAAAAATCTTGAGTCATACATTAACGTCTACAATCTGTTCTGTGCCCCCAAGCGGGCTTCTAAATCTTGGTTCCCGAAGGAACATTTCGGTTTCCGAAAGAACATCTTTCTGACCATGTCTGTGCCCCCCAAGCGGGCTTCTAAATCTTCTTAGCGACCGTCGCCACTAGAGTAACGGTCGTTACTCATCTTAACCAGTTGCAACTTCTCCGTTACAGTGCCCTGCTGAGCACTGTCCCGGTTATTCACATGGTACTTCATGGTCTCGGTCCAAGACGCAACATCGGCTTCGGGTAGCATTAGTCACTAGGACTATACTACTACCTCAAGACTTACTACTATGCTTAGGGTAGCACTAGCCTCTAGGACTACGCTACTACCCCAAGTCTTTCTTCGTATATGCATACTCTTACAGATTAGACAATGTATTTGACTTATTCTTCTTCTCTTTGTTTATAAAACATATAGTCAAATAAACCATTCTCTTCTTTTATCTTTTGTTTATAAAACATATAGTTAAATAAACCGTTATCTTATCTTATCTTTTGCTTATAAAACATTAGTTAAACAAACCTTCCTTTCTTCTTATCTTTCGTTTATAAAACATTTCGTTATCTTTCTTATTCTTCTTTCTTGTAAAACCTTCGGTTAAACAACCGTTATCTTTCTTTCTTACAAAACGTTCATTTACGTAAACCGTTACTGTTCTTATCTTTCTTTGCAAACGTTTAAGTAATAAAACCACATTTATTATAAACGTCTAATTCTTAAGTATGCACGCCACCCTAAAACAGTAAAATAGGGATTCTTGAACTCACCGGTCTATCGATACTTAATCCGAAGTTGTTGTCTTGTCTATTGCTTAAGCGTATACCGATCTGCACATAAGTCAAAGTGTGGATTCTATCATTTGTACGAGAGTCGGCCAAACTATTACTAGCGACACTCGAGTGTCGGCCGAGACAGTCACCAGTGACCCTAGAGTGTCGGCCGGCACACATGAGTGTCGACTGGGAGAGTCGCCAGCCACACTCATAAGTGTCCCCCGAACTTGCGTTCAGGACTTTGCGTTGTGCTAGGGAGCCGATTCTCAGCGTGTTCTTCAGAGGGCCAACTCTCAGGAGCCGATTCTCTGAGGGCCGATTCTCCTCGTCTTCTTCTTCCTCATTGAGTGTCGCCATATGAAGGTGGCCGACACTCAAGAGTCGGCTCAAGAACTTTGAGCATTTGCAGGTCTGATTTTGATCCAAAACCTTGACTTTTTACGTTCAAAATGTTTATCTAGCTTCCATGAAGCTAGATCTGAGCTTTAAATCGTTTTTCATACGTAAAGATCCCACATTTATGTTTAAAAACCCCCATAAACCCTAAAAACCCATCTGAAACAGAAACTCGGATCTGAGGTCGATTTGTTACCTATTGGTGCTTGTTTCCTTCTTCTCCAACCTCCAGCAGCGTCTCCCAACGATCTAGATGCAAGATGAAGGCAAAAGATGGAGATCTTGAGCTTTCTCTCTCTAGAACTTCTCTCTCTCTCTAGGGTTTGTGTGAGGAAGATGATGAAAATGAGAGTAGGGAGCTTATTTCCCCTTTATATACATGGGCTACATCGGCCCATTGGAGCCGAGCCCAAGCCCGCTCCCATACTTTTCAATTAATCCTTGATTAACTCCCGATCTCGTTATTATTCATTCGTTTTATTATTTCGGGGTGTTACATTAAGTGACTGTTTAAGCCCAAGTAGAGATTTTACTGTTTTGCTAACTCTTTAATTTGAACAGACATACAAGAATGCATTATTAATGTCTAATTGATATATATATTCCAGCTATTTTGAACAGCTGATTAAATCATACATCGGACAGTTACTATTTGGTTACATGTGAGAAGATTTCTTCATAATAATGGCTTGTATTTGTCGTAACATTTAGCTACAAGTCTTGCTTTATATTTTTCTATTTCTTCAGTAGAATTGTTTTTACTTATAAATCCGTTTACATTGCATTGGTTTTCTACGTGGTGGAAGTTCTATTGAAATCCACACATTAATTAGGGGAGGAACAGTATTTGTCTTAACTAAGGTTTTGGTAGCTTGGTTTTATAAACCGTGCATCAACCAAAGGGATGAAGAGATCATAAATGGTTTGCTTGATAAAAAGATTGATATGTAAAAGACATGAGACAGATGTGGCTGTTGGTTGTACATAGAGCAACGCCTCATGTATGTGAAGCTCTCGCCCCGCACCTCGGTTTTCGGGACCTAAATGCCTCGGAACGCCTCCTTGGTTTTAAAAAGCGCGCATAGGTGTAAGGGGTGGCACTTTTGTGTAGGCAAGGTGTGCAGCGTACAAAAGGCGCACTTATGGCGCGCTTTTTGGGCAAAAAATGGCATAGGGCGCAGGTCTGAGTTCTGAGGCACACTTTTTGTACATGGGCTGGATTTGTGCTTCAGGAAGTTGTACAGTAGGCTTTTGCACTAAAAATTGTGCCTCGCATACGAAAACCGGTATGCTTTTGCACTTGGCGCTTTGCGCCTCAGTTTTGGACCCTGTTCCTTTTGTGGGCTTCTCGCTTTTTAAAACCAAGATTACGCCTCACGCTTTTTAAAACCAAGTTGGGGAGCATCATCAATTACTGTTTCCTTTACACCAGTAGATCTAATTGGATCTAACTGAACTGCCTATCAGAACTGTTGTTGTGAATTGTGATCACTGGTATAATTATTCAAACTGCCAAGTGATTCAGAATGTGTTTCTCCATCATTAGCCAGTTCAGAATCAGTCTTGTCATAGTTAAAATATGGTGAATAAAAAGTTTAAGATGCCTTATTTCATTGATTGAAAGTTTGCCATTGTTATCATTCTGAATGATAACACATTCTCATAAACTTTTACATCCATTAAGAACAGAATTGACTTGTTTTTAAGGCTGTCTAGCTTTTAAATTTGAGTAGCTAAGTAGAACACACTTTTCAGATCTAGGAGCTGTTAGGATTCAAGTGGCGCAGCGGAAACCAACACACAAACAGCACAAACGAATTGCACACGGAAACAGAGAAAAAATAAGAACATGACAATTTTAACGTGGTTCGGATTTGATGTGAATTCTACGTCTACGGGCTGCAGCTAGGGTTTCTTTATTATGCTAGTACAAGAAGATTACAATTACATCATAGGGTATTTATAAGATCTAAACAAGAAACATAAATATGGGCTTTAATCACTTAAACAAAGTATTAAGTAGGCCCATTTGTATTCTATATAATATCGATTGAATGAGGAATGAAGGCAAGGAATCATTATACCAAAATTGTCATGGTATCAGAGCCTCTTCCTCTGATCACCTAATCTGTTCATCTCCTGCTATCGGAGATCTTCCTCTGTTCATCGCTATCCTGCAGCCTCTCTTTTCTCCTCTCTAGCCATGGATTCCAAACACCTTCATCCAGCTCTGACAGTAACCAACATTCGGAACTTCATTCCGATGACTCTCGAGATGGAGAGCGGACAATACACGTCCTGGGCAGAGTTATTCAAGATCCACTGCCGCGCCTTTCAAGTTCTTGAACATATCACTCCCAAAGCCGTTACAGGTTCCTCTTCCTCATCTACTCCCAGACCCGGTGATGCAGAACTGTTGGCCCGTTTGGATGCCATTGTTATCCAATGGATCTACAGCACAATCTCTCATGACCTGCTTCACACAATCCTCAAACCCGATTCCACCGCGGCACAGGCGTGGACTGCTTTTGCCAATATCTTTCAGGATAATCAAAATCAGCGGGCAGTATATCTGGAACACAGGTTTGTTACTACAAAACTTGAGAATTTTCCAAACTGCTCAACATACTGTCAAGCCTTGAAGATACTCTCCGATCAACTCTCCAGTGTTGGCGCCCCGGTTACAAATCAACGTTTAGTTTTGCAACTTAACTGAATCTGATACGAACCCAGATCTGGGTCAGGGCAGACCCATTGGGTCGGGTCAGAGTAGGCCCGGTTATTACTGGATGGGGGGAAACGAAGTGGAGGGAAAGTGAAGGGAGGGAAAGTTTTTGAAAATGTGGGGAGTGGGGGGAAAATAGGAAGTAACCGTTCCCACCAATTTTAGGTTTAAGTATTGTGTTTTCTGCATTTGTGTTTTTTGTCTATGTTTTTGTTTATCTAAATTAGGGTATCTATACCTTGTAATTGGAGAATAGCCCATCTCGAATCGGGCCGACTATCCTTTGTTCTTGTTTTCCAATCAGAATTTTAGATTCTATCAATTGGTTCCATTGCCGGGAAATTCCGAGATGGTTCATACCCGGAATAGTGCAGGAGAAGGGAGCACCCCATCTGGTTCAGTCGCTGCTCAACTGGTTGACATTGCTGTAAAGCTCGACGCCATAGTATCGCTATTGAGAGGTGATGTTGCAACGCTCAAGACCTTGATGTTTGGAACATCCATCGGCAGCAACAATCACACAGAATCTGATTCAGGAAGGAGCTCGAATGAAAGCTCTAATGCTGAGCCTGTTTTGTCTACCACCCAGACGATTGTAAACTCCGCCCCTTTTTCTCATATTCCGAAACCAACGAGCAACCAAGCACCAACAATAACACCAAAACTGGATCGGTTACTAGACCATTATGTGCCTCCTTTAGCAGGCTCTTTGAAACAGCAAACCAATCAGCGCTCTGCCTTTACTACACCAACATATTCATCGATTGAAGAAGCTATAGAGACACGAAAGGCTGTAGGCAACTTAAAATGGCCAGTAAAAGGTGGGCGTCTTCTGATGACCGATTTTGTGGACCCACAAGAAGTTAAGAATCGTGCTGACCAGCCTCCACCATACTGGGTTGTAACAGTTACAACGCGCTGTAACAGTCACCCGACACATCAATCAGTGATGGCACAATGTTGGGTTTTTGACACCGGTCAGCAAGGTTTCACTCGAACCGCTTTATCTCGACTTGAGGACAAGTCGTATCTCCGGCCAGGATGTATTGATACGAACCCAGATCTGGGTCAGGATGGGTCAGGGCAGACCCATTGGGTCGGGTCAGAGTAGGCCCGGTTATTACTGGATGGGGGGAAACGAAGTGGAGGGAAAGTGAAGGGAGGGAAAGTTTTTGAAAATGTGGGGAGTGGGGGGAAAATAGGAAGTAACCGTTCCCACCAATTTTAGGTTTAAGTATTGTGTTTTCTGCATTTGTGTTTTTTGTCTATGTTTTTGTTTATCTAAATTAGGGTATCTATACCTTGTAATTGGAGAATAGCCCATCTCAAATCTGGCCGACTATCCTTTGTTCTTGTTTTAATCCAATCAGAATTTTAGATTCTACCAGAATCCTATGAAGGCATTGCTATGATGATCCAACAAACCAAAGCCCTGCCGGAATTTTATGAGGCAAGATCCAAACTGATCTTGGAAGAGACCAGAAAAAGCAATCAGGCAGCCACCTCAGCCGCTACAGCAGGCACTGCACTCAACGCGCAATCAGCTCACCCCTCTGATTTTTACCGGCAACAGCAAAACCACCAGCCCCTGGACTACAATACCACTTCTCGCGGCCGTGGCCGGGGCCGTGGCAGACACGGAAGAGGTCGTGGCGGGGGATATTCTAGCACCGCTCGTCCATCTTGGACTCCACAACAGTCCGGTACTTGGGCTCCTCAGCATTACCAGTGGACTCATCCTTCACAGCCTCAACCTTAATGGTTTTGGGCTCCCCAACAACCAGGCTACCAGTCTTGGGTTCCTTCCCCACCCTGCCCATATCCAACGGCCCAAGAGAAGTAGCCTTACAACTCAGGGCATACTGCTGCTCAGGGAATTCTTGGCCTATGACCAACACAGGACCGATGAACAAACCAACCATGGCCTACACACCCAGCTAATTCTCCTGCCCGCACAATTACCACCCGTAGTATGTCGGGTATTTCAAAACTCAGACAACCCTTCTTTAATCTCCACACTTCCACCACTATTTCCCCCCTTCCTTGCAACCCCACCGAAGCCTTAGCCAACCCGGATTGGAAAAACACCATGCTCGATGAGTTCCATGCTCTTATCGATAATAAGACGTGGGAATTAGTACCTAAACATCCTAAAATGAACATTGTGAGAAGCATGTGGATATTTTGCCATAAGACACGCTCGGATGGCTCCTTAGAAAGGTATAAGGCCCGTTTGGTATGTGACGGACGATCACAATAGGTAGGTGTGGATTGTGGTGAGACCTTCAGCCCCGTGGTTAAACCGGCCACCATTCGAACCGTTCTCAGCATTGCTGTCTCGAAATCTTGGCCTATTCATCAGTTGGATGTGAAAAATGCCTTTCTCCACGGCAAATTGGACGAAACAGTGTATATGCATCAGCCCATGGGATTTCGTGACACTCGTTTTTCTGATTATGTCCGCCTATTAAAGAAATCGCTCTACGGTCTCAAGCAAGCACCAGTTGCATGGTATCAATGCTTTGCTGAGTATGCATCTTGTATGGGATTTTGACATAGCTAGTGTGACAACTCTCTGTTTGTCTATCGCCATGGTAATGAAACAACCTACATTCTTCTCTATGTCGATGATATTTTGTTGGTCACGTTTTCTGATGTTCTTTGACACCACTTCATGAAACTCTTGGATAATGAATTCGCCATTAAGGATCTTGGCCCCATCAGCTATTTTCTAGGGGTCGCAGTCACTCGCCAGGAAAATTACACCTTATTCTTGAGCCAACAGAACCATGCTCGTGACATTTTCCATCGGGCAGGTATAACCACTTGTAATCCCGTCATCACTCTTGTTGATACCAACCACAAAATAAGCTCCACAGATGGCACTTTGCTTAATAGTCCCACGGAATATCGTCAATTATGTGGTGCTCTGCGGTACCTAACTTTCACGAGACCCGATGTAAGTTATGCCGTCCAACATGTGTGTATGCACATGCACGCCCCACGCTCAACACATATGCATGCTCTTAAACGCATTATGCGTTATATTCACGGCACCATCACCTACGGGCTTACCTTACTAGATCGGACATCCGTTCGCTCGTTTCCCACACTGACGCCGATTGGGCCGGTTGCGTGGATACTCGGAGATCTACCTCCAATTACTGTGTTTATATGGGGGACAACCTTATCTCCTGGTACTCAAAGAGACAACCTACCTTGTCACGGTCAAGTGCTGAGGCGGAATATAGGGGTGTTGCAAACATCGTTTCTGAGACTTGTTGGGTGCGTAATTTATTATGTGAGCTTTGTCAATCTCCATCCAAGGCCACCCTTGTCTACTGTGACAATGTAAGTGCGGTTTACTTATCAACAAATCCGGTCTAACACCAAAGAACAAAGCACATTGAGATAGACATTCATTACGTCCGTGAAAAAGTGTCTAAAGGCCAAGTCAAGGTTCTCCACATTCCTTTGCCCTTCCAGATTGCCGACATATTCACAAAGGGCCTTCCACGTCTTCTATTTGAAGATTTTCGTTCCGGTCTCAACATTCGGTCTCTTCCCGTTTCGACTACGGGGGTGTATTAGCAATAGATGTATTCTTGTATTATCATTTGTTAGTTATAAATAGATGTTAAGAATCAGAGTCAGTAGCGCAACGGATACAACACACAAACAAGCACAAACGAAAGATAGAAAGCAATAAATGACATAAGGATTTATAGTGGTTCAGTTTCGGTGTGAAACCTACATCCATTTGCTGCAACTAGGCTTTACTTTTATTGATAGCTGCTACAAATTACAATTACAATAGCTGGGATATATATAAGACAAGATTAGGTTAAAGTAAAAGAGGTAACAATGGGTTTTAGCCCATTAGGGCCGGCTGCCCTATTCCCCTTGAACTCTAGCCGTAACATGCCCAAAGGGGAGCCCAGCCTGGCCCAAACCCAATAGCTTTCATAACCCAACAATCTCCCACTTGAAAGCCTTGTCCATACAAACCATCTAAGCAATCCAGCACCAGTAACTCCAGTAATCTATAATCAAGTCCTCCAAGCCCAAGCTGACTCCATGTCAAACCCTCCTAGTTGAACCGGACTTTATCACTTTGAACTGGACACATCCCTCAGTAGGTACCTCAACCATGTACAACGATGCCCGTTTCTTTCTGCGAGCAGTCACGAGATTTCCATCAATCACCTTCCACTTGCCACCACCAAACTTGACATCCAGTCCTAGTTCATCAGAAATAAGTTCTCTTCAAACCTGGAATTACTCTGACATTCTGTAAGTTCCATGTAGTTCCTAATGGAGTCTTCAGATTAACATCTCCCATGCCTGTAACCTTAAGAATCTTACCGTTTCCTAACCGCACCTTTCCAAAGTCACCCTTTTTCAAATTCACCATTGTTTCCCCGCTGTGCATAGCGTGAAACGAAGCTCCAGAATCCATGACCCGAGAGTCCACACTGCTTTCCACACTACAGACCAGTGCATCATCATAACAGATGGCCTAAGCAGTGTTCACTTCAGCAGACTTTCCCTTTTTCTCTTTTGGACACTGACTCTTAAAATGTCCAACTTCTTTGCAGCCCCAACATGTGACAGTTTTTGGAGTTCTAGATGAACTCCTACCCCTGCTCCCACTGTCCCTGTTGCTCACTCTTCCCCTTCCTACATTCAACAACTCAGTAGAAGATGAATTACCTTGATTCCTACGTCTTATGTCTTCACCAAGAATCAAATCCCTCATCCCTGCAAATGTAAACCCAATGGGCCCTACAGAACTAGTAATAGCAGTTACCGTTTCGGCCAAGCTATCCGGTAGTGAACACAACAGCGATAGATCCTGAATCTCATCATCAAAATTGATTCCCACCTAACTTAATCTAGACATAATCGAATTGAAGTTATTGATATGATCCGCCACAACGCCTCCTTCCTTCATCATAGTCAAGAAAAATTCTCTCAACAAGAACACTTTATTTGCCGCCGACGGTTTCTCATACATGTTTGATAGAGCTGTCATCATGACACGAGCCGTGGTTTCTTTCATGATGTTGAACGCGACACTCCTTGTCAAAGACAATGTAATAGCCGCCTTGGCCTTCTTGTCCTTTGAATCCCAATCAGCTTGATTAATCTTGTCAGTCTTTTCTTCCAATACCACATCCAGGTCCCTTTGACTCAACATAGCTACTATTTGCATCTTCCACCATGTAAAGTCCGTCCCGTCAAACTTCTCAATCTGTACCTTCCCATCCTCAGCCATCACAATAGCAAACAGAAAACAGATAAACGAACCTGAACACGAAATTAATCCCAAAAAACTGATCTCGGCAAAAAACCGATCTCCGATCAACCCAATAGCAAACAACTTGACCAAAAAAAACTTAACTGTCGACTCAAGGGTTAAAAAACCCTAATCGGCAATCAGAAACTTGGCAGCAACCGATTCCGGCAGCAATCAACAGAAATCAGCAGTTCAGGCCACCCAATTCCTGCGACCACTACCGACTACAGCTGCTTTTGGCGACTACCCAAAACCCTAATCGGCCCTGCACTGCTCTTTCCCTTCCTGCGGCGGCAATCAGCAGCCAAGAAACAGGCTCCGGCAGCCCTGTTTCAGCCCATCAGAAGCAAAAAAAACAGAACAGGCCTTGCGGCTTCGAACCAGGAACCAGCGATTGAAATTCCTTGGCTGTCAATATCGGCAATCCTCAGCAGATACAAACCCAGCCCAATTCTGATCGCAAACCTGCAACTTTCTACAATCGTTTTCCGTGTGTAACAACGAGCCAAAGCTCTGATACCACTTGTTAGGAATCAGAGTCGGTAGCGCAGTAGATACAACACACAAACAAGCACAAACGAAAGGTAGAAAGCAATAAACGACACAAGGATTTATAGTGGTTCAGTTTCAGTGTGAAACCTACATCCACTTGCTGCAACTAGGGTTTACTTTTATTGATAGGTGCCACAAATTACAATTTCAATAGCTGGGATATATATAAGACAAGATTAGGTTAAACTAAAATAGGTAACAATGGGTTAATGGGCCGGCTGCCCTATTCCCCTTGAACTCCAGCCGTAACAGGCCCAAAGGGGAGCCCATCCCGGCCCAAATCCAATAGCTTTCATAACCCAACAATAGAGTAGGCCCATTTGTATTCTATATAATATCGATTGAATGAGGAATGAAGGCAAGGAATCATTATACCAAAACTGTCACAAAGCTGGCCCCATATGCTTCTAATTAGACGACCTCCATTGAGCCCAACCCGAGCCCAAAAGTCTTCACATTAAATTGTTTCTATAAGGAATTGAATTTGTGATAATATTCATAAACAAATGCTCCATTTTGTGTTAGAGAATTAGTTTTATGATGTAGGTTAAATGTAACTGACCCCGTGTATAAACTGCTGACCAGTATCACTTTATAGGTACAGACTCAACTCCTTCAATGGAGATCAACCAGTGGAAATCTTCATTTGGGGATGCTGACGTGGACAAATTTGTTCTGATTGTTTTTGACGGGACATGGAAGCACGCAAAGGAAATGGTATCCGCTAGCCTTCCATTCGTGTCAAAGTTTGCCACTCAGGTAAGTTTGACCTATGACATTCGTGTTGATGGTGGAACAAAATTCAGCTCGGATTTAACACTTAGGAAGGAACCCTTTGGTGGGTGTATGAGTACAATGGAGGCAGTTGCACGGTGTTTACGGGTTCTTGAACCCAATGGGTTAGATATCGAGTCTCGGTTGGTACAAGTTATAAGAACCATGGTCAGATTTCAGGCTTCCTTCTTGAAACCGACAAATCGAAGGCCTAAGTTGTTGAAAGGGAGTAAAGATGATGAGAAAAAGATTAATTCGAGATCTTTTTGTACTTGATTTTTGGTTTTATTTGGTCTATTTATGCTGGTGCATAGTTGGTTCTGACTGCTGAGATAGATTCACATCATGAACTGGTGTGTTATAAACAGTTTATGGACTTTGTGTGGTGGTCTGTCTACAACCCAGCATGGCAGCATCCATAGGACTTGACCCAGGGACTCGCTATGTCTTGATATTGTATGTTGCCCACAAGACCAATGCAACCATCTCCGACCAGGCTTAATGCTTATGTTTGCTGCAGTCAAACTGTTGGTTGTTTTCATTGTGATTGATCTTCACAAGATTAGAGAGACGGTGACATTGATGAAAACTTCTGGTTAAAGATTGATACGTAAACATAAGGTGGATTCGTTAACGTTCATTCAAACTATTATTTCCTCTTTTATAAACAAAGTGGGTAAACGAATATATTTATATCTCCCTTCCGTCTCTAGGTTTCTTGCAACCTCTAATGAAATAATTCTGTAAGTCTCATATCGATTGAAGGGGAGAACGAAGCCCTTATAAGGGGGTGGAAACCTTTCCTACCAGGACGCGTGCGTTTTGCTTGGGCGAGCAATTTGTCGGGTGAAAACCGAACCATGATGGATGGGCAACTCATCGGGGGTAAAGCGGAAAATATTCTGATACGGTTTACTTGGGTTGTTACAAATTCCTACAAGGTAGCCAAATTGGTTATGTTGGAAGTGATAAGTGGGTGGATAAGTCAAAGAAAAACTTTCAAAATGAATGCAATGTGATTTCTTAACATTCATCAAACAAGTATACATTTTATGTTACATCTTTTCCGGATTCTTTTATTTTACATGCAAATTTTATTGTTCTTACAAAAGTATCACAAAAATAATGTGTATTTTAGGTCAAGTCTTGGGCCAAATAAAGAAAATAGATTTAGAGATAAAACTTTGCCCTACAATGAAACAAGATAAAACATAAAATCGGTTTATAAGTGGCAAGTGTCCTTCATATTCCATAATCAATGGAAGAGGTGGAGACTCCAAAAATGGTGTGAAGCACCTTTATCCGCACAAACCATGATCCTGAAAGTGGGCAACGGGGTATTTTAATGACGCATTTTCACTTCGCATACTTGCATCATCACGAGTCATTTTTATTCTATTTTCGACATCAATTGTAAAACTTGGTTGGATATACGATGGGCAACAATCCATGTAGCCGTGAGGCGGTTTCGTCTGATGTATGAAAATATGTGTTCGATTTGATTGTTGAATGGAGGGCATAATACTTTTTTCGTACGACACGTGTATTTTGGTGAGAGTTAAATGTGTCGTTACAATTATATGATATAATTAAGCAAAAGTTACAGTTTTGTGTTTAATCACGCGTTATATTTACACAAATTATATATATAATTACATAAATAGTCACAATTTCATGCGTATAATTACGCACCTAACATAGATAATCACACAAACACAATTTGTAGTCACGCGCTAATTGTAACATTCGGAAAACCTGACTCTCTTAATGGGCTGAAAGAAATAAAGGAGGAAAAGAAGTTGATGGGCTTGGTCCATAAGTGTTCCTATAAACCCTAGACCCTCCAAGTTCAGCCCCCATTTCCATCCTTGCACACAAAATCCATCTAGAGAGAGAGAGAGAGAGATTCTAGAGAGAGAAAGTCAAGATTCAAGTGATTTTGCTCCAAGGTTGCTTTAGATATATTTCTCCATCATTCTAAAGGAAGAATCCACAAAGAAAAGTCGTTTTTGAGGTAAAAATCCAACCTAAAACCTCCGTTTTCAGTTTTAAATGGGTTTTGGGGTAAAACTAGGGTTTTGAACTTAAAAACACGGTGTTTACGTATGAATGGCCAAACAAAGCCTAGAGCTAGCTTCATGGAAGTTAAACAAACGTTTTGGACGTAAAAAGTTGCAAACTTGGGATGAAAACGGCCCTGATTGAGATTCGTGTTCATTAGGCGACACTAGGTGTCCCCACCTTCATGTGGCGACACTTATCGGGGAAGACAATGGGGGAGTGGCGTCGTGCCCAAGATTTCCAATGATTGGGACACATGTCATTCCCTGTGTCGCCAATGACATCTGGTGACACTAGAGTGGGCGAAACTAAGTCTCACGACACTAAGTTCAGAACGCAAGTTCTAGCGACACTGAGAGTGTGCCTGGCGACACTGATCATGTCCCGACGACACTGTTAGGCGACACTAGATTAAATGATAGACTTCGCGTGTTGACTTATGTGCAGATTGGTTAGCACGTTAGTACTGAATAGACGTCCAACCCAGGTTAATTACAACCGATCAGGTGAGTCAAGAATCCCTATTTACTTGTTTCTAGGGTGATATGCATACTCACATGAAATGTTTAAGAAATGATGAATGTACGAAGTGAAATGTTTATGAAACGAACAAATTATGAAAGGAATGATCTTTGAAACAAGAACATTTATGAAATGAAAGGTTTACAAAAGAAATGGTTTATAAAATGAACGAAAGGGGTTTTATAAATGAATGAAATGTTTTATGAAAAGAAAAGGACAAATGTTTTAAAGAAGTCATTACATATCTAATATGTTAAGGGAAATGAATTGAAAGATAAGAAGTCTGGAAGGTAGCGGTCTAGTCCACGTGACTGATCCTATTACCAGCGTTATGGCGGTTTATGGACGTAAGAGCCATAGGGCCATAAGCATACCAGGGGCGGTGCCTTAGTGGCCTGTCAATGGTTTCGATGTTGTACAACTGGGACTGGTGTAACGACGGTTACTTTGGGTTAACGTGACACATGAAGGTTAAACTATGATCCGACGGCGTTATGGCCGGTGAGCCATAACCGTTGATGGGAATTGTCGGTCTTCGTGCTGTCAAGCCTTAGGGGAAATATAATACTAAATGACGAAATGAACGGTAACGATGATTTAGATAATAAAAATGTATGACTTAATGAATGCTAAACGATGAATGAAAGTTAAATGTTAATGCCATGTTTTTTTGTAAATGATTTAAAACCCTAATGACTGAATGAATGATGAAACCATTTCCTAAAATGTATGAAAAACTTGAACTCACCAAACTTAGTTGACTTTTCGTATGCATGTCAGGTCAATCATAGATGGATGTGGCGTGGATGCGCGCTTGACTATTCCCG
This sequence comes from Smallanthus sonchifolius, assembly GCA_023525975.1. Taxonomy (NCBI): domain Eukaryota; kingdom Viridiplantae; phylum Streptophyta; class Magnoliopsida; order Asterales; family Asteraceae; genus Smallanthus; species Smallanthus sonchifolius. The sequence goes on from CM042021.1 coordinate 109,282,494, forward strand.
AAGAGTACCCGACGCTCGAGTTCTGGCATCCATAGTCATTCGTTATGAGAATGATATGTTGTTAAACAATGTTTTTATTGGTTGATATTTTGGTACTATGTAATGACATTTGATTCCGCTGCAATGATTTCATTTATCTTTAAGAACTGTTTGTGAATGAGTAAATCTAACATGTGAGGCCTTGCAGGTTTGGGGCCTTACAAGTTAGAGAAATAGTTTGAGAGATTCAGACATCCTCAATGTCTGTACTTAAACTGAGAATGAGACCAAGTAACAGATGCCGGTACGGGTAACTCAAGCCAGATCATTAGACACGTGTAGTAAGTATGGCTTTACCCTTAGAAAGCGTTAGAATAGGACACGAGTTTGATGGAGTCATAAAGGTGACTAAATAGAAACCAAGAAGTAGTGTAATGGTTAATTTCAGATGGCTAGTGTATATTAATATCTTACCATACTTGTTGTGTTATATTTTTAAATAGCATGATGACATTAGATTCTTTATTCTTATAGGAAGAAATGGCAGGACGACGAAGCGGAAGACATGGTGGAGGCCGTACCGGACGTCGCGGTAGGGCACCCATTTAACAAAAGACAGAACGATGAAGAAAGTGTCCATACCGGACCGGAAGTGAGTCAGCCTGCGCAGAAAGGACCCTTGTGGCCGAACATCAGTTTACTTTTGAGCCGGAGGTGAAGGTGGCTCTGGCACAAGAATTTGTTGAACTGATGAAAGCCACCCTGCCTGAAATGCTAACCGAGGCCATGAAAACGTAAACGGATCGGCTGGTACTAATCAGGGCGTGAAAACGTAAACGCATCGGTGATCAAGAAGTTATGTCCAAGAAATGAGATCGAGAAGGTTGAGAGAGATTTTCTGGGGTTAAAGGTCGAGCTAATGACGCATAGGTAGGACACTATGAGGTTTAACAAGTCACGCAACATTTGTTTAAATTGATTTTTAACATCTTCAATGTGTTTAAGACCATCTTGCATGACTAAATTAATAATGTGTGCAACACATCGGCTATGAAAAAAAATACCATCACAAATCGAGTTATATTTTAAAATAAGTTGGTTTACCGCGACGGTATTATTCGAGGCGTTATCAAACGATATAGAAAAAACTTTATTTTCTAATTTTAAAGTTCTTATAACTTTGTCTAAAATATAAAATAAATTGTCACCGGTGTGGGGGTATCCAAACATTTCGAACGCAATAGTACGTTCCATCATTTGCCAACTTTCCGGATTTAGCCAATGAGTGGTAACACAAAGGTAATAATCCGGCAACTTGTGGGGAGCCGACCAAACATCATAAGTTAAATTAATACCGGTTTTTAAACTTTCAAATTCATTTACTAATTCTAATTTAGCTTTTTTCCACATATTTATACAATCTCGTCTAAGAGTAGCACAACTTACATGAGTGTAGCGAGGTTGGAGCGTTTGTTGAATAAACCGAGTCAAACGTTCGTTGTCAAAGTGTTTGAAAGGCAAACTCTCTTGAATCACAAAATGCGCCATCCTCTCCCGAACCGCATCAACATTATACGCAAAAATATTACCGTCGTTTGGCATATTTGTTTGATCTTGCGAAGCTTGAGCCTTCAACACAGAACAATAATTTTTTTCAATGTGATTCTTCAAAGTCGTGTTTGCATCTTTTCCAAAAAAATGCTCGCACAACTTGCACCTAGCCTTATGAACACCATTCGACATTTCGCATAAATCGAAATGTTGCCAAACATTGGGATTCCTTCTAGTAGGAATGATCCGCACAACCGTGGGAGTACAAACACTCGTAGAAGCACCAATATTAGATTGTGCACTTTTGTTAGCCATTTTGAGGGTTTTGAGTGTGAGCATTTTTGAGAAATAAGAGCGGTTTTGAATGTTGTGGTTGAACCAATACAACATACACCTATTTATACAAGTTTGGGGGTTAAAAATACAAAAAAAACGGTCCTATAGCCGTTGTAACGGCTATAAAGCCGTTAAAAAGTTCAGCTCCAACGGGTCGAACCGGTTTGGAATTTGAAAACCGGGTCGGGCCCGGAACCAGTTTGAGATTGAACCCGGTTCGGGTCGGGTTACGAACCGCCCACCAAAAAAAATTTTAGGAACTGGGCTTAGACCTACGGGTTAGATCGGGTCTCGAACCGGGTCCTACAAAACCGGTTTTAGGGTTGAACCGGGTCGGGTCAGAACCCGGTAAACCGGTTTGACTGTACACCACTACCCGTACCTGCGTCCGAAACTGGCCACAACGTAAAAAAAAAACAACCGGAGAGGCCATGCCTATGACCTTGAGGTATTGGTGATTGCCCTTTACAAAAGTAGTGGGAGTTCAAATCCTGCCGGTACAGTTTTAGATAGTATATATTTAGGAGTGAAAAATTGTTGCCTAAAAAAAATAAAAAAAAAATGTTGGAGAGGCCATGAGTCGAACCTGAAACCTCAGGTTGGGATGGGCGAGTGTACTCGCGGTCAGTAGACAGCGGCCAGGCAAGTGAAGAACAAGACAAAGAGAACGGGTTACGGGAGAGAGGTTCGAGCGTGCAAGAACGTTGGATTCGGAAACGAGTCATGAGTGAGAGTGGCAACAATTACACAGCAATCCGTGACAGTTTCAACGGGGTATTGTATTCCATCGATCACCAGAACAAATGAGCAGGATGGTTGGATTCGCCAGGTCCACACCATATATATATTCTTTATTTAATGAAACAATTTATCTAACTATACTAATTCACTTTTAAATTCATTCAAATTTATAAATAACAAACCTCTTCTAATATCAACACTTTATTTATAATTTCAGTTTATTTGTTATTTAAAATTCATAAATTTATAAAGAACTGCTCCAACTGGCTCTCACCCACCAGCACACCCAATTGTTTGGTAAAAACTGCATTGACCGAGTCTTCTCCGACATCTTTCAAAACATCTTTTGTGGACATTTCAATGTACTGGTTTAGGTTGTGTACGGTCCCATCTGCAAGAACAAATAACCAAAAAGAAAAACAGTTGAAATTAATCAGATTTGGTGATTAAAACAAGATAGATGCTTCAATCACAAGTAAATAACCGCACATTGCTCGTCTTCTTTTGACTTCTTGCGCAAGAAGTGAGAGAAATCACTATAGGTGGCAATTTCGGCTTATTAACTTGTACATGTGGGGGATAGTAATGAGTCAGGTATGGGATGAGTTTTGGTAATCCCAGTTCCATACCGATTATAAAATCGTGTCCCATACCAGTCGAGTTCCAGTTATTCAATACACATCGGGTTCGTGGAGTTTACCTGCTAGTATCAGGTATACTTGTTTATGATCTTGTGTGGTTACAATTTACCTGTTGGAATGCATGTTTTCCGAAACAAGATCTTAAACTCACCTCAAAAACTGACTTGAAATATTAACTCCTCAACTACACTTCTAATAATTCTGTACTTTTGATAATTTTAAGTTGGGAAAACACCACAGGATAGTAACCAAGTTTCAAAAGTGTTTCAATTAGGTCACTAATAGTTAATACCGAAACACATTCGGTATTTTAGGATCCGATTTGTTTAAATTAGAGATATATAGTTTTATATTTATCAATTATATTGTATAGCAATTATATAGGATATATACCTAAAATAGTGGGATCATCTTGTATTATATATACCGATTGGTTGTGAATAATGAGATCGAACAATTCAGCATATCTATTCTATCATGGTATCACAGCTGTAAAACCGGCGATCCTCTTCTCTTTTTTTTTTTTTCCGGCGATCCTCTTCTTCTACTTTTTTTTTTCCGGCCACCTACTATCTCCCTCTCCTTCACCATGTCTACCACACTTCATCCCGCCCTTACTGTCACCAACATTCTGAACTTTATTCCTCTCAAACTTGAGATGGAGAATAGCCAATATACCTCCTGGTCGGAGCTTTTTAAGATCCATTGCCGAGCTTTCGAAGTTCTCGATCACATCATACCCACCACTCCTTCCCCACCCGATCCTAAACAAACAGCCGCTGAAAAGGCTGTTGCTGATGCTGCCACAGCAGCAAAACAGAATCAGTGGACCAGAATAGATGCTGTTGTGCTTCAATGGATCTATGGCACGATATCTAAGGATCTCCTACATACCATCCTCGCACCCGACACCACCGCTGCTGACGCTTGGAAAACACTTTCCACCATCTTCCAAGACAACTGCCACACTCGAGCCGTGTACCTGAAGCAACAATTTCACAACACAAGTTTGGAATCTTTTCCCAACGTCTCCGCTTACTGTCAGGCACTCAAAGTTTTGTCTGATCAGATGGCAAACGTAGGGAACAAGATCTCCAACCAAAGTCTCGTTCTTCAGTTAATCTCCGGTCTCTCGGACCCTACGAGAATATTGCTACTCTGCTGCAGCAAACTGTGCCACTTCCTGATTTCTACACTGCACGGTCACAGTTAATTTTGGAAGAAACCCGGAAAGCTCATCATGCATCCCACTCCGCCTTACATACCTCGGTTCCTAATCAGTCCCATGAACCGCAACAGTTTCCAAACAGGCCCGACACTCAAAACCGTGGAGACTCTTATCGGGGACGCGGACGTGGGTCATACCGCGGTCGCGGCCGTGGTTCGTACAACGGTCGCGGACGCGGTCGTACTTTCCAGCCGCAGTACAGCCCCTTTCAGCAGCAATACAGTACTGCCCCACCTCCTCAACAGCAGGCCCAATATTCCCCATGGCAGCAGTGGGCCGCTGCAGCCTCCACGGCCCAACAGCAGCACCGGCCCAGATGCAGCAGCGCCTGCAGTGGGCCTCCCCGCCCTGCCCATACCCTACGGCCCAGCAAGCTACATCGAGACCCATGCCCACTAACCAATTTGCAGGTATACTTGGGGCCCATCCTTCCTCTTATGCAGGTTCGGAGGCTGCTTATACACCCACAGACATTAAACAGGCCATGCACACCATGACCATGAATCCTCCTGACAATTCTTGGATTATGGACACTGGGGCAACATCTCATATGACGAACGCTCTCACCCTATTTTAATAATACAACATCAAACTCGATCACCGTTGGCAATGGTCTAACAATCCCTATCCACGGCACGGGCCAATCCACTTTTCCTCCCCCCTCCCCCCAATTAAATTGAATTCCGTTCGTAAACTAACTACGGATAATAAACTTTCTATAGAATTTGACCCATTTGGTTTTCTTGTGAAGGATTACCAGACGCGGATCCCCATCGTCAGATGTAACAGCACCGGGTCCCTTTACCCGCTTACATCGTCATCAACTTCACAAGTCACTACACCATCCGCATTTGCAGCTCTATCCCAAGATCTCTGGCATCACCGTCTCGACCACCCAGGATCTCCTATCTTAAATAGCCTTGGGCAGAATAATTTTATTTCTTGTGGAACATCTAAGAAAGTGTCTGTTTGTCAGTCTTGTGTCTTTGGTAAACATATTAAGCTGCCTTTTATGGATTCTATGTCTCGTCTATGCAGTTAATGTGAAAAATATCGGTTATCGGTCAAGGACCGATATCTGAGATATCGGTTCTCGCGGTGAGATATCGGTAATTTTTATATCATGCATAAATCAACTAATGTAATTTGATGTTATCATATCAACATAAACCAACTAATGTAACTGAATTTTATCAACATAAACCAACTAACATACCATATTAACATAAAGATTAATGTAACCGGATGTTATCATATCATGAACAAGCTACTCTAACTGAATATTATCAAAGAAAAGCCCGATCGAGTGAAGGATAAAGTGGGATAACAAGTTGGACCGATATTTGGACCGATATCTCGGTATTTTGACCGATATGTCAAACCCTATATCGGCGATATATCGGTAAATATCGCCGATATTATCGCCACCGATATTTGGTGAAACCACCGATATCCGAGATATCACCGAGATATCGGTGGTATCGACTGCATAGTGTCTCGTACAGATAAACTTGGTAATCAGTATTGTATTATTGTATTTAATAATGATGATTACATGATGTATATATAAGAAACATAATTACACTCTAATCCCTCTAATATTAACTAATACAAATATTGTCTAATATTCCCCCGCAAGCTAAGGCCGGGGAGCGACCTGTAGCTTGGACCGTAAGAAGAGAAACCGTTGTGAGGGTAATGGCTTTGTGAAGACATCGGCAATCTGATCATTTGTGGAAATAAACTGAACAGAGAGTTGTCCTTGAGCAACCTTCTCTCTGACGAAGTGAAAATCCACTTCCACGTGTTTTGTACGTGCATGAAAGACCGGATTTGTTGATAAGTACGTAGCACCTAGGTTATCACACCATAATGTAGGTACCGACTTAACAGGAACCCGAAGTTCACGCAAAAGTGTTTGAAGCCATGTGAGTTCAGCAACTGTGTCAGCCAAGGCCTTGTATTCCGACTCCGTGGAGGACCGAGAGACAGTTCTTTGTTTTCGAGCAGACCAAGACACAAGATTAGATCCAAGATATATAGCATATCCCCCGGTGGATCGTCGGTCATCCGGGCAACCAGCCCAGTCAGCATCAGAGAATGCACTGATAGAGTTAAAAGCCGAGTCGGTATAAGCATGTAGGAGGGTACCGGAGTCATGTTTTATGAGAAGACCATGAGCAGCTGTGCCTTGCAAGTATCGTAGGATCCTCTTAACCGCCGACCAGTGATTATCAGTCGGAGAATGCATAAACTGGCAGACCTTGTTGACTGCAAAAGTAATGTCTGGGCGGGACAATGTAACATACTGTAGGGCACCCACTATCTGACGGTATTTAACCGGATCAGCAAGAGGTGAACTGTCACCAAGATGAAGATTAGCCGTAGTAGTAATCGGTGAAGGCACCGCTTTAGCGTTGGAAAGGCCAGCCCGTTCAATCAATTCACGGATATACTTTTGCTGTGAAAGAATCATGTCAAGACCTTGAGTGGTTATTTCAATACCCAAAAAATAGGACAAAGGGCCCATATCCTGCACCGCAAAAGAGCGGCTAAGACGGTTGACCATTCGATCGATCTCCTGTGAGTTATTCCCTGTCAAAATAATATCATCAACATAGACAAGCATGTATAGGAGGGTTCCCTGAGACGAATAAATAAAAAGTGAGGGATCGGTCTTGGAACCGGAAGCCAAGTGTATGAAGAACCGTGGATAGGCGTTGAAACCACGCCCGCGGTGCCTGTTTTAATCCATACAAGGATTTGTGAAGAAGACATACGTGATCCGGTTTGTTCGGATCCACAAAGCCCTGAGGTTGTTGCAAGTAAACTGTCTCAGTTAAATTTCCATGAAGAAAGGCATTCTGCACGTCTAGTTGTCTTAAGGGCCATTTTTGTGCAACGGCTAAAGAGAGAACAACACGTATAGTGGTGGATTTGACCACCGGACTAAACGTCTCTTGATAATCAATGCCCGGTTGTTGTCGAAACCCCTTAGCGACCAGGCGCGCTTTATAACGTGTGATGGCCCCTGTTTGATCCCTTTTTAATTTATATACCCACTTGCAATCAACAACGTTGGAATTCGGAACACGTGGAACTAAGGACCATGTACCATTTCTCATAAGCGCCGAATACTCTTCAGCCATGGCGGTACGCCACTGATCGTGTTTGTTAGCAACAGTAAAGGTGGCAGGTTCAGTTTCAAGAGGAGTATAAGTATGAAAGGAGGTGGCATTGTGGATTTTAGTTTGTTTGGGAGTGGGACGAAGGTTTGCTGGTCTAGAACGGGGTGGTGGTTGGGCTGAGGTGGTGGTGGAGCGACGGTGGTATGTATGAAGGAGAGGTGGATTGTCAGGCAGGTGTTGTGGTTGGGCCGAGGGTTGGGATGTGGAATGTGGTTGTGGTGAGGCAGGTTAGGGAGAGGTATGTGTTAGTGTAGGTGTGTGAGCCGAGGCTGGTGTGGTGGGGATGGGTGGTGGGGAAGGTGTAGGTGGAGGTGGCAGGTTGTTTGTTAGTGATGGGTTTTGTAAAGGAGAGGTGGGTGAAGTAGGTGGAGGAGGGATGGGATAGGATGAGAAATAAGGGTTGGGAGATGGTGTGGGAGAGGGGTTGGGAAGTGGTTGATGAAAAGGAAAGGATTGTTCATCAAAACGAACGTGTCGAGCGATATAAATACGTTCAGAAACAGGGTCAAAACACCGGTAGCCGTGGTGGGAGGTGCTATACCCAAGGAATACACATGGGACTGACCGAAAGTCCATTTTATGTTTGTTATATGGACGAATGTGAGGGTAACAACGGCAACCGAAGACACGAAGAAAGGAGAAATCAGGGTGGTGTCCAAAGACTTGTTCAAGAGGTGAGATGTTGGAGTTTGTTCGAGTGGGCATCCGGTTTATGAGGTAAACTGCTGTGTCAAAGGCAAAGTGCCAAAACCGTTGTGGAACGTGAGATTGGGCTAGCAGGGTAAGACCGGTTTCTACAACGTGACGGTGTCGACGCTCAACAAAGCCGTTTTATTCACTCGTATGTGGGCACGAGAGACGGTGAATGATGCCACGAGAGGAGAGGAACGGAGAGAGACTCCGAAATTCACCTCCCCAATCAGTTTGAACAGATTTTAAGTTAGTTTTAAATTGACGTTCAACCATTAAAAGAAATTGTTTAAAAATATCACAAACATCATATTTCAATTTCAAGGGGAAAATCCACATAAATCTGGAATAATGGTCAACACACAAAAGAAAATAACGATGGCCATCAAAAGAAGTAATGGGGGCGGGGCCCCATACATCACAGAAAACTAAATCCAAAACATTCAAACTTTTATATGGAGATGGCAATAAATGAAGTTTTGTAGATTTTCCAATAGAACAAGAATCACAGAACGTAGTAGTACAACTGTTAAGCAAAGGTAAATGATATTTAGATAACATAGACTTCAAAAGCTGTGGATGTGGATGGCCAAGTCTTTGATGCCATGTTGTGGAGGAGGCACGAGTGGCGGAGAAAACGACTTTAGAAACTGGTTGTATCCTCGGGAGCTGGAAGGAGTAGAGACCATCAGTACTTGGACCCGTGAGGAGGATACTGCGTGTAGGCTTGTCCTTCACACAAAAGAAAGTAGAGTGAAATTCAAAAAAGACATTATTGTCATGGCAAAATTTTTGGACAGAAAGAAGATTACGTTTGATTTCAGGAACATGAAGTATATTTTGAAGAGAAAAGGTTTTGTTTGGGGAATAAAATGTGGAGGATCCAATGTGGAGAATGGGTAAACCCTTACCGTTGCCAACGTGGAGAGTATCCTCACCATAGTAGGCCTCAGAGTTGTCAAGGCTAGAGAGATCAGGAGCAACATGCTGATTAGCTCCAGTGTCCGGAAGCCAAGAGGTTGATGCTTGTGAGCGGTAATCAGTAAAGTTTGCGGATGGCTGTGATCTCGTCCTTAATGTATTAGGATCACGGTTGGGACATTGAGAGGGAACATGACCAATACCGCACCTGTTGCATGAACCAAAAACAGTATTCTGATTAGAAGCCCAACTAAATTGATTACGATTACCTCCTCCTTGATTGCGGTTGTTGTAGTTCCCTCGTCCACGAGTACTCCCAGACCGAAAGTTTGAGCCACGAGAACGATTATTTCCATACCGGTTTGTGTAGTAGGCTTGTGCTGGTGGGGAACTAACCGGTTGAAGTTGTAAACCAAGTTGAGTGGCAAGTTGTTGAATAGCTTGAAGAGCTTCCGGTTGAGACAGAGACTGACCGGGTACAATACGGTTGGTAGTAGCAGCCGTGTAAGCCTGTGTTGTGGTTCCCTCTGTGGAGGGTTTGTTGATCAGGAAGTCATGATCAGCCAAGAGACCATGAAGTTCGACAAAAGCTGTTGGGAATTGGCGAGCAAGTATAGTAGACTTCAGGCTGTTGTATTCTGCCCGTAGGCCAGAGAGTGTTAATATAAGATCTTTTTCTTTGACCGGTTCTCCTATGTTGGCAAGTGCATCAGAGTATTCCTGAGCCCGAGTTAGGTAAGCAGAAGCAGACTCGTCACCTTTCATTGCAATCTTCAAAAGCTGAGTACGAAGAATGTATTCCCGTGAGGAGGTATGAGGAGCATAGGCACGCTCAAGGGATAGCCAAAGATCTCTGGATGTAGTGCCCTGGACATGCTGAAACGATGCTTCAGAAACAGTGGACATGATTAACATGCGAACGTGAGCATCATTAGAAACCCAGATGGCATGATTAGGGTTTGGGATAGAGGAGACGGCTGATCCTTCTTTTTCTTTACCAGAGACCGCGTCAATGGTTGTTGGAGGACACGGAATCGTGCCATCAACATAGCCAAATAAACTGTTTGTAACAAGAAACGGCTGGAGCATAACCTTCCAATAACCATAATTGGTTGGAGACAAGGTGAATCCAAACTTGTGGGAATTGTGTGCTGTCTTTTCAACTTGAGAGAAAGCTGTTAGGAGAGCCATTGTATGTTGCGATCGGAAAAAAAAAAAGAGAGGCTGTGGCCTGCTGTAAGGGTTAGCGATCGGAAAAAAAAAAAGGAGAGAGGCTGTGGCCTGCTGCTGTGATCGGAGAAAAAAAAGAAGAAGGCTGCTGTTTGTGGCGGCTGTTGTGGGAATTAGGGTTTGGCTCTGATACCAAGATAAACTTGGTAATCAGTATTGTATTATTGTATTTAATAATGATGATTACATGATGTATATATAAGAAACATAATTACACTCTAATCCCTCTAATATTAACTAATACAAATATTGTCTAATACGTACTACTTTACCTTTTGATATTATTCATAGTGACTTGTGAACCTCCCCTATTTTAAGTTTGGGGGGTCATCGTTATTACATTTTATTTCTTGATGATTATTCTAATTTTTTGTGGACATACCCTCTATCACATAAATCTCAAGTATTTAATGTATTTCAAACCCTCTTATCTACCCAATTTGAACGTAACATTAAATGCTTTCAATGTGATAATGGCACCGAATATGCCAACAACTCGTTCTACAATTTTTACAAACAAACTGGCATGATTTTTCGTTTCTCTTGTCCTCACACCTCCTCTCAAAATGGCAAAGCCGAATGCAAAATTAGATCCATAAACAACATCATATGTACCCTTCTCGCCCACTCTTTTGTCCCCGCCTCTTTCTGGCGCCACGCTCTTCAAATGGCAACTTACTTGCATAATATATCACCATAGTATACCCGAGGGTGTATACCGTGTAAAATGAGTATTGAGTGACCTAATTGAAACACTTTTGAAACTTGGTTACTATTCTACAAAGTTACCCCTTTTAAGTTTCTAACAACTTCAAAAATAAAGGAGTTAATCTTGATTTTACAAAAAAAAGAGGGGTCAGTTTGGAAGAACGTGAAAATTGAAGGGGTGATTCAAAAATAGTTAATTAATTAATATTTAATTAATAGTTCGAATGTTTAGATTAAGTTATTTTATGTTTATCTATTATTTGGTTAGAGTTATATGGTGTTTGAGTAGGATTAGAATACTTGATCAGCAAGGTTTATTTTAGTATAAATAGATGGGTTAGGAGTTATTGTAAGTAAGTCAAGAATTAATAAAAAGAAAGAGTCGAACTTGGTTGAGATCAAATTCTGTGTTCGTCTTCTTGGGCCTGATTTACAACAATTGGGATCAGAGCAGGGTGTCTGCGGTTTTGAGAGTCGTGTTTCGCAAGGGGGAGCAGCCCTTTGGCTGCGGGGGCTGAAGAGAAGCAAGCAAGTCGCAAGAAAAAAAGAGGGAAAAAAGGCAGCAACGTTGCAAGTAGGTCACGAGAGGGTGGTGATTGTTACTTTGAAAGAAAGGATCGAAAGAAAAATAAAAGGGAGCAATAGTTGTGATTATTGTCGAAGAAAATTGGAAGCAGGCTAGCAAGCACCTAAATATTAATTACGAACTTGCTTGAGAAAGAAGCAGCACGCAAGTAGGTAGGTCACGGGTTGGTAGTTGAATTCATCAAGGAAAAAGAAAACAAATTAGAATGGTTTCTTTGATTGGGTGGGTTACGTGGCCTAATCAAAAGGTGCACCATATATGTGAATTCTTATTTGAAATTGGATTTAATGACTTAGATATTATTAAATCCAATAGTTGGGTCAGCAGGGAATAATATAGTAGGTAATCAAGAACTGGTTTCTTGAAGAAAGTAAATAAGGCAATCAAGAACACGTTTCTTGATTGATTGGAGTAGGAAAAACAAGATTTTTTTCTTGTTAAGAAGGCTATCAAGGACTTTTTTTTGATGAAATGAAGGAGTAGGAGAAAGAAAGAAAGAAGGCAGTCAAGAGCCAGATTTGGAAGAAAAGGTAGTCAAGAGCCAGGTCTTGAAGAAAGAAGGTAAACAAGGAAAGAATGTAAGAAAGCAGGAAAGAAGGAAGCAAGGAAGAGTGTCAATTTCGATAATGATGGCGCTAACCCCGCTTCAATCTTGATCAAATAGTATCCAGAGAGTTCAAAGTCGAGATTGAAACTATAAGTTTCTGAAGTATTCAAGGAAGAAAGAATGTTGAAAGAGCAAGAGCAAGTCCAAATCAAGATTAAGGGGGAGAATAAAGGAGTTAATCATGATTTTACGAAAGAAAGAGGGGTCAGTTTAGAAGAACGTGAAAATTATAGGGGTGATTGGAAAATAGTTAATTAATTAATATTTAATTAATAGTTTGAATGTTTAGATAAAGTTATTTTATGTTTATCTATTATGTGGTTAGAATTTAGAATTAAAAGTGGTGTTTGAGTAGGATTAGAATACTTGATCAGCAAGGTTTATTTTAGTATTAATAGATGGGTTAGGAGTTATTGTAAGTCAAGAATTAATAAAAAGAAAGAGTCGATCTTGGTTGAGATCAAATTCTGTATTCGTATTCTTGGGCCTGATTTACAACACAAAATACCGCTTTTATTTTGTTAGATTATTTAAAATATATTAATTATTATATTTTTTAGATTATATAATATATATATATATATTAATTATTCGGGTAATCGAGCGAGTATCACCTAATCTCATGCCTTGTCCCAAACCCGAGGAATTTTCTAAAACTAATTCCATACCCGAATACCCGTCTCAATTCCCATAAGTTTCGGGTTTCAGGTTTTCCCATAAGGTTGGGTTTTTTTGCCATCCTTGTATGCATGGTGTCAGTTTGAGTCATGTATTATGGCAAACGGGTCGGCTAAAAGATTTAGCTAAAGGGTAATGGGATAAAGTAACCCAAATTGTGTTTAGAATGTAAACAACCTTAAAATATAATTTTTGACATATTTGACAAACTGGATATATTTTAAATGACTAATGACACAATAGTTAGGTTGATCTTAACAATACCTTCAGCTACTATGGCTTTGTACTTGGGTGGAGGAGACATCCAATTTCCCTCGGAATCCTTCATATGTCTCCTATCGGAGGCAAAATAACAGAGAAATAATGGAGCATGCACAACACGGAAGACCCTGAGATCATAGAATCATAGATCAATTCATCATTATTACCAATTAAACGGGCAATTTAGTACCAAATTTGTTTACCTCTGAAACTCTGAAAATAGCTCAAACGATGGTCGGATACTCTCTGATACATAGGATGCTAGGGTTGATGGAAACAGTAGAGTTGAATCCAAATCCCATACTAGATCCACAGACTTTCCTTCTTTTTTTCTCTGTAAAAATAGCACCGAGTTTAAAATTTCAGTAATACGCGGTGTATGATTTATATATCATATATTTTAAATAGATTACTCCCTTTGGAACAAAAAGAACCATACTTAACAGTTAACATGGCGATTAAGTGCATATCAACTAATGTAGTGTGAGTTTAAACGCGTTACCTGAATGCAAATAACATGGTAATCCCACAGAATTATTCCATCCGCTCTATGGCTAGCTTTCTGATGCCACAATGGGATCTGCATTATGATAATTAAACAAAATTGGTGTATATTCAAGTCTCTATTTCACCTTACATGTCAAAGAAGATTAAATGCAAAACCACCATTTAAGTAGAGAGAGAAAGATATTTTGTTACACAACCAGTCACAAACACAGAACATGAGAATGTTGCATTGCGAGATTGTTATCTGGGATTTTCAGTTTTAATGTGTGTTTGTCTCAAATGAAAATAAAATTTGATTTCACTAGTCAAATGTAAAGCAAGATGAATCACTAGAAGGGTCTTATGTTCACTCATGCAAGGATGCACAATATATCATATGAGGCGCATTCAGTACGGTACCAGTTTTAAATAGAGAACCATATAAGCACTTGTACATAGTGTTAACATACTTGGTTTTAAAAAGTGCGAGGCTGCTATGTATGCGAGCCATTGCACTATGTACAACCAAATAAGCTTTATGTACAACCAGAAGTTGCATCTAGGGCTGTAAATGAACCGGACGTTCAGCGAACAGTTCGTGAACCGTTCGGCGGGAAGTTTGTTTACGTTCGTTCGTTTAATAAATGAACGAACATGAACAAGGAATTCCGTCCGATTAACTAAATGAACGAACATGAACAGATGTCTCGTTCGTTCAATTGTGTTCGTGAACGTTCGGTAACGTGTTCGTGAACGTTCGTTTATTTACGTTCGTTCATTTATGTTCGTTTACGTTCGTGTTCGTTTGTTTATGTTCATTAAAGATTTTTGTATATTTTATTTTATTTAATCTAAAACTTTTATATTCTTTAATTTTTATTTTATTTTTTACCCTAACAATTAATTAAGTAAAGTAAGTTCGATAAATGCATATAAAACTTGATATTAAAATGATCTTATTAAATGTTCATTTTGGAAGACATTAGGGTTGACATCAAAAGTCCCAAACAAGGCTTCGTTCGGTTTTGTTCGTGAACCGTTGGTGAACAAGTCCATTTCCTTAATGAACGAACACGAACATGAAATTTCGTTCGGTTCGTGTTCGTGAACCGTTCATGAACAAGTTAAATGCTAAACGAACGAACACGAACAAGGCTTCGTTCGGTTCGGTTCGGTTTGTTTACAGCCCTAGTTGCATCTCTCTCATTTTTTTACATATCAGCCTTTTTGTCAAGCAATCCATTCATAATTTCTTCATCCTTTTTACAGACCCTAATTTTGACAAACTTTGACCCAAATGTGCATGAGGCTGTTGGATTAATCGGTTGTTCGCGGGTTAGTTCACGGGTTGCGGGTCATGGTTCATGGATCTTAACTGGGTCGGATATAATTGGGTCACCGAATAGCTAATGGGTCACGGATATAGAACTGGTCTAAGGTTGACCGATTTTGTTGGACACGATTTGAAAGTTTGATGCACGTGATTGTTTAGTTTGTGCGAGTCTTTAGCTAAAGAATTAGCATTTGGAGTTAGAATTTTTTATTGTCTTCTTATTTTCCCACGTTGCATGTAATGCCTATATAAGGCTTGTTTGGTTATGGAATAATAGCTAGCAAGTTCTACATCTTCCTTTCTGCAAATTATCTTCACTTACATACGTGAGTTTTAGTGTTTGTAGAGTGAGAATGTGGGGCCTGAACCAACATTTGGTATCAGAGCGGAGGTTGAAGAGAGCCGTTTTGAGAGTCGGTTTCGAGTAAGAGAGCAGCCCTGTTGGCTGTGGGGCTGAGAAGTGAGAGAGAACGACATAGCAACGGAGATCGGTGGTGTTAGCAAGCAGGTAGGTGAAGCAATTAAGCTAGTGTTAGAGATGATCGGCAATTTGGTGGTGAGGTGGTTTCTGTCCAACAAAAGAATTGAAAAGGTGAAGCGGGCAAGCAAGCATGTGATGAAAGTCACAAATGTATGAAGTTCAAACAAGAAAAGAAAGTGAAGCTAGCAAGAAGGCAATTGATTGAAGCAAGCTAACACACACCTGGATTTTAGTAGGACCTCCGTCAAGAAAGAAAGAAGGTCTGATCGTATTTGGTAAGAAGCCGATCTGCGTGATCAAAAGAACTGAGCAGTTGAGCAGATGAAACCGAGACCAGAAAAGGGTCCTGGGTGAACCGAGAAGTGTGTCGATCTGTGTGATCTGTTGGTATAATCAGAGATAAAGAGGATAAGAACAACACTAATGTGGGGCAATTTTCTGATGTATATTAACCTTCAAAAAACGATTACAAAGAACTTGAAAAATACCGAAAGGAAATTTTGAGGAGCTACTAAAACAAGCAATACAGTAGCCTATTTATTTTGCTAAAACAGAAACATAAAAGTAGGCAAACAGCCCACGTAACAGACTCATGACTTCCACGCAGTTGCTCCACATGTTTCCCACGTCTTCAGCAGATTACTCGGACAATTGTTGACCAAGCAACATTAACCTATACTCTCCCCTTTAATGTTGACTTGGGTCTCCAAAATCTTTGACTCCCAGCAATGCTCTCATTTCACCAAACTTAATCCGAGGCAACGCTTTCGTTAAGATGTATGCCTTTTGTTGCTCACCACTCACATGCTCGTCATGAATCTGGTTTCTTTCAACACATTCCCTTATGAAATGGAACTTTATATCTATATGTTTACTCCAGCCATGGAAGACAGGGTTCTTCATTAGAGCTATTGCCGATACATTGTCTACAAGCAGCTTCACACTTTGAGCTTCCATACTCGTTAATTCGCTGAGCAAACTTCTTAACCACAACATTTGGCATGCCGCCGCTGATGCTGCCATGAACTCGGCCTCACAGGAGGAGAGTGCCACAGTATGCTGTTTTTGAGAGGACCATGTGACTGGGCTGTTTGAGTAGTAAAAAACAGTCCCGGTTGTTCCTCTGCGATCATCCAGATCCATCCTGTGACTACTGTCACTAAACCCGGTAGCTGAGATCTAAGGATATGCTTCACAGCCAAGAAATGACATAGCTTTGGTGTTTGCATATACCTGCTCACAGCTCCCATCGAGTAGCTGAGATCAGGTCTCGTGTGAACCAAATACCGAAGACTTCCTATAAGTCGCCGAAATTCAGTTGGGTTGACAGACTCTCCTTCCTCATCTTTGGTTAGCTTCATCTTAGGTTCCATCATCTTAGGTTCCATCAGCCACTTAGTTGGGTTGCAATCCCACATACCTGTAGACTGTAAAATCCTTTTAACATAACCTGATTGCTTCAAAATGATTTCACTTCCCTTCTGCTCAACCTCAATCCCAAGGTAATAGCTCAGTTTTCCCAGATCACTCATATCAAACACCCTTTTCATTCTCTCCTTGAACTCCTTTATCTTTGTTTCACTTTCTCCTGTCATGATAAGATCGTCGACATAGACACCTACAATGAGCTCTGACTTTGACTTCTGAAGTCTATACACTGCCTGTTCTTGGGAGCATCTCTTAAAGCCCAAATCTTTAAGTGTTTTATCCAATTTAGCATTCCATGCCCTTGGCGCCTGTCTTAAACCCATATAGAGCCTTTTCCAATTTGTAAACATAGTTCTCCTTTTCAATCACAAATCCATCCGGCTGAGACACATAAACTTCCTCTTTAAGTTCACCATTAAGGAAGGCCGACTTGACATCAAGGTGATGAACAAGCCATCCCTGCCAAAATTAAACGAATAGTTTCTAACCTGGCCACCGGCGCAAAGACCTCCTTGAAGTCTACCCCCTTTCTCTGCACATAACCTTTTGCAACTAACCTGGCTTTGTGCTTGGTAACATTCCCACTCGCATCTGTCTTCAGCTTAAACACCCACTTGAGTCCGATTGCCTTGTGTCCGGCCGGCAATCTGACGAAAGTCGAGGTCTTGTTTTGTTCAATTGATGCCAATTTTGCTTTCATTGCGGCTCGCCATTCTTGAACTCGAGAAGCCTCTTCATAACTTGTTGGTTCACCCCTAACCAACAATAATTCGACACATTCCTCTTCCAACGGATTCGTCCCATCGTAAATTTCGTTCAACAATCGGAAGCCCTGTGGTGGTGTGTGGTCATACACCGACCTGCTAATCGTACAACAATTACTACCTGCTTGTGGGATACTCGAATTTGATGCGGAAAACGAGCTACTCCCCTGTTCATCTTGTATTTCCCCTGAATTAATCGGTGTCTGAGAGGCATTATTACTGAATGGAGTGAACGGACTATTCTCCTCGTCGCTGTTTGTGGTTTGATTTTGACCTAATCCTCTGGATGTTTCATTAACTCGTATATTGACCCAATCCACATTGGCAACAGCCTTCTCTCCTTGGGCTCCACTCCAGGCCCAACTATATTCAACGAAGTCTACATCTCGGCCCACTACGATTCTCTTTGTACCAGGATACAACCGATGAGCTTTGCTCCCCTTCTCCACGCCAAAGTACACTAAAGCGACGCTCCTGTCACTTAATTTTGAAACATCATTCGTCAATTTCTTCGAGTATGCCACACAGCCAAACTCCATCAAATGACGAAGGTTTGAATTTCTACCTTTCCAACCTTCGTACGGCATCATATTCTTAACGGCTTTTGTGGTGACCCTATTGAGAAGGTAAACAGCATGTCGCACAGCCTCCCCCCAAAATGTCTCTGGCACCTTCATCGTCTTTAACAGGGATCTGGTCACTTCAAGAACAGTTCGATTACGGCGCTCCACAACACCATTTTGCTGTGGTGTGTGTGGTGCCGTCAATTGCCGCTCGATTCCCTCTTCGTCAGCGAGGTGAATTCACCTCCTCGGTCTGTTCGGAGTGCTTTAATCTTGTGTGAACTTTGTTTCTCAACTAAGGCCTTGTATTTCTTAAATTTTGAGAATGCCTCATCTTTTGACTTGATTGCAAAAATCATCAACAATTAGCATAAAATATTTATTGCCTCCTGCTGTTTGTGGTGTAACCGGACCACAAAGGTCAGCATAAACCAACTCCAATAGTTTCTTGGCTCGCCACTGTGCTTCTTGCGGGAAAGGCTTCCGGGTCTGTTTAGCCACCAAACATCCCTCGCACAGTTGTGTTGGGTGCTTGATGCTTGGCATTCCACGTACTAAGTTTTTCTTCACCATTTCTTTCATCGTATGAAAATTAACATGCCCTAATCTCGAGTGCCAGACCCATGCTTCTTCATCTACATGCGCTGCTAAACATACTGATTGTGTGGTTTTAAGTGCTATTTTGTACAACCTGTTTTGAGATCGTTGCACCTTCATAATCAGTCTGCCATACTCATCGTCCATTCTCAAATAATCATGGCGCATCCTCACATCGTATCCGTCTTCCGTCATTTGCCCCAAACTCAAAATGTTGCTATGCAAAGCCGGAATAAAATACACATCCAAAATTACCAATTGGTCACCATTTTTGCATTCAAACAAAATTGTACCTTTCCCGTGTATTTGCACTTTCGACCCGTCTCCAAAGCGAACTTGACCTGTCACTTCGGTATCCAGCTCTACAAAGAACTCTTTGTGGCCAGTCATGTGATTACTAGCCCCATTATCCAAGTACCAGGTTTCTCGACCCGCTTCATTCCGCCCCAGAAACACCTTTTCTTCATTGAGAGGCACCATGTTGTTTGTTTCTTCTCCATGAACAGTTAAAAGTAAGGCAGGTTCATCCTCCTGTGTTTGAGCAAGGTCAACTTCTTCCTTTTGGTCTTTGGTGTCTTTGCATTCGGATGCATAATGACCATACTGGTCACATTTAAAACACTTTATGTGCTTTTTGTCTCTACCCCTTCTGTTGTTGTTTGCTTCAAAATGGCTATTGTAACCTCCCCGATTACCACGGCCCCGACTATTTCCTCTTCCTCTTGAACCCATTCGACCACCCTGGTCATTGTAACCTGATCCTCTACCCCGATTGCCTGAAAAATGAGGTCTCCCAGAACCTCTAGAAACTGATTGATTGTCTGCCTTTGTAAACAGCAAGCCGTTGTCACCATTCGAATTGCCTTGACGAAGTTTCAGTCGGTCTTCATATGCCTTTAACCTCCCTATGGCTTCATCAAATGGCATAGTATCCACCTCCGAGTACTGCTCCATTGAGGCTACCAGTTGCAAATACTTATCCGAAACCGAATCGTCAAGGGTGGCTCCTAAGCTACTGTATTGAGACTTCAACCCGCTCAATTTCCCGGTAAACTCGTCGATGGACTCCCCGTCCTTCATCCTCAAGGCTTCAAAACTGCTTTTGAGGGTGTGCAACCATGCCTTCTGCACCCGGTCAGCCCCTAAGTACCTTGTTTTCAACGAATTCCAAATTTCCTTAGCCGTTTTCTTCTTTGCAACCTGCAATAAAACGTCTTTCGGAATTGCTTGAAACAAGAGTGCTCGGACCGTCTTGTTTTTCTTTTCATCTTCTACCATTCCGGTCGGTGGCTCTATGGACTCCCACAGCCCTTGTGCATCCAAAGTAGCCTCCATCTTTATCGCCCAGGTGGTGTAGTTTGTAGCTGTCAACAACACCGGACACTGGAGCGATACGCCATTGTATTCTTTCGGGACAACAGAGATTGTAGCGACAGACATGGTGTTAAAACGAGGATATTTTGGCATAAAACGAAACCTTGATCGCTCTGATGCCAAGTGTTGGTATAATCAGAGATAAAGAGGATAAGAACAACACTAATGTGGGGCAATTTTCTGATGTATATTAACCTTCAAACAACGATTACAAAGAACTTGAAAAATACCGAAAGGAAATTTTGAGGTGCTACTAAAACAAGCAATAAAGTAGCCTATTTATTTTGCTAAAACAGAAACATAAAAGTACGCAAACAGCCCACGTAACAGACTCATGACTTCCACGCAGTTGCATCCACATGTTTCCCACGTCTTCAGCAGATTACTCGGACAATTGTTGACCAAGCAACATTAACCTATATGATCGAGAGAATACAGGCTGCTACCGCAGCAAAGACCAAAGAAACAGACCGCGTCAGAGAGGAAGTAAACCGGCGAGAAGAAGACCGTGCCCGGAAATCAGTTTCTAGGTTTAGACTGTAAAGACCGACAAGATGCAAAGGACCGACGGCTTGAAAAAATTTAGACCGAAGGCTCACCTAAGGAAGAAAGATTTACCGGAAGACCGAGGTGTCCGTGACTGGCGGTTTGCCTGAGATAGAAAGCTAGACTGAAGCTTCAATAGCAGAAGACCGAAGGAGATCGTTGAATCAAAGGACCGAAGATTCACAGAAAGAGACTGATCAGAAAGAAAGCAGACCGAGTAAGTGAAAGAATTCACTTCAGAAAGCAAGAATGGAAGGTTCATGTAACGAACCAATTTTCAGGTTTATAAAAATAATATGAAAATCATATTATATCATAGGGGGTGTTTTTAAATAAAAGGAAAGTTGGAAAGAAAGGGCTTTTAATAGATGGAAATACCTAGTTTTGGGTACAAGGAGTCATTTTGATATACGGAGGGGATGTTTAGTATTTAACAAAAACTTAATTTGTGTTAAATGTCTTGATCAGGCAAAAACACACACTTGTGTATGTGTGTCTGAAGCTTAAAATCTGGAAGACTGAGGTGAAAGATCATGGATTTGATGATGATTGAAGCTCAAGCAACCATCAAGTAAGTTCATCTTCTTCACCTATATCTCCATCAATGGAGTTTTGGTGGGTTTTGGGTAGAAAACCCAATTGGTGTGGTGATTTGGGTTTAATGTCGTTTTTAAACCTTAATCTAGTATCACTAATGTTGGATAATCATGTTTTACATGATTTCAACACCTAATTTGATGTTTGAAAAATTAGGTTTCTTGAGGTGAAATTGGGGGTTTTTGAAGTTGAGGTCGTTTGGATGTTAATTAAGGGTTGGTAAGTGTTTATGGTGTGATTAAACATATAACCAAGTAATAACCCTCAATCAATTTGGTGATGTAAGAATTTGAGGTTTTGGGTGAAAACCCATATGGGTCAAAATGGTGAAATGGTGGATTGGAAGTTTGACTATAATGGGTCAAACGGGCTATTTGGGTTTAAATGTGGTATTTGGTGTTTGGGGTTTGATTAAGGTCATGTTAATCAAACTACGTTAGGGCCTTGATCTTTAGATCATAAAGGTGAGTTGGGTGTCAATTAGTGACCAATGGATTACTAATTGTAAATGGGTTGTATAGGTGATCAAGTAGTAAGGAAGCTAGCTTGGAGGATCAAGCGGGATCATCTTTGACAAAGGTAAGTGTTTTGCACTTACTTAGTAGTAGATAAGTAGTGGTTACATGTAAATAGATGTGTTGTTATTTCTATTTATATGTTGTATGTTGATTTTGACTTATGTGGTAAATAGTCAAAGTAAAGTGTGAATATGGTAGGATTGTTGTAGTTGACATAATGTGGAAATTAGTCAAACTAATGAATGTCACTTGGTAAAAGTGGTGTAGTTAAACTATGTGGAATATAGTTAAAACTAAACGTGGTAAATTGGTGTAGTTGACTAGTGTGGCATAAGTCAAACCATTTGTGGATAAATGGTGGAATTGATATTTATAAAATTGACTTAGTGTGGTATAAGTCAAACCATTGTGGATAATGGTGAAATTGGTGTAATGTGACCTTAGTGGTATAGGGTCAAACTATTATGTTGAAATTGGTATAATTAGACTATGTAGTTAATAGTCAAACTTGAATGTGCAAAAGTGGTAAATAGATGTAACTTGACTCATGTGGTTAGTGATCAAACTAATGTGTGATATGTGGATTAAATGATGTAAATGACTCAATGTGGTCAATAGTCAAGTAAAGTGTAGAATGTGGTAATATTAGACTAAAATTGACTTAGTATGGTAAAAGTCAACCGTTGGTGGTAAACGGTAAATTGGTTGATTACATGAAGTGTGGATACTTCATGAAGGTGTTTACGTGGAGTCAAATACTTCACGAGTGGTAGTGAGGTCAAGTACCTCACGGGTGAAAGTGAAGTCAAGTACTTCACAGGTGACATGAAGTGTGGATACTTAATGGCTCGGCATGGAGTCAAATACTCTATGCGAAAAAGCAAGTGGTGGTTCACGCAATAGACATGTGGATATGTCAAATTGACGAAGGGTGAAACGTTAGAACTTGTATGGGTCAAAATGTGTGTAAGTTGTAGGTCGTTGTATGCCTAAACAACTAATTGATTAAACTTGGAATTAAACACTTCATAGGTGCAAAACGATTTGTGGTTCTCGTGTCGGGCGTGTCTAATAATAAATATTATGACCTTTGGTGATTAAAACATTTACAAAATGTTGTTGGTGGTTTAAAACGACCGGCGGTCGAGTCGGGAAGGTCGAAAATGTCAAAAACTGCAAAATTGGGTTTGCTGAACTGGGGCTGGAGTCTAAGACACCAAAAGTGGCGTCTTGGACGTTGGTCAGACGCCAATCTGGGCTGTTAGACGCCAAGTTGGACGCCAATTGGCTGATTTTGGGGTTTTGGCCGGTTGCTGTTGTAGGGACTTGTGGGAGGTCCCTAAGACTTCTTATCTATACTAACCATGTTCAAATTAGTGTTTTGAATGTAGGGAAAGCTCCGAAGTGATCTCAGGTCTCGCATCAAGTGGATTGGATTCTCGTGGTCGTGATTTGCAAATGTTTTTGTTAATATTCTCGTGTGGAGTCTTTGAAAACTAATTGGGGTTATTACAAGTTGTGGATAACTTGTTGGTATTTTTGTTTAAACCAATTAAGGTAAATATGTTAGTTTAATTCCTGTTTGTAAAACTTAACGTGTGGATACGTTAAATGTCGTTTTGGGACCTAACTTCCGCGTTGTTTTAAAAGTTTAAATCGGGTTGAATTTTTGGGTGTTACAGTTCAGCCGTGAACCTTGTAACAAAGCAAGATTGAGTAAGTATGTTGAAGACAAAGGTTTACGTGACCAAGGAGTGGATCGAAAGGAAGGATGTGAAAGCAAGAAAGAAATCCGACCTGTGCGGTTCATTTAGCAAGAGCATGTAGCAAGATCGAGTCTTTGTGATTCAGATAGCAAGAAGATCAAGAACGAATGCGAGCAAGAAACGAGCAAGTAGCAAAGAACAGAAAACCGATTAAGGGGGTGATTGTTGGATTAATCGGTTGTTCGCGGGTTAGTTCACGGGTTGCGGGTCATGGTTCATGGATCTTAACTGGGTCGGATATAATTGGGTCACCGAATAGCTAATGGGTCACGGATATAGAACTGGTCTAAGGTTGACCGATTTTGTTGGACACGATTTGAAAGTTTGATGCACGTGATTGTTTAGTTTGTGCGAGTCTTTAGCTAAAGAATTAGCATTTGGAGTTAGAATTTTTTATTGTTTTCTTATTTTCCCACGTTGCATGTAATGCCTATATAAGGCTTGTTTGGTTATGGAATAATAGCTAGCAATTTCTACATCTTCCTTTCTGCAAATTATCTTCACTTACATACGTGAGTTTTAGTGTTTGTAGAGTGAGAGTGTGGGGCCTGAACCAACAGAGGCGCCACCTCAAGGCCCTGGGCGTTCTCTAGATCACCTCGCACCTCAGGCGTTCTTTACAAAACCAAGTTGTGGGAGAGAGAAAGATAGACAGGTATGCGGTTACATAACCGCCTTATGTATCACAGTTAAAGCAATATGTACATGTGTTTATCCAGTTCTTGCAGTTCTCCACTCAAAAACTTATTATGTATTGAACGACCCTCTTTATCTTAATATGGCTACGCAACATATCTCATGAATCAATATCAAACACAGGAGTAAACATACATGCTTATGCTCATTGGAGATGAAGACAACGAAGAGATCAGATACATCAGCTCCTCCATCTGCACATAGTTTCTTGCAGAGCAAATACACATTCTCTTCACTACAACACAATTTAAACACAAATTATAAGCTCACAAAAACAATCAACAAGCATCAACGCAAACTTCAAATCCCAAACGATCCACACTTTTTTGAAAAACTAGACATCAAACTTCCTAATTTTCATCTTCTATATTGGTAAGTCCTCTTAACTTCCCAACAAATTTCAGACAATTTCATTAACAAAAAAAATTTTATGCTAAAAGATATATTTTATAAGTAATGCTTGACATGATCAGTTCATCATCAGTTGTATAATAAGTTCATCGACTAAATTATCATATTCGCGATACTCAAATCGTGCTAATTAGGGCATATTTGAACTACCGTTTGATCTTAAAAGTAATCACTATAATTGCAATAATGATCATGAATTTGATCAATTACTATGAATTAGATACAATCGATCTGAACGTAAACATCATAGTGCGTGAAATTCACAAAGGAAATTGATTGACTGTAGGAAGACGATACCAGTAAGAAGGTGTGTGATGAAATTGAGACTTATCGAAGGAAGCAGAAGAATCTGAATCCAGAATCGAAGCCATCATCTTAGTTGATCTTCCTTCTTATTGTGCAATTTTTTTGCTTCAATCTTTGATTATTAAAGCTAGGGTTTGAAGTGGTGATCAAATATTCAAATAACATCTTTGGAAGTTGGAACTAAATAACATAATATTTTCTTATTTTGATTAAAAAAATCTTTCATCAGAATTTTTATTCAAGTTTTATGATCTTACTTAAATACACATATCTAATACGGGAAGGGTTATTATACAAAGTCAAAAAAATATAAAAAGAGTAAAAAGTCGTTTAAAAACACCACCACCATCCCCTAAAAGTCTAAACTCCCAACCCTCCAAAAAACCTAAATCCCGCCCCACCCCACCCCAAAAAACCTAAAACCTCCACCCCCAAAAGCCTAAATTCTAAAAGCTAAACCCTAAAGCAAAAAACTAAACCCTAAAATCTAAATCATAAAAGCTAAACCCTACAAGCTAAGATCATAGAGTTCGACGAGACGGTTCCAACGCTGCCGAAATGAGTAAAATCGGAGTTCGTATGAGCCGGGACTTTTTACACTTTTTTACAGTTTTTAGACTTTGTAGCGGATCCCTATACTATCTAATACATGTATTAGTAATATCAAAGTTAAACATTAGTATTAGTTACTAGCACAATCATTACATATATGTCGTTTATGATGAATTTTTATTGACGTGAATGTCATGAAGACTATTTTATTGACGTAAAAACATTTTTCATAAGTTTTTTACCGATTTAAATATTAATTTATACCATTTTTGTTACGGTAAAATTAAGGAACTAATAATTCAAAACCTACGAAAGACTTGGTATTTATTACTGAAGAACAATTACTACCGAATGATGATCTTACCAAAGGTATTTACTATTGAGGAATGGTTTTAACGAAGAGCTACAAAGGTCACTCTTGAAGATTAAAATGTTGCTATCGACGATGAAAAATGCAACTAATGCATATTACTGCTGACAAGTGTTGATACTCGAGGACATTCCTACTAAAACAACGATAGGAATCACACTTGGAGATATATTGAACAAGCTAATGATGAGGATGTTAATTATGGCTTGAAGAGAGCATTATAATCTTAATCTTTCATATGTAATTATACGCTATTATAATATCTTATTAGCTTTATTAGCAGGATAATTAGCTATAGGTATTGTAACATCTGAATAAATTGAGGGTTAGTTACGAAAAAAAATCTCAAAGAATATGACTTTTACCTCGATAACGGACAGTCACAAGAAGTTTAACGGTCCGCTACGCCCCATCACACTAGAAACTGACACGTGGCTATATGACTTAGACCTAATTGGGCGGTAACGGACTGTCACCGCCTCATAACAGTCCGTTACGGCACAATATGACATGTGTAAGCTGAGAGTGGCACGTGTCTGATGACACATGCCCTAAGGGACGATAGCGGACCACTATCGGCCCCTTAGCACCAACGGTCCACTGAGGGTTGCCAGCGGTAACGGACCGTTACCGTACCATAACGGTTCGTTACAGAGCCAAAATTCAGCCTATAAATAGGGCTTATGAGCTTTCAAAATTATACATCCAAATCTTAAACTCTCTCTAGACCGACTTCCAAACTTTCAATCCCAATACCGCTAAGCACGATGTAAGAATCCGAGCAGTTGTTATGCTGGAAGAATAGGATCGTGTGGGTACTAGAGCTAGTGTTGGTATTACTCGTGGATAATAGAGAAACGCATAACAGAGGTTTTGGTGAGTTCTATAAAACCCACTTTTAAACTGTTTAAATGTTTTGGATTGTAAGCATGTTTGTTAAACTGATTATGTTTAGAATAATTGCTTTGTTTGTAAACATTACTTTGTATTCAAAGGAAAGATTTCAAAAGAATACGTTTAAATGATTAAAGTAACGTATTGACACGTATAAACATCAATTTTCACGTATTTTCCATCAAATTTATATGGTAAAAGCATATAAACATCAACATTTTTATACATCATGCATTTTCACCATTGACAAGTTTAAGAGTTCAGAAGTCATTTACGTGTACTTTAAAAAGGCTCAGAGACTTTAATATATATCAAAACTAAGCAGGGATGGCAGTGAGTCAGGTTCAGGCTGGGTATTGGTAATCTTAGTGCCATACCATGTTGTGAAATCTCGTCCTATACCCGGCCCCATACTCGTTTTTGTCGAGTAATTACCCGTTAGGTATCAGACATATCCACTAGTTTGTTAAAAAATACCCATTGGGATTTTCAAGTACATAAATTTTTCATACCATTCTAGTTTTTATATATTTTTATATCTATAGCAAATTAAAATATGATAAATTACATAAAATTATAAATAATATTAACTAATATATATCTCAAAAGGAAACAAAATTAATTTTTTACATAATAAAGCTACTAGAATGAAGCATTACCGATTTGTAAACCGAAACGAACCAAAAACAAAACCGGTTTAGGTGAAACGAACCCAAATCGATTTGTAACCCTATAGGCTCAAACCGGTTTAACCCGAATTGAACCGGTCAAAGCCCTTCAAGAACTGGGTTCAAACCGGTTTTAAACAGGGAAAAACCCCCTCAAAAACCGGTTTGAACAAAAACCAGTTTTTAGTTATGTTGACTTAAACGGAACCTATTTGGTTTGAAAAACCGATTTGTGCACCTCTAGGTTGGGCTGATATATATTTTCCTTCTCATTTACTTAAAACACATTTGGGAGTGTCGGCGTCCAATCCGACGTTGCCACCTAACACAATTTCATAAAACACCCCTACAAATATCTCCATTTTCAAATAAGACCCCTCCACTTTGTATATTTTCTAATATACTCCTCAAATATCTGAAGTTACAAATTTACCCCTGGACAAAATTATCAACTTTACCCCTCAAATTTCTAAACTCTCAGGTTTACCCTAAAATTTCTTTTATTTTTTCTTTTACTTATTTTTATATTCGTTTTTAAAAATTACTTTTTCCTATTTTTATTTTGTTTTTACTTTGTTACTAACTTTTTTAACGAATTTGTTGTTTCCATGTTAACTTTTATTCGTGTCGCAGTTTATCTATTTTTCGATCTCCAGTACCGAGTCGTGGTGGCAACTTCATACGTTTCTTTCATATACTTAGTAACGTTATTGTCACCGCCGCAACGTTCGTAGCGAGGTTCGCAAAGGCGCCGCGCCGCATTGTCTAGTTATTCCTGAGAGGAGGCTGGGCTGATACAGTGTTTTCCTTTTCAAGGCCCATAACAGACTCCCATGGGCTCATCGGGTTTTCTTAAAATGGAGTCAACAGGAATACTCTTATATTTTATTGAGATTAGAAGTTGGTTAGACAATGAAGTTTTGTTTATTTTAAAGTAGTTATTCATGTGTCTACATATATACACAAACTTGTAATTGTATCAGTAACTTCATGTGTTCGAAGTTATTAGTTTTCTGTTGGAGTGTCTTCTCCGGGCAACTTATCATTAGTTGATTGTTTGTTTCCGCTAAAAATATGTAATTGTGACTATACTATAACAAGAAGTATAAACATTGAAAGCTACATAAAATCCACATATAAAATTACATAAATAAAAGATGCAATCATTTCATTTTTAACAAATCCTTTCATATTTATATCTTATCAAGCACGCGATTGGTCCACTTGAGAGGCTTATATACACAAATGTTGATTAAAGCCTTAAAGTTGCTTTATGTTGACGAATTTATAAGTTGGTTAGACAACTGAGTCTAGTTATGTTGGTTATTCATTTTACAGCAGTTATTGTTGGAAAATTTAATGAAATTGCGGTTTTCACTAACTTTGAATACTAATAATTATATGTAATTGTGATTAATATAATTATTATTTTTGGGTTTGTGTTCTATGGTGTGAGAGTTTCACAACGAAACAAATTGTATCCAAAATAGAGCTAAGATGAATGGGATATCGATACTCGAAATTGATTGGTTGGAATGAACAATATGGAACTTGGGTGTTTTTAGTAGAAATTTGTTGCATCTTTTTGATTAAATGCTAACAAATATTTTGTCATAAAACATTGTGAGTGTTTTATTTTTGACTCTTAATTCCTTGTCATGAATCATATGGTGGTTTTGGTTTTGTCTCATAAATTCATATTAAACTCTTTTTATTGTGTTTAATACAAATTAAAATATGAAGTTATATCATATTAATCTAGTATTAAATATGGAGTTTTTTGGTATGAGCATAAAATGAACCTTTTGATTATTTTTGCAAATGATGAAAAATATGAGCAAATTGATGGGAAAAACGCAACCGACCACAAACGGTAAACAAAAAAATACGAAATTAATCATCGTTTGGTCAAAATTTTCCCGACCCGAATGAACCTGCTAGGATGCAAACAAATAGGGTGCGCTAAAAATAACCAAAGCAACCCCAAATCACTATGCAAATAAATATAAAGAGACACCGAAATTTTAGCGTAGAAAACCCCTCAAACGAGAGAGTAAAAATCACGGGACTACTAGAGCCGCTTC
This sequence comes from Smallanthus sonchifolius, assembly GCA_023525975.1. Lineage (NCBI taxonomy): Eukaryota > Viridiplantae > Streptophyta > Magnoliopsida > Asterales > Asteraceae > Smallanthus > Smallanthus sonchifolius. Next base: position 109,312,273 of record CM042021.1, read on the forward strand.
AAATCCACTATCACCAAAATCAGAGCAATACAAAGTCTCCTCTAAGTATACTAGTGACATACAATAATCATCATATACTTGGAATCACTAACATCAAGCATATGAAAACATAAACAAAGATAAAGGAGAGGAATCACTAAATGGAGTTACTCCAAAACCCGAACACGATCTTCTTCTATCAGACGAACCACAAAGAATCACACCCTTGTGTGTGTCTCGAACCAAGAAGACAAGCAGAGCACTCCCAAAAACCTTCACCTTTTTCTTCTGTTCTTTTCTTCTTCGAGATCACAGCTCAGAACCAAAACCAAACTTTTTGTGCCTTCTAAAAATGAAGATATGGAGCATTAACTCCAACCAGCAACCAACACTTATCATCTTTTGACTTTTTGTGTTTAACGGCAGAAGGCAACAAGCAACATGGATCACAAAATTTATTTTTTGTTTCTTTTCTTTTTATTTCTTTGGGCTGAATAAAATTGGGCTCAACATGGGCCAAAAATAGCCCAACAAATCTCCCCCCTTTTGGCTTATGAGGAAGGGTTCGCCATCCCGTCGATCGAGCAACATTTCTTCAACTTTTCCCTTGCCAAAGCTTTAGTCAACATATCGGAACAATTATCATTGGTGTGAACTTTATCAAGTTCAAACAACTTGTCTTCAAGACCATCTCTAATCCAATGATACCTCACATCAATATGTTTTGTTCTTTTATGGAACATAGAATTCTTAGCAAGGTGAATAACGCTTTGATTATCACAAAGAACCACGTAGCGCTGTTGCATAAAGCCAAGCTCTTGCAGAAATCTTTTCAACCACAATAGTTCTTTGCAAGCTTCTGTTGCTGCCATATACCCAGCCTCGGTGGTGGACAAAGCAACACACTTTTGAAGCCTTGATTGCCATGACACCGCTCCCCCTGCAAATGTCATCAAATATCCAGAAGTGGATGTCATGTTGTCCTTATTTCCTGCCATATCAGAATCAGTATAACCAACAAGCATCGGCTCTCCATATCCAAATGGTATGCCTAATTTGGAAGTACCACGCAAATATCTAAGAATCCATTTAACTGCTTCCCAATGCTTCTTACCTGGATTTGACAGAAACCGACTAACAACACCTACTGTATGGGCAATGTCAGGTCTGGTACACACCATTGCATACATCAAGCTTCCAACTGCTGAGGCATATAGAACTCTATACATTTCTTCAATCTCCTCCTTCGAACAAGGGCAATCTTTATCAGTTAGCTTAAAGTTGGGAGTAAGAAGTGAACTTGCCTCTTTTACTTTAGCCATGTTGAATCTACAAAGCACCTTCTCAATGTATTGCTCGTGTGACACGTGTAACTTCTTTGAAGCTCTATCTCTAGTAATCCGAATGCCAAGAATCTGTTTTGCTGGCCCCAAGTCTTTCATAGAAAAAGACTTGCTCAATTCTTTCTTTAGCTGAACAATTCTTTTTGCATTCTTGCCAACAATCAACATGTCATCAACATAGAGTAATAGGATGATAAAGTCATCATCACCAAACATCTGGAAGAAACATAGTGGTCTGAAGTAGTCTTTTGGTCGCATTGCTTCCCCCTGACTGACTCAAATTTCTTGTACCACTGCCTTGGTGCTTGCTTCAACCCATAAAGATTTTTCTATAGTTTACAGACATAGTCTTCTTTACCCTTAACATGAAAACCTTCAGGTTGCTCCATATAGATTTCCTTGTCCAAGTCACCATGAAGGAATGCTGTCTTGACATCCATTTGCTCAACCACAAGATCAAGACTAGCTGCCAAACCAAGAATCACTCGAATGGAACTCATCTTTACGGCTGGAGAGAAAATCTCATCAAAATCAATACCCTTTTTTTGACTGAACCCTTTGACAACCAATCTAGCCTTGTACCTAGGTCGTGAGGTATGTTCTTCAGTCTTTACTTTGTAAACCCACTTGTTTTTCAAAGCTCTCTTGCCCATAGGTAGTTTCACCAACTCAAAGGTATTGTTCTCATACAAGGAATTCATCTCATCTTGCATGGCTTCAACCCACTCCCTTTATGCTCATCTTTCATGGCCTCTGTATAACACCCGGGCTCTCCCCCATCAGTGAGTAAGATATACTCATCAGCAGAAAAATGGGTGGAAGGATGACGATCTCTTGTAGACCGCCTGAGTGGGACAAAAGTTGGCATATCTGGTATTAGTAGTTCAGGGTGGAAATCCTCACCTGGCTCTAACTGCTCTAGAATATCAATGTTATCAGTACCATGTTGTTCATCATTTTGAACATCATCTCCATTATGTGTCTCGGTTTATTAAACCGGATCCAAATCAGTAAGATCATCAGTTTGTTGAGGAACTATCTTTGTCTTCTCAATATCTTTCAAACCCTGATCTTCCATGAACACCACATCACGACTTCTTACGAGTTTCTTCAGAATTGGATCATATAACCTATATCCAAACTCATCTTGCCCATAACAAAGGAATATACAAGGCTTGGTCTTCACATCAAGCTTTGATCTTTCACCTTTGGGAATATGCACAAAAGCCTTAAATCCAAAGACCCGCAAATGACAATACGAAACATCTTTGTTACTCCAAACCCTGTCAGGAACATTAAAAGACAAAGGAACACAAGGAGTTAGATTAATTACATGTACCGTCGTATTCAAAGCTTCACCCCAAAAGGAATTAGGCAACCCTGCATGCGAGAGCAAATATCTAACCCTCTCAACCAATGTTCTATTCATCTGTTCTATTAAACCATTCAAATGTGGTGTCTTTGGAGGAGTCTTTTGGTGTCGAATACCTTTCTCTCTACAATAAGCATCGAAAGGACCAATATATTCACCTCCATTATCTGTCCGAATACACTTAAGCTTCTTCCCAGTTTGTCTCTCAACTAGGGCATGAAATTGCTTAAACACATCTAATACTTGATCTTTAGAGTTCAAAGAATAAGCCCAAACCTTCCTTGAATGATCATCGATGAATATGACAAAGTATAAAAACCACCAAGTGATCTAGTCTTCATGGGACCACATACATCGGAATGCACCAAATCAAGTATATTTTCTTTTCTAGAGGGAGGATGACTCTTAAAGGAAACTCTAGTTTGCTTACCTTCCAGACAATGAGAACACTTCTTCAAATGACCATCATGCACACCGGACAAGACATTTTTCTTCAACAATAGAGACATCCCCTTTTCACTCATGTGATCAAGTCTCTTATGCCACAAGTCAGTCATATAAGAATTCATCAATGAATGAACCGAGTCTCTAGAGATCTTCAGATATGTCATGTATAACTTTGAACTTCTTTTACCTCTTACCACGATCAAAGAACCACGAGTGAGTTTCCACATTCCATCACCAAGGTTACAATGGTAGCCATCATCATCATCAAGTAAGCCTACGGATATCAAATTAAGTCTAATATCTGGAACATGTTTTACATTGTGTAAAACCAACTCCATCCCAATATCAAAATTCAAGCAAATATCCCCAACACCAACAATCTTAGATAGCCCATTATTACCCATCTTAACACTCCCAAAGTCACCGGGAGTATAAGATGAATAAAAATCCCTTTGTGATGTCACATGATAGGTAGCACCACTATCAACAACCCAACTCGAATCATCATGTGCAAGGTTAACCATATCATAATCACAACAAATAAAGAACTCTTCTGTAGCAGTGTTAACTTCAGCAGTGTCATTACCACCATCATCTTTCTTATGGTTGTTCTGTTGTAATTAGCCTTCTTATTCTCATTCTTCAATTGTCTGCGGAATCTAGTTGTGTGTCCTTTCCTACCACAATGATAACACTCAAAGTTAGCAAACTTCCCTTGAGACTTACTACGATGCTTCCCTCTGCTGCTAGGACCTCTACTCTTACTTCTCCCTCTGTTTTATGTGACTAAAGTATCTGAATGTGAAGAGGAACCTTGTGACTTTCTTCTCATCTCTTCATTCAAAATACTACTTTTAGCCAATTCCATAGTGATAACACCATTTGCTGCATAGTTGGACAATGATGTCCTAAAAGTCCCCCAAGAATCTAGTAAAGTGCCAAGGAGCCATAAACCTTGTAACTCGTCTTCAAACTTGATACCCATTCCTGCAAGCTGATTAACAATTCCCTGAAAAACATTCAAGTGATCATAACAGGAGTACCATCATGGTATTTCAAGTTTATCAACTGCTTAATCAAGAACAATTTATTGTTACAAGTCTTCCAAGCATACAACTCCTCAAGCTTGTTCCCTAAAGTACGAGCATGAGTCTCCCCACTAATATGGTTCAAAACATTATCATCAACCCACTGTCGGGTATACCCGCAAACCTTTCTATGTAAAATATACCATTCTTCATCTGTTTATCTTCAGGTTTATCAGTGGTAAACACAGGCAAATAATAATCCTTCACATAAAGAAGGTCTTTTATCTTGCCTTTCCAAACATGATAATTAGAACCATTCAGATTCACAATCCTACTTGTATTAGCTTCCATTGTTCAAACAAGTCTAAACCCAATAACAAGAGCCAATGGCTCTGATACCAGTCTTATGGGAAAAACGCAACCGACCACAAACGGTAAACAACAAAATGCGGAATTCATCTTCGTTTGGTAAAAACTTTCCCCACCCGAATGAACCTGTTAGGATGTAAACAAATAAGGAACTCTAAAAATAACCAAAGCAGCCCCAAATCACTATGCAAATAAATATAAAGAGACACCGAAATTTTAGGGTGAAAACCCCTCAAACGAGAGAGTAAAACCACGGGACTACTAGAGCCGCTTCAAATCCACTATCACCAAAATCAGAGCAATACAAAGTCTTCTCTAGGTATACTAGAGGCATACAATAATCATCATATACTTGGAATCACTAACATCAAGCATATGGAAACATAAACAAAGATAAAGGAGAGAAATCACCAAATGGAGTTACTCCAAAACCCGAACATGATCTTCTACTATCAGACGAACCCACAAAGAATCACATCCTTGTGTGTGTCTCGAACCAAGAAGACAAGCTGGGCACTCCCAAAAACCTTCACCTTTTTCTTCTGTTCTTTTCTTCTTCGAGTTCACAGCTCAGAACCAAAACCAAACTTTTTGTGCCTTCTAAAAATGAAGATATGGAGCATTAACTCCAACCACCAACCAACACTTATCATCTTTTGACTTTTTGTGTTTTACGACAGAAGGCAACAAGCAACATGGATCATAAAATTTATTTTTTGTTTCTTTTTCTTTTTATTTCTTTAGGCTGAATAAAATTGGGCTCAACATGGGCCAAAAATAGCCCAACACAAATGAGATGAAAAAGATACGAAAAAAGTGTTGAAGCATTTCTGTGTGACAAGCACTCTGTAGATTGTCTTTGTTTTTGTATTGTCCTTGTATTTGTATTTCAGTCCATAACCATGGCACTGACAAGAGATTTATTTCACAATTGTAGAGGTTATGACACTTCAAAAGATCTTTGGAAGGCTTTACAGAAGAGGTTTGAGGGTAAAAGTGATGTAAAGAAGAGTAAGAGAGAGCTGTTGAGGAAATAGTATGAATGTTTTAGATATTTGGAGAATGAATCTACTGATGAGCTTATCTCCAGATTCTATCGCTTGAAGACTGAACTGAAAACTTATGAACTAAAGTATCCTGATGATGAGCCAGTGGAGAAATTTCTTGACGCTTTACCTCCAAAGTTCGACATGTACACAACCTTACTGAGAGAAAACCCTAAGTTCTATGAGATGACTATTGACGAAGTGACAGGGAAGATTCAAGCACATGATTTGAATTTGAGGAAGAAAGAAACGTCAAGCAGACCTCAAATTCAAGATCCTTCATTTACTTTGGAACATCTTCCACTTCAAAGTCGCCTGGTTCTGGAATTGCTCTATTATATGGGAATACTACTCAGGATGAGGAGAAATCCAATGGTTGCGGAGGTTCTACATGTTTTGCTGCATCACGGTCTGGTTCATTTCATCAACATTCCTCAAGAGGTTCTACACCTACATCATCAACTCATCAAAGTGCTATAGCCAAGATTGCTGAGGATCATGTCGCCTTATTCTCATCATGTATGCTTGCCTTCGAGAACTTCATCGGGGGAAAACTTACAGATCCGGAGACCATTGAAGAAGACTTCAACCATTGAAGAAGACTTCAACCAAGTTAATCCTGATGATATGCATGATATGGATATTCAATGGAATATGGCTATGATTTTAAGAAGGGCGAAGCGTTTTCTGAACAGAACCGGAAAGAAAGTTTATTGGTAGAAATTCAAATGCTAAAGTCGGGTTTGACAAGTCAAAGGCCAAGTGTTACAAATGTCTGAACTACGGCGATTTTGTAAGAGAATGCCAAAAAGATAAAGCACCAGCTTCTTGTTTCACTTGACCAAGTCCAGGAAACAACCAGAATTTCAACAACCAGAACACCCGCAGTCAGAATCAAGGAGCACCGTCCAATGCATTGGTGGTTCAACAGGATGATAGCTTTGACTGGGGAGTTCATTTGGAAGATGCCATAATTTCACAAGCTCAGCTCGGGTTGATGGCATAAATTGTTGAGATGAAGGAAGCTGAAGAAAGGGAAGCAGTTGTTGCTGACCAACCAGAATTTGCACTTGCTCTAATGGCTATTGGAGAGGCTTCTAGTTCATCAACTGAGGTAGATTCTAATTCTTTTACTATTGTTTCTTGTTCTAACTGTTTGATCTTAAAGGACGAGAATAATCGGATCCATAATCAACTCGAACCTCTACGTAGTGCAGCACTAAACTACAAAGAAAATGAAAAACGTTTTAAAGGTTCAATTGAAAATCTTAAGAAAGACAAACAAGATTTCTCAATTAAAATCATCGAACAATAATTTCATTTGGATGTCGCCAACAAGGAGTTAGAGAAAAAGAATGTTGAGATGACCAAGCTGCAAAATGAGATCATGCAGTTAAGTGGCAAACTTGAGAAGTTGAAAAACTCTCGTTTTGTGGTGGAACACTACGAGTCTGTAGTACGACAAGTGAGTGGCAAAGGTTTAGGTACTAATGCCATTCCTCCACCAGTTAACGACAAGTTTCTCAATGGGCCAGTTGACATTGATCTGTCCTTTTTAGATGAATCTTCTAGTTAGGCTGATTCAGCTTCTGATGAGGAGTTCTATTCTGATGAATGTTCTGAGGATAACAAGGTTGAGGGAGTTGTCTCAGGGGAGTTGATTGATGAACCCAAAATTACCAAAACATTGTCACTGACCGTGATAATTGCATTTTAACTGAACCTGATATGATTGAGACAAATGATAAATTGAAAATGATGCTTTATGGGGGTTTCAAAACAATAAAGCAAGCTAAGAAAGAAACTTTTGCAAACAAATTAGGAAAGAATTTTCATGAAAATATTCAGAAACATTACACTCCCAAAAGTCAATCAACATCAAGTCAAGCACAAGCTGTTGTTCATCAAACTACTCTGCTGCTCATCAAGCTGAACCATCAACATTCAAAACCAAGGAGCCTTACAGGAGAGTTTACAAAGAGAGAAGGGTTTGCTTTCACTATGGCACAGTCGGTCACATTCTTGTGAATTGCCCTGTTAAGAATCAGGAGAAACGACCAGTTGTCCCACAACAGGCTGCATCCCCTAAAACACCACCAGTGAAGCAACCTAAAAGTCCTAAATCAAAAATGGTAAAACCACCACTCAAACAAATGGTTAAGCCACAAGCAAAACCCATGGCTATGCCATCTGTTCTGAAATGGGATAAGCAACCTGTTAGTCCCAGTGTATCTACCTCTGGTGGTACACATCCTGGTGAGAAACCTGTGGTGAAACTTTCAAAGCCACAGAGGAGAAGGCGGAATAAGAGGTTGAGAAAGCTTGAACAAAAGCTTGCTGATTGTCGACCAGGTGAAGCTTCTACTAGTTCACCAGTTGTTGATGATGGCAAGCCCAATGTTCAAAAGAAACAGAAGAGAAGACACTGGAGAAAGAAAACCAAAAGTTCTCAACCCTCTGATTCTAACTCTCCAAAAGATTCACCAATTTTTGACAGTCATGATTGCGAGTTAATTGAAGTCGTTTATTTTGAGAAAAACGGACTACCCAAGACCACAATGGCTTGGGTCTCCAAATCTAATTAGATTCTTTTGACTCATGCAGGGACATCCAAAGGGAACTATTGCAAACAGATGGTATGTTGATAGTGGTTGCACATGACACGCAACATCGCACTACTTCAAGATGTGAAACCATTCAAAGGCGGCTATGTGGCCTTTGCAGGCGAAAAGGGTGGTAGCATAACTTGTCAAGGCGTGGTTTCAAATGGATGTATCAGTTTCGATAACGTCAACTACTGTGAGCAGCTGAAGCATAACCTGTTGAGTGTCTCTTAAATGTGGAACAAGGAGTACTCAGTTATGTTTGACAAATCTGAATGCTTGGTTCTCAAGCCTAGTTTTGTGGTTCCTGAAAAGTGGATTCAGATGCGAGCGTTAAGAACAAACGACACTTATCAGATCGATATGAGTGTGGCAACAACCACCTCATCAGTTGCTACTTGTTTGCTTACCAAAGCTACAGAAATTGAATCAATCTTGTGGCATAGTAAACTCAGACACATTTCTTATAGAAAAATGAATCATCTTGTTCGAAACGGTTTGGTAACCGGGGTTCCTAAGCTAAGATTTGCCATTGTAAAAAGGACAAACAGCAACGGAAATCTCACAAGCCCAAGACCCAAAACTCTATTGATACCCCTTTGGAGCTCTTGCACATGGATTTGTTCGAGTCGATAAGTATCAGGAGTATTAGAGGTAAGTCATATTGTATAGTTGTAACTGATGACTTATCACGTTTTTCTTGGGGGCATTTTTGTCACATCCCCAAATTCCACTAACGAAGTTTTACCGTTTTGCAAGGTGACAAACCAGGATCTCAGACATCAGTTACTTCAAACGACACTATATGGGACTTGAAATGTAATAATATAAAAGATCAAGGTTCAGAGTAAAAGTTGCGGAAGCTTTAAATAAAGTAAATGCGCAAAACAACGCGCCCAAAACCAAATACTATAAAACATAAAGATTGTTCAATAGATAATTATTTCAATTGTAGTCCAAGACACATGCATGACTTAACGTGATCTTGAGTGCCAACCTGAGAAAACATGTAAGAAAACGAGTCAACACTAGGTTGGTGAGTTCACAAGTTTCAATAACATAGTAAAACGCTTGCAAATTATGTACATTCCAATATGCATATCTATAGGTAGCTAACCTACATTCCTGTTTTGCTAAAGCGTTCGTAGCCGAAGCTGACATGTGTTTGTTTGTTTGCCTCCAGCCAGGTCTATCAACTCTGACTAATGTCATTAGGCTAATATTTCACCCGTTCGACCTCCAATCGAGTTAGCGCGACTAACGCGGGTGGGGCTTGTCAAGCACCAGTAGTACTACTCAAATTACCTTGCTAATTCCATATTAACGGTTCGATGTGAGGACTTTCATGATAGTGTTTACGCTTAAGTACACAAGTGGTAATGAAATACTATGTGATCCATGTCCATGTGTATGTCTCTCCCTGACTGGAAGACAAGTAACGGATATTTGTTCGTATGCATGTTCCTCCCCAATGGGAAAACAAGTAAAATGATGTTGGTTTGTACGCATGTTTCTCCCCAACGGGAAAACAAGTAAAATGATATTCGTTTGTATGTATGTTTCTTTCCAACGGGAAAACAAGTAAAATACTGTTTGTGTGTATGCATGTTTCTCCTCAACAGGAAAACAAGTAAAATAATGTTTGTGTGTATGCATGTTTCTCCCCCAATAGGAAAACAAGTAAAAAAGGGGTCGTGAAACTCACCTGGATTGAGTAGTGGTTTGGATCACACAAGAGAAAGGTTGGAACCACAAGTGTAAGTCTCAGGTGACTTACGTATGCCCTAGAATTATGAACACATAAGTAGGGTCGTAAGTTGGGATTTGTGACGACGACACGAAAGTTAGAACGTCTTAACACATTCTAAGTATTTAAGAGTAGACGAACGTGTCTACGGAGATATATATATATATATATATATATATATATATATATATATATATATATATCTTAATATAAAAATTAAGGGAAATGCGTTACGTGTCGAACGTTAATAACGAATAATAAATAAATAAATTTGTACGTTAGAGTCATTTACAAAAGTTAGAAAAATAATATAATTTAATATATTATTTTTAAGTTCGTAGGTTTAACCAAATAATCCTTTATGTGTCAAAAATAATAAATATATTATTTTTAATCGATATAATAAACGTGGGTAAATAATATAACAATTTATATTATTTATAATTTTTGAGTCGTTTCATAAAGTTTATAAATGTGACAAAAATAATATAAAAATATATATTATTTTTAGTTGAGATCGTGAGGTTGAAAATAATATAAATATATTATTTTATTCGAGGTCACAGCTTGAAAACAATATAGATATATTATTTTAAAAGTGGGAATAAATATCAAAATAGGTTATAAAACCAAACCCGAGCCTACGGGTTGTTTTTCGGGTTAAAACACTTTAATATAGTATTATAATAATATAGGGATAAGTTTATATTTAAAATAATATCAAAAATCGATTTTAAAAATAAAAGTGGGTGGAGAGACTCAAACCCGGGTCTCTCCCACAACAGCACACACACTTAACCAGTCCCGCCCGCTAGGGAATCGCACAAGAAATCGTTCCCGATTTGTTTTAACCAACTGGTCCAGTGGTTCTCCCCCCCATATTCAACAGCGCACGAAACCAGTCCCAAAATCATCGAATTTGATCACGATCGATTAAAAGGGTCATAGGGGTTTCGTTAATCGGGTGATGGCGAGTCTGTAGGTTCGTGGAATTTGAAAATCACCGGGTTTATGATCGTTAAATTACAGAAAAGGGGCCGTAACCCTAGTTTATGAACACAAAATCGATTCGAAGGATTTAGATAATGAGGGTTGTTAAAATCATAGGGTTTTTGACAAAGAGAGGATTTCGAAGCTATCTAGTAGTTTAATTTGATCGAAATGTTGATTTAGTTTCGGTTCGATTAAACCCAGATATGCATGAACCCTAAGATTGGTTCTTGATCAATTCGATGTTATGAGCCACAAATGTGATAGGGCTTTTGATCTAGACGATGAGATGAGTCTGAGAATATGTTTAATTGCTTTAATTGATATCGAATTGATAGTGTTCAATCAAACCGATTCCGTATGAACCCTAGGTACCGGGTCATGTTAAATTCGGTAATGTAAGCCCTGATAGCCATAGGGCTTTTGATTTAGACTCTGAAAATAAAGTAAGGGTTGAATCAATTACCGGAATGGTGCGTGAATCGATGGTGTACACCTAGAACAGGTTCTGACCTCGGGTGGTTTGATCTCTGGCGAGCTTGGTCGTCTCTCCGGTGAAACAGAAATGTGTAAAAGCCTCAGAAAGATTCGTTTGACGTGTGCAGGTACTTCGTTTGCGAGATTATCACATAAGTTTGTCGAATTTGATGGCCAAGTTATGAATATGACGACGGTTTCACAATAACTACCCATAATTGGGTTTAATTCGAAGTAATATCACTGATTAAGACTTTAATAGCGTCGTGAATGTCATTAACATGCATAATCGTTACCAATTGCAACGAATTTCGGGTGTGGCAATCAAATTCGAGTCAAGAACGCGTGAGTTGACTTCCCAAAGTCAACAGAAATCGAAAATAAACAAATTACATGATCAGTCCCGCTGGTTTCATGTCTAATAGTTTAGAAAGAGTCAGAATTGGTCCCTCTAGTTTGGATGGAGTTAGAACATGGTTAGTTTGACTATTACAAGTCAACAGGAAATATGATTTTGACTTTGCAAAGTCAACATAATAGTTTAGAAATATTACATAACTAGTCCTTGGAGTTTGAGTTTAGATTATTGACAGAATTAGTCCCTAGGGTTTGAGATAAGTCAAATAAGTTAGGATTTAACTGAAATAGTTTAACGGAGTTGGACTAAAAAGTCCGGATTGTCACATCATCCCCTAGTTGAAAGAATTTTCGTCCCGAAAATTAAAACAAAATATTTTTTTCTAGGGTGTCACAATTTTTTAGGTACAAAGGATGAGACTGTTGAAATTCTTCAATACATGATCTTGAGTCTGGAATCATTATGCAAGTTGAAGGTTAGAAGAATCAGAAGTGATAACGACACAGAGTTCAAGAACAACATGATGGAGTTTTTCTGTCTCAAGAAGAGTATTCGTTATGAATTCAGTGCGCCGTACACACCTCAGCAGAATGGAGTTACAGAAAGGAAGAATAGAACTTTGATTGAAACTGCTCGAACGATGCTATCAGATGCGAAGCTGCCAATAACCTTCTAGGCTGAGGCAGTTAATACAGCGTGTCACGTTTTGAATCGAGTTCTAGTGGTGAAGCGTCACAACAAGACTTGTTATGAGTTGATCAACAATCTACCTCCCAATCTAGACTACCTGGTCCCATTTGGTAGTCCCTGTTCTTTATTGTTACAATCCAAGGATCGCAAATCCAAATTTCATGAAAAGGCGGTAGAGTGAATTTTCTTAAGATATGTTGCCAATTCACCATGCAAAAGGGTATTCAATATTGAAACTCATTCAGTTGAAGAGTGGTTTGAATTGGATTGCAGTAAACACAACGTTCCACCAGAACCAACAGGTACAACTTGGGGTTTTTATTATGATGCTCTGTTCAAGTCATTCAAGATGCTGCCAACCTGTACAACTACTGTAGCGGTGGTGACGACTCCAATTTCTCAACAAGATCCACTGTACCTATCCCTACTCCTGATCCTAATGCTACATCTGCATCTGGGAATCGTGACAGTGACATTGAAGAGGATACAAATATTGAAGGAAACGATGCTCAAGATGATCCTAACATTGTGGTAGGAAATGAAGCTACAGTTGATCCTATCAACATTGAATCTTCTTCTGGTACACATGATGTGGAGGAGTTAAGCACAAATCTCGAATCGGATATCTAGGAACCTCTAGTGCCAGAGACGAGATTGCATAAGAATCATCCAATTGACAACATCATTGGTGATCCTGATGCTGGCGTTCAAACTCGTCAAAGAACCATTACCGAGAATACTAGTCTTTACACTGAGATACTTGACACAGGTATCATGGAAACATGTTTGCATGCTGCATTCGTATCCCAAATAGAGCCGAAGAATGTGAAAGAGGCTCTCGCTGACAATTGCTGGATAGAGGCTATGCAAGATGAGCTGTCTCAGTTCCAAAAGTTGCATGTGTGGGATTTGGTTGACCTGCCGAGAGGTGCACATCCAATTGGAACCAGATAGGTATTCAAGTGCAAAACAGACGATCGACACGTTGTAGTGAAAAATAAGGCAATATTGGTTGTTCAGGGTTTTTATTAACAAAAGGCTTGGATTACACAGAGGTGTATGCCCCATTTGCTAGACTTGAGGCCATCCGATTGTTTCTGGCTTATGCTTCCTTTGTCAGCTTCAAGGTCTATCAACTTGATGTGAAGAGTGCTTTCATGTATGGAAAAGTTCATGAAGAGGTCTATGTCACTCAACCACCTGGTTTTTAAGACCCGCAACATCCTAATAAAGTGTACAAGCTAGATAAAGCACTTTATGGTCTTCATCAAGCACCAAGGGCGTGGTATGAGACTTTATCAAAGCATTTATTGTCCAACGGTTTTGATCGTGGATAAATTGACTCGACTCTTTTCATAAGGAAAGCAGGGGGAGATATTTTACTTGTGCAAGTGTACATGGATGACATTATTTTTGGGTCTACAAATGAGGACATGTGTAGGGAATTCGAGAAGGTGATGAAGTCCAAGTTTGAAATAAGCAACATGGGAGAATTGTTATTTTTTCTAGGTCTGCAAGTCAATCAGAGGGAAGATGACATTTATCTACATCAAACTAAGTATGTACACGAGATTTTATCTAAATACAAAATGAATGATTGTTCTACTTATGGCACACCAATCCCAGTCAATCATGGTCTGCATCTAGACAAAGATGGAAATGATGTGGATTGTAAATTGTACCGCGGGATGATCGGTTCTCTTATGTATCTCACAGCTTCAAGACCTGATATTATGTTTGCCGTCTGTTTGTGCTCGAGGTTTCAGTCACAACCCAAGGAATCTCACTTGATAGCTGTAAAGAGGATATTCAGATACTTGAAAGGGAAGCCCCGATTAGGTCTTTGGTACTCCAATTAGCAGTCGTTTGATTTCAAAGCCTACACTGATTCAGATTATGGAGGTTGTAACCTCGATACAAAGTTGACCTCAGGTGGATGTCAATTCTTAGGAGACAGGCTGGTCTCTTGGCAGTGTAAGAAGCAGTCAACAGTTTCTGTATCAACTTGTGAAGCAGAGTACATTGCTGCTGCGAGTTGTTGTTCTCAGATCTTGTGGATCGAGCAACAACTGAGAGACTATGGATTGAACTACACTGTAACTCCATTGTTCATTGACAACAATGCCACCATGTCTATCACAAATAACTCGGTGAAACATTCCAAAACTAAACACATTGAGATTCGTCACCACTTCATCCGTGACTGTGCTGAAAAGCACCTTGTTGAACTTGTAAAGGTTAACACGGATGAAAATTTTGCCGACCTTTTCACTAAGGCGTTTGATAGTACTCGTTTTGAACACCTTGTCAACATGATAGGAATGTTCAATCCTGAGTGAAAAACCTTTTTCAAAACAAAATGTTTCATGGAAGTTAAAACTTATTCTTTTTTAATTCTGTATAGTTCGTTTCTCTTTGAAAAATTTCAGAAAAACTAAACAAAATAGAAAATTTTGAAATTTCAAAGTCATTTGAAGATAAGAGGAAATGATATCAAATCAGTAAGTGATCTAAACGTCTTAGACTACACGTATGGGAAATGATTGCGTCATGATTACTTGAGCCTTAAATTTGATTATCTTGTTTTAATTTGAATATTTGTAAGTAATTTTGAATTGTCAGTAGGCTATAAGCGTTTATGGATCGTTAGTAGTGTGAAAATTAAAGATAAATTACTACAACTGTGATTTGAACCCATGTTTTACAAGTGTGTGTGTGTGTGTAAAAGAATACAAAAAGATAATTATCAGATAAAGGATGTAAGATTTTAGAAAGTATTTTCTTATGAGACTAGTTTCGGGTTATGTCTTTATCAAAATTTTCCAGTTCTCTTCACTGCCGATACTTACAGGTATGCAATGGGAAGTTGAATCAAGATATGTCTTGACAACAACCGTCAAGCATATGTTACCTCTTGGATCCGATCTGATTCCATTGAAGACAAATCCAGATAACAGTTGGATCCCCTTACCCAAATCTACAAACTCCATATTTATTAACTTTAATCATCATTTGATATTCACACAAGAAAAACCTATCAAACCAAGACAAATGAATCACTCGATTCTGAATCTTATGATTCTTGATAATCCTTATAGATTCTGCTTGATTTTTCTTTGCTAAACAATGTAACTTCAACCTGGAGATTCTGATAATCCTTGGGAAAATATTAGATGCCTTGAGATAATGCAATTTAATTTCTGTAGCATAACTATGGGGTACACGTTGTATATTTATAAATATTACCTTAACTCATAAGAACATGATACAAAAATGCTCGTAGTTTCAAATCTTATAATATTGACAACTTAAATTGACTTGCTTGTATTGAAAATTCATTTAGAATAAATAGTAAGTTATGACATGATCCCATACTCTTTGATGTTTATCTTGTATCATTTATTGCTAGAAATTAGCCTGATATGATCCTTTGTTCATGATTTTGACCAAAAAGAGTTTGATTGTAAATTTCCTGTATATTCAAATTTGTATCTTGTATATATTATCTGCTATTCAGAAAAGGACATAAAGTTTTTTAGTTTGTATAGATCAATTATTGAAAAATACCAAAAAAATTTAAGTACAGTTTGTGTTAAATTTCAGAAAAACCAAAAATATTTTCATTTAACTTCCTTGGATCATCTTTGTAAACATCAAGATTGAATGTTCATATCCGGTTTGCTATTTGACCTGACATTCTTCATAATTTGAGTTGATTTCTGAGTTGGCTAAGTGTTCTGCGTACTTAGCTAAGTACGCAAGAAGGAACTTCTGCATACTTAGCCAAGTACGCAGCAAATGGTCATGCGTACTTAGTAAGTACGCAGTAGTAAAGTCCTGCGCACTTAGCTAAGTTCGCAAGACTTGTCACTGAGGGGTATATAAACATGTGTTAGAATATTTTTATCAGTTCACTTGTTTAAACTACCTACACTGTTGTATACGATCCTACTCATTATCACTAAAAAAATTGTGTGTTCCTAAGATCTTTTTCATCCCATACCAAGTTTAGAAATCATCTTAACAACCTTTGGTGAGAATCTCGGCTCGTTTCATCCATTAAATCACCACTTTTGGACCGATTTCTGTTGTTCGTAAGACTAGGGGTTGATGCATAAATTTGACATGTTTCGGGCGCTTTTGAGTAAAATAAACCTTAACAACATGCATCTTAACATCATCCGACCCTAATGACTTCATAATTCGTCCAAAAACGTTTGGACCAAAATGTTGGATTTAAGACTCTAATTTGAACTAGGTTTTGGTTCTAGGGTGGTTAGAATTGTTTTTCGACACCCCTGTAATCAGGACTTGGACTTATTTCACAAATTCTAGTTTTGAGATTTTGAAAAATGGCTAAGTTCATCAGTTGATGCGTACTTAGTAAGTACGCAAGGTATACATCTTGCGTACTTATCAAGTACACAAGAAGGGTAAACTTGAAAATTTCTAAGTCTGGAAATCAATTTTTGTTTGAACTTGCTATTCCAAGTGTTGTGTGTTCTACTCCAATGAATTTATCTGTTCTTATGTTGTTTGTATCTTGTTCTTACAAATATGGCTCTTGCTTTCACAGACGAATTCAACATGCTCGCACTTACAAATACGAAATGGAGAGGTGCAACAGTGAACTATCAAGAGATAGTTTCTTTTATCAACTGTTCCAAGATCAGTTATGCAATCTCAGCTGATCCCATTGTATCTAGACCCTATCTAGAGCAGTTCTGGGACACTGCTAATCATGACTGCATAGTGACCCCAAACGTCATTAGGGCTACTGTTGCTGGTCAAGAGATAGCCATTTATGAAGACATCATTAGGCGAGTGCTATAATTCAGAGACCGAGCTGAAGATCCAGTGGTGTATCCAAGTTATGTGATTGATGGGTGCAGGAGACAAAGAATGGGGTATGTGGGAAGATAAGACTATGCCTCGTATATGAAGAAGTGGGTACTTGATCAATGGCGGTATTTCGCGCACATCATGATCATGTGCATACCTGCTAGGAAGGCTGGGACGCAATGGGTCATGATTTGGCATCAACAATGGTTGGGCTTTCATTGAACAAAGGATACAACTTTTCCAAGTATGTCTACAGATCCATGGTGGATAAGATAAACGTTGCGGAGAACTTCAGATTCTTGCTGTATCCGAGGTTTACTCAGCTGTTGATTAATGATCTCCTGCCCAATCTACTTCAGACTGGATAGAGGTTACAAGTCAAGAGGGTGGACAAGAGGGTGTTTGCCTAATTTCTGAAGCCGAAAACAGAAGAGCCAATTCTCGTGCATACGCCACTCTTTGGTCACCTCATAAATGAAGCCTACGTGGGCCCCTCAATGATCGGTGGTTCAGTGTTGATTCGGAGCTTGAACTAAGTGAACATTTTGATGAAGAACATGATGAAGAATAGGCGGAGGAGGAGGAAGAACAAGTTGATGAGTCTGGTGATGAAGAATGTGGTAATGGTGTTGATGAAAGTGAGGGTGAAGGTGCTGAGGAGTCTGACTCTGAAAGAACAGAATCTGATTCTTCTGACTCCGATAATGCACCTGATCAAACACACCCAAGAAGAACGACAAAGGTTTCCCTTCCTGAGTCGTCTTCCAAAAGACAAAGACAAGACAGTTTTGACAGTGATTATGAACCAGAGTCAGAGACTGATGTTGCAAGACAACAGACTAAGCGAAGGATAAAGCAGAAAAATGACAGGCCTTGGGAGACGATAATGAGTGAGTTGAATGCTCGTCTCCAGGGTCAAACTAGCACTGCAGCTCCTAGTGCAAGTCAACCTCCCGCTCAGCTATATCAAAGGAGGAAAAAACCAAGGCTGACAACTACAATGGTTGCTACAACTGTCTCAGAGGAGGTGCCTGAGATAGTTTATCTTCCTTTGACTACTATTCAATCGGTGGTGAGTACTGTTCCTATTTTGACAGAATCTGTCATTACCACACCCATCACCACACAAGCTACAACCGCCCCATCTACAATTCCAGTGACAACCTTGCATACCATCAGTCAACCCTTTCACTATGGAGACTTTTCTCAAGGATTTGACTTTGGTGATATCTTCTCATCCCCTATCCATGGTACTGGTGAAGCATCCACTTCTAGGGATCCTGATCCCGGAGATGCTCAGATTGCTTATTTAGAATCTCAGGTCGCTGCTTTACTTGAAACTGTCAACACATCAAAGTGTGAGTCCGAAGCTCAACAAACTAGGATTAACTCTTTGTGATGAAGTGACGTGCCTAAGACACCAGTGGACGGGAACCCAGGAGCAGCTTAGGTCAATGAGAGAACAAGCTGAAATGAAATTCAAGATAAATGAATCTATTCTCGCCCACAGGAAATCAGTTGAAGCAAGGCTTGCGTTTCAACGCGATGAACACCAAAAGATGGTTACCTTGGTGGAAGAACTGACCAAGAAGCTTGCTGCTCAGGGAGAGAAGCAGAAACCAAACACCAAAGATGCCTGTCATCAAGTAGATTTGACAAAGGATGACGAGGAAGACAAGGATCCCAAAACTGGTCCCAGTGGTAGTGAGTAACAAGCTTTATCAGTTGTTCCACTATCTGCTGTGCCTATGACTCAGGGGGAGTCTACATCTGGTGGTGAAGCTTTTGGCAGTCAACAACAACATGGAAAGTCGGTGGCTGAAGTCCTAGAAGATCTGTTAGATGATGTTATCTTACTTCTAGAGCCCGACTATTCCAAAGCCGAACATATCAATGTTCTCAATGAAATAGAAGAAGGAGAGATCGAGTCTGATGATAAATGGAATTTTGATGATGAGCATGTGATGGTGGAGTTTCCTAAGGGTGACGGTGAGGGCATTTATGAACATGAGGACGGAGAGATCTTTGAAGCTCCGGTCTTTGAAGTTGCTAATATAGGTTCAGTCGAGCCTGAACATGTTGCTGAGGCTAGTGGTGCATCAACCTCGACTGAAGCCTCCCCTGCCGATCCCCAACCTGCTGATACAGCTGACTCCTGGAGGAACAAGCTTCCTTGGGAATGGTTCAAGAAGAGTCAGCCTCATGCTTGGCAAAAGTTGTATATCACAGACAAGCATGGAGCAGCAGAGATGATCCTTTCTGTGCGCTTTGAAGATGACAAGAAGTTGTCTGCTATCAAACGCGCTGGTGGGATTCAATACTTGAAACCAACCAGCGAGACATTCAGTTCCTTGCCTAAATATGATCTAGTGAACCTGGCAAACCACTGATTGGTGATACCAACCACGCTGTGGCAAAGGGTTTGTGGGGTGCACTCCAGAGAAAAGGAAAGTCAGGAAACTTCGAGGTGTTCAAGCCTCAAATGCCCAAGAGAGTCCGGGATAAGACACTCAGAGATCCCGTGACTAACAAGCATATAAAGAAATTGGTCTACAAGCCGGTGCTATGTGAGACCAGGATTCCCCTGAGCAAGTTACCTCAGGATATCCTTGGGAGCATGTGGTACTGGTATGTGCATACAATTACGGCCGAGGCGATGATGATGGAAAAGATAAGGTCCAGAGGTGAAAGTGTGGAGCGAAGGTAACTGATTAGAGTTTTTTATTTTCATCAACTTCTCTGTGAAAGATCTGGCGGTTCTGCACGACAAGTACTGCATCTACACCGACGAGTGGACGAAGCTTCTTGCATCAAGATACAACAAGTTGGTCAAGTTTTGCTTTGACTACAAGATGAAGATGGGAAGCTGAGCTAGAGCTGAAGACTGTTAGAGACTGAAGACAATCCAGAGCTGCTGTCAAGAGGGAGTTTTGTAATACCCTGAATATTTTCATAACGCTCGACCTTGTAATCATAAACGAGTAAAATGATTAATTGAAATTTGAGGTTCAAAGAGATTGTTTAATAATAATAATAATAATAAAATAATAATAATAATGAAATAATATTATTTTTGAAACTCGCTCCGTTTTTAACGAAACTTAGGTATACTTGTAGAGAAAAATAAGCTCATCTCAACGGCATATTCATAATTTTATAAAAAGTCATCTTTTAAAAGTTATAAGAGAAAAACGAAGTAAGCAACTGAATTAATTAGAATAATATAATAATAATAAATAAAATTAACTTAACTTTCAAATATATGTGTGCGTTTTATGTACGTCAGTTTGACGTCTTTCATTTTAAGCTTCCCAAATCGAAGGTAAACAGAAAACAAGCATATGAAGTTAAACTATAAATAGAACCATATACGTTCATTTAGATTATAAGTTTTTTGGGAACGCTCTAGTATAAAGAGAATCCCGAGTTATCAATACCCCTTTAGGTATTGTTAATAGTCGTTTTGGAGTACGAGTAGAGAGACTCTATATCAAATTGTCGTAGATAGTTTTCACGTACATTTTCGTTTAAGTTTATGTCTAGTTAATTATTAGTTATTTTTATTATTATTAGGCCTTAGGGTTATTGTCAGGGTAGGCATTAGGTAGCCTAACTTTAGTTAAGCATGGACTGATCACCTATGCTTAACAAAGGCAACGTTAGCCAATATCAACCACGATAATAATAGATCTTAGGGTTATTATCAGGGTAGATATTGGGTAGCCTAGCTTTAGTTAGGCATGGACTGATCATCCATACTTAACCTGGGCAGCTTTAGCCAATATCAACCAAGATAATAAGTAATAAGTAGTTAGGTGTACCCTAACCTAACTAAGATTACTGTATAAGGACCCGGAAACCTTCGAGATAGGAGACGAAGCGCTGATTTCAATTAGGAACTCAAATTTAAGGTGAATACATTTATACTTTTTATCAAACCATACAAATGTTTTACGTTTTCAAAATGGCATGAAATTGTTGAATGTATCTAAGCATAAAGGTAACTTACAGGAAGCATCTTGCCATGTTTATATGTATGGTTTGATCAAATTCATATATATGCCATAGCGAAGGTTATGGCAAAGCTAGCTTCATACAAATTTGGGAGAAATAACGTTACCGGAGGGTACCCAGAGTTCTGGAGTTTTACCCATTTGTATTCCAGTTGTTAGGGTATAAATTGTGGTAGTGTATGCGTATTTTACCGTAAAATATGGTTATATGAGTTGAACGATATCATGCTGCAAAATGTTTTGTGTCTTGTAAATGTAATTCACCAACTTTCGTTGACGTATATTTTCAAAATATTTTCAGGTAATCATTAATAGCTTTGAAAGTAAGGTAGTGGTTTAGGGAGGACATACCCCTAGACTCTAAAATACCTTACTTGGTTTTGGACCAGCCGGTGATGACTACAGTACATAGAAGCATGACTCCCGTGGCTCGGGATATTATTAAACCATATATTGTAATACGATGTATAAAACTTTGAATTTTCAGAATAACTGTTGTAAATTATTAGGGGTGTTTAATTCCCCATGTTTTATGAAAATGGCAGTTACTCGACTACAAAAGTCGAGAATTTTCATGAAACTCAGAACTATGTAGTTTTCGCTGTGCAATGAAATGATTATTCAAAACAGGTACCAATCTGAGTCGCACGCCCGGGGTGTCATTTCTCGGGGTGTGACAAGTTGGTATCAGAGCCACAGGTTTCAGCGAATTAGATGCTTGTAGATTAAGCAAGTATCTAGGCTTTAACCAAAATAAGATGAAAAGACCTACATGTGAGATAGGTGCTTTGGAATGATTAAGATTAAATCTAGATTCCTTGCAGGATGTTGAACTCAATAAACTCGCCACAAAATGATGGAGGCTAGAAAAATAAAGAAGTCATTAAAAACCATGAACATGTTCTTCTCAAGGACGGAGTAATGCAGTTAATTGAAATTGAAATCTCCAAAGCTATTCCAAAACTAGTGGCCGCTATGGAAAAACAAAAAAAGAGGCGGAGAAGGAGAAGAAAGAGTGTTCTAATAATGGCAAATCTAAAAGAAAGGAAAACGATGAACATCATGAAGTTAGTAACGAAGATTCAAATTCTGAAATTTATAAACAAAGAAGAAAGCTAAGAAAGAGGGATGTGATTTTAAGACCTTCCAAGCTTGTAAGCCAGCTGAATTTTCTGGCATAGAAGGAGCTATAGCTGCTATTAGATGGCTGGAGAAAGTAAATTCAGTAATGAAAAGATGTAAATATGCTGAAGAAAATATGGTTTTGCTTGCATCTGGTGCATTTAAGGATGCAACCCTTGAATGGTGGAACTCCTTAGTTCGTGTTAAGGGTGAGAAAGTATATTCCATGTCTTGGGATGGGTTTTCAACCCTTGTGACGCAGAAGTTTTGCCCTCTTAATGAGAGGGAAAAGATTGAAGAAAAATTCTTGAATCTGAGAATGGTGGGAGCAGGCATTCAGGAATATAACACTAAAATCATAAAGTACACTAGATTTGTCCCTCACTTAGTTACCCCTGAAAACAACTTTATTAGCAGATATATTTGGGGTCTGGTGGGAGAAATTCGTGATACCGTGAAGGCAGCAATGCCTAATACTATTGAATCAGCCATGGAACTGGCTGGTTTGATGACGGACGAGATGGTTCGAAGGTGGGAAGAAAATAAAAATAAGGAAGTGTTAGTGAAAGAAGAGCAGGCGGGGAAGAAGAAAGGAAAAGATATGGGAAAGAGGATATTTAATCCTACTTACCCGGAATGCTGAACTTGTCACAAAAGGCACTCGGGTAGGTGTTACTTTGAGCAGTTTGCATTTTGCAACAACTGCAAATCCACTGGACATGCTACTGCAAACCGTCCTAAGAAGAGATCGATCGTGGTTTGTTTTAACTGTGGAGAACAGGGACACTATAAGTCTGAGTGTCCGAAACTGAAGACTGTGACCGGTGGAATGGTAAAGGCTGATGGTGGGGCCAAGAAGAATACGAGGGCATTTGTTCTAAACACTCGCGAAGCAGAAGGATTACCAGACGTCATCACTGGTACGTTCCTTGTTAATAATGCTTATGCTAGAGTACTATTTGATTCGGGTTCTAATCAAAGTTTTATAGATTATAAATTTTGTAGTCTATTAAATCTACCATTAGTTAAGCTTAAACGAGCCCTTGAAGTAGAAACTACAAATGGTGATCATATTAGAATTACCGAATCCCTAGAAGATTGTACGATAACCCTTGTTGGACAAGTTGTATCGGTTCGACAATTGCCAATGCCATTGGCAGGGTTTGATGTTGTTTTGGGAATGGATTGGTTAGCAACTAACCAAGCCCACATTAATTATAATCCCAAAACCATCGAACTACGTATCCGAGAAGGTGAGGTGATAGTTATTCGTAGTGAGAAGCAGATCAATCAGGTTGGGATTATTTCAGCATTGAAAGCAGCAAATGCTTATAGAAAGGTTGCTTAGCATATTTAATTTTAGTCTCAACTAATGAGAAGAAACAGAAAATTGAAGATGTGCCGGTAGTGGCAAAGTTTGCTGATGTATTTCCCGATGATTTACCTGGAATACCGCCAGAGCGAGAGGTAGAGTTCAAAATTAATCTAGTACCGGGTATGACACCAAAGCCCCGTATAGATTAGCACCAACTAAAATGGTAGAACTAAAGAAACAACTTGACGAATTATTAGAGAAGGGATTTATTCAGCCAAGCTCGTCGCCTTGGGGAGCTCCAATCTTGTTTGTCAAAAAGAAAGACGGATCGACGAGGTTGTGCATTGATTATCAGGAATTAAATAAAGTGACTATCAAGAACCGGTATCCACTTTCGAGAATCGATGACTTGTTTGATCAATTGCAGGGAGCGCGTTTCTTTTCAAAAATTGATCTTCGCTCTGGTTATCATCAACTGAACGTTCAAGAAGAAGATATTCTGAAAACAACATTCAGAACGAGGTATGGGCATTATGAGTTCATTGTTATGCCATTTAGACTCACTAATGCGTCAGCAGCATTTATGGACCTCATGAATCGGATTTGCAAACCATACTTAGATAAATTTGTTATCGTGTTCATAGACGATCTATTAATTTATTCTAAGAACCAAGAAGAGCATGAAAGTCACCTCAGAACTATATTGGAATTGTTGCGTCAGAAAAGATTGTACGCTAAATTCTCAAAATGTGAATTTTGGCTCTCAGATGTGCAGTTTCTTGGGCATGTTATCAATGCAGCTAGACTTCAAGTAGACCAGCTAAGATTGAGGCAATTTCAAAATGGGAAACTCCTAAATCTCCAACCGAAGTTAGAAGTTTTCTCGGTTTAGCGGGATATTACCGTCGATTTATACCGGATTTTTCCCGTATTGCTATTCCATTGACTACTCTCGCGCGAAAGTCAGTCAAGTTTGAATGGGGATCCAAGCAAGTTGAAGCATTCAAAACTTTGAAGCAGAAACTGACGAACGCACTGATCCTTGCTCTACCAGAAGGTGTTAAAGAATTTGTCATATATTGCACATACTGGTATGGGTTGCGTGCTAATGCAACGAAATAAGGTGATAGCATATGCATCTCGTCAACTGAAAACTCATGAGAAAAATTATATGACTTATGACCTAGAGTTGGGTGCTATAATTTTCGCATTAAAATTATAGAGACACTCTCTACAGTGTAAAATTTATTGTATATACTGACCACAAAAGTTTGAAATATATATTTGGTCAGAAAGAGTTAAATATGAGGCAGAGAAAATGGATGGAAATCCTGAGCGATTACGACTGTGAAATCTGCTATCATGAGGGTAAAGCTAATGTTGTAGCCGATGTGCTAAGCAGAAAAATACATGAGAAGCCTAAACGAGTTCGTGATTTATGACTTGAACTTCAGGTTGATTTAATAAGTCAACTGTAGGAGGCACAAAAGTTAGCTCAAATGGATGATAATATGGAGAAAGAAGAAATGAAAAGCATGCTTGACCAATTGGTCAAAGGAGATGATAATATTCTTCGTATGAACAAGAAAATTTGGTTACCAATTGCTAGTAACCTTAGAGAAAGAATTCTCGAAGAAGCCCACAAATCAAAATACACAATGCATCCAGGCAGTGATAAGATGTATAAAAACTTAAAAAGAAATTACTGGTTGATAAGAATGAAAAAGGACATCGCTATTTATGTGGCTAAATGTCTTACTTGTTCACAAGTAAAAGCTGAGCATCAGAAACCTTCAGGTCTACTTCAACAGTTAGAACTACCTGTTTGGAAATAGGAGTTGATCACCATGGATTTCATTACAAAACTTCCAAGAACCAGTCATGGAAATGACACGATTTGGGTTATTATTGACAGATTAACCAAATCTGCTCATTTCCTACCGATGAAGGAAACTTATTCAATGGATAAATTAGCACAGTTATCAGTTAATGAAATCGTGTCTTTACACGGTGTACCGTTGTCCATTGTGTCAGATAGAGATAACAGGTTTACGTCTCGATTCTGGCAAAGTTTTCAAAAGGCGTTAGGAACGAAATTGAATCTCAGTACCGCCTATCACCCACAGACTGAAGGGCAGAGTGAAAGAACAATTCAAACATTAGAATATATGCTCAGGGCATGTGTGATAGACTTGGGAGGTAGCTGGGATGATCATTTGCCTCTCATGGAGTGTTCATACAATAATAGTTATCACACTAGTATTCAGGCAGCACCATTTGAAGCCTTGTACGGAAGAACATGTAGAACTCCGGTGTGCTGGTCTGAAGTTGGAGAAGCTCAATTGTCTGGACCTGAAATTGTCCAGGAAACAACCGACAAAATATTATAGATTCGTGAAAGATTAAAAACGGCTAGAGATCGACAGAAACGTTATGCCGATAAGAGGAGGAAGCCGTTAGAATTCAGAGTTGGTAATAAAGTATTATTGAAAGTTTCACCTTGGAAATGTGTGGTTCGATTTGGAAAGAAGGGAAAATTAAGTCCACGTTTTGTGGGTCCTTTTGAAATCCTGGAACGAATTGGACCGGTAGCCTATCGATTAAGACTACCAGAAGAAATGAATGGCGTACACGATATATTTCATGTGTCAAACTTGCGCAAGTGTTTGGCCGATGAAAGTTTAATGATGCCACTAAAAGATGTTGAGGTTAACGAGAAATTGAAATTTGTAGAGCAGCCACTACAAATAGAAGATCGCCAAACTAAAAGTTAAAGAAAAAGAGGTTAAAGCTTGTTAAACTCAAATGGAATTTTAGACGCGGTCCTGAATACACTTGGGAACTAGAGTCAGAAATGAGAAAGAAATATCCACACTTGTTCACTAAATCTCGAGGACGAGATTTAAATAAAGGTGGGGAAGGATGTAATACCCTGAATATTTTCATAACGCTCGACCTTGTAATCATAAACGAGTAAAATGATTAATTGAAATTTGAGGTTCAAACGAGCTTTTAATGTCATAAGAGATCATTTAATAATAATAATAATAATAATAATAATAATAGTAAAATAATAATAAAATAATATTATTTTTGAAACTCGCTCCGTTTTTAACGAAACTTAGGTTGACTTGTAGAGAAAAATAAGCTCATCTCAACGGCATATTCATAATTTTATAAAAAATCATCTTTTAAAAGTTACAAGAGAAAAACGAGTTAAGCAGCTGAATTAATTAGAATAATATAATAATAAATAAAATTAACTTAACTTTCAAATATATGTGTGTGCGTTTTATGTACGTCAGTTTGACGTCTTTCATTTGAAGCTTCCCACATCGAAGGTAAACAGAAATCAAGCGTATGAAGTTGAACTATAAATACAACTATATAGGTTCGTTTAGATTATAAGTTTTTTGGGAACGCTCTAGTATAAAGAAAATTCTGAGTTCTCAATACTCATTTAGGTATTGTTAACAGTCGTTTTGGAGTACGAGTAGGAAGACTCTACATCAAATTGTCGTAGATAGTTTTCAGGTATATTTTCGTTTAAGTTTATGTCTAGTTATTTTTATTATTATCACCTTAGGGTTATTTTCAGGGTAGGTATTGGGTAGCATAGCTTTAGTTAAGTATGGACTGATCACCTATGCTTAACTAAGGCAGCGTTAGCCAATATCAACCAGGATAATAATAGACTTAGGGTTATTATTAGGGTAGATATTAGATAGCCTAACTTTAGTTAACGTTAGCCAATATCAACCAAGATAATAAGTAGTTAGGTGTACCATAACCTAACTGAGATTACTGTATCAGGACCCGAAAACCTTCGAGATAGGAGACGAAGCGCTGCTTTCAATTAGGAACTCAAATTTAAGGTGAATACATTTATACTTTTTATCAAACCATACAAATGTTTTACGTTTTCAAAATGACATGAAATTGTTGAATGTATCTAAGCATAAATGTAACTTATAGGAAGCATTTTGCCATGTTTATACGTATGGTTTGATCAAATTCATATATATGCCATAGCGAAAGTTATGTCATAGCTAGCTTCATACAAATTGGGGAGAATTAACGTTACCGGAGGGTACCCATGTAATCCCCGGGAAATTCCGGCCTTTATTTTAGCTACTCCGGCACTTGTAATTCCATTATTTCATGTTTTGCATTTATGAGATTGTCTTACCTATCAATTTCATTACAAAAGTATACATACATTCATGCATTTATTTATTTTTTTAAAATAAAAATAACAAATAACTAAATAAAGAAATATGTATTTAATTGTTTAAAGTTTTTAGGAAATAGATACCCCTCTCTCTCTCTCTATATATATATATATATACATATATTAATTAGGTCTATTTAGGTTTTGTAGAGACTTATAAATTCTATATGAGAAATTATGATTCATAAAAGTTATATTATATAAATTACAAGTAAATGATTTTAGGTAAATAAAACCATTTTAGTGTGCAAAAATAATATTAATATTTAATTGGTTTTATAAAAATTTATAGATTTAATGGTTTTATACCTTATGAAAAGTACAGGGTTTAAGTTGTAAATTCTGAAACTTTAATTTAAACTAAAATTTAAGTTTTGTGCATAAAATGTTAAGCTTTAAGACCTCAGGGACTAAACTGCAATTCCGGACAAATCCCTTCCCCCTTCCCCGATCACAGGTTCGAAACCCTTTGCCACCGATTCTCGACTGTTAATCCCAAACTCGCAATTGGAGTTTTTCAATCAAAACTATTAACGGCAACACGTTTAACTCAATTAAACGATCCATTACTCGAGTTTAATTAAGTTTTTATGACCGTTTTCATGGCAAACTTGTAACCGTCAAACCCACTCTCACTCCTTTACTCGATCGATCATTTCAGTGCAAATTGGCTATAAATAGGAACTGGCAATCATTCATGACACTCGCCACAACCTTCCTACACCTTTAACCACGTCAAAATCCACCTCGGAATCACCCATTTTAGCCGGAGAACTCCTCTCTGGTTCGTCGAGTCGTCCTCACTCCACACTCAACCATTTCAGGTAATTTCGGTGTCCTTGTGCTCGTTTCAACCCCACGATCCAAAGCATTATGGTTTCGGGTTCGGATCGATGTCCAACCTAGGGTATTGAAGGGCTAGGGTTACGGGTTTGTAAATAGGGAAGATGGTGACTTGGGCTTGTGTGTTAAAATCAACTCGAACCGGCTTCTGGACAAGGCAGCTTGCCCAGTCCAGCGGTTGTGCGCGCATGTGTGTGTTTGGGGTCCGGGTTTGACGCATGTTCGAATCCTAAGGACCAGATTCTTTTTTTTTCTTTCCTTTTAACCTTTTTTATACATTATTTAATATTCAAAAAATTTAAATGATATAAAAACATCCTATAAGATTTATAAAAAAAACCAAAAAACATAAAATAACATTTTAGTTATTCGTTTTTATGCAATTAAAACTCTTGTAAATTCTAAAATATTATATAAAAGATTTGTTTAAATAAATCTAATTATGTTATTTAATTTTAGAATAATAATGTTGTTAAACAAATTTTAATTATGTACTTAAACATTATTTGTCCATTAATCTAATCACATGAATAATTATGTTGACAAAAATAATTACTTTTTAAATCTATAAATAATTATTTTAAATAAATAATTATAAGTTCAATTGACGACATTTAAAGCCCATATTTATTTAATTTCTTACAAATCATTTAAGTATATGAGTTATGTAAATAGATTAATTAATTATTTTAAATTAGTTAATTATTTTATCAACATAAAACAATTGTTTAAACCTTTTCATTCCATAACCTACTTATTAACCATTTTTAGGTAAATCCAATCGTACTAATAATAAACATTTATTTTACTCCATAGATTATTCATTAAATTATCTTAGAATAATTTTATAGATAAGTTCAAACATAACATTTTATAAATACCATGTAAATTATTTGGAGTCTCAATTTATTTAAATGGATATTATCTTATCATCATGGATATATAAATATATACATATTTTTACTACAAACCTATGCAATTCCATGTCCAGGTCCCAAACCCCATGAAACTCTAAGAACCCAAAATCTCCTTAAACGTACATTAAAGTTAGTGTACCATTATTTATGTAGGTTTATTGTGAGAAAACCTCACGAGACCTATTCATCTTACTAATTTCTATTAACTCTAGCTTCAATACAAGTGAGTTTTATAGCCCCCTTTCTTTTTACTTTTTACAAAATACTCGGGGTGGAACATGTTTACATTGCTATACATACAAATTCAATACCATTGTTCTCATGCTATTACTATGTGCTTCATGTGTTAAACTACTTGGCGACCATACGTGTGTTCATGTTTAGTACAATCATTAACTTGCGAGGCAGGCCTAAGGTAGTACTTTTTATGATCATTTATATGGGAATCCAATTCTTTACATAACACGAACCTTGGCGGGTTTTGTGTATACATCTTACTACTTTTTCAAAAGACAATCAGATGGATTGTACCTACAGTTTTCCATTTACACGGTTTGATTGTACGTTTGGAACCTTGTATGTTTTCACATTCATGTCTTAGTTATGCTTTAAACATATTGAATTTCAAATACTTTTTACTTGACTTTTGTTGGTGTCAAAACCTATGTTACTCACTAACTACTTGTAGTTGACATTTACTCACATGTTTCAGGTGCACTAGTTTGAGGACCCTGCTTGCTCATCTAGGACTTGGACCTAGTTTAATTTAATTACTGTTAAGTCTTGAACATTTCATTTTTTATGTAACGAATGCTTTTAAATTAATGAATAAATATTGTCATTGATAATAGAGGATCATGTGCTTATGAACAACCGCGTCAGCCCCGACGTATAATCCGCCGCCGGCCGGGGTGTGACAACCCAGAGTTTTGGGAGTTTTACCCATTTGTATTCCAGTTGTTAGGGTATAAATTATTGATAGTGTATGCGTATTTTACCGTAAAATATGGTTATATGAGTTGAACGATATCATGCTGCAAAATATTTTGTGTCTTGTAAATGTAATTCACCAACTATCGATGACGTATATTTTCAAAATGTTTTTAGGTAATCATTAATAGCTTTGAAAGTAAGGTAGTGGTTTAGGGAGGACATACCCATAGACTCCAAAATACCTTACTCGGTTTTGGACCAGCTGGTGATGACTACAGTACATAGAAACATGACTCCCGTGGCTCGGGATATTATTAAACCATATATTGTAATACGATGTATAAAACTTTGAATTTTCAGAATAACTGTTGTAAATTATTAGGGGTGTTTAATTCCCCATGTTTTATGAAAATGGCAGTTACTCGACTACAAAAGTCGGGAATTTTCATGAAAATCATAACTATGTAGTTTCCGCTGTGCAATAAAATGATTATTCAAAAATTTGAGTCACACGCCCGGGGTGTCATTTCTCGGGGTGTGACAAGTTTGTTGAAGCATTTCTGTGTGACAAGCACTCTGTAGATTGTCTTTGTTTTTGTATTGTCCTTGTATTTGTATTTCAGTCTATGTTGTATTGGTTTATCGAGTTGTAACCGTGCCTGTATGTAATTGGATTTGTACTTGTCTTTTGTCTTTGTTGTATGCTTTGCGTACTTGGTCAAGTGCGCATGAATTATGTCTAGCGTACTTAGCAAGTACGCAGGTACTGAGTCTGTGACTATATATAGCTGGTTGTAGGAGATGCTAAGTACACTCTTATTGTATTCTATCAGATTTCTTGTAACTAGCTGTGATATTGATAATAAACGAAGTATTTTGTGACTTGTGTTTGTTTTCGGTTTCCATTGTCGTGTGTACTCCATCTAGTCACGGGTATTCCGCACCCTGTTCGACTAGAAACCTACTCGCACGAGACGATCCGTGACACCCGGGGACCTACAAAAAGAAAGGAAAGACTAGAGAATTTGTAAGGCCCCATTCCCGGGTAACCTCACTTGTTGGATTTACTCATAAACATAGTCATAAATACTGAGCTTAAATTTAAAATGTTCGAATTCAATCATTACATAACGTAACCTAACATGACATAACAGCGGAAGTCTTAACGATTAAATACATAACATTGTCTTAACATATAAAAAAGTGGGATGTCAGTCTTGTGTTGGGTAACCTTCATGCCGTCGCACGACCCTTCCTTCTTTTACCTGAAATGTATACTAAAAGTCAGCTAACGCTGGTGAGTTCTAGTTTATAGACAATCATACATAATATTTATCTTATCATGAGTATTATATATATATATATATAATATACTTAACATTCGAGCTTTTACATATTCTTTGCTTTACTGTTCTCACATAATATTCATATTGAGTATATACATATGTACATACATACTTACTTGGGGAGAACATTCATTTGGCCATAAACTTAAGGGTGATCAACCCATCATACTTGTCACGAATGTCAGAAAGACATCGCAGTGAGAACTACCGTCGTAGCCCTTTTCATAAACCGTCCGGCTCTAGAAAACCGTCCGTCGAAACTTAAATCCGTCCGGCAACCTTTGTCCATCCGCTCTTAAACCGTCATACCGTCGTAGTCCGTCATTTTGTCCGTCTGCCCTAGGGCATCCGTTTCCCACACGACCATTATGTATGCAACCGTTCTACTTGAGTTAAGGCATTTGCTTCGACCGTCCATTAGTGCCTTTTTATACGTCCTAGCTTGCGAAGGAACGTTTTTGTCCCGGTTGCAAAATAGTCACGTGGTCGTCCGTCTACCGAAGTAGCCGTTGTCATAGAAAGGTTCATAACGTTTACATACATTCATAACATGCAATATATATAATATAAAACAAGATTTCATTCATTTACGTTATGTCCTTCTTTCATTCATTCTTTATAATCATACGTTTCATTCTTTGTTCATAATTCATTTTCATATATAAGTATATATATATATATATATATATATATATATATATATATATATATATATATATATATATATATATATTTGTATACCACGTATGATTACATTGACATTCATAGCATTTATTCATTTAGTGTATACACTTCAGCCCCAAAACATTTAAATTGATTTGCACATAACATAGAAGGGGGCACATAGAACTCACCTGATAAGCTAGTCTTGGTTGTCCTAAACAAAGGTCCAACAACGTCACGTACGATTTGAATTAGGTAGTTAAATACACATCAGACCCAATCCCGACTCTAACGGTTTAATCATACTGAATTAGGCGAACATACTGACTTTACTAACTGGCCTGCTGCCTGCGCACTTAGTAAGTGCGCAGGGCCTTGCTCATGCGTACTTGACAAGTACGCAGCACATTCTTCTTGCATATTTGATAAGTACGCAGGATCTTCCTCATGCGAACATCCTTCGTTCGTACTTGATAAGTACGCAAGACCTGCTTCCTGGACAAGTCCGAAATTCTTGCATGTTAATCTGATCATGCCAATATTACAATTTTCTTTGATCAAAAGGTGCGGTTTTCATTCTAGATGCTAGTTCTAAGCTTATTTTCAAGTTTCATCCATAAAAACGTCTCCTATTTAGTTAAACTCGAGAAACCTCAAAAACGAACAAAAAATCAGATTATGGTCGAATCGTTACCTGGATTGGAATTCTGATTCTGAGGTTTTGCTCACGAGCTCGGCAGTAACGTGCTCCTTCAATCTCGTGTCGATCCGTCGACTTTCTCTCTCTAGACCCGACTCTCCTTTCTCTCTCTAGAATGCAAGTGTTGGTGAAAAATGAGAGTCTAAGCCTGCCTCGACCCTTATATACCTGGGCTTCCCTCGGCCCGTTGGAGCCAAGCCCATCCATTTTCTTTCATTTTTTGACGATTAAATCTCTATCGCTTTATTATTTACTTATTTACTATTTTTGGGATGTTACAAGTCTACCCTCCTTAAAGAGGTTTCGTCCTCGAAACCGCTTATACGTTAAACAATTTAGGGTATAGTCCCCTCATCTCGTCTTCTTTCTCCCATGTAGCTTCTGACCCTTTTCTGTGCTTCCATTGTACTTTGACTAAAGGAATCGACTTATTGCGTAGTCGTTTCTCAGCTCGGTCAAGGATGGCTATCGGTTCCTCTACATAATTTAGACTGTTATCCACTTCGATCTCGTCGTAAGGTATGTGAGATGTGTCGTCAGCTAGGCACTTGCGTAAGTGCGACACGTGGAACGTAGGGTGTATCCCACTAAGTTCCATGGGTAGGTCGAGTCTGTAAGCAACTTGACCCACTCTGGCTAAAATCTTGAAAGGTCCGACAAACCTTGGACTTAGTTTGCCACATTTTCTGAATCGAATGATTCCTTTACATGGTGATACCTTTAACAGTACCATGTCCCCCACTTGAAACTCTAAATCCCTTCTTCTCTTATCCGCGTATGATTTCTGTCTGTCCTTTGCGGCTTTCATTCGAGCCTTTATTTGAAGTAGCTTTGACCACTTCGATACTTGCGAAATCCTTTTGTCCAATTTCCCCCCAACAAACCGGGGTCCTACATTTCCTTCCATACAACATTTCAAATGGCGGCATGTCAATAGTCGAGTGATAGCTGTTGTTATATGAAAATTCTGCCAATGGTAGATGGTTGTCCCAACTCCCACCGAAGTCAATGATACAGGCCCGGAGCATGTCCTCCAAGGTCTGAATGGTCCTTTCCGATTGTCCATCGGTTTGGGGGTGGTAAGCGGTGCTGATGTTCAGTCTAGTGCCCATTGCTTCGTTGAATTTCTTCCAATACCTTGACGTGAATCTAGTATCCCTGTCGGACACAATCGACAGCGGCATACCATGTCTGCTCACAAATTCCTTGATAAATATTTCTGCTAGTCTTTCTGACGAAGAAGTCTCACGTATTGGCAAGAAGTGAGCACTTTTCGTCAAGCGGTCGACGATCACCCAAATGGTATCATTGCCTTTAGCTGTTTGCGGTAGCTTGGTAATGAAGTCCATCGTGATCTCCTCCCACTTCCATTCAGGTATCGGTAAAGGCTGCATTTTACCGCATGGTTTCTGGTGCTCGGCCTTAACTGGTGAACACGTTAGGCACTTGCTCACGTACTCTGTCACATAATGCCAGGCCACCAGTACTCTTTCTTCAAGTCTTGATACATTTTGTTTGTCCCGGGGTGGATAGAATAGCGAGACTTATGGGCCTCGTCGAGTATTTTGGCTCTAATCTCGCCAATCTTAGCTATCCACATCCGGCCAAACCTAGTTCGTACACCGTATGCATTTCCATCCAAATTCCCTTGTTGTCCTACTATTCTTTCCCGTTTTATATTTCTTTCTAATAGTGCTTCATCTTGTGCCTTCGATATCTCACTCATCAAATCTGGTGTTATAATCAGCTGACACACTTTGATCCGTATAGGTTTCGATTTTTCCTTTCTGCTTAAAGCATCAGCCACCATGTTTGCCTTGCCTGGATGGTATAATATCTCACAGTCATAGTCTTTCAGTAGCTCTAACCACCTCCTTTGCCTCATGTTTAATTCCTTTTGGCCGAAAAAGTACTTCAGGCTTTTGTGATCTGAGTAGAAGGTGCATTTGACTCCATACAGATAGTGCTTCCATATTTTCAACGTGAAAACTACTGCTGCTAACTCTAAATCGTGTGTTGGGTAGTTAACCTCGTGAATCTTTAGCTGTCGCGAGGCGTAAGCAATTACCTTCCCTTGTTGCATAAGTACGCAACCTAAACCTTGATCCGAAGCGTCAGAGTAGACTACTAAGTCTTCATTTCCCTCAGGTAGTGCCAAGACTGGAGCTTGGGTTAATCGTGCCTTAAGTTCCTCAAACGCGTTGTTTTGGTTTGGACCCATTCATATTTCACTTCCTTTCGAGTCAACTTAGTTAGTGGCGAGGCTATTCTTGAAAAAACTTGAATGAACCTTCGATAGTAGCCTGCCAATCCCAGAAAACTTCGTATCTCTGTTGGTGTCTTTGGGACGTTCCATTCCTTTACTGTCTCGATCTTTGCAGGATCCACCATGATTCCGTTTGGGTTTATTACATGACCTAGAAATTGGACTTCCCTAAGCCAGAACGCGCATTTGGAGAATTTTGCGTACAACTTTTCCTGCTTAAGCACCTCTAGAACCTCTCTTAGATGGCAGTGGTGATCACCCTCGCTTTTCGAATATACCAGTATGTCGTCTATAAAAACTATCACTGATCGATCCAACATGGGTCGACATACTCTATTCATCAAGTCCATGAACGTTGCTGGTGCGTTGGTCAATCCGAAGGACATCACGAGAAACTCATAATGCCCATAACGCGTACGAAACGCGGTCTTTGGTACGTTTTCTTCTCTTACTTTCAACTGATGGTATCCCGACCTAAGATCGATCTTTGAGAACCAACTCGCACCTTGCAGTTGATCAAAAAGGTCGTCTATTCTAGGTAGTGGGTATTTGTTCTTTACTGTCCTCTTGTTCAATTCGCGGTAGTCAATGCACATGCGCATGCTGCCGTCCTTCTTCTTTACAAATAGTACCGGAGCGCCCCATGGTGAAATGCTCGGTCTAATAAATCCTTTTTCTGTTAGTTCCTTTAGTTGAGACATCAATTCTTTCATTTCTGACGGAGCCCATCGGTAGGGGGCTTTGGAAACGGGCTCAGCTCCTGGCAGTAAGTCAATCTGAAATTCTATTTCCCGATCGGGTGGTAACCCAAGTAGATCCTCAGGGAATACTTCCAGAAAGTTACACACCACGGGTACATTCTTGAGTTCTTTCATTTTCATTCTATCGTCAATAACATACGCCAGATAAGCTTCGCAACCGCGCCTCATGTAACTTTCGGCCTTGATCATCGAGATGACGTTCGGCATCGTGCAATTCCAATCCCCATAAACCGTAATTGGACTTCCGCTAGGAGCTTTGAGGTGTATCCACTTACGTTTACATATGATTTGAGCTTCATTGGCAGCTAGCCAATCCATACCCAATACTATATCGAATCCTCCTAAGGTGAGAAGGAATCATATAAAAGGAAACTAATGGCCCTCTATTTCTATGATGCAATCCTCTGTTACTTGGAATACTGCCGAATTTTTACCAACGACAGTTTGTACGTTAAATGCCTTTACTACGGTGTTGATAGTGAAATCTAGTTTACGACTAAATGCATTGGATATAAAGCTTTTACTAGCACCAGAGTCAAATAAAATAGCAGCATGTTCATCATTAACTAGGAACGTACCTGACACAACATCAGGGTTTCCCCTTGCTTCCTCCTCAGTCAGAGCGTAGGCTTGAGTCCTAGCCTGCGGTTGTTCCTTTTCAGCTTCCTTTTCCTTTCCCGAACCGGATTGTCTGGTTTTCCTGCAATCCTAGTCTGGTGTCCATATCTTCCACAACTTTGGCACTTGACGTCCTTCAAACAATCTCGGGAGTAGTGCCCCGGTTTCCCGCACTTATAGCATGTGGTGGTGCCGATTCGACACTCGCCAGGATGTTGCCTTCCACATTTCTTGCATGTTTCATATTCATCCGACCTTGGTTTCTTAATTTCAGTTGCTACATTCCCTTTTTCGGTGCCTCTAGACGGGTTCTCTGTCACACCCCAACCGGCGGCGGAAACGTCGGGGCGTGAAGCGTGCAGACTGTTCATAGCTCATGGTTTGCTAAGGTTGAAATAATTAAACATGCAGTTTTCATTGAAATCAAACAACAATCCAACAAGTACACGAAACATAACAAAATACATAACAATGTTTATTTTAGAGCCTTTTAACTAGGTCCTCAAACTAGGTGGAAGCAACTTGTAATCATCTCAATTGTTAGCACCTGAAACATGATTTAAAAACAAGGGTCAACTAAAAAGTTGGTGAGCATACATAAGTTTTGACACACAAATAAGAGTTCAAAACTGTTTATACAATTCCTTGATTCACATGGTATATAAGACAAATATGGAGAATCTATAGTTATACTAGGTGCACAATCAAACCTTGTGACTGAGGCATAACACGCAGGTTACCCTAATGTAAAGTCGGTAACAAACACCCTACCCGGGTGGGTTTGTCAGACTCAATAGTACTATCCTTGTTTACCGTTGGCTTGTACAGAGTTAATGATTGCACGAGTTGCGTCATGTATGTATAGTAATAACTCATAGCATTCAAGCATATTGCACAAATAATTCATGTAATCAATTAAGGATTGTACTATGAAAGAGTTGCAATTTGTTTAATGTAAATCATGTCCACCCCAAAGGTAAAAAAGA
Source organism: Smallanthus sonchifolius (assembly GCA_023525975.1). Lineage (NCBI taxonomy): Eukaryota > Viridiplantae > Streptophyta > Magnoliopsida > Asterales > Asteraceae > Smallanthus > Smallanthus sonchifolius. The sequence goes on from CM042021.1 coordinate 109,350,278, forward strand.
GTAAAAGTGGGGTTATGTAGACTCACATGTGTTGGAGAGTGTAGATTGCACAACCAAGTAAATGTTAAGTGTTTGTGGGTCACGGAGCTTGACCTATCGAGAAAATGTATGACGTGTATTAATGCGGTGTATAAGGTTTAAAGTAACTATAGTGTTTCAGTGTATTGCAAGCGTAAGGATTTGCACTAATGAATTGTATCGTTTAGTTATGTATTTAAAATATAAGGTAGTGTGGTATATATATTTAATTGAATGTAATATAAACAAACGAATTCGTTTTATCTACTTATTTTAGAAAACGTCACAAAATATAAAGTAGTTTATATTTATATAAGTTTTATTTGATGTAACTAGGATTTATACAATTGGTTTATAAAAGTCCTTTTTCATAATAAAGTGTTTTATAAAATCTTGTTATAACTTTTTATAAATTTAGAAATTTTAAATGAAAATGTATTTTCAAATGGTAAGAATCGGTTTAAAACAATTTAATCGATGAAAATAATTGTTGTGCTTAATAATGGTGAGATTCTGTTTAAACAGTTAAGTTTATAACATAAGTTTTATAAAAATCATCAAATCTGAGAAACTGTAAAGATTCAGTTCTGACTGAGCACGACCGTGCTCATCAACGGCACGACCGCGCTCGCCTCCAGGCGTGACCGTGGTGGTCTGGAGCGCGCCCGTGGTCGAGTCAGAAGGCTACAGAGGTTCTGGTCATGGAGCACGACCGTGCTCGTGTCCGGCACGACAGCGCCTAGTGTTTGTTTTTGGTCAGGACTTGTTTGCTCGGTAAGCACGACCGGGCTTTACTCGGACCACGACTGTGCTTGGTCAGGCACGACCGCGCTCAGTGATGAGCGCGACCGTGTCGGGTCTTTTCCAGACATAATTCGATCGATTCTTATATTAAAAGCTTCTGTACTCTTAGGGCTTTCACTTAGTGGATGCTTGCGAAGCTATTTACATAGTTTAATTGTATTTATATCGTGTTTAAGTGGTAGTTCGACTAAAAGTGTAGTTTCAACTTTTTAGGTTCAAAATCGGATCGATCGCGTATTTTTACTACGAATTGACATAGGGCTTTCGTGGTAGAGGTAGATACGAAGCTAGAGACATATTACTTACTTATTTAAATCGGGCAATTTAATGCAGTCGGCTACAAGTCGTGAGGTCGGGTTTCTCGGCGATCGATCAGACGACAGAGGTTGTATGCGAGTCGAGTGAATGCTCCGAGAGGTCGAGAGGGTGCATGTGAAGGTGTAGGGGGCATTGGATTCTCCTTATAACGTCAAATTTGCGAATTCATGATTGTGGTGGGAGTGGGTAGTTGATGATTGAAATAGGTCGATTGGAGTACGAAATTGGAGACGTGTTTCAGATGGTGTACAGTTGCGTATGGTAGGACGCGTGAAATCCGGCCTTAACGCGATTTGATTCGACGAGCATGGACCACTGACTGACTCTGCGGAGTCACGTGGTTTCAGCAGCGCGACCGTGTCTGTATTAGGCACGACCGTGCTTTGACTCTAGACGCGACCGTGCTTGTATCTAGGCACGATCGTGTTTGACACTTTTTATCGTTTTTGAGTTTTTGTCAATTTTGGTCCACGAGGTTTGTGAGATAATGGCGTTATTGTAACATAATGTATTGTATGTGTAATTGCTTTTACGGTTGTTGCACACGAATTGAAATTGAAATACTCGTTTTATTGCATCGAAACGTTTACATGGTAAAAAAAGAAGCCAGAAATGTTACATTCTCCCACTTTCTCTTTTGTGTCTCAGGTGCCGGGTCCTCATTGGCATAATCGTCGTAGACGATATTCACTACTGACCCGAAGGTCGAGGGTAGGTTAGCTTTCACATGGACCTGGATCCTTTGCGGCAGACCCTTGACATAGTATTTGATCAGACGGTCTTCAGTTTCCACCAAGTGTGGTACCAGTTGGGCCAGCTCGTTGAATCTTGAGGTATACTGGCGATGAGTCTTGTTGCCAGCATTGAAGTTTAGGAACTCGTTCTCCACACGATCAATCTCGTTCTGTGGGCAGAACTTTTGGATTATGAGCTTCTTCAGGTCTTCCCATGTCATTCTGGAAAGAGCGTTTGGCGACTTTGTCCTCTGAATGTTTCTCCACCAACCTAGTGCTTCATTGGTGAAAGAATGAGCAACATATTTAACCGCCTGGTCCGGTCGACACTCGCTGATGTTGATTACAACGTTTATCCTCTCAATCCATTCTAACGTAGCCACTGAATCCTTGTTACCATCAAACTTGGGTGGGTCTCCATCCTTGAAACCTTTGTAAGTACACCCACGATTGTTTGATCTCACATTCACTTCATCCCCATCACTGTCATACACTTTCTCTTCATGGTCTCCTTCATCCTCCTCTCTACTTTTCTTTAGTGCCTCGAATAGTAGATCAGGCAATACTTTCTTCAGAGTGAGTACAACTTCACGGGCAATAGCATCCCTGACCTCGGGTTCTAACTGTAGAGGCCCTTGATTGTTGTTCCCAGTTGGGGTCACCTCTGTTTCGTGCACACTCTCAGTGTGTTCTGCGTGCACACTCTCTTCCTCTTCATGTCTTTGATTCAATGGAGGTCTACCGACTCGGCCAGTACGACCGCCTCGGCGTCCTATTCTTCCTCCACCAGCCATGGTTCCTAGTTTCCTGATGGTTATAAAGGGAATACATCAATGCCATTCCTTTAGATCATACTTTTAGAACAATACGAGCAAGGTAAATTATTAATTACAGTGACCGGTTTATGATTACTAATTTACATTGCTTTTCGGGTTCAAAACTCTTCAAATCGGTTGTGACATTGACATCTATTTGTTCTAAGTTAAGGTATCTATTCTTATCCAAGTGCATTAACTTTAGTACTTACTTACCGTGCTGGCGTTGGTTACCCATACTGACATCCGTACTTTGGTCCCATAATAAATTTGAGTCCAGACATTTAGGGATGTCTGAACCTCTCAAACTATTGCTCTAATACCAACTTGTAAGGCCCCATTCCCGGGTAACCTCACTTGTTGGATTTACTCATAAACATAGTCATAAATACTGAGCTTAAATTTAAAACATTCGAATTCAATTTCAATCGTTACATAACGTAACCTAACATGACATAACAGCGGAAGTCTTAACGATTAAATACATAACATTGTCTTAACATATAAAAAAAAGTGGGATGTCAGTCTTGTGTCGGGTAACCTTCACGCCGTCGCACAACCCTTCATTCTTTTACCTGAAATGTATACTAAAAGTCAGCTAACGCTGGTGAGTTCTAGTTTATAGACAATCATACATAATATTTATCTTATCATGAGTATTATATATATATATATAATATACTTAACATTCGAGCTTTTACATATTCTTTGTTTTACTGTTCTCACATAACATTCATATTGAGTATATACATATGTACATACATACTTACTTGGGGAGAACATTCATTTGGCCATAAACTTAAGGGTGATCAACCCATCATACTTGTCGCGAATGTCAGAAAGACATCGCAGTGAGAACTACCGTCGTAGCCCTTTTCATAAACCATCCGGCTCTAGAAAACCGTCCGTCGAAACTTAAATCCGTCCGGCAACCTTTGTCCGTCCGCTCTTAAACCGTCCTACCGTCGTAGTCCGTCATTTTGTCCGTCTGCCCTAGGGCATCCGTTTCCCACGTGACCATTATGTATGCAACCGTTCTACTTGAGTTAAGGCATTTGCTTCGACCGTCCATTAGTGCCTTTTTATACGTCCTAGCTTGCGAAGGAACGTTTTTGTCCCGGTTGCAAAATAGTCACGTGGTCGTCCGTCTACCGAAGTAGCCGTTGTCATAGAAAGGTTCATAACGTTTACATACATTCATAACATGCAATATATATAATATAAAGCAAGATTTCATTCATTTACGTTATGTCCTTCTTTCATTCATTCTTTATAATCATACGTTTCATTCTTTGTTCATAATTCATTTTCATATATAAGTATATATATATATTTGTATACCACGTATGATCACATTGACATTCATTGCATTTATTCATTTAGTGTATACACTTCAGCCCCAAAACATTTAAATTGATTTGCACATAACATAGAAAGGGGCACATAGAACTCACCTGATAAGCTAGTCTTGGTTGTCCTAAACAAAGGTCCAACAACGTCACGTACGATCTGAATTAGGTAGTTAAATACACATCAGACCCAATCCCGACTCTAACGGTTTAATCATACTGAATTAGGCGAACATACTGACTTTACTAACTGGTCTGCTGCCTGCGCACTTAGTAAGTGCGCAGGGCATTGCTCATGCGTACTTGACAAGTACGCAGAACATTCTTCTTGCGTACTTGATAAGTACGCATGATCTTCCTCATGCGTACTTGATAAGTACGCATGACATCCTTCTTGCGTACTTGATAAGTACGCAAGACCTGCTTCCTGGACAAGTCCGAAATTCTTGCATGTTAATCTGATCATGCCAATATAACAATTTTCTTTGATCAAAAGGTGCGGTTTTCATTCTAGATGCTAGTTCTAAGCTTATTTTCAAGTTTCATCCATAAAAACGTCTCCTATTTAGCTAAAACTAGAGAAACCTCAAAACGAACAAAAACTCAGATTATGGTTGAATCGTTACCTGGATTTGAATTATGATTCGGAGGTTTTGCTCACGAGCTCAGCAGTAACGTGCTCCTTCAATCTCGTGTCGATCCGTCGACTTTCTCTCTCTAGACCCGACTCTCCTTTCTCTCTCTAGATTGCAAGTGTTGGTGAAAAATAAGAGTCTAAGCCTGCCTCGACCCTTACATACTTGGGCTTCCCTCGGCCCGTTGGAGCCGAGCCCAAGCCCATCCATTTTCTTTCATTTTTTGACGATTAAATCTCTATCGCTTTATTATTTACTTATTTACTATTTTTGGGATGTTACAGAATTATTTTCATATAATTTAGAGAGGAACACTCTCTAATTCTTCCACCATCACCAACTTCATCCTTTCCTACCATTTCTAGACACATTCTTTACCCGGTAAAACATCGGGCGCGTGGACATCCCCGTCAGTACACATACTGTTCCGGTTGTTGTACCCTGGGAGACAGAGGCACGAAATCTATTTTAAGGGACCCATTTTGAACACGAATCCTCAACCAAAACCGAAAACGTTTAGTTTGTTTTTGTTGTAGCTAAGAACAAAGTTGAAGACTCAATGTGTTGAAAACTTGAGTCAAGTATATTTCAAGAAGTCGGTCGTTAGAGTGCACGTTGAAGCCACCGGTTTGAATCATTTATTTATATAAAATTTTATTTTATATTTATTTTCTTTCGGGTTTGTAAACGGTATTGTACTAAGTTGATTTCCCACGTATGAGGAGAGTATCGTAATTTTATTTTATTATTATTTTAATAAAAGTGACCCAATATTCCTACAGTTATATTGTCGAATTTTAATAAAAAAATAATATATGTTAATTGTATTGTTTAATACAGGATATGATCCAAGAAGAGTACCGACAAATGCAAATTGAAACCGGCGACGACCCGTTTGATGAGGCCTAGTGTCTACAATGTGCCCTCGGGGATAGACGAGGTTGATGGGCGAAAAGTGAAAAATGTAACCCCCGATGTGTACACTTCACATTATAGTGCATTGGAAGAAAACATACATCTAATGAATGAAAATATGAAACAGATGCAAGACGAGATCAAAGAACTAATATCTAACAAAAACCGTGGGTTGTCGAGTCAAGATGAAGATGAATATGATTCTTAGTTATTAGTTATGATAACTTGTATTAGAATTCAACTTTATTTAAATTATAAACATTAACATTTTTGTAATCAGTGGCGGATCCAGAAAGTTTACTCAGTGGGTGCAAAAAAAACCGGTAAAATAAACTACATAAAGAGATTTTAAAACAACCGGTAAAATAATTTTGATTCAAACTTCGATTGCGATCGCGTCGTTGGCTCGTTGCTATTTAATTGGAACTTCGATCACTTGATTTTGGATTATTGGAACTTCGATTTTTGATTTTGAAACATGTACGATCGAATAGAAGCGACGACCAGACGACCTCTATTAGAACTTTGATTTTTGATTTTAAATTTGTTTGGAATTTGGATAGATGCTTACGTAGGTTTTTACTTGTAGTAGGTTTTTACTTTTCAATCATTTTTTTCACTCAGAATCTGGATGGGCTTTAAATTGGGTTGGAGAAACATGGGGCTGATGGGTGTCTAGTAAAAAATTACATGGGTGCCTAAATTTTTTAAATTGAATTCTACACTAATTTTTTTATAAATGTTCAAGCCCATAACAGGTTCAGTGGGTGCCTACACCCCTCCTGGGCCTAACTTAAATCGCCTCTGTTTGTAATTATAATTAGTCGTTAATTTACAGTTTTCTTGTTGTAGTTATTTGGTAAAAAATCTAGAAAAAATTAATATATATATATACACACACACCCTATACCCGCGACATGTAGTCGGTATAAGGTTATTCTTTGCCGACGTCACTATAGCGACAACTTATTACACTTGTCGTCGGTATAGGCTATGCCGACGACATTTCACTTTCTGTCATCGGCACAGCTTCGTTGTATCAGACAAAAAATGGTGTAGTGGTGATGCATTTGTGTGTATATATAAATAATAGCATTAGTAACTACATGTGTTTGAAATTATTAGTTTTCTGTTGGAGTGTAATTTGTCACATTTGGATGGAAATAGTTATGATTCATATGGGTACAAGAAATAAGAATAGCTATATTTTTTTATCATACAAATATGTTATGGTTTTGTTATATTTGATTGCCAGTACTGTGTTGTCTTATGACTTGCATGCAACATGGAAAAGAGCTAATTAACACTATTCCTTTTGCATGTATGACATGTGCACGGTAGTTGATTAAAAAGATCATATGCACATTAAACAGTCAAAGAGGTTGTGGTGTAGTGGTTAAGATGAGGCCTGAAGTCCCAAGGGACCCGGGTTCAATCCCTATAATCATCATTAATTTCTGAGGAATGCAAATAAGGCCTAGTTCTAAGGCTGATGCACCAGGGTTTTACCCACGCCGATCCAGGGTTCGAGCCTCGGCTCTCCCTCAAGCCCGGAAGGGGCCGTATTTGGTAGGATTTTTCCTTGGATGCTCTCCAACTCTGACGCCAAGTGAGCCCGGTTAAGACAACATATTGGCCGGAGTTGGACGAGACTCTCCCATGTGACGGGAGGGTGCGACGTCACAACATTCAATGTTCGCCGTTCCAAAAAAAATATGCACATTAAACAAATAGATTAAGATATAACATGTGGCGAAGAAGCACCATCGTGTGTGCCTGTGACACATTATATGCATGCATATACACACACCGACAGAGGTAACCAAGATTTAAGACATGCATGCACCTCTTCCAGACACATTAAGTACTAGCTCGAGACTTGTGTAATAAATGATGGAATGAATAATTTTAAGGGAAATTTACCAAAATATACGTTTGATCACAAAATTTTTTTTTAAAATAAACTTTGACTTTTAGCCTTGAATATAGCTAATGATGCGGTTAATTTAGCCAAATGATGCGGTTCAAGGACCGCATCATTTGCTATAGCATCAAATGCCTCACACCCGCATCAAATAGCCTAGCCCAAGCCTAGCATCAAAAAGTCTTTGCCCGCATCAAATCAGAACCGCATTAAAAGCCTTATTTCATAAAAAAAAAAATATATTAAAATATTTCAGCTAATTCCGAAGAAATAAAATACTCATTTCCCAATATAAACAAATATAAATGCACAGAAATGACAATAATAATAAAAAAAGTTTCAAATATTTCAAAATACCACAAATATATATATATATATATATATATATATATATATATATATAAAATGAACGTAAATATACAATAACTTCTGAATCGACGTCTTCATTCTTGCAACCCAAAGTAACGTCTTCATACTTGCAACCCGAACCAATGTCTTCATTCTTGCAACCCGAACTGTAGAAATTGCACATTTTTCTCAACGTGTTTTAGTTGGATTGATACCAAACAATACTGCAAATAAGCTATGAAATACAACATTAGGAGAATGTACAACAAAAATTCTAATAGTGTAACAATTCAAAGAAAAAATGTCACAGAGTTGTGTTTGGGTGTGACAATTATACTAAAACGCAATGAAACCAAACCAAGAATCATGTTGGACCCCTGCACAACCCCACCAAACTACTGCATCTAATTATTACATTGCATCCAAACATACCCTAACTTCCAAACACCCAAACACAAAAAGAGTACAACTAGGTTTCAAAAGACATACACATATATTTACATATAATTATACTACATACTCGTACAAAAGCGAGTTTTTATACCTAAAGGAGAATATATTACTTCATCTAAAGAAAGACATAAGGCGAAAAAAAAGAAACCATTAGATACGTGTAGATCCAAATCAACTTCATACCAACCTCTACAGTCTACACAATCATATTTGGATACCTTTGGATATCAATTCTTAACTATCATATCATTAATCATGTCATTGACTGATAGATAATATTCATAATATTAAAGTGTCCTTGCTTCGATCTAGTAAAAACATAAAACGAAGATACCATGTTATATAGTGTAAACAACTATTATGTTCAAATATAACTAAATGAATCCAGAATATGTTCTACTTAGTTGAAAGAAAATGTTGCACTCCAATCGAATGATATAAACCCATTAGATATATATGAACATTAAATTGTAGAATTTGGCTAACCTTGTGACGCCTTTACGAAGTTCATGTTCGGCCCTCAAACATCAAACACCTTCGTAATCCAATGCTTCATTAATTCTACGATCATAATCTCAAGTTCCTCATGCGAAGTAATCTCGTTTGTATTCCATAACTAAAACAAATAAACAAAGTATCTAAATGTAACAAATAAATAGAAAAGTTAATATTTTAAATATATGCAAAACACTTACGATTTTAATAAAATCATGTTGAATTGTCTCAACAAACTCCCGCATATGTTTGATCACCATAAAACCTCACTCCCATCCTTTTCGTTGTTGGTTGCACTGCATTTAATTCACAATTAATTACTTTAAATGCCCGAAAATAAATTAAAAAAAAAATCTTACATTTGTCACCATCCAAATAAATTCTCTCTCGAAACCGCGAGCAACTAGATCCGAAATAGCGTAACTATCCTTGCTCTTTTCCTTTTTTAGAGAATCAACAATGTACGCGCTTCCGGTGCTCAGTTCAAAGATTAAAAGAGTCCAGTGATCGCTAAAACATAGAAATTATAGAACAATTAAATACGTGTGTGTGTATGTGTATGTGTATGTGTATATGTATATGTATATGTATGTATTGTGGAAATGTATAATATTACCTAGCAATATATGGTGCAAGAATATATCTTTTGTTAGCATGATGCTTGTATATTTCTTTAATGTGTTGTACCACAGCATCCGGTTCTCTTACGCATGCTGAACCTTTAATGCGGTTCGGATCAAGGAATGCGCATTTGGATTTTGGCGAGAGAAAAAAGTACCTTAAAAATATATATATATATATATATATATGATAAAGTTAGTAAAATTAAATTATATCTAAAAATGTTATATATATGATAAAGTTAGTAAATGTTATTGTAACATAATAAAACAATAATAACTTACATATATATGATAAAATTGGTAAAATGAAATTATATCTAAAAATGTTATTGTACCATAATAAAACAATAATAACTTATATCGCAAATGAATGCATTACGCTGACATCAAGCCAATCCCTTGAAAATAACCTTAACAACTCCGAATATGGGATTGGATTTGCATCTGGTTTGGGATACATCCCTTGGGGTGAAGAAGTACAAATGTAATGGCGCGTCCCAACGACTCTGTGTAATTGATCCAACATGACTTGAATGATACCAGTTTTATTTTGTACTTTCTTCAAGGCCGATGGAAATGTAGGATCTTTCCATGTATCTTGTTCGGGAGCATTTGTTAGTGTTATTTGTGGTTCGGGTACGGGTACAGGATCATTCGTAGCGTTTTGTTGTTGCTCCATAGATAATAACTAAAAACAATTACAAGAGCATTAGTACTTATATATTATACATATAATGAGTCGATTATTGAATTGAAAGGCTTGTCATGTTAAGAATATTACATGGCTTATATAAGCCGATTACAACACAAGGATTACAATGGAAAGGAGATCATCTACGCTGTAATTATGGTGGTCCACATCAATCACAATCCTATCTAAAAATACAGTTGACTTTAAATGGAAAACAACTAATTAACATTATTATTATCCTTAATAATACACACATATATAAACTTATATGAAAAATATATATGTACATATACGGATTGTTATATCAACAAGTTTTTGAAAACTAACCATATTTAAAAAACCGATTTGAAAAAGATCATGACTTTCTAAAAGGTGGTTGTCATTGTTTTCATCAACCTAAAATAACAAACAAATTGTTAGAGTAAATGACAAATCAAACTAAATTAACAAAAAAATATAAGAGTAAATGGGTCGGCTACCAATCGATAACATGAACTACTCGAGACGTTTTCTCCATGGAATTGTGGTGAGGCACGAGGCACTTCATCAGCCTAAAATAACAAACAAATTGTTATAATATGAACAAATCAAACTAAATTAAAATATATATATATATTAGAGTAAATGGGTCGACTTTTTCTAGACGATAACTTGAAGTGTTTGCGGTGACATCGTCATGTAATTGTGGCGAGGCGCCTCTATGACTCTGTGACCCACTACTCGAGTCCACTCTCAAGGGACTAGGTGACTTGCTCGGTGTCCCTTGGTTCGCAAGCTACAATTTAACAAAATAATATGGTTGTAAATATTGATATACTAAAATATATTATAATATATAAACAAAAATATACCCTTATTGCGTATCTTGGCCACTGAACGATTTGATGAAACAAATGTTTAACCAATTGAACTTCACTCGTTTTTGTTACATTGTAGAGGTCCAAGTTCATATGTATATCAACGATATCATCCACCGAAACCTTCACACAACCCTCTATTATTGGGATACAATGTAGAACCGCACCCGTGCTTGGCCATGCCACACCGTCAGCCACCTTCACTAGCGAGTTACCCACATTTATTAGCATCTCACATTGGGTGTAAATCTGCAAAACCATTCAGCAAACTATAAATCTGCTAACTATATATATATATATAACATTTTTTAGCAAACTATATATATATATATATATATATATATATATATATATATATATATATTACCTTGATAGGTGGATAGTCGACCGGTCTATCAGACCTCGTGTCTACCTGTGGTACCGAGTTTGTATCATGGTTCACATTTTTAAACAATCTTCCATGAACCTTAGTATAACCTGTAAACTCAATATAACCACCAAGTCAATTACAATAACTCATGATATATACATATATACATAGTCATTACCTATGATCCCGGATACAGTCCGTGATCGCCCCCATGCTCGAGTCCATCAACTCGAACTATCGGGTCTTCCTTATTTTTAGAATAACTCCCATCGGCTATCATACTTTTCTCCGTATGGTACTATAAAAAATATTTGTTAAAACATTCGACTATAATATTAACAAATCAATCTAAACTAAATTATATATAATTATATAACACAATCATTTACCAAAGCACCACCTTTCTGAAATGTATCATCATCAAGTTCATACATCTTGGTTTCTTTGTTTATTTTGGCATAGCCCATTAAATACAGCTTAGAACGTGGGTTTTGTAGACCATTAAGTTCTTCGTAGCTTAATTCAAGTTGAGGCCATATAAAACCTTTCTTTCGTTTCAAACCACTCCACCCACCTCGTCCTAGACGGAGCACATGTTTCCTCTTGGCACTGCTAGCTTTTGCTTTCGCCCTTTTTGCCTTCACACAAATTAGCAAACTATTACTAATTACTTGGAAACATATACATATAGTAATAATAAACAATTAAAAAATACCTTAAATTCCTCACTAGTCATTTGTTTGACAAACTCCTCCCAATGTTCACGTTCGATAAATGGATATTTTTCCCAAGCTTTCTGGCCATTGGGCTTTGGATTATATATATATATATATATATATATATATATATATATATATATATATATTTTGTAGCAAGCCTAGATCTAAAGGTTGTGCCAAGTTTTACAGCCCACTTCTTCATATACGCTTTCGGGGCATCAGTCTCAATTTTCCAAAATTTCTAAAATTTAAAAAACACTAAGTTAGAAATAATAATTAATTTATAAGTATTTTATATTTCTAATAAGTTTAAATACAATATGTACCTTGGTTTCTAACCATAGATCATCAAAATCTTTGTCCTCAAATTTGCACATCTGAATATTACATTGAAAGGTATGTTGAACCATCATCCCATAGTATTTGTTGAAATAGGCAACTATTTTCGGTTCACCAAACGGCTGATTATTTTCATCGAATTTAATATTTTTCTTGTCCTCAGGAATCTTCTTTGAAAAAACAGCAATCCCGCATTTGGCTTTTTCTGACATACTTTTTCCCGACATACTTGTACCTATGGTGAGTGAAAGTCAAATACACATATACATACTACATCAGCCCTAACAACAATAAGCAGAATTCACCAAAACAAACAATTCATATCACACTTTTAAATCAATATAAATGCACAAAAAAGAGTAATATCAAAACTAAACAGCCATTGATCAATATCATAATTAACTTTTTCATGAGTGAAAACACAATTCAGTTGTACATTAAAGTCAATACCAGCATACAAGACTAAATACCCACATAAAAGTTGGGTCCTATCTCTTTAAAGTTTCTAACATGTTTTTCTTACTTTAATTGTGGACATGGTGACAATATTGGAAGCTTGGATTGTGGACATGATTTCCACACTGATTGCATCAAACAATTGCTGGCACAAAAAAATATCTGCCCCATTTGCAAGATGACTAGTTTGGCTCCTTACAATTTAATAATACACTAAATAATGAAACCTAACATATAATAATCATAATCTGACAAACTAAACTTTTATATCAAGGACCACATTCACAATAAACAACATCTGGGACCACAATCCATAAAGACATCCGGGGCCACATGGTGCAAACATATATATAGAAACATGAAACTAAAAGCATAAATTAAACATCACCTTGCAATGGTGATGAAGAGGAGGGGGTTTGGGGCTTGTGGTGGTGAGGACAGATGCGATGGTGAAGAAGAGGAGGGGGGCGGCTGTAGTGAGGAGGGTGGGTCGAGGTGGGTTTGGAGGCGACGGAGAAGAGGGGTGGAGGAGGCGATGCTGAAGAAGAGGATGGTGGTTATGGTGAATGGTGAATGTGTCGATGTTTTTGGATTATGGGATTAGGGTTGTGTTGGAGTGGTGAAAATTTTAGGGGGGAAATTGAAACAGGTGGAGGGAACTATTAAAAGTGAAATTTTTGGTGTGAAAGACCCATTTACAAACCATAGCAGCCCACCACACTTCAAAATTGACATTTATGGTCAAAGAAGTCAATCCGGGAATGTCAAATGTCAATTGACACAGAACCGGTTAAAGAATCAAATGAAAAATGGGATGCTATAAATGAACCTATAATAGCAATAAAAACTATTATAAAAAATTGTTTTTACTTCATCTTGGTTTGAGGAATGACTTGTTTGACCATGGAAGTCAAATCACCAGGTAAAATAAATAAAATAAAATTATTTTACACTAGGTAAAATAAAATTATATTAATAAATTAACTATTATATTTAAAAAAAATAAGAATACATTATATTAGAGGTGTTTACGGTTCGGTTTAAAACCGTGAAACCGGCCAAACCGGTCGTCGTCATGATCGTTTTTTTATTAACTTTCGGTCGGTCGGTTTTCAAAAATTTTTACAAAGTTTCGGTCGGTTTGCCAAAAAAGGGTCAAAACCGGACCGTGAACTCCCCTACATTATATTAATAAATTGACTATATCAAACCTTAATCAACATAAATCCCATCGATGTCATCACATAAGTATGCGGTGCACTTAATGTTGTCGTGATTAACCGGTTCAATATGGACCGAAAATGGAGGTAGATCATCAAAGTGGTCGTATTCCTCCTCGTTAATTACATTATCAACACCCATAATATATCGTTTACCTTGTAATACAATGTGGTATCTTGGTTTGCTCGGATCTTTGACAAAGAAAACTTGTGTCACATGTTTTGCCAAAACTAATGGTTCAGATTTATAACCATCAGTTGTAAGGTCGACAAGTGTAAAACCATATTTGTCAACCTGTACACTTGTAGTGTTATTCACCCACTTACATTTGAACAAAGGAATAGTGAAATCATGATAGTCCAGTTCCCAAATTTCTTGTATAACACCGTAATAAGAATCTTTGGCGATTTTTATCATTCTATCATGACGTTGTCTGTTGAACTCGGTCGTTGATGCTATTACTGTAACTCCACTATTTTGCACGGCACTTTTTTTATCTTGATCGCTAGTGTCAAATGTATAACCATTAATGTTGTACCCTTGAGAAGATTTAACTCTACAATCTGGACCTTGTCCTAACCTTTTCACAGTTTCATCAACATTAGTTTTTGTTACCTTCATTTTCATCCACTTCGATAGCTCTTTGTTTTGAGTGTTTATGTACCACACATCATCCTTACCCGGGTATGTCGACCGTAACATATTCATGTGTTCATTAACATATGGAGCAAGACATGTCATGTGTTTTAGGACCACTAAATGTGCATCTTGTACGTCTTCACGAGATGGCATGAATGTTTTGATACCAACTACTGCATGACCCTCAAGTCGACCCGAATGACGAGTTTTAGGAACACTAACGCTTTCGACACCCTCCATATAGCCTGTGAAAAAGAAATTGTTATATTGTAAGTTAACACTAATATATGTAATATTATTGATATCATTACCGTGGCAGAACTCAATCTCCTCTTCTGAAGTATACCCTTCAACAATACTTCCCTCTGGTCGATTACGGTTTCTTACATAACCTTTCAAGACACCCATATATCTTTCAAAATGGTACATGTATCGTAAGAATACAGGACCGCAAGCCTTAATCTCTTGTACGATATGAGTTACTAGGTGAACCATTATATCAAAAAATGATGGTGGAAAGTACATCTCTAGCTCACAAAGGGTAACATGAATGTCTTTCTGCCATTGTTCCAACTCTTCTACATCTATAACCTTTGAGTGAATGTTGTTAAAAAACAAACAAAGCTTTGTGATTGTATGTCGAACGTTATCCGGTAACAATCCACGAATTGCGATAGGAATCTTATGTGTCATCAAAACATGACAATCATTAGACTTCATTCCAAGCAATTTACAATCTGTCGTCGACACCAATATTTTAATGTTTGCAGAATAAGTTGATGGAACCTTAATATCATGTAAACATTGACAAAACTGCCTTTTTTCTTCTTTTGTTGTATTATAACAAGCAGGTGGTAGATAAATACGGTCGCCTCTTTGTTCCGGTGCAAGATCTTTACGTATATTCAAAAGTACCATGTCTTTTCGGACATTAATTCCATCTTTAGTTTTACCCGGAATATTTAGTAATAAGCCTAACAAGCTGTCGCATACATTTTTTTCTATATGCATAACATCTAGACAATGCAAAACATGTAAATTTCTCCATTAAGGTAAATCCCAAAATATTGATTTTTTTTCCAGATGGCTCCTTTCTGAACACGAGATCTTTTTCCCAACACAGTATTTATATTTTCAACTCGTGAAAATGCATCGAACCATGTCCTCACCGCTCCGGTCTCGATCTCTCCGTTAAACTCATCATTTTTCTTCCTAAAATTGTGACCCTTCGGAAGGAATCTTCGATGTCCCATGTATACCGTTTTTTTTGCAATTTTTCAACCATATCGAGCTTGTCTCATCTTCACAAACAGGACAAGCTTTCTTACCCTTCGTACTGTATCCTGACAAGTTACCATATGCTGGAAAATCATTTATAGTACAGAAAATCATGGCATGCAATCAGAAGTGTTCTCTCTCATAAGCATCGTATACGTTTACACCCGAATCCCAAAGAGTTTTTAAGTCATCAATCAAAGGAGATAAGTACACATCAATACTATTACCAGGTTGTCTCGGACCTTGAATCAACAACGACATCATAATGTATTTTCGTTTCATGCATAACCATGGTGGAAGATTGTAGATGCATAAAATAACTGGCCATGTACTATGACGACTGCTCATGTTCCCGAAAGGATTGATCCCGTTTGAACTAAGCCCAAACCGTATGTTTCTTGTCTCCTTCCCGAATTCAGGATACTTGTTATCAATGGTTCTCCACTGGGGTGAATCTGCCACATGTCTTAGTTTTTCGTCAACTACACGTTCATCTGAATGCCAACGTAATAACTTTGCTTCTTTTTCAATTGAAAATAACCTTTTCAGTCTTGGTATAATAGGGAGATACCACAATTTTTAGCCGGCGGTCGATATTTTGTCACCTCATCGTCAACTTCATTCGAATCTTTTATCTGTTTATACCTCGATGCACCGCACACAACACATTTATGTTCATTTTCATATTGTTTTCTATACAATATACAATCATTCGGACATGCATGTATTCTTTCGACTTCCAATCCCATCGGACACATCAACTTTTTTGCATGGTATGTCGAAATTGGTAATTCACTGTCTTCTGGAAGCATGTCATGCAAAAGCACTAATAGATTTGTGAAACTTTTATCGCTCCATCCGTTTTTTGACTTTAAGTTAAACAACTTCAACACTGCATCAAGTTTCTTAAATCTAGAACCGGTATATAACGGTTTTTTAGCATCTTTAAATAGGTGTTGTAAATTTTCTTTTTCGACATCACCCATATTAGTCTCTATGTCATGTAACATTTCATTTAAATTATCAATGAGATCATTTGAATGGTCATCATGGTATAATGGTTCGTTGTTGTATGTACCATCATTAGTGGTCGACGACGTGCTAAAATCAGCTAGTGATTCTCCATTCCTTTACCAACAATTGTATCTAGGCATAAAACCATTTTCGAACAAATGTAACTCTATTTCATCGGTACCATTATAATATCTAAAGTTTTGACATGCGGAACAAGAACAACAAACCGACCGACGTCCTTTCTTCACGTGATTTGATTCAGCAGCTGTAATAAAACTTCGAACACCCACCGCATAAGTTTCGGATACACGCAAAGTTTTGTACATCCAATTATCACGATCCATCTGGAAATTAAAATAAACAAACAATTGATGTAAATGTTGTAAACCGGTGCTCTAGGGCGGTGGATCCTAACCCACTTTTTGAATGTTCTATCTCATATATATACATTTTAACATGTTAACTGTTTAAGGAAAAATTGACAGCATTTCCTCTTAACTCCTCAAGTATGCGTATAAAACACAAACTCGAAGGAGTACGAGGAAAAAAATACCGATTTTCTCTTAAATAGTCAACTTGTTAAAATGTATACACGTCCTAATGAGATAAAATATTCAAAAAGTAGTCCCAAAGGGGACAATCCAAAATTTATACCTATTAGATAAATTTTAGACGGGTATTCTCTAAAGAGCTATCCTAAATGTATATGTATATAGATATGTAATACCTACATATATATATATATATATATTATATACATACATGATCATACATATATATATCATACGTAAATATAGAAACACACATATCATACATACAAATATTAATATAAAGAAATAAAAAATAAATGTAATTGATTAAATTTTTCATACCTTTGTTTGATAATTGAATGAAATATCGAAAAAAGCTTGAATACTTCAACCTTCAATGGAAAAATTGAGATAAATGAAAGTTTTTTAAAACTTGAGTGTTGATGTTAAAGGAAGAAGAAGAAGTTTAGAAAGGAAGAAAGAAGATAGATATATTTGAATTGGTCGTATGTATTTGTTAGGATACTAAATGGTCATATGTATTTGTTAGGTTTGTTACGCTAAAGAGGCAAGAAAACCACATCAAATGATGTGGTTTTCATAACCGCCTCAAATTGTAACCGCATCATATGGCTTTACCAAGCCAGCCACACCTTTTGCTTTTTATTGAACCGCATCACTAGGAGACTTCTGTACTAGTGAGACGCTCACAGGCCACACCGAATCGCCGGCTACTACTCGCCAACAAAAAAATTCTTCGCTGGCTAATAGTAGCCGGCTTAGCCGACGCTTCGGTTTGGGTGTCTATGTTTTTCAAGCTAAAAGTCAAAGTGTATTTTGAGAACTTTTTGTTATCAAATATTTATTTTGGTAATTTTCCTTAATTTTAATGAATAGAAGGTCTAACCATGTGAAGTATTTATTTTGGTAATTTTCTCTATGCTTTTCAAGCTAAAAGCACTTAACTCTAAATATAAAGATTAAATAAACATCATGGTAGATAATATATTACATGGCTACGATAATATGGCAATTTGTTAGCTTTTGGTGTAGACTCCTTCCAATTTTCGTCTTTTCGTTAAGAGACCTTTTGGTTCTTCATAAAGGTTTTTCTATCCCTGTTTCAAAAAGGAGGCTAGTCCAGTCGATCATGCTAACCGCATGTTGAGCGATCTTGAAGGCAAGAAATCAACTAATAATCTAAAACAAAAACATCTCGGTTGAAAGATTATTTGAAGAAATAAAGACAATGTGATATCTTTGGGTCCTGGGAGTGGACAGATTATGTGGATTTTAATTATATCATTTCAATGTAACGCATGTTTTTATAGCAACTTGCTAGATGTTTATTAATATAATCTCCCATTGTCATTAAAAAAAACAATGTAACCATGATAAGATAAAAACCCGATAAAATATAAATATCAAGAGAAAGAAGACGGCTCATTTAGCATATGAAAGTTGAATTAGCACACCTTAATATGAACTTTCCAACCACAGGAAGCCAAAATTGTTATGTTGACTAATTTCGATTTTCCCCTTACCAACACGTTAGATATCAAAGAGTGGAATTAATTAAAATAAAGAGAATTGATAATGTTTATTAATAGATGCAAGGAAGAGAGGTAATGGCTAAAGAGGTAAACGCCTTTTCATATGATTAAAATAACATTTGTATTTGAGTTAAATATGATTTTAATCCATGTGGGTGACACAAATAACTATTTTAATTTAAAAGTTTAAAAACATCGATTTATATTCAAAAGTTTCATCATTTGTCTTATTTTTGTCTAACCCACTAACTTTCATCTAATTATTCTGTTAAGTTAAGATGAAAAGATGAAAATACCCCTACACTAAAATAGTTACTACAAAACCTTTATAAAAAAAAACAAAAAATTTTATAAAATAGAAAATCTTTTCTCTCCTTTCAAAACACTCACCCCTCACCCTAGCAGCCCCACGTCCCTCACACTTCCAAGTCTTGCCGAGTAACCCACCGGAAAATCGTTCAGGAAGCTTGCCAACTAACCACCGGAAAATCGTCGTTGCCGGTTGACACACACGATGCCACGCTTTCTCGCCGGCCAAAACACAGCCAAGCCCTAAACTGCATATCCCGGCAACACACCTACTGTCCATTAACACCGCCTACACATCCCTCTCACATGGGTGGTAGTCACAGATCTCGCAACGGTGGTGGGTGGTAGTCACAGATCTCGCAACAATGGTAAAGAAAGAGTAGAGAATAGAAAGTGAGGATGTCTAGGCCAGAAGGTGGCTGCGGTGGCAACGACGGCGGCGGACTGGCTGGGAAGGGAGGGTGGAGGATGTCTAAGATACAGAGAGATTTGTTCGCAGCTGCGGTTTTCTTGAATTGAGGCGGTTTTCTTGAATTGAGGGAAGGGGAAGGGGAAGTGGAAGTGGAAGTGGAAGTGGAAGGGGACTTAGGGTTTTTAAATTATGGAGAGATTTATATATTTTTTTTTGTTTTATTAACAAGGGTATAATGGTCTTTTTATATAAAATTTTAACACGGTTAGTGGACTGGACTTTAATCGATATAAAAAGAAACTATTGGACTAATAAATGCAAATTTAAACTTTTGAACTAAAATGGTTATTTGTGTTAAACCATATGAACTAAAACCGTATTTAACTCGTTTTATTATTGATCTTTATTACTTTGCAAAAAAAAAAATAATAATAAATAAATAAAACATGTGGATTAAAGTTTTAATCTTCTGTTAATTAAAATTGTTTTCACTTTTTGTTCTTGGCCTTCCATAAAACACATTCATTATACAAATCTATTATCCATGGTTTTTAAAAATGAACCGGGCTTGTTCAACAGGTCAAATCAGGAACTGTTTACCTTACCGGTTTAAAATGAACCAAAAAACCGGCTTTAAGTTACAATAGTAATGATATTTTTTGCTAGCATTTTTTTTTACTTTGATTATGAAGCCATACAGTTTAAAGACCGCTCCGATTTATAACTAGTAGAACGGTTGGTACAATAACTCATCCTTTTCAAAAAGTTATATACCTGTATCCTTTTACATTTTAGTAAAATGTAGAGTTATTTGTGTTATTATTATTTAAAAAAACTTATAGGTATTTTAGGAACTCTTTGATCATGTATAAAACTAGTTATGATACCCGCGCTACGTAGCGGGGCACATATTTATCCTCAAAACTATAGTCGTAAGTCGCGGTTGTACATTTTCAAATGTTGATACAACAAGAGTGTTAAAATTTGCAACGTAAAAATAGGAGAAAAATAAAATGTTCTTGTATACCAAAACAAAACGTTAAAACCTAGGAAAAAAAACTAGATTAAAAAATAACAAAAAAATTAAAACAGAAAAATGTCATCCCCCAAGGTTTGAACCCAGGTGGATGGGGATCACGAGACGCACCTTTCCACTGGGCCAGGAGGCATTTTTGTGTTCACGCTCCACTATTTACTCCTTTAAACAGACACAAAATCATGGGAAAAAAAAAGAAAAGAAACAACCAATCAATAAGCGATATGTGACACCATCGTGAATCCCGGATTAAAACTGTAGACCCCTTTTTGAATTTTATAGTTGTATAATAATTATACTGACCCAGCTTTGGTCCAGTGGTTGAGGCGATGAAGCTTCAACCTGCCCACACAGGTTCGAAGCCGGGCCAGACCGGGTTTTAGTCCGGAGTGCATTACGTTAGCGGGGTTTGGCCCGTGTAGCGGCGCAACTGCTGTCAAGTGGCAGCAGGCTCCATGGTTTCCCGGTGAAAGCCTAGCCTCTCGCTCTGAACCCGCGGGCCCGGTTCAGACAACGTAGTGGTCAGGTTTAACGGGTCTCCGAATTTCGGAGATGCGACTGCCACTTAAAAAATGAAAGTCGCCTTTAAAAAAAAATATATATATATATATATATAACCTATTTTTCTACTTATAATCCACAAGTTCATAAAAAGTCGAAGGTTCTTTTGCCTATTCCAAAGGTTAACATGAAAAGTTGAAAAGAAGAATAAATTAAAAAACAAAAAGTCAAAATGCAAATGAAGCTAAAAAGGGAAATATAAAAAGAGCGGGTCAAAGCATGGGGAATGTGGAGAGAAAAGGTCCAACTTCCGGGTCAAATAGTGAATGCACCAACACAACACCCTTATAAACCCTACTCTCTCCAAACCAAATCATAAATCACCCACACACCCCCACCCTTTCTCCCAACCAAATTCTCTTGCTACAATTTTGGTGATGGGGAAATACGTGGAGATGTTGGATTTAGGGGTGAGAATGGTGGCTAGATTTCATTCTCACTGCCCTCAAACTGCTCGCATGTATTACCACCCTCCTTCCAACTCCGTTGTCGGCAGTAAATGTGGATCTCATGCACCACCGGCACTCGAAGAATCCGGCGAAATCGGACGGTGTCACGCAAGCAAGAGTCTCAATACTAGAGAGATTATTCTCTCTTCGGTGGTGTAAATTTGATGAAACTGTAAACATTCATTAGTTTGTATACATAATCAGTTGTTTTTGTAGTACTAGAGGTTTTAATAGTATAAATGAATTAAATATTGTGTATATAAACAATATGTTAAGTGTGCGTTTTTTTTCAAGAACCAGTTATATATTGAGAACGGAGAGAAGCACATAAGATGTGTACATATGGTTTCAATAAAAAATAATGAAAATGAAAAATAATGGTTTAATTATCTCTTTCACTTTTTTATTTGACTTTATCTTTCGTCTCCTCTCCTGAATTTCTTTTAAAAAAATATAAAAATGTGCATATCATATGCATAAGTTAATACCATATATTTTTTTTAAAACAAATCTTAAACATATTGAAAGCTATATATATTTTAGTTAATTTGTATAATAAATGCAAGGGTTACGGTTCTCGCAAGCGTCTCAACATGTTATTGGTTCTAAAGAGAACGTCCCATAATATGTTAACGAGCACATTCATTTTGTAACCAATAATATGTTGAGAATCGTGAAAATCACATGGTCCATTTATACATAATGCATAAAAGATAATCAAAATTAGTAGGACAAAGAGACATAGACGGTTACATAACCGTCTTGTATATCACATTCAAATCAATAGGTACAAATGCATTATACAGTTTTTGTGGATTTCAAACATATTATTAGTTCGGTAAGGAATATCTCTCTTTGTTAATAAATTAGTAATACTATACAATTTAAAGATATCCCAGAAAAGATGGAAGATTGTTTGATTGTTAACTGAATTTCAAATTTTTGTTAAAGGAGACTTAATAATTCAAAATTTAGTGTAAAATATTTGCTTTAGTTAATAGTTATTGATATCGAAGATATCACCTAAACAATTCAAATCATTTTGAATTGTCTTTCCCCCCTTTTCTAATTGTAGAATGTTTTTATGTAATTATTGTAATCCCTATAATTAAGCTTTTACCTTTGTGTATTTATTCTCTTGTAATTCTTCTTTGTTCAGTGTAAATGAATTACTATTCAAATCCTTAATCATCTTTATGGTATTAGAGCTTGTGCTCTACCAAACTTTAGCCCAGCCGCCACCACCATATTGGTCTTCATAGGCGTCTGCTTCTTTTATCTTTTCACTTTTCACTTTTCACTTTTCACTTTTGTAAGATCCCGACCTGAGCATCTCATAGTTGGTTCTCATAACGGGTTATTTTCTTGAAAATACTCATTTTAGATATATTAAACTATAGTGGAAGTATTTCTAAAAACATTAATTACTATTTAATGTCATTAAGTTACCTCACGAATGTTTGCACATCAATCCGAATAGTACCGCTTCCAAGCCAAGATACCTCGTCTAGCAGACTCACCTACAAAACAATCTAACGTACACACAAAGTCAGCTACGCTGAGTGAGTTCTAATAGTTTAGTTTAATTAAAAGCCAACTCGTCTCAAAAGTTATTTGAACCTTACTCAGGACCCACGGTCCTTATAAAATAGATCCACATTTCATTAACCATTAGATAACCCCTGTCATCACCCGATATCCCATAATAACTCATTACCCATGAATCATCCCATAATAATAATAATAATCCCGCAGTCTCATCGACATAGGTCGAACTTACTACACTAATAACTCATACTCAAGTACACGTATTAACTCAACACTTGGTTAACACAACCAATCCCTAAACGTCAATTTACTCAGCCTTGACCAATGCTCTTACAAATCAACTGACATAACAGTTGTAAACACCACATCACAATCCAGACACAACGGTCAATCTAACTCGACTCACCACAATAATACTATCTCATGCACAATAAATATAATTCAACGTTTGTATGCAATTTAACACAAATATATAAGCACACAAACACATACCTCTTCGTTGCACCCTCGTCAGGGCGTTCGACACACCCCGAGCTCATCACTGTCCTATTGGACATCGTCACCTTTGGTGACATCCCGAAGGACATAGTCCTCCATAATCCTATTTGCCGTGTCATAATGACAACAATGCAAACACAAAACTCGCCGTGTCACAAGGACAACGACAACGACACAATATACACAACACATGTATAAACACATAACATTATACTCTATGTACATGACTCATTAACTGCACCTACACTTCACATATAGCCTTAGAATAAAATATCCTACACGTATTCATAAGCGTTTAGCTTATATCCCGACTTGCCCGATTAACTCATAACACAATACACGGCTAACATAGCAACACAAATACAGATACTATATGTCATTAATTAAGCACATACCACGTGCATGCACACCCCTGGCACCTCCTAGTCGTACCCGTACGACCCGTAACTACAATCCCGACTCACCCCTGTTAGATCACTATACGACCCACCACCATATACCCACCTTTAAGCCTAGATCACATGATCCCATAAACACCCCCGTAGGCCCTCCGACTCATTACAGAATGTTTTAGTTCATAAACACCCCGGGTTAAAACCCAAAACTCTTAACACGTTTAATACGTTAAACCTCTCTGGTAAGTATGTACGTCAGCCCCAAAAACAGTAAAACATTTAAAAAAGGGGGGACTAGAAATTCACTGGTTTGAAGAACCAACTCATATACTGCAACGATCTCTTAACACGAACTCGAACCTTACGCGGATGAATCTCTTCATCCGCCGGCTACCGTCACGCGACCAATGTGCGACCAAAAAAATCCGGCCCTCTCTCCTTCCTTGCGGGTTCTTTTCTGCCGCCGAGTACACCTAGAGCCGATATGGCTCTAGGGTTGGGTTTTAGGTGATTTAAATACTTCATGTATTTACATCTGGGTCCCTCTTCCTACCCCGTCGACACGTTTCTATCCCGAACCTTACAATAATAACCAACCGGGTCCTCGTGATATCCATTATCGTGCGTTTTGGGTTGAACTGATTATTAAACTGCTAACTGAACCCTTTTTACTCCCGTTTTACCATGTTTCACGAACCCACCTACCAACGACTTCATTCACTCTTGATTCGGGTTACCCATTAACCCGAACCATAGACTTATAGATTTCTGGGATGTTACATCTTTTCACACTGCCGTCCTCAAAACCATTTCACATGCCAGCTCTTCCTTTTCATCCTCAAACCCTAAAACTCTTCTCAAACCCCTGCTTTCACCATGTCAAACACTGAAACTCCTCCTCAAACTCTCACCACCAACAACTTAGCCATCGCCTCCTTCCCAACATCACTCAAACTCTCATCCACTAATTACCTCGGATGGAAGACACAGATCGAAGCTCTCCTACATGGGCTAGATCTGTACAAATTCATCGATCCACCCCCCAACCAACTATTGCCACTAATGGTTCAAAATCACCACACAAAGATTACTCCGCTTGGTTCAGGCATGGTCATCTCCTATTTGGAGACCTGGTCGGAAGTTTATCACCACAAATAGTGTCGATTGTGACCAACGCAACCACCTCTCTTGAAGCATGGAATACCCTGGCTACCACGTACGCATATTCCTCTAGAGGCCACATCAAACAACTTCAGTACCGCCTCAAACAGTGCTCTAAAGGTCCAACTCAGTCAGTCTCCAATTACCTTCAAAATGTGAAAACGGTGGCAGACTAGCTTTACATACTCGGTAAGAAAACTGACCCCGAAGACCTCACCGAAATCATTCTGAATGGTTTGGAACAGGAGGCTTACAAGCCTACCATTGATGTTGTCCATGCCAAGGATAACCCTATATCCTTCAATGAACTCCATGAAAAGCTTATTAACCAGGAGCTTGCTTTTGCCCAAGCCACAAACACCTCTGGAGTGCACCAGCCCACTACTGTTTTCGTCGCCCAGAACCGCCCCAACCACAGAAACTGGTCCAGCCGTTCTTCACATCCTCCTCTTTTGCCGAACCCACCAAACACAGGCTCATCCACTAGCTCATTTAGCGGGAACAGACCCTTCCTTGGTCGCTACCAGTGGTGTCATACACGTGATCACACCATTGTCAATTGCAACTCTTTTAAAAAGATGTTTCCTAACGCGGCTATACCGCCCTTTACTCGCAATGTGCAGGATTCTAAAACATATCCACATGTGAACATTATGGGAGTTCAAAACAACCCAAACGGCCACTCCAATTGGCTTCTTGACAACGTAGCATCACATCACGTGACAAATGACCTAAGTGCTTTGTCCCTTGATGAGCTCATAATCGGTGATGGTTCGTCCCTTACCATAACTCATGTTAGCTCACTCATAATATACACACAAACCACAACTCTAATTTAAAAAAAATGTGTTTTGTGTTCCTTCCCTTTCTCGCAATATTATCTCAATATCCCGTTTATCTCGTGATAAAAATTTTCTAATCAAATTTTATGATTTCATTTTTGTCATCAAGTATCGAAGTTCCAAACTCCCGCTTCTCAAAGGGACGGAAACAAACGGGATATATGAAATCCGCTCCTCATGCTCATTGAACTCTCCCGCCACTTTTTCAATGCAAAAGATCACGTCCAAGTTGTGGCATCATCGCTTGGGTCACCCGATTAATAAAGTCTTGCAAACTTTATCATCTTTTATTTCTTGTACTTCCGATTCAAATAATAACAATTGTAACTCTTGCCACATTCACAAGAGCTACAAATCACCTTTTTATCAATCTACTTTATCTTCAAAGGCACCTTTTGAATTAATATTCTCGGATGTATGGTCTTCACCCGTCACCTCATATGATGGATTTAGTTACTACTTTATTTTTGTTGACCACTACACTAAATACATTTGGCTATATCCACTTAAAAATAAATCCGACTCCTTAACCACATTTATCCGCTTCCAAAATCTTGTAGAAAACTATTTTCAAACATCAATCAAACAATTATTCTCAGATGATGGAGGTGAATACGTTAAACTCACATCTCATCTCCAATAAAAAGGAGTCTCTCATCTCACTTCCCCTCCCCACACACCCAAACAGAACGGTTATGCCGAACGAAGACACTGTCACATAGTGGAAACCGGCCTCTCCCTCCTATCCCACGCCAAATTACCCCTTCACTTTTGGCCCTTTGCTATGACTACCGTCGCCTATCTCATAAACCATCTTCCCACCCCTACCCTCCAAAACATCTCTCCTTATTATCGTCTATTCAACAAACATCCCAACTATAATAAACTCAAAATTTTTGGCTGTCTTTGTTACCCTTGGCTCCGCCCGTACTCCCCACACAATATACATCCTAAATCTAAACCATGTATTTTTGTAGGATACTCTCCATCCCAAAGTGCATATTATGCACTTGATCCCCTCACCAACAAACTTCACACATCCCGACATGTTGAATTCATAGAAAATTAATTCCCCTATGAAACCATCTCTAAAGATACAACTATCTCCTATCCCGATACCACCACTTGGTATCCCATAACTATCCCTATTCTTCCAACCACCACTCCTACAATATCACCCACACCTTCCAATTCTTCTGCCACCCTTAATATTAACACACCCCCTCACCTAATATCCACTCCAGCCCCATATCCCCTACTTCACCTGAACCAAATACCCCAACCTCCCCCTCCACTTCCCAAACAGAAACAAACAGCACCCCTACTCCCTCCACACCTACTCCCACTCATCCCTCATCACCCCACACGGCTACTTCTCCTCCTGTTCAAACTTTTCCCTCCAACACCACAAACTCCCCTCTACCCAACACCCATCCCACATCTCCCACCATCCCTGCCCGTAACAGGAAACCTAACACCCGTTACCACGATGACAATTTCCAACTCTACACTGCCACTAACGGTTCTATTACTGATCCATCCACCATTACTCAAGCTTAAAACATCCCGCATGGCGCCAAGACATGACCCAAGAGTTTGAAGCTCTACAACAAAATAACACTTGGACTCTAGTCCCCTCTTCCTCAGCCTTAAATCTCGTTGGAAACAAATGGGTCTTTCGAATGAAATACAAACCCAACGGTTCCATTGAACGCCTAAAAGCAAGACTCGTTGCCAAAGGTTTCCATCAACGACCGGGTATAGATTTTGCCGAGACCTTTAGTCCCGTTTTTAAACCGGCCACCCTACGTCTCATCCTTTCTCTTGCCGTTTCCAATCATTGGAACCTTCGACAACTTGATATCAACAATGCCTTCCTTCAAGGCACCTTAACCGAAGATTTTTACATGACACAACCTCCCGGTTTCGTTAACCCTACTTTTCCATCCCACGTTTGCAAACTCAACAAAGCCATTTATGGCTTAAAACAAGCCTCGCGAGCATGGTATGAGGAACTTAAAACATATCTCAGTTCCAAAAACATTCAACCCACCATCTCCGACCCCTCCTTGTTCACTCCTCAACCTCACGGGTCTTCACACATCTTCATCCTTGTCTATGTTGTCGATATTATTATCACCGGTCCCTCTTCTCAAAACATTAACGACTTCATCTCCACCCTTTCGACCAAATTTTCTCTCAAAGACCTAGGAAATCTATCTTATTTTCTAGGAATTGAATTCTTACCTCACCCCCATGGTCTATTTCTATCTCAATCCAAATACATTCATGACGTTCTTCACCGTGCCAACATGAGTAACAATAATCCGACCACCACTCCCAGTCTCCGATTGCGTGCTCTGAACCCATCACCTTGCATGGAAGAACACTTCTTCATGCTCCTACAAATTATAGAGCCATCATTGGGGCTTTACAATACTTATCCCTAACACGCCTCGAAGTAGCTTTCATATTTAACAAACTTTCACAATTCATGCATGCCCCTACTTCCATGCATTGGAGTGCTCTTAAAAACTCCTAAGGTACTTACACGGTTCAATCCATAAAGGTCTCTTACTACAAAGTAACTCCCCATTACATCTTCATGGTTTCACCGATGCCGATTGGGCAGGTGACAAAGACAGTTATAGAAGTACTACATGCTACATTGTTTACCTAGGTTCAAATGCCATTGCTTGGAGCTCAAAACGTCAAAGTACCCTTGCACGTTCTTCTACCAAAGCTGAATTTCGGGCTGTTGCCTCGGTCACAACAGAAATAATTTGGATTACATCTTTACTCAAAGAACTCGGTTTGACACCTACAGCAACTCCTACCATCTTCTGTGACAACTTAAGTGCAACACAATATTCTTCGAATCCAATCTTTCACTCCAGAATGAAACACTTAGCTCTGGATTTTCACTTTGTTCGGGAAAAAAGTTTATGATCGATCTATCAGAGTAACACACATCGCAGGGGACGACCATCTAGCTGATGCTCTCACTAAACCGTTACCGAAGACTCGTTTTCATCACCTTATATCCAAGATTGGACTTATCCCAAGACGATCCATCTTGAGGGAGCATATTGAAGATATCACCTAAACAATTCAAATCATTTTGAATTATCTTCCCCCCCCCCCCCCCCCTCCCCTCCCCTCCCCTCCCCTCCCCTCCCCTCCCCCTTCTAATTGTAGAATGTTTTTATGTAATTATTGTAATTCATTGAATTAAGCTCTTACCTTATGTATTTATTCTCTTGTAATTCTTCTTCGTTCAGTGTAAATGAATTACTATTCAAATCTTTAATCATCTTTAGATAGTCATATAGCGTCAGATTATTTATGTTTTGTTTCCTAAGGGTATTTTATTTCTGTATATGCATTCAGGCGTTCTAACGGTTTTGTAAGAGATGATGTTTTTATAAAATTATTTTCGTAGCCGTTCAAAAAAAAGTTAATAGTTATTGATGTACAAAAAATTACTTTAAATTAAACGTGTGTTAAAACTATATTTTTAAATAATTATAATATATTTAAACAAAAAAACAAGAAAAATTATAAAAGAAAGGAGAAAAGTCATTTACTAGGTGACGACTGTCTCAAGAGTGGAATTTTAAACACCTTATTTGGAACTTTCCGTCACAAGAACAGCAATTATTAAGCTGGATAGTTTCAATTTTCCCCTTACTAATAGTGTTATTACAATTTAAACACTACGGTTTATTCTTTTTACAATTTGCCCTCAATGATTTTGAAAGATTACAACAAAGGCCCATGTCCCCAAGATGTTCTTTGTTTGGTTTAAAACCATGAAATTGTTCAAACCTGTCATCAGTTTGGTTCCACGGTCGCTCTTTTTTATTGTCATCGATTAGCTTCAAAATTTTCAAATCTTAGCAACTGGGTTGGTTTGCGATTTGTACCAAAAGTTGTCCGTATAAAACTAGATCAAATCTTAAGATTGGGCTATATTTTTTTTTCCAGATATATCTTATTATGCATATTTATAAAGGCTTGATTCGCTAAATGCCTTTAACTTAACTGCCAATCTCCCATCTTGGCTTAGTTCAAATTGGGCTAATGACCTTTTGTTAGAAGATGTGGCCAATTAGCCGAGTGGTCATCTTCCTCACCGTACCCATCTTAATCCTAGCCCTAATAGAAAATGGAAATTTGAATTCCCTTTATCCTGCCTCCTAAGACTGTGACTCCCTCATTCCCCTCCTTTCCAATCAATCCCCACGGATCGTAACGCTTTTCGACTTACTGAGTTACCACATCGCCGCCTACCATTTGCACTTCATGGACCGATAATCCGTCAGTGGCGCACTTTGTCAACATACCACACCCCCTCCCTCCATAAGTTTCCTCTCATAATAAGATATTTCTCGTATCCAAAACCGGCACATTTATGATTTGACATAACAAGCTCCATACTGATACATTACTACTATTATTTGTAGTCGGCAATTCATACACACGCAGGGTCGCAGCGTATCTATTTGTTTTTGAAAGCAGACACCATGATCCTCATGGGAGATAGATGTTATCTAAATCGGGCCCAACTACCCCCACCAATCCGGATCGAACCAACAACTGGGAAAACCCCCTAGCTCAACCCAAATAATTGCTCCAGCTGAGACTCAAACCCAACACCTCCACTATGGGAAGCCTTGAGGCTGTCATTGCACCAAATGACCAACGGTTAATCTTTTATGTATTCAAACGGTTTTCACTTTTATTCCCATAATCACATTCATTAGAGACATGTCATCATTTTATTTATTTAGTTATAACCAACCGTCTATTTTATATATAATGAAAAACACCTACAAATAATAATTATAACTCCTTTTAAAAGACAACGTTATTAGCTACAGTAACTATTTTGTCTTTTTCGAAATAATTATTTGATAAATATCATTTTCCCTATAAAACACAAATGAGATTGGGGTTCACATGGTTGAGTAGAGGTTAATTAAAGCTTTGCCTTTGTTTCATTTCACCAGTCCTTGGGTTGGCTTTTTTTTTTTTCTTTTTCCTTTTTTTTCTCACTTTACTTAATTTTTTTTACTGATTTACATTTAGTTAAAATCGTTGTGGGTTTACTTTATTTTATACTTTTCGTATTCCTTATGTTTTTCATGCACACGTTTTTATATTTTATGCATTCGGTCTCTCAAACATGTGCTTAGGTATTTGGTATCGATTAAGACTTCCCGCCGCAACACGCAACCTCAAAACTTCTAGTTAAATTTAACAACCAAAAATCACAAAGCGTTCATGTATTATCCATATTAGAAGTGAGAGTATTAATCACTCTAGAGAATTATGAGTGTCATTTATATTTGTCTAAAACGGATCAAATTTTTTTTTTAATAACCATGAGAACCCTTTACCGGAAAACTCAAGAGACCCCACCAATACCCTACTAGCCTACGCGATCAAAATATCAAATAAATATTAACTTGCACTGGGCACATTACTTTCAAGAGGTTATAACAAGAAACCAGTGGAAACAGAATTCGAACTTGAGACCTTTGTTAGAAGGAATCAAGTACTTACCATTGCACCACCCTTTTAAGGTTAGAAACTCAATAAAAACGAAAACTTTAAAACCAAAATTCAACCATAGTAAAATATTCAAGTTCAAATTTTAACGAGTTAACTATTTAAGAAAAAATCGACAACATTTCTTCTTAACTCCCCAAGTATGCGTATAAACCTCAAACTCGAAGGAGTTAAGGGGAAATGTTGCCGATTTTTTTTTAAATAACCAGCCCGTTAAAATGTATACACGTCCTAATAAAATAAAATATTAAAAAAGCAGTCCCAAAAGGGATAATCCAAAATGTATCTTTATTAGATAAATGTGGGACGGGTATACTCTAAAGGGTTATCTAAATGTATATGCATACAATATATATATATATATAGGGGTGGGTTCCAGAGAAAACCAATAGTTAGGCGAAAACCGAGAAAACTACTAAAAAAATCAATTTTAATCAATAATATAGTTATATTTATTTTTTATTTTATTTTATTTTTATTTTTTTATAAGAGTATAAATGTAATATTACAAGTTTTTACCAAAAAATCATTTAAATATTGGCTTACGTATACGTAACCCATAGTGTTACGTATACGTAAACAGAAAACAAAAAAATTCAAAAAAATTGTGGTTACGTATACGTAACCCATAGTATTACACATTTTTTAGTGGTTTTCTTGGTTTTCGCCTAACTTTGTGGTTTTCTCTTGATCCTTCCCCTATATATATATATATATATATATATATATATATATCTTTATACTAATAAATAAAAATTCTATGGGGACACGTGTCACTTTCTGATGCATTCTCAGCATGTTTTTCCCACCTCTCCATCATATTAAATAATGATATTAAAATAATATATTTTTAAATATTTAATATAAATATAATTATAAATACTTATTATTTAATTATGAATAGTTATAATATCATTAATCAAATTAATTTAGTATGAATTAACATTTATCAATTATATAAAAAAATTAATACTCGGTTAAAAAAATATTTTAAAAATTAACTTAACAAAAATTATAACTGTCACGTCAAAGTACATTTTAAAAAAATATATTTTGACGATTATATGTGTTAACAATTTACATTATATTTTATTCAACCCGTGTAATACACGGGTTTTTAAAGACATAATTTTTTTATTACTAAATATATAATATTACATTTATTCAACTTGTGTAATACACGAGATTCTAACCTAATTTATATATAAAGGAAAACAGCTACAAATAATAATTAAATTTAACAACCAAAACTCACAATGCGTTCATGTACTATCCATATTAGAAGTGAGATATTAAGATTTCCTCTTTCAACTGGCTTGACAACAGGGGAAAAAAGATCCATCCTAAGTGAGAGAGATGGCTTCTAAATACGATTAACGACTTAGCTACGGTTTAACATCCTAACTTGGTTCGTACTCCATATAGCGTGGTGTTTCCTCTAGTCCGGTGTTTGTTGGTTGTTTTGGGTTATTTTTGTGTTATTTTCTGGTGATTACACTTCTGTCTGTATGGGGTTTTGTTAGTTTCCCGTTAGTTTTTATATGAGATATCTCATTGTTTCTGTTAAAAAAAATAATAATAAAATAAAATTAGAAGTGAGAGTATTAATCACTCTACAGAATTATGAGCTTCATTTATATTTGTCTAAAATAGATCAAAAAGGTTTTTTATTTATAACCATGAGAACCTTTTACTGAAAACTCATGTGACCCCACCAATACCATACTAACAAGCGCGATCAAATAAATAGTAACTTGCGTTGGGCATGTTATTTTCAAGAGGTTATAACAAGAAACCAGTGAAAGCATAATTCAAACTTGAGACCTTTGTTAGAAGAATTCAAGTACTTACCATTGCACCACCCTTTGAAGGTTAGAAACTCACTAAAAACGAAAACTTTAAAACCAAAACTCAACCATAATAAATCGATATGCTTAAAACCTATTAATTTGTTTTATCAAAGAGAATAGATGATACGTTTAATGATATAACTGCATCATAGATTAAATGACAACCTATTTGAATAGTGTTCATTCGAGTGAAAATCTGACAAGTCGTGTTTTTTTTTCATTACACCCCATGTACTATATATAATATACGCTTTTAATCTGTTTAATTTTTATTAATTTCGTTCTTCTTTATTAACTTTTGTTCGTTAACTTTTTTTCAAAGAACGGATTGCGCAGTTGTTTTTATTTTTTTTAATCAACGTTCCGATATAAATTTATTTGAAAACGGAGTTTCATTCAAAAACGAGTTTTTTTAGTCTGGTAGCCTATATTGAGTGTCCGTTGTGGTACTGTTACGAACCGAATATATTATGAGCGAGTTAAACGACCCGACACCCGCCGCGAAGCTCGGGTAATTCAAGTAGTTTGTATAAACCAAAGGTTCTTCACCTATTCCAAAAGGTTGAGATGAAAACAAAAAAAAAACATAAAAATACAAAGGGGTCAAAATGCAAATGAAGCTAAAAACGACGCTGGTGGAAATATATATAAAAAAAGAGAGGGTCAAAGCATGGGATGGGAAAGACTAGAGAGGGTCCAGCTAATAAGTCAAATAGTGGAAATATAAAAAAGAAGGGGTCAAAAGCAAAACATGGGGAAAGCAGGCCGAAAGGGTCCAATTTCCGATTCAAAATGAGGATGCATCCACACCCTTATAAACCCTACGCTTTCCAAACCACAAATCATCTTTGCGGAGCCATCGGATCCGAAACGGCACCGTTTTCATCAGCTTTTGTTACAATTTTGGAGATCTGATTTTATCATTTGTGATGGGGAAATACGTGGAGATGTTGGATTTAGGGGTGAGAATGGTGGCTAGATTTCATGCTCACTGCCCTCAAACTGCTCGCATGTATTACCACCCTCCTTCCAACGTCGTCAACAGTCACGCGCCACCGGCAGTTGAAGAATCCGGCAAAATTAGGCGTTTTCAGGCGAGCATGAGTTTCAATAGTAGAGAGATTGTTTTTTCTTCGGCGATTTAAATTGTAGGAATTTTGTAAACATTTGTTGGTTTATTTATACACATAATCGATTAGTTTTTGGCTGAATTCTTTCATTTTTAATACAAACTTCAAGGCTGATTTCAAGCTGCAAAGTATTGAATCCAATTTTTTAAATGGAAAATTCTGAAAATTAACGTCTGAACATTTCTTTTTCTCTTAAATTAAACAGTAAAAAGTTAACTTCCATCGAATAAACACACCAAAATCGCTGAAACTTTTATCAGATGGGGCGATTTTGCCGGAATACATGTTCCGGCGATTTCACCATATTGAGTGAATGTTTCGACGATTTTAACGTGTTTAGTTTGTGGGAGTTGAAAATTCAATTTTTTGGAATTTTCCCCTTTTCAAACCGATGAATCAACTGATTTACTATGATTTGAGCAGTTTGGTCGATTAAACTATTTATCGACACCCATAGCTTATAGTTCGAAAGATAATATATATATTTTTTTTAAAGAATATCTTCTACTAAAATAATACTAGACTTGGTGAATAAAAATAAACTCGATTTTAAATAAAACTCTTCTTCAAAATAAATTTATCAAAACGTTGACAAAAAAAAACTAAAAACAGTCTCGCACTCTGTTCTTTGAAAAAAATTAACGAATGAAAGTTATTAAAGGAAAACAAAACTAATAAAAATTTAAACGAGTTAAAAGCGTATCTATACTATATAATAAATAAATGTTTTTTATGTCACGTGTTTTGTTTTCCCGCCTCTCGCACTCTGATTCTATCTCCATATTCATTCTCATCATTTTTTCCCCGCCTCTCTCTCCTATTAATAATCAACTCAACTATTTTATACAACTAAATTAATTATTTATTTAAATTTTTATTTATAGATTTTTTATTTAATAGTGTGTTTATTATCAATTAAACTATTCAACATATTTATATAAATTTACAAACTGAAAACAATTTTATAGGCAGGTAGAATCAGAATAAAAAATATTTTATCATATATTTACATATTTACATTGTTTCATTTTGAAAGATGTATGTGTTAAAAGATTACATTATATTTTATTCAACACATGCAATACTAGACATAAAATTTTTATTAGTAAGTGTATAATATTACATTTATTTAACCCGTGTATTACATGAGATTTTAACCTAGTATTATATAGTAAAGAGGTGAAAAAAAAAATAAAAAAAAGCATGCCATGGCAAAGTTTGTGTGGAGTGACTACTACTCCCACCCATTGTCTTTTAAATATATTTAGTAATTACTCTATCATATTGTAAAAAAAAGTTACGTTGTTATAATATATTATAAAGTAACTTTTTTTAAACATTAATTCGTCTATTTTCAAAAATAAATACATTATAACTTACATCCTGCACAATTATTTGATCTCATCGCTTACTCACTTAGCCATCATAATGTCCTCTTAAGAACTATCGTATTAACTGTGAAGTAATAAAGATTATTAATTAAGAAAATAATAAATGTAGGGCATAGTATTTTGTAAGCTGATGTCATCAATGTATTTAGAACAATTGCACTTTACTTTATTTCCTTGTAATTTCCGTTATTTCATTTTATATATTTTCCTATTTTAGACTATGTCGTCTGGGCCATCGAAACTACTTAGTTTCGATTGATGTTTGTTCAATCGAAACTAGTAGTTTCGATAGATAGGGAGTTTTGACAGGTTGTTCTTTCACTTGTAAATGCTCAACTGAAACTAGTAGTTTCAGTGAGCATAGTTTCGATGTCTGTCTACTCACTATAAATAGCCTAGTTTGAGAATGTTTAGGGTGTGGATAGCGGCTGTAACCCTGAAATTCTCTCTTTTACAGTTTTCTGAATCAATACACATTTGGAGTTCTTTCATCTGTTGTTCTTGCAATTTCATATCATATTTGTGTTGATTCAAGTGTGATTTGCTTGTTTATCTTCACCACTTCTATTTCTACCCTCTGTTTCACAACCATACACACAGATTCTGCCTGTATGTGTGTGTAATCGATCTGTTTGTGTGATTTCTGAGTATTATCAGGTTGTTTTGATCGATTTTAGGTGATTTTTAGTTGGAATTTGAAGATTTTTTGGTTCTTCACTGTTTTGGCACTGTTTCTTTTTTTGCTGGAGTTTTTCTTTGAGTTTCTCGGATTTAAAGATTGATTCATGTTCAGAAATATATTTGGAAGCATCTTGCTGGATCAGATTGACGTTTTATTACCTTTGAAATTTGAAGCTATTCATCAATGAAGTCTGCTGAAGCATGAAGACGAGGGTATCGAAACTACTGGGGAACAACTTCTGATTTTTAGTTGGTCATCGAAACTTCTTGTCTATACTTGTTGTCTGGAAAAGGTATCACCGAAACTAGCTTTTTGTCTTGTTCTATCGAAACTAATGTCACACCCCAACCTACGACGGAAACGTCGGAGCAGGACATGTAGACTGTTCATAAGCTCATGGTTTACTAAAGTTGTAATAATTAAACAATAAGTTTCATTTCATAACTCAAGTAATCAATTACATCATTTACAAGAATACATAAATCTCCATATTATAATTTAAGACTAGGTCCTCAACCCTAAGTGAAGTAGCTTGAATCTTAACTCAAACATCTGTACCTGAAACATGATAAAATGAGAGGGTCAACTATAAAAAGTTGGTGAGCATACATAGGTTTTGACACCACGAGTAAAGTTCAAATGTTTTGTGTACAATTCATATGATGCATGGTTTATAAAGCATTTATGGAGAATCTAAGTTAAGCTAGTTGCACAAATGAAACTTTGTAATTGAAGGGCATAACAACACATGTTATCCTAATGTAGGGCATAACAACACATGTTATCCTAATGTAAATGTAGGGCATAACAACACATGTTATCCTAATATATGACATAACAACACATGTTAGCCTGAAGTAATGTATTGGTGTTTGCACGTGTATATCATGTAAATGTAGCCTTAACAATTAGCATTCAAGCATAAAGCACAAATAAACACATATAATCATATTGTAGAATTGTACGTGTGTAATTGCAAATAGTGTTTGAATGTAATCATGTTTCACCCCAAAAATGTATAAAAGGAAAAAGGGGGTTATGTAAACTCACCTTGATATTCGTGATAGTAAAGTTCTTGAACAAAAGAATTTGGATAGCCTTGACCGTCTAAGGATGCCCTAAAATGTTGAATTGAATCATGAGGTGTTACTACTAACTAATCGTATATTACGGGTTTGAAAACCGAGTGTTCGTGTGGGAAGAATCCCATGGATGGTATGTGAAATCATGGAAACCTAAGGATGTTAAGAAAACAATTTAAAATAGTAGCTAAGGGTTCACAATCGTTGAAAAAATCATTTTAAGGAATCACTCGAAGGTTTTGTCAAAAGATCACACGAGATAAATATTAACAGCCTTGCGTACTGATTTCGTGCGGCACTTTTGATGGTCGAAACAGACGAGTTAGGTTACAAACCTTATATGGTTGGAAAGTATACTCAAGGTAGCATGTTTTAGGCTCAAGAAACACCTTCATTAGTTTTGGAATGAAAAAAGTTATGAAGGCGTGAAGTTAGGGCAGTGCTGCTGGAATTTGGGGTTTTGAAACAAAAACGACTTTGTGAGCGGATTAAACCATGAAATTTCGTGATTCCAAAAATATGAATTTGTTAAATACATTATTATTATAAATTCTGGAAGTTTTCTTAGCAAAAATCCTATTTTTGGTACGTTTAATCATCAAAAAAATAAGGACACAAGAATAGACTCAGATTTCCCGTTTCGTGCATGATCTTTAGGGATGTAAAAAGGTAACCAAATGGGTGTGTTAGGTCGAATCCTCTTATTGAAATAAATTATTATGTTTATAAAGAGTACTCAACAAGAAAAACCTAGGTGTTGTTTTAATAAAAATCGGCCAACAAGAGGATTTGTATTCGAAATTCAGAATCTAAAATATTCTGATGTTTGTGCCTTGTGAGGGCTGTTTACGAACCCAAATCCATGAATTGGCCAAATCTATCAACAGAAAGTTTGTAAAGGAAATCATTATGAAACTCTCAGAAGAAGAATCATGTATTAAGGAGGTCGTAGGCTCAAGTTATGACGTCTTTCGCGAGAGCCAAATAATCTGCCAGAAACCCAGATTATGTTTTAGAAGGTTTTAACGAATTCTAAACCGTTTGTTGCCATAAGAGGGTAAGGTAAAAGATTGTAGGCAATCAATACCACATCTTAGTGATGTGTTTTCATTTCCTACCCCTATTCTTAGTCAATTACGAGATGGACATTCAAACCAAGCGGGTTCTTGTAATGAAGAATCACTTCAAGGTTGATGTTCGTGCTACATAATTAAGGCGTTCAAGCGGTTTCCAAGAGGAAGCACTTCAAGAACACCTTATAGGGACTAAGTACCAGATTTTAAGGGCTAGTACTAGAAGAAAATCGTGATGGTGTTGTGTGATTGCTACTCTACGCGATCAGAGAAAGAAAACAAGAAAAAGAGGAAGAACTCCTTACTTGATTGTAGATGAGAGCAAGAGGAGTGGTGTGAGTGAAAGGGAGAGGGGGTGGGGGTATTTATAGGTGTCTTATGGAGTAGGGAACAAGTTAGAATTAGGGCTAGAGGGTGAGTTGGAGGCTAAATGAAAAAAAATGGTTGCTGTTACTTGCGATCGGAAGGTAGGAGCCAAAAAGGAAAGTGGGGCCGGCCTTTAACTCGATTTTTTACACTTGTTTACAGCTGGTGGTTAACTAAAACAGTCCTAGGAAGGTTCTATAATGGTTCATAATCGAAACTAAGTCATGGCTAGGGTCTAGGATAAGTATTTTGTAACATAACACTTGAAATGTGACATAAAAAGTGACATTTTGTAACTTAGGATAAAAGAGACCTATGAAGATAAATCATGGGCTATAACACTTTGTTAGATAATTATTTATGCTAGCTAAGATATATAGTCGAGCATCCCGGTCTATTGGTTTTAAAATTTGATCCACCAGATACGAAAATTTCACGTAAAATGACGTTGTAGGCAAACCGTTGCACATAAAATGATAACTTGTGATATTGGGCATATAAGAAGCATTTTATGAATACGTGTGGTCATAATGATATAAGATATACTTGGTCAACAAAATGATTGCTAAGGTGCTCATTTTATTGATACTTTATGAAATCCAACGGTATAAGTACAAGGTGAAAAATTGGAAATGTTACAGTCTCCCCTAGTTGAGGGGATTTCGTTCCGAAATTTAACTGGTAGATGCTACTGAAATAGGAAAGAGAATTGAGGAGAAAACTGTCGAAGCATATTTTAAACTCTCGAGATGGAATGCATCACTTGAAATGATGATCAATACTTGTTTAGAATATCGTCTAATATGTTCAAGAAATGTCAGTGGATAAGAGACTTCATAAACATTGGTCCAGATCAAAATAACATAAAACTTTACGTGACACGAGTAACGCTACTTTTGACAATATGACAGGAACACTTATATATATAGGAAGTACCAGCGGCGTATCCACCATGCCCTTATCATATCACATTAGTTTTGTTACTATATACCACGATAGGTTTCATGTCATAACACATGACAGATTTCACTATGTCTTACATGCGCTGATTTTTATAATTACGTGTGCACCCGTAATTAACCAAATCTTCGTATGGTCCGTATAGTTCATCCCGTTGTGTGTGTGGGTCAAGGGGGTAACACAAAATTACTTAATTTGTAACTATAGTTTTCACGTATGTGTTGCTAACAAATGACTATGACCATAGATAGTAGAGTTAATCAGGTGGCATAATTTAGGGTTCTATAATTTCCTCGTGTTTGAGCAAGACTACGTCAAACCCCGAGTAGCTTTCATGGGTAAGGTGAATAATCATGCCTTATGTATGATGTATTTAATCGATTGCAACAATGTAAACAATCTAATTCTGTGTATAATGTAAGCACATAAGTTCCATGTATGATCTAGTGTCATGTACATTGTAAGCAATTTGGTTTTATGTGAATAATTTAGTATTGTGTATGTTGTAAACAAATAAATTTCACATAGGTTATGAATAATTTAATATCAACTAAGTTTTCATGTATAACGTAAACAACTTATCATAACATATTTTGTAAATATAAACGATTTAGTATCATGCATTTTGTAACCCAGAAAGCAACGTGGTATCATGTTTATTGTATAGTGTGAACAGTTTAGTATTATATATTTTGTAAACGAATAAGTTTCATGTTTTATGTGTTCAATCATGTATAAAACAAGCAATTTTCATGTATCATGTGATTAGCCTATCATTATGCATATTGTAACCAACTAAGTTTTATGTATCATGTGAGTATTCATTTGTAAGTTATTAGATTTCATGAGTAATGTAAACTCTCGAATCTTGAAAACGATATTGCTCGGTGCTTATGTACAATGTGGGTAGATGAGTTTTAACTTTTCAATTCGTTAGTGCTTTTATGAACGGTTAATGGAAAAATGATTCACTTTCTGAAGTTGGCTAGCAAGCTCAAATTTTATAATGACAACCCGCAGTAGTGTAATTAGTTCAACCATGATAAAATAACGTAAAGAATTACATTGCATAATTTATTCCAGACTAGATTCCTACTCGACTCCATCTTGCACTAGCTTCAATTGGCTTCGTTTTCTGCCTCGGCATTGTCTTGAGTTTCATTAGCGTTTATGTTGAAGGCACGCCCACGAGCCCCTCCTTGGTTTGTATTGGCTATCCTTGGGCATTGGTTTTTGAAGTGATTTGGATTACCACATTCATAACAAGCACGCCCATTAGTAATGGCTGGAACAACTTGATTGGCAACTTGTTGATTGGCTCGGTTTCCTTGGTGGGTTTGACTAACAGGTGGTTTGGATTGGCAAGTGTTTGCTACATGACCATACCTTCCACAATTGGTACATAGACGGCATGGCATGTTTGGGAAGTGGTGATAGTTGCACAGAGGGTTGTTGCCCGCATATGGTTTCTTATTCTGGTTTTGGGCTAGGGGAGCTACTTGGTTGATTGGTACAGCAGGGGTAATGACAACAAAGTTACGTTTCTTATTGAAGTGAGTAGGTTTAGGTTTGTCTTCCTTAGAGAGGGATGTTGGGTCAGTGACTTTCCTTGCGCCTTTCCTTGTCAGTGTACTTGCCTTCACATGGTTATCGGTTAATGTGGCAGCTAGGCGGATAGCGTCTTCAAGAGTAGCTGGATTTCTTCCTAGGATTGTATCTTGGATTTTCATGGGTAGACCACTGATGTACTTCTCAATACCCTGAGTAAGTGGAGTGACCATGTGGAGTACTAGAAGGCTTAACTCATGGAAACGAGTTGTGTAGGCTAAGCTTTCACCACTGTCTTGGGTAAGATCCCAAAACTCAGCCTCCAACTTCTTCATCTCATTACGAGGATAGAATTCCTCGGTCATGAGTCTCTTAACTTCATCCCATGGAAAGGCCATGTCACATCCACACCCCGGTTCCTCTTCTCACCATTCCACCAAGTGAGCGACCGTTTCTGAAAGACGCTGGTGGCATAGCGAACCTGGAGATGGTTAGGGCAATCACTGTTGAGAAAAGTGATATCAATGCTTTCAAACCATTGAAGGAGGCCCGTAGCTCCTTCGGTACCATAGAAGTTGACGGGGTTGCATGAGTTAAAGTGTTTGAAAGTGCATGGGGGTGGGTTGGCACCACCACCACCACCACCATTATTAGCACTGCTGTTAGTGCCACCATTGTTGTTATTGGCCTGAGTGAGTTGGTCCACAAGTTGAGTGAGGAGAGGAGCAAGGTCATTGTTGTTGTTGTTGGTCTCGTTGGCACGACGGGGAGGCATGCTATAGGTTTTAACAAAGCAGGAGGAAGGATATAAGAGGTTATGAGGGTTTCTTGGATATAAAACAAAGGATAATTTAAAACATAAGTATTGATAGTCTGGATCGCACTCAAACGGGGATAGTACCATTTAAATGCTATGACATATTAAGGTTAATAAACTTATATAACTTTCAAGGAAACATGTTTTAGCCTATAAGTAAACACTCATCCCGGGAATTCCCAGGAAAGCATACGGATCCCTCGGTTGATTGGGATTTATATGAAATGCTTTCCTAGACAGAAAACACAGAATACAGGTGTCACCCTTCCAGATTACATGTGTCCTTTACTAGTTAACATGGTTAAAACCCTAACGGGGGGTAAAAATAACTTTAAAAGACTTATGACGTTCCATATGCTATGATGGTAATGACATAGAAGAAAGATTGGGACTTAGGATAAGAGTAAAGATATTATTTTTAATTTACTATTTAGGTGAGACCTAATAAGTCATGAGATCTAACCGGTAAGTAATTAACACATAATATATTAGTCATGTAGTATGTAGCATATCATAGATTCATAGAGCATGGTATAAATGGGTGTCCTTAGGTTATAGTCTAGCTCAAAAGTGTCTAATAACCTAATTCCCTATAACCAAGGCTCTGATACGAATCTGTCACACCCCAACCGACGGCGGAAACGTCGGGGCAGGACATGTAGACTGTTCATAAGCTCATAGTTTACTAAAGTTGTAATAATTAAACAATAAGTTTCATTTCATAACTCAAGTAATCAATTACATCATTTACAAGAATACATAAATCTCCATATTAAAATTTAAGACTAGGTCCTCAACCCTAAGTGAAGTAGCTTGAATCTTAACTCAAACATCTGTACCTGAAACAAGATAAAAT
Source organism: Smallanthus sonchifolius (assembly GCA_023525975.1). Classification (NCBI taxonomy): domain Eukaryota; kingdom Viridiplantae; phylum Streptophyta; class Magnoliopsida; order Asterales; family Asteraceae; genus Smallanthus; species Smallanthus sonchifolius. The sequence goes on from CM042021.1 coordinate 109,393,916, forward strand.
GAGAGGGTCAACTATAAAAAGTTGGTGAGCATACATAGGTTTTGACACCACGAGTAAAGTTCAAATGTTTTGTGTACAATTCATATGATGCATGGTTTATAAAGCATTTATGGAGAATCTAAGTTAAGCTAGTTGCATAAATAAAACTTTGTAATTGAAGGGCATAACAACACATGTTATCCTAATGTAGGGCATAACAACACATGTTATCCTAATGTAAATGTAGGGCATAACAACACATGTTATCCTAATATATGGCATAACAACACATGTTAGCCTGAAGTAATGTATTGGTGTTTGCACGTGTATATCATGTAAATGTAGCCTTAACAATTAGCATTCAAGCATAAAGCACAAATAAACACATATAATCATATTATAGAATTGTACGTGTGTAATTACAAATAGTGTTTGAATGTAATCATGTTTCACCCCAAAAATGTATAAAAGGAAAAAGGGGGCTATGTAAACTCACCTTGATATTCGTGATAGTAAAGTTCTTGAACAAAATAATTTGGATAGCCTTGACCGTCTAAGGATGCCCTAAAATGTTGAATTGAATCATGAGGTGTTACTACTAACTAATCGTATATTACGGGTTTGAAAACCGAGTGTTCGTGTGGGAAGAATCCCATGGATGGTATGTGAAATCATGGAAACCTAAGGATGTTAAGGAAAAAATTTAAAATAGTAGCTAAGGGTTCACAATCGTTGAAAAAATTTAAGGAATCACTCGAAGGTTTCGTAAAAAGATCACACGAGATAAATATTAACATCCTTACATACTGATTTCGTGCGGCACTTTTGATGGTCGAAACAGACGAGTTAGGTTACAAACCTTATATGGTTGGAAATTATACTCAAGGTAGCATGTTTTAGGCTCAAGAAACACCTTCATTAGTTTTGGAATGAAAAAATTTATGAAGGCGTGAAGTTAGGGCAGTGCTGCTAGAATTTGGGGTTTTGAAACAAAAACGACTTTGTGAGCGGATTAAACCATGAAATTTCGTGATTCCAAAAATATGAATTTGTTAAATACATTATTATTATAAATTCTGGAAGTTGTCTTAGCAAAAATCCTATTTTTGGTACGTTTAATCATCAAAAAAATAAGGACACAAGAATAGACTCAGATTTCCCCTTTCGTGCATGATCTTTAGGGATGTAAAAAGGTAACCAAATGGGTGTGTTAGGTCGAATCCTCTTATTGAAATAAATTATTATGTTTATAAAGAGTATTCAACAAGAAAAACCTAGGTGTTGTTTTAATAAAAATCGGCCAACAAGAGCATTTGTATTCGAAATTCAGAATCTAAAATATTCTGATGTTTGTGCCTTGTGAGGGCTGTTTACGAACCCAAATCCACGAATTGGCCAAATCTATCAACAGAAAGTTTGTAAAGGAAATCATTATGAAACTCTCAGAAGAAGAATCATGTATTAAGGAGGTCGTAGGCTCAAGTTATGACGTCTTTCGCGAGAGCCAAATAATCTGCCAGAAACCCAGATTATGTTTTAGAAGGTTTTAACGAATTCTAAACCGTTTGTTGCCATAAGAGGGTAAGGTAAAAGATTGTAGGCAATCAATACCACATCTTAGTGATGTTTTTTCATTTCCTACCCCTATTCTTAGTCAATTACGAGATGGACATTCAAACCAAGCGGGTTCTTGTAATGAAGAATCACTTCAAGGTTGATGTTCGTGCTACATAATTAAGGCGTTCAAGCGGTTTCCAAGAGGAAGCACTTCAAGAACACCTTAGAGGGACTAAGTACCAGATTTTAAGGGCTAGTACTAGAAGAAAATCGTGATGGTGTTGTGTGATTGCTACTCTACGCGATCAGAGAAAGAAAACAAGAAAAAGAGGAAGAACTCCTTACTTAATTGTAGATGAGAGCAAGAGGAGTGGTGTGAGTGAAAGGGAGAGGGGGTGGGGGTATTTATAGGTGTCTTATGGAGTAGGGAACAAGTTACAATTAGGGCTAGAGGGTGAGTTGGAGGCTAAATGAAAAAAAGGAAAAAAATGGTTGTTGTTACTTGCGATCGGAAGGTAGGAGCAAAAAGGAAAGTGGGGCTGGCCTTTAACTCGATTTTTTACACTTGTTTACAGCTGGTGGTTGACTAAAACAGTCCTAGGAAGGTTCTATAATGGTTCATAATCGAAAATAAGTCATGGCTAGGGTCTAGGATAAGTATTTTGTAACATAACACTTGAAATGTGACATAAAAAGTGACATTTTGTAACTTAGGATAAAAGAGACCTATGAAGATAAATCATGGGCTATAACACTTTGTTAGATAATTATTTATGCTAGCTAAGATATATAGTAGGGCATCCCAGTCTATTGGTTTTAAAATTTGATCCACCAGATATGAAAATTTCACGTAAAATGACGTTGTAAGCAAACCGTTGCACATAAAATGATAACTTGTGATATTGGGCATATAAGAAGCATTTTATGAATACGTGTGGTCATAATGATATAAGATATACTTGGTCAACAAAATGATTGCTAAGGTGCTCGTTTTATTGATACTTTATGAAATCCAATGGTACAAGTACAAGGTGAAAAATTGGAAATGTTACAACTAACTTGTGCTGCTTGGTCACCCGAAACTATTGTTTACCGAAACTAGTTGTTTTGGGTTTTGTCTATCGAACTAGGAGTTTCAGGAAGCATCTTCTCAATCGAAACTTGTAGTTTCGATAAGCTTTTCTCACCCGAAACTAGCTACTATTTGGGTTTATTTTATGAAGTCATGGCATCTTCAAGCACCAATGAGTACTCTGGAGGAAACAAACCACATGTTCTGGTATCTACAAGAGATTTTGATGATTGGACCAAGAAGATGAAGACCTACATTCAGTTCCATGATCACACCCTAATGAATTTAATCACGGATGGTCCTCATAAGCCCGTTACCACTACTGCAGATGTTCAGCATCCCAAGCTTGTGTCTGAATATGATGAAAAGGATATTGCATTAATTGCTAGAGATAACAAGGCTTATGGGACTATTGCCATGGCTCTCCATATGGATGTCTTCAATACCTTTGCTGAGTACACCATAGCCAAAGATCTATGGGTGGCTCTGTGTACAAGATTTGAGGGAAGTGCTGAGGTTCGGGAAAGCAAGAGAGATATTTTCAAGAAGAAATATGAAATGTTCAGCAGTGTTCGTGGAGAATCTATATCTGACTTGATCAACAGATTCTCTAGCATTTTTTCAAGACTAAAGGTCATGGGAGCTGAATACCCCACTGCTGAGTTGAACAAGAAGCTGCTTGATGCACTCCCTGAAGAATGGAACATGTACCGTATCATGATCAAGAAGACTGAGAAACTAAGCAATTTGTCACAACATGAATTATTTAGCATTCTTGAGTCATATGAGCTTAAAATTAAGAAAGGAGTTGTTACTCCTACCAACCAGTCTGGAAACACCGCTCTTATTGCTAGATCAAGTTCCTCCAGTTCTTCTATGTCATACTTCCAGACTGATGTTCCACCTTCTGCCTCAGGAATTCAATCTACCAGTTCCTCTCCTTCAGAAACTAGCCACTATGATTCCTGATGAATATTTACCAATCATGACTGCCTTCATGTCGTGCTATTATGCCCTAATTTCTTGAAACCTGACATCGGTCAGTTTTCAACCTGATGACTTGGAGTAGATCAACCCGGATTATTTGGAGAAAATGGATATTGATTGGTGCATGGCCATGCTGACTTTGAGGGCCAAGAGGACTGGGATGGATAGATTCAAGTAAGGAAAGACTCTAGGGTTTTACATCAAAAAGGTGATATGCTACAACTGTGACCAGCTAGGTCATTTTGCAAGGACTTGCAAGGAGTCATCATCAAAGGAGCAGCATGAGAAGAAGAACTCATCTGGAAAGCAAGCTGCCGTCTCTCCCAAATCCACTGCATCTTCCAGCTTAACAACTCTGGTCTTTCAAGCTGATGGACACTATCATTGGGGAGATCAAGAAGGGGAAGCAGCTGACAAGACACTAATGGCAGACATTGAAGAAAAGGAGAAATGTGTCATGATTAAACTAGCTGAGGATATCACTGTCGTACCAGCTGAGGTAATGTCTAGACTTGCAATGCTAAATCTTGTTTAAATGAAATTCAGAAATATAGATTCATCAACCAGGCCTTGGTCGATGAACGAGATCACATAAACGTGATGTATGATTCTGTGGCTAAAAATGAGAAATTATACTTAAAGAAAATTTGTGATATTTCTAGAGAAAACAGATCCTTAATTGTACAACTTACTGCTCAAAAGAATAATAATCAAATTTTAACTGAAAGACTTGAAAAGGCTAAAAAAGTAAATTTTCAAGTTGAACACATGGGTATGGATCAGAAAATTCTATTTGGGATCATTGACAACCAAATTCATACAAAAGTCACAGAAGGCATTGGGTATAACCCTCACCCACCTCCGTATTCTAAGTCTGGTAGATTTGCTGATATGCCATCTCCTCATGTTCTCACACCTTTTGTTTGTAAATTATCTGTGACAATTCGACTTTTTAGGTTAACTCTGTTAACTATTTTGTTAAGTTTTCTGTTAAAAACTTAACCTCGTCACAAATTCAACTCAAAACTGCAGGGACTAGTTGTGTAAATATGCTAAACTAATTTAGTTGACTCCTTAAAGTCAAAATTAGCAATTTTGGCTTATGTTGACTTTTAGAAGTCAAAATCGCGACTTCTTGAGTTCCAATTCTCGATTGATAACCGAAATGGATCGTATTCTGTAATTGATTAACACTTAAATGCCATAATCCTTCATCATTGAGCTTTAATCATAGGCATTAATCAAATTAAACTCAAATATTGGAAATTAAATCCATAACCGTCGACCTCATCCTAATTGACCACCGAATTCGCCTAATTCCTGTATTCCCCTCACAAATCACACACCTGCGTATCTTGTTCGAGTCCCTCAGAAGAATTTGCCTACATCAGTCGCGCCGGAGAAGCAACCAGAATCACCAAAGATCAAACCCGCAGTCGTCGAACTCAGTTTTAGTCGAGCACTATCAATCCGACATCCAATCGGGTAATTAAAGCATTCCTTTGATTCGTTTTATGCTGTAGAATGAAAGCCCTAACCTAATTAGGGCTTACATTATCGATTTTATCATAAACAGATTCTAGGGTTCATAAGAAATCGGATTTGGGGCTTCTAATTCTAGACTCGTTTTCAATTCAATTAAATCATACTGTTAGTTTCGAAATTTTCAGTTTGATGAAAGCCCCATGTTAATTGAATCAAACATCATCCAATTTTACAAAATCCAGAACCTAGGGTTCATAGGTTCACGTTTTGAGCGAACTCTATCTTAGACTCAATCTAAATTCAATTAAACTTCATGGATAGACTCACCATCATCCATCCTTTGAAAACCCTATGCTAATTCGAAGATATAACATCGAATCAGTGATGAACCAATTCTATGGTTCATCACATTTTGGGTTTAATCGAACACCAGTCAAAGTTTAACCTCAATATAATTAAAATACATGGATAGAATCGGAATCTAATGCTCTGTAATAGCCCCATGAATTCAGCCTCTAACATCATCTGATTTTATCAAATTGATTCCACGTTTTTAAGTCTAAGTCTCGGCATTTCAAACTGGTTTTTAACTACCAAAAACTTAGCGATTTTTACAATTAAACCTAACCCCAGACTCGCAATCCATAGGCGAGCAAAACCCCTATGATCTTGAAACCAGTCGCGATCGAATTCATGGCGTATGGGACGGGATTCGATCTGGGTGCATGTGGGGAGGGAAATCACTTTCGATCAGGATGTTAAATGTAATTGATCTCGGGTTTGTTTGCGAAACCCTAGCGGGCGGAACTGGGTTGGTCAGTGTGTGCGTATGGGAGGGACCCGGGTTCGAGACCGGGCTCCCACAAATAATTTTTAAACTTTTTCTGGTGATATTTAATTAATAAAAATCAAACCCTATAATATTATATTATTATATAACTGTGTTTTAACCCGGGAAACAGCCCGTAGGCTCGGGTTTGGATTTATAACTTATTTTTATTATTAACCCCACTTTTAAAAATAATATATTTATGTTATTCCCAAACCATAATTCCGTATAAAATAATATATTTATATTATTTTCAACCTTTAATCAATGTTAATAAAATAATATATATATTATATTATTTCGACTCATTTAATTACATCGTGTGACGTTTTAAGCTATAAATAATATAATTGGTTATATTATTTACCTACGTTTACTTATTCCATTAAAAATAATATATTTATATTTTTCCACACCCATGATTATTTGGCTAATCTTGCGAACCCAAAAATAATATATTAATTTATATTATCCCTCCTAACTTTTATAAACGACTCAAAAGTACGAAATTATTATTTATTTAATTCTCATTCGTTATCAATGTTCGACACGTAACACATTGGTCTTAAATATTATATTAAGAAATCCAATTTCCCGTAGACACGTTCGTCTACCCGTTAATCTTTAGAATGTTTACAGACGTTCTAATCTTCCATGTCGTCACCACAAATCTCATATGTCCCTAACTTATGTGTTTATAATTCTAGGGCATACGTAAGCCGTGCAGGCTAACACTCGAGGTTCTAAATCTCATACTTGTGTGATACTACCTACTACGCAACGCAGGTGAGTTTCACGGCCCCTTTTTACTTGTTTTACTATTGGGGGAGAAACATGCTTACACACATACATATTTTACTTGTTTTCCTGTTGAGGAGAAACAAACATGAACACCAACTATCATACTTTTACTTGTTTTCCCCGTGGGGGAGAAACAAGTACGCAGACAAACATTATGTTACATGTTTTTCCCATTGGGGGAGAAAACATGACACAACTATTTTAGATTATCGTAATTCATATGTTATTACTGTTGAGGCTAAGCGTGACACACTATCACAGAAAGTCCTCATCATACATCGAACCGTTAATATAGATCTTAGCGAGGTAATGTTTAGTAGTACTACTGGGTTTGACAAGCCCCACCCGCGTTAGTCGCGCTAACTCGATTGGTGGTTGAACGGGTGAAATGTTAGTCTACTCACATTTGCCAGAGTTGATAGACCTGGCAGGAGGCATACAAACACAAACAGTCAGCTTCGGTTGCGAGCACTTTAGTAACACATGAACATAGGCTAGCTACCTATAGATATGCATATTGAATGTACATAATCTGGCAAACACTCTTTTATTGTAAACTTGAAACCTGTGAACTCACCAACCTCGTGTTGACACTTTTTCTTACATGTTTCTCAGGTCGCTTTGGCACAGGTTGCGCACTTAGGACATGCATGGAGTCCTACTGTCATAGCATTCTCATGCAAACATTTAAAACAATCCACTTGTTTTATTAAGCTTAATTTAGGCGCGTTTGTTTTGCGCATTTACTTTCTAGTTTAAAACGCTTCCGCATTAACTTTGAACTTTTATAATATTTCAATTTGAGTCCCATATAGTGTCGTTTGATGTAACTAATGACTGAGATTCTGGTGTGTCACCTTCCAAACGGTAAAACTCCGTTAGTGGAATTTGGGGGTGTGACATTATCTACTGATGATTATATCAAAACTTTAGATTCTGACAATTTTGCTTCCTGTGCAGAGTCAGATTGTGTAGGTTCCGAGGATGATTGTGATGAGAGTTCTAGTAAGGGAAATGTTTTACATGAACTTGAGTCGGATGAATGTAATAATATGTCCGTGTCAAAACCAGATATTTGTGAATACGTTGAAAATTTGTATTTTGGTTCTATGCCTTCTGAGCATGACAGTTTGAGAAATGCTATTTCTAAGTTTAAGAATGCTTTACCTTTTGTTCCTAAATATGCAAATGCTATGAGTTGTATTGCAAACTTTAAAAGTGCAGGAGTTGTTGTGACTGATATTCTACAAGAATCAATGAGCAAACTGAAAATTTTCAGATTATAGGAAGATCAAAGTCTTCAAGAAAGACTTGTTGAAGAAAAAGTTACCTCTAGTTCTAATGTCTCAACATCACAATCATCTTCATCATCTTGTGATGACAATTATCAGGCTAAGGCGTCTTGTGATAAAGTTTGTTTTAGTTGTGGTGAATCCAATCATGTTTCAAAAAGTTGTAAATTGACAACATTTCAGTTTAATGAAGAATATGTTCCTCAAATTGCTTTAAATTCAATTGTGCAGTCTAAGTCACCACATACTAGAGTTTTGAGACGTAAAAGAATAAAAAATGCTAAAAACATATTGAAAAGGATTTGGAAAGTTAAAAATAATGATCTTTATGATGACCATACTTTATTAAAAGAGGATTCTGATTATGATTTTTGAGAAATGTGTATAAGCATGTTTTAGTAACTATAGATAAAATTCTATGTATCGGTGTACTCAGCTACTACGTAGGAGAATGTTCCTGCGTACTTAGCAAGTTCACCACTTGTTCGTGCGTACTTAACATGTACGCATGGGTTTTTGCCATGCGTACTTAACAAGTGTGCAAGCATTTGCCTTGCGTACATAACAAGTACGCATAACCAATTCACTGCGTACTTAGACAAGTACGTAGGATGGGTGTTCCTGCCCCTATAAATAGAAGTGTTGGGCTCAGTTGTAGGTGTGGAACAAAATGTGAGATTTGAGAGAGGTCGGGTCGGGATGAGCTCTCCCGGCCCTGGACCGTGAGCGTAAATGAGAGATGTATACTCCTTCGGTATGTAATCTGTAATGACAACGTTGTTATGGATTGTTGATTCTCTTGTTTATGTTCTTATCATTCTTCCACTGTCAATATCGTTTCTGTCTTCTGTTTCCCCACGAATCAACGAACAGGTCTACATTGTCTGAGATCAGTCTTTCGTTGTGCTCGACCGAGGCCCCCGGGACCTACAAAATGTCTTATAATGCTAAGAAATTCCAAGTCAGCAATAGTTGGGGCACAAATATCTAAATAATGTGGTCTGTATAGGTGCAATCAAGAAGGACTGGAGATAACATTTGGCATGTCCACAGTGGATGCTCAAGACACATGACATGGCAGTTTAGTTTGTTGCAAAATTATCATCCAATGGACGGAGATTTTGTCGCCTTCGCAGGCAATCCAAAAGGAGGAAATATTGAAGGATAAGGAACCGTGTCTAACGCTGTAAATAGTTTGGAGCATGTCAACTTTGTCCTATAGCTAAAATACAATCTGATGAACGTTACTTTGTGGGCTACTCTTCTAATCAAAGGACCTACAATTGGGGGAGAAATTGGAGTTTTAAGATAAAAAGAAAAGAATTGCTCTGTATAGATTACCTCTGTATATATTCATCTGTCTTTGAATCCATATCTTACAAGTGGAATTGATTTTTTTCTTCAGGAAAATCGGATCCAACCCTGTGAGAAATGATAGAGTATGATCACACTTCTTGAACATGGAATGGACCATAAGCGATGGTGCTTACTGAGGCATATCCGGTAGGCCCGACATATGGTTATAACTCTTCAGTAGTGTGAAAATCTAAATCTCAATCGTACATGTGTGTTTGAACCCATTTTTGGAACATCTAACCCATTTTAAGCTAAGAAAACTGATTCAATCAGATATAGGTTTATGTGATGGATTCTGATTCATGCGCCAAGTGACCGTCAAAGTAACAAAAATTACCGCCAATGACCTCGTCTGTTTTGCTTACGCAAAGATCTTGGGAGTTCATCCTTTTCCCATCCACTTGGATGATTTGACCCCGTCTGTTTTGCTTACGCAAAGATCTCGGGTGTTCAACATTTTTCCTATCCGCTTGGATAATTTTACGGCTTCTTCTGTTTTGCTTACGCAAAGACCTAAAATGTTCGTACCTTTTTAATATCCACTTGGATATTTTTCTTCTTTTTACAACTTCTGATATCCAGTTGGATCTTATTTTACTTTTGGTGGTGAATTTGAATTACCAAGATGGTACCCTGGTTAACCTGTAAGAGATAATAAAATGAATGCGGGTATTTCTTGAGGATTGATAGGTTTACAAAACCATTTTATTTCAAAACGTGGGGTACGCCGTGTTTCATGCTTAAATGGTACCGCTTAATCACATGAAATCATTGTACTTGCAAATGTTCGGGTTTATCGTGCATAAATATCGGCTATCTTCAGGGATTCACAGTAGCTGACTGCAAAATGAAGTGTTTCAAGTGTTTGACAAGACTTGATCTCACGTTGGATCTTTTCCAAGGCTAAGTGTTCATATCTTTTATCTGGTTTTTACTTTTATTATTCAATATAAATTTCTTAATCTTCCTTATTAGCTTGTTTAAGTAGTATACATATGAAAGTTTTCCTTTGTTTTTGATCAAGTATTTCATATCACCCGAAACTACATCCCACCGCCCAAAACTACCTCCCACCCAAAACTACTTTGCCCTATCGAAACAAGTAGTTTCGACAGGGGCATTTAGGTCTTTTGTCTTGTGCAAATTGAATGCCTTCATAATCAAACTTTCCTTTCATGCGAAGTTTACTAGCAATTCTCCGGAACCCTTTTTCACCATCCATTTCACACACAAATTGCTCGAATCTGACCGGTCTAAGTTCGCAAAATCAGTGTTGCTTTATCTGATTTCCCCCGTCGTCTTCACCAGCAGGTATCACTTCTTGGTTGTTTTGTGCGGGTTTATCTTTTGAATCTAGGGTTTGTTTTTAAGAAGTTTTACGACTGATACTTAATACTAAGGGTTGTTTAGAGCTTAAATCTTGTTTATAAAATTACCATTGTTGATATCTCACATCTTTTTGTATATATTTGCAGATTTCAGTTGATTCCTCGGTAAGATGGAGTTTCGATTCTCACAGGCTCTTCTGTGTCCTCTTTTACTTAGCTTTTAACTCTTTTGCTTATTTGATTTTGATACTATAAGTTTGTATATAAGTTCAAGGTCCTTTTCGATTGTGTATTGAGTCTGCATATCTGTTCAGGGTTTTGGCATCAAAACTAGTAGTTTCGATAAAAAAGGTGTTTCTCTTTTAAAAATTTTATTTCAAAATTTGAACAGGTTTCAATCGAAACTAGTTGTTTCGATGCCCAAAGTTGCCCGAAACTATGTAATTTCGATTAAGGTTCTTTGCCCGAAACTAGTAGTTTCGATCAGGATTCTCTGAAATTTTTCTAAGTGTCGAAAATCTCTGATATTCTAATAATGTTGTTCTTTGTAGATATGGATCTTCTATTTGTCAAGAGGCACAATTTATATGCCTTCTTAGATGCTATTGATCCCAAGAATGCAGATTTCATACCAGTTCTCAACTTCTTAGCCAACTCCAACATCAGCTTTGCTATAAGCCACAACCTGCCTGTGTTTGAATCATCCATCAGATAGTTCTGGGCTACTGCAACAAGGGTCTCCATCAACAATACAGAACACATTAGAGCCACAGTTCACAATCAGGAAGTCTTATTTTCTGAAGCAACTGTCAGGGAGGTACTATAGTTCAATAATAACCATGAGGCTCCAGTAGAATTCACAAGTTTTTACATCCGGGAATGTTTCAGAAGAATGGGTCATCCGGACGAATTCAAAAGCGGACATATTATCAAGAATGCCCTTCCCCCACACTAGAGATATATTGTGCACGTATTTATACACTGCATTTCTATAAGGAAAGGAAGCTTTGACTCGGCAAATGCAATGGTGGCTTCAGCAATTCTAGGGTTAGTCAAAGGAAGGGATTACAACTTCTCTAGTCTTGTGTTCAAACAAATGATTGAAAATCTAACTGGAAGAGTTCGAGACAAGTTTCTGGTCTACCCAAGATTTTTGCAAATGATTATAATCATCTTCACCCAAACCTTCAACATGATGGACCTGTACTGGTGTTTGATCACATGAATGCTAAGACTCTCAGCTATATGAAAAGTTCAAGCAAAAGAACCAACAGAATGATTGCTGATATTCCTCTGTTTGGTCACATTATTGATGAAGAGGAAGAGGAAGTTCCTGATGTGGATCCAGATCTAGAAATTGATTCCTCACAATCTGAAGAGGAAGAAGAAGATGAAAAAGGTCAAGGAAACCAAGAGGCTGAGGTTGAGGATGATGCTGAATTTCATCATGAACAGGAAGATGAACAACCTATTTTGGAAGCTCCTTTCCTTGAATTAAATATAGTGAATCCAGAGCCTATAATTGTAGAGGAACCAGCAGTAAATGTTGAGGCTAAAAATCAAGGTAATGTGGAAGTTGAAGCCAAATCAAGTGGAACTTTGGACGAAGGAATCTATGGTACAGAGTATGATCGGTCTGAATCTGAGGAGCAGACAGAGCCTCCTGCATCCTCATCAAAAAGGCAAGCTAATTCAGATTCTGACTATGAATTAGAAGAACCCCGAGCCAAGAAAATCAAGACAGGGCTGGAGTCTCTAACCTCTTCATCAGAATCACTGTTTGAAGCTACAGGACACCTAACACACATTCATTCACCCATCCATGTTTCCACCACTCCACATCCTACTCCTCAACCAACACCACCTGTATCACCTATTCATGAAACATCACCTTCTATACCAAGAGTCAAATCCTTAAGCTTGGAAGTGAAGAAGCTACAAGTTGAAGTAGCAAAGAGAAATGAAGTTATAGAAAGTTGACAACTGATCTGAATGAATGCAAGGAAGAAGTGAAGGATCTGAAACTAAAATTTGGTGGTTTACAAAACCAACTTGAGGTACAACAAACTCAGCTGGAGACTCAACAGAAATTAATCTCCAAGCAGCAACAAGATCTCAAAACTGTGACTGATCTGGTGGAACAAATTAAAGCCTCTTTGGCACAATCATCACAAAGGAAACTCTCATCCACAACTTAGGGAAAGACCATTGCACCCCAGTCTACTGCTGCTGATCCTTCTATGGATGTTAAGATAGGAGAACCAGAATATGATTTACCAAGTCTAAGTCAAAGGAGAGCTAAAAGGGAAAAAGGAAAGAACACTGAGACATACATTGAGGTTGTGTTTTTAGATGAAGAAGAAGTTGGATCTGACCATGAACTGAATGAACTTCTTAAGCAAATTGATGATTATGGACCTGATGATGAGTTTCCTGAGATTGTGAGACTAGGAGAAGAACATCAAGAGAAGCTTTGGTACTTCACAGAGACCGGAGATGAAATTGAAAAGTTGGCTGACATAGAAGAGGAGGATACACATGTTCAAGTGACCTTTGTTGAGCCTGTAACCAATACTGGGCCAACAGGCACTACAGAAGAAGTCACTCAAGCAACTCCAGCACCAACTGAAACTCCATCTGTCCAGGCCTCAGATCCAAGGAGGTCTTGGTTCAAGGAAATTCCAGCTCAGGAACCACCAAAGCACTATGAGTGGTTTCCTGAGCATCAGGAATTAAAGAGACCACCAGTCGGCTGGAAATACGACAAGGAAAGATCTTTGTTCATTGTCCGAAGATACAAAGGAGGAGTGGAGCACTTCAAGTCTCCTTATGATTTCAGCTCCCTCCCTAAATATGACTTAAGAGCCCTTGCCAAGCTACCTCTACAAAACCCAGGAGATGTGGGCATTGCTAGAGATTTTGAGACCTTCTTGAGGAACCAAACCTTCAATGATTTCAGGTCTATGACCACTGCTAAACCAAGAAGGGTTCTCTCCAAAACCAGGATTCACCCCAAAACTCAGAGGCCTTGGGTAAAAGCCGGCAGAGACTCTCAAATCCATCATACTACCACGATTTGTACCAGTCCAACTTCAAAATTTTAGAAAATGGTTTTACAACTCAACCATTGGAAGTGATGTGATTGAGTGTAAAGGCAAGGAAGACATTCAGATTTTTGAGCCCATAGAGTTATTAAAATTTCAACCAGAGGATCTTGAGATGATAAAGTTGATGCCAAGGCTTATCAAAGGGTGGTGACTATTAATGCAAAACCTCATTTTCAGAAACCAAGTCAAGAGCCAACTGCTTAGTGAGAGTTGAAGACATTGATGCAGCAGCTTAGGGGGAGATTGTATGGCATGGTATTTTGTAAGCTGATGTCATCAATGTATTTAGAACAATTGCACTTTACTTTATTTACTTGTAATTTCAGTTATTTCATTTTATGTATTTTCCTGTTTTAGTCTATGTCTGTGCCATCGAAACTACTTAGTTTCGATTGATGTTTGTTCAATCAAAACTAGTAGTTTCGATAGATAGGGAGTTTCGACAGGTTGTTCTTTCACTTGTAAATGCTCAACCGAAACTAGTAGTTTGAGTGAGCATAGTTTTGATGCCTGTCTACTAACTATAAATAGTCAAATTTGAGAATGTTTAGGGTGTGGATAGCGGTTGTAACCCTGAAATTCTCTCTTTCACAGTTTTCTGAATCAATACACATTTGGAGTTCTTTCTTCTGTTGTTCTTACAATTTCATATCATATTTGTGTTGATTCAAGTATGGTTTGCATGTTTATCTTCACCACTTCTGTTTCTACCCTCTGTTTCACCCCATACACAGAGATTTCGCCTGTGTGCGTAATTTTCTATAAAATCAGGGCCTACAATAAAGATTATTAATTAAAGATTATTCATTAAAAAACAATAATAATAAAGATTATTAATTAATAAAATTTTCCAGACCCTACTAATAGCGTTAGCTATGTGTGGGATTATACTGGGTACGTTTGGTTTGGATTGGATTATTAATTAATAAAATATTATGAACAATCACGTTTTTAATTTAAACCATTAAACCGGGAAAAAAAAATCGACAGTGATGTATGAGCAGCAAGCAAGCACCGCTGGTAGTACCATTCTATCACCCTTTTTCTTTCTTTCTCTCTCATTCTTCCACTCTTTCCTCCTTTTAAAACACTTTAATTTATGATGGAGTGAAAAAAATAAATATGTTGATTTGAATAAAAGAATATCCATATTAATTTATTAGTGGGGTGTCCACGCGATGCGGCATAAAACACAACACTTATGTTGGTGATTGTAGGGGTGTGTACAGAGCGGTTCGGTCTGGTTTTGAGCCATAATCTTAACCAAAATTTTCAGTTAAGGTATTTCAAAAATCGACCAGTTTCGATTATTTCGGTTTTGGTTAATCGGTTATGAACATTGAGTCGGTTTCTTTTCGATTAAAAACCAAAATTTTAACTTGGCCAAAAAATTTAACTTGAGTTGAAGTACTTAAAAAAGAGAACCCACTATTATCGGTTATGAACACTGGGTTCGGTTAAGGTTAGTCAGCACTCGGGCCGGGTTGGCCTTAACCATGGTTGTGTCGTATCAATGTTTACCAGTGTTCCAATATATGTATATATATATAGAGAAGGTGCCCGCGCGATGCGGCGGGGAACACAAACAATAGTAATCACGTAACATGTTTTTTAATTAGAAAAAAAACTATAGCAATACCATATTCAAATTAAAGAGAATAAAATGTTTGTTTTTATGGTGTAATTTTTTTAAAAATATTAACGTATAAAAAAAGTTATGGCCGTTTAAAATAATGTGGGGAGAGGGTAGTTATTGTATAACTATATAATGTTTTTTAACCATTTGAGTCCTAAGGGTATTTTAGTCAATTTAGAAAAAAAGTTAACTGTTAAATCTAACGACGTTAGCCATCTGGACTGAAATGGAGTCAAAAATGAAAAGTCAGGGTTCAGACCGAAGTTTTGAAAATAAAGGACTCAACTAGTTAAAATAGACAAACGTTTATGTTTATTACATACTAAACTTGCATTTCACTTTCTAATTTGTATGAGTATAAAATGAACAACATGATTGAGGGATGAGTTTTTAGAGACAAAATACATACTTCTTGAGATAAACCGATGATTGAGAGGAGAACTCTCGTGTTCCAGTTTTTCAACGAGACTGTGATCTCTTGTTTACTCTTCCACACCGTTACAATTTCTTCCTTTTTCCATAAACACGAAAACACAATTTCACCTGGTGCAACCTTAGATGCATGAGACATTTCAAGGACTACACACTGCTTAGTCCGTTATACCATGGTAAATTAAATATTATTTATGATTTTTGTTAAAATCTTGCAAATATTTTTTGATAAATAACATGTGTTGTACAAACATTTTGCTATGATTTTATAAATATTGGAGTATAATTTTATATACCATGTCACAAAACGAATGATTTTACAAAACGAATGATTTTATTCAATCATGCGGTTTTAAAACGTATTCTATAAACGTTCAATTTTCTAAGATGTGTGCTAGAAACAAGTCATTTTTTAAAACCATATGTTTTATTGTTTTAAAATGTTTTCTAAAAGTGTTCAAATATCTAACATGCGTATTAGCTAAAGTTTATTTTTATAAACAATATGTTTTAAAAACATTTTTTTTTAATTTTAATTTTTAACATTCGTATTAGAACCCTTTTGATTCTCCAACATGTGTGTTAATAATCATTTATTTTATAATATGCATGTTAGATACGGTTCAACTGTCTAAAACTGTTTTTGGAGTTTATTGAGTTTTGATTTTGTTAAATGAGCGAATTACAAATTATGTCCTTTAAGTATTACCCAATTTTCAGAATATGTCCTTTAACTAAGCAAATTACAGAATACGTCCTTTATGTTTAAATTTTGTAACAATTTCCGTCCTTTCCACTAACGAGCGTTAGATTTTTCCAGTTAAGTTGGTCACGTGCTTTGCACATAAGTTTATTTTGGTCTTTTTATTTGCACAAGGACCAATATTGTAATTTGTTGAAACATTAAGAAGTTTAAAGCAAACCCTCCCTCTTTCTAGTCTCTTGCATCGTCTTCCCAAGCACATCATCCCTCTTTCTAATTCTCCGGCCACCACTAGACAGAGCCACCTATTGCCGGCGATTCCACCCCCTTGTCGGCGATTACCCTCGTTTACCCTCCATCATTGCCTCCACCATCGTCTACCCTCCATCGTTTCCTCCGCCTCATCTACCCTCCATCGTTACACCAGTCAACTACCCACCACCCATCATTTGCCTCCACCATTGTCTACCCTCCATCGTTGCCGACTCCAAGGTCCACTGCTTTCGTCATCGACGATTACACCAGTCAATCCATTGTTGATTTCTGAAATTAGGGTTTGGTTTTGAAATTGTGGATTGATGAAATTGTCGGTCCTTCGCCGTTTTCGATCCAGGCTAGTGTTTGTTTTGTTTGATTATCCATCTGGATCAATGATGGTGGTGGGTGGTCGAAGAACTCAAACCGGATTTTGAGACGGTTAATCCGGCAGATGGTGGTCGGAGAAAGGTGGTGGTCGCCGGAGGAAGTGTAATTTGCGGATGAAAAGAAATAAATACATAGTCTAAGTCTTTACATTAATTGCACAAATAGTCCATGTAAAGGTGAAAAGACCGTTTTGCCCTCATGTGCCTTCCACATGACCGGACTTAACGGACTTAACGGCTAAATTTAACGGTCGCTAGTGCAAATGACGTAACGTGCAATGTTTTCTAAACATAAAGGACGTATTATGTAATTTCCTTAGTTAAAGGACGTATTCTGAAATTTGGGTAATACTTAAAGGACGTAATTTGTAATTCGCTCTTGTTAAATCAAAACATAGACTAAAAACTAGTTTTTAAAACCGTTAAATGTTAACACTAATACTATTATTAATAAAATAAGTTTGCAAAACTAAGTTATCTTTTGGAAATAGATTAAAACTAACGTTTTGCAATAATTTTTGTAAATTAAAATGGTTACGCTACTCAAGTAATGTTTTTAAATAAATTGGTTTTCATGAAAACTAATTGTTGAATGTTGTGAACATACTTAATTGTTAAAACTAGTCTTTTTAGCCCGTGCATCGTGGGGGAGTGCGGTCGTTGAAACACCCTACTTTTATTTCATTATTTTATCAGAGTTATTATGCGGAATTTGGTCTCAAATTTTTCAAAACCTTGTCACCGTAGTGACACATGCATATTTTATTAAAATATTGTTTTACATACAATATTGTATTACACATAATCTAGGGATTCTTCGCTCTGTCAGGTCACGTCCTCAGAAAGCTTTATTCCACATGTTTTTTTCCTGTAATGTTTGAAAAACATTTTTAAATTAACTTATGCTAAGTAACTTAAAACATCCTACTTATTTATTTATTATCTTATCAGAGTTTTATAATTCGGAAAACGGACCCAAAATCTTCAAAACCTTGTCACTATAATGACAAAGGTATATTTTATTATAATATTGTTTTACAAAAGATGATATAATTACATAATACTATATAGGGATTCTTCGATTCTGACCGCTCCGTCCTCAGGAAGCTTTATTGCACGTGCCTCTTTCCTGTAGTGTCTGAAAAACGTTTTTGAATTAGCTTACGCTAAGTAAGTACACTGCATCGTTCATTTTATTATGAACCCTTTAGGTTCTTATTATTGTTCAAGTTTCCTGGGCTCTCGACGCCCCCATGACCATCTTCGGACGTACTTCCGGTCACGTCATTCGTATATATTATTATCATTCATTTTAGGTCCTTCCGTCTTATAGACTGGGCACCTCTACCAGGTCCTTCCGCCTATAGACTGGGCACCTTTCCATTCTCATATTTATGGCCCTTCCGTCCCATAGACCAGGCACCTTTTTCCATTCATTCTTGAGACCCGCCCCGTAGGCTGGACATCTCTTTTCATTGGGATCTTGAGTATCATAGACTCACAGCCTCCCAATTTATTCCCAACCAGTCCTCACCTTAAAATTTCATAACGGTTTCCCCACGACACATTAAAGAGGCTTATATATAGGAAGTTCCAGCGGCGTATCCACCACCCCTTTAATATTTCGTGAGTACTCCGTTGTTTCATTTAAAGACTTAGACTCGTTTCCATCATACATTCATATTTACACATATGGCATGATCATCTATCATGCATTCATATATTCACGTTTAACACACATTGCATATTCGTACATATAGCATGACCTCTTGTCATACTTTCATATTCATCCCTGCTCTAATTCCTTATAAAGGTTTCTCCATGTTACGTTAAAATGGTTTATATATAGGAAGTATCAGTGGCGTATCCACCACCCCTTTAACGTCACATAAATACTCCTTTACTTAGAATTAAGCTTTCCCATCTAATTGTCATTTTATGGCATGATTTCTTTATGCTTTTATCTTAACTCTTGCTCTAATCCCTTACAAAGGTTTCGTCATGTTACGTTAAAAAATTTATATATTGGAAGTACCAGCGGCGTATCCACCACCCCTTTAACATTTCATGAATACTCATTTGCTTAGGATTAAGCGTTTCTCATCATTTATTTGATAGCATGACTTCCTCATGCTTTTATCCAATCCTTGCTGTAATTCCTCCTAAAGGTTTCTCTATGATGCATTAAAGAAGTTTATATATAGGGTGTACAAGTGGCGTACCCACCACCCCTATAATACATCACAGATATTCCTTTATTTAGAATTAAGTCATCTCTTATTCACACTTATCATATATTGTAAAATAAGGTGATTATTCTTCCAGAGTAGTACCTCCAACAGAGATATTCCCAGGAAAGAGTGACGGGTCCAGGAGGGATTTATACACCACTCTTTCCTTAGACAGAACATTCTGTTTGTCAGATAACTACATACCGGTCGGAAGATCCCTCGTTCGTTTACTATATTTTCATTATTATCTTTTAGTCTATACCCCTAAACATTTACAATGGTTTCACCACGAAGTATCAAAGAGATTTATATATATGAAGTACTAGCGGCGTATCCACCACCCCTTGGATACGTCGTGACTACTCCATTATTCCCGTTTAGTGTTTAGACTAATCCCCATTACCTTCTTTTATTTCCCATACCTTAGTTCCACATATAGCACATAATACATAATCACATAATTCACATAAACATTTATCTAAGGTACGGGTGCAGTGTACTTACGATAATCTCGGGTCGCTTCCTACGCTCGTTCCTCGCTTAAACGTCTCTCCGGATCTGAACCGTACTCGTAACGCTCCGCACTCGCACTTAAACGCGCCACACCAACTTTTTTTGGACTTTCTCAACTAGTATGTATATATGTGTTTGTGTGCTTAAAAGTGAACGGCCAGCTTCAACTATTTATAGGCAAAATCCTTGGTCTGTGACGGACCGTTACCGTTGGTGACGGTCCCTCACCGTTTTCTTGGCCTCCAAGCACTTTCTGACCACGTAACGGACCGTCACGGCTCATGATGGTCCGTCATGGCCTTAGGGTGCGATGACTCAGTGATACGTGGCTTAAAACGAAGCGTTTTCGCGATTTTGCGGCGTTACGGACCGTCACGGATAGTGACAGTCCGTTATGGATTTTGACCCCTGTGACGGACCGTTACACATGGTGACGGTCCGTTACGACTCCATTTTCAGATTCTCCTCGTCGAGGCACCCACATTTCATATATTATGGTCTCTATAACTCATTTTCTAACTCGGGATATGCTTATGTGAAGTTTTGGACTATTTCAGGTCGAACCGCTTTTCTGGTTTCGCGTCCGGTTACGTTCTAGCGTCACGTTTTTTAGCCGACACGTGTCCTAACTTATTTTGAGAGTCTTGGGATGTTACAAATCTACCCCCGTTAAATTTGTTTTCGTCCTCGAAACCTGTAAGTCCTTAAATAGTTGAGGGTAAGTTTTCCTCATTTCTTCCTCACTATCTAGGTCGTCTCTGACCCTTTTTGTGTGCCTCATATTGCACTAACACTTGTTCAATTATCTCATGACGTATCTTCTTTTTCTTTGTGTCTAGAATCCTTATAGGTTTTTTGACATAAGTTAGTTTCTCGTTAACCTTTATCTCTTTCAGAGGTATACGAACAATTTCATCTTGCTATATACTTTCGTGGAACGTATTTCGGTTCTTCAGGTAGCTTTAATTGATAAGTCACTCTTTTGACTTGCTTAACGATCCTTAAAAGGACTAATGAATCATTTTGCCACATTTCTTACGTCGAATTAGACCTTTCCAAAAAGATATAAAACGTAATCTCCTTTTTGGAATTCTATTGGTCTGTGTCAACTCTCGCAGTTGTGACATCAATTCCTTCTCTCCAATAAGTGTTGATTGGTAAGGAGCCTTAGCCACTAGCTTAGCTTCAGGAATTAAATTGATTTTGAATTTGATCTCTCTCTCAAGTGGAATACCTGGGAGATCGTTTGGGAAAACTTCTGGGAATTTATGATCTTGCTCCAGTTCTTTCCCTTTCGTCTTCACTTCAGCCGCATAAGCTATGAAGGCTTGGTGACCTTGTCTCACATAGCTATTTGTCTAAGTCATCGTACATAATATGATCTGGTTTCGTCGTTTGCTAATGATACTAACTTCCTTTCCTGCAGACCTCGTAGATTATACAATCTTCTGATTGCATTTAATCGTCGCAGCATGCAAAGATAACCAGTCTATTCCAATGATCACGTCAAATTCTTGCATTGGCATAGTAATTAGGTCGATGAAATATTCTTCTCCTTTTATCAGTAGTCGGCAATCTCGGCATATTTCGGTTACTACGCAGTTTCTATCACTCACGATTTCAACCTCTAATTCCTTAGCCAATTTACTTCTACTGAAGTTTCTTGAATTAACATATCTTAATGAAATAAATAATCGACTAGCCCCCGTATTGAATTAAACAGAAGCATGTAGAGAATTCATGAGGAAGGTACCTGATATGATGTCAGGGACATCTTTCGCTTCCTCGGTCATGATCTGGAAAGCCCTACCTCTTGATTTCGGAGCCTTGATCCTTTTGATTTCATTATCTGTCACTCTTGACCCTTCACCGGTATTCTCAGTCTATAATTGTAGCTCAGGACATTCTCTGAAGTGTCCCGGCTTGTAATAAGTGTAGCATAATCTAACTGGACTTGTACACTGATGTGTCAGATGTCCAGTCTTCCCACACTTCATGCAATCGAGAGGCCTGAGCCGACACTTTCTAGAATGTCTTCTTCCACAGATTCCACAATCTCTTATTTATTTCTCTTGAAAGGAATCGCTTTCAGGTTTTCTAAATTTAATTCTCTTAAAAGGCATAGGAGATGGGTAATTCTCTCCTCTTCTCTTCCTGTCCCCTTCTTCCTGCCTCTTAAGCTCTATTTCTCGTTCTCGAGCCCAATCAATCATTTCTTCCAAGTTCGCACACTTGGACGGATGAATGAATTCTCTAATTTCCGTTTTTAGAATGAGATGGTATCGTGTCATCCACATCTCAGGAGTTGTTAATAAAGCGGGACAGAATCTTGCTTTATCGAAGAAAATGCAGTAATCTCGTCCACAGATTCATTTGTTTGACCGAGTTGAAGGAACTCCTTAGTGATTCTGTCTATTGCCGCTCGCGGGCAATAATGCTTCAGAAAGATATCCTTGAATTCTTCCCACTTCATTTCTTTGATCTTATCTTTACCTTTCACTCTTTTCACTACGCTCCACCAATCGTTAGCTCTTTCTTTGAGTTGGTTGGTGGTGAAGGTTACTTCGTCCTCCTTACTGCAATGACAAGTATTAAATGTGGTTTCCATTGCAGCTATCCATCTTTGACTCTCTAAGGGATTAATGGCTCCCTTGAACTCCATTGGTTTGCATGTCATAAAGTCCTTATACGTGCATCGGTTTGATTTAGAATTTCTATATTCTCCGTTATGAGGTTTCTCAATATTCTTATGGTTTCAAACCAATTTTCTAATGAACTTTGCACTTCTGCTTGCATAATTAGGAGGTTCGCATCGAAAGCCTTTCTTACTTCTAACGCAATCTGTCTTCGGATATTCTCCGGGACTTGTTCTACTTCCTTCTCATTGTGAAGTGGAGATGCAGCTCTCTCGTGGCTCCCTTTATCGCCTACTTCATTGTTCTGACGTTCAGCCATTGTTGCTGATACACGAATTTCATTTAATCACTCGCTCGTTCACCCTAATTATAGTCTAGGGTCTCGTATTTACATGCCTCATACTATTCTAACCCTAATTAAGCATTCTAGGGTTTTACTTAAGGCCCTCTTCATACATTTACACATACTCACATTCACTTATACATATCAATCATGTATAATCATATTCCCGGCTTACTATCTGCTGAAATAAGTTATCAGCGATATCATGACGGTCCCATGCATTAACTCTCATATTGGCCACGTATGAGGTAATGTATATTACACATCGTGATACTCCCAACTATCACATGGAGCTTATCTCATACAAAATTCAGACCACGTATACTCACACATTTATGTTTAAGCACTGGAATTTTAAACATACCTACTTCCTTGGACGGCATCGGATGGAATCCCTATTTATATCACGAGCACTTATGGTTTGAGTTTAAGTATCATTCCGATACTCAAATCCCTTAAACCATGCTCTGATACGAACTTGAAACATCCTACTTATTTCTTTATTATCTTATCAGAGTTTTACAATGCGGAAAAAGGTCCCAGATTTTTCAAAACTTTGTCACTATAATGACAAAGGTATATTTTATTATAATATTGTTTTATAAAAGATGATATAATTACATCATACTATATAGGGATTCTTCGATTCCGACCGCTCTGTCCTCAGGAAGCTTTATTTCACGTGCCTCTTTCCTACAGTGTTTGAAAAACGTTTTTGAATTAGCTTACGCTAAGTAAGTACACTACATCATTCATTTTATTATGAACCCTTTAGGTTCTTATTATTGTTCAAGTTTCCTGGGCTCTCGATGCCCCCGTGACCATCTCCGGACGTATCTCCGGTCACGTCATTTGTATATTTTATTATCATTCATTTTAGGTCCTTCCGTCTTATAGACTGGGCACCTCTATCGGGTCCTTCCGCCTATAGACTGGGCACCTTTCCATTCTCATATTTATGGCCCTTCCGTCCTTTAGACTAGGCACCTTTTTCCATTCATTCTTGAGACCCGCCCCGTAGGCTGGACATCTCTTTTCATTGGGATCTTGAGTATCATAGACTCACAGCCTCCCAATTTATTCCCAACCAGTCCTCACCTTAAAATTTCATAACGGTTTCCCCACGACGCATTAAAGAGGCTTATATATAGAAAGTTCCAGCGGCGTATCCTCCACCTCTTTAACATTTCGTGAGTACTCCGTTATTCCATAGACTTAGACTCGTTTCCATCATACATTCATATTTACACATATGGCATGATCATCTATCATGCATTCACATATTCATGTTTAACACACATTGCATATTTGTACATATAGCATGACCTCTTGTCATACTTTCATATTCATCCTTGCTCTAATTCCTTATAAAGGTTTCTCCATGTTACGTTAAAGAGTTTTATATATAGGAAGTACCAGCGGCGTATCCACCACCCCTTTAACGTCACATAATTACTCCTTTACTTAGAATTAAACTTCCCATCTAATTCTCATTTTGTGGCATGATTTCTTTATGCTTTTATCTTAACTCTTGCTCTAATCCCTTACAAAGGTTTCGTCATGTTATGTTAAAAAAATTTATATATAGGAAGTACCAGCGGCGTATCCACCACCCCTTTAACATCTCATGAATACTCCTTTGCTTAGGATTAAGCGTTTCTCATGACTTATTTGATAGCATGACTTCCTCATTCTTTTATCCAATCCTTGCTCTAATTCCTCCTAAAGGCGTATCTATGATGCATTAAAGAGGTTTATATATAGGGTGTACCAATTGCGTACCCACCACTCCTATAATACATCACAGATATTCCTTTATTTAGAATTAAGCCCTCACTTATTCACACTTATCATATATTTTAAACTGGGGTGATTATCCTTTCAGAGTAGTATCTCGAAAATAGATGTTCACAGGAAAAAGTGACGGGTCCATGAGGGATTTATACACAACTCTTTCCTTAGACAGAACATTCTGTTTGTCAGATAACTACATACTGGTCGTAAGATCGCCCGTTCGTTTACTATATTTTCATTATTATCTTTTAGTCTATACCTCTAAACATTCATAATGGTTTCACCACGAAGTATCAAAGAGATTTATATATATGAAGTACCAGCGGCGTATCCACCACCCCTTGGATACGTCGTGACTACTCCATTATTCCCGTTTAGTGTTTAGACTAATCCCCATTACCTTCTTTTATTTCCCATACCTTAGTTCCACATATAGCACATAATACATAATCACATAATTAACATAAACATTTATCTAAGGTACGGGTGCAGTGTACTTACGATAATCTCGGGTCGCTTCCTACGCTCGTTCCTCGCTTAAACGTCTCTCCGGATCTGAACCGTACTCGTAACGCTCCGCACTCGCACTTAAACGCGCCACACCAACTTTTTTTGGACTTTCTCAACTAGTATGTATATATGTGTTTGTGTTTGTGTGCTTAAAAGTGAACGGCTAGCTTCAACTATTTATAGGCAAAATCCTGGGTCCGTGACGGACCGTTACCGTTGGTGACGGTCCGTCACCGTTTTCTTGGCCTCCAAGCACTTTCTAACCACGTAACGGACCGTCACGGCTCATGACGGTCCGTCATGGCCTTAGTGTGCGATGACTCAGTGATACGTGGCTTAAAACAAAGCATTTTCCTGATTTTGCGACGTGACGGACCGTCACTATTTTGACCCTCGTGACGGACTGTTACACATGGTGACGGTCCGTTACGACTCCATTTTCAGATTCTCCTCGTCGAGGAACCCACGTTTCATATATTATGGTCTCTGTAACTCATTTTCTAACTTGGGATATGCTTATGTGAAGTTTTGGGTTATTTCCGGTGGAACCGCTTTTTTGTTTTCGCATCCGGTTACGTTCTAGCGTCGCGTTTTTTAGCCGACACGTGTCCCAACTTATTTTAAGAGTTTTGGGATGTTACATAAGTACACTGCGTTCTCATTTTATTATTCATTTCAGGCCCTTCTGCCTTATAGACTCGGCACCTTAACCAGACCCTTTCGCCTGTAGGCTCGGCACCTTTTTATTTCCATTCATAAGGTCCTTCTGTCCCGTAGACTTGGCACCTTTTTTATTACGTTTATAGGGCCCTTCCAACCCGCAGACTCAGCACCCTTTTTCCATTAATCTCGTGGGTTATTTATTTACAAGGCCCTTCCACCCTATAGGCTCGACACCTTGTTTCCCATTCGGACCTTGAGTGTCATTGACTCACAGTTTCCCAATTTATCAAGCATTTATTTATATCATGCATATTTACTTTATCATGCATGTTTATGCTTGATTTAATCCCAACCAGTCCTCACCTTAAAACCTCATAACAGTTTCTGCATGATGTATTGAAGAGGTTTAAATATAGGGTCCTTCACAGTATTCCCACCACCCCTTCAATACTTCGTGAGTACCCCGTTACTCTATTTTAGGGTTTAGACTCGTTTCATCACACATTCACATCCGACACGTATAGCATGATTCTTTATCATGCCTTCACATATTCACATTCAGCACATATTGCATGATTACCCGTCATGCATAGCATGATTTCTTATCACGCTTTCATCCCTCCCTACTCTAATTCCTCGTAAAGGTTTTTTCATGTTACGTTAAAGAGGTTTTTTATAGGGTGTACCAGTTGCGTACCCGTCATTCCTTTAACGTCTTATGAATACTCCTTTATTTAGAATTAAGCTTTCATCACGTATTCACGTGTTCCCCCTTTGTTTAGCATGTATTTGTGTCATGTTATTTTATCCTTAGTCTATACCCCTAAACCTTTGTAATGGTTTCATCCCAAGGTATCAAATAGGCTTATATATAGGGTGTACCAGCAGCTTACCCACCACCCCTTTGATATCTCGTGGCTACTCCATTATTTCAGTTTAGTGTTTAGACCAATCCACCACTACCCCGTACCTTAGTTCCACACATAACACGTAATCAAATATTAATTTATCTAAGGTACGGGTCCAGTGTACTTACGATGATTTCAAGTCGTTTCCTACACTCGTTCCTCGCTTAAACATCTCTCCGGATCCGAATCGTACTTGTAACGCACCCTACTCGTACTTTAACGCGTCGAACCGGCTTCTTTGCATGCTTCCCGAGGTATATATGAAAGTGGTGTTTGATATTTGTGTGTTCCAAAATCAACGGCAATGTGATTCTATATATAGGCTGAAATGGCGTCGGTGGCGGACCGCTAAGCAGGTCGGTAGCGGTCCGCTACCCCCTAATTCAGCCGCATCACCTGCCAAGGGTCAGCTTCTCCTCATCCGGATCCTTTTTGCGGCTAGTGGACCGTTAGGCGCCCTGGTAGCGATCTGCTATAGGGCTGAGTCAGCAGCCACTTGTATGACACGCATCATTCTCTCATTATTACCTTCCTCATCACATAGCGGACCGCCAGAGAAACCGGTAGCAATCCCCTTCCATCTGAACTTTCACAATTTTGCATTTTTAGTCCCTGGACTTTGGACTAATTGCACTTTAACCCCTATACTTTATATTTTCTTAAAAATTGGGGTATTACAGTCGTTTTTTCTCCGCATAGCTCGACAGGGGTTTGGTTGTCTTCGTTTCGACTCCTCAAAAACCATAAGATCGAACACCGATACAGAATAAGATGAAACACAACACCGCTAACGATGTTGTTCGTTCATAATTGGGTGGGTTTGTCACGGCACCTAAACAATTAGGGTATGCGATATAGCGTACGACGCAAATAAAATACACTCGATTTTGAATACAAACATGTTTTTAAAAAAATTGTTACGGATTGTTCACAAAGAAGATCCAAAAACAGCCGAGCATTCCATTTTTTTTTTTAAAACGTAACCAACGAAATCGAATATTGGGCGGCCATTAGAGTTGGTGGCCCAGTGGTAAAGGAAAATCCTCTTGAAAAATTAAAGTTTGAGAAGCTTGTGGGTTCAAGTGCCACTCCGATAAGATTAAAGAAATTTGTTTAAAAAAAAGTTAAGAGGAGTGGTGGAGGCTAAGATGTATGCCACCTTCTTTATCAATATTAGTTTTCCTCTCTCCTGTTAAATGCTCTGATCGTCTAATTAATTCAAATATCATATTTCCAAGATTTTATTGTTTTATACTTTTTTTTCTTTGAACGACAAGAACTACATATTTTAGAATAATTAGGTTTACTCGGGTAACACCTAGAAAATGTAGGGCAGTCCACCCCAGGAGTAACCCCCTCATTTTATACTTTATTTAAAATAATTTTTTTATTTTTTATTTTTTTATAAATATTATTTTTTTTAAATAAATGATCTAAATGAAACATATATTAATCCTAATTACTGTTTACTGATTATTTTTTTAAATGATAACTTGAATTAAGAGGTAATAATGAAAAAAAAATTACTAAATAAAAGCCAAATTTTATAATATTCAATTCAAGTTAAATTTGAAGAAAAAATAATCACTACATAATAACTTGGCAATGTATATGTTAATTTCAGGTCACTTAATTTAAAAATAATAAACATTTATAAAAAAAATTTATAAGATTAGAGCACTTAATGAAAATTAAGTAACTTTATAGGAATAAAAAACTTTGATTGACTTTAGTTAGTACTTATGAAACTTGGTGACTTTGCGTGAAGTTTCCCTTTCATTTATTATCAATATTTATAAAACTATATTCATCACTTAATTTTTTAAAAAGAATTCTTTTTTTCTTTAAGTATAAGTTTTTCAAACTCTTATATTAATCAATTGAGTAATATGCAAGAATCCGTCAACTCTTTTACGGAATGCATGAATTGAAGAAAAAAAAAAAAGAAAAGGGATAACAAAAATAAGTGGTAATGGAAAGCAAATCAAAATCAAATATATAAATAAACGTTGAGTCCTTTTATGTTTGCAAATAATTATACTATTAAAAAATAAAATATAAAAAAGAAACATACATAAATCATTTGTATATTTTATGAGCTTTATGTACTTGTATTTTACTATCCACAATGGTTGCTAATCTATATAAAACTCAAATAAATCGGATCATAAAGTGTTAAAGAATCAAAGGCTCTTTGTTTATTCCAAAGGTCGAGACAAAAAAGAGAATAAATAAAAAATAAAAGGACTGAAAATGCAAATGAAGCTAAAAAGAAGGAACCTTATGGAAATATAAAAAGAGCGGGTCAAAAAGCACGCGGAAAGAGTCCAACTTCCAAGTCAAAAGTGGATGCATTATAAACCCACTCTTTCCAAGTCACACACATCATCTTTTCTCCCATCAAAATCCTCTTCCGATTTCATCGATCCGACACCGTTTGGTACAATTTTGGTGGTGTTTATGAGTGTCGATTGAATTTTGGATGGGGAAATACGTGGAGATGTTGGATTTAGGGGTGAGAATGGTGGCTAGATTTCATTCTCACTGCCCTCAAACTGCTCGTATGTACTACCACCCTCCTTCCAACGCCGTCGACAGTCACGCGCCACCGGCAGTTGAAGAATCCGGCAAAATTAGGCGTTTTCAGGCGAGCATGAGTTTCAATAGTAGAGAGATTGTTTTTTCTTCGGCGATTTAAATTGTAGGAATTTTGTAAACATTTGTTGGTTTATTTATACACATAATCGATTCGTTTTTTCAATAGTCGGACTAAATTTGTTCAGTTTTCTTAATAGAAATTTCAAGTAGTTTGCAACAACTTAATGAATCTTCTAAAACGAAGCAAGTCAATTGGTTAATCCGATCTAAGATTCTAAGGGGCTGTTTGGTTGGCGGAAATTAATAAGATTTCAGTGGAATTGGAATTTAATTTCCATTCCTTGACATTTTGGTTAGCTAACAGAAGGAATTGGAATTAAAATTAATTCTAACCAAATCCCCCAAGTAAAGGAATTCAAAATCTCTCTCCATTTTAACATAATTCAGAATCTCTCACCATTTAAAAAGTAATTTTGTCTTTTAGGTATTTTTACATTACAATTCATTAACAAATATGCTAACCAAACACATTATGGATTTCAAAGTAATCATTCCAACTCAAATTCAGTTTTTAGTTCTGATTCAAACAAATTGCGTGAACCAAACGCCCCCTAAATAGTTCGGCTTGGTTTGGAATTTTGAACCTCCGATTTAAATCGGACTGATCGTTTAATATTTATTATTTATATATATTTCTTTTATTTTTAAAACATATAGTCATGTATAAGTAATATAATTATAAATCATACTTGTCATTTAAAATTTTTTAATAAACATGATTTTGAAAAAAAAAATACAACAAATAGGTTTAAAGTGGTAATGCGGGCTTGTCCCGCCGACCCACTCATTCTGGACAGTTTGATCTTATCGTTCCTCAAATTTATAGTTAGCGATTTAGCACAAAATTTTTATCAAAACCACCAGAAGTGGATCGTGAATACCCCTGGTTTGCAAATCGTTCATAGAACTTATGCGTCCTAAAGTTTTTAATGTGCGTTTGGCTCAACGTTTATTATAAGTTTCGAATATTTGGTTTGGAGTGTTTAATTGGTTTTGACGAAAATGCTGAGCCGAACTGCTAATTGCGATTTTGAAAAATGACCAAACAAACCGACCAAGTTTGTTGTGGTGACATGATCAACCAAGTCATATTCTAAAAGAAAAGCATTATGAGAAGAATATGTAGGAAAGGGAATGTAATTATTTCATTGTATCACACAAATACATTAGACTAACACCCTCACCCTTTTGGAGCCTCCACCTTTATTGCCAAATTAGGCCTTTTCAACCCCAAACCCTTCACGTCAGTTAAAGCTACGGCGCCCCCTTCCTTGGCGCCCCTCCTTGTAATGGTGTTTAGTGCCCATGGTGTCTTTCCTTCCTGATGTGTACATGTGCGTTAATCCACTACACTCAGTCTTACAATGAGCGATATATTGAAAAAGAAACCTATTTAGCTTTCAAATTAACACCCATTAAGGTAATATAATAAATTATAGGACAAATATATCTAGGCTTGTAAATGAACCGAACGAACACGAACGAGGCTTGTTCATGAATTTGAGATTCGTGTGCCAAAGCTAAACACACCAGATTGCCTTTTCAATTAAGTTCTACTAAAAGCAAAGAATGTTTTGAATTGATACATTGTGACATATGGGAGAGATATAGGATTCCCTCCCTCTCCGAGAAAAGTTATTTTTTTACAATAGTGGACGGCTATAGTCGATCCGTTTGGACTTTTCTCCTAAAACATAAGTTTGAGGCAAGTGACTATCTAATAAGCTTTCACTAAAATGATCAAAACTCAATTTAGAAAATTGATCAAACGGATTCGTTGTGACAATGGTGGTGAATTCACCTCAAACCGCATGAACGATTTCTATAGCGAACAAGGCATAATGCTTGAAACGACTTGCCCCCACACACCACAACAAAATGGTGCGGTGGAACGTAAGCATAGGCACCTTCTCGAGACTGCACGTGCCCTTAGATTTGAGGCAAACTTGCCTAAATTTTTTTGGGGTGAGTGCATCTTATCGGCCGCTCACATAATCAACCGTCTTCCTTCAAAGACCATTAACAATAAAACCCTGTTTGAGATTCTATTTGAACGGAAACCCGACTACGAGCACATGAAGGTGTTTGGGTGCCTCGCTTATTTTCGAAACACCGACACAAATGGAGATAAATTTGAGTTGAGGGGAAGGCCCGGGGTATTTTTGGGCTACCCACCAGTAGTGGTGCACAAATCGGTTTTTTAACCCAAACCGGTTCAAACCGAACCGAACCGGTTTGGTCAACAAAAAGTCAAAAACGGTTTGGCCCTAAACCGGTTCGGGTTAAACCGGTTTCGGAGGTGAAAAATGTCTAACTGGTCAAACCGGTTAGGGTTGGTTACAAACCGGTTTGCCCAAAAAAACCGGTTTAAACCGCTAAAAAACCGGTTTAAACCGCTAAAAAACCGGTTTAAACCGGTTTTTATTAAAAAAAAATTCAAATAAAATTTATATTTTTAATATAAAATAAAAAAATATATATAACAAAT
Source organism: Smallanthus sonchifolius (assembly GCA_023525975.1). NCBI lineage: Eukaryota > Viridiplantae > Streptophyta > Magnoliopsida > Asterales > Asteraceae > Smallanthus > Smallanthus sonchifolius. The sequence continues at coordinate 109,425,868 of CM042021.1, forward strand.
ATAAAACATAAAGTTCAACGTTTATTAATATTTAGAAATTTCAGAAATTAAAAAACATGACGAGATAAAATTATAAAATTCTAAAACATTACAAATGACAATATATATTTTGATTTTTTGGAATATTGATTGATTATTCTTGTGCGTTGTCTTCGGAACTGGAGCTTCGTAGCCTTGCATCTTCGGCTAGTTCTTCATCGGTGACTGGTTCGGATATTCCAAGATCAACCTCGTTGTTGTGTATGATTTCTTCGGCTTAAATTTCGTCTTCGAGAGAAGTTTGGTCTTGTATCCTATCCATCGCATCCAAATGGTCCTTCAAGCAAATGCACATTTCCATCGCTAGGGGGGTGAGTCTAGTCCTTCGTATCGATAAGACCCTGCCACTAAAAGAAAACGTAGATTCCGAAGCTACCGTGGAAGCTTGGACGGTTAGTACATCACGGGCCATGATATCTTTTTTTGTTACTAAAAATATCTTTAAGCATTAGTCGAAAAGTATATGTTAAGTTTGAAACCTCTTCAATTGCAAGCCCGGCTTGCACCACCAAGTTAATGATGTGTGCGACACATCGACTATGAAAAAAAACGCCGTTGCAAACCGGTTTATATTTAAATTTTAGATTTTGAACCGCATTTGTATTATTAGATGCATTATCAAAAGACATTGAAAAAAGTTTATTTTGTAATTAAATTCGGTTATAACACCATCCAATATATAAAATAAATTTTCGCTGGTGTGTGGATATTCAAACAAGTCAAACGCGATTGTACGCTTCATCATTTGTCACGTATTGGGATCAACCCAATGCGCGGTAACGCAAAGGTACGAATCGGGAATACCATGTGGAGCCGACCAAACATCGGTGGTTAAGTTTACACCGGTTTCCAAATTTTCAAAACCCAAAATTAATTCTTTTTTTGCTTTTTTCCACATTTTTATACAATCTCGTCTAAGGGTTGTGCGACTTACTTGATGATAACGTGGTTGGAGTGTCTCTTGAATCATCATTGTCAAGCGCAGATTGTCAAAGTGGTTGAACGGTAATCCTTCTTGAATCACTAACCTCGCCATTCGATCTCGAATAATATTTGGATCAAAGTTCCAAATTCCTCCTTCGCTTGTCATCGAGGGTTGACCTTCACTTGGAATTCCCGTCAAGGACGGGCAAGATTTTTCCATATGCGTTTTCAAACTAGTGTTTGAATCTTTCCCCAAAAACGCACCACACATCTTGCACCGAGCACGTTCCTTCCCGTTTGACAACAAACATAGATCGTAATTGCACCAAATTGCCGGATTTCTCGTTGTTGCTCGAATTTCCACAACGGTAACTTCGTTTGAGTAACCACCAACACCAAAACTTGCGATGCTTTTTTTAGAGTTTAGAGAGCGTTTAAAGAGCGGTTTTAGAGATTAGAGAGTGTAGAAAGAGGTGTGATCAAACCTAAACACCCCCCACCTATTTATAGTGAATTAGAGGTGAAAAAAGGCCAAAAAAAACGGCTAAAATCGACCCCAACGGCTATATAGCCGTTAGAAAACGGCTAGTTTTTTCAGCACCAAAACCGGTTTAAACCGGTTTATCAAACCGGTTCACACAAACCGGTCCCCTACCCGATTACACCCAGAAAGCTTCAAACCGGTTTCAAACCGACGGTTTTAGGCTAACCCGAACCGGTTTGCTCCAAACCGGTTTATCCCAAACCGGTTTGCCGGTTTGGACCAGATAAAAAAAAAACCGGTTTTTTTGTGCACCTCTACCCACCAGGTACAAAGGGTTACAAAATATATGACATGGTTCACAACAAAATCGTAATATCAAGGGATGTGTACTTCATTGAAAATGTTTTTCCCTATGCCGGCTCGAAAGCCATTGACAGTCAAGAAAATAAGGAACTTTTTAGTTTCCCTCCTTAGTAGTGGTGCACAAAAAAACCGGTTTTTTTTTAATCCGGTCCAAACCGGCAAACCGGTTTGACTTAAACCGGTTTGGGCCAAACCGGTTCGGGCTGCCCAAAAACCGCCGGTTTGAAACCGGTTTGAAGCTTCGTGGATGAGATCGGGTTAGGGACCGGTTCATCCTAACCGGTTTGATAAACCGGTTTTCGAGCTGGGTAAAAAATAGCCGTTGGGGTCGATTTTGGCCGTTTTTTGGAGTTTTTTGCACCCTTAAAACACTATAAATAGGTGGGGGGTGTTTAGGGTTGATCACACCTCTCTTTACACTCTTTAATCTCTAAAACCGCTCTTTAACCGTTCAAAAACGCTCTCTAAACTCAAAAAAAAAAGCATGGCAAGTTTTGGTGTTGGTGGTTCCTCAAACGAAGTTACCGTTGTGGAAATTCGAGCAACAACGAGAAATCCGGCAATTTGGTGCAATTACGATCTACGTTTGTTGTCAAACGGGAAGGAACGTGCTCGATGCAAGATGTGTGGTGCGTTTTTGAGGAAAGATTCAAACACTAGTTTGAAAATGCATATGGAAAAATCTTGCCCGTCATTGAAGGGAATTCCAAGTGAAGGTCAAGCCTCGATGACAAGCGAAGGAGGAATTTGGAACTTTGATCCAAATATTGTTCGAGATCGAATGGCGAGGTTAGTGATTCAAGAAGGATTGCCGTTCAACCACTTTGACAATCCGCGCTTGACAAAGATGATTCAAGAGACACTCCAACCTCGTTATCACCAAGTAAGTCGCACAACCCTTAGACGAGATTGTATAAAAATGTGAAAAAAAGAAAAAAAGAATTAATTTTGGGTTTTGAAAATTTGCAAACCGGTGTAAACTTAACCACCGATTTTTGGTCGGCTCCGCATGGTATACCCGATTCGTACCTTTGCGTTACCGCGCATTGGGTTGATCCCAATACGTGGCAAATGATGAAGCGTACAATCGCTTTTGACTTGTTTGAATATCCACACACTGGCGAAAATTTATTTTATATATTGGATGGTGTTATTAACGAATTTAAATTACAAAATAAAATTTTTTCAATGTCTTTTGATAATGCATCTAATAATACAAATGCGGTTCAAAAACTAAAAATTAAATATAAACCCGTTTGCAACGGCGTTTTTTTTCCATAGTCGATGTGTCGCACACATCATTAACTTGGCGGTGCAAGCCGGGCTTGCAATTGAAGAGGTTTCAAACTTAACATATACTTTTCGACAAATGCTTAAAGATATTTTTAGTAACAGAAAAAGATACCATGATTATATTAAATTTTGTCGTGATACGAATAATCTTTGCTTAGGCCCGAATTGGGACGTAGAGACAAGATGGAACTCGACTTATATTATGTTTTATAGCGCTTTACAACAAAGAGAAACTTTAGAACTATTTCATGATATGCTTGCCTCAAAACCTCGTCGTAAAATTCAAAAGTTTCCGTCTCCAAATTGGGATATTTTAAAAGACGTAACCGAATTGCTTGAAGTTTTTAAAACCGCCACCACTTTTTTATCCGGTGTTTATTATCCCACAAGTCCATTAACACTAAAACAAATATATTTAATGGCTAACAAGTTGTCTGAGCTTGAAAATAAAAGCGATTTTTTTACAAAAATGATAGAACCGATGAAAGAAAAATTAGTGAAATATTTTAAAGAAATGCCACCCGTTATAACCTGCGCCGCCGCGTTAAACCCTACCATAAATGTTTACGGGGTTGAAACCTTGATTGATAGAATTACTTACGCTTTGAATTTGGATAGTGAAGACATCCATTTTACACAAGGCACAAAAACATATTTTAACAAATGTTTACAAGATTTATTTGATGTTTATTTACATAAATATGGTACAACTCCGACTCCACATGATATAATGGGTACATCATCAAGTGGTACCTCGAGAGATGTTAATTTGAGTTTATATAACGAAATGTTAAATGAATTTAGTAAACGGGCTCGAGGTACCACCCCGAGTAGCGAACTTGGAAGGTATATTGGCACAAACTTTTTAGCGTTTATGCCTCTTACCGTTTTTGAGGAGTTTGATATTTTGGCATGGTGGAAAACAAACGAAGCTTCGTTTTCGATTCTTTCCTCCATGGCCCGTGATGTACTAACCGTCCAAGCTTCCACGGTAGCTTCGGAATCTGCGTTTCTTTTAGTGGCAGGGTATTATCGATACGAAGGACTAGACTCACACCCCTAGCGATGGAAATGTGCATTTGCTTGAAGGACCATTTGGATGCGATGGATAGGATACAAGACCAAACTTCTCTCGAAGATGAAATTCAACCCGAAGAAGTCATACACAACAACGAGGTTGATCTTGGAATATCCGAACCCGTCACGGATGAAGAACTAGCCGAAGATGCAAGGCTACGAAGCTCTAGTTCCGAAGACAACGCACAAGAATAATCAATCAATATTCCAAAAAATAAAACGTTGAACTTAATGTTTTATATTTGTTATATTTTTTGTAATTTTTTACAATTTTATCTTGCCATGTTTTTTAATTTCCGAACTTTCCAAATATTAATAAACGTTGAACTTTATGTTTTAATTTTGTTATATTTTATTATGGATTTTATATTAAAAATATAAAATTTATTTGGATTTTTTTTTTAATAAAAACCGGTTTAAAGGGCAAACCGGTTTAAAACCTACCCGAACCGGTTTGACCGGTTTACATATTTCCATTACCAAAACCGGTTTAACCCGAACCGGTTTGGGCCCAAACCGGTTTTGACTTTTCGTTGACCAAACCGGTTCAGGTCGGGTTGAACCGGTTTAGGTTAAAAAACCGATTTGTGCACCACTACTCCTTAGTATTATAAAGAGGCTGATAATATCACTCAAAAGGTGGTAGATCAAAATAAAGGCCCAAACATGGGTGAATCAAATTAACAATGAAGTGTTGAACACAAGGGACACAACCCAAACAGAAAATGAAATTGAACATGCTACCAACTAGAGGTGCACAAATCGGTTTTTTAACCCAAACCGGTTCAAACCGACCCGAACCGGTTTGGTCAACGAAAAGTCAAAACCGGTTTGGACCCAAACCGGTTCGGGTTAAACCGGTTTCAATGAGGGAAATATGTAAACCGGTCAAACCGGTTCGGGTAGGTTTTAAACCGGTTTGCCCCTTAAACCGGTTTAAACCGGTTTTTATTAAAAAAAAAAAAATCAAATAAATTTTATGTTTTTAATATAAAATCCAAAATAAAATATAACAAAATTAAAACATAAAGTTCAACGTTTATTAATATTTGGATAGTTCGGAAATTAAAAAACATAACAAGATAAAATTGTAAAACATTACAAAAAGTATAACAAATATAAAACATTAAGTTCAACGTTTTATTTTTTGGAATATTGATTGAATATTCTTGTGCGTTGTCTTCGGAACTAGAGCTTCGTAGCCTTGCATCTTCGGCTAGTTCTTCATCCGTGACTGGTTCGGATATTCCAAGATCAACCTCGTTGTTGTGTATGACTTCTTCGGCTTGAATTTCATCTTCGAGAGAAGTTTGGTCTTGTATCCTATCCATCGCATCCAAATGGTCCTTCAAACAAATGCACATTTCCATCGCTAGGGGTGTGAGTCTAGTCCTTCGTATCGATAATACCCTGCCACTAAAAGAAAACGCAGATTCCGAAGCTACCGTGGAAGCTTGGACGGTTAGTACATCACGGGCCATGGCGGAAAGAATCGGAAACGAAGCTTCGTTTTGTTTCCACCATGCCAAAATATCAAACTCCTCAAAAACGGTAGGAGGCATAAACGCTAAAAAGTTTGTGCCAACATACCTTCCGAGTTCGCTACTCGGGGTGGTACCTCGAGCACGTTTACTAAATTCATTTAACATTTCGTTATATAAATTCAAGTTAACATCTCTCGAGCTACCACTTGATGATGTACCCATTGTATCATGTGGAGTCGGAGTTGTACCATATTTATGTAAATAAACATCAAATAAATCTTGTAAACATTTGTTAAAATATGTTTTTGTGCCTTGTGCAAAATGGATGTCTTCGCTATCCAAATTCAAAGCGTAAGTAATTCTATCAATCAAGGTTTCAACCCCGTAAACATTTATGGTAGGGTTTAACGCGGCGGCGCAAGTTATAACGGGAGTGATTTCTTTAAAATATTTCACTAATTTTTCTTTCATCGGTTCTATCATTTTTGTAAAAAGATCGCTTTTATTTTCAAGGTCAGACAACTTGTTAGCCATTAAATATATTTGTTTTAGTGTTAATGGACTTGTGGGATAATAAACACCGGATAAAAAAGTTGTGGCGGTTTTGAAAACTTCAAGCAATTCGGTTACGTCTTTTAAAATGTTCCAATTTGTAGACGGAAAGTTTTGAATTTTACGACGAGGTTTTGAGGAAAGCATATCATGAAATATTTCTAAAGTTTCTCTTTGTCGTAAAGCGCTATAAAACATAATATAAGTCGAGTTCCATCTTGTCTCGACGTCCCAATTCGGGCCTAAGCAAAGATTATTCGTATCACGACAAAATTTAATATAATCATGGTATCTTTTTCTGTTACTAAAAATATCTTTAAGCATTTGTCGAAAACTATATGTTAAGTTTGAAACTTCTTCAATTGCAAGCCCGGCTTGCACCGCCAAGTTAATGATGTGTGCGACACATCGACTATGGAAAAAAACGCCGTTGCAAACGGGTTTATATTTAATTTTTAGTTTTTGAACCGCATTTGTATTAATAGATGCATTATCAAAAGACATTGAAAAAAGTTTATTTTGTAATTTAAATTCGTTAATAACACCATCCAATATATAAAATAAATTTTCGCCAGTGTGTGGATATTCAAACAAGTCAAAAGCGATTGTACGCTTCATCATTTGCCGCGTATTGGGATCAACCCAATGCGCGGTAACGCAAAGGTACGAATCGGGTATACCATGTGGAGCAGACCAAACATCGGTGGTTAAGTTTACACCGGTTTGCAAATTTTCAAAACCTAAAATTAATTCTTTTTTTGCCTTTTTCCACATTTTTATACAATCTCGTCTAAGGGTTGTGCGACTTACTTGGTGATAACGAGGTTGGAGTGTCTCGTGAATCATCTTTGTCAAGCGCGGATTGTCAAAGTGGTTGAACGGCAATCCTTCTTGAATCACTAACCTCGCCATTCGATCTCGAACAATATTTGGATCAAAGTTCCAAATTCCTCCTTCGCTTGTCATCGAGGCTTGACCTTCACTTGGAATTCCCTTCAATGACGGGCAAGATTTTTCCATATGCGTTTTCAAAGTAGTGTTTGAATCTTTCCCCAAAAACGCACCACACAACTTGCAACGAGCACGTTCCTTTCCGCTTGACAACAAACATAAATCGTAATTGCACCAGATTGCCGGATTTCTCGTTGTTGCTAGAATTTGCACAACGGTAACTTCGTTTGAGGAACCACTAACACCAAAACTTTCCATGTTTTTTTTTGAGTTTAGAGAGAGTTTAGAGAGCGTTTTTGAGCGGTTTTAGAGATTAGAGAGTGTAAAGAGAAGTGTGATCAACCCTAAACACCCCCCACCTATTTATAGTGTTTTATGGGTCCAAAAAACTCCAAAAAAAACGGCCAAAATCGACCCCAACGGCCATATAGCCGTTGGCCAACGGCTAGAACTCGCCCAACGGTTCAAACCGGTTTCCTAACCCGGTTTAGCCAAAACCGGTCCTAACCCGATTTTTTTTCAGAAATCCTCAAACCGGTTTGAAACCGGCGGTTTTTGGGCAACCCGAACCGGTTTAACCCAAACCGGTTTGGACCAAACCGGTTCGGGTTGCCCAAAAACCGCCGGTTTCAAACCGGTTTGAGGATTTCTGAAAAAAAATCGGGTTGGGACCGGTTTTGGCTAAACCGGGTTAGGAAACCGGTTTGAACCGTTGGGCGAGTTCTAGCCGTTGGCCAACGGCTATATGGCCGTTGGGGTCGATTTTGGCCTTTTTTTGGAGTTTTTTGGACCCATAAAACACTATAAATAGGTGGGGGGTGTTTAGGGTTGATCACACTTCTCTTTACACTCTCTAATCTCTAAAACCGCTCTTTAACCTCTCAAAAACGCTCTCTAAACTCTCTCTAAACTCAAAAAAAAAAACATGGAAAGTTTTGGTGTTAGTGGTTCCTCAAACGAAGTTACCGTTGTGCAAATTCTAGCAACAACGAGAAATCCGGCAATCTGGTGCAATTACGATTTATGTTTGTTGTCAAACGGAAAGGAACGTGCTCGTTGCAAGTTGTGTGGTGCGTTTTTGGGAAAAGATTCAAACACTACTTTGAAAACGCATATGGAAAAATCTTGCCCGTCATTGAAGGGAATTTCAAGTGAAGGTCAAGCCTCGATGACAAGCGAAGGAGGAATTTGGAACTTTGATCCAAATATTGTTCGAGATCGAATGGCGAGGTTAGTGATTCAAGAAGGATTGCCGTTCAACCACTTTGACAATCCGCGCTTGACAAAGATGATTCAAGAGACACTCCAACCTCGTTATCACCAAGTAAGTCGCACAACCCTTAGACGAGATTGTATAAAAATGTGGAAAAAAGCAAAAAAAGAATTAATTTTAGGTTTTGAAAATTTGCAAACCGAGCTAATCAGGGAACAAAGAATTAGAAGCCAACCAAAGCGACTAGGGGTGTTCAAAAAAATCCGAATCCGAAACCGAATCCGAACTATCCGAAAATTCGGATATCCGAAATTTAGGATATCCGAAATTCGGATATCCGATTTTTCGGATTCGGACAGTAATATTGATAAAATTCGGATATTTCGGATATCCGAATCCGAAATATTTTATTTTTAATTATTTTTTTATTTAAATATATATATACACATATAACCCAGTCAACCTAAAAAACCCTAACTGCTTCTCTGATATCCACGCTTTCATCTCCGACAATTCAAATCACTCCCAAATCTCAAATTCAAATCACTCCCAAATCTCCGACGGCTCCAAACCTCTGACCCAACCAAGCTCTGTTGCTCTCCGATCCGGCGTCTCCCTCGTCCTTCCTGCCATCAACCGACCGCCGCCGCCTACGCAGCCAATTCCACCATGAGCTGTTAGTCTCTAGGGTTCCCGCATGAGCTGTTCGTATCTAGGTTTCTGGCATGAGCTCTCTGTTAGATTTATTATTCAGTTTGTAGTCATTTTTTGTTTGGAAGCACATACCCAAATTTGATTTGCTACACATAATATATGCCTCTTATATGAAGAAATTCTCTTTTTGATCTCTAAACAAAAGTTGTGTGTTTATCCATTTTGCTTGCAACATTAATATCTTAAGAAATTTGGTACTTAGTTTTTTTTTCATATTTCGGATATCCACTTTACTATCCGAATCCGTATCCGAAATTTGGATATCCGAATTTTCAGATACGGATTCGGATAGTAAAATCCATTATCCGAAATTTTCGGATATCCGGTTTTGAACACCCCTAAAAGCGACTAGGAGATTTTGTCGTTGATCTTCCACCATCCATCAATCATCCTCTACCCACTGCTGATCAAGAACCCTCGACGGTACATCCCCTAGCTCACTTCATTTCTTATGAAAAATTTTCTAACAACCATAAAACCTTTTTGGCGGCCATCGGCTCGATCGATGAGCCAAAGACTTTTAACCGAGCCGTGTAGAATGAAAACTGGAGAAAAGCAATGGAGAAAGAAATACGAGCCTTGGAAGAAAATGAAACATGGACCCTCGAAGAATTACCGGAGGGAAAGCGGGCCATAGACTCTAAATGGGTCTACAAAGTGAAGTTCAAACCCGATGGTGAAGTTGAGAGGTACAAGGCAAGGCTCGTGGCTAAAGGATTCACACAAATGGAAGGAGTAGATTTCCACGACACCTTTGCTCCTGTCGCCAAACTTGTTACAGTTCGGACTCTCCTTGCCGTCGCAGTTAAGAAGGATTGGTTTATTCATCAACTAGATGTGAATAATGCTTTTCTGCATGGAGATCTCAACGAAGAAGGTTACATGAAAATTCCACAAGGTTTTGACAAGGGAAAGGAGAACAAATTGTGCAGGTTGAGAAAGTCTCCATATGGTCTAAAACAGACTTCACGAAACTGGTGTCAAAAATTCACTTCCGTAGGTGTGTTTGGGATTCCTTATTTAACCTCAAAAAGTCATTTTTGTCAAAAGTAATAAGAAGGTTCGAGAAGTCACACACTCCTTACTTCTTAAAAACAACTTTTCACACCCTATTTTTTCACCTCTTTTTGGTTTACCCAAACAAGCTTTTAAAAAGTTAACTTTTTAGAAAAGTTAATAAGTAGATTTGAAAAGGAATCCCAAACACCCCCGAAGGCCACTCTATCTGACAACATAAAAACTTTAGTGTTATTGTTAGTTCTCAAATAATATGTTATATGCTTTCTTTTTGTTGGTCTAGTAAACAAGCTAACTTGATTTTCTACTTCTTAATAAATTCCACTATTTTTTACTATGATTTATTACACCATGCGTAGTGGAATCGTGAAAGCGGAGGGGGGCGTGAATGGTGTGGGGCGTTGGGGCATTCACGGGCAAGGGGCACTACTCACCATTAATCCATTCAATGAAATTCTTACACTTAATAATTTATTTTCTTTTTTTAATTGAGTATTTAGTTTAAATATTAAAAAATAAATACGGGGCATGAAACCACTACACCTTATTGATTCTAAGCAGTTATTTTCTTTGTGCTGATGTGGCGGGACGTGAAACCAGTACGAATGATGTAAATCATCACCAACAAGAACTAGTACACATAGGAAAGTAGGGCCACCTACTCCGTGAAAAACTTTTAGTTGAGTTGCTATTATTAATTTATGTTGAAATTAAATCTTAGGTGCACGTGGATTTTATGCTAAAACAAAATATATTTAAAGTTTAACATATGATATTTAATCCTTAAATGTCACGTACTATTGTAAAAGTTAACAAACCTTGTACATCTCAGGCTAATAGTTTAGAATTGATAAAAAGAACAAATGATCATGGAGTGTATATAAATCATAAAAATAATCTTTTAGCCATCAAAACAACAATAATGCCTTTTATTTTCAAAAGGTGTAATAGTCATTCGGCTCATTTTACTAATTCCAGGGCCGGCCCTAGGGTAAGCCGAGCCCGATTCTTTGGCCGGGGTCCATTTTTTTAGGGAGCCTAAAATTTTATATAACGGTTTTATATATTGTGACATTTTTATAAAAAAACTTAAAAACATATTCGGCCATCTTTAATCTTTATAATGGTTAGGCCCTCTTTAATCTTTATAATGTAATGGTTGGGCCCTAATCCTTTTAATCTTTATAATGTAAATATGTAATGGTTGATTGGTTGGGCCCTAATCCAGTAATCCGTTTAATCTTTATAATATAGAATATTGTTGATTATTGCAGTCACGGTAGCATCGGCAGAAAAGAGTTTTTCGAAATTGAAGTTATTGAAATCATACTTACGATCTACAATGACCCAAGAAAGACTTAGTGGATTGACGATGATAGCTATCGAGAACAAAATTTTAAAGAGCATAAACTGCGAAGAGGTGATCAAAGAGTTTGCTGGCAAGAATGCTAGGAGAGCTTCGCGAATCATCGGTTAGCTATTACGGTATGTCATGTAATGTAAGGACCCAAACCTGGAGAACTCACTTGTTGGACTTACTCATAAACATAGTGATGTAAACTGAATAAACTATAACTTTTAAAACATAGCGAAAGCGTACATCATTCTATTACATAAACAGCGAAAGTCTTAAACATTAAGCATTTTCTTAGCATTGAACATTTAAATAGGATATCAGTCTTGCGCCAGGTAGCCTTCATGCCTTGCCCGTCTTTTTCTTCTTGTTACCTGAAGTGCATATTAAAAGTCAGCAAACGCTGGTAAGTTCTAGTTTTACAGCAAGTAGGTGTAAACATTATTTATTGTCATACTTTCATAAGTATATATATATATATATATATATATACATATATATATATTTACCATTTCAATTCTTTCTTTCGTGTTTATTCATGTGTGAGTACGTATATCAATACATACATTCTTACATTCATTTGTACCTTCATTGGTCTTACATATAAAGGGGGTCAGTCTGTCATTGATTACGTGAGTCACAAAGATAAACGTCACCGTTTACCGTCGTAGTCCGCTATACTTACAACCGTCCGGCAACTAGTGTCCGTCCGTAATATTTCTTACAACCGTCCAGCAAACCTTCGGACGTCCGTCATATCTTACAACCGTCCTACCGTAGTAGTCCGTCATATCTTACAACCGTTCTACCGTCGTAGTCCGCCATATTTGTTTGTCTGTCCTAAGGCATCTGTTTCCCACTCGAACTAGTTATACAGTCGTGCATCGATTGAGAGACAGACTCTACCGTAGTAGCCTTAGTTTAGTCTACATTTCTAGACTTTTAATTCTGGCTGCATAATAGTCGGGTGGTCGTCCATCTACCGAAGTAGTCTTTATCATTGTTTCCGTCCATAACGTTTATTCATACATGGCAAGCAATATATACATGGATATAAAGCAAAATTTCATTCTTGTACGTTATGTCATACTTTGTATACTTGGCAAACAATATATACATCGATATAAAGCAAGATTTTATTCTTATACGTTACGTCATACTTTTCATACTTGGCAAGCAATATATACATGGATATAAAGCAAGATTTCATTCTTATACGTTATGTCATACTTTTCATACTTGGCAAGCAATATATGCACAGATATAATGCAAGATTTCATTCTTATACGTTATGTCATACTTTTCATTTTATTGTTTATAAACATACTTGTCATTATTGTATTCATAATGTATTGTCATATAACACATAAGGCTACAAATAGCATTCATAACTTTCATTCAATTCATGTATACACTTCAGCCCCCAAACATTTGAAAGCGTTTGCACACTGTAGGGGGCACATAGAACTCACCTGTCTACCGATATTCAACCCGAAGTTGATGTCTTAACTGTTGCTAGTGCGTATACCGATATGCACATAAGTCAAAGTACAAATTCTATCATTTAATGCAAGAGTAGGCTGAGCCACTTGAGTGTCGGCTATCCCACTTGAGTGTCGGCTGGGAGGGTCGCAAGTCACTCATGTCGCAAGTCACTCATAGGTGTCACCTGAACTTGCGTTCAGGACTTGGTGTTGTGTTAGGGTCCTAAGTCTTGTCCGAACAGTCGGCCCGGGCAGTCGATATTCGACCCGGACAGTCGTTAGTCGACCCGGAGAGTTGGCCCGGACAGTCGACAATCAACCCGTCTCCTGCCGGAACTTGCGTTCCGGACTTATACTCGACAGTCGCTAATCGGGGGTTTAAGAAGTGTACCTCCACGACGCGGTGCATAGAATATGAACTCGAATTGTACCTGTAACTTGACCGTACGGACTCCGAATTGGGTGATTCAAAAGCCCACGAACTCGTCTCAACGCGCCGGTTACCACAAGATGGAACTCGTTGTCATCAACCTTCTTATTATCGTCATTTCATGGAGCCTTCATCATCTCCGTTTTCATAGGACCACCATCATGTGACCTTCATTATCATCATCATATCATCATCATCATAGATCATCATCATATCATTATCATCACAGATCATCTTCATCATATCATCACCATCACTGTGAAACTTGTGTCAACTACCACTAACCACCATTAACAACTAGGAATCACCATCCCGCCATAACAGCCCGGCCACCACCACCGTGAGGACACCACCACCGTTAACCTCCTGCTGCAGTCATGACCATTTTCATCTTCATGTATGCCACCTTTAACCACCACTCAACCGTAACAGCCACCACAAGGCCATTGACGTGTAACTCAGCAAACATTATCTCCCCGTTCACCTCTTACGGCCACCACTAGTACCACTGTGAAGCCCGTACCATCACCACTGACAGGTCCGCATCACCACCGTCACCTTCATTCCCTTCCTGTACGCCACAGTTAACCCCCGTCATTACCTCCACCGAGCTTTCGCCATTAGCCACTATCGGGCTGCTACCAGAGACGAACCCGTCTCCATAACAGTCGGCTTCCTTCCGCCTTGCGCGATTTCGACCCGAATAGACCTCCCTCGCAGTCGTCTCGGGGAGATTTTCCATTCTAACCGTGCATAATGTGCCACTTAGTGGCCGGTTTAGGGTTGGCCGGAGGTGAAGATGCAGGTTGGCGAAGAAGAAGGAGGAGAGGAAATAAGAAACGGGTGTGTCGGCTGTTTGTTGTCTAGGGTTTAATAAAGGAAATGAGATCTACCATTTAACCCCCTCATCTCTATAGAATTTACATTATCAACCTTTAATTTAATTAGTAGTTAAATTACCTTACTATTCTTTCGTTTCTTGACAACTTTAGTCCTAGACGAAGTCTCGTGTTTTATGTAAAAGAGAATCTAGGATGTTACATGTAACATACTATATTTTTTCTATGTTTATTGCTATAACATTAATCGTCGTTTAAAAAAAATTTAGTTTATATATTTTGTTCATTTGGGCCTTTTTTTTCGCTCTGCCGGGGCACTTAAATTCTCTGGACCTGCCCTGACTAATTCACTCGTTAGACCATTTGGTTTCAAAAACTGGATACCACTATAAATAATTATATATATCCTTATTATAATAAATTAATAACTAAGAGAACACGTGTCACTCTCTGGTTCCTCTTTACCCTTATTTTCTAACATCTCTCTCATATTAAATGAGGGGATATGTGTCATTCTCTGATGCTTTTTTACTTTTATTTTTTCGTTTATCTCTTCTATTAAATAATGATATTTAATAATAATGATATTAAAATAATATATTTTTAGATATTTAATATAAATTTAATTATTGATATTTATTATATCACTAACTATATAAATTTAATATAAAATTAATTATGGATAGTTATAATTTTTGAAATTACTTATTAATTTTGAAAAATAAATTTGTATTATGAATAGTTATTATATTATCAAGACTCTTTTTACATTTTAATCAACTTCATTATTTTAGAAAACTAGATTAATAATTCGTTTTAATTTTTAATTCAAAATTTTGTTCAGCTAAATTGTTCAATCGTTTTATAATTTATAAATCACCATTACTAATTACTATTTAATTTTTTCTTTATTCAGTCCATCTAATACACGGGTTTTCTAACCTAGTATATACATATATATAATATGTAATTTGTTACAGCACGTGTCATAATTTAGTGAGCCCAAGATTCATTTTCCGTTCATTTAATATTTTATTTATTACTAATATTTAATATTTTCTAAATTTTTATTACCAACTATTTAATATTTTCTTTATTCAACACGTGTAATACACGATTTCTAACCTAGTGTGTGTATATATAAATTTAAAACAAATATGAAACTAATTTATCTTTTACTCTAATGATAAAAGATATTGAGTGTTGAATAAATAAGTCTAAAAGAATAAATGAGATTTTCGAAGGAAAAGTTCTAAAAATAAATAAATTTTGAAAATCCAGTCAAACCAAAGATTCAGTTGTTTGTTCAACCGATCGACGAAGGTTTTATGTAATGCATGTCTCAGGGTATATATCAAGACTGAGACCACCTTAATGCATAACCCTAATGGGCTAAACCCTAACGAGCTTAACCCTAAGATACAAAACCTGAATTACAATATATACAACACCTCCACAGTTTGAACGTGAGACAGGCAAACATTTAAATCGGAGAGAATAACTGTAAACAGATATGTCAACAAACCTTTGGTGAAGATGTCAACATATTGGGATGTTGATGGAATCTGAAGAACACGACGTAGACCCATTGCCATTTTTTCCTAAGCAAATTGAACGTCAATCTTAATATGTTTTGTCCGTTGATTTGTACTGAGTTAGTGGACAAATAAACGACATTAACGTTGTCATAGTAGACAACGGAGGCACAACAAAGGACGGCAAGTCGTTGTTCAAGAAGTAACATCGATCTAGTTTGAAAAAATTTGGGTAATGGATGTTGATAACTAATGATATTGGCGATATGATCAAACTATTCAGCCAAACCGTTTATCATATATGCGACCAAGTTCATTTCAGGCACCTCAACATTATCCAAGTTCATTTCAGACACCTCAACATCAATGTGGTGGATAACACCGAAAGTGATGTCATGAGTTTCAAAGAGTTCGCATCATGCATCATGCATCATGCATCATGCATCATAATTAAGTTGTTTATCTAAAAGCAGAGGAATGTGTGTACTAGCAGATTCAGGAATTTTTTCCAAAGGATTCACTGTTTTTAGATGCTTCAATTTCATAGGGCCGAACATAAAAAATTTCGGTTCGGTTCGGGTAAGGTTCATCACATAATAAAAATATGATATAATAATAAAAAAACAGTGTCATTATAAATTAAAAAACACACTATATAGATAAAATAGTGTTTACGTACTAAAAAAAATACCTATAGTTGTTCCTTACGAGTTTTCATCTTTTTGAAATCGTTGAGTTTTTTTATTAAAGTATTTTTTAGAAAAAACTTTCTAAAGAGATATATGTATGATTTAAAAATGTGTTTTCAAGTTATAATTAGTTTGGAAATAAAAAAAATCAATAACTATATGTTTTTAGAAAATATGTTTTTAGAAAATAGGATGTCATGATAAACCATAAATCAAATAGCACTACAACAAATTGACCCTGTCCCGACGCCACCTGTACCGACGACATTTGTCGTCGGGATAGGTCACCCTATACCGACGACATGTCGTCGGTATAGGTCAAAACCAATATTTTGGTAGGGAGACCCTATAGCGACGACATGTCGTCGGTATAGGGTTGAGGCAGGTTGGAGGGAAAACTGGCGCCCAATGAATTTTTGGGGAAAACCTATAGCGACGACATGTCGTCGCTATAGGTTAATTTTGATTTTCTTTTTGTTTTTTTTTATTTAATAAATTTTCGTCGGTCAAAAATTTTTTTTTTTTAAATTAAAAAAATTCTGGAAAAACCTATAGCGACGACATGTCGTCGCTATAGATTAATTTTGATTTTCTTTTTTTCTATTTAATAAATTTTCGTCGGTCAAATTTTTTTTTTTTTAAATTAAAAAAATTTCTGGAAAACCCTATGGCGACGACATGTCGTCGGGATAGGGTTTTTTCAAAATTTTGAATGGGACACCCTATAGTGACGACATGTCGTCGCTATAGGTTAATTTTGATTTTTTTTTTTTTTTTTTTTATCTAATAAATTTTTTTTAAATTAAAAAAAATTCTGCAAAACCCTATAAAACTAATATCATTAGGGTTGATGGTTCAACGATAGAGACAAAATCTCTAGAAACATCTAAGGTTTGAATGTCACGGATTCAATTTTTATTTGTAACATGGTTAAAATGTTTCGTCGTTGTAAAAAAAATATAAAAGTAATGCTAATTAAATTAACATAATGATGATAAAGTGTAATAATGAATTAATGGGAAAATGTTATGCTCCTTCCCTATTTATTACCACTTTCAATATTAGATAATGCTAAATTAACATAATAATGATGATTAAGTGTAATAATTAATTACATTTATGATAAAGAAAGATTGAACCGCTCCAATGATGATTAAGTGTAATAATTAATTACATAATAATGCTAAATCCATAAAGAAAGATCTCTGTGGATGAACAAGCTCAATGCAAAAGATTGAACCGCTCCAAAGAACATCATGATGGCGGTGCTAGAATACTGCAACGAGTATCTTTTTCCAATGTTTGATTGGACAAGAAACCATGAAGACCACAGAATTGTACCTGCAACCAATGCCAAGGAACCTGAAGTCCATCTTGCTTTCTTCGTTGCTAAAACTGAACTTAGCCTTCTGAAGATAGATTGAACATGGATGGATTCATTCGTGGGATGCAAATGTGAATGATGGTTAAATAAAGGCATTCCTTTGTAGAGGGTCAGTAAAGTGGCACCTCCTACACAAACTATAGTCCCTATCACTTTTGCTCTTCCACCATTTGATTTTATGTTCACCCTTTCCAACCTAAATCAGAGTGACACACATGCCGGTATAAGTATACAACCTCTATATAAAGTGAGAAATTGCATATGGTTTGATACAAACCCAGAGGGTAATGACATCATAAATGTGATCACCGGCACCATGTTGAGAAAAACACAAGAGCAAGTGGCGGATGTGTGTTGTATACCCAAAAGGAACAAGTACTGTATGAGGGACGCACTGCAGCCATACAAAGATTATTATGTTAATTTAGCATTATCTACTTCAATGATAATTATTATCACTACTTCAATCAAGATCTTTTCAGGTACACATTTTGTCACAAAACAAGTTGCATTTGAACCTCAAGTTTAATAACATAATCTAACACCATTTTGGTTTTTGTTTTTGTTTTTGCAGGCATGACGATACACTTTTCAACCTTCTCGATATGAACCGAGTTTCATCACATTACTTTTCTGATTTAGGGTTTTCATATTTCGATCACATTGATAAAGATATAAGCTTGTGGGAGTGTTGGGGAGACGGTCATGTGTTGCCATTGCTAAGTTCCAATGATGATCACAATGGTGGTGGTTCCGGTGATCACGGTGGCCGGAGGCCGTCGAGACCGTTGGAATTGGAAGAGATAGAGAAGCATTTTGAGTTGCCAATAGTCATGGCAGCCGAGAAACTTAAGGTGGGATTAACCATGTTGAAGAAAAGATGCAGAGAGCTTAATATAAAGAGATGGCCTCATAGAAAGCTTAAGAGTATTAAATCTCTTATTCAAAATGTGAAGGTATGTAATATTGTACCTATATTACCCTTCTTTTTTACATTCTCACATGTCGTCGCTATAGGTTAATTACCCGTTAACCTTTACAATAATTTACATAATTACAAACCCAGTTATTTTATGAAAAATCGGGATGTTACATCTTGGGTCGTTGAACCCTTATGGGTTAGTGTTGAAGTGTGGGTTATTAACATGTCAATAAACGACAAACCGTTTTATAAAGGATTGTAATGTTCTGAGTTTAATCAAATGGTATTTCTTGTTTGCAGGTGAGGTATCTTGGCTAGGGAGCGGTGCTACTCGGATTGGTGTGTAGGCATTTGTAAGATAAGATTAAGATTGATATTGAGTTTATAAAGGGTTACAACTATTTTAAATTAAGACTTCCACTGATTGTTTGTAATAAAGCGAGTATTTTTAAAGAGAACACCCAGTGATGAGAACCAACTGTAGGGTACCCAGTTTGGGGCCATACAGGCTGGTCTTGGGTGTTTCACAAACGTCCGAGACATCGTGAAGGCAATCAACAGACTTCTAATGTCTTGCACGGTGGGGTTCCGATTAAAAATTCTTCTTATTCTATGAATCTTGCTCAGGTAACGGTTTCGATTTTTCTCACGAATTTTCCACTTAATTCTTCAGTGATTGAGATTTGGAAGTTCTGCTAGAATGGGAGGTTGAGAATTAGAATTTTGCTTGACAATAATAAATCCTATGGATATATATTGATTATAAATTAGAGATTTTATAATTTTGTAGAAATTTTTGGTTTGATTTATTTTTTTATATATTTATGTGCTATTGGATATATATTGATTATAAAATAAATTTTTTATTTTAAACAGAAAAATATGGATTTCAAAACTTTAATTTTTTTATCTTAATAAAATTTTTTTTAAATTAAAAAAAATTCTGGAAAACCCTATGGCGACGACATGTCGTCGGGATAGGGTTTTTCCAAAATTTTGAATGGGACACCCTATAGCGACGACATGTCGTCGCTATAGGGTTGAGGCAGGTTGGAGGGAAAACTGGCGCCCAATGAATTTTTGGGGAAAACCTATAGCGACGACATGTCGTCGCTATAGGTTAATTTTGATTTTCTTTTTGTTTTTTTTATTTAATAATTTTTTTTTTAAATTAAAAAAATTCTGGAAAACCCTATGGCGACGACATGTCGTCGGTATAGTGTTTTTACCTTTATTGACTGGTCAACATCCTGTGAAACCTGTGCCGACGACATGTCGTCGCTATAGGCCACTGTACCAACGACAAGTGGACCTATGCCGACGACATGTCGTCACTATAGGGTGCAGCGTGAACAAATAGGGAAACAGACGGCAGAACTTCATTTTCAGCCAAAACTCTCCAAAACTTCCCCAATTCTGTCTCTCCGGCGATTTCAGCGTTTTTGGGCTATTTGGAAGCAACTTTCACACAAGCTTTCGGGATTTAAGGTGAGCTAACATTCGGGTTCATATTTTAGCTAATTTTTTAAGATTTTGAAGTTTGTTTGTTTATTTTGGTTAGGTTTTGGAGAAATTTCACCATTTCTTGAATTTCTAGCTTTGTGAAGGTAAATACTCGTTTTAATTACTAATTTGTGTTGAAATTTGGTTTATATCAAAGATTTTTATGATTTTGTATGTATGTGTTATGTTTGTATGTATGAGTATGTATATTTGTATGATGGAATTATTAAATTATGATTAGTTTATGTCATTTGGTTTAGATGTGTGTTTATTTTATATAATTTAGTTTATGTAAATTAGTGTTTGTATGTATGTGTATGTATGTGTATAATTTGTGTTTATGATGATTAGTTTTAATGTTTAGTTTGTATGTATGTATGTAATTTGTGTTTATGATGATTAGTTTGAATGTTTAGTTGGTATGTATGTGTGTAATTTGTGTTTATGATGAAATTTTGTTTAGATCTAAGATTTTTATGATTTTGTATGTATGTATGTATGAGTATGTATTTTTGTATGTATGATGGAATTATTAAATTATGATTAGTTTAGGTCATTTGGTTTAGATGTGTGCTTATTTTATATAATTTAGTTTATGTAAATTAGTGTTTGTATGTATATGTATGTATGTGTGTATTTTGTGTTTATAATGATTAGTTTGAATGTTTAGTTTGTATGTATGTGTGCAATATATGTTTATGATGATTAGTTTGGATGATTAGTTTGTATGTATGTGTGTAATTTGTGTTTATGATGATTAGTTAATATGAATGTATATATGTGTATGTATGTTTGTATGTATATGTTTGTAATTATGTAATTGGACATTTATTTATGTTTGTATGTATATGTTTGTAATTATGTAATTGGGCTTTTATTTATATATATATGTATGTAATTGTGATGTGTAGGTATATAAGATGGTATTTATTGGGAGCAACTTTCACAAAAACTCTCGGGATTTAAGGTGAGGTAACATCCGGGTTTCATATTTTAGCTACTTTTTCAAGATTTTGAAGTTTTGTTTGTTTATTTTGGTTAGGTTTTGGAGGAATTTCACCATTTCTTAATTTCTAGCTTTGTGAAGGTAAGTACTCGTTTTAATTACTAATTTGTGATAAAATTTGATTTAGATCTAAGATTTTTATGATTTTGTATGTATGTGTATGTATGTATGTTTGTATGTATGAATATGTATATTTGTATGTATGAATATGTATATTTGTATGTATGATGGAATTATTAAATTATGATTAGTTTAGGTCATTTGGTTTAGATGTGTGATTATTTTATATAATTTAGTTTATGTAATTTAGTGTTTGTATGTGTGTAATTTGTCTTTATAATGATTAGTTTGAATGCTTAGTTTGTATGTATATGTGTAATTTATATTTTTGATGATTAGTTTTGATGATTAGGTTGTATGTATGTGTGTAATTTGTGTTTATGATGATTAGTTAATATGAATGTATATATGTGTATGTATGTTTGTATCTATATGTTTGTAATTATGTAATTGGACATTTATTTATGTATGTATGTTTGTGTGTATATATTTGTAATTATGTAATTGGGCTTTTATTTATGTATGTATGTAATTGTGATGTGTAGGTATATAAGAGAGTATTTATTCATATGCTTATGTATGTTTGTATGTATATGTAACTTTATTTAATTTTGTTACAAGTTTGAAACTCGTTGCGGTTGACGAGAGGAAGAATGTCGTACACATAATCAACAAATGCTTGAAATGCAACGACAAATGGATGAAATGCGTCGAATGTGGGATCGTCGAACTAGCAGCGATGATAATTAGCTTGGAGTTGTTGAGCCTTTGCCTTTTTTGTTGGTATTTGTCTTGAACAATTTGCATATTTGTGTGTCGAACAAGTTTATGTTTTGAATGTTTGATTTGTTGAACAAATTTGTGTGCCGAACAAGTTTGTGTGTCGAACAATTTGGATGTTTGGTTTATGTTCCGGACATTAATTTTTATCCGATTTGAATGTTTGAATGGTTTATATTTATGATTTGCAGGTTTTTGTTTTTAGAAATTTAATATTTCTGGATAAAATATTAAAAATAAAAAAAATTAAAAAAAAAACAGAAAAGACCTATACCGACGACATGTCGTCGCTATAGGTCTTTTTCAAAAATTAAAAAAAAAACAAAAAAACCCTATACCGACGACATGTCGTCGGAATAGGGTCAACCTATACCGACGACATGTCGTCGGTACAGGGTTGGACTCTATACCGACGACATGTCGTCGGTATAGAATTTATTTTTGAATTTTTTAATTAAACCCTATACCGACGACAAGTCGTCGGTATAGGCTGACCTATCCCGACGACACCTATCCCGACGACAATCTTGGGCTATTGGGACGAAGCAATCCCGACGACACCTATCCCGACGATATGTCGTCGGCATAAGCTATCCCGACGACAAGTCGTCGCTATAGGGTCAAAAAAAGTCGTCGGTATAGGGTGATATTGTTGTAGTGTAGAACGATAAATAAATAAAATAAATTATCAGATACCAAAAAATATAAAATAAAATAAAAAACTAAAATTCCTACACAAATATTAAGAATAATCAAATAAACAATACAATAGCAAATCAGCAAAGTCATTGAAAGGAAGGATGTAGTCACTAGGGGTCTAGGGAGTAAAATTATATTTGACATTAAAATTTCAGTTTTTGTTAGGTGGACTATATTTCTGGCACCTCCATCGTCTTCATTTTCCTTCTAACTACCAGCTTTAGCCACTGATGGTCGGAGAAACTCTCTTTTCATTATTCACATCTCAAAATCTGATATTGATCAGTTTTCAACCTTTTTAAGAAGTTCACCCCAGTTTTTATGTGTCTCTCCGATGAACAATAAACAAGTGTATATAAATAGACTAAGACCGGTCTAATGCATAACTCTAATGGGTAAAGCGTAATAGGCTTAACCCTAAGAGACAAAACTCTAATTACAATATCTATTATAACTGACCCGATTGGGTCCGAATAAAAAAACATTGTTTTTTAAAGAGTTAAGTTTGAAATTCAGTCAAAATGAAACTTTTAAAACGCGTAAATATTGGGTATAGTATATTGATATGCTTAAAACCTCTTAATTCGTTGTATCAGAGAAAATTAATGATAGTTTTAATGGTTCAATTTTTATAATTATAATTAATTTATTTATTCTTCATAAACATCGAATAAATTGGACTGTAAATTGTTAAAAAGAATTAACCCAAATTGTTGTACTAGTGATATGCATCCATGCCTTCTTAAAGAAATCTAAGGTTATGTAACACCCCAAATTTTCAAGAAAATATAAGTACATGGACTAAAAGTGCAAATGGACCAAAGTTCAGGGCTGAAAATGCAAAAAAATTGAAAGTTGAGCCGATAGCGGACCGCTACCAGGCTCCCTGACGGTCTGCTACGTATAGGTTAAGGAAATGATTAGAAAATGACGTGTGTCGGACGCGTGTTTTGCTGACTCAGCCCTATGGCGGACCGCTACGAGGTCCGTAACGGTCTACCACGCCACAATCTGGGTAGCGGACCGCTACCCAAACTGCTAACAGTCCGCTATGTGGGGAGTACGCCAGAGAGTTGGCAGAGGGGCGGTAGCGGACCGCTACCACTCTGCTTAGCGGTCTGCCAACGGTGAACGAATCAGCCTATACATAGATGCAATCAGTCGTTCACTTTTACACACACAAAAACACACTACCACCTCACACACCTTAGCACGCATACCGAGGAGACTAGGACGGCGACTACGAGCGTAGCAGTTACGAGTGCGGTACGTTAAAGTTACGAGCGAGAGTCGGAGAGACGATTAGGCAAGGAATCCAAGTGTAGAAAAGACCCAAGGTTAATGTAAGTACACTAGACCCGTTCCTAATTAAATAATACGTGATTACGTGAATATGTGGTATGTGTTGTGTGTAAGACTAAGGTACGGGGAAATAGTCGGAACCCTAATCCTGAATAATGGAGTAATCACAAGATGTCAATGGGGTGGTGGGAATGCTACGGGGGACCCTATATATAAAACTCTTTTGGTATCTCGGGGTGAAACCATTATAAAGTAGCATGGCACGAGTACATGCTAGATACATGTGAATATAGGATGGTGTAACACCCAAATTTTTTTAACTCATTTTAGCTTTCAAAATCACGCGTAAGTAGGTCTCAATTAATGCTCTTGACAAAATCACACATGCTAATTACATCAAAACAACGACTTAGTTTGTTTTAAAATGATGTACCGACATCTCAAAAGCAACAACTTGTTTCAACATCAACGAGTTAACTACAACATCTGACTTAAACCCATAATTAGTTAATGTCAAACCAAAACATAATCATTACCACCTTAATTACGACCATATAAACTTCTATGAGGTTTAGACACTCATAGAGAGGTTTAAACAAACAACTAAATACATCAAAAGGTCTTCTAATGAAAATCCAAGGCTTGAAACATGACCTGAGACTAGACCGGAGCTTTCCCTACATAAAAACACTCAAACGAATAACTGTTAGTAATGATATACATCCCTTAGGGCCACTCACAAGTTAACACCTTAACCCGGGCCCAAACACCACCTTTCGGAATTTACATAGTGCAAAACAACAAAAATTCAGCGTATATTGCGCTGGCCAGCGCATCATGCGCCAGTACCATCGCAATTTGCGCTGGCCAGCGCATCATGCGCCAGTACCATCGCAATTTGCGCTGGCCAGCGCATCATGCACCAGTACCATCGCAATTTGCGCTGGTCCTGACCTGCACACACCAAAATTCAATTTTAGGCCAATCCGACCCTCCCGGATTGACCCCTTGTTGTTTTAACAACCCGACATCATTACACCACTATTGAAATCACCCATTAAAGCTCCTTTAACACCCCGTGATGATTCTTATGAATCCAAATTCAATCCAACATCTATTCAATTTTTTAGTAAAAGTAGTTAAACTACCATTTACAAAGCTCAAAGCTTTTAAATATCGACACACCCTTGTGTGATTCTTATGAATCCAAATTCAATCCAACATCTATTCAAGTTCGAGACCTCAAGTTATTCACTCTCTTGTGAGATTCTTAGATCTCAAACTCCGAACCACATTTGTGTGATTCTTTGACCACAACTCAAACCCACCCTTGTGAGGTTCTTAGACCTCAATTACCGACACTCTTGTGAGGTTCTTTGACCTCAAATCCAAACCGCCCTTGTGAGGTTCGAAACCTCAACTCCAATCCGCCTTTGTGAGATTCTTTGACCTCAATTCCAAACCGCCCTCCATATGCATATCTAACCCATATGATTTTCAATTAACATCACACATGCATGAATACACATAAGTTAAATAACAAAACATAATGCATAAACATATTGTGCGTAATCACTACCACCTATCACTACTAAGTAAGTGCAAAGAACTTACCTTGTGCTTTAGATGATTCTGGTTTGGCTTCATTCTTAGCCACGTGATCACCTATACAACATACCTCAACATTAGTCAAGACATCTTAATTTACACCAAATGAGATTCTAACACACTCCTATCACCGAATAATCAACATCAACATTTGTCCAGGTTAGACTAACATGATCAAACCCTTAACACCAATCAAGTACTCCTTAACCCAAATTGACCCGTTTGGGTGATACCTTATTTACCCAAACACACCCTTTCAACCCAAGTTGACCTGTTTGGTTACACCCTCAATACCCAACATCCAATTCCATAAATTCATAAAAATTGGTTTAGTTTTCTCATTCAATAATGTGTCTATTAGCACCCTAGACACTTATTCACCTTAATTTAACATCTAAACATCCCAAATCAAAAATCCCCAATTTACGACTTATGAACCCTAATTTCTCATAAACGAAATTAGATGGTTTTAGGATGTTAAACACCTCCCAGCAACCTTAGTAAAGCTAGATAACAAGTTATCTATTACCACTTTCACCCAATTTAAACCCAATTCCGTTTTCACCCCAAGAACTCCAATATCACCAACAATGGTGAAAGAAAAGATGAAAGATGAGCTTACTTGAGGTTTAGAAGGGATTGTGCAAGCCAAAACCTTCAATCTTCACATGCAGTTGTTCCAACGCCTGATCTCAGCCTTCTCCTCTTTCTCTCTTCTCTTTGCTTGACACAAAACACACACACAAGTGTGTGAATTACGCAGCCCCCCCCCCAATCAGATTTGGCCGTCACACCCCAACCGACGGCGGAAACGTCGGGGCAGGACATGGAGACTGTTCATGAACACATGGTTGACTATGTTGTAATATATTAAATCATCATCATTTCATTCATAATACAATAAATTTGAAACACAAAATAAGTTCATTTATTAAATTAACTAGGTCCACAACTTAAGTGAAGCAAGATTGATAAATCTCAAACATTCGTACCTGAAGCATGATTAAAACAAGGTCAACTAAAAAGTTAGTGAGCATACATAGGTTTTGACTCTAAATAGTATCATTGTGCTGTGTGTATACAATCCATACATATCATGGTTAATAAGGCAATTATGGAGAGTTACTATTGTGAAACCAAATTGTATAATCAAACATTTGTAACTAGCATGCAAAAACCAAAATGTGTTGTCGGTAACAATCACCCTACCTGGGTGGGTTTGTCAGACTCAATAGATCTATCATTGTTAACCGTCGGTTTGTATAGTTAATGATTGCACATGTAAATTTGCACACAAAGTAGTTTACACACCTAGTACTCAAACATAAGGCTCAGATTTGTACACATGAATGTAGGGTGGAATTGTAATGTGTAATTTGTAACATTGTATAATTGAAACTCATGTTCCACCCCAAAAATGTAAATAGTGTAAAAAGGGGCTATGTAAACTCACTTTGATAAGTAGAAGGTTCGACTTGTAACTTGAAGTAATAAAATTTAAGGATACCCTAAATTAAATAAGATGAGTCATTTAATATATGAAAACGATTAAAGGAAACAAGAACGAAATGATCGTGACTTAAGGATTTGAAACGAACGAACGAAAGAATTAAGGATACGAACTATAATGATAACTAGAGTGGTAGTCTATAAATGATTTAATGTTTTATAGATAAAAGAGATTGCAGATGTCAATAACAAGTATTATTTGTTAAACATATAATAACTACAATATTTTTAAGACAATGTCAAAGGCGATTAAAATTAGGTTAAAAATAATCATCATGATGAAATATTATAGTATAATAATATTTATAAAGATATAATTTAAAATAAATAAATTAGTTATGCGATTTGTAATATTATTATTTATAAAAATCAATTTACTGAATGAACCATATAACTACTTTACCACATTATTTGTGGAATTAATAATATGATGAAAACAATTATTAAAATTCGTGATATTAGCAACACTAATAAAATCATATTGTTAATACTATATTATGGATCGTGTCATTTTAGAGGTTTAGGCAAAATATATATACATAACCCTTTCGTTTAAATAAATTTCATGACGTTAAAACACACGATCATTTTATAATTTTAAAATTTATATATAAGATAGTAGAGTTTAAATATAATAACGTTTGTCACGTTTATGAAATATATATAGTGGTAACGAAATAATGCATACTTAATAGTAATGCTCATATACTATGTGTTATACGTTTGTGGTAACCAAAAGGTTTTTAGAAAATAAATCAAACATATATATATATGTGTGTGTGTACTTTTTATTTAGAAAAGATAGTAACTATAAAACTCTTGAGAGTTTATAAAAGAATCAGTTTTTAACCATGATATAATAATAATAATAATAATAATAATAATAGTTGATATTTATATGAATGTGTGTGAGTAAATAAAAGTAAAACAAGCAAAATAAGAAAAGAACAAGATAAATTGGGGTAAAGGGGGTAGGGCTGTAAACGAGCCGAGCCGAGCCAGGCCCGGCCGGCTCGGCTCAGCTCGATTTTTTTTTCGAGCTTGGAAATTGAGCTCGAGCTCGGCTCGTAAAAAGCTCGAGCTAGCTCGTTTTTTTATATTTTTTTTACACATTAATATATAATTTATAATTTTTAACACATTAATACACAACCCAAAACTTATAAAGTAGTGAATAAGTACAACGGTAAACAAAAAAAGTCAGAAATGACTAAAACCAAATCTGCAGACTTCAAATATGTAAACAAAAAAGTCATAAATGACTAGAACCAAGTCTGTAGACTTCAAATATATAAACCAAAAAAGTAAAAAATGACTAGAATCAAATATGTAGACTTCTAATATGTAAACCAAAAAGTTAGAAATCATTGTCCATAGTTCGTGTCTATCGCGCATTACACCTGCTGACCTACACAATTAAGAACTTATATTATACTATGTTTTACAAATAGGATCGTTTCAAACTTTGCAAAGCATTTGAGTTCAAAAATTACCTGCTGACCTACACAATTCATATCAGAACTTATATATATATATAGAGCCCACGAGCCGAGCCACGAGCCGAGCCCGAGCCAAGCCAACCCTAGCTTGAGCTCGGCTTGATTAGAATTCGAGCCAGCTCGGCTCGGCTCGTTTAAAACCGAGCTTTTCCCGAGCCGAGCTTTTTCCGAGCTTTTTTCGAGCCACGAGCCGCGGGCTTTTTGAACAACCCTAAAAGGGGGTCTGCTAGGCTAGAACCCGCGACCTCCTGGGTTAGAGTAAAGAGGGTTAACCACTAGACTAACCACCCAGCTTTGGTTTAAAACAGAAACAAAATTTCTTTAACATGTATTTCTCGATTGCCTTCTTCCCCAAAATGCTTCAGTCGCAGACCAGGGGGTTCCCTCCCCCAAACCCTAAATCGTTCCAACGAAAATCGAGATCAGATAAGTGCGAATATAGGAAAGGAGAGGATAACTGGTGTCGACCTAGAAGACTAACTCAAAAATCAAAGTGCGTGTTGGTTAGCTTGCGCCGATCGAAACATCAGTGGGGAAAAAATGGATTTTCGTGGTGCCCTTACTTGTAAGCGGTTAAGGTACTTATAGAACAATGAGATAACGCGTTTAACAGCTCGAATGAGATGAGATTTGCGGGATTCGAACATGATTTATGGGTTTTTGAAACCCATAACCGTAACCCATAAATGGGTCTTTAAAAATCTTGAATTATCAATCAATTAGGATGATTATAAGTTCCATACAATTGCAAATGAGTGACAAATTGATTTAGAAAGATTTTGAATCCCGAAATTTCAGGTAATTGAAAGGGATTGATGCGGGTTTGACTTTTACAAGTCAAAATTGAGACAAAGTTTAGTTCCTGGGTTCAAGGGACATGTGAGGGGTCCAAGTGAGGGTCCAAAGTAATAAAAAGGGGGTTCATATGACATGAAAGGGTTAAATTTCTAATTCATTTGATAAACTATCATTTAAATTAAGAAATTTATTTTATAAAACTTAAAACTTATTTATTTATCATTATTCATATTATTATTATTATTATTCTTTTATAAAATAACACTTCATTTTTAAAACTTAAAGTTTATAATTCGTTTATGTAATTTAACAAAAATGTATATATAAAGAAAATATAAAGTAAAAGTTTAAATCTCAAAACTCCGAGTCGACATTCGATTGAATGTAATAGTTGATATGGCGTGACGTAATGTTATAACGAAGTTGAAATAATATGACATGTCCCAATGTTATTGTTGCACAAAATAATATATGCAAAATCGTGGATGTTACATTGGCACTTTTACAAAACAACCCCTGAACTTTCAACTTTGGCTCCTTTCACCTAAACTATAAAAACTTAAGTTTTGCAACAAACCTCCAACTTTTCATTTTATTTATTTACACCCTTACATTATGAATGATCATATTATAATAATAAACCCGAAAGTTGGTTCGTTACAGATGGAAGCTTTAATTCCAAATAAAGGAATATCCACGAGACATTGGGGAAGCGGTGGGAACGTTGCGAGGGACCTTATATATAAGCTTCACCGATGTCTAGGGGAGAAGTCTTTATGAGGATTTAAGGCAAGGGTGGATTGAAAAGCATGATAAGAAATCATGCAATGCGTGGCAAATGTGTAAATCTGTGTATACGTGATATAGCCGAGTCTAGCTCTAAACCCGAGTAACGACGTACTCACGAAGTAACAAAGAAGTGGTGGGAACGCTGCAGGGGACCTATATATAAGCTTCTTTGGTACTTCGGGACGAAATCTTTATAAAGGTTTAGAGTAGTGGCAGGTGTAGAACAACATGACTGAGACGCATGCTATTACATGATAAAGTGTAAACGTGAAATAAGGACTAGTCTAGCTCTAAACCCGAGTAACAACGTATTCACGAAACATTAGAGGGGTGGTGGTAACGCTGCGGAGGACCCTATATATAAACCTCTTTAATGCTTCTGGGAGAAACCTCTACAACGATTTAGGGTGAGGGCTAGGTCCAAAGGCATGACAAGAATGTGTGCCAAAGTACATGACGAACTGTCGTGTACATATGATGTATATGTGATGGTTGGTAAGGTATCCAATCTACGGGGCGGGCCTTGTAAATAAAACGGGATGTCCAGCCTACGGGGTAGGTCCCGAAAAAGGGATGGAAATGGGATTTCCAGCTTACGGGGCGGATCCTATAAAGGAAGGAATCTTCGTGATGAGGCAAGTTGTCCAGCCTACGGGGTGGGCCTTGTAAATGAAACAGAATATCCAGCCTACAGGGCAGGTTCTGGAAAGAAAGAAATATTGGGAACGAAGTACGGTGTCCAGCCTATGAGGCGGGCCTTGCATATAATAAAAGGGAATAATGCAGTGTACTTACTTAGCGTAAGCTAACGTAAAAATGTTTTCAAACACTGCAAGAAAAGGCACTCAAAATGCTTGAAGCTTCATGGGGACAATGCTGATCGGAGCAAGGAGAATCCCTAGATTGTATATTATGTATCGCATGGTTAATTGTAAAACAATATTTATATAATAAAATATAGATGTGTCACCACAGTGACAAGGTTTTTGAAAAACTATGACCGGTTTCTACATAAAACTCTGATAAAATCAATAAGATAAAAATAGGACGTTTCAGGTTATTTCTTTATTCCAATTTCCAAAGGTTGAGATGAAAAAATAAATAAATAATATAGTAAATTATGCGGGTTGGTTTTGTGATAGTATTGTACTGTAATTTGGTTATTTGTTTTTAAAAATTACATACGATTTTCATTGTTCATCTATCAATAACACAGTTGTACTTTTTGACTAACTGTCGTTAAAAATTTTGTTGTGATAATGTAATATGTCTAATATATCTTTTTTTTACAAAAAAAATATTAAAAATATATAGATAAAGCAAGATATAGACTGAAGGGGAGAGGTAAACCGACTATCATTACCCGACATCAATTAGGACTCGGACCGAGATATTACCTTTTATAACCAAAAGTGTCGATAGAGATTTGTCTCGCAAACACCTCTCTTGAACCCAAAAATAATTTAGGACAAAAGACATCATCTTGGGTGAATTTGCAAAATCGAGCTTTGAGAAGGCGTAGGTCAAAAACTTCAAGACTAAGACGTTATGGATCAGAGGTACATGTGACAGAATCAAGGTGACAAGCTTCCACCGGTAAAACAAAGATAATGGTGACAAGGAGTGGCGAAGCAAAACATCTTATCCAAAGGGTCATCATAAAGTTTTCTTTCCTGTCGTCGACAACATAGGGGTCAAACTCATGTTTTTCTTAATAAAAACTCAATAACCCTCCTCTTGTTTCGCCCCGACAACAACTTCTGATGCAAATGCAAGATGGATATTTAAATCAAGATATGGAAATGGACGGTTTGATATTAAACTTTTCAATTGAAGAAACAAAGTGTTTGATGCTAAAAAAACTTATAACAGTCTTCCATGTAATTTATTAAAAATAGAAGGCCCCAAAATGCAAATAAAGCTTAAAAAAAGAAGCCTGATGGAAATATATAAAAAAGATCGGGTCAAAAAGCAAGTGGAAAGTGAGCGAAAGGGTCCACCCACCGAGTCAAATAGTGCACGCATCCACACCCTTAAAAACCCACTCTTTCCAAACCACAAATCACAAACATCATCCTTTCTCCGATCAAAATCCTCTTCCGATTTCATCTTTCCGGCGACATCCGACACCGATGGGGAAATACGTGGAGATGTTGGATTTAGGGGTGAGAATGGTGGCTAGATTTCATTCTCACTGTCCTCAAACTGCTCGTATGTATTACCACCCTCCTTCCAACTCCATCGTTGACAGTCACGCGCCACCGGCACTAGAAGAATCCGGCAAAATTAGGCGGTTTCAGGCGAGCATGAGTTTCAATATTAGAGAGATTGTTTTCTCATCGGCGATCTAAATCGGAGGCATTTTATTAACATTTATTATTTTATACGCATAATATATCGATTCTTTTTGTAGTATTTATTAGTAGTTAACAAATTTCAATAGTCTGCTCATCAATTTACTCGTCTTTTGTTGTTAAGTGCAACTTGTTTCAACCAAAAAATTAATAGTCTCAATAATAGAAATGACCATCATAGAATTACTTTAGAGATATGTTTATATTAATCTTGGTAAAACAGGCTTGTCACGTCGAGTAACGGGTCAAAACGGATAAGACTAGAAAAATGTCATTTTGAAAAGGTATTAATTTGGTTCGAGTGAAAACGAGTTCTGACCAAAATGGGTTCGTCTCGAAATGGGTCGTTATAGGAAGAAAAAATATCAAACGAGTGAAAATGAGTTCTGACCAAAATGGGTTCGCCTCGAAATGGGTCGTTTTAGGAAGAAAAAATATCAAGTGAGTGAAAACGAGTTCTGACCAAAATAGGTTCGTGTGAACATGAGAGCTTGTGCTGGTATCGCTTACGTGTGAAGATTAACACTTAGCTCTAAAGGCGACTTCATGTTGATGCATATAAACGTTCTAAGAATGATTGATTTTATAGGTGGAGATTCTAGTTGATTGTCCAAAACCTGAAAACATGAGTATACTTTGTTGAACTGAGCCTAGTTTGCCAACTCATGTGATATACATGAAACTATTTGGTGCTTATGTGTTATGAATATGACGCGACTTATTTGGCCCATTTTATAAAACGTGTATGTTACATGAATTCACCAGTTTAAACTGACATTAACTTTTTTAAGCATGTCTCTCAGGTATTAATAGGGAGCTGCAAGTAAAACTTAAGAATCTTAAAGCTATGAGAATTTGGAAGAATTGAAGTATTAAAAGCAAATTTGTAATAGCTTCATGTAAGATTTGAGATTGGATAGAAGAAAACTATGTAGTTTATAGCTACAGTAAAGCTTAATGTACCTTTTTGTAAATCTTAAGGAACTTCCATTGTGGATAATTAAATAATTGTATTTAAGAAAATCCAACTGTTTGTCTAGCCCTGGTTTTAGGGTGACATAGTGTAACCAATATGTTTAGACCAATTTTGACGAAGACTGGAATTTTATGAGAAATTATGTCAATAATCTCCATTAGAATTGATGATGAAAATCCATCGTTCAATTGCAAAAAAACTAAAACTGTAATTTTTTATATGAAGGGTGATTTTGAATTGTAAATTGATCAATCAAATTTCGTGAATAATGGTTCTCAATGACTAAATATACTTCATAGTGTTTTTAAACTACAAATTGAACCAAATGTAGAATTATAGTCTATATAAACGATAAAGATACATGTTGATGGCTACAATGTCACCGTACAAGCTTCTAATATTTGATTTATTTTTAACATTTTATTTATTATAAGTTAATATTTTTGAAATGATAAAATTACTTATGTCATGGTTTTACTTTAATCATATGATTTTTTTAAGTGTTAATTTATTTCCAGTTTTATGAAAATTCGAAATTCCCGCTACTAAAAGTTAATATATATATATTTTTAAACAGTAAAGGCCCAGACACCTGATCACCCTAACAAACGGATCATCCTTCCGCCCGAAGAACAGAAGCGTGGTGACCCGGCCCCACACCACTCAGGAGGAAACCCACAACCGGGAAAAACCCCTTGGCTCAATCTGGAACAATTTTGTACCAAAAGCGAGACTCGAACCTATAACTTCTCATTTGGAAAGTCATGGGGCTACCACTCAACCAGAAGGCTGGTGGTACTAAAAGTTAATAATTGTTTCCAGTTTATCACACATAGAATTCCCACCACAATGCGCTCACGCCGCAACGCACAGGGTGTAACCAACTAGTTTCCAAAATTAAGATTGTATTTGGCATCAATAAATCAGCAACCGACTGAAATTTAATTTTTATTTGAGAGTGAGGTACTAAACCAAGCAAATGAAATACATGCGTGATAAAATTCCCCAAATGCTATAACGCAGAACCAGAAAATCGTTTAAACTTGCAACACAATATTACTGTTTTAACTGCAAAGAAAGAAGCAAAGGAAACCAACACCATATGCCTGCCTGCTTCTAAGGGCAGATTTTGATTTGCTCAGGACTCAGCACGAGACTTGACGATGAAGTTTTGACGACTGATGGGGTTCATGACCACAGGTGGTCCCGCAGTGCGAGGCCATGCCTGGAACTTCTTGTCAGTCTCTTCCCACCATTCCTTGTTCGAAACCGTAGATGGAGTAGTACCTGTTAAAACACACCCATATAATATATAAACCATGTATCTATCTATCTTAGAAATATGTTAAAAATATGGGTGTAAACAGGCCGAGCTGCTAGTGAGCTACTCGAGATCGGCTCGTTGAAAACTTGAATCAAACCAAACTTACACGAGCTCGAGCCTTAGCTTCACATATCGAGCTCGAGCAGGCTCACCAACCTAAAGTCCTAAACGAGCTTTTATTTATATTATTTTTTAATGTATTACAATATATCTATACAATAATTATTATTATATATAAATTTATGATAAAAAAAACATTAAATAAGATATATTATGTTATATACAAAAATAATAATTATAAATATATACATAAATGAAATAATTAAATAACTAATAAATAATAAACGAGCCGAGTTCGAGCTTAGACGAGCTCAGGCCTAGGCAGATTTACACCCCAAATTCAAAATACTCTTCTATGTTTGTGTGTGCGTATACTTACCTCCAAAAATCTTTTTGTCAGCAATAATATAGTCGCATGCGAATGCAATCACAAACGCTCCTGCAATAGAACCAACAATCTTGGCTCCTGTCATTTCTTCAAACTGAAACATCAAACAAAACAACAGGTAAGTTTAATAGTTACGGTTTAATAATAAGGGAAGGGTTTGTGTAACATCTTGTTTTCTCATAGATTTCTTGTAAATAAATTATTAAGTGGGAATTTAAATCCATCATAACTGGTTTGTTTATTTAATATTAATTGTTTTACCTTAAGAATTTAATACAACTTAGAGAGGTGCCAAATCATAGAAGAGTGGGAGGCAATGTGCAAGTATGTTTAAAAGATAAAGATACAGAAAGAAACACATGAGTGATAAGTTGGGTTGTGGCTCGAGTATTTGCAATCCTCCCGAATAGTTGGCTAAACCCTCAGCTATAAAATCGATCTTCCACTTGTGGCACACAAATGAACACTATAGATACAGAGTTGAAAGAGAGAACAGCAGCATCAAAAAGGAACATTCAAGTCTTGTGATATTCCGTTCGTGTGTAACTGTATCGTCTAAACTCTAAAGGTATGCGCCATTTCTACCTTCAATCGAATGCTTTGCTTGAAGGTACCCCCATGGCACCCCGGGGATGCATACACCCATGGGGTAAATATACATGAGAAGGATGGTCCCTTCTATATATTAATTATCAGTCGTAAGGCGTAAAACCGTACAAGACACTTGATTAATCAACTAAGGCTCTTGTGTAGACAATAGTAGTAATTTTGAACAAAGTTTAAGAAGCATTACTTAGCTGGAATCAACATTTAGTTTGCAAAAGAGACGAGTCCGCATAAGACCATGATTGTACTCTTTATGAAAACCGGTCGCACATCAAAATGAGCATGATTAGGACACGATCACGACCATAAGAAATAAATAGCACGCGAGATGGTTTTCTACAAGGTAGAACTCAATCCATAATATGATGCACATTTGTGTGAACTATGAACTATCTGCTAAACCATTTATACTAGACTATGAACATGATTAGGACATGATCATGACCAGAGTCTTAATACGAATTAAAGAAATCGATAAGAGTCTTATAGACAAAAACCTATTGAGCTTGAAATTGTATAAAATACTCTAGATAACGTCTGTACGGAATCATGTGATGTGGATAGTATGTCACACACCCACAGAGGGAAATATGTAGCATACATAGCTTCACTCACTAGTGTACTTTCCTAGGGATTGGAGTGTACCGGCGACTGTGGACTACTTGATTGCCCCTTCACTTAGTCGGTTATAGTGAGACTTCCCCCATGTGGTACGATATTATAATAACCCAATAAAACTAACACGATAATGCATTTAGGAAAAAAAAAATACCCGAAATGATGATAAGACAGAGATGAACACGAATAATCTCTTCAAATAATATGATAGGCACGACTGATATACGCTCGGGGGTATCTATCTATTTAACCGAATTAATGGATGAAGAACCGGGCTACCGGAATCAACGCCTTGCCTATATGATTAAATCATTAGTTAATAAAGGGCAAAAGAAATTTTTTTTTTGGTAAGATTTTGAAAGACATAGTCCCATAAACAGTGTTTCAGGAAGTTCAGTTTTGTATGTAGTCTACCCCTTGTAGAAGATTGAGTAGAGTACGTCGGAGGTAGAGGATGCTGTTAATAGGCCCCCCGGAAGTACTCATGGGCAGCGTGAGGAACCGAGTAAATTACCAACTAAATCCACACCTGTGTATTGGCTTATCATAGATGTTACATGATAAGATGATGTTGCCATGAACCCATGATTCACAAACAGTGATGTTATGAACTGTTTTAAAGTTTATTTATGATAAACCCGTTATATTCCCACAACTTTAAAAGATAGTGATTGTTTACCTACTAGGTCGATGTGTACACCCACATGTTAGATGATTAAAGAAGAACTTTTCTCATAGCCTTAGCTCATTCATAACCTACAATCTACTTTGCGGTTTTCAACATCATCGATTCAACGATCCCGTTCATAACCTTCTGAGAGAAAACTAGCTAGCTATATCAATTCTATACCTATGTTGTCAAAAGCCCGCGGGCGCGCGCCTAGACCCTCACAGTGCAGCCTTGTCGCCTCGCTTCAAAAGCCCCATTTTCAGGCGCTCAGGCGCATTTTCAGGCCAAACTCCGGCTAAAAATGTATGAAACAATTACATTAGCCCTAAAGAAGCTTGGCATCAACCTAAAAGAGCCTAAACTAGCCCAAAACAAGCCTAAAATATGTCTAAAACCCCTACAAATGGTATTTATACTATGTACTTCGCTTAGAAAAGCCCTCGCTTTTTAAGCGCATTGCGCCTAGGCTCCGGGCGAAGCCTATGGGCCTTGAGTGCGCCGATGCGCCTTGACAACATAGTTCTATACAAAAGCCAAATAACCTTGGTGCTACCTTGCTAACAAAATTCATACAAATTGTATCAATAATAAAATGAAAACTCAAGTTCAGGATATTTGGGGGAAAGATTGCTGTGTAATTCAAATAGCATCAAAACGACCTAGCTTCACAATTTCAAGGAATGTTATTATGTTAAGAGTTTGTGCATTTTAACACTAATCTTCCGGATTAATCTATTACAAATCAATGGCTAACAGATTCAGTTTCTACTTCAAGACACAAAACCCTAGCTCGACTCAAATTACAGAACATACATCAACATTTGATGAAAGTAAACGATCGGAAATACAAATCTGAAGAGATGTAAATTATTAAAGTTTACCTGCAACGATCTTGGAAAAGCAGAAATTGATGCCCTAATTCGCAAGCGAAATGAACAGCGAAGATGAAGTTTTGGGGCTGGAAATGTAATTTATCAGGATGGAAACCTAAATTTTTCAAAAAAGTTCCTCACTTTATATTAGTGTTCAAAACAAGTCCTTCATTTGTTATAAAATGCTTCATACGGTCCTTTTGCTTAAAAATATTCCCAAGAAGTTTGACAATTGACACCACTATGGCATGATTTAGGCCATGGGCTGTATAGCCCGTACATAGGCCGCTCACGATGCAGAACACCGCGCTGCACCGTAGCAACGGGGCCGTGACGGAGGAGCCGTGAGCAGCCTAACGTTTGTGAGGCAAACATCTCCTTTTCTTCAAGCAATCCTTAAATCCATGCGGGCTTTTTTTTATATTTAATTATAAAAATTGATTAACATTTAATCTGGTTTTTTTTAAATAAGTTTCACTCGTTAGCTTAAAAAAAAAGAAATATACGGGCTTGTATAAATATTTTTTTCTGAATATTCCGGTATAAATTTTAATGAAAACGGAGTTATTTTAAAAAAAAGAATTTTTGGTCTCGTAAATTGTTTTGGCACGAGGTATAAATCGACATTTCGGATGATAAGTAAATATTTTAAAAAAATAATATCAATTGTTTAAAAATAGTTAATAAAATGCATTAAAATTAAAAAAAAAAAAAAGAATCCACTCACTATTCTCACATTCACTAGCCATCAGGGGCGGACCTACCCTAAGCCCAGGGGTAGCCCGCGCTACCCCTCAACTTTTTACGTGCAGTGCAATTTTTTTTACGATTATATGTATCCGGTTATAAATTACGTTACCCCTCAAATTTTTTTACGTTACTCTTCAATTTTTTTTAAAAGCTCAACACTTCATAAAAGGTCCAAAATTTTATAAAAAACCCAATACGTTACCCCAAGTCCCCACATTTTATTAAAGGTTTTGAGGTATTGGGTTTTAATAAAACATTTGGGCTGGATAAAGCCCAAGTGTTTTATTAAAACCCAATACCTCAAAGTCTCAATTCTCAAACCCAACTTACCCAAGCAGCCGGCCAAGAAGAAAGATAAAGAGAGCGGGAACTATGAGACTGTGAGAGCCAGAAACCGACCACTCGACCAGACGCTCGACCTGAGCTGAGACCACCGCCCGGCGCCGCCTTCGCCAAACCCCAGTCCTCCGCCTCCGCAGTTCGCCCCTCCGCAGCTCCGTTGTCCGCCTCGTCAGTCGCATGTTACTGATAAGCGACCAAAGTTTTATGCATTAAAGGGTGTAACATGTTATATTTATGTAAATTAACATGCGGAATACAAAAGTTTTGTGTAGATGTGCATGCGCAGGTGTTGTAAGCTTAATGTATGATTTTAGAAGATATTATGCGAGATATGCAAGAGTTGGATGGAAGACGGAAGAAACGGGGCAGAAACCCAGGATCCGGCGTAAGCCTACGCCATGCAGCGTAAGCTTACGCCGCCCAGCGTAGGGTTACGCCTAATCAGTTCATTCACAGCAGGCTTCAGTGTTGCGGCGTAAGCTTACGCTGGTTACGTTATTTTGACGCGGATTTTCGGGAAACTGCCGATTTTGAGAGTTTAAGTGGGGGTTTCTTCCCCAAATTCGAGATCCATCTTTTAACATCAGTTCTTGGGGCGATTTGGGGGATTCTAACATCCACTTGAAGATTGAAGATGATCTCCATCACCATGAGCGGGTGATTCACTTGTGGCTTCCTCCAGGCGGACGGTTCATATAGGTTTCATGTTTTGATTCAGTTTATTCATGTTTTTGGATCTATTTAGTTTCTGACAATAACTGAGTAGATTGATGTATTAGTTATTTTAAACAGTTTATTTGAGTGCTTTGAGTTTGCTTGCTTTACGATCTTGTTCGGTTGATGACAAAACCTAGTAGCAGGGTTGGGTGACTAAA
Source organism: Smallanthus sonchifolius (assembly GCA_023525975.1). NCBI lineage: Eukaryota > Viridiplantae > Streptophyta > Magnoliopsida > Asterales > Asteraceae > Smallanthus > Smallanthus sonchifolius. The sequence goes on from CM042021.1 coordinate 109,466,004, forward strand.
GGGGGCAACTTGGCATTCATAAATTGGGTGATTGAATTATACTGGTTTGTGACGGAATTGGTTGTATAGGTTGCTGACAACAGCATGTCTTCAATTACTATTTTAACTGATTTTCCAACACTATGTCTATGTGGTGTCCAATTAAATAACTGAGTTTTGCATAAACCTAGAATCTGAAGTTTGGAGGAGGTTGCATTTTTATTTGATCTGTTTTTTCATTCTAATTATCAAACTAAGCAATTTCACTAACCACTGATTCCTCGTGGATACGATACTCTTCTTACCCTTACTAGTTAAGTGTTTAAGGATTGTTTTTGACCGACCTAACGACATCGATCAAACGCATTTTTATTTGATCTGTGTTTTCATTCTAATTATCAAACTAAGCAATTTCACTAACCACTGAATCCTCGTGGATACGATACTCTTCTTACCCTTACTAGTTAAGTGTTTAAGGATTGTTTTTGACCGACCTAACGACATCGATAAAAAATGGCGCCGTTGCCGGGGAATCGGTGCGCTTAGTTCTATTGCTTTAGTTTATTGTCTTTAGTTGATTTTAATTCTTATCAAAACCCCAAAAAGATTTTCTTTACTTCTGTTTTTATTTTTTGTTTATTTTGTTTATTTCTTCGATCAGAACTACTTGGGTGTGCCACTTGTGCAGGTCGGCATGGACAGGAATTATCATGATGACCAGTATTACTATGAGCCATGCAGTAACTGTGGCATCACTGGCCATTGGGCTCAAGATTGCCCAAGATACAACTCACATGGTGGTGGTCCTGAGCATCAAAGCTATCAGGAAAATTATAATCAAGACTACCACCCGAGCGGACCACCTGAACAAGACAACTATCAATCTGAACTGGATGTCATCCGGTCAGATATGAAGGAGATGGCCAAAGTGGTACAAGCAGTGGTGCAGCAACAGGAGAGCCAGGCAAAAGCTCATCAAGCTTTGATAGATCTGGTTGCCCACTTAACTGGGATTGTTGCAAGCATCATCAAAGAAGTAGGTAAGCCTTGCAGTGCACATCAGTCCTCAAGTTCCCAAACCACAAACAGTGCACACCTAAATGATGTAAGTCTTCAACCCTCATCTGATTTTTCTGATGTTGAACATACTCCACCACTGGTAGTAGAGAGAGTGGTGGAGTATAGTGAGTCTGAATCTGATCATAATCAGGATTTAATTTCACAAAATAATCTGAAAAATAAAAATGTGAATAAATCTCTGAAAATTCCATTCCCTTCGGCTTTGTTCCCACCAGTGTTAAGTGAACGGGATCCAACACAAGATGAAAGATGGGAGAAATTTGAAAATCATAAAATTAATCTACCATTTTTGAAAGAACTTAAAGAAAATCCTGATAGTGTTGAGTGCTTGAAAGGTTTGAGTACCCGTAAACGACGGCACAAATGTCCCGAACAAGTAAAGCTAAGTGCTAGTGTGAATGCTGTGTTTACGGGTATCTTTCCCCCAAAACTCCAAGATCCAGGGACACCTATTATTTCTATACATATAGGTGAAATTAAACTGGATAGAGCATTGCTGGATCTTGGAGCATCTGTGAGTATAATTCCAGGGAGTCTGTATGATCAGCACGATTTTGGTCCATTACAGAGAGTTAACACCATCGTGGTGTTGGCTGATCAGACTCCCGCATATCTTCGGGGGATTGTAAAGGATGTGATTGTGAAGGTAGGAGAGTTTTATTACCCAGTGGATTTCTTGGTGTTGGATTGTGTCAAGAACACAGAGCCAACTATTATTTTGGGTAGACCGTTCTTGGCCACTGCTCAGGCAAATATTAACTGTGCTGAGGGAACGGTAAGGATGAGGTTTGGGGCTCAGAAAATGAGTCTTAAAATATTTTCAAACTTGCCAACCCCGAAAGCTAACAAATGTGGATCACCTGAAAAGGTGAATCACACAGTCGAGAATGCTTGTGTTGTGTTTAACAGGTCAGCTGAGATGAAGAATGGTGAGACTCCAGACAATGGGAAGAAGAGGGTCAGAAAGAGAAGGCGGAAAGGGAAGAAACCGCGAGTTCATGATGTAGATCAAGAACTATTTTCTTTGTTTATGAAGGCTTGGAGAAAATTGGATGATGAGAGGAACTTGATTGCGGGGAAGGAGGACTGCAAGCATCCCACCCGACCACCATGACCTAAGTAAGGTACACTGCGTCTGGCTGAAGACGTTAAACTTAGCACTCTTAGGAGGTAGCCTAAGGTATGTTTTAATTTCTTGTCTAGTTAAATGAACTTTGCGGGTGTGTTCAATAGAAACCCTTACGAGACTAAACTCGTCCACTCGGGCTACCGAGTGGTTTAAATGGCTTGATGTATGTGCTAAATGCATCCGTGATTCCTACGAAAGTGAGTTAGGAAATTATTTCTTTGTTTTGTGTGTGAGCCGGCCAAGTGTGGGGAATTTTCATGGGTTTTCAAGTGAGTGTGCGTGTTTTCAAATGAATGCTAGCCCGTTTGTAGAGTTTTAGAGGTGTGTGTTTTTTTTATAGTTTTTATCGAGTCAGATTTATGTTGTTATACATTGAGTCAGTTTGATGCTTTTAGGTTTGTTTCGAGTTTAATTTTTCCAGGTTTGGATTGATCCACCCGTACTCAGTCTCCATTCGGATGGTGATGGTTCGAGTTTGATTTTCATGTAAAAGGCAACCCAATAGCAGATTTTGATGGCGATCGCGAAGAAAATGCTATACGATCGTATGAGTTTGGATTGAAGACAGTTACAGCTTGCAACCAGCTAAGTACTTTCCAATTCTTAATATAGTTTTATTTTTGCATATTTATTTTCATCGTCTCTCATCCTACATTGGGGGCAATGTAGAGTTTAAGTGTGGGGATAGGAGACTGAGTTTGTATAGAAAAAAAATATATATATAAAAATTGAAAAATCCATAAAAACTTAAAAATTTTCAAAAATGTCCTTGGATCAGAATTTTTGTAACTAAATGAAAAATGATAGATATAATTGGAAACTATGCTTGTGTGATTAAATTGAATAATGTAACATCCCAAAAATAATAAAACGAATAAATATAGCAAGACCGGTGATTTAGTTGGAATATTTAAATAAAAAGGGAGCGGGCCTGGGCCCGGCTTCAATGGGCCGAGGGAAGCCCATTGCACATAAGAGGCAAGGCAGCCCTCTTCCCTGCTCATTTCCCCAACACACGCAGCTTTTAGAGAGAGAAAGGAGAGCTCGGGTCTAGAGAGAGAAAGTGACGGATCAACTCGGGAATTCAGGAGAACGTTGCTGCTGTTCCCGTGAGCAAAACCTCCGAATCAGAATTACAATCCAGGTAACGATTCGATCACATTATGAGTTTTTGTTCGTTTTGGGAAGTTTCGGGTTTTGGCTAAAAGATAACGATTTTACGGATGAAACTTGAAAGTGATCTTAGGTATAGCATCTAGAATGAAAAACGAACGTTTTGATCAAAGAAAATTTAGATATCGACATGACCAGATTCGCATGCAGAACATTCGGATTTTTGGGAAGGCGATAAGTGCAGGTCCATCGAAACTACTTAGTTTCGATATGTGCAGGTCCATCGAAACTACTTAGTTTCGATATGTGCAGACATATCGAAACTACCCAGTTTCGATATATGCAGACCCAATCGAAACTACTATAGTTTCGATATGAGCCCCCGATCCGAAGCTAAGATAATACATAAGTTACTTATCGAAACTACCTATCGAAACTACCTATCGAAACTACCAAGTTTCGACAGGAACAACCTATCGAAACTACCTAGCGAAACTACCAAGTTTCGACAGGAACAACCTATCGAAACTACCAAGTTTCGATATAAGCTAATCAATCGAAACTACTAGGTTCAAGCATAGTAATGTCTAGTGTCATCTAGGAGCACTACCTTATGTATATGACTTTATTATACAGATCGTGAGTGACATTAGTGAAGCTCAGTAGCCAGCTAAGTGTATTACAGAAACTACTCATCAGGTGAGTTCTATGTGCCCCCTTCTATGTTATGTGCAAATGATTTATAAATGTTTTGGGGCTGAAGTGTATACACTAAATGAATAAATGAAATGAATATCAATGTGATCATACGTGATATATTAAGGTATATGTGTAGATACATATGAATGCGAATAATGATTTACGAACAAAGAACGACACGTATGTTTGCAAAGAATGAATGAATGAATGGTATAACGTAAATAAATGAAACCTTGCTTTATAAATATATATTGCATGCGAAGAATGTAAGTATACGTTATGGACGGAAAAGTTAAGGCGGACGGTTTCTAGGACCGGACGAGTAAAAGGGCTACGACGGTAGCTTAAGGGCGTATGTCTTTGTGACATACGCAGTAAAAGGCGGGTTGATCACCCTTATGTGTATGACCAATAAATGGTAAAGAAAGTAAAGGTGAATGCATATCTATGTAATCACGTAAGAAAGATAAGGAAAGAATGTTAAGAAAAGTGAAAGAAAAAGGGTGAACGCATATATATATATATATGTAATCACATTAATAAAGAAAAGAAAGATGAAAGAAAAGCAAAAGCTATGAATACGTATTTATATGAATGACTTTATAATAATGCTTACTTATGAAGTAAAGAAAAGAATGTTTATATCTAAACGCATTAAACTAGAACTCACCAGCGTTAGCTGACTTTAGTATACATTTCAGGTAAAGGAAGAAAAGGTCGTGCGAGGGCGTGAAGGTTACCCGACACAAGACTGACATCCCACTTTTGTTTGTTAAGACAATGTTGTGCTTTTAATTGTTAAGACTTCCGCTGTTATGAAATGTAATTGACTGATGAATGTTTTTAATTTAAGTTCAGTATTTAAGACTATGTTTATGAGTAAATCCAACAAGTGAGGTTACCCGGGAAAGGGGCCTTACAAGTTGGTATCAGAGCAATAGTTTGAGAGATTTAGACATCCCTAAATGTCTAGACTCAAACTGATTATGGGACCAACGCACGGGTGTCAGTATGGGTAACCAACGCCAACGCCAGCACGGTAAGTAAGTAATGAAGTTAAGGCTCTTGCATAAGAATAGATACCATAACTTAGAACAAATAGATATTAATGCCATGACTGATTTGAAGAGTTTTGAACCCGAAAAGCAATGTAAATTAGTAATCACAAACCGGTCACTGTAATTAAGAATTTACCTTGCTCGTACTGTTCCAAACTATGATCTGAAGAAATGACATTGATGTATTCCCTTTGTAACTATCAGGAAATTAAGAATTATGGCTGGGGGAGGAAGAACAGGACCTCTAGGTGGTCGCACTGGCCGACGAGGTAGACCTCCGCTGAACCCAAGATTTGAAGAAGAAGAGAGTGTGCACGTAGAGCACACAGAAAGTGTGCACGAAACAGAAGTGACCCCAATTAGGAACGACAGTCCAGGGCCTATACAGTTGGAACCTGAAGTCAGGGATGCTATTACCCGTGAAGTTGTGCTCACTTTGAGGAAGGTATTTCCTGACCTACTATCTGAGGCACTAAAGAAAAGCAAAGAAGAGGATGAAGGGAACGATGAAGAGAAAATTTATGACAGTGACGGGGATGAAGTAAAAGTGGTATCAAGCAACCGTGGGTGTACTTACAAAGGTTTCAAGGATGGAGACCCACCCAAGTTTGATGGCAGCAAGGATTCGGTGGCTACGCTTGAATGGATAGAGAGGATGAGTGCGGTAATCAACATCAGCGAGTGTCAACCCGACCAGGCTGTTAAATACGTTGCTCATTCTTTCACCAATGAGGCCCTAGGTTGGTGGAGGAACATTCAGAGGACAAAGTCCCCAAATGCTCTTGCAAGAATGACATGGGAAGAACTGAAAAAGCTGGTAATTCAAAAGTTCTGTCCCCAGAACGAAATTGATCGCGTGGAAAATGAATTCCTAAACCTTAAGGCTGGCAACAAGACACACCGCCAGTACACTTCTAGATTCAATGAGTTGGCCCAGCTAGTACCCCACCTGGTGGAGACAGAAGAGCGAATGATCAAGTATTATGTGAAGGGCCTACCTCAAAGGGTCCGTGTCCACGTGAAAGCCAACCTACCCTCGACCTTCGAGTCGGTAGTGAACCTGAGCGGAATCGTCTACGACGATTATGCCAATGAGGACCCACCAACAGAAACCCAAAAGAGAAAGTGGGAGAACCCGTCTAGAGGAACCGGGAAAGGGAATGTGACAACGGAAACTAAGAAGCCAAGATTGGATGAATATGAAACTTGCAAGAAATGTGGAAGGCAACATCTTGGCGAATGTAAAATTGGCACCACCACATGCTATAAGTGCGGAAAGCCGGGGCACTTCTCCCGAGAATGTGTAAGAGACGTCAAGTGTCAAGTATGTGGATTGTTTGGACATTTGACAAAGAACTGCAGGAAGGCTGGCCAATCTGGTTCGGGAAAGGATAGGGAGCAGGAACAGCCTAAGGCAAGGACTCGTGCCTATGCCTTGACTGAGGAAGAAGCAAGAGGAAACCCTGATGTCGTATCAGGTACGTTTCTAGTAAATGATGAACATGCTGCTATTTTATTTGACTCTGGTGCTAGTAAAAGCTTCATATCAAATGCATTTAGTCGTAAATTGGGTTGCACTATCAACACCATAGTAAAGGCCTTTAGCGTACAAACTGCCGTAGGTAAAAATTCGGCAGTATTCCAAGTAACAGAGGATTGCATCATAGAAATAGAGGGACATAAGTTTCCATCTAGATTATTCCTTCTTACCTTAGGAGGATTCGATATAGTATTGGGTATGGATTGGTTAGCTGCCAACAAAGCTCAAATCATATGCAAACGTAAGAGGATACACCTAAAAGCTCCTAGCGGCAGTCCAATTACGGTTTATGGGGATTGGAATTGCACGATGCCAAACGTCATCTCGATGATCAAGGCCGAAAGTCACATGAGGCGCGGTTGCGAAGCTTATCTGGCATATGTTATTGATGATAGAATGAAAATGGAAGAACTCAAGAATGTACCCATGGTGTGCAACTTTTCGGAAGTATTCCCTGAGGATCTACCTGGGTTACCACCCGATCGGGGAATAGAATTTCAGATTGATTTATTGCCAGGAGCTGAGCCCGTTGCCAAAGCCCCCTACCGATTGGCTCCGTCAGAAATGAAAGAATTGATGTCTCAACTAGAGGAACTAACAGAAAAAGGATTTATTAGACCGAGCATCTCACCATGGGGCGCTCCGGTACTATTTGTAAAGAAGAAGGACGGCAGCATGCGCATGTGCATTGACTACCGCGAACTGAACAAGAGAACAGTAAAGAACAAATACCCACTGCCCAGGATAGACGACCTTTTTGATCAACTACAAGGTGCGAGTTGGTTCTCAAAGATCGATCTTAGGTCGGGTTACCATCAGTTGATAGTAAGAGAGGATGACGTACCAAAGACCGCGTTCCGCACGCGTTATGGGCATTATGAGTTTCTCGTGATGTCCTTCGGATTAACTAACGCACCAGCAGCGTTCATGGATTTGATGAATAGAGTATGTCGACCCATGTTGGATCGATCTGTGATAGTTTTTATAGACGACATACTGGTATATTCGAAAAACGAGGGTGATCACCACTGTCACCTAAGGGAGGTTCTGGAGGTGCTAAAGCAGGAAAAGTTGTACGCAAAATTCTCCAAATGCGCGTTCTGGCTTAGGGAAGTCCAATTCCTAGGTCATGTAATAAACCCAAACGGCATCATGGTGGATCCTGCAAAGATCGAGACAGTAAAGGAATGGAACATCCCAAAGACACCAACAGAGATACGAAGTTTTCTAGGATTGGCAGGCTACTATCGAAGGTTCATTCAAGATTTCTCAAGAATTGCCTCGCCACTAACCAAACTGACACGGAAGGAAGTAAAGTATGAATGGGGTCTAACCCAAAACAACGCGTTTGAGGAACTTAAGACACGATTAAGTCAAGCTCCAGTCTTAACACTACCTGAGGGAAATGAAGACTTGGTAGTCTACTCTGACGCTTCAGGGCAAGGTTTAGGGTGCGTACTCATGCAAAGAGGAAAGGTAATTGCTTATGCATCGCGGAAACTAAAGATTCACGAGGTTAACTACCCAACACACGATCTAGAATTAGCAGCAGTAGTTTTCGCGTTGAAAATATGGAGGCACTATCTGTATGGAGTTAAATGCACCATTTACTCCGATCACAAAAGCCTGAAGTACTTTTTCGAACAAAAGGAATTAAACATGAGACAAAGAAGGTGGTTAGAGCTACTGAAAGACTATGACTGTGAGATATTGTATCATCCGGGCAAGGCAAACGTAGTGGCCGACGCTTTAAGTAGAAAGGAAGAATCGGCACCTATCCGGATCAAAGCGTGTCAGCTGATTATAACACCAGATTGGATGGGTGAAATAGCAAAAGCACAAGATGAAGCGCTGTTAGAAAGAAATGTGAAACGGGAAAGAATAGTAGGACAACAAGGGAACTTGGATGCAAATGCATACGGTGTACGAACTAGGTTTGGCCGGATGTGGATACCTAAGATTGGTGAGCTTAGGGCCAAAATACTCGATGAGGCCCATAAGTCTCGCTATTCTATCCACCCCGGGACAAACAAAATGTATCAAGACTTGAAGAAAGAATACTGGTGGCCTGGCATGAAGAATGATGTGACAGAATACGTGAGCAAGTGCCTAACGTGTTCTCTAGTTAAGGCCGAGCACCAGAAACCATGCGGTAAAATGCAACCTTTACCAATACCGGAATGGAAGTGGGAAGAGATCACAATGGACTTCATTACCAAGCTACCGCGAACAGCTAAAGGCAATGATACCATTTGGGTGATCGTCGACCGCTTGACAAAGAGTGCTCACTTCTTGCCAATACGAGAAACTTCTTCTTCTGAAAAGCTAGCAGAAACATTTATCAAGGAAATTGTAAGTAGACATGGTATGCCACTATCGATCGTGTCTGACAGGGATACTAGATTCACATCAAGGTTTTGGAAGAAGTTCAATGAAGCGATGGGCACTAGGTTGAACATCAGCACCGCTTACCACCCTCAAACCGATGGACAATCGGAAAGGACCATTCAGACCTTGGAGGACATGCTCCGGGCCTGTATCATTGACTTCGGTGGGAGTTGGGACAGCCACCTACCATTGGCAGAATTTTCATATAACAACAGCTATCACTCAACTATTGACATGCCGCCATTTGAAATGTTGTATGGGAGGAAATGTAGGACCCCGGTTTGTTGGGGGGAAATTGGACAGAAGGATTTTGCAAGTCTCGAAGTGGTCAAAGCTACTTCTGAGAAATTTGATCAAATATGAAAGCCGCAAAAGACAGACAGAAATCATACGCGGATAAGAGAAGGAGAGATTTAGAGTTTCAAGTAGGGGACATGGTACTGTTAAAGGTATCACCATGGAAAGGAATCATCCGATTCAGAAAGCGTGGCAAACTCAGTCCAAGGTTTGTCGGGCCTTTCAAGATTCTAGCAAGAGTGGGTCAAGTTGCTTACAGACTCGACCTACCCGTTGAGCTTAGTGGAATACACCCTACGTTTCACGTGTCGCACTTACGCAAGTGCCTAGCTGACGACACGGCTCACATACCTTACGACGAGATCGAAGTGGATAACAGTCTAAATTATGTAGAAGAACCAATAGCCATTCTTGACCGAGCTGAAAAACGACTACGCAATAAGTCGATACCGTTAGTCAAGATACAATGGAAGCACAGAAAAGGGTCAGAAGCTACATGGGAAAAGGAAGACGAGATGAGGGGACTATACCCTCAATTGTTTAACGTATGAACAGTTTCGAGGACGAAACCTCTTTAAGGAGGGTAGACTTGTAACATCCCAAAAATAATAAAACGAATAAATATAGCAAGACCGGTGATTTAGTTGGAATATTTAAATAAAAAGGGAGCGGGCCTGGGCCCGGCTTCAATGGGCCGAGGGAAGCCCATTGCACATAAGAGGCAAGGCAGCCCTCTTCCCTGCTCATTTCCCCAACACACGCAGCTTTTAGAGAGAGAAAGGAGAGCTCGGGTCTAGAGAGAGAAAGTGACGGATCAACTCGGGAATTCAGGAGAACGTTGCTGCTGTTCCCGTGAGCAAAACCTCCGAATCAGAATTACAATCCAGGTAACGATTCGATCACATTGTGAGTTTTTGTTTGTTTTGGGAAGTTTTGGGTTTTGGCTAAAAGATAACGATTTTACGGATGAAACTTGAAAGTGATCTTAGGTATAGCATCTAGAATGAAAAACGAACGTTTTGATCAAAGAAAATTTAGATATCGACATGACCAGATTCGCATGCAGAACATTCGGATTTTTGGGAAGGCGATAAGTGCAGGTCCATCGAAACTACTTAGTTTCGATATGTGCAGGTCCATCGAAACTACTTAGTTTCGATATGTGCAGACCTATCGAAACTACCCAGTTTCGATATATGCAGACCCAATCGAAACTACTATAGTTTCGATATGAGCCCCCGATCCGAAGCTAAGATAATACATAAGTTACTTATCGAAACTACCTATCGAAACTACCTATCGAAACTACCAAGTTTCGACAGGAACAACCTATCGAAACTACCTATCGAAACTACCAAGTTTCGACAGGAACAACCTATCGAAACTACCAAGTTTCGATATAAGCTAATCAATCGAAACTACTAGGTTCAAGCATAGTAATGTCTAGTGTCATCTAGGAGCACTACCTTATGTATATGACTTTATTATACAGATCGTGAGTGACATTAGTGAAGCTCAGTAGCCAGCTAAGTGTATTACAGAAACTACTCATCAGGTGAGTTCTATGTGCCCCCTTCTATGTTATGTGCAAATGATTTATAAATGTTTTGGGGCTGAAGTGTATACACTAAATGAATAAATGAAATGAATATCAATGTGATCATACGTGATATATTAAGGTATATGTGTAGATACATATGAATGCGAATAATGATTTACGAACAAAGAACGACACGTATGTTTGCAAAGAATGAATGAATGAATGGTATAACGTAAATAAATGAAACCTTGCTTTATAAATATATATTGCATGCGAAGAATGTAAGTATACGTTATGGACGGAAAAGTTAAGGCGGACGGTTTCTAGGACCGGACGAGTAAAAGGGCTACGACGGTAGCTTAAGGGCGTATGTCTTTGTGACATACGCAGTAAAAGGCGGGTTGATCACCCTTATGTGTATGACCAATAAATGGTAAAGAAAGTAAAGGTGAATGCATATCTATGTAATCACGTAAGAAAGATAAGGAAAGAATGTTAAGAAAAGTGAAAGAAAAAGGGTGAACGCATATATATATATATATATATGTAATCACATTAATAAAGAAAAGAAAGATGAAAGAAAAGCAAAAGCTATGAATACGTATTTATATGAATGACTTTATAATAATGCTTACTTATGAAGTAAAGAAAAGAATGTTTATATCTAAACGCATTAAACTAGAACTCACCAGCATTAGCTGACTTTAGTATACATTTCAGGTAAAGGAAGAAAAGGTCGTGCGAGGGCGTGAAGGTTACCCGACACAAGACTGACATCCCACTTTTGTTTGTTAAGACAATGTTGTGCTTTTAATTGTTAAGACTTCCGCTGTTATGAAATGTAATTGACTGATGAATGTTTTTAATTTAAGTTCAGTATTTAAGACTATGTTTATGAGTAAATCCAACAAGTGAGGTTACCCGGGAAAGGGGCCTTACAAATAATAAATAGAAAACGCGTTTGATTTGTAATGTTTTGGTAGGCCCAACCGATCTAAAGAGCTTAAATATCTTGATATTGTATATAGGGTTAATTGACAATTAATTCAGGATGTCTTGTGGGTTCTTATCTTAGGGGTTTCGGCAAGGTTGAAACTGTCATCATAGGGTGATAGGTACCACTATAAGCAAAAATTTATAAGTTTTTAAAATTACTTAGCACACCACTTTCTTTTTATGAAAATAAATCCGAAAATTGGTGACGCCCGCAATCCATAATCCATCTTGCATGAGCTTAATTAAACAAAATTGAGAGCTTGAGTTCAGCCTACGAGTTTCCCTTCGGGATGGTGACTTGAAGGATACATCCATGGGCGGGACTTAAGTGATCAATATTGGATGACTAAGTTAGGAGTACGTGTTTCCCTTCGGGATGGTGACTTGAAGGATACACCCATGCTCCGAAGCTTATGTACTTCATGGCTTAAGAACTGCAGCCTACGTGTCATATATCGTGTTCCAGCGTGATTGAAACACCACTGGGTTAGGTTCATTCATAAAATAATAATAAAAGCTCAAAAACATGCATCCATCGATCCATAATCCCATAATTTTCAAAAACTCGTAAATTAGTGTTTATAGTGGTGGGAAATCTATAAGGTTTAACCCGTGCCTAAACATGACTTTGAGATAGGATTAGACTAAGTTGTAGCTTCCTGAATGTGAGACCCATAGAGAAACTGTTGCTTGGTAATAAATAGGATAGTAGATCACAGAATCGGGGGCTCAATAGATCGGTGGTTGGGTTTAGTCGGATAGAAATACCAATTGTTACAGTCAATGCATGATTATGTTTTAATTGTATGAGACTATGAGAGCATGTTTCAATTATGATTCCATTGTATAATTCTTTTTCGGGACGCAAAAGAGTAAGTGTGGGGATGTGATAAGCGACCAAAGTTTTATGCATTAAAGGGTGTAACATGTTATATTTATGTAAATTAACATGTGGAATACAAAAGTTTTGTGTAGATGTGCATGTGCAGTTGTTGGAATCTTAATGTATGATTTTAAAAGATATTATGCGAGATATGCAAGAGTTGGATGGAAGACGGAAGAAACGGGGCAGAAACCCAGGATCCAGCGTAAGCCTACGCCACATAGCGTAAGCCTACGCCATGCAGCGTAAGCTTACGCCGCCCAGCGTAGGCCTACGCCTAATCAGTTCATTCACAGTAGGCTTCAGTGTTGCGGTGTAAGCTTACGCCATACCAGCGTAAGCTTACGCCATACCAGCGTAAGCTTACGCCATACCAGCGTAAGCTTACGCTGGTTACGTTATTTTGACGCGGATTTTCGGGAAACTGCCGATTTTGAGAGTTTAAGTGGGGGTTTCTTCCCCAAATTCGAGATCTATCTTTTAACATCAGTTCTTGGGGCAATTTGGGGGATTCTAACATCCACTTGAATATTGAAGATGATCTCCATCACCATGAGCGGGTGATTCACTTGTGGCTTCCTCCAGGCGGACGGTTCATATAGGTTTCATGTTTTGATTCAGTTTATTCATGTTTTTGGATCTATTTAGTTTCTGACAATAACTGAGTAGATTGATGTATTAGTTATTTTAAATAGTTTATTTGAGTGCTTTGAGTTTGCTTGCTTTACGATCTTGTTCGGTTGATGACAAAACCTAGTAGCAGGGTTGGGTGACTAAAGAGGGCAACTTGGCATTCATAAATTGGGTGATTGAATTATACTGGTTTGTGACGGAACTGGTTGTATAGGTTGCTGACAACAGCCTGTCTTCAATTACTATTTTAACTGATTTTCCAACACTATGTCTATGTGGTGTCCAATTAAATAACTGAGTTTTGCATAAACCTAGAATCTGAAGTTTGGAGGAGGTTGCATTTTTATTTGATCTGTGTTTTCATTCTAATTATCAAACTAAGCAATTTCACTAACCACTGATTCCTCGTGGTTACGATACTCTTCTTACCCTTACTAGTTAAGTGTTTAAGGATTGTTTTTGACCGACCTAACGACATCGATCAGTTATCGTAAAAAAAACTGTTTACATGAAAGTACGGTAAAAAAAATTGATTCATTTACATGAAGTAGTACGGTCAAAAAAAAAATTTGTTTACATGAAAATACCGTCAAAATTTTTTTTGTTTCATTTACATGAAAGTACGGTAAAAAAAATTCGTTACCCATGAACTTTTGTTCTAGATCCGCCACAGCAAGCCATAATAGATGTTTAGGCCATAGGTATACCCCGTGGAAAGTGATGTGGAGGTGGTCCATAAATGTAGAAACCACACCCCTGTGACGTGGTCCACGAATGTGGAGAGAATTTGTGGAGGTCTCCACGGGTGTGGAAGGTAGAATATGAAGGTTTTTTTAATTTTTTATTCAAATGTGGATATTTGTGGAAAATTAGTGGAAACTGATGTGACAATATGGAAGGGCATGGAATGTGAAACAATAACTAGTGGTCGTATTGAGTCTGAGTGTGGAAACACCCTATGCCACGTGACACCTATATGACAACAAGTTTTGGCTCACACTCACTAACCATAGGTCCATAACACATAGCCTTAAGGTGTGACACCACACGAAAAAGACGAAATTCGCGGGTTAGGTTCAAAACGAGCCCGCGAACTCAAGGCCGACCCTTAGGGGGTGGGGAGGGCGACCGTCTAGAGCCCGGTCTACTCAGGGGCCCGAAGTTATTAAAAAACAATTTGTATTTTATATATATATATATATATATGAGTAAATTACATAAATCATCCTTTACGTTTATACCATTTTTCATTGTATATCCTTTAGCCCAAAAAATGTCAGTGATCATCATTTACGTTTAAATTTGTTGCGGATTACGTCCTTTAGCCTAACGGTCGTTAAGTTTTTCAGTTAACTCTATACATGTGTCTTGCACATGAGGGTGTTTTAGTTTTTTACTCACAAATAAATAAATATATAGAAACATAAATAATAAACCTCTCTCATCTCTTTCTTTCTCTCAAATCTCTCTCTAAAATCTGGTTGCTCCTCCGATCTGAGCACCACCGCCAAACACCACCACCACCATCAGCTGACCACCAGCCGACCACCGCACAACCCCCTCCTCCGATCTGAGCACCACCACCGCCCTAGCATCACCACCGCCATAAAACACCCTCCCTTTACCCACTTAGACCCTACATCAACACCGCCACCACCACCATCCCCACCCCCTTCATCTTTCTCATCACTTTTCTTCGTCGCACCAATGGCCTCATTCTCGGATTCAGCGTTCTCCACGCACTATTAACCCTAAATCACATAAATGCTCTAGCGAATCGTGTTTTAGATCTGATTTCTATCCTCACCACCGCCCCATCACCTACAATAACCACCGTCTAGGACATTCTTCTTCTTGTTCATCCACGCATCACATACCCCTTCAAATCGACACCTCTCTTTGCAAATCCAGGCTTCTATGAACACTATACTCACCGGATCGTTCAACACCACTGACAAGAAGAAAAGAGGGTAACGGGCACTTTCGTTCATCTCGGAGATAGGCGAGAAATCGGAGTGGGTTTAGTGGTTAGTTCGCCGGTGAGGGTTTCAAACCCTAACCCCCTTTCTCCTCTTGTTATGGCTTCGAATTAGGGTAATTATGGTGGTCAATGATAGTGGTGGTGGTGGACCGGTGATGATTGGATAATGAAGGGAAGGGGGTGAGCGATGGTGATGGTGGTGGTGGGTGCTTACGATTTTGCAGGTGATGGTGGAAGATGACGATTTTGCAGGTGGCGGTGGTCGTAGGAGGTAGCAGGGGGAAGGAATGCTAGAGATGGCGACGGTGAGGGTTTCAAACCCTAACCCCCTTTCTCATCTGTGCAGGTGCTTGATCCCATCTCCAAGGTAGGGAAGAAGTGGGGACTGGGGGTAGGGTTTGGCTTGGTCATATTACAAATATAGTCCCTAGATTAGTTTTAGTAAATTACACAATTAGCCCCTATATGTGAAAATACTAAAATGCTCTTACCTTTAACAAAAATGACCAAATTTAACTGGGTTATGATCAAAGGACGTAACATGCAAGATTTGTAAACATAAAGAACAATCTCTGACAATTTTTAGGTTAAATGACAGTATCTGGAAAAATGTGTAAACATAAAGGACGATTTCTGTAATTTACTATATATATATATATTTACAAAAAATTCTATATATTTTTAGTTTTAAACCCAATCTCGTTAGTCCATTACTTACACATGTGGCCCAAATTGTTTTAAAAAAGGCTCAAGTTGTAATTAAATCCACATAAAAATTAAAATGCCCAAGCATATTTTTAAACTTAAGAAAAAATAGGCATTGTATTATGGTTTTTTTTATATAAGATTATTGGGTTTATATTATAGGGGCCCGCTTTTTTTACACGCCCCGGTCCCAAAACATTTCAAGGATTCTCGGGACCGGCCATGCGCGAACACATTTAGCTAAACGGACTGTGTTTATATAACTTAATGGGTTTACGGGTTGAACTCTTTATTAAAAATAAAAATATCTTCATATTTAAAGTTATGGACGTATGAAATAAAAATAAAATGGTAAATGTACTTTTTTGTTCTCTCTTCACTACTCATTCATGTAGGCTCCCATTCGTCTTCAACCAAACCGTTGGTCTCTCATCAAATTCACCGACCGGTTAAAGTATGTTTTGCTTATTCCTTTGTTGTATTAGTTTGAAATCTTCT
The DNA here is from genome assembly GCA_023525975.1 of Smallanthus sonchifolius. NCBI lineage: Eukaryota > Viridiplantae > Streptophyta > Magnoliopsida > Asterales > Asteraceae > Smallanthus > Smallanthus sonchifolius. Next base: position 109,482,523 of record CM042021.1, read on the forward strand.
CCTTTTATGTGAATTGTGAAGCTTTGATATTATATAATATTTCGTGTTTGAATTTATAATTTTACGGTACAATATATAAAAAGAATTCGGGTTAAATGGACGGTGTTCATGTTAACTTGTGAACATGTAAGTCGTGTTCAGACCCGTCTAACATAATTTTAAGGTTCATGTAAAATTTTCGGGTTCCAACCCCTTAATGCGACTCGTTTATCAATCCTACCAATATTCATAATTTAAACATTAATTGTTCTTACATGTTTTTAACAAAAAGAGTTCATATATTAATAAGGGTGCTAAATGAACCTGAAATTTTAAACCAACATGAAAATTATGTCACACATATGAAATCGAACACACGACACTCATATTCACAAGTTGACACGAACACAATCGAAAAATATTTTTTTGCATATTAATCATGTGTAGAAAACAATTATGTTTAAACTATAAAACATTATTCTTATTTATCTTTTAACTTTTAAACTGACATAAAATATTCAATTAGTTTAAATTATTACATAAAACACATTTTTTAAAATTATAAAACTAAAAGGGTTAAATGGTTCAACCTCTGACCAGGCCTGAATACGACCCGTTTAGTTAAACGTGTGTGTGGGTTCGACTTGGACCAACTTTTTTAATGTTAGTTTTTTTAAAGTATGACATGTTAGAATGTTGAAGTTATGTTGTTTTAGCATTAGTCTTTCAATTTTTTTTGAAAGTATGACATGTTAGCCCGTTTCGAGTTAGGTATCCCAGTTAATTTACTGAGAAGATTTAATTGAACGAGTCTAGAAATGCTATCTCATATTCAGATATTTTTTTTATGTTAGTGTGACATGTCATTCCTTTGAAGACGTGGTGCTATAACCATTAACCCTTAACTCAACCCGCCCAATTTTCAACCTCAATCTAGAGGTCTTGATTTGAATCCTACACTTGGTTATTGTCTAGTGAACTACCATGAGAAGTGTGGTTACAATGTTACATGCTAGATGCAATAGCAATTAGCAATCCATCTAAAACCATTAGAAAAGACATCATCTTCTCATGACCAAAAAAGGACAAGACACGACTTCTTATTAGTTACATTGTCAACGCTTTACACTTATCTTCAAGAGCGAAGTCCAAAAACGCCATCTACATCAAAAGAGTCGAAAAGAAGAACTCACATTGCTCAAACCAACAGTAAAATCATGTCATTGTGGTTCTGATATATTTAACTTCTAGACGCCTTTAAGAAGTTATCGTATGGACTTGCAGGTGGTAACCTAAACGATGTCTCTTCTTCGGGACTAGGCTCCCTTGCAAAGTGAGCCGCACTTTGTTCCACAGAAGGATTGTCAACCTGTTAAGAGAACCACAATTTGTAACCGCTTCAGTTATTGAAACTTTTGAATAATTTTTTTTCTTCAAATATTTAGGTCATAATTTCAAACAACAAGTAAAAAATTTGTTTAAAATAGATGTATAACATATGAGGTTTAATTCGCATGCCCATCAGCATCTATAATATAGAATATAGACGCACAACATTATAATGCTAGAGGTAGCAATTTCGACTCATTATTTGGTTATACTCGATTTGGGTTGTGTTGTATCTCAAACGGTATAAAATGGGTTGATTGAAATATATGCCTAAAAGGAGAACGGGTTAAACGGGGTGGAGAGTAGCTCAAAGTCTATTCAAAGATTTAAATTATCATTGCATTAAAAATATTCGTGTTGTTATAACTAACACATTATTTATTCATAAAAAATAGACAAAAAGGTGTAATCCGACCTGACTAGTGACCCGTCCACCTTGCCACCACTATATGATACCCAGGCAAATCGCATCAAGAAATGTAGGCCATAAATCAAATTATTAAGTACATATGCATGCACATTAGAAATACATACTATATATGTGTGTGTATAACTATATATGTATGTATGTCTATGTAGGGTTGGGTTCATGAGAAAATGAGACTAGAAAACTCCCCCCCCCCTCAATTTTTAAACCTTAATAACGTTTGCATACGTTATTATTATTATTACAAAAAAACCAAAAATTAACGTGTCGGGCTTTTTCGATAATACATGATACTACATATATGCAGTATGAAGATATTGCATATATGCAATATGATGATAATACATATATAGGCCTAACAAACTGGGCAGGTCGGTCGGGCGGGTTCGGGTCATGGGTCATAACGGGTTCGGGTCAGAACATGTCGGGTTATTACGGGTTAGGAGCAAAATGACTTCTGGTCAAAACAGGTCGTTTTTTTTAAAACTATCAATTTGGTTCGGGTCAAAACGGGTTCGGTCAATACGGTGGGAGGTGGTGGTAGCGGGGCGGGGCAGTGTGGGGGGGGGGAGGGGCGGGTGGGGGTTGAAGTGGCGGCGGTGAAGGGCAGCGGGTGGAGGGCGGCGGATGGCGGCAGCGGGTGGAGGAGATGGAGGGCGGCGGCGGCGGCGGGTGGCAGCAGCCGGGGTTGGCAGCGACGGGTGGTGGTGGTGGGACGCGGTAGTGACGGGCGGTGGGCGCGGTAATAGTGATAGTGGGGGTGGGGGGTGAGGTTACAAAGTTGGGGGAACCCATATGCACTATTTTTAAGTTAACAAAATTTTATAATACTTAATCATTTTGACCCGTTGACTAATTTAAGGTGACCCAAATTAACCCGTTGATTATTTGAGGTGACCCAAATTGACCCATTGACTAATTTAAGGTGACCCAAATTAACTCATTGACTAATTTGAGGTCACCCAATTTGACCCATATTCAATTGATTTTTGCCCAAATGAACCCATTTTTTGAAGAATGGGTCAAGGTTGCCACCCCTATACATATATGTAGTATGATCATATGATGATACTGCACATATGTAGTATGATCATACTACATAAAAAGTTTCTTTTTAATATAGCAATATTATACTCAAATTAAAAATAAAAAAAATACTCGATTTTTTGGTGTAATTTAAAAAAAATGGCAACTGTATGAAAAAGTTATTAAAGTTGTTTAGAGCAAACGTTATTCAAAAATGAGTTTTCTCTTGATCCTCTTCCTATATATATGTATATATATATGATCATTTTTCATTTGAGAACCACAAGCAACTTGAGGGCAAAAGAACACCTTTGGGTTAGATAAAAAATCAAGGGTTTAGATCAAGTCAATTCACATGTGAAGGAAAGTTTTTTTCCTTTTTTTGATCCAAGGGCCTCATGTTTTTTGTGTGGTTCTCTCTCTCTCACACACATATATATATGATCAAGATAGTGTAAGAAGTGCTATAGGAGTAGAAAGCGTAACAACAACAACAAACATACCAAAGTTGTCAAGGCGCACTCAAGGCGCAAAAGCTGAGCCAGGAGCCTAATCGCAAGGCGCAAAAAAGCAAGGGCTTTTTTAAGCTAGGCGCATAGTATAAGAATACCATTTTTAGGGGTTTTAAACTTGTTTAGGGCTAGTTTAGTCTTTTTTAAGGTGATTCCGGGCTTGATTAGGGGTTTTAGACAAGTTCCGGCGACATTTAGCCAGATTCCGACTAGCAAGTTCCGGTGACTTTTAGCCGGAATCTGAATGGAAAATGCGGCTAGGCGCTCGCCTGAGCTCGATTTTACAAGAAAAGCCCCAAATCGTGCCTAGGTCTCCACCAAGCACTAAACTTGCGCCTCGTTGTGCTTTTGCGCCTAGGCGCGCGCCTTGACAACATAGAACCATACCTAGTAAAATCCCACCAATGGCAAATGGAGGATGGTATGTAGGCAAACCATATATCTACCCCAGATAATAGAGAAGCTACTTCCAGGGAGACCCCAAATGAGTAGAAAGCGTAAAAAACACAAAATAGGCACCGGATGGACAATATTTAGATGACTAAGGAACATTGGTGTCTTCTATAACATTTATAACACTGTTGGACATAGTTCATCAGAGCTATAAATGTTGTTAATCAGTGCCTTTTTATTGTTTTTTCCGCTTTCTATGCTAAGAGCGTTTTTTATTTAATTCTGAACCTAAATACTTATACTCACACTCACACTTTTGCACAAAGTTCACATTTTAAGTAAGAATGTACCGGTTGGTCTCCAATATTTTGGTACACCGGCCTCTGTTGCATGTTCATGACATCAGACATCATTGTTTGCTTCCCCATTCCAAGCTCCTCAAAGTGATTGGTCATTTCCAAGAAAGAAATATTAGGTGCATTGCATACTGACATTCTACCAACTTGTTGTGCAGATTCCATGACCTGTATACAATTGGGCGACGGGTATTTTAAATCACAATCAAAATCAAATCAAGATGGAACAAATTACCAAATAGAAGGCCACATTTTCATAAAACACTTACTGATTCCAGCAATTGATCGACACTCAAGAGGTTGGACATTTCAAGTGCCATTTCTGAATTTCGATTGCTGGTATCATCATCAAGCGAAAAGAGTGGAGCAACCTAGAAATAATAAATAATTAATATGTGAAAAACCAAGTGAATTATAACTAAAAAGATGAAATTTTTGTGAACATTTACCTCATCTTTTGGGCGACCGTTATTTAGTAATATATCTACTGATCCATAGCTCATTGGACACACATCATCCGGCACAAATCTGTGTCGCAACTCTTCCTCCATGCTTGTTATTTCAGACTGCACACATACAAGCTTGAAATTATTATGAGTTTTTAATCATGTATTTTTTAGAAGTATAAGAAAATTAAAAGACGGATTTACCCCTACGGCGGTTTCCAAGTGTTTCACAATTGCATCAGTCAATGATTTTGCTGTCTGGTCTTGTGTATGTTTAATTTCATAAAGGGATTTAAGGGCAGTTTGATTGTCATCTTTAGAACAATAACCACTCTTAATTTGATCTGATCCAGATCCAACGGTCAACTTACAATCATCAACCAAACACAAATACGGATCAACCTGTCACCATATCGATACATAAGCTATATATGGTGTGAAGTTAAATAATAAAGAAAAGGGAAAACTTCACACATTAGTAACCAAGTTTCCCAAGTGTTTCACTAAAGTCACTCTGAGTTTTTTTGTTCCTATAAAGTCACTCACCTTTCATTAGGTGTTCCAATCTTGTGAATTGTTTTTATAAATGTTAGTTTTTTTTTTAAATGAAGTGACCTAAACTGAACATATATGAATCCTAGTTACAATTTAGTGATTATTTTTTCTTTAAATTTGACTTATATTGAAAATTATGAAACTTGATTATTATTTAGGGAATTTTTTTTCCTTCATTATTACCTCTTAATTCGAGTTAATTTAAAGAAAATAATCACTAAATAGTAAATAGTATTAAAATAGATCACATACCATCTTATTAGCAAGTGCAGACTTAGCAAGTGCAACAAGAGGAACAATTCCAAATGCTTTCCCTGAAATGATTATCATAGAGGTTGCTAGTGTATAAAGAGATCTTCGACGTGCTGGTGCAAGTGATCCTGCAAATACCATTAAAATAATATAAATAGCTTCCCAGTCAAGAAATCTCTTCTGAATTTATAATAATATAGTCTGTAAACCTACCTCCATCGCTAAGAGATATATTTAGCAAAGAAAATGCCAGCTGGTAGCTTCGAATTAAAGCTTCACGGCTGGAGTTCTGCACAAATTAGAGAAAAATAATATAATTACAACATAATTTCCCAAACTTTACTATATTTCATCATTATGATTAAACAAGAAATTACCTTCCCACAAATTAGAGAAAAATAATAAAATTGCAATATAATTTCCAAAACTTTGCTATATTTTATCATTTATGATAAAACAAGGAATTACCTTCCCACGAGAGAATAACAACACCAGACTGTAGGTGTGAGCAATTGCTTCATAATTATCAGGTCTGTTATCAGGGGAGATGGACTGTGCCCAAATTGAGGATAGGAGGATGGATATTTGCTGACTGCTGAGCCTAAGTGTAACATCCTCCTATAATTAAAAAAAAAAAAAGAACATAAATACAAAAAAAAATTTTAAAATTTCATATAATAAAATATGGAAGAACCTACATTATCATTCTTTCCAACTTGAGACACTGGAATTTTCATGCTATATGTTCGGCTATAAGTTGACTTGATTCTGTTCATCATTCCACCATTATTGGTTTTCTGTTCCCCTTCATTATGAACTTTTTCTTTACCAAAATTACCCTTGTCTTTCTTCATCTTCTGAAAGAGTGCAGCTGAAGAAGAAAACGCAGAGACATTTCTGGATAGCGACCTTGGAATATTTTTTTGATCAAATGCCATGTCAGCACTTGGCTGAGGACAAACAGAAGATGGCACAAGAACCACAGAAAAAATACGGTGAGCTCCAATTCGAGTTTCATTGTCTTGATGAACCATAACAGGAAGCAACTGATGAAATAGTGCTTCAGGAAATGCCTAAACATAAACAAATAAGAAAAGAGAAATGATATTAAATTTCAGAATATCATATGAAGTTATAAAAGTCATATGTTGTATTCTTGCCTTGTGGTTATATGCCATATGTGGCAATGAGGCTATAACTTGAGCAGTACGGAAAACAGCAGCAACCGTAGTTTGTGATATAAGTTTCATAGTAGATATGTTTTCCAACATGTCAGCCATGATATCAAAAATAGGACTAGCATCACCCACCTGGTAAAACAAAATTATTTAAAGAAACACTTAAGAGTAAATGAGTATTTTTTTTTTAAATTGAAAAAAAGTTGAAAAGGGAAACAAATAAAAAATCAGCCAGGGTGTAATTTTTCTGCATAAAACCTACTAAATCATTCTAACTACATGCTACCTATACTATTATTAAAAATATATTTTTTATTATCATATGTGACACGCTAATTATTTATAAAGAAAGTAAAAAATTTGGACAGAAAGAAATAAGAACACCTTTGAAGATAACTCCACAAGGCATTCATCAACAGCTTCTTGAAACTTTTGGTTCCATTCCATCACGTCGGCTCCAAGGTTTGCATCGGTTTGTGAATGGTGGATGCTTTTTCTTAAATGTCTAAGAATATCATTTATAGCACCCACTATTGAGACAGATGGTTTTATCTTTGTTTCTCGTGCGAGTGAGGTGGTAATTTCTAGAATGTCAAGCAGCATTTTAGCCCGCTTCAAGACATTTTTGTGATCAAGATGCTTGACTAATACAGCAAGCAGTAAATGTGTATTTCCTCCTGAAAAATATGAAAGACAAATATCATTTTTTTCAATAACTGATACTACTAAAAATATAAAAACTAAAAGGGCTCCATGAACTATAAGTACCAGATTCATCTATTATGGTTTGCATGTCCTTGAGTACAGGGAATGCAACCCCGCGTGAAGAAGGCCATAAATTTTCATTATCAAAACAACGAAACAATGATTCAAGAATTCGCCTCATGGTTGTAGCTTCTTTGGCCAACCTAGCCATGTTATGAAAGCACACACGAGACCAAAAGCAAGGGCTTTTAGCATCTTCTCTGCATATAAGAAAGAAAAAAAAGACTGATTTTCAACTGAAAGATTGGAATATTTATAATTTGGATTTGAATATTGGAATGGCTAATCTGATTATAAGTCAAAATGATCAGTTTGTGATGCTTAAATAAATATAAGTTTTAAGGATCAAATAATCAATTCTGAACAATTAGTGCCATACAAAGTTGCTACAAAACTGATTATCCAAAAGGTAAAATAAATTACTTCTTTACCCTTCTTTTAAGCTAGTTTGAGAAACTCGTTCCCATTTCACAAACGTCCCCATTTCACGAAAATGTCCTTTCGGGACATTTTATCTGTTAATTCTTTAAATAATTAGTGTTTACCAAACTCTCAAATATATGACTATTTGATAATTACAACTTCAAACAACAGAAGCACATCGCCCATTTCATTATAGTTCATCATCTAGCTCTGATTATTCAATATCACATAATTATTTTCTCAATCGCATTGTTGTGGAAAGTTGAAATGTCAAAATTTTTAAACCAAGGACTTACAGTGTAACAGTTACTTCACCCTTTTCATTAACAATTGCTCTCCATGATGGAACCTTCACCAAAGCATTTGCAGGTATATTCCTTTCATTTTTAAGCACTTGTACCCGCCGGTTCTGGTTTTGATTATAAGAGTCCTTTCCCAAAGCTCCATAATTTTCCAAAACTACCGAAACAATCTATGTAATATGGTTGAAGGAAATCATTAATACAGATTTAACTCATAGGCTTTATAAACTAATTACAAGGTCATTCTCTCACAGAAATAATTGTAAGAACTATGCTTACACTGTCAAACTCCGGCGATGTATAGGAATATTTGCCCATGTACCAAACCTACCAAAACAGCACATCAATAAACATAATAAATAAAGGAAAAAAAATCTTTATCCTTTTTGTATAGTTAAGGAAAAGGGTAGATGAACCTTCAAATGGTTTTCTATTTTATAACTTTCTAGATTCATGTCAAGTAAATTATAACAGTCAGAGGTGGCAGTTTCAACCCATTTAGTCATTTACTTATGGATGGTCAAGTAGGTTATAGTTTATCTCAAATCAGTCAAATAAACGTAAAAGAAAAATAGCTAAAAAGAAACGGGTCAAGTAGGTCAAACATGTCAAAATCACCCGAAGTGTATTTTAATTCTCCTTCATTTAAAATTGAAGTTTAGTATTGTAATAATATAGTTTTTAAAACATATTTATCGCATGAATTACTTATAAAATGTTAGAAAAATGGGTAAAAAAAGTGTTTGTGGGTCTACACAACCCACCCCGGTCCATTTCAACCAGCAATTAAAACTACCAATGTTGACCTGTCATACTTGCCATTTTGCCACCTCTAATAATAATCATCTTCTGACTAAGGTATATTTTGAGTTCAAATACATCGATACTATATAATAAATAAAGGTTTTTTATGCCACGTGTCGCCTCCATATTCATTCTCACAATTTTTTTCCCGCCTCTCTCTTATTTAATGACTTCCATCTTTTAATAATAATACATGTTTAAAAAAAATACCAAGTATACTAATAAAACACATTTATTTTAAATTATCACTAATTATAAGAAACTTTGAAATTTAATTATGTAACTTTTTTTTTCAATCAAATATTAAAAGAAAGTTAAATTATATTAAATAGTAATTAACGTATTTTCGAAACCCAATTATATATTACTTTTTACATATTTTGAACTTGTTTTCTATCGTTAGTATTTGTAATATATTTTTACAACTATAAAATATATACATAAAGACTTAAAAAATTTATATATTGATACTTTTCACCCTGTGTGTATACACGGGATCTAAACTAGTGATGTAATAAAGAATGGGATACCATAGAAGAAAGGGCTTGCAACCCAGCCGAACGAAGTAGCTCCACTCTCTCATCGCTACCAATTTCTTGAGATAATTGACAGAGTTTAGGGATGAAATGTTCCAAGTTAAACATGTAAGTCCCATCTTTCTGCAAAACACAAAAAAATTAAGGATTTAGAAGCTAAAAGTATAACTTATAAACAATGAAAAAACTAATAATAATAACCTAAAGCTCGATACCTGACTATTTACGAAGTCAAATAGTGTTTGGCATCCTATAATTTGCATTTCATCTTGTCGTGTCTCGTCCAACAAAGTGTGCATGATATTTAGCAAACTACCAGCAAAAAGGGGCCTGATCAGAAAACAAAACTATTATTCATATGCAAAAGGATATTATGTTTTGTGAATGCATGAAATAGTGGAAGAATACAGATGAACATAATACGAATGAACTCACATTTGATCCTTGCATGAAATCAATAGCTTCCTGTATATACACATGACAATTCTTGCACCTCGATAGTTCTTATTTCTTAATTCCTTGTAACAGCGTTGCTCAAGGGTGGCGGTGATCTGGATGTAAGATTGGAAGTTAATAAAGGGAGTCGAGGGAAATTATAGTACTTTCACACACATCTGATTAACATCAAATAGGAACATGTTGGTTCTTATCTGATATAAATGGCATTTAGATGTTCCATACATATGTAGGTAAGCAAGTTATAAGTTATAACATGTTAGTAACTTCTTCATGAAATTCTTTTTGCATCAGTGTGCTCCCACCAATGTTCCTTAACTTTTGGATGGTCAAAAGAAGTTATCCTGTGTGTCGGAATTGATTTTTTGCCAAAAACGATTTGACTATGTTGAATGATCAGCATAAACCCACTTTAACTATTAGCATTAAAAGTGTATCACTTAGTAAATGACATTTACGGCGAAAACGAAATCATACCTTCGGTATCCGTAAAGGGTTTCTCGCAGCATATTCACAGAGTTTTCCGATCTTCCGATCGTTTGGTTCTTCATCCTTTTTTTAAAATCCAAACCAGAACAAGTAACATAAGCATAGAGATAATATATAAGATATATTACATGAAACGTGTTGTCAAAACATATCATGCTCACATAAAGAAAAAATACAATCGTTCTTATGATGAGGTTATTCTCTCAGAGCTGAAAGATTATATTGTTAATAATCTTCCTGTGACGAGGTTATCCAAAATATTTAGTAGCATAAAGATTATGCTGTGGGACTATGTTAAGAAGAAATGATATGTTATTGAATACAGTAGACACCGTTTAGTAATAACTTTTTTTTTTCACAGCTCCTAAATGGATATTAATATCTTCTATGCTAAAAGTAAGGTTTTGTCACAGTTTTTCACAGTGAAATGTTACATCTCTTCTAATAATTAGGATTCAAATAAATTCTAATTTACTGCACAACATAACCTCTAAGTATCACTGACGCATTTATCCCTTGCAAAGGTACAAAGACGGGTTCTTTTTTATGCATAACTTGAGTAACGTTAACTAGTAACCATAGTATTCAAAAGCGCAAAAGGTGCTTGCCTAGGCGCTCAGGCAAGGCGCAGCCATACTGCCTTGCATCCATCAAGGCGCTCAGGCGAGGATTCCGGACACAACTTGTCTGAAACATCTAAAACTAGTCTGAAACATCTAAAATTGGCCTGAAACGTCTAAAACTGGTCTGAAACATCAAAAAATGGCCTGGAACATGTCTAAACTAGCCTAAAACACGTCTAAAACCCCTAAAAATGGCATGTTTATACTTTGCACCTTGCTTAAAGAAACCCTCGCTTTTTACGCGCCTTGCGATAGGCTCACCCTTTGCGCCTTGAGCCTTTTTACACGCCTTCACAAACCATAATTTTGTGTCCCGTTTCAGTAATGTCAAAGCTGATAACACACAAAAAAATGCAGGAAACATAAAAGGAACTAACCGGTGAGGTAGGGTATATATCTGCAATCAGCTTCTTGTACCTCTTCACAGGCTGCCTAGACCTTGTCCTCAATCCAGGGCAGAAGCAACACAGACTGCCACATGCTGGCACAACTTGCCTTGATATCACCCCAGAAACAACACTCATTTTGGGTGTTTAAATTATAACAAAGACAATAATGTATACCAATAAGGTCACAAACGACTTCCCGGCTTCTTCTAGAATCTTTGTTTCAGCTTCCTTCCCTTCTAAACCACGAATTACTCGCAATTCAAGAAGGGAAGACAAGCTATAAAACTAAAAGAGGGGTGCCTCTGCAAATGCCCCACCAGCCTGTAACAACACAAACAAAAGATCCAGATCACCAAATCAAAAAAAATATATATATATATATATATATATTCAATTTCATTCAAGCATTTTATCAAACATGTGGTGTGCATGATTGTTCTTCATGATGAAAACAAAACCTAATCAAAAGGGTGATGGAATCATGTAATCTAACATCAAAGATTTGTTTGTTCTTACCTTCGAGTCGACGCCTATACGGAGAGAGGCTGGAAGGCTGGCTAACCAATGTTGAAGAATTTCAACAATGTACCAAATCTCTAAAATCTGCTCCACCATTGTTCTTATGCGTCTCCCCCTCAAACCATCAACCATTCCCCTTTTCTCGCTCTCTCTCTCTTTCTATTTTTCACCCAAAAAATTGAATTTTTGACGTGAATATTGTTGGAGTAACTTACATGCATATTACGTTTGGGTAATATCCGTTGGAGTCTTTGAATAAAAGCTACAGAAAGTACAAGTCTGCATGAAGTATCAAGTCAAGCACATGAGTTTAATTTAGTCTTTGTTTCTTGTTTTGTTTACCGATTCCTTAGCAGCTAGTGGTTTCCTTTTATGTCGCTAAGTTAGTTTATTTCCGTTTTGTTTTCGTATGTATTTAAAGCCTTCATGGTTTCATTAATGATTATCAAGTATTTTGAGAGTTCTTTGATTACCATTGATATACACTCTATCAAATATATGATCATCTCGGCCAAATGATACACTAATTATTAATTGATGTTTATTATTAACATAGGGTATTTGGAAACTAGGAGAGGGAAATATCAAATATTTAACTGTATTTCATATCATCGCTCCCGGCCGTTAGATGTGTTGAACCGGTTGAGCAGTGGGCATGTGGCTGGTTCCGGTTCGGATTAGGACTCCGAATTAGCGGTCAAGTTATCGGAAATGGTGATCGAAGCAAGAATGAGACGTGAAACTCAGGTTACAGTCAATCAATTTGGATTTATGTCGGGAGGTCGACTACGGAGGCGATACACTGTTGAGAAGGCTGATGGAAAAATATAGGGAGAGGAAGAAAGACTTGCATATGGTGTTTATTGACCTAGATAAGGCTTATGACAGTTTGCCCCATCGGGTGATTTGTGATGGTCTTGAGTGAAGAGGGATTCCTTAGAAGTATGTTGATTTAATTATGGATATGTATGGTGGTTCTAGGACAAGTGTTCGGACACCTGTGGGGAATTGTGGAGGTGGGCTTACACCAAGGATCACATTGAGCCCGTTCCTTTTTGTAGTAGTCCTGGATGAATTTTTAAAGTCGATTCAGGAGGTCATCCCGTGGTGCATGTTTTTCACAGATGATATTGTGTTGGCGGCGAAAAAAAAGCAGGACCTGAATGAGAGACTCAAAGAGTGGCGAACAGCCTTAAAGGGCAAAGGATTACGCATGAGTCGGTCTAAAACAGAGTACCTACATTGTAACTTCAGCGTGATCATCAGTGAGGAGGACATACAACTGACTATTAGAGGCCAAAGTGTAGCGCAAACTACTAAGTTCAAATACCTAGGATTGTTCTTGCAGAGGGACGGAGACATTGACTATGATGTAGCTCACCGCGTCCAGGCAGGTTGGCGCAAGTGGAGGGCAACCTCGGGCGTTCTATGTGACAAGAGATTCCTAGAGAGATTAAACGGGAAATTATACAGAGTTGCAGTTCAACCTACTATGTTATACGAAACCGATTGCTGGCCAATCAAGAAGACTTAAGAGCGAAAGTTAGATGTAGAAGAGATGAGGATGTTGAGGTGCATGTGTGGGCACACTATGTTGGACCGAATAAGGAATGACGTTTTTAGGGATAGATTAAGGGTGACACGCATTTCAGATAAGATAAGGGAGGGGAGATTGAGATGGTTCAAACATATGCGGAGAAGACAGAAGACGACGCCTGTAAGGAGCGTGAAAACCCACGCAGTGGAGGGGAAGAGGAGCAAAGGCAGGCCAAATCTGACATGGGAGGAGAAGATTAAGTAAGATTTGTTAGACTTACATCTTTCCAAGGACATGATCAGTGATATGAGTTATTGGAGGCGTCGGATACAGGCTAGGGATTTCTAGATGGATTTGGTATTAGTGTTTTTAGTCATAGGTGTTGGTGCTAGATACTTTATAGATTAGCTCATAGTCTTAGGCGCACATTTAGTTTTAAGTGTGCCTTTAGTCTTTATTGTGCCTTTAGACATAGCCACTTTAGTCATAGGGATTTTAATGTCATCCTACTCTTTTATCTTATGCTACTAATTGTTTTTTGTTATGTTAACTGCTTTTCATGTGATGTTTCTGTTTTTTTAAGTCGGGGGTCAATCTGAGAGCAACCTCTTTGGCCCATGTTTAAAAAAGTGCGAGGCGAGGCGAAGCGTTTCGGTCCCAAAATCCGAGGCGCCACGCCTCAAGCGCGAGGCGAGGGCTTCACGTATGCGAGACGCTAAGCTAAAAAAAGTAATAAAAACTCCTTATTCCTTTCAGACTATGAGCTAATTTATAAAGTATCTAAAGACTAAAACTCCTCCTTTGAGTAATTTTCAAAAAAAACAACTTAAAAAACTTATTTAAGTAAAGAGGAACTGCAATTGGAACTCAAATTCATAACAAAACAGTGAAAAAAAAACGTGAAAATACATGAAGCGGCGCCTCGCCTCGCGCTTCAAGCGCCTTGGAGCGCCTCAGAGCGCTTCATGTATCTCGGGCGCCTCACCCATTTGAGGCGCTTTGCCCAGCGCCTCGTGTTTAAGGCAGCGCCTCACGGCGCTTTTTTAAACACAGGTCCCATGTGATAGAGGTAAGTTTTGTCCTCATCTTACCCTTATCAGACCCCACTGTTGGAGACGAAATGAGATTTACTGGGTATTTTGTTTATTTGATTTATTTTTTTCACATGTTAATATAATTTTATTATAAATTAAGTTGTATCTAAAATAATATATTCTTTAGTATCGAAACTAAACATCTAATCTAAGCCTAGGTATAAAGAGCTTTTTGTTAAAGTATCAGTTCTCTCTCATCTCTTTTATGCAGACGACGCCCCTGTAGATCCCAATTCGCCCCTGTAGATCCCAATTCCTTTTAGAATATCATTTAGATCCCAAACCGCATCTAATCTAACCCTTTGAGCATCATTTAGATTCGCCCCTATAGATCCCAATTCCTTTTAGAATAAGGTTAGTAACGTGGATAAAAGAAAATGAACAAACATGTGTATTTATTTTTCATGTTACTAAATCGGTAGAAACAAATTATTAAACTTTGAATTGTCATATTTAACGAATGTCAACCCATTTACATCTTGATTAAACCGATTAACCTATATGTGTATCACCTTAGTGCCACATCACCACACTCCTCACTCACTCAATCTATGTTATGCTCTCACTCACTTAATCACCCTTTTTTAATGCAATTAATAATTATTCATTTTTTAATGCAATTAATAACTATTATTTTATTTCACAATTACTTGATAAAATAAAAACATAAGATTAATATCATCTAAACTTTTAAAAACATTACATAATTTAAAAAAAAAACATCAAAGTCCATATTTTTTACAATTTCTATTTTTCAATAAATCTAGCACTTTAAGTTGCCTTGGATATGAGGAATTATAAAAAAAAGAAAGAAAAAGAAGTTCTGTTCCCGTCAGATGATTGGTCATTGATTTCAATTCTCCTCTCTCGCCGATATCAGGTGCATTTAACGTTGATCTCCGTTTTCCTCCCGGACAGTAATAATGTTGTGCCAATAATCTTGTTAAATAAAATTTTTAAATGCCACTAGCAAATGGTCAAAAGATTATTTAAAATGCTTTCTAATACCTTTATCTATGAGGATATTTTGAAGTAAATTGAAACTGTATTGATGGTGTACCTGCTAAGAGATTTCAAATTCAATAAATCACATTTTTTTTTAAAAAGGCGGGATTGACCCGAATTCATTTTAGTCAAAACCCATTCTCACTATACGTATACATTTTAGTCAAAACCCATGACTACTTTTAAAAACATTCCGTTCTGACTCGAATCCATCCTAACCCAACTTGCCCATTTTGCTAGGTATAATATTTACAAAGTCAAGCAGTTTGTGTTAGTTGGATAACCGGGTTTAAATGGTGGTGTTTGGTTACACAACTTTACAAACATGACTGGATTAGTTCATCAATCTAAAACCTGACAAGATCGTCACCCATAGATGTTTCTCCATGATAAACACTGATGAACTAAATACGCGATATACTAAATTGCATAGTTGTCAATAGCGAATAGCGGTAAATAGCGACAAGCCACATATACGCTACGTAGCGAATAGCGGACGCTATTTCACGTTTAGCGATACACTGCTAGAAATTTTTAGAAATATTTTATATTCAACTATTGTAGGATTTGTAGCAATTATAATCAATAATCATCTAAATCTTAATATATTGGGGTTATCAGCAACTCTATTTATATTAATCAAGTAAAAAATAAAAAAATAATTAAAAAAAAAAAGAAAAAACGCTATTGGGTCGCTATGTAGTCGCTATATGGAAATAGCGGTCACCTGCCGATTCGCTAGGTAGCGCGCTATAGCGCCCGCTACCAGCGCTATTGATAACTATGCTGAATTGGTTTCAAATCAGATTACAAAGATAAAAACCAATTCAAATAAATGAAGCATAATAAAACAGTAGTTGTGACATGTTCGCTGCAGGTTGAAATGCCAAACCAAACGGTACAACGTAACCTATTCAAGACAACCAACCCCACCATGGTATTATCAAAAATTGTTCTTGCATTGCCAAAACCAGATAAAGTAATACTTAAAAAGAGAAGAATAACATAGCATAAAACCAGTAAATCTGTATCAAAACATTCTAAAAAAAGAACATACCAACCAAAATTCTTAACCGGTTTCAAGCGGGAATATCAGCAACATCTTCAACATAAGTTATTGCCTTTGTAGTCGGCTTTGCCAGCAAATCAGTGTACTCTTGGAATGGGGATCTTGAGAACCTTGTTTCTCTCCAGAAATCAGGAGTCAAGAAACCGTATGTCTTGAGCAGACAGTCAAAAGTTGCCTGCCAAACAACAAATCGCTTGATTTCACAATTTCTTAATAGCCGAAAATGCTAACATAAAACTCATTTAAAAAAATGAAAGCCGAGCAGTTTTCCGCACAAAAAAGTGGAACTTGAAAGCTGAAAGTGAAATAAAAACCTAAAAAACACACAAAAATGATAAAGTTGAACCGTGATCTAAAGCCATACATAACAGAGGCTATTATAAGCAACTTAAAAACACTAACTTTGATCAAATAACTTGTAAATAAAAGCGTAGGCACATGTTATATACAAAGTGATTAAATAATAAGAGATCATTACCCGATGTACTTACAGGAATGCAATTAAAACAATGCTAAGATGGTAAAATGAGCTAGCTTTAATTTTATGACAAATAAATAAAAAACAAATAGTTAATAACAAAAGAAGCATAATAAAAAATGCACAAATCAAAAACCCAAATCAAATGTTTGACAGTCACATCAATTAACAATTCTACAGTCAAATATATAAGAACAAAAAGCACAGAAATGGAAGAACCAAAGCTCAAAATCAAACTCCATGGGCTAACTATCACTAAATTAAGCTAACAAAAACTTAGTCAAGACTCTTAGATAAAAGAATCTATCAGAAAAATCAACAATTTAACAAAAGAAATAATAAAAATAAAAACTATGCTACATTTTTATGCAATTAACCATATCCATATAAATCATTATAATAACCAATTTGGTGATAATGAACAATCATTTGATATAAAAATTAAAATAAAAAATGATATTAATATACCTTGACGAAGTTTCCTAGGGTTTTAGTAGATCCACGAGACATGGTGAACACGTCATCAATCCCTGCAAATTGAAGCACCTTCTTCGGAACCCTAGCAGCAACAATCCCAGCACCACGCGGAGCCGGAACTAATCTGACAGTAACCGAACCGCACTTCCCGGTGACCTTCGTCGGCACAGTATGAACCTTCCCGATCTTATTCCCCCAATACCCTCGCCTCACCGGAATCACCGACAACTTCGCCAGAATAATCGCGCCTCTAATCGCCGTCGCAACTTCCTTTGAACACTTAACGCCCAATCCTACGTGTCCATTACCGTCACCAACAACCACAAACGCCTTGAACCTGGTCCGTTGACCGGCGCGAGTCTGTTTCTGCACCGGCATGATTTTCATCACCTCGTCTTTAAGCGACGGGAGGATTTGATCGATGATCTGGTGCTCCTTGATCGGGAGAGAGTGGAGGTAGATCTCTTCAAGCTTTGTGATCTTGCCGTCCTTCACCAGACGACCGAGTTTCGTCACCGGCACCCATTTCTCTTCTTCGGCGTCACGGCGGGCTCCACGACGACGTCCTCTGCCGCGGTCACCGCCACGGCCTCCTCTGCCACCGAAACCTCTGCCGAATCCGCCACGTTCTCCGCCTCGTTCAGCCATGGCTGCTGGTTTGATTGTCAGATGGAAGAGAGGTTAGAGATGCGAAACCCTAGAGTGGGAGGTGTAGATATTTATATGTGGCGCGGAAAAGGCTAGGGTTTGTAATTGGCCCAATTGAGATAACAGAGATTGGGTACATATCGGTTCTAGTTTTAAACATCACATCTGGTAAGCGATGGTTGGCTAAGTACCACCATCGCCTTGTTTAGCTTCTTTGTGTGAATGTGCGTATGTAGTGGTGCACAAAAAAACCGGTTTTTTTTTTTAACCCGGTCCAAACCGGAAAACCGGTTTGGCTTAAACCGGTTTGACCCCAAAAACCGCCGGTTTGAAACCGGTTTGGAGATTTCAGGAGGCGATCGGTTTAGGGACCGGTTCAACCAAACCGGTTTGATAAACCGGTTTTTAAACCGGTTTTCGAGCTGGGCAAAAACTAGCCGTTGGGGTCGATTTTGGCCGTTTTTTTTGGAGTTTTTTGCACCCTTAAAACACTATAAATAGGTGGGGGGTGTTTAGAGTTGATCACACTCTCTTTACACTCTCTAATCTCTAAAACCGCTCTTTAACCGCTCAAAAACGCTCTCTAAACTCTCTCTAAACTCAAAAAAAAAAGCATGACAAGTTTTGGTGTTGATGGTTCCTCAAACGAAGTTACCGTTGTGGAAATTCGAGCAACAACGAGAAATCCGGCAATTTGGTGCAATTACGATCTATGTTTGTTGTCAAACGGGAAGGAACGTGCTCGGTGCAAGATGTGTGGTGCGTTTTTGGGGAAAGATTCAAACACTAGTTTGAAAATGCATATGGAAAAATCTTGCCCGTCATTGAAGAGAATTCCATGTGAAGGTCAAGCCTCGATGACAAGCGAAGGAGGAATTTGGAACTTTGATCCAAATATTGTTCGAGATCGAATGGCGAGGTTAGTGATTCAAGAAGGATTGCCGTTCAACCACTTTGACAATCCGCGCTTGACAAGGATGATTCAAGAGACACTCCAACCTCGTTATCACCAAGTAAGTCGCACAACCCTTAGACGAGATTGTATAAAAATGTGGAAAAAAGCAAAAAAAGAATTAATTTTGGGTTTTGAAAATTTGCAAACCGGTGTAAACTTAACCACCGATGTTTGGTCGGCTCCACATGGTATACCCGATTCGTACCTTTGCGTTACCGCGCATTGGGTTGATCCCAATACGTGGCAAATGATGAAGCGTACAATCGCTTTTGACTTGTTTGAATATCCACACACCGGAAAAAATTTATTTTATATATTGGATGGTGTTATTAACGAATTTAAATTACAAAATAAACTTTTTTCAATGTCTTTTGATAATGCATCTAATAATACAAATGCGGTTCAAAAACTAAAAATTAAATATAAACCCGTTTGCAACGGCGTTTTTTTCCATAGTCGATGTGTCGCACACATCATTAACTTGGCGGTGCAAGCCGGGCTTGCAATTGAAGAGGTTTCAAACCTAACATATACTTTTCGACAAATGCTTAAAGATATTTTTAGTAACAGAAAAAGATACCATGATTATATTAAATTTTGTCGTGATACGAATAATCTTTGCTTAGGCCCGAATTGGGACGTCGAGACAAGATGGAACTCGACTTATATTATGTTTTATAGCGCTTTACGACAAAGAGAAACTTTAGAACTATTTCATGATATGCTTGCCTCAAAACCTCGTCGTAAAATTCAAAAGTTTCCGTCTCCAAATTGGGATATTTTAAAAGACGTAACCGAATTGCTTGAAGTTTTTAAAACCGCCACCACTTTTTTATCCGGTGTTTATTATCCCACAAGTCCATTAACACTAAAACAAATATATTTAATGGCTAACAAGTTGTCTGAGCTTGAAAATAAAAGCGATCTTTTTACAAAAATGATAGAACCGATGAAAGAAAAATTAGTGAAATATTTTAGAGAAATGCCTCCCGTTATAACTTGCGCCGCCGCGTTAAACCCTACCATAAATGTTTACGGGGTTGAAACCTTGATTGATAGAATTACTTACGCTTTGAATTTGGATAGTGAAGATATCCATTTTGCACAAGGCACAAAAACATATTTTAACAAATGTTTACAAGATTTATTTGATGTTTATTTACATAAATATGGTACAACTCCGACTCCACATGATACAATGGGTACATCATCAAGTGGTACCTCGAGAGATGTTAATTTGAATTTATATAACGAAATATTAAATGAATTTAGTAAACGGGCTCGAGGTACCACCCCGAGTAGCGAACTCGGAAGGTATATTGGCACAAACTTTTTAGCGTTTATGCCTCCTACCGTTTTTGAGGAGTTTGATATTTTGGCATGGTGGAAAACAAACGAAGCTTCGTTTCCGATTCTTTCCGCCATGGCCCGTGATGTACTAACCGTCCAAGCTTCCACGGTAGCTTTGGAATCTGCGTTTTCTTTTAGTGGCAGGGTATTATCGATACGAAGGACTAGACTCACACCCCTAGCGATGGAAATGTGCATTTGCTTGAAGGACCATTTGGATGCGATGGATAGGATACAAGACCAAACTTCTCTCGAAGATGAAATTCAAGCCGAAGAAGTCATACACAACAACGAGGTTGATCTTGGAATATCCGAACCCGTCACGGATGAAGAACAAGCCGAAGATGCAAGGCTACGAAGCTCTAGTTCCGAAGACAACGCACAAGAATAATCAATCAACTTTCCAAAAAATAAAACGTTGAACTTAATGTTTTATATTTGTTATATTTTTTGTAATTTTTTACAATTTTATCTTGTCATGTTTTTTAATTTCCGAACTTTCCAAATATTAATAAACGTTGAACTTTATGTTTTAATTTTGTTATATTTTATTATGGATTTTATATTAAAAATATAAAATTTATTTGGTTTTTTTTTTTTTATAAAAACCGGTTTAAACCGGTTTAAAGGACAAACCGGTTTAAAACCTACCCGAACCGGTTTGACCGGTTTACATATTTCCATTATCAAAACCGGTTTAACCCGAACCGGTTTGGGCCCAAACCGGTTTTGACTTTTCGTTGACCAAACCGGTTCGGGTCGGGTTGAACCGGTTTGGGTTAAAAAACCGATTTGTGCACCACTATGCGTATGTAGTAGGTTACAAACCCGTGTAAATAAGAGATATTTAATATTTACTAATAATCGAAAATAGTTGAGATAGAAAATATTAAATAAATAAAATATTAATAAATAAAATATTAAACAGTTGAGATAAAATAAACGGGAAAAAGAATTTTGGGCTCATATAATTACGACACGTGACGTAACCATTATCGCAAAAGTCCCTAGGCGCTCCCTAGTCGGAGTCGGGAGTACTCGAAAAGTACTCGGCCTAGGCGGAGAGTACTCGGCCTAGGCGGAGAGTACTTGGGGAGTACTCAGCCTAGGCCTAGAGAACTCGGGCCTCGGCAACCTACCTTGTATCGATTACTTGGGGAGTACTCGGCCTCGGATATCTTGTTTTACAACCATGGACATAACTAATTACTTATTTATTAGGTAGTATAACTTAATGTGTCAACTATTACTAAAAAATTATATTATTCTTATTATAATATAATATTCCGAATATAATTATTTGCATTAAACTTAGGCTGCTTTCAACCGATCCGTCTTCTCATTTTAGACTACTTTTATTTAATTTTTAACCGTTTGAACCGCTAGAGATAAACATAAGCCAAATCGACCAATTCAAAAGAAAATAGGTCGAAGTTGCCACATTTACAAAACATATATAAACATATGCAAAGAGCTAAAATAAGCCATGATATAAACTCACACCGAGAAAAGCCTCAAGTGCCAGTAAGGTGTATACATTCGTCAGCATAGTATTTGAAAATCTAGCAAACCATTTCCAACTCTCTTTAATTCAATGCAAATTTCGGATACTATTAACTTCAGTCTAAAAAGTAAATTAAAAAGTGAATTTTTATTAATTTAAGTTGTGATATAAAAAAATTTCTACTTATAATAAAAATGATCAACCGTTAGATATAAAACATGAATTATAGCCCCGTATAATTTTATATGTTGGTTAATCTTGCTGTATAATTATCATTGCTAAAAAAATCAAAATAAAAAATTTGAGTTCTTTCCAATTGTCTATTTTTTTAACTCCTAAATTGATTCATTATAATCTATACATTTTCATATTTATTATTGTGACATCCGACTATTTGGAGTTAACTCCGTTAACAAACTTCGTTATCTCTCTCGAACTCAGTTAGTCCAGTTAACTCAATTACAAACGTCAAGGACTATTTCTGTCGATATCCAAACTCAAACACACCAAAAATTACAAGGACCAAAGTTGTAATTACCCTAAACCAGGTCTGTTGACTTTTAAAGTCAAAATCATATACATTTATGCTCGGTTGACTTTTGTAAAGTCAAACCCCATGGTTCTTGACCCAATTCGCAATCCGTAACAGAAATTCATTTGACATTGTAACTGATTTACGTAGTAATGATGAGGTCGACCATTATTGAACCAATTAACACCGGCATTGATCTCGAATTAATCTTCTTTATGCCTAATCAAAGGTGTAACTGTCGAAAACCCATTATGCCTATCGAACTCGATCAAATCATGAATCATTTCGCAATCAAACCCTTTACACACGATAAACGAACCCCACTGAAGCTTGTGCACAACTTATTTCGACCGGAGTAGTAGCCGGAGACGCCGGAGGTCAAACTTTTGGAGCCGCACCTGTGGTTTAGTCGAACTCCATCAACCCGACATCGATTTAGGTAATTGAACACACCCCTAGATTCGTTTTCACCTCTGTATTGAAAGCCCTAACCTAATTTAGACCTACAATACCGAATTAAACACGAACATGTACCTAGGGTTCATACGAATTCAGTTTGGTCGAACTCCACTCTAAACACAATTTAAATTCAATTAAAATACATGGGCAGACTCGCAATCACCTATCCATTGAAAGCCCCATGATTCCTACAACTTTTAATATCAGAATCGTTTAAATCGAATTCATGTTCTTGTCTAGGGTTTTCGGCTTTTCATTTGAGAAATTAACGATCCTATAACTAATGTTTTTGCAATTAAACGAACACACTGATTCGCAAAACCCCGTTTATCAAAACCCCTATGCCATTTGGGACAATCATGGTCTAATTCGTTAGGATTGAGACTGGTTCTTGATTCAGATCGCAAAGAGGGAAGAACACCGAGAGTATTCATGTTAAAACCATTCATGTCCGGGTTCTAACGCGATTGCCCTAGCGGGTGGGTTGGTTAGTACGGTGTGTTGATGGGGAGGGGACCCGGGTTCGAATCCCTCCACCCCCAATTCTTTTTAAACCACATTTTAATTATTATTTTCAATATAAAAATTATCCCATAATTAATATATTATTATATTAATATGTTTTGAGCCCGTAAACCACCCGTAGGCTCGGGTTTGGTTTGTAAACCATGTTCATTAAAAATATCAACTTTTAAAATAATATATTTATATTATTTCCAAATCACGACTCCAAATAAAATAATATGTTTATATTATTTTCAACCCGTGACTCTAATTAAAAATAATATATATTTAGATATTATTTTCACCTCGTTTATAAACTTCGTGTAACGTTTTAAACTAATAAATAATATAATTATTTGTATTATTTACTCACGTTTAATATCCTCGAATAAAAATAATAGCTTTATAATTTTTGTCACACATTTTAAATAATCATGTTATTCCTCTAAAAATAATATATTAGTTATATTATTTTCCTAGCCATTATTTTAATGGTACAAACGCACGGATATATTTAATTATTATTATATTCGTAATTAAGAAACCTTCGACACGTAACGCATTTATCTTAATTATTATAATAAGAAACCTATATTCCCGTGGACACGTTCGTCTGCTCATTGATCCTTAGAATGTGTTAAGACGTTCTAATCTTCTGTGTCATCGTCACAAATCCCATATGTCCCTAACTTATGTGTTTATAATTCTAGGGCATACGTAAGTCGTGCAGGTTAACACATGAGGTTCCGAATCTCATACTTGTGTGATACTACCTTCTACGCAACGTAGGTGAGTTTTCACAACCCCTTTTTACTGTTTTAAACTGGGGGAGAAAACATGACGTAAACGCTTTTGATTTTTATAATTCATATATGTTATCACTTGTATGACTATGCGTGCACATCTATCATTAAGTCCTCACATCGGACCATTAATATGAATATAGCGAGGTAATTTGAGTAGTACTACTGGGTTTGACAAACCTCACCCGCGTTAGTCGCGCTAACCCGACTGGATGTCGAACGGGTGTAATCTTGACCTAAACATGCACCATGGTTGATAGGCCTGGTGGGAGGCAAAAACATAAACAGTCAGCTGTCGGTTGCGAGCGCATTAGTTAACATGCTTATGGGTTAGCTACCTTATATATTGAATGTACATTAACCTATTGAAATTTGTTGCAAACTGAAACCTGTGAACTCACCAACCTTGTGTTGACACTTTTTCTTACATGTTTTCTCAGGACGCTAAGCTAAGGCACAGGTGCACGTTACGGCATGCATGGTGTCAACCTGATATATTCAATAATTGTCAATCTATTGAACATTTATTATGTTTCCATTATTGTTAGACTTGGGCGCGTTGTTGTTCCACATTTACTCTGAACTTTTATAATATTTCAATTTGAGTCCCATGTAATGTCGTTTGATGTAACTAATGACTGAGATCCTGGTTTGTCACTTCCCAAATGGTAAAACTCCGTTATTTGAAATTGTGGGTGTGACAGATTGGTATCAGAGACATTGGTTATAGAGAACTAGGATTGCATACTAGACTATAACCTCACACATTAGTTACACGACACAGACACTCATACCTGATACATATAGCACCTATACATACATTGTAGTGCAGGCATGTAACACCATCCGTATCACCCTCAGTTGGCAAGGGACACTTCATTTGCATTGCATCATCATTCCCAGTGGCGACACTCGGGGAATCACCAGAACATCATCCACTCCCGCCCGAGGGCAGCGAGAAGGAGCCTTCGGAGGAGTCACCTACACCACCATCATCTAACGGGTATGGTGGGCCTTCTCAGGTCTATGTTATGGATGACACTCAGCACTAGCACACATCTCTTTGGGAGTTGGGATCGTCAGAGGCGAGTCCCTACTGTACCCACTAGCAACAATACGCCGAGTGAAGGCAGACCGTTGCATGCATTATTGCAGAACCCATTAACACGTAGATGTTATCACTTTTCCGAGCCACGGGCTCGCTTCTTTGGTCAATATTCTGTTGAGAATAGATTGAACACAAAGTTGAGAACGTTTATTCAAACCTATCCTGACTCAGTTGAAAGGACGACTACTTTACTGCTCCCTGTAACTTGTATTCATGAATTAGTTTCATTTCTCAAAGTCGCTTTTATGTACATGTTTGTTTCATGCTCTCATCTACAATCCGCTGGATGGGACTCTTGTATTGTGTTTCAACTCGAGTGAATACTCGGATCAAACGACTCCTGGCTACTCATCCTGATATGAGTCCTAGTTGATCAACTTATGATTAATAACTAAGCTTTTCGATAACTTATCATCTCTGGCAATACTCTGTATTCGGAAATACAACCTAAATGACATTATGACACAGGACAGGGAGAACCAGGGTGAGCATGCAAAGCAAATTATCATTGCGGGTGCACACGTAATATTAATTTGAGGTGCATGTAAATCCTAGTGAAACCTAGTGTGTGGATAAATGGTCCTAATCTGTGAATTACAGACTTAAGTTTCCACTGTCCGTAGAAATTCTCATAACCTGCTCAACGACTAGTTGGTATCGTTAAACCTGTTCAACAGTTGATAGACGCGACTATCAGGTTGAAAATGTTTACGGACACACTGAACTATCATCAATAGGATTCATCCTTTTATCTCACTCATGTAAGAGTTTTAGTGAAATTAAGACTCTCATCTAAACGTGATCACAGAAACCATCTTGATTGAAACTCTAATAGAATCTCATGGCAAACTTATCGATTCCAACTATGTAAGCGGAATTTGTGGAATTCTTTCTAAGCTAACACATTATCCCTTACGCTACAACAATAAATCTCATTTGACCCTATTGCCTTATCATGTGACTAGTCCTTGGTCTAATTCGAATTATACCCCAGCATATTCAATCCTGTAAATGAATTTCTTTCCTCAAGAAATGATCCAGCGGCATTAGGAGACGAGGATTTAATCCAACCAACCCCATCAACGACAGAGTAGGTTTAAGTCTGTTAAGAGTTTCAACTAGTTGACCTCTTCAGGACAAACCAGAGTGGTTATACGGAGAGATACCCTAAGTGCAACAAGTGTAATTTTCACCATCTCGGTACTTGTGAGAGAAATCGTTGCCAGCGATGTGGTAAGATGGGCCACGCTGTGAAAGACTATAGGGTTGCACTTCCGAACAAGCAACCATTTCGACCACAGGGATTTACAAGAGGATGTTTTCAGTGCGGCAAGTAGGGACACATTCAAAGGGATTGTCCTTAGTCAAAGAAGGGTGGAAATGGTAATGGTAACGGTAACGGCAATAATCAGAGCAACAATGTTAACAACAACAATCAAGACAACAACAATGGTGGCAATAATGCCAATAATGGAGGGAATGGTGCGAAAGGACGAGCCTTTGTACTAGGATCTAGAGAAGCTCGATATGATCATAATGTGGTCACCGGTAAGTTTCTCTTAAACAATTACTTCGCTTCTGTTCTATTTGATATCGGTGCTGATAGGAGTTTTATATCTAAGAAGCTTAGTGATATGATAAAAGGAACCCCAACTCTGTTAGAAGCTAAGTATATAATAGAGATAGCTGATGGCCAAATAATTGAAGCAACCCACATTCTTAAGGGTTGTAAGCTTGAGTTGGCTGGTCATAAACTTGATATCGACCTTATGTCGGTCACACTTGGTAGTTTTGATGTAATTGTTGGTATGGATTGGTTATCTAAAAACCAAGCTGAAATTGTCTGTCGGGAGAAAATCGTTCGCATTCCTCTCCCTAGTAGAGAAATCCTTTCCGCTCAAGGCGAAAAGAGTAGTGCAGTCGTAGGCATCATATCATTCATGAAAGCGTAGAAGTGCCTGCTTAAAGGTCACACTGCTGTTCTGGCACTCGTTGCAGAACAACCACCGAAAGAGAAGAAAATTGATGATATTCCCATCGTTCGTGATTTTCTAGAAGTGTTTCCCGAAGATTTTCCTGGGCTGCCACCTCACCGTCAAGTTGAATTCCAAATCGATCTAGCACCTGGAGCGACTCCGATAGTGAATTGCAAGAGTTGTCCACACAGTTACAGGAATTATT
Source organism: Smallanthus sonchifolius (assembly GCA_023525975.1). Taxonomy (NCBI): domain Eukaryota; kingdom Viridiplantae; phylum Streptophyta; class Magnoliopsida; order Asterales; family Asteraceae; genus Smallanthus; species Smallanthus sonchifolius. The sequence goes on from CM042021.1 coordinate 109,510,046, forward strand.
GGATAAAGGTTTCATCCGACCTAGCTCATCGCCATGGGGAGCTCCAGTTCTGTTTGTCAAGAAGAAGGACGGGACTTTCCGTATGTTTATCGACTACCGTGAACTGAATAAAGAGACAATCAAGAACTGTTATCCTCTGCCTCGTATAGATGATCTCTTTGATCAACTCCGAGGATTAAGCTTCTATTCAAAGATCGATCTTAGGTCTGGTTATCATCAGTTGAGAGTCCGAGAAGAAGATGTCTCAAAAACTGCATTCAGGACTAGGTACGACCATTACGAGTTTATGGCTATGCCATTTGGACTGAACGACGCACCCGAGATGTTCATGGACCTCATGAACCATGTGTGTAAGCCATACCTTGATAAATTTGTCATCGTTTTCATCGACGACATCCTCATTTATTCCAAGAACAAGGAGGAACATGAGTAACATCTATGTTTAATCCTGGAATTACTTAAGCAGGAGCAACTGTATGCTAAGTTTTCCAAGTGTGAATTCTGGATCCGAGAAGTTCAATTCTTAGGACATGTGGTTAACGAGAAGGGAATACATGTCGATCCATCAAAGATAGAAGCCATCAAGAATTGGGCAGCACTGACGACTCCGACTGAGGTGCGACAATTTCTGGGATTGGCTGGTTATTACCGTCATTTCATTGAGGGACTTTCCAAGATTGCTCAACCCCTCACTACCTTAACTCAGAAGGGTAAACCCTATAACTAGGGTGATACTCAGGAGTCAGCATTTCAGCAGATTAAACTGAAACTCTACAGTGCACCATCCTATCTCTTCCCGAGAGAACGGATGACTTTGTAGTGTACTACGATACATCCATTCAAGGCCTTGTTTGTGTCTTAAATGCAACACGAGAAAGTGATCGCATACGCTTTTCGTCAACTGAAAATTCATGAGAAAAACTACATGACTCATGACTTAGAGTTGGGAGCCGTGGTAGTTGCCCTAAAGATCTGGAGACATTACTTGTACGATACCAAGTGCCCCATTTACACCGATCACAAGAGTCTTCAGCACGTCTTTGAGCAAAAAGAGTTGAACATGCGACAACGTCGTTGGGTCGAACTCTTGAACGACTATGACTGTGCAGTCAGATATCACCTTGGCAAGACTAATGTGGTAGTCGATGCCCTATTCATCCAGGTCATGGACGACGCACACAAATCCCGATACCCTATTCATCCAGGTTCCGACAAGATGTACCATGACCTTAAGATGCTATATTGGTGGCCGAAGATGAAAGCTGATATAGCCACCTATGTAAGCAAGTGCCTGACTTGCTCAAAAGTCAAAGTGGAATACCAAAAGCCTTCTGGTCTGCTTCAACAGCCAGAGATCCCAATGTGGAATGGGAACAAATCTCTATGGACTTCATAACCAAATTACCCCGAACTCCTAGCGGATGCGACACCATCTGGGTGATCGTAGATCGCTTGACAAAATCAGCTCACTTCCTAGCAATTAAAGAGATCGACAAAATGGAGAAACTTACTTGTATTTACTTAAAGGAAGTAGTCTCTCGGCACGGAGTGCCAATTTCTATCATTTCGGATTGTGACGCTTGATTCACATCACATTTCTGGCAATCGTTACAAAAAGCTTTAGATACGCGTCTAGATATGAGTACGGCGTACCATCCTCAAACCGATGGCCAAACGGAACGTACCATTCAAACTTAGAGGACATGCTACGAGCTTGTGTGATTGATTTCGGTAACACTTGGGAGTCTCACCTGCCTCTGGTGGAGTTCTCCTACAATAACAGTTATCACACTAGCATCAAGACAGCACCATTCGAGGCATTATACGGACGGAAATGCCGATCTCCTATCTGTTGGGCTGAAGTTGGGGATAGCCAACTTACAGGTACCGAATTTGCATTCGAAACCTCTGAAAAGGTCGTTCAAAATCGAAACCGTATGATGACAGCTCGTGATCGACAAAAGAGCTATGCTGATAAGCGTCGTAAGCCATTAGAATTTCAAGTAGGCGATATGGTTCTATTGAAAGTCTCACCTTAGAAAGGCGTGATTCGCTTCGGGAAACGAGGCAAACTAAAACCTCGTTATGTTAGACCGTTCAAGATAGTGGAGAGAATTGGCCCAGTAGCGTACCAACTGGACCTACCTGAAGGACTGAGTGGTGTACAATATGTCTTTCATGTCTCAAACTTGAAGAAATGTCTAGCAGACGAGACACCCGCGATTACTCTTGAGGAACTACAAATCGATGAACAATTACGCTTCGTTGAAGAACTGGTAGAAATCATGGGTAGGGAAGTCAAAACGCCCAAACACAGTAAAATCCCTATTGTCAGAGTTCGTTGGAACTCGAAACGCGGACCGGAATACACATGGGAGCGTGAGGACCAGATGATGCGTAAGTATCCTCATCTGTTCAAGCACTCCACGTCAAACACTTAAGGTACCATTTAATTTTCGGGATGGAAATTCTTTCAACTAGGGGATAATATGACACCCGAGAATTTTTTTTTATTATTTTAATTTTCGGGACGAAAATTCTTTCAACTAGGGGATGATGTGACATCCGACTATTTGGAGTTAACTCCGTTAACAAACTTCGTTATCTCTCTCAAACTCAGTTAGTCCAGTTAACTCAATTACAAACGTCAAGGACTATTTCTGTCGATATCCAAACTCAAACACACCAAAAATTACAAGGACCAAAGTTGTAATTACCCTAAACCAGGTCTGTTGACTTTTAAAGTCAAAATCATATACATTTGTGCTCGGTTGACTTTTGTAAAGTCAAACCCCATGGTTCTTGACCCAATTCGCAATCCGTAACAGAAATTCATTTGACATTGTAACTGATTTACGTAGTAATGATGAGGTCGACCATTATTGAACCAATTAACATCGGCATTGATCTCGAATTAATCCTCTTTATGCCTAACAAAGGTGTAACTGTCGAAAACCCATTATGCCTATCGAACTCGATCAAATCATGAATCATTTCGCAATCAAACCCTTTACACACGATAAACGAACCCCACTGAAGCTTGTGCACAACTTATTTCGGCCGGAGTAGTAGCCGGAGACGCCGGAGGTCAAACTTTTGGAGCCGCACCTGTGGTTTAGTCGAACTCCATCAACCCGACATCGATTTAGGTAATTGAACACACCCCTAGATTCGTTTTCACCTCTGTATTGAAAGCCCTAACCTAATTTAGACCTACAATACCGAATTAAACACGAACATGTACCTAGGGTTCATACGAATTCAGTTTGGTCGAACTCCACTCTAAACACAATTTAAATTCAATTAAAATACATGGGCAGACTCGCAATCACCTATCCATTGAAAGCCCCATGATTCCTACAACTTTTAATATCAGAATCGTTTAAATCGAATTCATGTTCTTGTCTAGGGTTTTCGGCTTTTCATTTGAGAAATTAACGATCCTATAACTAATGTTTTTGCAATTAAACGAACACACTGATTCGCAAAACCCCGTTTATCAAAACCCCTATGCCATTTGGGACAATCATGGTCTAATTCGTTAGGATTGAGACTGGTTCTTGATTCAGATCGCAAAGAGGGAAGAACACCGAGAGTATTCATGTTAAAACCATTCATGTCCGGGTTCTAACGTGATTGCCCTAGCGGGTGGGTTGGTTAGTACCGTGTGTTGGTAGGGAGGGGACCCGGGTTCGAATCTCTCCACCTCCAATTCTTTTTAAACCACATTTTAATTATTATTTTCAATATAAAAATTATCTCAATATTAATATATTATTATATTAATATGTTTTGAGCCCGTAAACCACCCGTAGGCTCGGGTTTGGTTTGTAAACCATATTCATTAAAAATACCAACTTTTAAAATAATATATTTATATTATTTCCAAACCACGACTCCAAATAAAATAATATGTTTATATTATTTTCAACCCGTGACTCCAATTAAAAATAATGTATATATAGATATTATTTTCACCTCGTTTATAAACTTCGTGTAACGTTTTAAACTAATAAATTATATAATTATTTATATTATTTACCCACGTTTAATATTCTCGTATAAAAATAATAGTTTATTATTTTTGTCACGCATTTTAAATAATCATGTTATTCCTCTAAAAATAATATATTAGTTATATTATTTTCCTAGCTATTATTTTAATGGTACAAACGCACGGATATATTTAATTATTATTATATTCGTAATTAAGAAACTTTCGACACGTAACGCATTTATCTTAATTATTATATTAAGAAACCTATATTCTCGTCGACACGTTCGTCTTCTCATTGATCCTTAGAATGTGTTAAGACGTTCTAATCTTCCGTGTTATCGTTACATATCTCATATGTCCCTAACTTATGTGTTTATAATTCTAGGGTATACGTAAGCCGTGCAGGTTAACACATGAGGTTCCGAATCTCATACTTGTGTGATACTACCTTCTACGCAACGCAGGTGAGTTTTCACGACCCCTTTTTACTGTTTTAAACTGGGGGAGAAAACATGACGTAAACGCTTTTGATTTTTATAATTCATATATGTTATCACTTGTATGACTATGCGTGCACATCTATCATTAAGTCCTCACATCGGACCGTTAATATGAATATAACAAGGTAATTTGAGTAGTACTACTGGGTTTGACAAACCTCACCCGCGTTAGTCGCGCTAACCCGACTGGATGTCGAACGGGTGCAGTCTTGACCTAAACATGGGAGGCAAAAACATAAACAGTCAGCCGTCGGTTGCGAGGGCATTAGTTAACATGCTTATGGGTTAGCTACCTATTGATTTATATATTGAATGGATATTAACCTATTAAACTTTGTTGCAAACTGAAACCTGTGAATTCACCAACACTGTGTTGACAGGAAAATGAGAATGAGGATGCCTAGAAATGTAACATGTGTTCTCTTAATTAGTCATTTATTTGATAGAAATGTGACACACACACAGACACATATATATATATATATGAGAGATCAAGAGAAAACCACAGACGAAAACCAAGAAAAGCACTTTCAACCAATCATATTTTTTTTCTATTTATTTTTTATTTTTTAAATAGAAGGTTATTTTGTAATTTTAACACACCTTTAAATTTAGTATTTATCTTTTATTCTTTTTTTGAATTCCATAAATCACTCCCTAAATAATTGATTGTATCCTCTTCCTCTCTCTCTAAATGATCGAGATATCATTCATAAATGGTTTTCTTCATCAATTTTTCAATTAGCGATGGTGGTGTTTGGACAGGGATGGCAGTGGCGACTCTGTGTTACGTCGAGATTCAGACATTCCAAAGTGGCGATGGGCAGGTTAGGGGTTCGACGATGACAGCAACCTAGGGTTCATGTGGCGACGATGGTGGAGGAGAAACACTACCGGTTGCTTTACTCAGATCCACCAGCGATAGTGGAGGACAAACACAACAAAAGTGGGAGAAGGTTTCACCGGTTTGCTGTGACTCTCAGTTTTCTGGCGAGGTTGAAGATGATTTCGGCCAGAGCCCAATCGAAGAAGATGTTGTTCAATCTCAAGAACATGATGACATGTTTACATATACGTATGATGTGCCATCATTTATACATATTTTGCATGCATAACAATCACCATATTATGGTACTAAGTGAATAATAACCTTGCAATTGATACTTAAAATGTTTATCTTTTATAATTGCAGGTTATTCGCTATCTTAATGATAAACAAAGATAAAACCTATAAAAAAACCAAGAAATCAAGTTTCTAGAAGAATCATTCCCGAGCTTTGACAGCCAAGAAGTCAACCAAGTTCAACAAAAGTCAACCAGGAGCTAAAAGACAAAACTAGGCAACAGGCATGCATGGCCGTGCATCTACCCACCTTGTTCCCCACGGCTCCAAGTACATTACCACTCGTACCCTATGATTGTAATCCCCAAGAAATTCCAGTCTTTATCTTTAATTTTCTTGCACTTGTAATTTCATTACTATGTGGTTTGCATCCGTCCATTTCAATAAATTATCCATTACATTTCATGAGTATTCATACATGCATACTTTGAGTGCAATTATTTCAAATTCAAAAATAATAAATATTTATATAAGATATTATGTAAATAATTGTTATTATTCTATGAAATAAATATATATATATATATATATGTGCTAAGGTATCTTCTAAACCTATATATATATATATATACACATAAATAAACAACTTACCAAAAAGTTAAATTATGAATTCTATAAAAATTAGGGTTTATAAAAGTTTATGTTTTTTTTAATAAAAATAGGAATTAATTTTATTTAATAAACTATATTTTATATTTATAACATTTAATTATAACCTAATGATTTATTAGATTTTATAAAGAAATTATAAGATTTAATAATTTTATGTTTTATAAAAGTCCAGGGGTTAATATTGTAATTCCTGAAACCTTGGTTTCAATTAAAAACAAGCTTATACATGAAATAATAAAGGTTTGAAACTTGAAGGACCTGTCCAAATCCCAAATTCTCCTTGTAGGGACCGGTTTTGACACCTCTACTCACGAACTCGGAATCTATACGTTTTCGTGCAAAACCGTTCACGACAACACGTCTGGGACATCTAATCGATCCATCCTTTGCGATTAATCACATTTTAATGACCATCTTCATGGCTAATTTGTAACCGATAAACCCACTAACAATCAGTTAAACGTTCGAGTCATTACAGTCTAAATTGGGTATAAATAGACACTCCCCATCGCAGGCGAGACACAATACAAACTCAACACACCCTAAATTGCATCCCATATCACTTCTGGATCACGAATCAGAGCCAATATACCCGAACATGTTCATCGAGTCATTCCCCTCCAATTCGTATTCATTTCAGGTAAATTTGGTACCATTGTGTTCGTTTAAATCCCACTAACAAAAGCCCTATGGTTTCGGGTTCGATCGTTTACTCGATCGAGAGTATTGTATGGGCTAGGGTTACAGGTTCCAATGGGGGAGAAGATGACTTAGGAACTTGTGTTTTTAAATTAATCAAGCCAGTTAAGACCAAGGCATAATGCCCTGGTCTGATGGTTAGTGTGTTAGTGTGCGTGTGACCCGGAAAGGGGCGCAGGTTCGAGTCCCGGCCACCCGTTTTTACTCCAAATTATTTTCTTTTATTATTTTAAACCCTTATTTCACATTTAAAAATTCCAATTTAAATTTTATAAATTCTATAATTATAATCTGAAAGTTTTATAAAAACTGAAATTATAAAATAGTGTTTATTTATTTTGTTTTAAATAAAAACATATTATAAAGCATTTTTAAATTCCTAAATAAATCATAAAAAATGATTTATTTAGACAAGTTTAATTATATTATTTATCTATATATTAATAATGTTTATTACATAAATTTTAATTAAATATGTAAGCATTATTAAATTCTTTCAAACTCATAAATAATTATTTTTAAGAGAATAATTATTTAAAACACCTTTAAATTTATAAAAAATGCCTAAATGATTATTGTAAATAATTATTTTATACAATGTTCAATTAATTTCATTTAAGCATATTTATTTATTAACTCTTTTATAATTCTTATTAAATGAGATTATTTAAATGTTTAACTAATCACTTTATTAAATTAACTAAACCTTTTCTATTTCCTAATTTATTTATAAGTTATTTTATAAATAAATCCAAAATGCATTATTTTCCATACCACAATATGTTTATTTAACAAATCAGATGTAATATTATTTAAACCTTTTTCATTCTATGATTTATTTATTTAATTATTATATGAATAAAGTCCAAACATTTTAGCATTATAAATACATATTTTCCTACAAAACTTGCACAAACCCCAGTCTCAAACCCCCATGAAACCCTAAAGTCCCAAAATTTCCTTAATTCCATTTAGACATACATTAAATTTAGAGTACCATTATCTATGTAGGTTTGTTGTGAGAAATCCTCACAAGACCTATTCATCTTACCAAATACTATCACTTCTAGCATCAATACAAGTGATTTTCATATCCACCTTTTCTCTTTACTATTATTTACAAATACTCGGGGTGGAACATGTTTACATACTATACTTACCAAATTCAATACCATTGTTCTCTTGCTAATTACTATGTGCTTTATGTCTTAAACTACTTGGCGACCATACGTGTGTTCATGTTTAGTACATTCATTAACTTGTGTTGCAAGCCTAAGGTAGTACCTTTTATGATCATTTATATGAGAAACCGATACCATAGTTAACACAAAGCTTGGCGGGTTTTGTGTGTACCATATTACTACTTTTTCTAAAACACAATCTGCTGGATTGTACATACCAGTTTTCCATTTACTACGGTTTGATTGTACACTTTGGAACCTTGTATGTTTTAACATTTATGCCTTAGTTATGCTTTGAACATATTGAATTTCAAATCCTTTTACAATTTTTGTTGGTGTCAAAACCTATGTTACTCACCAACTACTTGTAGTTGACATTTACTCACATGTTTCAGGTGCACCTGTTTGAGGACTACTTGATCACATAGGACATGGGCCTAGTTTTAATTTAATTTATGTTATGTTATGAACGTTTTATTTTCTATTTACTCTTGTAACGGATGCTTTAATTTTGTTGAATAAATATTATCACTTATTAATAGATGGTCATGTGCTCATGAACAAGCGCGTCAGCCCCGACGTATAATCCGCCGCCGGCCGGGGTGTGACAGATTGGTATCAGAGTATGGTTATAGGGATTAGGTTATTAGACATACATGACATAGACTATAACCTAGGAGTCCCAAACATGAGTTTAACTCGTGTCTTTTGTTAGGAACTCCTCTCTATACTCATTATACACATACTTACATCCACACCTACCTATTCCTATCTACGTGGTGCAATTACATACACAAGGGACTACATGAAACATACTCTTAGATCTACAGGTCTAATACAAGTGAAACTCTCATCAAAGGTATCAAGGTTCTGACTGATGAATGAGAACTTATGCAATCCGGAAGGGTGGATGGCTGTATTCTGGAAAATTCTGTCTAGGAAGGCATTTCATATAAATCCAAATCAACCGATGGACCAGTTATGCTTTCCTGGGAATTCTTGGGATGAGTATCCAATTATAGGCTAAAGCATGACTTCTCAAACATTAAGTGAACTTAAAATACTTTGATAAGTCAACGTATCCATTTATAATGGGTACCACCCATGTTTTATTAAATACCCCATGATTTTATTACAAACTCTTAAACATGATTCCTATCTTATGAAACTACTGTTCATGCCTTTTGTAGAATGCCTCCTCGTCGTGAACGTAGAAACAACCTCACTGGCAGGATCATCCAGTAAATGGCTACGATCTTACCAACCATGGTCAATCAGCTGAACCAGAATGCAACTACAAGGAATCCCACGTGCACGTTCAAACACTTCAATTCCTACAACCCCACCAAGTACTACGGAAATGAAGGAGCCACTGGATGGACTTCTCCAATGGTTTGAAAGCATTGAGGGAACCTTCATCAATGCTGACTGTCCTGAGAACCTGAAAGTTAGTTATGCTACTAGTGTCTTCCAAAAAAGGGTACTCACCTGGTGGAACGGAGAAAAGTGTAACCGTGGGATAGAAGTTGCTCTAGCTCTACCATAGGCTGACGTCAAGACCCTCATAACCGATGAGTTTTGCCCCCGTAATGAAGTCAAGAAACTAGAAGTTGAGTTCTGGGATCTCAAACAAGATAGTGGTGAAAGCCTTGCCTACACCACCCATTTTCATGAGCTTAGCCTCTTAGTGCCTCATATGATCACTCCTCTTTCCCGATCCATTGAGAAGTACATCAATGGTCTGCCTATGCAAATCCAGGACACCGTCTTGGGTAGAAATCCAGCCACACTTGAAGAAGCCATCCGCCTTGCTGCTACCCTGTTGGACAATCATGTTAAGGCGGGAACTTTATCTAAAAAGGGTGCCAAGAAGACCCTTGAGAAAACCACTACTGAGCCTACCAAGGAAACCAAGTCTGAGTCTTCCTTCAACAGCAAGAAGCAGAAGGGCAAGAACTTTGTCATTATCACACCTGCTACTCTTCTAGCCAAGTAACCCCTACTGCCTTCAACCCCAACAAGAAGCCATATGAGGGACTCTACCTTTGTGCAACACTTGCCAGCTCCATCATACCACCAACATGCCATGTCGTTTATGTACCAATTGTGGACGTTCTGGGCATACGACGAACATTTTCCATGCTGCTCCTCGAGTTAACCAAGCCTACCAACCTGCTGTTCCTGCTGCTATCACCCAGGGTCGTGCTTGTTACGAGTGCGGTGACCCTAATCATTTCAGGAACCGTTGACCTAGGTTAGTTATTGTGAATCAAGCCAACATGAACCAAGGCAACATGGTTCAGGGAAACATGAATCAAGGGAACCCGAACCAGGGAAATGTGAATCAGGGGAATGCAAACCCCGTAGCTTGTGGACGTGCTTTCAACATCAATGGCAATGAGGCTCAATCCAACAACGATGTGGTGAATGGTACGTACCCAATTAATCAACAATATGCTTCTGTCATGTTTGATACTGGTTCAGATAGGAGTTTCGTATCCTTTGAATTTGAACCACAACTTGCTATAAGTCAAGCTAAGTTAGACAGATCCTTTGATATTTTAGTAGCGGACAGATACTCTATTACATGTGACATCATTATTAGAGATTGTACCCTAAACTTGAACGACTATAACTTCTCGATTAATCTTATTCCTATGGCTCTTGGAGGTTTTGACATCATAGTAGGCATGGATTGGCTGACCAAGCATCATGTTGAAGTCTTCTGTTTTGACAAGTATATCCGTATCCCTCTTGACTCGGGCGACATTTTGAACGTCTATGGTGAGAAGCCGTCTAAAGGACTCAAACTTATGTCTTGCACTACGTCGCATAAGTACTTACAAAAGAAATGTGTGGCATTCTTGGCACATATTATGGAGCGGAAAGGCAAGGACAAAGACATCCAAGATATTCCTGTAATCAAAGACTTTCTAGAAGTTTTCCCCGAAGACTTACCCGTCTTCCTACCGCACGTCAAGTTGAATTATGTATTGACCTAGTGCCGGGAGCAAATCCCGTGGCTAAGTCACCCTATCGCCTTACACCATCAGAAATGTAAGAACTTTCAAGCCGACTTCGAGAACTTTCTAACAAAGGATTTATACGTCCCAGTGTTTCTCCTTGGGGAGCACCTATCTTATTTGTCAAGAAAAAGGATGGTTCTTTTCGGATGTGCATCGACTACCGGGAACTCAACAAGCTTACCGTAAAGAACCGGTATCCACTTTCGCGGATCGATGATCTATTTGATCAACTTCAAGGCTCGACTTGTTTCTCAAAGATCGATCTTCATTCTGGTTATCACCAGTTACGAGTCCTTCAATATGATATCCCTAAGACAACTTTTCGTTCAAGATACGGTCATTACGAGTTCATGGTTATGCCCTTCGGACTAACCAATGCACCCGCGGTATTCATGGATCATATGAACCGCGTGTGTAAACCGTACTTGGACAAGTTCGTGATTGCCTTCATTGACGATATTCTCATTTATTTAAAATCAAAAGCAGAGCATGAAGAACACTTGCGTTTGGTTTTGGATCTCTTGAAAGAGGAGCAATTATATGCTAAGTTCTCCAAGTGTGAATTTTGGCTAAAGGAAGTCCAATTCTTGGGACATATAGTCAACGAGAAGGGTCTTCACGTGGATCCCGCTAAGATTGAAGCGGTGAAGAACTGGAAAGCTCCAAAAACCCCTACCGAAGTCCGCTTGTTTCTTGGTTTAGCGGGCTATTATCGTCGTTTCATATCAAACTTTTCAAAGATCGCGGTGCCACTCACAACCTTAACGCATAAAGGCTAGCCCTACGAGTGGGGTCCGAAACAAGAGGAAGCCTTTCAAACCCTAAAGCAAAAATTGTGTGAGGCTCCTATCTTGACTCTTCCCGATGGAACCGAAGACTTTGTCGTTTACTGTGACGCTTCCCACTTAGGCCTTGGTTGTGTTCTAATGCAACGAGGCAAAGTGATTGCTTATGCGTCCCGACAGCTCAAAATCCATGAGAAAAATTATACGACGCACGATCTTGAGTTGGGTGCGGTCGTATTTGCTCTTAAAATATGGAGACACTATCTATATGGTACTAACTGTGTAGTCTACACCGACCATAAGAGTCTCCAGCATATTTTAAATCAAAAAGAACTCAAGATGAGGCAAAGACGATGGTTGAACTCCAAAACGACTACGACTGTGATATTCGTTACCATCCTGGTAAGGCGAATGTTGTAACCGATGCTCTTAGTCGTAAAGAATCTATCAAGGTCCACAACATTCAGATTCAGAATGACATTCAGACTCGCATCTTTGAGGCACAACATCTGTCAGTCACTAGGGGAAACATATACAATGAAATGTCATGTGGTGCTGAACTCCAACTAGAAACCAAACCTAATGGGTTACTCTACTTCCTGAATCGTATCTAGATTCCGGACCGTGATAATCTCCGTACTTTCATCATGAATGAGGCTCACAAGACTCGCTATTTTGTACGTCCTGGTGCGGATAAAATGTACAAGGACCTTCGTACTCAATATTGGTGGCTTGGTATGAAAAAGGACATTGCTCTGTATGTGTCTAAGTGCCTTACTTGTTTGAAGGTTAATGCCGAACACCAACGTCCGTCCGGCTTATTTGAACAACCTGAGATTCCCGTGTGGAAATGGGAGTGTATTGCTATGGACTTTATAACCAAACTCCCGCATACATCTCGTGGTCACGATAGTATTTGGGTTATTATCGACCGTTTGACAAAATCTGCTCACTTCCTGCCCATTCTTGAGGACTATCGAGTAGAGAAATTAGCTCGAATCTACATTGACAAAATTGTTAGTCGTCACAGTATACCTCTCAACATCATTTCTGATCGTGTTGGATGATTCACTTCTCGTTTCTGGCAATCCTTGCAATCAGGTGAATCTTAGTACAGCTTACCATCCGCAAACTAATGGTCAATCCGAATGAACGATTCAAACCCTCGAAGATATGCTTAGAGCCTGTTTCATTGACTTCAAGGGGAATTGGGATTTACATCTACCCCTAGTCGAGTTCTCGTATAACAATAGTTACCACACGAGCATTGACATGGCTCCTTTCAAAGCACTTTATGGTCGGAAGTGTCGTTTTCCTATTTGTTGGACCGAGATTGGTGAAGCACAAATCACTGGTCCCGAACTTATTCAGGAGACTTCCCACAAAATCATGTTAATCCGAGACCACCTTCTAGTAGCAAGGATTCGGCAAAAGAGTTATGCCGACAAACGTCGAAAACCCTAAGAATTTCAAGTCGGCGATCTGGTTCTTCTCAAGGTATCCCCTTGGAAAGGAGTGGTTCGTTTTGGAAAGAAAGGGAAACTTGCACCAAGGTTCGTAGGTCCTTTTAAAATCCTTGAGAGAATTGGAAAGGTAGCCTACAAGTCGGATCTTCCTGAAGGACTCAACAACGTTCATCCGACATTTCATGTCTCGAATATAAAGAAATGCTTAGCTGACGAGAATCTCCACATACCACTTGACGAGGTTCACATTGACGAGTTAATGCACTTCGTGGAGAAACCCGTGGAGATTATGGACCGAGAAGTTAAGCAACTCAAACGAAACCGCATTCCAATCGTTAAAGTTCGGTGGGAATCCAAACGTGGTCCAGAATTCACTTGGGAACATGAGGATCAAATGAAGGCTAAATACCCACACCTGATCCAGGACCCTCTTCCTAATCAATTTCGGGACGAAATTTTCTAAATTAGGGAGACTGTAATCCCCAGGAAATTCCGGTCTTTATCTTTACTTTTCCGGCACTTGTAATTTCATTACTATGTGGTTTGCATCCGTCCATTTCAATAAATTATCCTTTACATTTCATGAGTATTCATACATGCATACTTTGAGTGCAATTATTTTAAATTCAAAAATAATAAATATTTATATAAGATATTATGTAAATAATTGTTATTATTCTATGAAATAAATATATATATGTGCTAAGGTATCTTTTAAACCTACATATATATATATATAAATATATATATATATATATATATATATATATATATATATATACACACACATAAGTAAACAACTTACCAAAAAGTTAAATTATGAATTCTATAAAAATTAGGGTTTATAAAATTTTATGTTTTTTTTAATAAAAATAGGAATTAATTTTATTTACAAAACTATATTTTATATTTATAACATTTAATTATAACCTAATAATTTATTAGATTTTATAAAGAAATTATAAGATTTAATAATTTTATGTTTTATAAAAGTCCAGGGGTTAATATTGTAATTACTGAAACCTTGGTTTCAATTAAAAACAAGTTTATACATGAAATAATAAAGGTTTGAGTCCCGGCCACTCGTTTTTACTCCAATTTATTTTCTTTTATTATTTTAAACCCTTATTTAACATTTAAAAATTCTAATTTAAATTTTATAAATTCTATAATTATAATATGAAAGTTTTATAAAAACTGAAATTATAAAATAGTGTTTATTTATTTTGTTTTAATTAAAAACATATTATAAAGCATTTTTAAATTCCTAAATAAATAATAAAAAATAATTTATTTAGACAAGTTTAATTATGTTATTTATCTATATATTAATAATGTTTATTACACAAATTTTAATTAAATATGTAAGCATTATTAAATTCTTTCAAACTCATAAATAATTATTTTTAAGAGAATAATTATTTAAAACACTTTTAAATTTATAAAAATGCCTAAATGATTATTGTAAATAATTATTTTATACAATGTTCAATTAATTTCATTTAAGCATATTTATTTATTAACTCTTTTATAATTCTTTTTAAATGAGATTATTTAAATGTCTAACTAATCACTTTAATAAATTAACTAAACCTTTTCTATTTCCTAATTTATTTATAAGTTATTTTATAAATAAATCCAAAATGCATTATTTTCCATACAACAATATGTTTATTTAACAAATCAGATGTAATATTATTTAAACCTTTTCCATTCTATTATTTATTTATTTAATTGTTATATGAATAAAGTCCAAACATTTTAGCATTATAAATACATATTTTCCTACAAAACTTGCACAAACCCCATGCCCAGTCTCAAACCCCCATGAAACCCTAAAGTCCCAAAATTTCCTTAATTCCATTTAGACATACATTAAATTTAAAGTACCATTATCTATGTAGGTTTGTTTATTCATCTTACCAAATACTATCACTTCTAGCTTCAATACAAGTGAGTTTCATAGCCCCCTTTTTCTATTTACTATTGTTTACAAATACTCGGGGTGGAACATGTTTACATACTATACATATCAAATTCAATACCGATGTTCTCATGCTAATTACTCTTTGTTTTATGTCTTAAAGTACTTGGCGACCATGCGTGTGTTCATGTTTAGTACAATCATTAACTCGTGTTGCAAGCCTAAAGTAGTACCTTTTATGATCATTTATACGAGAAACCGATACCATAGTTAACACAAACATTGGCGGGTTTTATTGTAACATCCCAAAGTTTCAAGAAATGAAAGTATAAAGATTAGAATGCAATTGGCTTAAAATTTCAAGAGCTGAAAATGAAAAATCTAAAGCTGGAGTGGATACCGGACCGGTATCATTTTTCCCATCGGTACGAAGTGAGCCAAGGGTCAGATGTCTGACCGATATCAGTTAGATAGCGGTGCGATAACCGCCATTGCACCGCAAACCTTGATACTGACACGTGTTGGATGACTCACCATTGAGATCTTACGCGTGTAAAACAGATATCGGACCGACATGAAAGCATAGCGGTCCTCTATGTCCATAACTGACCGATATTATATACATAACGGTCCGTTATATGCTCGCAAAGCCTATACACCGCCTCACCTGGATGTCAGACCGACATCACCAGGGATATCGGTCCGACATGGATCGTATCTCATCCCTATAAATAGATGGCTTTGGTCATTCATTTGAAAACATCACCACCTCACATACACACGAATTTTAGAAGGTGTAAGGGTCTCGGTGTGACGCGTTTGAGTACAAGTGCGATACGCTACGAGTGCGGTTCGAGTTTGGAGAAACGTATAAAGCGAGGAACGAACTTAGGAACTAACTGAGGATAAAGTAAGTACACTGGACCCGTACCCTATACACGATTATGTGAGTTACATGCTTAAATAATATATGTTATGTGATATGTGATATGACGAGGGTACGGGGTAATGAAGGATTAGTCTAAACACTAAACGGGAGTAATGGAGTAGCCACGGCGTATCTAAGGGGTGGTGGATACGCCGCTGGTACTTCCTATATATAAACCTCTTGATACTTCATGGTGAAGCCATTATGAATGTTTAGGGGTATAAACTAATAAATAATAATGAAATATAGTAACCGTATGGGAGAACATCCAACCAGTATGTAGTTATCTGACAAATGGAATGTTCTGTCTAAGAAAAGAGTAGTGTATAAATCTCTCCTAGACCCGTCACTCTTTCCTGGGAACATCTCTATTGGAGGTACTGCTCTGGAAGAAAAATCACCCCAGTTTATAATATATGATGAGTATAAAAGTATACCATGCATAATGAATATGAATACATGATGAATATGAATACGTGAAATGCATGATGAATACGTGAATGCATGATGATACATGCAAATATGAAAGAGTATGATGGAACGAGTCTAAACCCTAAAATGGAATAACGGAGTATTCACGAAGTGTTAAAGGGGTGGTGGATACGCCGCTCATACTTCCTATATATAAACCCTTTTAATGCAACGTGAAGAAACTGTTATGAAGTTTTAAGGTGAGGACTGGTTTAGAAAATAAATCAAGCATATATGTGAAATGAATCAAATGCTTGATATATTTGGGAGGCCGTGAGTCGAAGATACTCAAGGTCCCAAATAAAATGAGATACCCGGCATGTAAAGTGGATCTCAATAAATAATAAAGAAGAAAATTAAAAGGAACTCCAAGCCTACAGGACTGAGGAGAAAAGATTCCAAGCCTTCGGGGCTGAGGAAAAAGGAGCTCTAAGCCTTCGGGGCTGAGGAGGAAAACATTTCAAGCCTACGGGGCTGAGGAATGAATAAGTTTTCTTGATAAATGCGAAGGCTTTATACTGACAAGTATAAGAACCTTGCCAATACTCGGACCGGGGGTACGGCCTAAGATGGTTACGAGGGGGTTAACACACCCATAAAATATACAAATACCGTGATCGGAGGTACGTCCGAAGATGGTCACGGGGGCACCGAGAGCCCGAGAGAACGTGAACAATAATAAGAACCTAAAGGGTTCATAATGAAATAAAAAGATGCAATGTACTTACTTAGCAAAAGCTAATTCAAAAATGTTTTCTAAACACTGCAGGAAAGAAGCACATGGAATAGAGCTTCCTGTGGATGAGGCCGAACGGAAATGAAGAATCCCTAGATTATGTAATAAAATATTGTACATATAAAACATTATTTGAAAAATATACCTTAGTCATTTAATGGCAAGGTTTTATCAATCTGGGACCGTTTTCCGCATTATAAAACTCTGATAAAATAAGAGATAAGTAGGATGTTCCAGGTTGGTATTAAAGCACGGTTTGAGGGATTTAAGTATCAAAAGGGGGTACTTAAACTCAAACCATAAGTACTCATGATATAAACAGGGATTCAATCCGATGCCATCCGAGGGAGCAGGTATGTGTAAATTCTAGTGCTTAAACATAAATGTATGAGTATACGTGGGTAAAATTTGTATGAGATAAGCTCCATGTGATAGTTGGGAGTATCAGGATACATAACATACATTGCCTTATGCTTGGCCAGTATTGGAGCTAATGTATGGAACCATCATGATATCGCAAACGTCATATGATAACATATTTCAGCAGATAGTAAGCCGGGGAAATATGATTATACATGATTAAAATGCATGAATGAATGTGCATATGTGTAAAATGCATAGATGAGGCCTTATGTGAAACCCTAGAATACTTGAATAGGGTTAAACTAATAAAAGGCTTGTAGTATAAAACCCCAGACTTTGAGTAGGGTAAACGAACGAGAGGATAAAACGATACCATGTTTCAACAAATGGCTGAGCATCAAAATGACGAGGTACGTGACGAGGGAAGTCATAGGAGAGTTGAATCTCCACGTCATGACGAGAATGAGGTGGAACAAGTCCCGAAAAATATCCGGAGATAGATCGCAATAGAGGTAGGAAAGGCATTCGATGCAAACTTTCCAATCTTACAAGCAGCTCTACAGAACTCATTAGAAAGCTGGTTTGAAAGCCACAAAGATGTTACTCATAATGAAGAAGGAAGAAATCCAAAAGTTGATACGAAGTCAACTCGTTGTACGTATAAGGATTTCATGACTTGTAAACCTTTAGAGTTTAAGGGAGTTGTTAATCCCTTAGAAAGTCAGAGGTGGATCGCCTCAATAGAAAGGGCATTCGATACATGCCACTGTGAGAAGGAGGATGAGGTTACCTTTACTACCAACCAATTAAAAGAACGAGTTGATGATTGGTGGGGAGTAGTGCAGAGAGAAAAAGGTAGAGAGAGAATCAAAGAAATGAGGTGGGAAGATTTCAAAGATCTCTTCTTAAAACATTATTGCCCTCGAGCGGCAATCGAAAGAATCACCGAGGAGTTTCTTCAACTTCGTCAGACAATAGAGAATGTGGATGAAATCACAGGAATCTTCTTTGATAAGGCCAGGTTTTATCCGGCTTTGTTAACAACCCCTGAGATGTGGATGACAAGATACCATCTCATTTTGAAAACAGAAATTAGAGAGTTTATCCATCCATCCAAGTGTGCGAACTTGGAGGAAATGATTGATTGGGCTCGAGAAAGCGAGATTGAGCTCAAAAGACAAGCTGAAAGAGACGGGAAGAGGAAAGGAGAAAGTTATCCTTCTCATATGCCTCTTAAGAGGTTTAAGTTTAGTAAACCGGGAGGTGGTTCCTCCCAAAGGAAAAGTATCCAAAATTTCAAGACTTGTGGAAGAAGGCACCCGGGAGAGTGCCGATTCAGGTCTACTACTTGTAACAAGTGTGGAAAGGCAGGACACACTACATTGTAGTGTATGAGTGGCACCTGTTTGTGCTACAACTGCTATAAGCCAGGACATTTTAGCAGAGAATGCACTGAGTTAAAATCTCAGACATAGAAGGCTGGAGAAAGGTCAAGAGTAGCGGAAAATGAAGTAAAAAAATCTAGGCTCCAAAGCCAAGGTGTAGGGCTTTTCAAATTACCACTGAGGAAGCGAAAGATGTTCCTAACTTTGTATCAAGTACATTCCTCTTGAAATCCCTACATGCTTGTGTTTTATTCGATACAGGAACTAGTCGATCGTTTATTTCTTTAAAGTATGCAAACGCTAGAAACTTTAATAGAAGTAAGTTGGCTAAAGCATTAGAGGTCGAAATCACAAGTGATCAAAACTGCGTAGTTACTAAAATATGCCAAGATTGCCGACTACTAATAGAAGGAGAAGAATATCTCGTCGATTTAATTCCAATGCCAATGCAAGAATTCGACGTGATCATTGAAATGGACTGATTGTCTTCACATGCTGCATCGATTATATGCAATCAAAAGATTGTACGATTCATGACGCCTACATGAAAGGAAGTGAGTATCATTGGTGAACGACGGAACCAGATCACACTATATACGATGGCCAAGATAAGTAGTTACGTAAGACAAGGCCATCAAGCCTTCTTAGCCTACGTAGCTAATGTGAAGATGAAAGGAAACGAACTGGATCAAGTTCTAGTAGTAAAAGAATTCCCAGAAGTATTCCCAGACGATCTTTCAAGTACCCCACCTGAAAGAGAAATCGAATTTAAAATTGGTTTGATTCCTGAGGCTAAGTCGGTAGCTAAAGCCCCCTATCGATTAGCACCAACAGAAATGAAGGAATTGATGTCACAGTTACAAGAATTGTTGGATAAGGGATTTATACGTCCAAGTGTATCCCCTTGGGGTGCACCAATTCTATTCGTGAAGAAGAAGGACGGTAGTATGAGGATGTGTATAGACTACCGCGAATTGAACAAGTTGACCATCAAGAATATGTATCCTTTACCTAGGATTGATGATCTGTTAGATCAGTTACAAGGATCTAGTTGGTTTT
The DNA here is from genome assembly GCA_023525975.1 of Smallanthus sonchifolius. Lineage (NCBI taxonomy): Eukaryota > Viridiplantae > Streptophyta > Magnoliopsida > Asterales > Asteraceae > Smallanthus > Smallanthus sonchifolius. The sequence goes on from CM042021.1 coordinate 109,530,301, forward strand.
CCAAAATCGACTTAAGATCCGTTTATCACCAAGTCAAGGTACGAGAGGAGGATATACCTAAAACAACATTCAGAACTCGTTATGGACACTATGAATTTGTAGTGATGCTATTTGGAGTAACGAATGCTCCGGCAGTCTTCATGGACCTCATGAACGGAGTATGCCGGCCAATATTAGACAAATTCGTTATTGTCTTCATTAATGACATCCTGATTTATTCAAAGAATGAAGAAGAGCATGCACTACACCTTCGAGAAGTACTTAGTACTTTACGGAAGGAGAAACTGTATGCAAAGTTCTCAAAATGTGCATTCTGGTTAAGGGAAGTTCAATTTCTGGGTCATGTTATAAACGCAGAAGGTATCTCAGTGGACCCAGTAAAGGTAAAGGCTGTAATGAAATGGTCTCCACCTAAGAATCCATCGAAAGTTAGAAGTTTCTTGGGATTAGCTGGCTATTATAGAAGGTTCATCCAGGACTTCTCTAAGATAGCCACCCCATTAACTAAGCTAACCCGAAAGAACTCTAAATACGAATGGAATGCGGCACAAGAGAAGGCATTCCAGATATTGAAAGAAAGATTGACACAAACTCCAGTTCTGGCATTACCAGAAGGAATAGAAGATTTTGTGGTATACTCGGATGCTTCCAAGCTTGGGTTAGGATGTGTTCTGATGCAAAGAGGAAAGGTGATAGCCTATGCCTCTCGACGGCTAAAAACACATGAAGTAAACTATCCAACCCATGATCTTGAATTAGCTACGGTAGTGTTCACATTAAAAATCTGGAGACATTACCTGTATGGAACAAAGTGCACGATTTACAAAGACCACAAGAGTCTTAAATATTTCTTCGACCAGAAGGACTTAAACATGAGGCAACGACGATGGTTAGAACTGGTCAAGGATTATGATTGTGAGATCTTGTATCATCCCGGAACGGCCAACGTGGTAGCCGATGCTCTAAGCCGTAAGGAAGAGCATCATCCTATTTGGGTAAAAGCATATAAGTTAGTGATAACTCCTGATTTTATGAGCTAGCTTCGAGATGCACAAATCGAAGCATTAAAAGGTGAAAATGTGAAGAAAGAAAGAATGGCTGGTTAGAAGAAGTTTTTAGAAGAGAATGAGTATAAAGTCAAGACTAGATTTGGTCGTATGTGGATACCACGATCAGGTGAGTTTAGGCTTCTGATGTTCTGCTTTAACTTGTAGGCAAGTTAAGCATTTAGCTACATATTTCATGCTATCAAACTTCATTCCGGGCCACCAATAATCCTTGCGTAGATCTTGGTACATATCATCCTCAGACCGACGGTCAAAGTGAGAGGATGATACAAACTCTTCAAGATATGTTGTGTGCTTGTATAATTGATTTTGGAGGAAGTTGGAATAGCCATCTGCCATTAGCAGAATTCTCATACAATAACATCTACCATTCCAGTATTGGTATGCCACCATATGAGATGCTATATGGTAGAAGGTGTAGGACTCTTATATGTTGGGGAGAAATTGGTCAGAAAGAGTTGGGCAGCAAAGAAATAGTTCAAGCCACGTCAAAAAAGCTTGACTTAATCAAGGCACATTTGAAAGCTGCACAAGATAGACAAAAGTCACACCCAGATAAGAGACGTAGACCAATAGAGTTCCAAGAAGGAGATTACATTTTGTTGAAAGTATCTCCTTGGAAAGGTCTAATCTGATTCAAGAAACGGGGAAAGCTAAGTCCACGATTCATTGGTCCTTTCAAAATCATTAAAAGAGTCGGAAAAGTAGCTTATCAGTTAGAGCTACCTGAAGAATTGAATAAGATACACAACACGTTCCATATATCTTATTTAAGGAAATGTTTAGCGGATGAAGCTGCACACATTCCTTTAGAAGAGATAGAAGTTGATGATAAATTAACTTACGTTGAAGAACCTATCAAAATTCTAGACATAAAAGAAAAACAGCTACGTCATAAAACGATCAAACAAGTATTAGTGCAATGGAAGCATGGAAAAGGATCAGAGATAACTTGGGAAGCTGAAGATGAAATGAGAAAAAAGTTATCCTCAACTCTTTAAGGATTAGCAGGTTTCGAGGACGAAACCTAATTTAAGGGGGGGAGTTGTAACATCCCAAAGTTTCAAGAAATGAAAGTATAAAGATTAGAATGCAATTGGCTTAAAGTTCAAGAGCTGAAATTGAAAAATCTAAAGTTGGAGTTGATCCCGGACCGATATCATTTCTCCCATCGGTACGAAGAGAGCCAAGGGTCAGATGTCGGACCGATATTAGTTAGATAGCGGTCTGATAACCGCCATTGCGCCACAAACCTTGATAATGACACGTGTTGGATGACTCACCATTGAGATTTGACACGTGTAAAACAGATATCGGACCGACATGAAAGCATAGCGGTCCGCTATGTCCATAACGGACCGATATTATATACATAACGGTCCGTTATATGCTCGCAAAGCCTATACACCGCCTCACCTGGATGTCAGACCGACATCACTAGGGATATCGGTCCGACATGGATCACATCTCATCCCTATAGATAGATGGCTTTGGCCATTCATTCGAAAACATCACCACCTCACATACACACAATCTTTAGAAGGACCAAGGGTATCGGTGCGACGCGTTTGAGTCAAGTGCGATACGCTACGAGTGCGGTTTGAGTTCGGAGAAACGTATAAAGCGAGGAACGAACTTAGGAACTACCTGAGGATAAAGTAAGTACACTGGACCCGTACCCTAGACACGATTATGTGAATTACATGCTTAAATAATTTGTGTTATGTGGTATGTGATATGACGAGGGTACGGGGTAATGAAGGATTAGTCTAGGCACTAAACTGGAGTAATGGAGTAGCCACGACGTATCTAAGTGGTGGTGGATACGCCGCTGTTACTTCCTATATATAAACCTCTTGATACTTCATGGTGAAACCATTATGAATGTTTAGGGGTATAGACTAATAAATAATAATGAAATATAGTAAACGTACGGGAGAACATCCAACCAGTGTGTAGTTATCTGACAAACAAAATGTTCTGGCTAAGGAAAGAGTGGTGTATAAATCTCTCCTAGACCTGTCACTCTTTCCTGGGAACATCTCTATTGGAGGTACTGCTCTGGAAGAAAAATCACCTCAGTTTATAATATATGATGAGTATAAAAGTATACCATGCATAATGAATATGAATACATGATGAATATGAATACGTGAAATGCATGATGAATACGTGAATGCATGATGATACATGCAAATATGAATGAGTATGATGGAACGAGTCTAAACCCTAAAATGGAATAACGGAGTATTCACGAAGTGTTAAAGGGGTGGTGGATACGCCGCTGGTACTTCCTATATATAATCCCTTTTAATGGAACGTGGAGAAACTGTTACGAAGTTTTAAGTTGAGGACTGGTTTGGAAAATAAATCAAGCATATACGTGAAATAAATCAAATGCTTGATACATTTGGAAGGCTGTGAGTCAAAGATACTCAAGGTCCCAAATGAAATGAGATACCCGGCCAGTAAGGTGGATATCAATAAATAATAAAGAAGAAAACTAGAAAGAACTCCAAGCCTACGGGGCTGAGGAGAAAAGATTCCAAGCCTTCGGGGCTGAGGAAAAAGGAACTCCAAGCCTCCGGGGCTGAGGAGGAAAACATTTCAAGCCTACGGAGCTGAGAAATGAATAAGTTTTCGTGACAAATGCTAGGGGTCTATACTGACGAGTATAAGAACCTTGTCAATACTCTGACCGGATGTACGACCTAAGATGGTTGCGAGGGGGTTAGCACACCCATAAAATATACAAATACCGTGATCGGAGGTACGTCCGAATATGGTCACGGGGGCGCCGAGAGCCCGAGAGAACGTGCAAAATAATAAGAACCTAAAGGGTTCATAATGAAATAAAAAGATGTAGTGTACTTACTTAGCGAAAGCTAATTCAAAAATGTTTTATAAACACTGCAGGAAAGAAGCACGTGGAATAGAGCTTCCTGTGGGTGAGGCCGGACGGAAATGAAGAATTCTTAGATTATGTAATAAAATATTGTACATATATAATAATATTTATAAATGAAAAATATACCTTAGTCATTTAATGGCAAGGTTTTATCAAAATAGGACCGTTTTCCGCATTATAAAACTCTAATAAAATAAGAGATAAATAGGATGTTTCATTTGTGTGTACCATATTACTACTTTTTCCAAAACACAATCTGTTGGATTGTACATACCAGTTTTCCATTTACTACGGTTTGATTGTACGCTTTGGAACCTTGTATGCTTTCACATTTATGCCTTAGTTATGCTTTGAACATATTGAATTTCAAATCCTTTTACAACTATTGTTGGTGTCAAAACCTATGTTACTCACCAACTACTTGTAGTTGACATTTACTCGCATGTTTTAGGTGCACCTTTTTTAGGACTACTTGATCACATAGGACATGTGCCTAGTTTTAATTTAATTTATGTTATGTTATGGACGTTTTATTTTCTATTTACTCTTGTAACGGATGCTTTAATTTTGTTGAATAAATATTATCACTTATTAATAGATGGTCATGTGCTTATGAACAACCGCGTCAGCCCTAGCGTATAGTCCGCCGTCGGCCGGGGTGTGACAATGATTCTCTAGGTGTTTGCATGCCCGTGCAATCCAATGCACGGCCTTGGATTGCTCATTCTAAGGCCTATAAATTGGAGCCTTGGATTCTTCATTCCACACACCTCAAGAACCATCAACACACTATCCAGAGAGAGTATTTCGTAGTTAGAGTAGAGAGTAAAGAGGCTCCTCCCCTTTGTCCGCAACAGGGGAGCCTACGAAAGTCTGCGTTATGCTAGTTAGTATGACTATTCGTGGCTAAACTCTTTGTATTGCTAAGGTGAAGATGAAGTTTGGTGTATGTTAATGTTTGACGTATTAATCTATTGGTATGTTTATGTATTTAATTATTCGCTCTTAAAACCACCTTCTAGGTGGGCTTTTTATTATTATTATCTAAATTTGTCTTTACAATTGTGAGTGTTCTTGATTTTAAAACGTAAGACCGTAAAACCTTTTTAATAAAACTTCTTTTAATACTTGTACGTCTTTATATAAGTAGAAATTGATAAGGCAAGGCTTGATTAATATTTATAAGGTCGTACGTCTTTATACGAACTTGTTATGAGACTAAGAATTGGTGAACTTACGTTGGGAACATGTATGTCTTTATAGATGGTCCCATTATTACACCGCCTTCCGGTGAACAAAGTCTAATCACCTTTTTGATAATAATAATTAAGCACTTAAGTTTGATGTCTTAAACCAACTCGGAGATAGTATCGAAGAGTTGAGGGTAACGATGTCTCTAGCTGGGAGTCCTACCATTTTATTATTAAAGATTATAATTCGTGAACCAAATGTTGTGAGAATGAGGCTCTAGCGGTGTACCGTTCACACATTTGTAGTGGTCATACCACCGGATTAGTCAACTTAACATTATCATATACCAAGGGGATTCGAGGCCCAAAGCAATACTCTTCGTGATCTGATCATTTCCGAGATATTTACTTTCTTGCTATTTACTATTCTATTATTTACATTTATGTTATATAATTCATGCACATTTTTACTTTTCTGTCATTTACTTTACCGTTATTTACTTTACCATCATTTACTTTACCGTCATTTACTTTTTTGCTTCACAAGCACACAAAACCCACTCACTAATTAAACCAGCTAAACGATAACAAAAGTTGAGTATTGGAACTCGACCGTGTCCATTGGTTCGATACTTGGTTCTTACCTAAACTATATTACGCTGCGATAGGTACACTTGTATATTGTGTGTGTTTTAAGTTTAAAGTAATTATCATTTTATTTTATAAATTTAAAACCTAATCTCATGAAACCAAAATCTCTAAATATTATTATATAATATTTACTTATCACACGACACATCAACGTACACATGTTTAGTTTGTGGGTTTCTTCTTTTTCATTATAGTTTATCGTTTACATATGCGTAAACACATCTGTAAACCTGTTTACATATATGTTAACACATATGTTAATCTATTTACACATATGTAAACATATCGAATTTTTTTTAATAGTGAATCGTTTATTAAGGCTATTATTCAGCATTGAAAAGTGAATCCTTTTGATGTCATGATTATAACATCATCTCTGGTTTCGAAAAACACATACGTAATATGTACACAAGTTTACATATACGTAAACTTGTGTTACATGTATGTGAACATATTTACATATACGTAAGCATAATAAAAAATTTAAACTACGGAAAAAACAAGCGACTATTTTGATTTAGAGAGAGAGAGATTTAAGGGCTTTTAGTTGTTTTTAAAATTAAAAAAAAATGCAATCTACCGAATATACCCTTGTATCATTTAATTAAATTTATTATCCATTAAATATTTACATATTTGCCATTGATAAATTTCAACTATTGATCAATCTTAATCAAAGGTTTAAAAGTGATTTTTTTGATTTTCGCCTGACTTATGGTTTTCTCTGTAACTCTCCCATATATATACACATACACACACACACACAAAAGTCAAGTTGCGAAAATAAAATAAAAAAACTAGTCAACTTCTGTTATGTGGCAAGAGTTACTGTTCAATGAATAGTATTTCTTCTCACAAAAACGGATAAGGGACTGACTTTCATTTTTGTGTAATATACTAATAGGCGGGTCGTTTTGGTTGGGTGTCGATTGTTACCTTCGATTTGATTTTGGTTATTACCGTAAGTTTTTTAATCACATTATGAATATTACCACTTAAGAGGCAAAAGGGAAGTTGGAACCTAAGATGATGGACGCATACAGTGGCAGACCGGATGTCGGAAATTTTCAGTGTTCGTATGTCTATTAAAAGAGATTTTTGTCGGATCGGGTCTTTGAAATTTTTTTGTCGGATTGAGTCGGGCCACTGAATAGACTAAATATGAAACATTCAATTACTCAAATCATTATTTATATAATCAATTAATCATCTAATGTCTTAATAAATATCTAGCAAATAATCAAATAATAAAGTAAATTTAGAGAAAAGGTTCAAAAAAGTACTTATGTTATTGAAGAAAAAAGTTCAAAAAAAGTTCCTAAATTGGAGTTGTTTGATCTTTTGGAATTTGAATTGGGGAGAGTCGAGGGGCAGCACTCCGACAGGCGACCTGACTCTCGTAGGCGGCAGTAGCAGGTGATTGCCGATTGAGTAGTAAGGGCGGCACCTCTCAGTTGATAGTCACTTGTTTCTGTTTCATTGAATCACGTTCGATAGGGCAGGGGTTTTGACAAAGTCGGTTAATTGTTTATAAGGGGATATATGAGCTTAAGGTAAATGATTATTGGGTTAAATGGTTAGTCGCTTAGTGATCTTAATTGTTTATAAGGATTAATGGGTTTGTCCAATTAACTAATTAATTTATAATATGTTTATATTTGTTGATTAGTTTATAACAATTAATAAGTTTATATTTGTAAAATTTTAAAGTTTTAAATTAATCTTTGGGGTGTAGTTTTGGTCAAAAGTTTCACGGGAATCGGTGTCATAATTTCTTGAGCATCACTCGGGATTAGATAGTATATATAATAAACAAACAAAAAATTCATGAGTGTCAGACGACCCCATCCCCATAGGGTAGGTACGCCAATGGATATACACGCCTAGGGAGGGATGATGACACATATGGAAAAGATGGTCTACCATATGAATGCATCCTAAGAGTTGAATACGTGTTTCTTAGGTTATATGTAGTGGTTGTTGGATCGTTGGAGGGGCGTGAGAGAAGCCACCTCAGCACTCACTATAACACCAATCCAAATTTGAGGTCTTTGTTTTGTCAAAAATGAAACCCTAGATGGTAAAAGTGACAAATCCCAAAGTTAGGGGGTTGAAAATGAAAAATATGAAAATTGGCTGAGTAGCAGACCGCTACCGAGACCTTAGCAGTCCGATACGTAGGGAGAGAAGAAAGAATCAAAGAATGCCACATGGCTGATGATTAATCATAAGGTTTTGACGCGTGTTATGGGTAACAGACCGCTACCCATCCTCTTAGCGGTCTGCTACGCCGTAAAAGGGGTTGGTCTGCTAAGAAGATGACGCGTGTAGGGCTGGCCCGCTAAGAAGTTGACGAGTGTAGGGTTAACGCATGCAAAGCGGTAGCGGACCGCTGCCGCCAAGCTTAGCGGTCCGCTAACCTCCATAATTCAGCCTCTAAATTGAGTTTCAATCCGATCATTTCCTACACAACCAATCCAAAACGAACCTTTATTTCCAGAAACCCTACCCCACTTCTGTTAACACTCCTCACTCCTGAAAAATATATGATTTTCACTTAAGTGTCGCACTCTCGATAAAACGCTATTCCGGCTAAGTCAAGACGCTAGGATTGTCAGAATTTCTGCCTAAAAGCTAGAGCTATCATTCCGAGCCGGTTCCAACTACTCTTAAGGTGAATATGTTTATTACTTTCAAAACCTTGAAGCGTTTTACGTTTACAAAAATGGCAATGCAGGTATAAAATATGTTAATGTTGGATATAGAATGTCCAATCGTCAATTAAGTCAACGTTACTATCGAGGTACGATCCAAAGAGTTACACTTTGGGCAACAAGCAAGTTGATAATATTTTATAGTTATATGTTATTGTTCAAGAAAGACGGTTTTATTAAACAACGAATAAATATTTAATGAAATATTTGACGGTTTGTTCGGTAATTAATTATTTAGAGAAATAATTATATACAAAGGGATTTAATGTTTAAGTGTTAAATATTAAAAGATATGGTTTTTACTGATAATTTATAATCAGTAAACTTCATGGATTAATTATGATTAATAGTTAATCACAAGGGATTAAAGGTTAATACCCGGAGGAGTGGTATGTAAATAGTTGGACTATAAATATAACATTATAATCAAACCCTAATCTTAATCTCACATCCCTCAAATCGGCGCCCCCTCCCCTTGCGAGTCCGGTGCCGGCCGAGAACCACCACCTGCTGCTGTGACGCCGCTGCTAGCCGCTGGCCTCCTCCGCCGTCGCCACCCTGCGCCACCGCCATCCTCGTGAGACGGGTTTACAGTTTACTTGTTTGCGGGTTCGTGAACTGTCACTAGCGAGACGCTCGTTAAACCAAGGTGTCTTTCGTTTGGTTAATCGTCGAAGGTATAACCTGAAACACCCTATGGTTGGATTTAATTATTATTTATGCGCGTGTAATCGGATCACTGGCAGGATTCCAATTTAGAACTGTTAATCGTATCAAATGCTTCCGCTATATAAATCTAATTTATTTATTTAAATAGTTTAAATATAAATTTGTTTTAAAAGTTAAAACTGGTATGAGGATTCCCAACGGTTAATGCATAAGGGCTTCTATGGGAAAGCATTCAGGCCATAAGTATACGTAAAACTTAATTAAAGGAAACATGTGTATGGGTGCAATTCCCATAACATGGCTAGTATTTGGCTGTAATGTGGTGTAAGATGAAAGGTTTCGTGTAACCACACATGTAAAGTAAGACTGGAGCTGGAAGTTTCAGAAGCCATATTACAGAATGAAATACCGGTGTATATCGTGGTTGTACACTCATGTGAAATAGTTCTGTTAGATGTGTATATTGGACCCAAGTTCTGGTTAAATGTTTTATTATTGTATTTGCAAAAAAAATAATTTCCTGTGTTGATAAATGTATTTACCGGAGTTCGCGCTGACGTTTCATTTTTGAAAATATTTTCAGGTAATCAATAAGATATATAGATTGCCTATCAAGACTAGTACTAAGGGATAGTCTAGTGGACAAATGTAAATATGTTTTTGACAGGGTTATGAGCTGAAAGGATGCCGACTCCCTAGACACAGAAGATAGCCCTGCATGATATAAATCAAAAGGAGGTGTCTCAAGATGACGATTTCCTAGACATAGGATACTCCCTTGATATTCACAAGGACAGGTGCTGAAAGGATAAAACTCCCTAGATACCTTGTTGACAAAACTTGGTATTGAAAGGATAAACTCCATAGGCACATGCCAAACTACCTTGTGGCTCAAATAAAAACCTGCGGTGAAGCAGGAGATGTTGTAAATTTGGTTCGAACCATGTTTGTAAACAAAAGGGTGTTTAATTCCCCAAGAAATGAAAAGATTGGATTTAGTCCAAAAGAATTTGGATGTGTTAAAAACCAACCCTAAGGTAGTGAATGTATAAAAAGATTGATCCATTTTAAATTCTGCTGCAAAACACTCCGGATTTTATCCAGAATGATAAGATAAATTTGATTGGAGGTGCCAATTTGGTCGCACACCGAGGGTGTCATGAAATCGGGGTGTGACACTCATGGCATGATACACCGCGCCGCTTGGGGCGTGAGAGGGGGCCTCGGTACTCTCAATTCCAATTTCAATTTGGCCAATAACATCATGTCAATTCATTAAATCCACTTTCTATTTTTTATTATAATAATTAGTATATGATTTAATTTAAGTTTTCTTAAATAATTTGTGCTCTGTAATTGTTTTAGAAAAACTAAATACACAATCTCGCATATTTTTTTCTATACATGTTGGTATAAATTTTAATGAAAATGGAGTTATTAAAAAAAACTTTTTATCTTGTAATTATTTTTCACACGTATTTGGAAAGAATGAAAGAGAAACAAAAAAGCCACGAATATGAAACTGCTTTTTAGTAAAAAGAAAATAGTATTGCTTTTTTAAAATAAATAATTATAAAAAAAATTAATGCCAATGATTAGGTATTTATTAAAAAAATTTGCTCATACCCACTAACCGTTACACACCCTTAGTGAGTGTGAGGGTGACCAGAGCCACTGTCTACGTCACGCTTACGCAAGCTAAGGGCAGAGAGCGACTTATAGCTTGGAGCGTAACAATATTAATCTATGAATCGGCAGCGTTTTTGTGAAGATATATGCAATCTGATGGTCTGTCGATATGAATTGTATACTGAGTTTTCCTTAAACAACTTTTTCACAAACAAAGTGAAATGTTTTGTTCGAGCATGAAAGACTGGATTCGCTGCAAGGTAGGTTGCACCAAGGTTATCACCAGAGAGTAGGAGTAGATTTTGTGTCTATCCCAAGTTCTCGAAGAAGAGCTTCTAGCCAATTTAATTCGGCAACAGTATCTGCTAGAGCTTTGTATTTTGACTAAGTAGATGACATGGAAAATTTTTTATATTTTCGTGCGGTCCAAGATATAAGGTTAGAGCCCAAGTAGATAGCAAATCCCCCCGTGGATCGACGGTCATCCGGGAAACCGACCCAATCAACATCGGAGAAGGCTTGAACAGTGGAGGATCCGTGCCGGTGAACATCCGTGAACAGTGGAGGATCCCTGCGAGTGAACATTTGTAAAGGCCTAGAGAGTGCAACCAGACTTGTGACGAATTAGTAAATCATGATTGATGGTGCCTTTTAGATACATGAGAATTTGTTTGACCGCAGACCAGTGATTGTCAGAAGGTGCGTGCATGTACTGGCACACTTTGTTGATGACAAAGGCAGTGTCCGACCTTGAGAGAGTGACATACTGAAGCGCACCAACAAGTTGGCGATATCTGACTAGTTCAAAAAATAGGGAACTGCATGTCTGTCTCTAAGAGATAAGACTTGAGGGGTGTTCATCGGATAACAAACGAACTTTGAATCCGAAAGGCCATCACGGTGAAAGACATCGAAAATATATTTTCGTTGAGATATTGGAATATCATGACCCCGTCGCACAATTTCAACGCCTAGAAAGTAATCAAGATCGCATAGATCTTTGAGAGAAAAGGTATGGCTGAGCTATTTGATGAGTGTACTGACAGATTTGGTATTGTTACCAGTGACGATGATATCATCAACATAAACCAAAATGTACATGATTGTGTCCCCAGACTTTTATGAAAAAAAGACAAGGATCGGTTTTGGATCCTTTAAAGTCAAGTTTGTGAAGGGCTTGTGACAGACAATGAAACCATGTTTGCGGTGCCTGTTTAAGGCCATATAAATACTTGTGAAGCAGGCACACATGATTCAGATGTTTAGGTTCAACAAAGCCCTGTGGCTGTCGAAGGTAGACCGTCTCCTTAATGTCACCATGTAAGAAGGCATTGTGAACATCAAGTAGACGAAGTGACCATTGTTGTGTAACATCAAGATAAATCACTACTCTGACAGTGGTAGATTTTACAACTAGACTGAAAGTTTCCTGAAAGTCGACCCCCGTTTATTGTCGAAACCCCTTTGCCACAAGACGAGCCTTGTATCGAGTGACCGCTCCATTTTTGGTCCTTTTTTAACCTGTACACCCACTTGCAATCAATAACATTAGCGTTAGGAGTAGGGGTACTAAGGACCAAGTACCATTTTTAACAAGAGTTGAAAATTCATCGGCCATGGCTTGACACCACTATGGATGTTGGTTTACAATGATAAAGGAAGTGGGCCGAGGGCGAGACTTGTCAAATGTGGAAACATGGTTGGCAGAAGGAGTATAAGGTACCCGAGGTTTAGGATTTTGATGGAGATTAAAAGGACGAGTACGAGGAGGTGGAGGTGTAGCAAGAGATTGTGATGGGTTGGAGTGGGAAGAAGGGGTGGACGGATTGGAAATGTGAGGAGATAGTGAAGGGGTTTGTTGAGAAGTTGTAGGAGAGGATGGTTTAGGACTGTCAATAGGTGGCAGAGGAAAGTCAGAAAGGGAAGTGTATGTGTTGGAAGGAGGAGTAGAAGGAGAAGGTTGGATAGGTGTGGCAAAAGGGAAGTTGTCCTTGTTGAAACGGACATGGCGGGCTATATAGATTCGATATATGGTTGGATCTAAGCATCGATAGCCATGATGAGCGGGACTGTAGCCCAGAAAGTTACATGGTGTAGATCGAAAGTCCATCTTGTGACGATTGTATGGTTGAAGATGATGAAAGCATTGGCAACCAAAGACTCGAAGAAAGAAGAAATCGGGAGAGCGGTTGAACAAGTGTTTGATAGGAGAAATACGAGAAGAAGTTTGAAAAGGATACAGTTGATGAGATAAACAACTGTGTCAAAAGCAAAGTGCCAGAAGCGTTGAGGGATGGAAGATTGGGCCAAAAGTGGAAGGCCAGTTTCAAAAACGTGGTGATGACGACATTCAACAACACTATTTTGTTTGGTGGTGTGAGGGCAAGATAATTTGTAAACAATGCCAAGGGAAGTAAAGAAGGATGTCAAAGGACGGAATTCACCACCCTAGTCTGTTTGAACATTTTTTATTTTTGTATTAAATTGACGTTAAACCATTGTAACAAAGTTTTTGAAAGTAGGATAAACACCATATTTCTGAGTTAAGGAAAAAATCCACATATGACGAGAATAATGATCAACATAAAGCATGAAGTAACGATGTCCATCAAAAGATAACACAGATACAGGGCCTCAAACATCACCATAAATTACGTCAAGAAAGTTAACTGTGAATAGTAGCATTAGGTAAAGACTATTTTGTGGATTTTCCAAAATGACAAGCAATACATGAAACTGCTGATAAGTTTGTAGTAGAGCGTGCATATTAAAGTTGGAGTTGGTATCTACAAAATTAGTTGTTCGGTTAGAAAGCAGAGTTGATGGGTCACGATTTGGACAATCAATTGGGATATGTCCAATGCCACAACGATGCAAGAGCCATAAATCATGTTTTGAAAGGATGCCCAAGAAAATTGACTGCGATCGTGTCCCCTTTTGTTACCACGTGAAGGAGCACGACATCCTCTGTTGTTGTTTCCACGATTATAGGGTGAATGATAGCTATAAAAGGCCGAGGAGCAGTAGTGTTGGGCAAAAGTTGGAAGCCATGTTGAGCTGCCATTTGTCGAAGAGCCATGAGTTATTGTGATGGCAGAGATTCGACAACTGAGGCTGATCCAGATGAGGAGCCTCCAATGACATTAAAAACATATGCAATACCTGATTGTGGAGGCTTTGTAACCATGTAGTCATGATCATTGAGAAGACCCTAAAGCTCAGTGAATGTCAAGGGAGATGAACGAGCAAGAATGGTTGATCTAAGACCATTGATTTTTTCACGGAGTTCGTAGACCACAAATAAAATGAGGTCTTTGTCTTTGACCGATTCACCAATGTTGGCGAGTATAAATGCATACTCGTGTGCCCGACTCAGGTAAGCAAGATGAGTCTCGTCCCCATTCATTGAAGCTTAAAAAGTTGTGTCTTAAGAATGTAATCTCGTGAGGTAGTGTGTGGAGCATAGGCATAGGTAAGTGAGTCCTATAATTCACGAGCATCAGTGCCTTGAACATGAGAGAATGATGCCTCATATATAGTGGAAATGATAATCATACGCACATGTGCATCATTAAATATCCATGTGAGATAACTGAGATTGACTGTGAGGGCGATAGCTGCATCAGATCATGTTGTTAAAGTTTTGTCTGGACAGGGAGTTGAACTGTCAATATAGCCAGATAGATTATTGGTGATTAGAAATGGCTTAAGCATTGTTCGCTAGTAGCCATAGTTTGTTGGAGAAAGAGTGAACCCAAAATTGTGTGAGTTGTGGGAAGCTTTCTCAGTTGAGGTAAATGGAGTAACAGTGGCCATTGTAGGTACTTTTGAGCGAAACTTGTGAAGTTTCGATCGAAACTTTCAGTCGAAAGTTGTAACTTTTGTGGGGAAAGTTTTAGTCAAAACTTGTAAACTTTCGATTGAAAAGTCTTAAACTTGCGATAGAAACTTTTAATCGAAAGTTGTAACTTTCATGAGAAAAGTTTCAGTCAAAACTTGTAAACTTTCAATCGAAACCTTAAACTTTCAATCGATACTTGTAAGAAAATTAGGGTTCTGACCTGCAGTGGCGACTGTAGTTGCAGAGAAGAAGATGCAGCGATAAACATCCATAGAAACAAGAAAAGCAGAGGCAGCAAACAGATGCAACAACAGATAGAAAATCACATCGGTAGCTTTGTATGCTCCGGTTGAACAACGACAGCCTTGTAAGCTCTGATTGATGACGGCGGCGGCGGTAGTAGAGTCAAGGATGCTCTGATTGATACCAAATTAAACCCTCAAATGTGTGTAAATTGTATTGTATTGGTGGTTGTATTTCAATAAGTTTACAAGAGGGGTTATATATAATAGCCATATTTACATATAGTATCTTCTAATATTACTAATTACAATATAATCTAATATATCTCATATCAAGAATATTTAATCATGATATCCTCTAATAATATGCTCATATAATCCCCAATTAACTTTCCAAAGTTTTTATTAAAACAATAACAAACAGCATTCAAATGTTTTTATTAAAACAATAACAAACAGCAGTTACAGTGTAACACCTAAATTATATTGAATATATATATTTTTCTTAAATGGATAGGGACCTTTTTTTTAAATGGATAGGGACAGTGTTCAATATTAAACAAAAATGATGATTATAATAAAGTGACAGGTAAATGGGCAACAAGCTGCTTCGCGACTTTTTTTGGATAGCAAAACCGATTCCACTAAAAACAAAGCTTTGGGTATTAGGTGTCGAAAAATTACTGTGCACGACCCGCTGAACCCTGTTCAGAAATTCCACTGCCTCCAGTGCCAAGAAACCAAATTTATCAAAAGCAAAAGGGATAAACACGTGTTGATTCTCTAGACAAGCTTTCTCATGTTTAGCAACTTTGCCTGATTCCGCATTTAACGCAGCCTGACCCGCGACAAACCCATTGTCCGTGAGCCCTACAAGAGGGGACACTCCTGTAAGGTCCACACAAACGTGTTTCCCCCTACCCACCCAAACACAAGAATGTCAGCTGGCCGTAGAGTAGATCTACCTTGTTAAGCCTCATTTTTAACAAAAAAATTTATCCGCTTAAAAACATCACATAAGACATCTCTAACCAGATCATTCATGTCTTATATTGAATATGACATTATTACATTCAAACTAAATAAGTCTAAATTTTAACATTTTGAACTATTGCATTTGTACTTTATTCCCTTCTCTCACATTATAATTATCAATATACTTAATACTAAATGTCGGTGGATTTTCTTTATTTTTTTTTCTTTTTCCGGATATACTTACCTCTTAAATATGTTTAATTCTATTACAAGTACAAACATAAGTATATGTTTTAGATGAGGTGGTCAGGGCATATGCTATTAAACTTGGTTGTCACGGGTTCGAACCTCGTACTTTGCAACTATTTTTTTTTGTTTTTTCCTTTAACTTATCTTACAATTTTTTTCTATTAAATAACTTTTTTTAATTCGTATACTGCAACGTTTGGTGCATGATAATATTTTCTATATATGTTTCAGTCTCCATAACCGATCCGCAGTAACTTCATACGTTTCTTTTAATTGGACCACCCGACATCGATTTAAAAACATCTGTACCGTTATATAACTGTTTTTTATATATGTTTCGATCTCCACAACCGAGTCGTCGTAACTTCATACGTTTCTTTTATATATTTAACAACATTTTTTTGGTTAGGCATGTTAATGCCACCGCCTCAATCGTTTAAGTCCGCCTCTCGCCGCGGAGCGCGGGACACAATTTCTCGTAACACTTAAAAGCAAGTGTCGGTTGGTTCCCACCCCCACCAACATGCTTTTGTTGTTATGTATTTTATTTCTATTGCAAACACTAAAATTTGTGTAGTGTAGTGTAGCTGGTAAGAGCTTTTGGTTAAGGAGTTGTGCTCACAGGTTCGAAACTTGTTGCCTTAAACTATGGATATATTTTTTTTACTTGCTTTTCTTATAATTTTTTATATTTTATTACTTTTTTCTATATATGTTTCAGTCTCCATAACCGATCCGCAGTAACTTCATACGTTTCTTTTAATTGTACCACCCGACATCGATTTAAAAACATCTGTACCGTTATATAACTGTTTTTTATATATGTTTCGATCTCCACAACCGAGTCGTCGTAACTTCATACGTTTCTTTTATATATTTAACAACATTTTTTTGGTTAGGCATGTTAATGCCACCGCCTCAATCGTTTAAGTCCGCCTCTCGCCGCGGAGCGCGGGACACAATTTCTCGTAACACTTAAAAGCAAGTGTCGGTTGGTTCCCACCCCCACCAACATGCTTTTGTTGTTATGTATTTTATTTCTATTGCAAACACTAAAATTTGTGTAGTGTAGTGTAGCTGGTAAGAGCTTTTGGTTAAGGAGTTGTGCTCACAGGTTCGAAACTTGTTGCCTTAAACTATGGATATATTTTTTTTACTTGCTTTTCTTATAATTTTTTATATTTTATTACTTTTTTCTATATATGTTTCAGTCTCCATAACCGATCCGCAGTAACTTCATACGTTTCTTTTAATTGTACCACCCGACATCGATTTAAAAACATCTGTACCGTTATATAACTGTTTTTTATATATGTTTCGATCTCCACAACCGAGTCGTCGTAACTTCATACGTTTCTTTTATATATTTAACAACATTTTTTTGGTTAGGCATGTTAATGCCACCGCCTCAATCGTTTAAGTCCGCCTCTCGCCGCGGAGCGCGGGACACAATTTCTCGTAACACTTAAAAGCAAGTGTCGGTTGGTTCCCACCCCCACCAACATGCTTTTGTTGTTATGTATTTTATTTCTATTGCAAACACTAAAATTTGTGTAGTGTAGTGTAGCTGGTAAGAGCTTTTGGTTAAGGAGTTGTGCTCACAGGTTCGAAACTTGTTGCCTTAAACTATGGATATATTTTTTTTACTTGCTTTTCTTATAATTTTTTATATTTTATTACTTTTTTCTATATATGTTTCAATCTCCATAACCGATACGTCGTAATTTCATACGTTTTCTTTTAATTGTACCCCCACGCCGCAACGCGCATACGTTTCTTTTAATCGTACCGTTCGGCCGCAACGCGCGGGTACCGTGAAAAATGAGACCGACACCGACAAAAAACATCGATAACGCTATATAAATGTCTTTTGTCATGTTTACGTAGCAACGTTAACGTCCATATAACGTCACCGCCTCCACCGTTTAACGTCTGTCTCTCGCCGCAGAGCGCGGGCATACGTTATACTACTTAAAAGGAAGTGTCGGTGGAAAATTGCCATCGACAACTTCAACCCCTCTACTTTGTTCAATGGCACAAATAACCCTTTAACATTGTAAAATGCTACTAGTATATATAATCTGATTTTTTGTAATAATTTTCGTTTGTTTGTTTATTTTTTTTCCTAACGTCCCAATATAAATTTTGTTAAAAACGGAGTCGTATTCAAAATATAGTATTTTTTAGATATTGTGGGTTATATCGACTGACGGTGACGTGTTGGTATTGTGAAGAATGAAACCGACTGAAAAACATCGCTACTGTTATATAATTGTTTTTTATCTACGTTTCGATCTCCACAATCGAGTCGTCTTAACTTCATACGTTTCTTTTATGTATTTGACCACGTTTCTTTTTGTGCGTAGCCACGTTACTGTCACCGCCTCAACCGTTTAAGGTCCGCCTCCAGCCGTGGAGCGCAGGGCAAAATTTATTTAACCACGTTTTTTTTTGCTTAGCCATGTTAATATCACCGCCTCAACCATTTAATGTCTGCTTCCCTTCGCGGAGCGCGGGGCAACATTTCTAGTTTGTATTAATTACTATTATTAATAAGTGTATGTCCGTATGTACAGTAATTTTATTTTATTTTTTATTAGCTTTTGTATATATAGAAATTGAGAGAACATCTAAACATAAAAGTGTAATTGGGTCTAATGGTTTGCGGCGTCTTCCTCCGTACCCATTGTCCCTGATTCGAGTTCCAAGCTCTTTTTTTCCAGATAAGTCACAATGGTCAAGCCAACACTTTTCATTCTTAAGATGCCAAATTTATATGCACTTACTAATAATATTTTGATTTAAAAAATGAATAAGTTTTTGTTAAGTTTTAACATTTACTTAAAATTTTTTTAAAATAAGAGGTTTTTGTAAAACATATAATTTTTTTTCCTCTTATAAATTTTTAAATATTTTATTTTCGTACACTTCGAATAACGATGTGATGTGGCTACTTTTATTTACATTTCGGTATAAATTTTATCTTGAACGAACCGGTCTACGTTTCAATGTACATTTTATTCAAAACCGAGTCGGATCAAATATGATATATTTATTTTTCTTAAATACGCTTTCATGTTTACGCTCTTTTTTATAACAACATAACTTTTATTTTATTTTCGGATGAAACAAAATTCTACCATTTAGGCTTACTCGATAATTGATCGAATCGTTTCAACGCGCGGGTAAAAGTACTAATTTTTTCATGTCGGTATCTACAATAGTTATATTATTTTTTTATTTAATTATATCTAATTAGAATGTAGGAATGACACAACTGCTTGTATGTTGTACTGGTTTGCATTATGTACTATGAATCCAACTTCTTGCGTTCAATTCCCGGTTGGACGTTTTTAGCTTTTTTTAACGAAAAAAATTAAAAAAAATAAGTTACTATAGATACCGACCTCTCTATTAATAATAGGCTTCACTATTTTAGGCATCCTAGAAAAGGTAAAGAACTCTTTTTCTTTGTTTTTTTTTTAACCTTTATTTTGTTAAAATTCATTTAATCTTTATTTATTTTTTAACGATTTCGTCGCCGTTGCGTCGTAATTCTTTTATCAACGTTTAGGAATTAGGCATTTTTCTTTAATGTTTTGTCGAATACGTTAACTATTTCGTGATTAACGGCAATTTTTCTTTTAAGCTTTATTTTAAAATTCTTTTCATTTTTTTAGTTCTTTTATTTTTTTCTTTTTTATTAATGAACTTTCCGTTACTTTGTTGTGCTTATTTTTATCAACGTTTAGACGTTATATTTTTTTTAGGATTTCGTTATTATTAAGTGTTCATTAATTTGCAGATAAATGCGCTCCCATGGCAACGCGTTGGTGTAACGAACTAGTGTATATAAATAGGGTTAGCTTATGGTAAAAATAGTTTTAAAAATAAGAAATGTAAGAGGGATTCTGGGCTTGACATGCGTCCTTTTATTGTTTTTAAAGAGAGGGCATAATGGTAATTGTGTAATATGTCAGGTCATTGTGTAATATCAGGTCTGGTCATTGTGTAATGTCAGGTATGGTCTGGTCATTTTGTCAAATATTGTTCATAATTGTCTTATATGTATTAATCATTGTGTTTTACGTTTTAGATAATTTCGTGTTATTTTTATCCCTGTTTTTTTATGTATTATATATAAAATAGTGATGAAAAATATTTGACACAATAACTTGACATTAGACACAATGACCAGACCTGACATTACACAATAACCTGACATATTTGAGCGAATTACACAATAATGAGCAAATTACACAATGAGCTAGAAAACGTAAAACACAATGATGAATACATATAACATAATAATGAAAAATATTTGATAAAATGAGCAAATTACACAATGAGTTGGAAAACGTAAAACACAATGATGAATACATATAACACAATGATGAAAAATATTTGACAAAATGAGCATATTACACAATGAGCAAATTACACAATAAAAAGGGTTTTTAAAATTTGTCATTTCTTGTAACTGTATGGTTACACAATGATGAAAAATATTTCACAAAATGAGCAAATTACACAATAATGTCAGGTCTAGTCATTGTGTAATGTCAGGTCTGGTCATTGTGTAATTTGCTCCTTTTGTCAAATCTTTTTCATCATTGTGTTATATGTATTTATCATTGTGAAATTTGCTCATTTTGTCAAATATTTTTCATCATTGTTTTATATGTATTCATCATTGTGTTTTAAGTTTTCCAGTTCATCATGTAATTTGCTCATTATTGTGTAATTTACTCAAATATGTCAGGTCATTGTGTAATGTCAGATCTGGTCATTGTGTCTAATGTCAGGTCATTGCGTCAAATATTTTTCATCACTATGTTATATATAATACATAAAAAACAGTGACAAAAATAACACGAAATTATCTAAAACGTAAAACACAATGATGAATACATATAACACAATGATGAAAAATAATTGATAAAATGAGCAAATTACACAATAATGTCAGGTCTGGTCATTGTGTAATGTCAGGTCAGACCATTGTGTCTAATGTCAGGTCATTGTGTCAAATATTTTTCATCAATATGTTATATATAATACATAAAAAATAGTGACAAAAATAACACGAAATTATCTAAAACGTAAAACACAATGATGAAAAATATTTGACACAATAAACAGACCTGACATTACACAATGACCAGACCTGGTATTACACAATGATCAGACATGACATTACACAATGACGAACGTAATTTTTTTTTTCGTTTTTGTATATAACGACATTATACTCGTTTTAAAGATAAAAAAACGCTCGTTTTTATGGTGTAATTTAAAAAAAAAATAATGTCGTATGTAAAAGTTATGAACGTTTAAAAAGGGGGGACTTGATAAAAAGTCAACAAAAATGGGCATGGCTAAAATAACATTTCAACAAATTTTTCTCCTACAATTTAACCTTAACCATTAAATTTTTTCTATAATTTTATCTAATGGCCCTAAATCCTTCTCATCTTTTTTATTTTAAAACCCCTTTTTATTTTAACCTAACCTATATAAATAATACATATAACATAAAAAAAGAAGTCACTTGAACAAAATCGATTATTATAAATTTATCATTAGTAAGATTGATATATAATGATGTATATCATTTTTAATATTAATTTATGAATTTTAATGAATAAGTCTTATAATTGATTCATTTTAAATAAAGTAAATATAAAATAATAAA
The DNA here is from genome assembly GCA_023525975.1 of Smallanthus sonchifolius. NCBI lineage: Eukaryota > Viridiplantae > Streptophyta > Magnoliopsida > Asterales > Asteraceae > Smallanthus > Smallanthus sonchifolius. The sequence goes on from CM042021.1 coordinate 109,552,131, forward strand.
CTAAGTTAAATCTTATTGTATTACGTACTTTTAATAAGTTAAGTACAAAAATCGTAAAATAAACTTAGTGCATAGATATATTTAGAAATTTGTTTATTAAAATATTAGGTTAAAACCCATTTATTACATGGGTTGAATAAATACAACATGTTATAAAACAGTAGCTTTTATGAAGATTTGTATATTGAATGTTATCAGTCATTGGTAAAATAAAAAATAATGAAGATTTAAGAATTATAAATAATAAATAATGAAGGTTTAAGAATTATAAAATTGTATTTTAAAATAAAATATAATTAAAATTTTCTTATGATATAGTAATTTTTAATAAAATATTAAAATAAATTTTAGATATTTAATTATTTAACATCATTATTATTTAATATCAGTAATATTTAATAGGAGAGAAAGACAGAAAATAAAAATCTAGAATTCACCAGAAGTCGACACGTAACAAGTATAATTATTCATTTATTAAATGAAATGTTATATATACTTAGTAAGTATAGTTATTCATTTATTAAATGTCATGTTATATATACTTAGTAATAATGATTTACACATTATATAGTTTTTTTATACAAATTCTATAAACGTTATATAGTTATTTTTTAAAAGTGTTTTATAAAAAGAATAAAAGAAATTTCAAATTATAAAAATGTTTTATAAACAAACTTATTTTTTTTAAATAAAAAATGTTTTATAAAAATAATTATAATCATTATTATTTAATAGGAGAGAGAAATGCGAGAAACAAAAATTATAAAAAATTAAATAAATTAGTATAATTAATAGGAGAGAAAGGCGGGAAAAAAATATTGAGGGTGTACATGAGAGTGACAAGTGTCCCACCAAAACTTTTATTTATTAGATAGTATAGATTCTAAACTAGGTTAAAATCTCGTGTATTACACGGGTTGAATAAAAGTAATGTTATATAATTAGTAATAAAGTTTATGTTTTTAAAAACCCGTGTATTACACGAGTTAAATAAAATATAATGTAATTTGTTAATATATACATTCGTTAAAATATGTCTTTAAAAAAATATAATTTGACGTGACAGTTATAAATTCTTTTAATTAATTTTTAAAACATTTTTTAACTCGGTATTAAATTTTTTTTATGTAATTGATAAATGGTAATTCATATTAAATTTATTTGGTTAATGGTATAAGAACTATCTACAATTAAATAAAAAGTGTCCATAATTAGATTTATATTAAATATTTGAACATATATTTTTTTAATATTATTATTTAATATGATAGATATGCGGGAAAAACAAGCTGAGGAAGCATCAGAAAGTGACACATGTCCCGTAGGTACTGTTTGGTATGCATGAAGGTATAGTGGAATCGAATGAGTCATTATGTTAGAATGAAACAAAACATGTTTGATAGTCACATAGTAATGAAATGGACCATTACATAAAGAACGTGATTCTTTCCTTTCTAATGATTTTTATTTCTTGGGGGATGAGTGTTTTCTTTTCATTCCTTTAAGGAATGAAATAATTTTGTTTAATTAATGACCGAACCATGAAACGATCCATGACCCAAATCAAGGACCTACCAATATCCCGGACCGTGCCCCGAACCATCGACCGACCCTGACCCGACCCGACCCGGACCCATGACCTGAACAATGACCCGTCCCATGGCCCGAACCATGCCCCGAACCAAGATCTGTTCCGTGACCCGACCCATTCCCGGAGCCATGACATGAACCATGACTCGTCCCATGGCCTGAACCATAACCTGTGCCGTGACCCGACCCATGCCCTGACCCATGACACGCCCCATGACCCGACCCATAGTATAAATTTATTAGTTACAAATATTTAATTTTTCATAAAATATTTTCCTGTCTACAAATATTACGAAGTCATGATTTATTTAATTTTCATAGGGTAACCAAACATGACAAGTGAATGGTAATGGTTCATTTATTTCCCAATGGAATGAACGAGAGAATGTAATGGACGATGAATGGAATGGAGAAAGTAAAGAAATGGATCATTACTATTTCATTTTCATGTTTGGTTACCCTATGAGAATGAAATAAATCATTATTTCGTGTTTTTTGGTAGACAGGAAAATATATTTCATGAAAAATAAAATATTTTTAACTAATAAATTTATCTTATGGGTCAGGTCATGGGTCGGGTCATGGGACGGGCCACGGTTCGGGCCATGAGACTGGTCACGGGACGTATCATGGTTCGGGTTATGGTCGGGCCATGGTTTGGGTCATGGTTCGGGTCATGGGTTGGGGCATGGGACAGGTCATGGTTTGGGTCATGACTTAGGCCATGGGTCGGGTCATGGGCCGGGTCATGGTTTGGGTCATGGGGCGAGACTTGGTTCGGGTTATGTGCATGGGTCGGGTCATGGGTCGAGCCATGAGTCAGGTCGTGGTATGGGCATGCGTCGGGTCATGGTTCGGGTCATTAATTAAACAAAACCATTTTATTCCTTAAAAAAATGAAAAATAAACACCCATCTCTTAATAAATAAAAATCATTATAAAAGAAAGAACTACTACTTATGTAATGGTTCATTTCTTAAGAGAGGTGTTTGTTTTCAAACTTTTTACGTGGAAATACCGGAAATTTTTAGAGGAGGGGTGTTAGTATAAAGATTTGTAGCATAAATACCAGAATTTATTAATAATTAGCAGCTCCTCAATTTTCCATAGTGTTATTTTCAAACTTTTTACGTCAGCAATACCTTTTTTACCTTTTTGTACTGACTAAAACGGCTACATCTTAGGAATTGATAAAAAGAAATAAAATTTGCAATTTAGCCCCTTTAGTTTTTGGATAAATCAGTTTTTTCTTGTACTCGGATGTAAATACAAAATTTGGGACATAATCAGTCAGAACTAACTCATGCAATCGTTCTAAATAAACGTCTTTTTTTGAGAAAATGGAATTTTGTACACAACACGTATTTTTTATCTGGTTAATGTTGCTGCAAATTGTGTCAGGGGTCGGGTCTTGGAGTCGAATGGACCGATTCTAGCATTTACCAAACCCGTGCAACATGATGATAACCTGTTAAACGGGTCTTGAGGTTGTACCCTCAAAGACCACCCTGCAACTGTCAAATCAGACTCCTGTAAAGAGAGATGGAGAAAGTTTTGGGAAGAGTGAGAGAGAAAAAAAGATGGAAGATCAGGAGCCTATGGTGGTTGGTTTGGTTGGATTAGGCCCAATGGGCCGAAACTCTTCAAGTCATGCCCAAATGAGCCTGATTTAAAAGATATATTATCAGCCCTCATTATATGATAATGTTGTTCCAGCTACATCATGCTAGACTCATCTTGTTTATTGTCTTTGCATCTCCCTTCTACATGTCTGCTTTCTTGACCAAGGATCCTACATAAAATATTGGTATCTCGGGTATTAGCGTTGTACCTTAACAGGTTCGGATAGCTTGTGGTACGAATGTCGTATGGTCGAATGACTTCTCGTCCGATTGAACCTGGTCTAGTATATGTGTTATTATCCCATAAACAACATAGTTTTGGAGATATGATCATCCTTGTATGGTGTAGACACAATTGAATGATAATAATAAGAGCATTCACAGCTCGTTCTTTAAAATTATGTGAGTGAGTTTTTATGGAGTGTTTTAAAGTGGTTGTGAGTGAAAGAGAGAGAAAAGATATAAGGTTTTTGTAAATATAAGGATAAAAGTAGTGGTTTTTAGTATAATTATAAGGATAAGGATAAGAAGAGAGAAAAGTAGAGGTAAAATGTAGAAAAAATAGTGTTTTTTAGTGTAATTATAAGGATAAGGATATGAAATATAAAGAACGGGTTGGGAATCCTCTAAGGCGTTTAGCCATGCAATGCCTTCATAATGGTCAAATGTCATGGGGGAGAGGGTTGCTCAAACACATAGCAAATACAATAATGTCAATAGCAATATTCAAATGTCATGGATAAAAGGTTACTCTACCAAATGATGACGAAGACAACGATGATAATAATAAGGCCAATAACGTCTTTAAAATTACCAAATGGCATGAAGCAAATATTGCTAAACGAAATAATAATAAGGAATTTAACTAGTCATGTCTTCAAAATAGTCAAAGTCATGGAGAGTGAGAAGCTCAACGAAATAATAAAAAGGCGTAAAGTATCCCGGTCAAGCGAGACCTTAAATGTGATACATGACGTGATTGGACTCCGATCTGTTGGGTTTTGCAGTGGTGATCGGTTAAAAATTAGTTATCAAAACCGTTGATAATAATAATTATTTATTATTAATTAAATAGTAATTAATAAACGCAACGGAATAAAAAAACAAAGATTCAACACAAAAGAAAACCCGGCAGGATCTAGATTACAAAACCATACGAACACGGAATAAAGATTAATCTACCAATGAGATTAATAATACCTTTGTGGTTAAACAAATAACCGATCGAGACACCGAGGTACAACGAGCGAAAGCTAGTCACGAACCAAACGAGAGGAACTGGTGCACCAATCGAAGCTGGCCGGAATTCCGCAAGGCTGTGGCAGCGACAGGCGGCTGGTGGCGGCGGGAAAAACGCGACAGGGAGGAGGCCGGCTCCTTGTGAGCTTGCGGTTAGGGTTAGGGGTGAGGTTGGGGAGATTAAACTCCTAATCTCCTTTATAATCTCTTTTAATTGATACCGGGCCCAAAGTCCAATACACAATTAAAATTTTGAACCTTTTTTATGTTTTAGTAAAAGATTATTTATAAACCAGTATAAATAATAAATCCCGTGTAACGAACATATAAATATATTTCGTCTCGCTAAATATTCGTAATTACCAGTTAATCAGGTTAAATGAATTTAATGTTCGTTGCCCTAGGTGTAACTCTTACGGGTCATAACTTAAAGATGGAATATTATTTTATGCTTTATTCCTTTTCCATAGTTATCTCCTTACCTTAGATACCTCCTTAAATCTCTAACTAATTTTCTGGCATTCGAATTGTATAAAGGCTTAGTCTGTCATGCTTCACTGGGACATACGCTTGAAAAGCGACTGCATCAGCAGTGGATCTTTTGCTGTCCGAAACAGCCATGTCGGTTTTGGGTTTTCTTGTGTTTAGGTCGTAGGATCTTTCTAAGACTGCTCTGATACCATAGAAATTTTATTATGATAAAAGGATACAATCAAATAATTATTGAAAAAGTTGCAGAGGTTACAAAGAACAAAGGCATGGCAGACTAAGCCTTTATACAATTCGAATGCCACAAAATTAGTCAGAGATTTAAGGAGGTGTATAAGGTAAGGAGATAACTATGGAAAAGAAATAAAGCATAAAATAAGCATAATAATATTCCATCTTTAAATATTACCGACATGGCTTAGAAAGATCCTACGACCTAAACACAAGAAAACCCAAAACCGACATGGCTATTTCGGACAACAAAAGATCCACTGTTGATGCAGTCGCTTTTCAAGCGTATGTCCCAGCGAAGCATGACCAGAACCAGTCACAAAACATGTTTAAACAAGGAGATGGAAAACGCAATGTTGGGGAACAAGATGAACATTGTGACTTTTGTGGCAAAGATGGTTACAATAGGGACGGATGCTTTAAACACATCGGGTATCCCGAGTGGTGGCCAGGCAAAGGGAAACAAGAAAGAGCAAGACTGGAGTCTACCTACGTGGAAGGTGAAACTAGCTCGATACCGGGGCTGACCAACACACAATACCAACAATTTATGAAACTCTTTGCAAACAAAGGGAGCACAGCCAAGGAAGAAGACACAATCACCGCAAATGTGGCAGGTAACATTGGTAAATAAGGTAAGTGGGTAATTGACTATGGAGCAACCGAACATATAACTCATGCCGGGTCCTTGCTTAAAAACAAAACAAAAAGAAACTATGAGCCGCCCGTCACCATACCTAATGGTGAATCAATACCCGTTGAAGGTAGAGGAGAACACATGTTGCCAAACGAAATATTGATTAAAGAAGTTCTCCATGTTCTCAATTTTACATGCAATTTGTTATCAGTCAATAAACTTTCAAAAGACCTCTAAAGCGCCATCACGTTTTTTCCTGATTTTTGTGTTATGCAGGGTTTACGTTCGGGGACATTGATTGGAATGGGTAATTGCGAGAATGGTTTATACAAGATGGGGATGATGGGAAGTGAGAGGAAGGCAATGATGATAACTCTCAACACATGGCACAAGAGATTAGGTCACCCATCAAATTCTAAACTATCTCATATTGATTTCCTCAAAAATGCTTCCTTGAATTCTAAGGGTTTTTGTGACTTGTGTGTTAAAGCCAAGTTTGCAAGACTACCTTTCCCTATTAGCACTACTAAAACAAGTGCTTTCTTTGATCTAATACATTGTGACGTGTGGGGTAAATATCGCACACCTTCTTTCTCACGTGCAAACTACTTTTTAACAATATTGGATGATTTTAGTCGGGCCACGTGGGTTTTCCTCCTCAAACACAAATATCAAGCGAGCACATGCCTTGTCGATTTTCATAAAATGGATCAAACCCAATTTGAGAAAAAACATTAAAAGAATAAGATGCGATAATGGGGGAGAGTTCACCTCAAATCACATGCTAGACTTTTATGCCAAGCAAGGAATCATCCTAGAAACAACTTGTCCACACACACCACAACATTATGGTGTAGTGGAACAGAAGCACCGACAACTGTTGGAGACGGAACGTGCATTGAAGTTTGAGGCAAACCTATCCATAAGGTGGTGGGGAGAATGCGTTCTAACAACCGCATACGTCATAAACCGATTCCCATCAAATGTAATCGGGAATAAAACGCCTTATGAAATGCTATATAACTCAAAACCCGATTACGAACACATGAGGGTTTTCGGTTGTCTCGCCTACTACAAAAGCACGGAGACAAGTTCGAAGAACGGAGGATACCGGGAGTCTTCTTGGGTTATCCACCAGGAACAAAAGGGTACAAAATTTATGATGCTCGACATAATAAAATTGTAATATCAAGAGATGTTAAATTTGTAGAAGAAATCCTTCCCTTTTCCATCACAAAAGTCACGACAGAAGAGGAGGATATTTTTGCTTTTCCTAAGAGTTGGGAAGACGAAGAAACAATTGGGCGTGGAAGTGGAACAACAGAATCTCAGCCCAACATGGAATATGGTGGGCCGAATGCATCTCAAAATAAAAATCAGTTGGACCAAAATGCATCTCAAAATGAAAATCAATTGGACCAGGAAGTTGAGCTTGAAACCCAAGATTTTTTTTTAACATGAAAGCCCAGAAGAGTTCTCAACGGTACATCCCTTAGCACATTTTATTTCTTATGATAAGTTTACTAACACACATAAGACGTTTTTGGCGGCCATTACTTCAAACAATGAGCCAAAACATTTTAATCAAGCTGTACACGATTTAAAATGGAGAGAGGCTATGAAGAAAGAGATCCAAGCCCTCGAAGAAAACAAAACTTGGACTCTAGAAGAATTACCAAAGGGAAAGCGCGCGATTGATTCAATGTGGGTCTATAAGATAAAGTACAAACCAAATGGAGATGTAGAAAGATACAAGGCTCGCCTTGTTACAAAAGGTTTCACACAAATGAAATGAGTCGATTTCCATGAAACATCTGCTCCGATGGCAAAATTGGTCACCGTTCGGACGTTACTGACCGTGGCCGTGAAACGAGGGTGGCACATCCACCAACTTGAGGTCAATAATGCATTCTTACATGGAGACTTGCATGAAGATGTCTACATGAAGATACCACAGGGCTTTGGAAAACCAGATGACAACAAGGTGTGTAAACTCAAGAAATCACTTTATGGCTCAAGCAAGCGTCAAGAAATTGGTACCAAAAATTCACCAATTCCTTGTTAGAAATCGGTTTTAAACAAATATGGGCTGATCATTCGCTATTTGTACTAAAAGGAAAAGATATGTTTGTTGCTGTTCTCATTTACGTTGATGATGTAATCATTGTGGGAAATGACTTGCAAAGGATTCAAGAGACGAAGGTTTTTCTTGACAACAAGTTTAGCATTAAAGACCTTGGACCACTAAAGTTCTTCCTTGGGATAGAAGTAGCTATAACAAAGGAATGAATGGTGCTAAGTCAACGAAAATATGCATTAGACATCCTTGAAGATACGGGAATGATGGGCTGCCGCCCAAGCCCATTTCCCATGGAGCAAAACTTAAAACTTGACAAATGTGATGAGGAACTACGGGTCGATTCAAACCAATACCGAAGACTCATTGGGAGACTTCTTTATTTACAAGCAATGAGGCCTGACATTGCTTATGCGGTAAATGTCTTGAGTCAATTTGTTAGTGATCCAAGACAAAGTCACATGGAAGCTGCCAACCGAGTCCTACGATACCTTAAAGCAACTCCAGGACAAGGAATTTTGATTTCTAAATAAGGAGGGACCAACCTCACCGCTTATTGCGACTCTGATTGGCTCGGGTGCCCATTCACCAGAAGATCCAGAACCGGTTACCTATTACTTTTGGGAGGGGCACGTATATCATGGAGATCAAAGAAACAATCAGTTGTTTCTCGTTCCTCTGCTGAAGCTGAATACTGAGAAATGGCGATCACTGTTAGTGAAATTTTGTGGATGAGGTGACTTTTGAAGGAACTAGAAATGGCCCTCACTAGCCCAACACAATTTTTTTGTGACAACCAAGCGGCTCGTCACATAGCAAACAACCCAGTTTTTCATGAAAGGACCAAGCATGTCGAGATGGATTGCCACTTTGTTAGAGAACGAGTTGAGTCAAAAGAGGTACAACCCATGCAAATCGATACCAAAATACAAATTGCAGATGTTCTTACCAAACCATTGGGCACACAAAAATTCCGCACACTACTTGACAAGTTGGGCATTCAAGACCTTCATGCTCCAACTTGAGGGGGAGGAAAGATGGAATATTATTTTATGCTTATTTTATGTTTTATTCCTTTTCCATAGTTATCTCCTTACCTTAGATACCTCCTTAAATCTCTGACTAATTTTGTGGCATTCGAATTGTATAAAGGCTTAGTCTTTCATGCCTTTGTTTTTTGTAACCCCTGCAACTTTTTCAATAATTATTTGATTGTATCCTTTTATCATAATAAAATTATTATAACTCGGTCAGTAGCGTTAATTAATAGGGACCAGACATATAATTTCAACACGATCATCATTGAGCTATTCGAGGGTGCTCAACCCAAATGGTGCGGTCGGTCTCCGATCGTCATAGATCTATTTGAGGGTGCTCAACCCAAATGACTCAACATTTCAGTCAAAAAACACACTTACTAAAGATATTTCGTGAAGTTGGTCCTCTATAAGTTGACATGTAGGTTTAAAATTTTTATACATGGAATTTAGTTTTCGATTTGAAATAAACCCATTGTTTAGGCCTTACTATAGTGTTATATATGATGGAGGTGCATCCTCTAGGGACACCCAATGATGTATCTCCCATTACCTCCATTTGTCCATATATACTTTTGATGTGTTTGTCCTTATGGAAGGACGTTCACACATGGATTTAATGTCCCAAATCTAGGAAATGAATAAATTGGAAAGTGGGATCCAACCAAAAAGTGTTTTGATATTAAATGTTTCACCATTATATTAAGAAATGAAAATAACATATATCATATTGGGGGATGGGGGGTGCAAAAATGGTGTAATGGTTTTTATGTCTTTATATTCTAGGGGGCTATGCGATCCGAGGAAAAGGGCCTGGATCAAGGATTTTAAACTAAAAAAATAAACTGTAGTTATGTTGCATACAAGAATCTCATATTTGGGACATAGGTAAAGTCAATCTCAAAAGCTTGTGGGGGGGGGGGGGAGTGGTGGCATAGACTTTGATTGGGCCGAGTCAATCGGGAGATCCGGGGGTTTGATTAGCATTTGGAACCCCGGGGTTTTTGATAAGTCACATATCATTAAACATCGGCATGCACTGATCATTTCCGGTCGCTTAAGGGGGAACAATGTGCTGATCATTCATCGTTTTTCACTGGCTGCATAACTCGAGAGAGGCGTCAAACAGAATCAACATGATTCTAGTAAGCGGGGTGTGGTCAACCTGCCCCAAGGACATAAAATCTGGAGCCTACAGTTTTTTTGGGGAACGGTTCCGGGAATCAATGCCTATCAGGCCCACATTGTCTTGTTCAGGGCTAAAGAAACTTTCTGAAGGGGAAGCTGCTTCTATTATCACACCTTTTTCACACGATGAAATTAGGGAGGCTGTTTGGGATTGTGGGGGAGTAAAGCTCTGGGACCGGATGGGTTCAACGTCACTTTCATTAAACATTTTTGGGAGCTCCTTAGGGACATTTTTCTAGAAATCCTCAACGCTTTTTATGAGGACGGGATAGTAAGCGGGGCGTGTATTTAGTCGTTCATTGCTTTAATTCCAAAATCTACTAATTCTGATTCTTTCAATGATCATAGGCCAATTTCATTAATTGGGTGTGTTAACAAGGTGATATCCAAAGTTCTTGCCAATCACATTAAAACAGTTATTGGGTCGGTTATATCGGAATCTCAAAATGCTTTTCTTGCAAAGAGGAATATTCTAGATGGGCTCTTGGTGGTGGATGAGGTTCTATCTTGGATGAAAAAAACTAAATCAAGCGGGTTGGTATTTAAAGTGGACTTCAACAAGGCTTTTGACTCAATCTCATGAGGGTTCATTGATTCAATGTTACAGCAAATGAACTTTCCTCCCAAATGGAGGCTTTAGGTTAAAGGTGTCTTAAGCTCGGCCAAAGCTTCTGTCTTGATCAACAGGCCCCTACCATGGAGTTTTCTTGTTCTCGTGGAGTCCGCCAATGGGACCCTCTATCCCCATTCCTCTTTCTTATTGCTATGGAAGCGCTGCACTGGATGATTCAAAGGGCTGGGTTCTAGGGGTCTTCAGGGGCATTTAGATGCCTCGGAATGGGCCGATCACATCTCACTTCTTGTTTGCCGATGACGTCATAATAATGGGGGAGTGGTCAAAAACGAACTTCCAGAATCTGATTCGGTTAATGCGGTGTTTTTACCTTGCATCAAGGTTGGTTATTAACCTAAGTAAATGCAGTTTAATAGGTATAAACACTCTGGCAAGCAGCGTGGCTAAATTGGCAGAATTTGCTAAGTGTCAAGTGGGGCAACTCCCATTCTCATACCTGGGTCTAAATGTTGGTGTAAATATGAACTTATCAAAAAATTGGAAGCCGGTTATTGATGTGTTCGAGGCAAGGCTGTCGGTTTGGAAAGCAAAAAAGCTATCCATAGGAGGGCGGGTGGTATTGATAAAAACAATATTGGGTAGCTTGTCGATTTACTATTTTTCCCTTTATAAAGCACCAGACAAGGTAATCAACAGGTTGGAGAAGATCCGAAGGAACTTTCTATAGGGAGGGGATGGGAATTCTAGGAAGATAAATTGGGTTAATTGGGACAAGGTTTTTTCTCCAAAATAAGTAGGGGGTCTCGAGATTGGCTCTTTAAAGGTGCTAAACTTGAGTCTTTTATCAAAATGGTGGTGGAAATTTCTCTCTGATGGGTATCCAAGAGGAACGGTATGTCTGCTGGGTAAGAAGGACATCCTTGGAGTTTGGGGAAGCATCAGGAAACTGGAATCAGAGTTTAGTAAACAGAACCTAAATTTCAACGACTTTGGGGAGGTGAAAGACGGGGTATGGAATTGGAGGCCTGACAATGCTGGTTATTTTTCTGTTCAGTCCATGCGATATTTGCTCAGCCCCGTCAGTAATCTGACGGGAGGATACATGTTTAATTAGTGTAGTTCGGTTCCATTAAAGGTAAACATTTTCGCATGGTGTGCTGAACTCGACAAGATTCCCACTCACCAAGCGTTGGCTAGGAGGATGGTTAACATTACCTCTGACTACTGTCCTCTCTGTTTGCAATGCGTGGAATCCGCGGAACATCTATTCACATCATGCTACTACGCCGCTATGTTATGGGGGTTCATTAGTACTTGGTGTAAAACCCCCCAATCTTTGTCTTATCTGTCAGGTATGTTTTGGAACTCTCAAAAACTGATTTGGTTCCTCCTCGCAAGCGCCATGCTTTCCACATGATCATTCTTTATGTTGTTTGGAGTCTTTGGAAGTTAAGGAACGGTAAAGTTTTCGGGGGGTAAAAAAGCTTCATTCAATTCGCTTCGCGAAGATCTCAAATGCTCCAGTTTTCTATGGGTTAAATACCGAAAAGGGGCCAGGTTTATTGATTGGGATATGTGTGCTCGTTTAATTTTTAGGGGCTTCGGCTGAATGGTTTTTGTTATTTTGTTGTTTGTGGCTGCTTCATTTATGTTGTAATGGTATGGCCTTTTGCTAGTTCTTCTAGCTGGGTTATTGATGTACGTGAAGTATATATATTTTTGATAAGAATTTTTCACACAAACGTCGGTTTTAAAATTGGTTTTCACCTAAACTAAACCACACACACGAAGGAAAGTGCACCTGTCGGGTGGTAATATAGAATCGATAAGAACCGGATGTCAATCCATGGACACAGTTTAACGTTCAATCCAGATCTTCAATTGTTTGATTAGAGAAAATATTTTGATGTTCCGATTTCTTTTTGTAAACTCTTTTCTAAAATGACAATGATTAATTTTTGCAAAGGCTTAATTGATTAAAAGTGATAAATGTTTTAGTGAGACAACCATCTTAGTTTAGAATCCACTTATTTAATTATGTCGAGACAAATTATATGGCTAAAACTTGCAATTATGTTAATGTTCTCCGAAGCAGTCGAATTAGAATCCTGTCAAGGTTTTTAATCCCATAATCGTTAAGAAAGACATCTATGAGTATCTTACATGTTGCCCACTTATGATTAGTTTAATTAGATAACAAGGTGTAATTTCTTAACTTATGAAATTCTATGCCAAAGTCATATAAATTTTAAGCTTGAGTCATCAAAACTTTAATTAACACAACTATTGTTCAAAGAAGAATCATAGCATTCCTCTTAGTTTTTCCAAACACGATTAATGGGTTTGCATGTCTCAATATTTATTTCACAATAAAGGTTTCAAATATTCATTCCTAATTCTTAGCTATAACCTCATACCAAAAGATAATAAAGTTATAAATAAATGGTAGTCTTATAGGTTTTCCAACACAATATAATTTCGCATTTATAAACCTTTAGTTGATTCATAAATATTTAGACATGCAACCCCATCAAGAAATTAACACACGATTATCATTACATTAACATAAAACATTAGCCATAGTCATAAGTTCAACATAATTAATTAAGCTTCATCAAACTAAGATGATTGAAAAGAGGTTTAGCTCATAGTGAGCTTGTAAACAACAATAACACAATTGGAATACATGCAAATCATAATAGGATCAAAGATATAACCAAAGTTTCCAAGTGGAGTAGTGTGGTGATCTTCTAGGTGGAATTTGATGATGTAATTGACCTTCCTAAGCCTCCAAATGGTCTCCCAAGCCTGGTTCCCGAGTGGTTGAGTGAGTGACATTTCTCCAAAAGGTCTCTCCCAAAAAATGAGCCAAGAAGCTCTACTTATACTGTCTGAGCAATGGGGCACGGCCCGTGCCTGGTGAGGCACGGCCCTATGCTGGGACCACAGTGTAACCGTTTTGTTTTCTGTCGTGAACGTACTGAACATGTACCGGGCACGGGGGCGTGCTTGTTGGGGCATGACCCCGTGTTACACCTGGTCGGGGGACAAAGGTACACTGGTACATTTCTAAGTTGACCACGGGGGTGTGCTTGGTGGGGCACGGCCCGTGCTTGGCTGGGAGACTTCTGTCTTTTTCTGCAAAGTGGAGCACGTGGGTGTGCTTGGTGGGGCACGGCCCGTGCTTGGTCTTCTGAGTTGTCTAATTTCTTCATTTTTCGCCACTTATTTGCTTGATTGTTCCTTTTAAGCCAGGAGTTCCCTAGAATTCACATAGAAGCTAAATAAGCGACAAATTCAATCAATGTATAGAGAAATTGACAATAAATGGGATGCAAATGATGTGGAATATATGTGTAATTTAGAGCACATCTGTTATATATATATCTCTGCTTTTCAAAAAAAAAATTAGGAAAAAAGGGAAAAATAATGAAAGAACAAAAAAAAATTAAAAAATAGGCCTTATTTCTTTCATAACTACCACTTTTACCGAAGTTTTTTCTTAATATATAATTTGAGAGTTTAATGCACATTCTAAAAAAGAAACATGAAAGTGAATATGATAGAGATTAAGCCCAATTGAATGGGTGGGGCGGGTTAGGCAAAACGAGTTAAGATCAAACTATGTTTTAAGCAAAATGAGTTAGAGTTAAAATAGGTTGTTTCAGAAATGTATCAATTTGGTTCGAGTTAAAATGGGCTATGATCAAAATGGGTACGAGTTGAAATGTGTCGTTTTAGAAAAAAGTGGGTTCACCGCTATATTTTTTGTATGACGGCTAGTGGCAAAGGGTACTAGAGGGGGTGTCGACGACAATGGTGGAGGCTCTGACCGTGGTGGTGGCGTCACGGTGACAGTGATGCTTAGTGGTGTCAGTGGCGACTAAAGTGGTACTCCCAATGGCGGTTCAGGACGTGATGAGGGCGGTGGTCGTGCCAATAACAGCAAGGGAAGTGGCGATGCTGGTGAGGGCAGCGCCAATGACGCTTGTGTCGGCAACTACGAGCAGTTGGTGACAACAAATAATAGTCGTGGATAGCACTGACTAGTTTAAACTCATTTTAAGGTAACAAGTTTTATAGAAGCCATCTCGTAAATTGTCCATGTTGTTAATGAAATGAAAGTAAAGGGTTGAAATCGTCATTTAACACCAAGGCAGTCAACAACTTTTATCACCACTCACCCTTTAAACATTACCACTAATTCACCCAGTCTCTCTTTCTGCCACTCTCTCTCACACACACATACAGTTATTTGGTGATGGTGATGGTAACATTGAGACTTATGAAGCTGGAAAGAGGGGATGACGGCCAACTACCACCATTGGTTGTGGTGGAACCACCACCAATAACGGTGGGGGAGAGCCAGAGCCACCGGTCAATCGAGACGTTGGTGGTGGTGCTGGCGGTGATAACCATTGTCGCATTGATTGCAGGATTCATAGCACGGCTATGTGGAGGACGACATTATGGTGGAAATGGAGGAGATCATGAGTTTGAAGGGTGGATTGAAAGCAGGTGCAGAAGTTGCCTTGACCCCGGCGTTTCATCAGCACCGCCGCCAACTCCACCGCCCACCGTAGCACCGCCGGAAACAAAAGAAGAAGCAAAAAAGTGAAGAAAATGAGAAGGGGTAAGGTTAGGATGAATAGTAAAATGTGGTGTTTTTTTTTAATTTATATATTAAACGGTTTATTGGTTAATTATTATTATTATTATTATTATTATAATAAGAAAATGTCTCATTTAAAAGTAAGATTATTGTAAGCTAATGATTAAAGTTTAAGAATCATTATTGCTCTTGAACCTTTAAAATGGGGACGATGAATTGGTAAAAAAATTGGGAAAAATGGTTGTCGACATATTATAAATAAGTTAAGTATATATTTTCTGATATAAATTAAAGAATATATCATTATTGAATTTATAGTAATTTTTTATACCTAACATGTAATGGCAGTAAAAGGTAAAGTAAAATAAATTAATATAAAGCACATGCTACCATTTTTCATAATAAATTATTGTAAAAAAAATGTATGTTTTTTGTGTCAAAATATCACATGTATGTTCAAACTAATTAGTTTCACTCGCGTGTTGCGACGGGCTATAAGGAAGACACTAAAATTTTGTATAATGTTATTAACGTCTAAACATAAACAAAAATATTAAGAGGGTGTTTATATGTGTTTTTGGAAATTATTTATTGACTTATTGGTTTTTTAAAAAACTAATAAGTCAATAAGTCATTTTCAAAAGCTAGGATTTTTTGGCTTTTAAGAATGACTTATTGACTTTTTCAAAAAAAATGCTAATTTTTTTGATTTATCGGCTTTTTGAAAAAGTCAATAAGTCAATAAGCACTTTCCCACCACACTCCCAAACACCCTCTAAGTATATACGCCAAACCTTGAATGATATGAACTGAATCAATGAGCATAAGCTTAAGGTATCAATGAAGGCAACCTCCATACTTCAACCTATTATAATTATAATATTCTTGTATTTATGGCCCACAGTTCAAGGATTTTATGAAGAAAACCAAAATTATAATATAAATTTAGCTTGAAATGTTGATGGAGAAAAATAAGCATTTAATTTGAAGCTAACATGTAAAAAAAACATTGCACTAAAAGATCAAAAAGTAGACGCGGGGACTTGAACCTGGGTCTAATGCATGCGGGAGCAGTGAGCTAACCATTGGGACGGAGGCACGGAGCTAGGATTGTAAACAAACCAAGAAGATTTTGATGCGCCTCTCCTCTATAGCATAAACACGGGCTCAAAATCAGGGCCGGCCCTGGGGTTAGCCGAGCCGGACCTTCGGCCAGGACCCATTTTTTAGGGGGCCTAAAATTTTATATATATGCTATATATATGTGTGTGTGTGTGTGTGTTTTTTTTATAAAATTTTATATACCGGTTTTATATATTGAGACCTTTTTATAAAAACTTAAAAACATATTGGGCCCTTTTTATAATGGTTGGGTCCTCTTTAATCTTTATAATGGTTGGACATTCTTTAATCATTATAATGTAACGGTTGGGCCCTAATCCGTTTAATCTTTATAATGTAAATACGTAATGGTTGGGCCCTAATCTTTATAAAGAAATTTGAAACCATCGGCTGATCAAAGAGTTTGCTGGCAAGAATGCTAGGAGAGTTTCACGAATCATCGGTTAGCTATTACGGTATATTATGTAACATACTATATTTTTTATATGTTTATTGCTATAACGTTAATCGTCATTTAAAAAAAATTAGTTTATATATTTTGTTCGAGTCGAAATGCTACAATAAACACCCCCACCCACCCACCCATTATCAGCCTCTTTTCACCTTCTTTTATTTTTCCTAATTTGTGTAATTTATTTATAGCCCTTTTCACTTTTTTCAAGATATGGAACATAACAGTAACAATCCAAAATTGAAATGAAAAAAAATCGATACAACTCATCTAAAACAAATCGAATATACATACACATGCGTTAGGAATTCAAAATGCCTAAAATTTAAACTAAAAAGAAATATATGATTTGTTTGCTGTCTGCTGATATCCAATGTGCTCTTCCTATGACAAATTGCAATGAGAGAAACATAAAGTGTAACAAGATATCTGCAACTTAATAACGTTATTGTATGTGTATTTTCACTAAATTAACTCAGCAACTATCTTAAGTTTTAAACGACCGTTTAACTAATTATTCAACCTACAATAATCAATCTGAAAAAAGCCACCTTATAATCTATTCAAATCACAATTATAATCTATTCATAAATCAAATTTCACTATATAATGTTCCAATTGGTATTTTATTCACGAAATTCTAATCTAAAGAGACTGTGACACCCGACAATTTCAGGTTAAAAATTCGTACCAAGTCTTAAACATAATTGTGAGAAAACATACGCCAACACCACACCCGCCTGGGGGCTGATGACTTTAGTAGTATATTGACCAAAGTCAACCATCACAATAAAGGACGAAGGTAAGCTACAACATCCGAAGCTCTAAAGGTAGGGACAAAGCTCAGGCTAACATTAAATGTGAAAGTGACATTAGAGGGAACATTCCAGAAGTCAACCAACAAGACAAGAGGAATTAGACGCCTCTGATTCCCCAGATAATGGAGCTAAGATAGTGACCCTTGCCCACATGCGATGACCAAAGGATGTTGCCAAAAAGGTAACTGTCTCAAGAACAGGTGCGGAAAGCACACCTACAATCCTCACCTCAAGCAGTGGTAGTGATTGAACCTCAATGGGCCGAAGGCACGTAAATGACCACTATAAATACATGTCATAGTTGCCTCAGGTAACAACAACGCTCACACTCTGAAATACTTTCATACTCCTCTCACACTATAAGCTCCCGGTACTTACTCTCACGCTGGAGGCTCATCGTAGGAGGACCTCTCCTACAGTGAGACTAACAGTGTCTTTGTTCTTAGCATGTCCGAAACCCTCAAAGATCAGGACTGAACCTCGCTATTAGAAGACCCCATTTTCGTTGTAGCAACAACAATAAAATTAAATGTGTTCATGAAGTTAAACCTTTTTTCTATTATCTTTCATCACCACAGCTTTACGCATACAAGGGTTTTCCATATTTTGCCACTAAATCCTGAGAATAATATTCAAAAGTACACCAAAAATTTAAAATTGTGTTGCACCACTACTAGAAAACCGGACTTTCACCAACAAACCATCCTGTTGGAAATCTGCCGGTGAAAGTCTGTCGGAGAAATAGTCGTGGGTAATCTGTTCACCGACAAATTTGGCGATGGATTTCTGACTGACGAATTAGTGATGGAAACATCGACAGTTTTTAAAAAATAAAAAAGTAAATTTTATTATTACCAACATAATTACCGATGAATTTTCAAAAATACTTCAAAAAATGTTTTTTACTAACAGATTTTCTGTCACATATCCATCGCTAGAAATCATGCATAATTTAAAAAAAAAAGTTTGTTTTTTAATTTTATTCTAATTTTAAATATACATAAATTTATAAAAAACAAATCATCGAACTAATATAGTAGAATATCTAAATATTAGTGTTTACAAATAAAACAAAATGTTCACACCCCATATCATTTAGTTTTTTTTTTTAACGGAAACACCTAGATATTCTAGGATAATTAGGTTTTTCTCCGGGGCAACAACTAAAACATCCAGGGTAACCCACCCAGGATGAACCCCCAACTGGGTAAACCCCCTGACATGGCCACATACCCCATTTTTGTTGTGGCCAGGATTCGAACCCAGGATCTACTCTATGAAAAGTTTTGGGGCTAACATTGCACCAAATGGCCAATGGTCCATATCATTTAGTGACATAAAAAAATTAGGGATGCCAAAAAACATTCTGATGAACGTAAGATTACAACTATAACTATTAACTACACCTTTAGTTTGCCTAACCACGGTCTGATGAACAAAATCTTTGCATACTCTTGACCCATCATGACTTTTGAGAGACTTCTATGTAATCTCACCAACCATGAAAAACCTGACAAAAGCATTAGAATGGTCCCATAGAGTGGAATGAAATCATTTTAATAAAAACGTTTTACAAGAAATGAAATCATTTTTGTGAGTAGAGATAAGTAGTGCTGTAAATGAACCGAACGTTCAACGAACAGTTTGGCGGTTCGTTCATTTACGTTCGTTCGTTTAATAAATGAACGGACATGAACAAGGAATCCATTCGATTAACTAAATGAACGAACATGAACAGAGATCTCGTTCGTTCAATTGTGTTCTTCGTGAACATTCATTCATTTACGTTCGTTTATGTTCGTTTATTTATGTTGTTCATTAAAGATTTTTGTATATTTCTATTTTATTTTTTATCTAAAATTTTTATATTCTTTAATTTCTATTTTATTGTATTACCCTTACAACCTTCTGTAGTTCTGTTCCACTAACGCTGCCTTGCCAATCGCCATCTTTCGCATCTCTGCGACCTTCATGGTTAGGGCTTTTAACTTCTTAACGTCTAGGGTTTCTAAGTTCTCAATCCTAAATCATATAACCTTCCTTGATTTTGACCTCCATGTGTAGTTTATTTCATATTATAAGATACAAACACGTAGCATATGTTTGTTAGGGTTTAGTGACTCTAAAAGAACTAAAATTGGAATAAACAGGTTTTTTTTCAAAAATTGATGGTAAAGTTAGATAACAGTTATCAGTTTGATACATATACATAAAACTTGATGATAAAATGATCTTATTAAATATTCATTTCTAAAGGCAGTAGGGTTGACATCAAAAGTGCCAAACAAGGCTTCGTTTGGTTCGGTTCGTGAACAAATCCATTTCCTTATTGAACGAACATGAAAATGAAATTCCGTTCAGTTAGTGTTTGTGAACAAGTTCAATGCTAAACGAACGAACACGAACAAGGCTTCGTTCGGTTCGTTTACCCGACACAAATTCTTGTCCCATACCCGACCCATTACCCTTCGGGTTCCAGGTAAACCCGCAGGTGTCGAATATACCCGTTAATATCGGATATCGGGCATACCTGTGGGTATCGGCCAATACTCGTCATGTAGGTGTCGAACACATTTCTACATCATGTGTATGTATATATGTAAACAAAAGGTATATACAAAAGGTATATACAGAAGGTTAATAGCCAAATACTAATATTTGATAAACTCTAATATAGGTAAAAAAAGACTTGAAATAAGCAAAGAATACTAAAAACATATTAAAAAATTAAGTCAATATAATACTATTTTTTTTAAAAACTAAGTCAATACAATTCTATTCTTTAATATCAAAAACATATCCAAGTTGCTTCCATATTAAAAGCATATCCAACTATTGCTTTCATATCCAACTATCATGTCACCATCAATCCTTGTAAGCATTTTTCTATAATTATAAAGAAAATAAAAGAATACATTATTTAATAATCACCATAATAAGCAAATAATATAAATACAATAGTTTTGAAACTTGAAATACATATTTACCTCGTCACCATCATCATAGTCATACTCGATTGTTTTACAATATACTTCGGTCTCTTTTGAACAAGTTGCTATGTTTATCAAAAAAACACATATACAATTAATATATAATATAAAGTTAAAATCATTTATAAATGAAATCAAATAAAATTACCTCTTATTTCATTTATCAACCAACTTTGAGCACACATTAACGCTTCTAATGTACTTGGATGAAGGTGGCTACGATGAGGACTTACCAATCTACCGTTTGTGCTAAAAGAAGACTAGGATGCAACGGTTGTTATAGGAATTGCTAATACATCTCTTGCTCTCCGTTGGAGTATCGGGTACTTCATACCATTTGTTTTCCACCAAGCTAGTATATCAAGATCTATGTAAGGTGAACAAACTCTCTTCGAGGTAATGATCAAGCTTCAATATAATACTCCTATGACAATAAACGAAGTTTTTATGTCTAACTCTATTAATTGAACTATAAAACTAGATATGGTAAAACAAATCATACTTGATGTATTCTCCTCGGCGACGTATGATGAGTAGTCATCAAACAATCCACTTTCACTCTTATCGTTATTTGAAGTCGACCTAGTATAATCATGGTTCCTTACATTCTCATATCCATTTGTTTTATAGTCTTCAAATAATTCATACATAAAATTTCTATGGTTCTCAATTTCGGCATCTGCATCTTCTTTAGAACAATAAAGTCTCGGGAATAAATACTTCATAATTGTCAACATGTATCGAGGATCTAAAAAAGGGTTGAAGGCTCCCCAAACAAAAAAGGTTGAAGACTCCACACAAACTTTCTAAACCCATGATGCCGACCATAGAAAGTGGATACTCATGAGCAATTACCATCTCGACAAGATCTTTTCTTGACTTATCAACATCAAAATTATAGCAAGAGAGATCTGATTGTCCTGATGTCTTTATCTGATTCATCAATAACACTTGTTGGCATATATCTTAATTTTTTCGTTTCTTACAATTCTCATTATGAGAAAGTAAATGTTTTGTCCCATTTTTGTTTGTTGATCTTCTTGAGTATTTTGATTACTATCAGCATATGTTTGCGTATTGGAACTATCACAACCTATAATTCCTTCTCCTCCATTGTCCATATTTCTAAAAGACATAATGTAACAAAATGAAATTAAAACAAAAATATATTAACAAACAGAATGTCCCTACCTGTATGCAAACAGAAATACGCAAATTTGTAAATTAACAAATAGAAATTTACAAACAGAAATATGCAAATTAAGAAAAAGATTTGCAATATGCAAATATTTAGTTTTTCAATATGCAAATATTTAGTTTTTTGATATGCAGTCCATATGCAATATGCAGAAATATGCAAATGCTATTTTTATAAAACCTTTTTATTTTAAATGCAATATGCAGTCCATATGCAGATTTGCACTTTGTAGTTCCTACCTGTCATTAGAAATATGCAAATTTACAGTCCACAAACAATCAGATTTGCAGTAGGGATTGCAGTTCAATTAGGTTTTAAGACTATAGTAGAGTTTAAAAAAAAATAATTTATGAGTTGTTCTTGTTGCCTTTCGATTTAGTTTTATGAGTCTGAGAAACATTGCAGGGGGCTTAATTAACAATATGACATTCTGGTTTTGTGTTTCTATTTGACCATGATCTGTTAACGAGGTGACCGTATGATCAGTTATACAAATATAAATCATTTCTGAATTTCCACCAACTTAATTTGTGGTTATAGGTAGTTAGACTATTATTTCTTGACATAAAAATCAAAAACTTTAATTTAGTGGATGCGTTTTCTGTGACATAAAAATCAAATCTGTTCATATAACAAATCTGTTTATCAACTAATTAGGGCATATATATTATGAACATATTTGAACAATTGAAACTACAGAATACGAACAGATGAAGAGATTTGAACAATTGAAAGTAAAATTGCATAATGCATATATATCAAGTATTAACATAAAGAAGTAACAAAATACCTAAAATTGCGATCGATTTGCTTGCACCTGATTGTTCTTGCGAGATAAGGAATGAGGTGTTAGCATAATAAGTCTGTTATGGGCTTTGGCCCATTTAGCTTCTTATTTAATGTTTGCTTTCTTTTCATTTGTAAGCAAAATCTTCACTTGAAAAGCATTGAGCCTCCATCTTTTCTCTTTACATATTTATTTGTTAACATGGTATCATAGCCAACTCAATTCATGCTTGATTGAAAATTTTTGTTATCGCTTCCGCTCCGTTGTTGATTTATTCGTTGTTTGGTTTGTTCGCTGTTGAAGGGTAGAGCTCGGTTACCTCAAGTTTGCGATTTCGAAGTTTGCCAACCAGGTATCAAAGTTACGGATTTCGTTTTATTTGAACTGACTTGTGTGTTTGGGAAGAGCTTCTGGACAGATTGATAGGTTTGGACCTTGTTTCTGTCACGTTTTTTCAAAGTTTACGGTATTCAAGTTTGCGGTATTCGAAGTTTCGGTTACCTCAAGTTTGCGGTATTCGAAGTTTGCGGTTACCTCAAGTTGCGGTTTTGAAGAATGCGGTATTTGAAGTTTGCGGTATTCCAAAGTTTGCGGTATTACGAAGTTTGCGGTATTAGGAGTTTGCGGTATTCTAAAGTTTGCGTTCTTCGAAGTTTGCGGTTATTCTTATGTCGTTCTGTTTTGATAATATGGCTGGAAAAGATGATTCTTTGCAGTCTATTAGTACTCGTCTGGATGGTAAAAACTACGCCAACTAGAGTTATGTAATGAAAAACTTTATTCGAGGGAAAAATATGTGGGGTTATGTCACAGGTACTAAGGGAAAGCCTACTGATAAGTCTAAGGCTGTTGAATATGTCTTAGCTCTAGATACATGGGAAACGGATAACTCTAAAGTTATCACTTGGATCAACAACTCTATAGGTCAGTCCATTGGCATTCGGTTAGCTAAATATGATACAGCTATGGAGGTTTGAGATCATTTGGAAATGTTGTATACTCAGTCTAATTTTGCCAAGCAGTATCAGTTGGAGTTTGAGATCCATGCTCTTCAACAGAATGAGATGAACATTCAAGACTTCTATGGAGCTATGTCGGATTTATGGGATCAATTGTCACTTACGGAATCTGCAGCACCGGAGGTGTGACAATCTGGACTTTTTAGGTTAACACCGTTAACAAATCCAGTTAAATACTAACCTATTTAACCTCTAAACAAACCTCAGGGACTATTTCTATCATTTCTCAAACCCAAACACATCTAAAACCACAAGGACCAAAGTTGATATTACTCTAAACCTAATCTGTTGACTTAAAAAGTCAAAATCAGGACAATTGTGTTCTGTTGACTTTTGGAAAGTCAAATCTCATGGTTCTTGATTCAAATTCGAACTCCACACCTGAATTCGTTGCAATTCGTAACCGTTATGCACGTTGGTGTCATTAACGACCACCATTAGAGCTTTAATCATCATCATTACGTCGAATTAATCCAAGTAATGGCTATTAACCTCGTAATCGTCGACTCCATGAACAAACACCATCAAATTCGACAAATTCAATCACCTATTGACGAACAAACACTCTGCGCATCTCATTCGCAATCCTCTGAAGCTTTTGCACACATCAAGTTTGCCGGAGACGTGGTTAGAGACACCGGAGACGCAGCCATTATTAGTCGGAAGTCCATTTGATCGAGCACCATCAATCCGAGTCACATTCTGGTAATTATTCACACCGTTACTTTTGTTACAGAATCTAAATCAAAAGCCATATCTCAATTTTGGCTTACAACATCGAATTTAACTCAATCCATAATCTAGGGTTCGTTCTTATTCAATTTGGGGGTTTTGATCCTAGACTTAACAAAAACAGAATTAAATCATGTGGGCAGATTCGCAAACATTTACTCATTAATAACCCTATGTTAATTTGATCTCATAACATCAAACTCTTCAAAATCCAGAACCTAGGGTTCATACGTTTACGGTTTGATCGAACCCCACCCTAATCACCATTTCAATCAAATTAAATTGCGGGGTTAGATTCGCAATACATCACTCTATGAAAGCCCTATGAATCTAACTAATTCTGTTATCAAAATTAACAGAATTGAATTCTTGATCAAAGCTAGGTTTCGGTATTTTCAAATAGGAATTAACAATCTTAAACTCAATGATTTTCAAATTAAAACTACCCACTGATTCGCAAACCCTCGAATTACAAAACCCCTATGCCCTTGTATTAAATCGTTATCGATTTCGATGGAATTGGCGTAAAGGGGAAGAACACCCCAGAGTTCTTTATTAAAACCAATTGGAACCGGATGCTTACGCGATGACCCTAGCGGGCGTGGTGGTAGAGCAGTTGACTCGTACGCAAGAGACCCGGGTTCGAGTCCGGTCTCCTGCATTCTTTGTTTGGGACTTGTTGCTTATATTTAATTAATAAAAATCAATTCCTATATTGACATATTATTATATTAAAGTGTTTTGAACCCATGAAACAATCCGTAGTCTCGGGTTTGATTTTATAACCCTTATTTAATATTATTTCACACTTTTAAAATAATATGTTTATATTATTTTCAACCCGTGACTCCTATTATAAAATAATATATTATTATATTATTTTCTCCACGTTTATATACTTTGTGTAGCGTTTCAAACTATTAAATAATATACTATTTATATTATTTATCCACGTTTATATTCTCGAATAAAAATAAGATATTTATTATTTTTTCACGTAAATGGTTATCGTATATTTCCTACGAGTTCAAAAATAATATATATGTTATATTATTTTCTTAAATCATTATTAAATGATACATACATACGAATATATTTATTTATTTAATATTATTCATTATTAACGTTCGACACGAAACACGCTCATCTTATTTATTAAGAAACCTATATCCCCGTAGACACGTTCGTCTACTCATTAATCCTTTGAATGCGTTAAAACGTTCTAACCTTCCGTGTCGTCGTCACAAATCCCAGCTTGTCCCTAATAATGTGTTTATAATTATAAGGCATACATAAGCCGTGCAGGCTAACGCTTGAGGTTCTAAATCTCATACCTGTGTGATACTAGCTACTACGCAACGCAAGTGAGTTTCACGGCCCCTTTTTATTGTTTTAATTTGGGGGAGAAAACATGCAAACTATTTTTGATTATGGTACATCATATGATATAACTGTTGGGGCTAAGCGTATTGCAACTATCATTGAAAGTTCTCACACTCACATCGTACCGTTAATATGGATCTTAGCGTGGTAATGTTTAGTAGTACAATGATGCTTGACAAGCCCTACCCGCGTTAGTCATGCTAACTCGATTTGAGGTCGAACGGGTGAAATATTAGCCTAATCATATTAGTCATAGTTGATAGACCCGGCTGGGGGCAAACAAACAAACACATGTCAGCTTCGGTTACGAATGCTTTAGCAAAACAAGAACGTAGGTTAGCTACCTATAGATATGCATATTGGAATGTACATAATCTGGCAAACGCTCTTATGGCAAACTTGAAACCTGTGAACTCACCAACCTCGTGTTGGCACTTTTCGTACATGTTTTCTCAGGTCGCTAAGGCACAGGTTGCACAACTAGGACATGCATGAAGTTCTACTATCATTTCACTCATATGCAAACCGTTAAAACAATTCACTTACTTTTATTAAACTAAACTTTGGCGCGTTGTTTTGCGCATTTACTTTCTGGTTTAAACGCTTCTGCATTAACTCTGAACTTTTATGTTATGACATTTTAAGTCCCATATAGTGTCGTTTGATGTAACTGATGTCTGAGATCTTGGTTTGTCACACGCCAAACGGTAAAACTCCGTTAGTGGAATTTGGGGGTGTGACAGATTGGTATCAGAGACATTGGTTATAGCGAACTAGGAACTGCATACTAGACTATAACCCACACACATTAGTTACACGACACAGACACTCATACATGCTACACGTAGCATCTACACATACATTGCATTGCAGGCATGTTGACATCTTTCATATCACCCTCTACTGACGAGGAACAAGTTGTTCGCATTGCATCATCATTCCCAGGGGTGACACTCGGGGAATAATGAGAACAACATCCACTCCCGTCCGTGGGCAGCGAGACGGAGCCTTCAGAGGAGTCACTCACACCACTATCATCTGCACCCTTGTTACACCACCAGAGCCGAAGATAACACCGGCTTGAGCCTATCAAAGACACAATCAGGGAATGGTTGGTCTTCTCAAGTTTGTGTTGGGGACGACACACAGAACTAGCACATGTCTGTTTGGGAGTTGGGATCGTCAGAGGCGAGACCCTACTGTACCCACTAGCAATAGTACGTCGTGTGAAGGCAGACTGTTGCATGCATCATTGCAGAATCCATTGACACGTAGATTCCATCACTTTCTCGAGCCATGGGCTCGCGCTTTGGTCGATGTTCTGTTAAAGAAAGATTAACCGTAAGGTTGAGAACGCCTTACACATCCTGACTCAGTTGGACGGATGACTACTTTGCCTCTTCCAGTAACACATTCATGAACTAGTATCGCTCATCGAAGCCACATTTCATTTACATATTTGTTTCATGTGCATATTCCCATCTACACTCCACTGGATTGGACTCTCGTATTATGTTCCAACTCGAGTGAATACTCGGATCAAACGATTCCCGACTACTCATCCTGATATGAGTTCTAGTTGATCAATTTATGGTAGATGACTAAGCTTCTCGATGACTTATCGTATCTGATAACACTCTATACTTGGCGATACAAACTAAAGGACATTTGGACAGATGACAGGGAGAAGCTAGGGTGAGCATGCAAAACAAATTATCGTTACGGGTGCACATGTAATAGTAATTTGAGGTGCATGTAAGTCATGGTGAAACCTAGTGTGTGGATAAATGGTCCTAATATGTGATCTGCAAACTTAAACTTCCACTGTCAGTAGAAGTTCCTGTAACCCGCTCAACGACTAATTGGTATCATTACACCTATTCAACAATTGATAGACGCGACTATCAAGTTGAAGAGACTTACGGACGCACCGATCTATCATCAATATGATCCATCATTTTATCTCACTCATGTAAGAGTCTTAGTGAAATTAAGACTCTCATCCAAATGTGATCATAGAAACCAACTCGATTGAAACTGTAGTAGAACTTCATGGTAAACCCATCGACTCCAAGTATGTAAGCGGAATTGGAAGAATTCCTTCCTACTAACACGTTATTCCTTATACTCCAACAATAAATTCCATTTGACCCTAATGCATTATCTGGTGACTAATCCTCAGATTAATTTGATTTATACCCCAAGATATCCAACTCTGTAAACGAGCTTCTTCTTTCACAAAACGATCCAATTGTTCTAATGACATTAGAAAACGGGGATTTAATCTAACCAACCATCGGTTGAACGCGACTACTTAAACATACACCCTATCCCTTATGTTACTGAAACTTGTATATCATTAAATTTCTTCTCCTACATGTGAACCTTTCCCTTAGCCTTTGCATTGACCGGCGCTTACCTTATAAGCACGAGTTTCATTAGAAGTTTCAGCATGACTTCACAAATTTTATGATTGGTGCGGTCGTACTCCAACCCTACTAGAAGCTAGATACACCATAGAAATAGCTGATGGACAGTTAATGGAAGCAACCCACATTCTTAAGGGTTATAAACTTGAACTGGTTGGTCATAAGCTTGACATTGACCTCATGCCAGTCACACTTGGTAGTTTTGACGTAATCGTTGGAATGGATTGGTTGTCTAAGAACCAAGCCGAGGTTATCTTTCGTGAGAAAATTGTTCACCTTCCTCTCCTTAATGGAAAAACCCTTTCTGTCCAAGGCGAGAAGAGTGATGCAGTCGTTGGCATCATATCCTTCATCAAAGCACAAAAGTGTCTACGTAAGGGTCATACTACCATTTTGGCTCTCGTCACCGAGCAGCCATCTGAGGAGAAGAAGATTGACAACAGTCCGATCATTCGTGATTACCCAGAAATATTTCCCGAAGACCTACCTGGTCTTCCACCACATCGTCAAGTCGAGTTCCAAATTGATTTAGCACCCGGAGCAGCGCCTATTGCTCGGGCACCTTACCGACTGGCACCCAGTGAATTACAAGAACTATCTACACAACTACAAGAGTTTTTAGATAAAGGTTTCATTCGACCTATCTCATTGCTATGGGGAGCTCCAGTCCTGTTTTTCAAGAAGAAGGATGGGACTTTCCGCATGTGCATCGACTACCGGGAGCTGAATAAAGTGACGATCAAGAACCGTTATCCTCTACCACGCATTGATGATCTGTTCGATAAACTCCAAGGATTAAGATTTTATTCCAAGATAGATCTTAGATCCGGCTATCATCAGCTGAGAGTCCGAGAAGAGGACATCTCAAAGACGATATTCAGGACTAGGTATGGTCACTATGAATTCATGGTCATGCCGTTTGGACTAACCAACGCACCCGCGGTGTTCATGGACCTCATGAACCGTGTGTGTAAACCTTACCTTGATCAGTTCGTCATCATCTTTATTGATGACATCCTCATCTATTCCAAGAATAGGGATGAACATGAGGAACATCTTCGTTTGATTCTAGAATTGCTAAGACAAGAGCAATTATATGCAAAATTTTCCAAGTGCGAATTCTGGATTCGTGAAGTGCAATCCTTAGGACATGTAGTAAATGAGAACGGAATACATGTCGATCCATCTAAAATAGAAACCATCAAGAATTGGGCGGCACCGGCAACTCCAACTGAGGTGCGACAATTTCTGGGATTGGCTGGCTATTGCCGTTGTTTCATTGAAGGATTCTCCAAGATTGCCCAACCCCTCAAAGCCATAACTCAAAAGGGTAAACCCTATAACTGGGGTGACACCCAGGAGTCAGCGTTCCAACTTCTGAAATAGAAACTCTGCAGTGCACCCATCCTATCTCTTTCGGAGGGAACGAATGACTTTGTGGTGTATTGCGATGCATCCCTTCAAGGTCTAGGTTGTGTACTGATGCAACGCGAGCAAGTGACCGCATACGCTTCTCGTTAACTGAAAATCCACGAGAAAAACTACACGACTCATGACTTAGAGTTGGGAGCCGTGGTATTTGCACTAAAGATCTGGAGACATTACTTGTACGGTACCAAATGCACTATCTACACCGATCACAAGAGTCTTAAGCATATCTTTGAACAGAAAGAGTTGAACATACGACAACGTCGTTGGATCGAACTCTTGAACGACTATGACTGTGCTATCAAGTATCATCCGGGAAAGTCTAGCGTGGTAGCCGATGCCCTAAGCCGAAATGAAACTAAGCCCAGGTGAGTTCGAGCATTACGACTCACTATCCACCCCGGACTACCTGATCAGATCCGTAATGCCCAACTGAAGTCCTGAAAGAGGAAAACTTAACGTTGGAATCCACATGTGGTGTGGAGAACCAACTCGAAATTAAATCAGACGGTATTCGCTACTTCACGGAGCGAATATAGGTTCCAAAGCATGGGAACATAAGGGAACTTGTAATGGATGAATCTCACGAATCACGCTATTCTATTCATCTTAGTTCCGATGAGACGTATCATGACCTAAGGGTTCCCTATTGGTGGCCGAACATGAAAGCTGATATAGCCACCTATGTTAGCAAGTGCCTGACCTACTAGAAGGTCAAAGTTGACTACCAAGAACCTTCTGGGTTGCTTCAACAACCAGAAATTCCGATGTGGAAATGGGAGTAGATTTCCATGGATTTTATTACCAAAATACCCCTAACTTCTAACGGATGCGACACAATCTGGGTGAATGTAGACCGTTTCACTAAAATCCGCTCACATGTGCTTATCTTAAAAAGGTCGTCTCTCGGCACGGAGTGCCAATCTCAATCATCTTGGATCGTGAGACCCGATTCACCTCACGTTTCTGTCAATCTTTACAAAAAGCTCTAGGCACGCCTGGACATAAGCACGGCATACCATCCTCAAACAGATGGCCAAACGGAACGTACTATTTAAACTCTTGAGGACATGCTATGAGTTTGTATGATTGATTTTGGTAACATTTGAGAAACTCACTTGCCATTAGTGGAGTTCTCCTACAATAACAGTTATCACACTAGCATCAAGGCAACACCATTCGAGGCATTATACGAACGTAAATGCCAATCTCCTATCTGTTGGGCTAAAGTTGGGAATAGCCAACTTACAGGTCCCGAACTTGTATTCGAAACATCTGAAAAGATCGTTCAAATCCGAAACCGTATGGCGGCAGCTCGTGATTGTCAAAAGAGCTACGCCGATAAGCGTCGTAAACCATTAGAGTTTCAAGTAGGCGACATGGTTCTACTCAAAGTCTCACCTTGGAAAGGTGTAACTCTCTTCGGGAAACGAGGCAAACTGAATACTCGTTATGTTGGACCGTTCAAAATAGTGAAGAGAATTGGCCCATTAGCGTATCAACCGGACCTACCTGAAGGACTTAGTGGTGTACACGACGTCTTTCATGTCTCAAACTTGAAGAAATGTATAGCAGACGAAACACTCGCGGTTCCTCTAGAGCAACTACACATCGATGAACAATTGCGTTTTGTTGAAGAACCAGTAGAAATCATGGATAGGGAAGTCAAAACGCTCAAACGCAATAAAATCCCTATTGTCAGAGTTCGTTGGAACTCGAAACGCGGACCGAAATTCACATGGGAGCGCGAGGACCAGATGATGCGCAACTATCCTTATCTGTTCAAGCAATCCACGTCAAACTCTTAAGGTACTATTTTAATTTTCGAGACGAAAATTCTTTCAACTAGGAGATAATGTGACACCTCGAAATTTTTTTTATATTATTTTAATTTTCGGGACGAAATTCTTTCAACTAGGGGATGATGAGACAATCCGGACTTTTCAGGTTAATCCCGTTAACAAATCCAGTTAAATACTAACCTATTTAACCTCTATACAAACCTCAAGGACTATTTCTATCATTTCTCAAACCCAAACACATCTAAAACCACAAGGACCTAAGTTGATATTACTCTAAACCTAATCCGTTGACTTAAAAAGTCAAAATCTGGATAATTGTATTTTGTTGACTTTTGGAAAGTCAAATCTCATGGTTCTTGATTCAAATTCGAACTCCACACCTGAATTCGTTGCAATTCGTAACCATTATGCACGTTGGTGTCATTAACGACCACCATTAGAGCTTTAGTCATCATCATTACGTCGAATTAATCCAAGTAATGGAAATTAACCTCGTAACCGTTGAATCCATGAACAAACACCATCAAATTCGACAAATTCAATCACCTATTGACGAACAAACACTCTGCACATCTCATTCGCAATCCTCTGAAGCTTTTGCACACATCAAGTTCGCCGGAGACGTGGTTAGAGACACCGGAGACGCATCCATTATTAGTCAGAAGTCCATTTGATCGAGAACCATCAATCCGACTCATATTCTGGTAATTATTCACACCGTTACTTTTGTTACAGAATCTAAATCAAAAGCCATATCTCAATTTTGGCTTACAACATCGAATTTAACTCAATCCATAATCTAGGGTTCGTTCTTATTCAATTTGGGGGTTTTGATCCTAGACTTAACAAAAACAGAATTAAATCATGTGGGCAGATTCGCAAACATTTACTCATTAATAACCCTATGTTAATTTGATCTCATAACATCAAACTCTTCAAAATCCAGAACCTAGGGTTCATACGTTTACGGTTTGATCAAACCCCACCCCAATCACCATTTCAATCAAATTAAATTGCGGGGTTAGATTCGCAATACATCACTCTATGAAAGCCCTATGAATCCAACTAATTCTATTATCAAAATTAACAGAATTGAATTCTTGATCAAAGCTAGGGTTTCGGTATTTTCAAACAGGAATTAACAATCTTAAACTAAATGATTTTCAAATTAAAACTACCCACTGATTCGCAAACCCTCGAATTACAAAACCCCTATGCCCTTGTGTTAAATCGTTATCGATTTCGATGGAATTGGACTGGTTTGGTCCGGATTCGCGTAAAGGGGAAGAACACCCCGGAGTTCTTTATTAAAACCAATTGGAACCGGATGCTTACGCGATGACCCTAGCGGGCGTGGTGGTAGAGTAGTTGACTCGTACGCAGGAGACCCGGGTTCGAGTCTGGTCTCCTGCATTCTTTTTTTGGGACTTGTTGCTTATATTTAATTATTAAAAATCAATCCCTATATTAATATATTATTATATTAAAGTGTTTTGAAACCGTGAAACAAGCCGTAGTCTCGGGTTTGATTTTATAACCCTTATTTAATATTATTTCACACTTATAAAATAATATGTTTATATTATTTTCAACCCGTGACTCCTATTATAAAATAATATATTATTATATTATTTTCGCCACGTTTATATACTTTCTGTTGCGTTTCAAACTATTAAATAATATAACTATTTATATTATTTACCCACGTTTATATTCTCAAATAAAAATAAGATATTATTATTTTTTCACGTAAATTGTTATCGTATATTTCCTACGAGTTCAAAAATAATATATATGTTATATTATTTTCTTAAATCATTATTAAATGATACATACATACGAATCTATTTATTTATTTAATATTATTCATTATTAAAGTTCAACACGAAACGCACTCATCTTATTTATTAAGAAACCTATATTCCCGTAGACACGTTCGTCTACTCATTAATCCTTTGAATGCGTTAAATCGTTCTAACCTTCCGTGTCGTCGTCACAAATCCCAACTTCTCTCTAATTATGTGTTTATAATTCTAGGGCATACGTAAGCCATGCAGGCTAACACTTGGGGTTCTAAATCTCATAGTTGTGTGATACTACCTACTACGCAACGCAGGTGAGTTTCACGGCCCCTTTTTACTGTTTTAATTTGGGGGAGAAAACATGCAAACTATTTTTTATTATGGTACGTCATATGATATCACTGTTGGGGCTAAGCGTATTGCAACTATCATTGAAAGTCCTAACACTCACATCGTACTGTTAATATGGATCTTAGCGTGGTAATGTTTAGTAGTACTACTGGTGCTTGATAAACCCCACACGCGTTAGTCGCTAACTCGATTGGAGGTCAAACGAGTGAAATATTAGCCTAATCACATTAGTCAGAGTTGATAGACCTTGCTGGGGGTAAACAAACAAACATATGTCAGCTTCAGTTACGAACGCTTTAGCAAAACAGGAACGTAGGTTAGCTACCTATAGATATGCATATTGGAATGTACATAATTTGGAAAACGCTCTTATGACAAACTTGAAACCTGTGAACTTACCAACCTCGTGTTGACACTTTTCGTACATGTTTTCTCAGGTCGCTAAGGCACATGTTGCACAACTAGGACATGCATGGAGTTCTACTATCATTTCACTCATATGCAAACCGTTAAAACAATTCACTTACTTTTATTAAACTAAACTTTGGCGCATTGTTTTTGTTGGATCGGGATCTACCTTGATCCAATGATTCAACACATTAACCGAACCAAATCGTGCGGAATCCGATTTGATTGGCAATCCAATCTATGACACGGATCGGGTCGTAAGAAACAAGCGGATTAGATGTCGAAACGAAGGTTTCTATCGACCCTTTGGTGTAGAGAAGTTGGATACAAGACCTGGAAACTCTCAACGGACAGAGATTCGACAATACAGGTGCAAAGAGTTTGTGTATTCTGTTGCTTAGTCTGGTTCTGCTCTGGTTAGTCTCTTCTATGTGTATATGTGTTGTCTCTTGTGTTGTATATGTGCTCATGAAGTGAAAGTTCTATATATAGTGCTGAGGCCATTCGTACGAATGATCCATGTGAATGGACTCATTCGTGCAAATGAATCAACAAAATGGTTCATTCTTAAGAATGAATCATCAGAATGGTTCATTCGTATGAATGAATCATTCTCATGACTTATTCTAGCGAATGAATCATTCTCATGAGCTATTCGCGCGAATGGATCATTCTCATGATCCATTCGTGCGAATGGGCCTTTCATTAGCACGATTGATCAACGTTATCGCTATTTATCAGATCGTTTAATACACAGTCGTTATATATGAGTAAACATTAAGGATAAACATGTAATTTCATTAATACATCAAATAATTACATTAAACATAGATGAAATACATATTACAAGGGATTAGGGATATATTATGCATCTACATACTCCCCCTTGGACCTAGATCCCTTCAAAATGACCTAACTAACATTAGTTGGTATTCAACATCTCTTTTGTACGAGTTTTCCAGTTAACTCCGGCGTGTATGTCAAAAGCAAAGCATATACGTATCACTTTCACATACTGCAATGCCTGGTCTATATCTGCAACTTCAAAAAACGGTTGACACTTGTATAAAGTTGTAACATCTTGTTCAGACAAGTTGGTCAGCCACAAGGGATCAAAGACCCTGATGGTCTCCCATAACCCTTCTTTACAAAGCACTATAACAGCTTCACCAGTACGCCCATCATAGTACCACCATTTGAACTGATCTGAGAAGTCATGGATCATTTTCCTTAAAGGAATCTTCTTCATGATCGTTGGAGGTTTCCACTTTAAGACAATTAGGGGCTTCTTGGTGATTGGATGAACCTTTTCTTTATGAATGTAACGTGTAGGCATTTGTGGCTTGAAGTTCACCCACTTCTTCCGGTATTCGTATTGTAATTGACGTTCAAACCATTCGGATAGACCGGAAGATTCGCTGTATAGAAGCTTTAGACGCGCCGATTGATTTACTTCAAATGCGGGCAGCGTCTTGAAGTCATGAGGGTACCTGAAATATTGTATGCCCTTCTCTCTTTTTATAGCATAGCAGCTTAAGTCGTTGAAGTATGCCCAACTGATTATACGACCATCAGACTTGTGTCCTTTGAGTCGATAAACTTTAGTGTACCTAGTTGGAGGAGAGGGCTTTGAGTTCTTCTTTAATTCGGCCATGTATTCCATCCACTGACTTTTACGTTCATTCAGCTCGTCAATGTCAATAGTGGAGGGACCGGCTTCATCTCCTTTGTTGTCGATAATGCGGTTGACCTCCTCGTCGGACTGCTGAGTGAATAAGTCTGTGAAGGAGGGAAGATCATCACCATCTACTGATGTGTACTTTGGATATTCTTGATCAGTGATGTCTTCGACTTCAACCTCATCAACGTCTTCTAGTTCGTCAGATGAGGGATAATCAGTTGTAGGAACAGATGCCTCTTCAGTGATGACTTCGTCGGGATTCATTTGAAATAGCTCGACAATCTGTTCTTTTGACAAGCAGTGTACGATTTCCCCTTCCTCTTTGTCATAAATAACTGAATGTTGGATGATCCCTTGCATGTCAAGCACATAAGTTAACTTTGAAGGTTGTTGCTTGAGAGGCATCACATCCAAAACTATTTTCATAAACAAACAAAGAATAAACATGTGAGAATTTGAAATTTCATTGATTTAATCAAAATAAAACTGAAATTATTTACATAATAATCTAATATTTACAATAAGACAACTTAAAACACTTAAAACAAAAACTATCAACCTTCAGTGCCCTTTTGTGTATCTGATGATGGGCCTTCTGATTTGTCTGATTTTTGCTTTGTGCGTGCCTCTACTTCTGCTGTCTTTGAAGCACTTGATGCAGTACCAGCATTGGCACCATCGTCCTTATCTTTGTCATTATTGTCATCATCATCATCACTATCATCATCATCATCATCATCATCATCATCATCATCATCATCATCATCATCATCATCATCATCATCATCATCGACACCATCATCACCATCATTGCGAGCACCCTCAATTCTGGGTGTCGGGTCTCTTCTGCTTTCTAAGTCTTCCAACAGTCTCTTATTATCCTCCTCAAGCCTTTGTATCCTCTGAGCATGTGCATCAACAGTTTTAGACAACTGTTGATTCTGGTTTGTAGCAGTGAGAAGGAGGGCTTGTTGATCATTACACCTAGTGGAAAGACTTGTGATGGCTTGGGCTTGTTCAGTATTTTGCGGAGTCAACTGACTGATCTGCGAGCCCTGTTGGTCAATACGCTTTGATTGCTCTTCATTCTGAGCCAGTAAACGAAGTACCAAACTGTTTAAAGTACTGATCTGGTCGTGTAGAGAGACAGTCGGCAGTGACATTGAAGATTCAACTCGAATAGTTGATGGCTGTGATGTAGGAGCAGTCGTGTAGATGGGAGGAGGCACAGTTTGTGTCTAAGGCATAGATGTTGACATTGGAGCCTCAGACCTGGTGGCAGTTGCTGTAGTAGCAGAGGTGCTCTCCGTCCTTCTAACAAGTTTAAACTTTTGGCGTTTGGCCATTCTCTTTCCTCTTCCTTTCTTGACTAGGGTAGATTGGCAAGAAGGAGCAGCAGATACTTGTGGACAGTCAGGGACAAAGTCAGCATCCCTGACGTCATCATCAACCCTTGAGCTTCCTTTATCTGCTCCCCTTTTTCGTTTTGTTGCGACCAATCTTGCCCCTTGTTGACTGATTACAAATTCGTCTTCAGTGTCCTCAGAATCAGTAAACAGGACGGTGTCCAGGTTAACGTCTTCTGGGTTAGTTGGAAGGGAAGAATCGATAGCAGCAGAAGTGGGGGTGGTGGCAGCGGTAGATGGAACATTAGGAGCATTGCCACCATCTCCCTGACCATCTTGGTCGTCAGCTGGAGGTACAACAATATCCTCCCTGTCAGAATCACTGTTATCGTGACGCCGTTTTTTGTTTGCTGGTGCCACATAATCTGGATTTGCCAGATGTCCAATAAGTCGTTTGTGAGGTGGCTTTGTTGGTCTGCCCCTGTAGGTCTGTACCCTGTTTAGAGTGACATCCGTCATGTGTTCTAGCTTGATCATGTCGATGTCTGACCTTGGCAGAAGAGGAAGCTGGTCATCTATTATCATTTATAAGAATCTGGGGTACATAAGATACGCATTGTCCCCCTTAAGATAGATGTTTTCCTTAAGATGCGTGAACACCATCTCGGAAAAGTTGAACGGAATGTTCAACACCAGTGCAACGAATGCGCTTTGAATTGTTTCGCGCATATCATCAAAATCCGCCACGACGGGAACCGAGGCAATGCAGAAGAACATGTCCAAGATACTTGTACTGCGGACAGAGGTTCGCTTTGTTTAAAACTCCCTCTGCTACATTCCCGTCGTACTTTATTCTCATGAAGCATCCGCGGACCAGATATTTATCCAGTGTCACTGGATCTTCAGGATGATCACCGAATTGACACAATCGGCAAATGTGAGCTGCCGATACAACCACATCTTGACCTGCGATCTTCCCTCGTATGACCGGTGGAGATACCTCGCATTCAATCTCGGCAGAGGCCCAGAACTCCCTTTGATGCGACGTATATGGAGTCCGGTGATGGGATATAGCATGAGCAATCCTTGATCTTGATAAAAACTCGATCATGCCGACAAACGGACGTGCATTCTTTGATGTAGGAATCATGTACGCACATATGTTGCTTTTTATTGAAGCCTTAAGAACAACTGGAGCTCTGTGCGCCATAACGATCAGTCTGCAAACACAAAAACATGAAGCACATCAGATCAGTACATGCAAGATTTTGGAAATATGAACTTTTGGACCATTTTCCCTTTGTACGAATGAACCCTCAAGAGATTTTGAAAATTCGATCAAGACTTGAAAAGATTTGCCAAAAAAGACACCAACACACTCGACTATGATTTTCAACCAATATTTAGCATTTTAATTGGTTTATTAAGTCACTTTTTACGTTTTTTAGGTTTGGTTTTCGGTTTTGAACCCTAAATCTAGTCGAGTCATCCAATAATCGAGTATACAGACGATTAATCTCTTGAGGGTATACCTGTAAACAAAAATCAAGCGTTAGATCGGTGCTTGGACGAAGATTTGTTCAAATGCAGAATTTAATCAAACAGACGTGCGAATAAGGATTTCTGATTTGTGCGAATGATGCTGAGAATGCGAATGAATGGCCTTTTTATAGGATGGCCTGGTTCATTCGTACGAATGGCCCATTCTGGTCAGTCCATTCGTGCGAGTGACCCAGACTTGATTCATTCTGCCACTCATTCGTACGAGTGGACCATTCTGGTCAGTCCATTCGTGTGAGTTGATTCATTCTGCCACTCATTCGTACGAGTGGACCATTCTGGTAAGTCCATTCGTGTGAATGAACTATTCTCCTCATCCATTCGTACGAGTGAGCCATTTTGCTCATCCATTCGTACGAATGGGACAATCCCCTTATGCAAATTAAACTTTTCAAGTTAAATGGGGTATCCGACCACATCGGTCTTGACAACAATTTGATTATGAAGTAATTTACATTTAATTATGAAGTGAGGGATCAATTATGAAGTTTTGGAATAGTTTATGAAGTAAAGGAACGATTTGATCAATCAGGAAGTCAAGCGGTTTTCAAATTTTGATTTTCAGACAGTCGTTCGAGTCTTATCAGATAATCTAAAATTCAGGAAAAGTAAAATCTTTTTGGATTTTTGAATATGTAATGCTGAAAATAATATCAACAAGATATATACACGCATGTCTTAGTAAGAATGATCCTTATGAGAAATCATACAGACTTAGTGACTAATGATCTGAGACATTTTGAATTTTGTAGATACAACTATACAATGGTATTTACACTTCTTTTTGTGAGAAAGATCCGAACATAGGATCAGTACTAAACTCATAGCAATCAGCAACATTGCAAATTATCTGAGCTTTAAGTACACTTAGTCAAAATGCGATCATTGATATGTTTGTCCATCTTAAACTTATGCAGACCTTTTCTCAACACTTACAAGATGATCTTGAAGGATTAAGTCCATTATCTGTGCGTCCCACACTAGTTAAGAATTGACTTTAATTACTTTTCAAAACATGTTAATGTTTCAAATCAGCACAACTTACTTAACCAGTCATCATAAGTTCATGAGATCTCAGTTATTCCCTGTTATTTCTTTACTACACCAAAATTTATTTATTTATATATATATATATATATATATATATATATATATTTTAGTATTCACAGTGACAGCCATCAGCTCATGGACGGCTTCAGCCAGGTATTTACAAAGCAATATGGCACGTATTCAGCTAACGGTGTTTGTGTTCATCTTATCCCATGGATGGCTTCAACCAGGCTGCAACCCGGTAATATGGCACATATACGGATTCGGATTCATACTTTTATTTTATTCTTAATCGCATGGACGGCTTCAGCCAGGTATTTACAAGGCAATATGGCACGTATACGACTTCGGAATCTAATTTTTAATTTTATAACTACTTTCTGATATCTCATTAAACCGATGATAACTGGTGTGCACAGAATGAGAAACACCTTCAGTTTCTATTGTTGATTTTCGTCAATCCTTTCACCATTATGTGACTCACAAGACAATATCTAATATGGTATAGATTGATCATCAATGGTCGAGATTCAGTAAGATAAGCCTATCAATGCATCACATGTCGACTTAGTGTGACTATTCAGTATGACATTAAATGCAATGTGCTTCATACATATGGTTAGTGTGCCATCACTTCCCAAAGGTTGGATACGATTTCTCATTTTTGAGTTTTTCAGATGTTTTTGGGTTTTAGACTATACAAAAATGGAAAATCTTTTTTTTTTTTTAAGACAAACTGTATACAAATAAAAATCTTTTTGGAGTCTCAGATAACTAGCGTCTGTGTACTATCATTTTTCTCAGCGAGATATCATTTTCTTACTGACATTTTCTCCCTCTAAAATTTTAAAATGAAAAATCTTTTTGAGTTTTTGAGATTTTTAATAAACGCAAGAAAGAAAATATATACAGGAACGTAATTGATAAAAAATGATTATTGACTCGACTCTTGGTCCGGAACAACGTCATCCTTCTTTTTCATGCCGTTTACCTCTAACAAGAATAAAAATCTTGGTTTGTCAAAGGCTTTTGTATAGAGGTCGGCCTTTTAGAAATAAGTGTTAATTTGAACCACATCAATCAGTTTCTTTTCAAAACAATCACGAATGAAGTGATATTTTATGCCGATGTGTTTGGTTTTTGAATGCTGAACCGGATTCTTAGTGATAGCTATGGCAGCAGAATTATCTACATAAATAGGAGTGTTAGAGAATTGCAAACCGTAGTCCCGAAGTTTCTGTTGAATTCAGATAATCTGAGAACAGCAACTGGCAGCAGCGACGTATTCAGCTTCACATGTAGATGTAGCCACTGAAGTCTGCTTTTTGCATTGTGTAACCTTTCTGATTTTCATGTTTTTCCTGTGTATTTTATGCCGCGCAATAAAAGATTTCAACCTTACATTTATTGTTCATATACACTTACAAGCATACACACGTTCATTATAATACAATATTAACGAAAACAATCTTACAAACCTCGAGGACCAAACTTGACCTAAACTTGACCAAAACTCAAAACAACATCAATATTACAAAATTACAAGGACTAGTCTTGAATCTTCCAAAAACCAACACAAGCACGGTCGCGCCTAGTCCTAGGCACGGTCGCGCTTGTGTCATGACCACGGTCGTGCTTATCTTTAAGCACGGTCGCGCCTATTATACAGTTTGACTCTGAAAAGGTCAAACCGACACAAATCTTGTCCAAAAATAGATTTAAACGAGTTTTAGAAATCGCGATACTTGTAGAATAAGTTATTCGACCAATTAAGCCTAAAACCCGACCAAATACACGTCAAATCGTCCGAATTCGCGTACCTTTAAACCAACTTCCTTTTTAAATCAAATCTCGTAATTAAGACCAAATCAAGACAAATCAAACCACGATACAGACTTCGTACGACCCCTATAAACATTCCACAACTCTCAATTCGTCTAAACATCGTCCCAAATCCTCTGTCGATCTCCTAAAAGCCGCGATATTCCTCCCGTAGCCGTCTGCACTTGTTGCCCGATCTAAACAGGTAAGTAGTAGTCCAACTTGTTCGTTTCTCCATCCTAAACAAAAGCCCTAAATCAATTCAGAAGATTAATACACGATTAAACTGATTCGAATCTAAGTTTTTGAAAATAAATGGTTTTAATCGAACTACACGATAAACACGTTATAAATCCAATTAAATGGTGTGATTGGATTCACCAACACTTGTTTAATGAAAACCCTATGAATCCAACAGATTTTAATATAAGAACAATCGAAATTGCTTCTGGAATCGACCAGACACGGTCGCGCTGTCCTACGAGCGCGGTCGTGCCTGAGCAAGCACAGTCGTGCCCCGAGAGAGGCCCGGTCGTGGTTGCCGATCAAACCAAGTCCTGACCTAGGCGCGGTCGTGCCGGATACGAGCACGGTCGTGTCTCGTAAACAGACCCTTTTGTAACCTTCTGACTCGACCACGGGCGCGCTTCAGACCACCACGGTCACGCCCGTTGACGAGCGCGGTCGTGCCTTATACGAGCACGGTCGTGTTCGATTTCAAACAGAATCTTAATTTTAACCAATTTAATATATATTATATTCTAATGTTATAAAGAGTATTATTTTATAAAATATCCAGAACCAGTTATCGTTTAACAAAGATCGACTATTTAATTTTTCTTTAAATTAAAATCAATAAAATATTACAAAGTTTATATGATTATTTTTATAAACAACAATGTATTCTATACGTTTTGTCCTTAACAAATAGTATTTATTTAAACTTATATTTAAATAAATAATAAACAAAATAGTTATATTTTATCTAAACAACCCTTAAACTTAATCCACTTCCAACACCGAATAAACGCAACTCAATAATACATAATCGTATACATTGTTCATTAGGTCGAACTTAGCGATCTACAACACACCGCCATTACATACTTGCTTGTGTGATCTACACTCTACATAACAAGTGAGTTTACATAGCCCCCTTTTCAACTATTTACAACTTTTGGGGTGGAACATGCGTTCTATTACTATGTTTTCAATTATACACGAATACAGTTTCCATCCTACATACATGTATGCAATTCTGTGCTTTATGCTTGAGTGCTAGGTGTGTAGACTATATACGCTATTCACAATCATTAACTATTAGCCGACAGTATCCAGTGATAGTACTATTGAGTCTGACAAACCCACCCAGGTAGGGTGACTGTTGCTGACAACACGAATTGATTTCAGTTACAAAGGTTTGATTGAATACACATGTCACACGATGGTTTCTCTCCATAAATGCCTTTATTGACATATTTTGTATGAACTGTATGCACACATCACGTTTTTGCTATCACACAACAAAACCTATGTTTTCTCACCAACTCTTTGTAGTTGACCCTCTCGTTTTAACCATGTTTCAGGTACTAATGTTTGAAGTGATCAAGATATGCTACACATAGGATTTGGACCTAGTTCTAATTAAACCAGTTATATTTTGATGTAATTTTCGTTATTGTTTGGTGGATTGAATCTATGTTTTGGTTGAACTTATTTGATTACAATGAAATTGATTATTTAATATTCAAACTTTAGTAAACCATGAGCAATGAACAGTCTGCACGCTTCACGCCCCGACGTTTCCGCCGTCGGTTGGGGTGTGACAGATTGGTATCAGAGCCTTGGTTATAGGGAATTAGGTTATTAGACACCTTTGACCTAGACTATAACTTTAGGATACCCACTTATGCCATGCTTCATGATTTACATGCTATGTGCTACATGCTATATGATATATGCTACATGTTTTATATGTATATATGAATAACAACTTAAATAAACAATATCCCTACCCATATCCTAAACCACATATCCTTCATGCCTGCTTCCATGTCATCATCAACATAACCTGAATCATATTCTTAGACTTGGGTCTATAAAATTTTCTTTTACACCCGTTAAGGTTTTTAGACTTTGCTTAATTGTTAAAGGACACGTGCAATCTGGAAGAGTGACACCTGTATTCTGGGTTTTCTGTCTAGGAAAGCATTTCGTATAAATCCCAACCAACCGAGGGACCCGTATGCTTTCCTGGGAATTCCCGGGATGAGTGTTTACTTATAGGCTAAAGCACGTCTCCTTGATAATTATCTGAGTTTAAATTAACCTTAATATGTCATAGTACTCGAGTGATTATGCCACTATTTGAGTACAATCCAAACTATGAACTACTTGCATCTATTTATTCTTCTATTTAATCCAAGAAAATCTCACAACTCTTATTGTGTCTAAATCTGTAGAATGCCTCCCCGTCATGACAACAGCAACAACAGCAATAACACTGACCTGGCTGCTTTACTCACACAGCTGGTGAACCAAATTACCCAAGCCAACAACAACAATAATGGCCATGCCAGTGGAAGTGCTGCTACTGGAGGTGGTGGTGGTGCCAACCCGCCACAATGCACCTTCAAACACTTCAACTCCTGTAATCCCCTCAAATTCTATGGCAGCGAAGGAGCCACGGGACTCCTTCAATGGTTCGAAAGCATTGAGAGCACTTTTCTCAATAGCGATTGTCCCGACAACCTCCGTACTCGTCATGCTACTAGTGTCTTTCAAAAAAGGGCGCTTACTTGGTGG
Source organism: Smallanthus sonchifolius (assembly GCA_023525975.1). NCBI lineage: Eukaryota > Viridiplantae > Streptophyta > Magnoliopsida > Asterales > Asteraceae > Smallanthus > Smallanthus sonchifolius. Next base: position 109,596,410 of record CM042021.1, read on the forward strand.
AATGGTGAGAAAAGGACTAGGGGAGTGGATGTAGCAGTGGCACTACCGTGGGATGAGTTGAAGAGGATCATGACTGAGGAATTCTGTCCTCGAAATGAGATGAAAAAGCTAGAAGCGGAATTTTGGGATCTTGCTCAAGATAGTGGTGAAAGCTTAGCATACACCACCCGTTTTCACGAGCTGAGTCTACTTGTGCCACACATGGTTACACCTCTGTCTAGGTGTATTGAAAAGTACATTGGTGGTCTACCTAGACAAATTCAAGATACTGTGGTAGGAGGAAATCCTGCTACTCTGGAGGATGCTATCCGCTTGTCAGCCACACTTACTGACAATCATGTTAAAGCGGGTACACTTACAAAAAAGGGTGCCAAGAAAGTTTCTGAAACAACAACACCTCCCGCTCATGTCAAAGAAGTCCAAACTGAACCGTACCGCAATACTAGGAAGAGAAAGGTCAAGAACTGTGCTGTAATCACTCCGGCTGCTCCAGTAAACCAAGTTGCACCCATGGCTCAAAACCCAGCAAAGAAGCCCTATGGGGGCAGCTACCCACTTTGCAACACCTGCAACTACCATCACCCTCCAAACATACCTTGTCGCCTTTGCAACCACTGCGGGAAACATGGCCACACAGCCAATATTTGTCGAGCCAAGGCACTTGCCAACCAAACCAACCCAGCAAATCAAGCCAATCATCAAGCAACTAACCAAGCCATCCCCGCCATTGCAAATGGACGTGCTTGCTTCGAATGTGGTGACCCGAACCACTTCCGTAACTAGTGCCCAAGACTGATCAATGTTAACCAAGGCGGAGCTCGTGGGCGTGCTTTCAACATCAACGCCAATGAGGCTTAGGCCAACACTGATGTGGTTAATGGTACGTTCCTTATGAATAATCATTATGCTTCTATACTATTTGATACCGGAGCCGATAAAAGTTTTTGTCACTAGACTTCGAACCGTTACTTGCAAAAACCCGGTCTAAACTAGAGAAAACCTTTACCGTTGAGGTAGCCGATGGTAACACCGTTACAATTGACACCATCATTTATGATTGCTCCCTAGAACTAAATAAACACACCTTTCCAATCAACCTCATACCAATGCCATTAGGAAGTTTTGACGTCATCATAGGTATGGATTGGTTGTCGAAGCACCACGCCGAAGTCATGTGCTTTGAAAAATGCATCCGTATACCACTCCCATCCGGCGAAACGTTGACGGTCCTTGGTGAGAAACCTTGCAAAGGACTCAAACTAATGTCATGCATTACCGTCCAAAAGTACATACGAAAGAAGTACATGGTTTTCCTAGCCCATGTTATCCAAAAAGAAATCAAAAAGAGGAGTGTACAAGACATCCCCATCGTTCGGGATTTTCCCGAAGTCTTTCCTGATGACTTGCCCGGTCTCCCACCTGTTCGGCAAGTGGAATTTCGCATCGATCTTGTACCTGGAGCAAACCCGGTGGCTAAAGCTCCATACCGGCTTGCACCTTCCGAGTTGCAAGAACTTGCAAGTCAACTTCAAGAACTCTCCGACAAAGGTTTCATACGGCCGAGTCATTCACCGTGGGGTGCACCAGTCTTGTTTGTTAAAAAGAAGGATGGTTCATTTCGCATGTGTATTGACTATCTAGAACTCAACAAGCTTACAATCAAAAACCGCTACCCTTTACCTAGGATTGACGACCTCTTCGATCAACTCCAAGGTTCTACCTACTTCTCGAAGATTGATCTTCGATCTGGTTATCATCAACTCCGTGTGCAAGAGGAGGATATTCCCAAGACTGCCTTCCGAACGAGATATGGTCACTACGAGTTCATGGTTATGCCTTTTGGGCTAACCAATGCACCTGCTGTCTTCATGGACCTCATGAATCGCATGTGCAAACCATACCTTGATAAATTTGTTATCGTGTTCATTGATGACATCTTAATCTATTCAAGAACTAAGGAAGATCATGAACAACACCTTAGGTTGATTTTGGATCTCTTGAAAACCGAACAGCTATACGCCAAGTTCTCCAAATGTGAATTTTGGCTAAAAGAAGTTCAATTCTTGGGTCACGTTGTCAATGAAAAGGGAATTCATGTTGACCCCGCCAAAATTGAAGCTGTTAAGAATTGGAAAGCTCCTAAAACCCCTACCGAAGTTCGTTCGTTTCTCGGCTTAGCAGGTTACTATCGAAGGTTCATCTCTAATTTCTCCAAGATTGCTGTTCCCCTCACTGCCTTAACCCAAAAAGGTAAACCCTATGAGTGGGGACCGAAACAAGAAGAAGCCTTTCAAATTCTCAAGCGAAAGTTGTGCAATGCTCCTATCCTCACCCTTCCTGAAGGTGAAGATGATCTAGTTGTTTACTGTGATGCTTCAAACCAAGGTCTTGGTTGCGTTCTCATGCAACGAGGCAAGGTGATCGCTTATGCATCAAGACAACTCAAAATCCATGAGAAGAATTATACGAAGCATGATCTGGAGTTGGGTGCTGTCATATTTGCGTTGAAGATTTGGAGACATTATCTCTATGGCACGAAATGTGTGGTGTTCACCGACCACAAAAGCCTCCAACATATCTTCAACCAAAAGGAACTCAACATGAGACAACGACGTTGGGTTGAACTCCTCAACGATTACGATTGCGAGATTCGTTATCATCCCGGCAAGGCTAATGTTGTAGCCGATGCACTAAGCCGCAAGGAACATGTCATGCTTCAAAGTGTCAAGATCCATTCCGATATTCAAGTTCGTATTCTAGAAGCTCAACATGTCTCGGTTACCGAGGGCAATATGTATGAGGAAATGTCTTGTGGTGCTGAATTCCAATTAGAGACTAAGACCAATGGCTTGCTTTATTTTCTAAATCGTATTTGGGTTCCCGATCGTAACGATCTCCGAGTATTCATCATGACCGAAGCACACAAGTCTCGATATTCTATCCATCCGGGTGCGGATAAAATGTACCAAAATCTTCGTCCACAATATTGGTGGCCTGGTATGAAGAAAGACATTGCTTTGTTTGTAGCAAAATGTCTCACATGTTCTAAAGTCAAAGCTGAGCATCAACGTCCTTCTGGGTTACTTGAACAACCGGAAATCCCCGTGTGGAAATGGGAGAATCTAGCTATGGATTTCATCACTAAACTCCCTCGCACTTCGAGCGGTTATGACAGCATCTGGGTGATCATTGACCGTCTCACTAAGTCCGCACACTTCTTGCCTATCCGTGAAGACTATAAGGTCGAGAAATTGGCTCGAATTTACATTGACGAGATCGTGAGTCTTCACGGTGTTCCTTTGAACATAATCTCCGATAGAGATGCTCGTTTCATTTCTCGGTTTTGGCAATCTCTCCAAAAGGCACTTGGTACACGATTGGATTTGAGCACGGCCTACCATCCCCAAACTGATGGTCAGACCGAGCGAACAATCCAAACCCTGGAAGACATGCTGAGAGCCTGTGTCATCGACTTTGGTGGCAATTGGGATTCACATTTGACACTTATCGAATTTTCCTACAACAATAGTTACCACACCAGCATCGACATGGCTCCGTTTGAAGCTCTCTATGGTCGTAAGTGTCGTTCTCCCATCTGTTGGAACGAGATTGGTGAAGCACAAATCACCGGTCCCGAGTTAATTCAAGAAACCTCCGACAAGATTATCCGTGACAACATTCGAGTTGCGAGGAGTCGGCAAAAGAGCTATGCCGACAAACGACGCAAACCCTTGGAATTCCAAGTTGGTGATCTTGTACTTCTAAAGGTGTCTCCTTGGAAGGGGGTGATCCGTTTTGGGAAGAAAGGCAAGCTAGCACCTCGCTATGTGGGTCCATTCAAGATCCTTGAAAGGATTGGGAAAGTGGCTTACAAGCTCGAGTTACCTCCATCACTTGGCAGCATACATCCTACATTTCATGTGTCCAACCTCAAGAAGTGTCTTGCTGATGAAAACCTTCATATACCTCTTGACGATGTGCGCATTGATGAAACGATGCACTTCGTTGAAAAACCAGTCGAGATTATGGATCGCGAGATAAAACAACTCAAGCGCAGCCGTATTCCTATTGTCAAGATTCGTTGGGAATCTAAACGAGGACCCGAGTTTACTTGGGAACGAGAAGACCAAATGAAGCTCAAGTACCCACATCTTTTTGCTGAAGCAGTAACCTCAACCAGTTGAATTTCGGGACGAAATTCCCTCAACATGGGGATACTGTAACCTTTCTGATTTTCATGTTTTTCCTGTGTATTTTATGCCGCGCAATAAAAGATTTCAACCTTACATTTATTGTTCATATACACTTACAAGCATACACGCGTTCATTATAATACAATATTAACGAAAACAATCTTACAAACCTCGAGGACCAAACTTGACCTAAACTTGACCAAAACTCAAAACAACATCAATATTACAAAACTACAAGGACTAGTCTTGAATCTTCCAAAAACCAACACAAGCACGGTCGCGCCTAGTCCTAGGCACGGTCGCGCTTGTGTCATGACCACGGTCGTGCTTATCTTTAAGCACGGTCGCGCCTATTATACAGTTTGACTCTGAAAAGGTCAAACCGACACAAATCTTGTCCAAAAATAGATTTAAACGAGTTTTAGAAATCGCGATACTTGTAGAATAAGTTATTCGACCAATTAAGCCTAAAACCCGACCAAATACACGTCAAATCGTCCGAATTCGCGTACCTTTAAACCAACTTCCTTTTTAAATCAAATCTCGTAATTAAGACCAAATCAAGACAAATCAAACCTCTATACAGACTTCGTACGACCCCTATAAACATTCCACAACTCTCAATTCGTCTAAACATCGTCCCAAATCCTCTGTCGATCTCCTAAAAGCCGCGATATTCCTCCCGTAGCCGTCTGCACTTGTTGCCCGATCTAAACAGGTAAGTAGTAGTCCAACTTGTTCGTTTCTCCATCCTAAACAAAAGCCCTAAATCAATTCAGAAGATTAATACACGATTAAACTGATTCGAATCTAAGTTTTTGAAAATAAATGGTTTTAATCGAACTACACGATAAACACGTTATAAATCCAATTAAATGGTGTGATTGGATTCGCCAACACTTGTTTAATGAAAACCCTATGAATCCAACAGATTTTAATATAAGAACAATCGAAATTGCTTCTGGAATCGACCAGACACGGTCGCGCTGTCCTACGAGCGCGGTCGTGCCTGAGCAAGCACAGTCGTGCCCCGAGAGAGGCCCGGTCGTGGTTGCCGATCAAACCAAGTCCTGACCTAGGCGCGGTCGTGCCGGATACGAGCACGGTCGTGTCTCGTAAACAGACCCTTTTGTAACCTTCTGACTCGACCACGGGCGCGCTTCAGACCACCACGGTCACGCCCGTTGACGAGCGCGGTCGTGCCTTATACGAGCACGGTCGTGTTCGATTTCAAACAGAATCTTAATTTTAACCAATTTAATATATATTATATTCTAATGTTATAAAGAGTATTATTTTATAAAATATCCAGAACCAGTTATCGTTTAACAAAGATCGACTATTTAATTTTTCTTTAAATTAAAATCAATAAAATATTACAAAGTTTATATGATTATTTTTATAAACAACAATGTATTCTATACGTTTTGTCCTTAACAAATAGTATTTATTTAAACTTATATTTAAATAAATAATAAACAAAATAGTTATATTTTATCTAAACAACCCTTAAACTTAATCCACTTCCAACACCGAATAAACGCAACTCAATAATACATAATCGTATACATTGTTCATTAGGTCGAACTTAGCGATCTACAACACACCGCCATTACATACTTGCTTGTGTGATCTACACTCTACATAACAAGTGAGTTTACATAGCCCCCTTTTCAACTATTTACAACTTTTGGGGTGGAACATGCGTTCTATTACTATGTTTTCAATTATACACGAATACAGTTTCCATCCTACATACATGTATGCAATTCTGTGCTTTATGCTTGAGTGCTAGGTGTGTAGACTATATACGCTATTCACAATCATTAACTATTAGCCGACAGTATCCAGTGATAGTACTATTGAGTCTGACAAACCCACCCAGGTAGGGTGACTGTTGCTGACAACACGAATTGATTTCAGTTACAAAGGTTTGATTGAATACACATGTCACACGATGGTTTCTCTCCATAAATGCCTTTATTGACATATTTTGTATGAACTGTATGCACACATCACGTTTTTGCTATCACACAACAAAACCTATGTTTTCTCACCAACTCTTTGTAGTTGACCCTCTCGTTTTAACCATGTTTCAGGTACTAATGTTTGAAGTGATCAAGATATGCTACACATAGGATTTGGACCTAGTTCTAATTAAACCAGTTATATTTTGATGTAATTTTCGTTATTGTTTGGTGGATTGAATCTATGTTTTGGTTGAACTTATTTGATTACAATGAAATTGATTATTTAATATTCAAACTTTAGTAAACCATGAGCAATGAACAGTCTGTACGCTTCACGCCCCGACGTTTCCGCCGTCGGTTGGGGTGTGACACATTGCCATGTCACAAGACGGTTTCCAAAGAACTGACACCCTGCAGATGTAGACTTGAAGTCTGTTTTGCAACCACCATAATCAGAATCACTATTTGCAGTAAGCTCAAAGTTATCATCATTAGAGTACCATAATCCAAGATCAGGAGTACCCTTCAAATAACGAAAAATCCTTTTGACAGCAATTAAGTGGGAGACTTTTGGTTTTGACTGATATCGGGCACAGAGACACGTGGCGAACATGATGTCTGGTCGAGATGCCGTGAGATACAGGAGAGATCCGATCATGGCTTGATAGAGAGTAGCGTCAATATACTCCCCCTTGTCATCAGGCGAAATCCCGTGATTGATCGCCAATGGAGTACCAGCAGGTTTGGCATCAGTCATATAGAATCGGCTCAGTATGTCTCCAACATAATTTGTTTGATGAAGGAAAATCCCTGTCTCAGATTGATCTACTTGTAGCCCTAGAAAGAACTTCATCTCTCCCAGGGAACTCATCTCGAACTTTTCCTGCATAACTCTTTCAAATTCTTTGCACAGAACATCATTCGTCGATCCAAAAATAATGTCATCCACGTATACCTGTACCATTAAAAGTTCTCCACTCTTTTCCCGAATAAACAACGTGCATACGATGACACCTCTTCTAAATCCATTGTTCAGAAGATGAGTGGAAAGTGTCTCGTACCACGCTCGCGGAGCTTGGTGCAATCCGTACAGTGCCTTGTCCAATTTGTAGACACGGTCACGATGCATAGGATCTTCAAACCCGGGAGGTTGACTGACGTATACGACTTCACTAATTTCTCCATGAAGGAAAGCACTCTTTACATCCATTTGATAGACTTTGAACCTTTTGTAGGATGCATAAGCAAGAAAAATTCGAATTGCTTCCAGACGAGCAACCGGTGCAAACACTTCATTGTAATCTATACCTTCAATTTGCCTAAATCCCTGAACGACCAAACGAGCCTTATTTCTTATGACTATTCCTTGATCATCCCTTTTACAACGAAGAACCCATCGAGTACCAATCTTCTTAGCTCCTTTTGGTAAATCAACTAACTTCCAAACTCCGAGCTTCTGAAATTGGAGTAGTTCTTCCTGCATTGCATTTACCCAAGATTCTTCTTTTAAAGCATCTGTTATAGACCGTGGTTCGATTTGCGAGACGAACATGAATGTGCACAATCGTTGACCACACCAGATTCCATGATTTCTGAGTAGACTCCAGAGTTGATCTGACCCCTAGTTTTAACACCAGATGTGGGATCACCAATAATGTTTTGTTAAGGATGAATTCTATCAATCCTACCCACAGGATGAGCAGGAACCTCAACAGTTTGATCAAGGTTTGTGATACTCTGTTCAATTGTCACAGAATGTGAAACATCATCACTCAATTGTACAACATCATGGGAAGGATCTTCAATCACCTGGTCTATTTCTTGTCGAGAACCCTCATACTCTGAAGAAGAAGAGTCATCATCTTGTGTGACTTGTGTGTTATTAGAGGACTCAGGAATGTCAGATGATGATGGAGTAGGTGATGTGTGGTTGATAAACTCGTGTTAATTGTATATATAATCATATGTTTTTAACCATGATTATTTGTGAAACAATTTACGTTGATTCGGTTTTATATTTTATATGTTTTTAGATGAAAGAGAGATAAACCGATACAATTAAGCTAAATATAATAAATTAATTTGACTTGTTTGATTCATCATTCAATTGCAAATATTAAACAGGAGCCTCGCATGGAATTTTCTGAAATCAGAAGTCAACATATCAAGTAGAATATATTGGTGGATTGGAAATTAAATTGATATATGTTGATTTGCCTTGATCGAGAATGAGATAATAGATAATGGAGCAAATTGAAGTTAGAGAAATTTAAATGGCCCATCAAGTAGCTCACACGTGGATTGCACAAGAAATATATATATTGGAATTCAAATAAATAAAAAAGGATGGGCTGTTGTTGGGCTAATGGCAAGGCAAGTGGGTTGTCAAATTAGTTTTAATTTGAGTCCAAGTATTAAAGAACAGGAGCCTTGGTCTTGGATGCGTGGACCGACAAAAGAGAACAAATGGAATTGGGCCTGGGTTTGACGCAACATAGAAAATAAGGAGCAGGAAGCTTTTGAGAAAAAGGGGGGGGGGGGGAGACGCCGTCTTTGGCGGCTGACAACATCACGAAAGAAAAGAGAAAGAGGACAACAATTTGAGGTTTTGCTTTTAATTTTTCGTTTTTGATGAATCGTATAACAACATTTGACTCCTTGTTTATTATGGTTGGCTAAATTATATATGGCTTCCTCCAGGCGGATGGTTTGTATAGGTTTTATATTTAATTCAGTTGTTTATGTTTTGGATCTTGTTAGTTTTTGACACAAACTTGATGGATTGATATTAGTTAATTTAAACAATTTATTTGAGTGCTTTGAGTTTGCTCGCTTTACGATCTTGTTCGGTTGATGACAAAACCTAGTAGCAGGGTTGGGTGACTAAATGGGGTAACTTGGTATTCATAAATTGGGTGATTGAATTATACTGGTTTGTGACGGAACTGGTTGTATAGGTTGCTGACAACAGCCTGTCTTCAATTACTGTTTTAACTGATTTTCCAACACTATATCTATGTGGTGTCCAATTGAACAACTGAGTTTTATGTGAAACCTAGAACCTGAAGTTTGGAGGAAGTTGCATCTTTATTTGATCTGTGTTTTCATTCTAGTTACTAAGCTAAGCAATTTTACTTTCCACTGATTCCTCGTGGATACGATACTCTACTTACCCTTACTAATTAAGGTGTTTAAGGATTGTTTTTGACCGACAAAACGACATCGATCAAAAATGGCGCCGTTGCCGGGGAATCGGTGCTCTTAGTTCTATTGCTTTAGTTTATTGTATTTAGTTGATTTTAATTCTTATCAAACACCCAAAAAGATTTTCTTTACTTCTGTTTTTATTTTTTGTTTATTTTGTTTATTTCTTTGTTCAGAGCTACTCGGTTGTGCTACGTGTGCAGGTTGACATGGACAGTAATTATTATGGTGACCAAGACTACTATGAACCATGCAACGACTGTGGCATCACTGGCCACTGGGCACAAGATTGCCCAAGATACAATCAATATGGTGGTGGTCCTGAGTACCCAAACTATCAGGACGATTACAACCAAGACTACCACCCAAGCAGGCCACCTGATCAAGACAACTATCATTCTGAACTGGATGCCATCCAGTCAAACATGAAGGAGATGGCCAAGATGATACAAGCAGTGGTGCAGCAACAGGAGAGCCAGGACAAAGCTCATCAAGCTTTGGTAGATCTAGTTACCAACCTAACTGGGATTGTCGGGTCACTCATCAAGGAAGTAGGTAAGCCTCGCTGTTCACATCAGTCCTCCTGTTCTGAAACCACAACCAGTGCACACCTCAATGATGTAAGTTTCCATTCTTCATTTGAATATCCTGCTTGTGAACAGACTCCACAACCGGTTGTAGAAAGAGTGGTGGAGCATAGTGAATCTGAGTCCGACCCTAATCAGGATTTTATTTCACAGAATAATTTGAAAACTGAAAATGTGAATAAACCTGTAAAAATCCCGTTTCCAGATGCTCTAATCAAACCGTTTTTAAAAGAAAAAGATCCAACACAGGATGAACGATGGAAAAAGTTTGAGAAGCGTAAAATTAACTCATTATTTTTAAATACGCTTAAACAAGATCCTGATAATGTTGAATGTCTAAAAGGTTTGAGTACCCGAAAACGACGGCACAAATGTCCCGAGCAAGTAAAATTGAGTGTCAGTGTGAATGCCGTGTTTACGGGTACCCTTCCCCCGAAACTCCAAGATCCAGGGGCACCTATTATTTCAATTCAAATAGGTGAAATTACATTGAATAGAGCATTACTGGATCTTGGAGCATCTGTGAGCATAATTCCAGGGAGTCTGTATGATCAGCATGAATTTGGTCCATTACAGAGAGTTAACACCACCGTGGTGTTGGCTGATCAGACTCCCATACATTCTCGGGGGATTGTAAAGGATGTGATTGTGAAAGTAGGAGAGTTTTATTACCCAGTGGATTTCTTGGTGTTGGATTGTGTCAAGAACACAAAGCCAACTATTATTTTAGGTAGACCGTTCTTGGCCACTGCTCAGGCAAATATTAACTGTGCTGAGGGAACGGTAAGGATGAGGTTTGGGGCTCAGAAAATGAGTCTTAAAATATTTTCAAACTTGCCAACCCCGAAAGCTAACAAATGTGGATCACCTGAAAAGGTGAATCACACAGTCGAGAATGCTTGTGTTGTGTTTGACAGGTCAGCTGAGATGAAGAACGGTGAAACTCCAGACAACAGGAAGAAGAGGGTCAGAAAAAGAAGGCGAAAAGGAAAGAAACCGCAAGTTTCGGATGCAGAACGAGAACTCTTTGCTTTGTTTGTTCATGCATGGAGGAAATTTGATGAGGAAAGGAACCTAAGTGTGGGGAAGGAGGACTTCAAACATCCCACCCGACCACCATGATGCAAGTAAGGTAAACTGCGTCTGGCTGAGGACGTTAAACTTAGCACTCTTAGGAGGTAGCCTAAGGTATGTTTTACATTCATGTCTAGTTAAATGAACTTTGCGGGTGTGTTCAATAGAAACCCTCACGAGACTCAACTCGTCCACTCGGGCTACCGAGGGGTTTAAAAGGCTTGATGCATATGCTAAATGCATTCGTGATTCCTACGAAAGTGAGTTAGGACTTTGTTTGATTTATTTATTTTTTGTGTTTTTGTGTGCGAGCCGGCCAAGTGTGGGGAAGTTTCATGGGTTATCGAGTCAGTTTGATGCTCTTAGGTTTGTTCGAGTTTAACTTTGCAGGTTTAGATTGGTCCTCCCGTACTCAATCTCCATGATGTTCGAGCTTCGTATTCATGTAAAAGGCAACCCAATAGCAGATTTTGAATACGATCGCGAAGGAAATGCTATACGATCGTGTGAGGTTGGATTGAAGACAGTTACAGTTCGAAACCAGCTAAGTCCTTTCCAATTCTCTGTATAGTTTTCTTTATTTATTTATTTAATTTTTTATATATGTGCATAATCTCTCATCCTACATTTGTCACACCCCAACCGACGGCGGATTATACGTCGGGGCGGACGCGGTTGTTCAATAGCACAAGGTTGACTATTAAAGTTTCAATATTTCATTAATAATAGATTCAAAGGTTCAATACAAGGAAATAACAAGTATACAACATTTATTTAATAAGTAGTCTAGGTCCAAAGCGTCCTATGTGATCACAAACAAGTCTCATGATGTAGAACCTGAAACATGTGAAAGAATCTGTCAACTACAAAATAGTTGGTGAGATACAAAGGTTTTGACACAGTTTAACAAGTATTTGAAAAGTATTACAATTCACTATGATATATGCATTCTATAATGTAAATATGAGAAAACAAGTATCTTAAACATTGTGCACATTCAATCCTCAACCAAGTTTAGGCATAACCCGCAGGTTACCCTTATAAGTCTCAAGTCTCAAAGTTTTGGTTTAGTAACAAACACCAAGGGCTCCCCCCGAAGGGTCAATCAATCAAGGTGGATTGGTCAAATACAATAGATCTATCATTGTTACCATAGGCTTGATCAAAGTTAATGAATATGCTAGTTTTAAGTTTAATCTAAGCATACAAGTCTCAAGTTTAACATAAGAATAAGCATCTAGTCATAGTTGTACAAGAATTGTATAAGTTTGAAGTTTGAACATGTTTCACCCCAAAAGAATGTAAATGAAAAAGGGGCTAAGTATACTCACTTGGATGATGACGAGTGTCGACAAGACTAAGTGTTCGCAAGACTTGGAGAGGGAGAGCATCCTCACAATAAGCCTAGGAATATAAGTCTAAAGTTTCAAATAAAGAGTCTAAGACAAAGGATCTAGGATTTCGGGATTCGACTTAGGGTTCCATATATGGGATGGGATTGATTGTGTTTATAAAGTTTAAATCAAAGTTTCAAATAAAGATTTTGAACGAATGACACTAGATTTGTATCTCAAAGTTTAATAAGTTTATAATTTAGAATAGTTAAAATAGTTATTCGAAGGTTTATAATTATAAATGACGCCCAATAATTAAAAATAGTTTTTAAAGCGTTTATGAATAAGATTGTAACAATAGATAAGTGTAATACTAAATAATTATTAAAGTTTAATAATTAATTATTTAAAGAATAAATAATTAAGAATTAATAATAATTATTTGATGAATGTATCAAGATTATTCCAAAGGATAAATGTTTTAGATAAGTCTAATAAGTTTAAATAAGGTTGTAAGTTTATTATTATTTAGGAATAAAGCATAATCATTTTCCCTCTTTTTATATAAATCAATAGATTTATGTTTATATAGATTTTTATGAAGAGTATAAGTTTATAAGTTTAAATAAGTTTATAAATAATTAAATAAATAAATAATTCCCTTTTCAAATTAGTATAAATGGTTTAAATTTATGTTTATAAATCTTATAGACATTCCCAAGTTTATAAGATTTATATAAGTTTCTTAAATTAAATAAAGGACTTAAAGATTTAAAAGAATTCCTTTAGTTTTAGAAAACAAATAATAAATTAAGTTTTCTGATTTGAAGAAATAGTTCCTGTAAATTTATAAGTTTTATAAAAGTTAAAAATATTTCTATAGTTTTAAACATTTAAAACTAGATTAAATATCATAAGTTTTAACGACATTTTAGTTAAATAAAATAGTTCCGAAATATTAAAGTGTAAATAAAAATCGTTTTTAGGTTTATATAAGTGTAACAGTTTTTATAAAAATTATTAAAAATTTTTAAACTGTTTTAAAGGCTACAAAAAAAATGAAAGAGCAAAACCGGGTCCCCTAGACTCGAACTCGGGTCTGGGACCGGGTCACCAACACACAAACACATACTAACCATCCCGCCTACGGGTCTCGGTGATTATAAACACGAAGCAATAATTATTTAAACAACAACCCAAATCGATCCTCTTTCCACATGAACCCTAGAAACGAAATCTGCCAAATACGCGTCGAATTGCCCTCTGTTAATGGAATTAAACAGAGGGCTTTCGATCTATGGGTTGTAACGATCGAAATGAGCACAAGAAATACCTGAATCGGAGTCGAGATGAGGGTGAACGAGCTGTGGTGGCTCGTCGGCTGTCGCGACTTCAAACCGGGAAATGCGGGTATGTTTAGATTGAAATGAGTATGGAGAGTGTTTGAGGGTGGTGTCGTTGAAGTGTTTCAGTCGGTATTTAAAGGAGATTTGGGCATTAAATGCGTAATTGGTTGGGAGGTTTATGGTTGCATACGACGGATTCAAATCCTAACCACGCAGTCATTAATGCCGGTATCGAGCGTTGGAATACCTCGGGTTAGGGTCGCACGCCTGAGGCGAGACCCGAGGTTCGTCGAATGTGGACGTTTTACGCGTTTTGGATAATTCGGTACTCAAAACCGGGGCTTGCGGGACTCGAACCCATGGCTGGATCTGTTTTCGGGGGTTTGGAAAGGTGGCAAAACAGGCCCCCGAGGTTTAGGAGTGTTACCATTTCATGCCTAAACGTGATTTAAGTTAAATCCCAATTCCAGAAATGACAGTTTTGGTCCCCGAATTTGTATAAAATCAAATGTATGTAAGTTTAAAATTTTAAATAAGTCCTTCTCAAATGGTTTTATAAATTTTATAAAATATTTTATAAAATCTATTAATAACTTTAAGTAATTACGAACTTGAACGTTTTTGAGGATTTTATATATATATATTTGTATATGCATACATATGTATATATATATATATGTCTATAACGTACAAATATGCTTTAAGTATAACATACTTTTCCTAAATCATATATTAATTAAAAAAAATTAATATTTATCGTTTTTAAGGAAATAGTTTTTAACACGAAGTCGGGCTTAAATTAGTAATACGTGAAAAGGTAAGTCGGAAAAATCTCGGATATTACAACATTGAGGACAATGTAGTGTTTAAGTGTGGGGAGGGGAGACCGAGTCTGTATTTTGAGTCATAAAAAATAATATCCATAAAAATTTTAAAAAAAAAAAATTCAAAAATGTCATTGAATAAGAATTTTTGCAAATAAATGGAAAATGATAGGTAGAATTGGAAACTGCTTGTGAATTGAAATAAAAAAAATAAAAAAATAAATAAAGAATAGAAAGTGCGTCTGATTTGTAATGTTTTGGTAGGCCCAACCGACTTAAGAGCTTAAACATCCTGATAATGTATCTAGGTTTAAATGAATAATTAATTCAGAATATCTTGTGGGTTCTCATCTTAGGGGTGTCGGTAAGGTCGAAACTGTCAACATAGGGTGATAGGTACCTTTATAAACAAAAATTTATAAGTTTTTAAAATTATTTGGCACACCGCTTTATTTTTATGAAAATAAATCCGAAAGTTGGTGGCGCCCGCATTCCAAAATCCATCTTGCATGAGCTTAATTAAATCAATTGAAAGCTTGAGTTTCGCCTACGTGTTTCCCTTCGGGATGGTGACTTGGAGGATACACCCATGGACGGGACTTAGGTGATCAATAAGTTTGGATGACTAAGTTAGGTTTATGTGTTTCCCTTCGGGATGACGACTTGAAGGATACACCCCTATTCCGAAGCTTATGAATTTCATTGCTTAAGAACTGCAGCCTACGTGTCATATATCGTGTTCCAGCGTGATTGAAACACCACTGGGTTAGGTTCATTCATAAAATAATAATAAAAGCTAAAAACATGCACCCATCGATCCATAATTCCATAATTTTCAAAAACATATAAATTGGTGTTTATAATGGTGGGAAATCTATATGGTTTAACCCATGCCTAACATGACCTTGAGATAGAATTAGGCTAAGTCATAGTTTTCTGAGTATGAGACCCATAGATAGATTTTTGGCTTGGTAATAGATAGAATAATAGATCACATAATCAGGTTCTCGAGAGTCGGTGGTTGGGTTTAGTCGGATAGAAATACCAATTGTTACAGTTAATGCGTGATTATGTTTTAATCGTATGAGACTATGAGAGCAGGTTCCAATTATAATTCCATTGCATAATTCTTTTTCGGGACGCAAAAGAGTAAGTGTGGGGATGTGATGTGTGGTTGATAAACTCGTGTTAATTGTATATATAATCATATGTTTTTAACCATGATTATTTGTGAAACAATTTACTTTGATTCGGTTTTATATTTTATATGTTTTTAGATGAAAGAGAGATAAACCGATACAATTAAGCTAAATATAATAAATTAAATTTGACTTGTTTGATTCATCATTCAATTGCAAATATTAAACAGGAGCCTCGCATGGAATTTTCTGAAATCAGAAGTCAACATATCAAGTAGAATATATTGGTGGATTGGAAATTAAATTGATATATGTTGATTTGCCTTGATCGAGAATGAGATAATAGATAATGGAGCAAATTGAAGTTAGAGAAATTTAAATGGCCCATCAAGTAGCTCACACGTGGATTGCACAAGAAATATATATATTGGAATTCAAATAAATAAAAAAGGATGGGCTGTTGTTGGGCTAATGGCAAGGCAAGTGGGTTGTCAAATTAGTTTTAATTTGAGTCCAAGTATTAAAGAACAGGAGCCTTGGTCTTGGATGCGTGGACCGACAAAAGAGAACAAATGGAATTGGGCCTGGGTTTGACGCAACATAGAAAATAAGGAGCAGGAAGCTTTTGAGAAAAGGGGGGGGGGGAGACGCCGTCTTTGGCGGCTGACAACATCACGAAAGAAAAGAGAAAGAGGACAACAATTTGAGGTTTTGCTTTTAATTTTTCGTTTTTGATGAATCGTATAACAACATTTGACTCCTTGTTTATTATGGTTGGCTAAATTATATATGGCTTCCTCCAGGCGGATGGTTTGTATAGGTTTTATATTTAATTCAGTTGTTTATGTTTTGGATCTTGTTAGTTTTTGACACAAACTTGATGGATTGATATTAGTTAATTTAAACAATTTATTTGAGTGCTTTGAGTTTGCTCGCTTTACGATCTTGTTCGGTTGATGACAAAACCTAGTAGCAGGGTTGGGTGACTAAATGGGGTAACTTGGTATTCATAAATTGGGTGATTGAATTATACTGGTTTGTGACGGAACTGGTTGTATAGGTTGCTGACAACAGCCTGTCTTCAATTACTGTTTTAACTGATTTTCCAACACTATATCTATGTGGTGTCCAATTGAACAACTGAGTTTTATGTGAAACCTAGAACCTGAAGTTTGGAGGAAGTTGCATCTTTATTTGATCTGTGTTTTCATTCTAGTTACTAAGCTAAGCAATTTTACTTTCCACTGATTCCTCGTGGATACGATACTCTACTTACCCTTACTAATTAAGGTGTTTAAGGATTGTTTTTGACCGACAAAACGACATCGATCAGTAGGTTGCACATGTTCATCAGGTGCGTTTTGAGCATCATACATCATTTGAATAGCAACCTCCTCATCTGAACATTCTGGAGGAAGATTAAACGAGGCAAAAAGTTCTTCATAATCAAACATCCAAGGAAGACCTTTTCCAGCAGCAGGAGAGGTATACTTTTGAACATCAACATGGTACCATTCTTCTACATTCCCAGAAGCTTTGTTGTAAACTCTTTTATTGGGAGTGTTGTACCCTAAGAAGTAACCTACCTCTACTTTCTCGTTAAACTTGCCATGAGCATCCTTTTTTCAACATGGTACATGGAGTGCCGAACGGTTCAAGATACTGTAAGTTCGGTTTCCATCGATGCAAGAATTCAAAGCAAGTTTTATCGTGACGCTTGACAACTAGAACCCGGTTGAGCGTGTAACACGCATTAGCAATAGCTTCATTCCAGAACTGCACGGGTAAGTTTGAGTCAACGAGCATAGTCCTTGCAGCTTCTATCAAGGTCCGATTCTTCCTCTCAGCAACACCGTTCATTTGTGGAACATATGGCGCACTGAATTCATGGTGAATACCAAGTTTTTGACAGAAAGTTTCCATAAGGTGATTTTTAAATTCAGTACCATTGTCCGAAAGGATCCTCCTAACCTTTAACTTATACAGAGACTCCAATTTGGTAATCAGAATCTCCACATATTCAAAAGTTTCAGATTTTTCTTTTAAGAACATCACCCAAGAATATCTTGAATACTTATCCGTCACAACCAAACAATATAAGTCTCCAGCAATGCTCTTCCGGTTGATAGGACCAAACAAGTCCATGTGTAAGAGCTCTAGTGGTATAGTGATGGAATGTTGAGATTTGGGTTTATGAGATTTCTTGGTTTGTTTGCCTTTCTTGCAAGAAACACACACGTCAGGAATATGAAAACTTTTCACAGTGACTCCTTCAACAAGATTTTTGTGCACCAAATGATTCATTTTTCTGAGACTGAGATGTCCCATTCTTTTGTGCCATAAAATAGAATCCTTCTCAGTGGCTTTTGAAACAAAACATGATGCTGTGGACACTGAGGATGATGCTTGTGACATGTCAAGAATATAAAGATCATTCACTCTTGGAGCAGACATAACCACCATGTCTTCTGGAATCATAAACTCCTTTTTCAAGATATAACAATGCTTGTCATAAAAAAGAACCTTGAACTCCTTATCACAGATTTGAGAAACAGAAAGTAAGTTGTTATCCAACTGTTTGACAAAGTTGACCTTCTTAAAGCTGACAGCTCCATTAGAAAGTGTTCCCTGAGCTGAGATAAAACCACCTTTATCGCCTGCAAATGAAACATAGCCCCCTTTGATATTTCTGACGTCGAAAAGGAGAGCTAAGTTCCCAGTCATGTGCCTGGATGCCCCACTATCAATAATCCAATTATTGCTAATAGGATTATAAAGGACAACCTGCACAAGAAGGAAAGTAATTAGTTTAGGTTAGGAACCCAAGCCTTTACGGTCTTGGGTTTCCCAGTCTCATCTACAACAGTACAATCCATCCACTGTCCTTGTGGATTTTTGGAACAACCATTTGACTTTGAAGTACAGTCGTCAGAAGCATCATCTGATTTTGCTTTCCACACATGTTGTTTGTGCAGCGACTGTTTGTGGTAAACAGTGGATTGCTTAATGATTTGTACAGGTGTGGAATTCGAATCAGAGACCAACAAGTCATGCATCTTTTGTTTAACTTTCTTTTGATGCACTTGTTGTTGGGTAAAAGAGTTAGATTTTGACTTTAAAAACTTTTGTTTATTTTCTGGAAAATGATTAACTCTTTTACTTGGCTTCTGAAGATAAGGACAGTTGACAACAACGTGTCCTTTTGTACCGCACTCAAAACAGTATCTCCGCTCAACCAACCTCGGAGATCTGTATTGATTTTCACTTTGGTGAGTTTTTGAACCACCAGCCTTAGCTTCTTTTTGTTCAGCTGAAGAGAGTGACTTGTTTGATTGAACAGACTCTCCAGCTTTAACAAAATCAACCTTTTTGATTGAGGCTTTGGTTACTTGACTCTTCTGATCAGAAGTAGTGGGATAAGATGGACTGCAATTGGTTGGTTTAATTTTAAAAACATTTTTAGAAGCAGATTTTGAAATACCAATGCTGTCATTCTGTGGAGCAGACGAGTTTTTGTGTCCCAAACCACGAGTAGGACACTCATCGTCGTCTTCATCCCACTCTTCTACCATTCCATCAACACACTGGGACTCCGACACCATTATCGTTAACCTTTGGTTGAGAAATTTTGTCTTCGGTTGGATCAACGACAAGTGGCGTTTTGACCTTAAAGTCAATGATTGGGTTATCATCTGGTGTGTTTACCATAGTATTCAACACCGGTGGAGGACAAATTTTTATACCTAAACCCCGCATTTTTCTTTCCTGTACGCCGTGAAATCATGTAATCAAGAAGGTAAGAAGAATTTGAATAACTTTTCAGCTTTTGATTTAAAGTTTCATAATCACATTCGACAAGCGCCAGCTTATTCTTTGTTTCATCAATCGTGTTTAAATAAAAAGTGATGGCATTTTGTTTGTTGATAACACAGATTTCTAATTCATGAACTTGCCTGTTTAAAAGATCAATTTTGTTTTTGAAAGCAAGTTCGTTTCCCTTTAAAACACGGTTTGCTTCAAGACAATTAGTTAAATCAGCAATTAAGTCTGTGTTGTGACTTTTAAGTGTCTCAACTTTCTTCTCAAGTTCATCACAAATTAAACACGGTTGAGATTCAGACTCACTTTCAAAACTGTCAGAATTTACCTGAATGCCTGTGGATGTTTTTACCATAAAAGCACAGCTACAGGTAGATTCAGAAGAGGAATTGTTATCATCCACATCATCTGTCGATTGACTTGAAGAGACAACAGATGATTTATCTTCATTCTCAGCTGTGAAGCCAGAACTGTTTGAAGATGTGTCGTCTGCAGCTGATGAACTTTCTGAAGCAATCTCTCTCTCAGCATCAAAATCTGATTCTTCATTGACTTCTACAGCCTTTGCCATGTAAGCTCTATCCCCTGAACTACCATCAGCTCCAAATTTAAAAGACCAATCAACAGTCTCATCTGTTTGAACAACCATAGCTTTTGTTCCACTTGAAGTGCCCTTATCTTGTGCAAGAGTAACTGGAACAAGGTTTGTTTCTGTATTTTGAGTTTGTTGCTTCGGTTGGCTTTGACGGTTGTTGAAAGGGTTGCGGTTTCCAGTCTGTTTAGGCTTTTCACATTGCCTAGCAAAATGCCCTTTCTCACCACAGTTAAAACAAACAACAGCAGACAGATCAAAACCATAAGTAGTGTCTTTGTTCCCTTCGAGAGTTTTTCCTGTCCTTTTTACATAATCTCTCGCTCTTCTGACTGCACTTGCAAGAGCCCACATTATATCAATTCGATCCATTTCATCCTTATCAATCTGAGCATAGTCTTCTGCTGTCAGATGACTGTTTCCAACCTGTCCAGCAACAAGACTGTCATATGAATTGATAACGGTAGACAACAGTGCCATGTGTTCCTTGGCCACTTCGATAGTAACCTTGTCAAAGTTGTCTGTTTGCAATTTAATGGGGCTTGGTGGAGGAGTACTAGCAGTATTTCCCTGCTGTGGAACCGAGCTTGATGAAACTGAAGCATGAGCTGTTGAAGACTGGCTGGCTGAAACATTTGACATGTTTGATACAAACGCAGTCTGCAAAGGAGCATTTTGTTGAGTTGATGTGGAATAGTACAATGAAGGATCCTGAGCTTGTACGCCTCTCTTTAACTTCCACTTATTCATCACCTCTTGTTCTCTCAATTTCTGAAGAAATTCATTGATATCAATGGTTTCAAGAGTATTGTTCTGTTTGAGAACCATCAAGAATGAATCCCATTTTGGTGGTAGCGCATCTGCCATGCATTGAACCTTTTCTTCTTTCGTTGTTTTGATCTCATGGGCATGCAATTCACTCATCAAGTGATAGAATCTCTCAAATAGATCATCTAAGGACTCATTCCCAATATACATGAAATTATCAAATTCCTTCTTAATGGCCTTAGCATTGATAGCTTTCAACGAAGCATTTCCTTCGTGACGTTGTTCTAAGGCAACCCACAGAGATTTTGAAGATGTAAACTGCCTGAATTGATGAAATATTTCTCTTGATATGGCCTGAGATAAGATAGCATATGCCTTATTTTCTAAGTCATAATCTTTTCTTTGTTGTTCGCTTAAAAGGGAAGCCAAAACAGGAGTTCCATCCTCACTCAACACTTTTTGATATCCATTCTCTATCATCATCCATAAGTTTGTATCAACTCCATTAATATGTATCTCAAACCTGTTTTTCCAGTGATGATATTCGTCCACTGTCATGAGTTTTGGAGCCTTGTTAGCATTTCCAGCTTCATTATCGATTAATAACAAGTTTTGGTTTTTACTGTTCTGACTGGCAACAAAGGCTAAGTCCGACATGATAAAAAACGAAGTTTTTCGACACAAAAAAAAATTCAGAAGAGATTTATGCGAATGGTTCTATTCGTGCGAATGGAATTTTCTATTCGTGCGAATGGAATTTTCTATTCGTGCGAATGGAATTTTCTATTCGTGCGAATGGAATTTTCTATTCGTGCGAATGGAATTTTCTATTCGTGCGAATGGAAGTTTCTATTCGTGCGAATGGAATTTTCTATTCGTACGAATGGAAGTTTGAACAAATGAGCGGGAGACTTGATCTATTCGTGCGAATGGTAGGAGCCATTCGTGCGAATGAAGTTCATCATGGTAGCCATTCGTACGACAGAGGGCTGTTTGACTTTTTTGCACCAAAAAGCACCAATGATTGAGCCTATTATCAGATCTGGAAACTGAGACGATCAGATCACTCAGAAGCAATAATCCCAAGTTTTGAACGTGGCTAAACAACGATCAAGTGATCTTTATAACATTCAAGTAGCTAGAAAAAGCAAGATTAGATTTTCTATGTTGAATCTAGAGCACAATCAGGCTCTGATACCACTTTGTTGGATCGGGATCTACCTTGATCCAATGATTCAACACATTAACCGAACCAAATCGTGCGGAATCCGATTTGATTGGCAATCCAATCTATGACACGGATCGGGTCGTAAGAAACGAGCGGATTAGATGTCGAAACGAAGGTTTCTATCGACCCTTTGGTGTAGAGAAGTTGGATACAAGACCTGGAAAATCTCAACGGACAGAGATTCGACAATACAGGTGCAAAGAGTTTGTGTGTTCTGTTGCTTAGTCTGGTTCTGCTCTGGTTAGTCTCTTCTATATGTATATGTGTTGTCTCTTGTGTTGTATATGTGCTCATGAAGTGAAAGTTCTATATATAGTGCTGAGGCCATTCGTACGAATGATCCATGTGAATGGACTCATTCGTGCGAATGAATCAACAGAATGGTTCATTCTTAAGAATGAATCATCAGAATGGTTCATTCGTACGAATGAATCATTCTCATGACTTATTCTAGCGAATGAATCATTCTCATGAGCTATTCGCGCGAATGGATCATTCTCATGATCCATTCGTGCGAATGGGCCTTTCATTAGCACGATTGATCAACGTTATCGCTATTTATCAGATCGTTTAATACACAGTCGTTATATATGAGTAAACATTAAGGATAAACATGTAATTTCATTAATACATCAAATAATTACATTAAACATAGATGAAATACATATTACAAGGGATTAGGGACATATTATGCATCTACAGTTTTGCGCATCTACTTTCTGGTTTAAACGCTTCCGCATTAACTCGGAACTTTTATGTTATGACATTTAAAGTCCCATATAGTGTCGTTTGATGTAACTGATGTCTGAGATCCTTGTTTGTCACACGCCAAACGGTAAAACTCCGTTAGTGGAGTTTGGGGGCGTGATATAAGGTGTTTAAACCTTATATTGATCGAAGGGAGGAACAACGTTTGATACAATTCTTGATGCATTACGTTCAGATTGTGAAGGACTGCGTGGAACGATTCTTCATCGTTCCCCTCTTCCAACAGTTGATTCGGTTGTTCAAGAGTTGATTGTAGAGGAAACTAAAGTAACTACTACTACAGTTGTGTTTGTTGTTCCTCCTATTCAGTGTAGACAAGGTGCTAAAGTTGCTTTTGATGAATGTGCATTCTGCAAAGGAAAAAATCTTTGGAAGTCTCAATGTCTGTTATTGTAACACCTTAGGCAAATCCCATATCGTTATGTTCTGTTCTGTCCACGGGAGAGATGATGGGTTCACAAGGAATGCCCTGTCTCAAATACCACAACGCGTTTTGGGGCTTAATGTAGTGGATGAGAGGAGAACTCCATAGTTAAGCGTGCTTGGGTGGGAGTAATCCAGGGATGGGTGACCCTTAGGAAGTTTTCACCCGGGCAACCAAAAACAAATCCATGAGCTCTTAGGGGGCAAAGCGGACAATATTGTTGGTACGAGAGGCTGGATGTAACAAATGGTATCAGAGCCACTCCCATTCTGTTCTGTTTACGATAGTGGGGCAAACCTCATCGAGGACGATGAGTCCCAAGGGGGGGGGGGTGTTTGTAACACCTTAGGCAAATCCCATATCGTTCTGTTCTGTCCACGGGAGAGATGCTGGGTTCATAAGGAATGCCCTGCCTCAAGTACCACAACGCGTTTTGGGGCTTAATGTAGTGGATGAGAGGAGAACTCCACAATTAAGCGTGCTTGGGTGGGAGTAATCCAGGGATGGGTGACTCCTGGGAAGTTTTCACACGGGCAAACAAAAACAAACCGTGAGCTCTTAGGGGGCAAAACGGACAATATTGTTGGTACAAGAGGCCGGATGTTACAATTATTACTTAGCAGAAGGAATTCTAACTTGCAGAAGCCCCCACAACAGAACATATCAGGTGGACAATTTCCGTCTCGCTCATCTATTTTTGCTGGTTCATCTGGTCCATCTTTATGGACATTTAAACCTACCGCTGGCTCATCTGGTCCCTAGTTTACTGCTGCTACACCACCATCTATAGAAACTTCTAAACCACCATTTGCTCTGGATCCGTAGGTGTTTGAACAGTTCAGACAGTTTCTTGTTGCCAACCCTACCGCCATGTCTGCTGCGGGACTGTCTTCATCTGGTACCTCAGGTATTTCGTCATCATTATGTATTTTTGATTCTGGTGCCTCACATCATATGTCTCCCTATCTGTCTTCTTTTCTTTCTTTGTCTCATGTCTCTCCCGTTTCTGTAATGTCTGCTAGTGCTACATCTATGTCGGTAGAGGGTGTTGGCTCTGTGTCTACCCCTCATGTGTCTCTCAATGATGTCTATTATATTCCAAAAATTGCCTTAAATCTTGCTTCGGTTAGTCAGTTGTGTAAGGCTGGTATTTGGGTTTTCTTTTGTGGCTCTGTTTGTGATGTGCAGGATCAACACACTCAGAGTGTGATTGGGATCGGCCGTAGGGTGAGAGATTTATATGTCTTAGAAGAACTCAAAGTACCTGCACATGGTGTTGCTGCCTCCGGTGTTGATTTATCTTCTTTTCGTTTAAGTCCTTTGTCGTCTGAATTTTATATTTGACATTCTCGTTTGGGACATGTGTCTGCGTCTCGTTTAAAATTTTTGGCTTCCACAGGTGTTTTGGGTCAATTGCAAACTTGTGATATTTCTGATTGTAGTGGTTGCAAACTTGCCAAATTTTATGCTTTACCTTTTTATAAAAGTATTTCTCATTCTATTACAACATTTGATATTGTTCATTCTGATGTGTGGGGACCATCACCAGTAGCCACTAAGGGTGGATCACGTTATTATGTTTCCTTTATCTATTTATTACACTCGTTATACCTGTGTGTATCTTATGAAACGTAGATCTAAGTTCTTTAACATTTACAAAACATTTAGGGCTTATGTTCAAACGCAGCATTCGGCTGTGATAAAGTGCTTCAGGTGTGACTTAGGGGGTGAATACACCTCTAATGATTTTACTCAGTTGCTTGCATCAGATGGTACCATACACCAATCGTCTTGTACTGACACCCCTCAACAGAATGGTCTTGCTGAAAGGAAACATCGCCATCTTATGGAAACCGCTCGTTCATTCCTTTTATCTGCTGAGGTACCTAGTGTTTTTTGGGGAGAAGTACTCCTGACCGCCCAACATGTGATTAATAGGATCCCTACTTCTCATAATGATGGGATGTCTCCATTTGAAAGTCTTTCGGTGAACGCCCAGATTATGGTGAGTTACGAGTTTTTAGATGTACTTGCTTTGCTCTCCGTCCTCATGTTGAACGAGACAAATTGACAAATAAGTCTGCCTTATGTGTTTTCTTAGGCTATGCCAGTGGTCCCAAAAGATATGGCACATAACAGAAATGATATCGTTGTTTTGATCCTATAAGTTAGAAGTTATATGTATTAAGACATGTTACATTTCTTGAACATATTCCCTTCTATTCGATTCCAGCTAAGTCACATGATGTAACAAAGTCAGATCTTCAGAACACTGATCCTTTTGCTAGCAACATTGATATCTCAACTTCTGATGTTCCAGATTCGTCTATTGATCCTAATATGCTTACTCCAGATACGTTTGTTTCGGATTCCAGTGTTGATCCCCCGCCGATTGAAACTAGAAATCCTCCACCTCCGAGAAAGTCTACTAGTGAATGTAAGTCTACTAAACTACCAGACTTTGCATACTCTGCCTACCCTGCTTCGTTTAGTTCATTTATCGCGAGTATTCATCATCTGTCTAAACCAGAATCATATAGAGAGGCTATCTCTAACCCTCTATGGCAAAATGCTATGGCTGAAGAGCTCACAGCTCTTCATCAGACTCACACTTGGGATTTGGTTCCATTACCACCAGGTAAACATAAGGTTGGTTGTCGTTGGGTATATAAGATTAAGACAAAGTCTGATGGCTCTGTTGAACGATACGAGACCAGACTTGTGGCAAAAGGATATTCGCAAACGTATGGTATGGACTATGAGGAGACCTTTGCCTATGTGGCAAAAATGACAACAGTTCGTACTTTAATAGTTGTTGCGTCCGTTCGTCAGTGGAAGATCTGTCAAATGGATGTCAAAAATGCTTTTCTGAATGGTGATCTTCATGAGGAGGTTTACATGACTCCACCCCCGGGAATAGCTCATCAGCCCGGTGAAGTCTGTCGGCTTCGAAAAGCTCTATATGGTCTCAAACAAGCTCCTCGTGCCTGGTTTGAAAAATTCTCTACATTCATCACTTCCCTTGGTTTTCTCCCTAGCAATCATGATTCAGTATTATTTGTTCGATGTACGAATGTTGGACGCATGCTCTTGTCTTTATATGTGGATGATATGATGATTACAGTTGATGATTATGATGGCATTGAATCTTTGAAACGTGATTTGGCTCACCATTTTGCGATGAAAGATTTGGGATTATTACGGTATTTTTTGGGGATTGAGGTAGCTCAATCTAAAAAGGGATATCTTCTCTCTCAGACGAAGTATATTTCTGATCTGTTTCAACGTGCGAGACTTTCCGATAACATAATTGCAGACACTCCTTTTGAAACCAACGCGCGTTACTCTCGCACTGATGGTGTTCATCTATCTGATCGAAGCCTATATCGTACCATTGTAGGCAGTTTGGTTTATCTTACAGTTACTCGCACTGATATCGCTCATGCTGTTCATGTGGTTAGCCAGTTTGTTACCGCTCTTACTTCTGTTCACTGGGGAGATGTTCTTCGTATTTTGAGATATCTTCGTGGCACTTGGTTTCAAAGTCTTATGTTCCCCTCTACATCTTCCTTGGAATTGCGTGCCTAAGTGATGCTGATTGGGATAGTGATTCTAATGATCGTAAATCCACTACTGGTTTCTGTATTTTTCACGGTGATTCCTTAATATCATGGAAAAGCAAGAAACAAGATGTTGTTTCTAGGTCCTCCACTGAGGCTGAATATCGTGCTATGGCTGTGACTACATGTGGAATTTTTTGGTTACGATGGCTTCTGACAGACATGGGGGTTGCTGTTTCCTCGCCTACCCCATTACATTGTGATAATCAAAGTGCTACGCATATCGCTAAGAACTCTGTATTTCATGAACGGACAAAACATATTGAGATAGATTGTCATTTTACTCGTCATCATCTTCAGCTTGGGACCATCTCACTTTTTTTTGTTCCATCAGCCTTGCAAATTGCAGATATTTTCACCAAGGCTCAATCGGTATCTCGGTTTCGTTTTTTGTGTGACAAACTCTCAATGTTTATTTCTGTTGCATTGTGAGTTTGAGGGGAGATGTTAACATAATAAGTTTGTTATGGGCTTTAGCCCATTTGGCCTATTTAGCTTCCTATTTAATGTTTGTTTTCTTTTCATTTGTAAGCAAAATCTTCACTTGAATAACATTGAGCCTCCATCTTTTCTCTGTACATGTTTATTTGTTAACATTAGGATTGTTCTTGCAATCGATCAAGGATGAGGAATTCTTGAATCTTGAGGTCGGGTTTCATCTTGGGAGGGAATTATGAGTTTATGACTGACGATTTCAATATTGAAATTTGGAATTTGGAACATGGAATTTGGATTTAGGGAATAGGGGAATAGATTAACGTTGTGTTCCCGAGTCTCATTTAAGGAGAGAAAAGAAGGGAAAAGAAAGGAAAGGGAAGTAATCCTTTGTTCCAGAGTTTTTTTAAGGAGGGAAAAGAAAGAAAATAGAAGGGTGTTCCAGAGATTTTTTTAAGGAGAGAAATGGAAGGAAATAAAGGGAGAAAAAGACTTATCTCCATCCTTTCAAATTGGAAATATTTTGAGAGAAAAGAAAAGAGGGAAAAAGAAGAGAAAAGAAAAGAAAGGAAATGAATCATTTCTTTTCTTTTCCTTCCTTTAGTAAACTCGGGAAGAAAGCGTAAAGGAAGGAGGCGCCATTCATATTCACCTGTGAAAGGTAGAAACAAATTAATTAAATAATTAATTATGTATTTTAAACAAAAGGAAAATAAAATAAATAAATAAAATATTGAGGGCATCCCATCGGGTATATATATTGCGGGTAATCGGGTCGGGTTCCACTTAATACCATACCCGTACCCGAACCCGAATTTTTTTTTAAATCAATCTCATACCCGCCTCGTGACTTAAATACCCGGCTCGTTACCCGACCCCAATGGGTTCGGGTGTTTATGCCATTCCTAAGCTAGATCCATGATGACCTTCTATTTTATAAGCAATATGAAACCCTAATCAATCTCACAACCTTTCTATACGCTCCCGCGCTTTACTTCTCTCTCTCTCTTACGAGTCTATTATGTGACGACCTGATGTGGGTCTTGAACAGATCAATGAAATTGTTAAGAAAATAAAGGGAAATCAGAGAGAAAATAGACTAAGAAAATAAGACACTTTTTATAATTTTCATTTTTCTCAAACTAATACAACGAAGGCCATTATAGGCTCACATTAACAAGAGAATTAATAAAGAAAATAACTAACTACCACTAAACTGAATTTTTTTTTCTAAAATGGTGTACTTCACAAACTTATTTATGAAAAGAGTGTTGTTTTAAAAATATTTATCAAAATAGTGTTTTTTTTAAAAGTTGTTTTTCTCTCTCTTAATCTCATTGGATAACTAATAACTTATATTTTGGAAATTTTTTTGAAAAATAAAGCATTTAATAAATATTAGAAATCAGAATATTTTTTTTCATAAATCAACATATTTCTTAATAATACTGTCAGAAACCAACAAACATTATTTTTTTAGCAAAAATTATACAATTTAAAATTACACAGTAAATAAAATTTCTATAAGTAGTTCTGTATAAAATAAAAAGAATTTCATGTATATAAATTTTCTTTTCCGATAAGATAAAAAATTAACATAATTTATAAAAATGTTTGTTAAATTTATTTTAGAACTAGTGATATATTACCCGCGCGCTGTGGCTAAAACTTGTAAGGCTCGGTTTTGATGACGTTATTCACCAAAAAAAAAATATGACGTCGAAACGCTAATAAAAATAAGCACATTTTTTTAATGAAATTTTATTTTAAAAATATTTAAAAATAAGTAACTAAAAAAGTTACTGTGTAAGTGTGTAATTGCTTTCAACCAAAAAAATCTTTACTATAAAATTGTTCTAAAGAAGGTAAAATAAAATAGTTCTAAAATGGTTACTATGCAAGTACAATGCTGTGTTCAAGAAAAAAAATAAAAATAATAATAATAATAATAATAATAATAATAATAATAATAAGAATAAGAATGTTTGATGTAAATTTTGTGATCAGTTTAAGAAAAAATGTTTGATGTAAATTTGTTGGGATATATCGAACAGTCTTCTAAAATATATATATAAATACAGAGTTGTCTGCGAGATTTCAAATGCCCAGCACGATTACAGAGAAATACCCCTTGAAAATCATCCAAATATATATTTTATATATATAATATATAATATATATATATATATATATATATATATATATATATATATATATATATATATAGGGAAGTGTTCAAATACTAACCAACTTTTTATGTGATAACCGTGCTCACCACTATAAAACAATCACATACTTTATAAATTATTTTTTTCTTTTAATTGTTAAAATAGTATTTAAGTATCTTGAATTAATATTTTGAACGTAAATATAGAAATGATAAGTCTTACGTATACGTACCAAATAATGTTACATATACATGACACATATTGTTTACATATATGTAACATTAACATAATGATAATTGTTACATATACGTAACACTATGTTTGAGAGTGATTATCATGGTTGTCACATAAATATTGGTTAGCATTTGAACCTCACCATATATATATATATATATATATATAAATTTTTATGCCCCTCAAAAATAATCAAAATTACGTGCCTCGCACGGCGACACATGTCAATGAGACACCTCTGTATACATATAGGTACAATCGGATGATTTAAAAGTATTGATTAAAAAAATAGGTGGATTTTTGAAAATTCTAGTTTCTAACATTTATTAAATGATTTATTTTTCAAAAAAGTTTCTAAAATATAAATTATCCAATGAGATTAAGAGAGTCAATCAAGTTTTCCTAAAAATACTATTTTAGTAAATATTTTTAAGACAACAAATAAGTTTGTCAAGTGTACCCTTTTGAAAAAAAAAACTCCACTAAACCCACTAAACATGTTTGACCTACTATTAACCTACTATTAAGGAAACTATTACTAATTGAAATAAAAAAAAACCCACGTGAGTATGACTTGGGATTGCAGAGAATGTGGGTAGGTGATCGGATCACAAGGCACACACAATGACCATTACACAATCATGAACCGCATGTGTTGAAACACACGAACTTGGCCTTGTACGACACCTCCATCAATATCACCACCGGTCATCTGCACCTGCTTAATTGCACAATCTCAGTCTCATACGGGCAATATATTTGGTTAAATAAAATAAAAAATTGACCAAATTAATAAATAACAAATTGTCCCAAAAAACAGATCAGATCAGAAACTTCAAGATAGTTAAAGTTTGTGATTAATTTAACTGGTGAAACCAGACCGGTTCCGATTTGCGTGTTATAACCCAGGCTTTGATACCACTGTTGGGATTCAGTGGTGATCAGTTTGACTTTTGTAAAAATGGGTTTTGACAGAGAAATTAATTAATTCAGTTAATTAATAAATATGCAGCGGAAAATAAAATCATAACATATTTAACATCACTGACAAACCGAACAGGTTCTGGTTATGAACACGCAAACACAAAAAAACAATTAATCTACTGATGAGATTATGTATACCTTAGTGGTTAATGATTAACCGGTTGAGACACCTAAGTACAACAAGCCGATGCTAGATCACGAACCGGACGCGAGAGAACGGGACGCACCAGGGTTGGCCGGAACTTGCAAAAGCTAATAATAAACCCTACTAATTGTTTCCGGACTCATAGTCCAATACGAGATGCAAAAGCCCGAACCCATTTAATTGTTTTAATGAAAGATTAAAACAATATATATACAATTATTATTTATAAACTTGTATAAATAATAATTCGCGTCTAACGAATATATATAAAATATATCGTCTCGCTAACAGTTCGTAATTACCAGTTAAGCAGGTTAAGTGGATTTAATGTTCGTTGCCCTAGGTGTAACTCTTACGGGTCATAGCTCGGTCAGCCGCGTTGTCCATCGGGTCGGTCTATAAAATCCAACAATTTTATGATTAAGGTTGCATGTTGAGCATAAAGTTGCAAATATGGATTTTATTTTGTATCATAAATGAAAATCACAACGTGCATTAGTTTGACGAATATCTGGAAAAAGAAATCTCATTGTCCAGAAAAACAAGCAATATCACTAAAGATATAATTTATTAATACAACCTAAATGGTGAAAATAAAACAGAATGCGAAGTAATTTGAAAACCTAATACCGTTTGAAGTGGTAAAGTATAAACCTATAAAGCACGACAAGTTGCAAAGGGTTTCACTCAAACTCAAGGTATTAGGTTCATGTGTTTTCTTTTTAATTTATGTTCGTATATACCACCTGCCTTTTGACCTTATCAATAGAGAAGGCTTTGTTTACGTCTTCTTTTTAATTCATACACTTATGTCTTCTGACTTTGTCCATATAATAGCCTTTGTATACTAATTATTATCTAGCTAACTCCTTAGATATCCTGCATATCCTTTCTCCTCCATCACAAGAAAATATGTTCATCCTTGTAGGAAAACCGTTGTTATGGTCGTTATCCTTTATTTTCATACATTTAATCCATACCACCACCTTAGCCCAACCCGAATTCCTTTCCTTCTTCTGCGAAAACGCGTCTAACTATACTGTAAACAGTACGTATCAGAGAAATCTCAAAACCACCCTCTCCGCGCTCCCCACCACCAACAACGGCTTTGGTTTCTACAACCTCTCCACCGGGGAAGGTAATGACACGGTCAACGCGGCCGCCCTTTGTCGAGGTGATGTAAACCCGGATGTGTGTCGCAGTTGTCTTAATGATTCCATTGTTAAATTGTTACAACTCTGCCCAAACCAAAAGCATGCAATAGGATACTACGACTACTGTATGTTGAAATACTCGAACGAGCAAATATTGGGAACCACAAAAATAAAGTTCTATGTGTATCTGGCTAACAGGCAAAATTCGACGGATATTGATCGGTTCAATGGTGCTTTGGGACCACTACTGAAGAAGCTGAGACGTGATGCGGCCTCAGGCGGACCCCTACGGAAATTTGCCAGTGGCAACACGAGGGGTCCGGGTTTTTCGACGATCTATGGGCTTGTGCAGTGTACTCCGGACCTATCGGAGGAACAATGTAGTGATTGTTTGGAGGATATAGTCAACCGAATTACACTATATTTTAATGGGGCGGTTGGAGGAAGGATTTTGCTACCTATGTGTACTTTTAGATATGAGATATATAGGTTCTTTAACCAGAGTGCTCGGGTCTTGGCCGATTCTGATTGATTTGTTTCTATGTTTATCGAGTCTAGCATCAATAATTTCCTTTTATTTTTCATGCCTGTGATAGCATATATAGTTGCCGATGTAAAGCTTTTAATATATATTAATAAAACTACATAGAAAAGAGTCGTGGTTACGGTTTTAACCACAAAATATCCTTATGTTCGTGTGTTGTATATACCGATTAAAACCTTGAATTGGTATCAGAGCTTGGAAGGCTTCGACAAGGAAGATCTAGTGTGAACGGCTAACACCCGATCGCACAACCAAAGGGACTATTAAGTTTCTTGTACTAAAAACAAATTTCAAAATATTCAAGACCCTAGTACATAACTTGTTTTTTGGGGTGGCGAAAACTAGAACTTTGAGCGGTTTTGGACCGACTTAAAAAACATCGCTCTAAAAAATCTTTCTATTTTTCTAAAGCGGTTTCTTCAAAAAATCATCAAAACCGCTCCAAAAAACACTTATTAAAAAAACATTGGCCGGAACCCTAGCGGCCATCGCCGGAGTTGCCGGAACCTTCTCCAATTACAAACCAGTGTCGCCGCCCGCCTGATTCCCCCACAGTCCACCTTTCTTTCTTCACAGACATCACCGACCATACCACACCATCAACGACCAGACCCCTTTTCCGGCAAGACCACCATCGGTTCTTCGCCGTAAGGCCGTCAGCGACTTTGAAGTAGATTAAGAAGATGGAGCAGTGGTGGTGGTCTCTTTTTTGGCAGTTGTCGGCCGCAGCGGGCGGCGGCGGTGGTGGTTTACGAAGAAGGTATGGTATTTTGACTTGTACAAAAAGAGAAACTGAAAAAGCCCAATTTCTAGAAGGTTAAAGATTGAGAAAAATGTCATTAGCCATGGTCATCATGTAACACGATGGAATTGAAAAAGCAAACCGCCTCACATGATTATCTTTTGGAGTGGTTTTCTAGAGGCGGTTTTTGTTTTTGAATAGGTTTTTTGAGACGGTTTTAACCGTTCTTAAAAAGAATTTTTGACCGCCTAAAAAAATCAATTGTTTACTAGTGAGACATGTTAGTATATGTGGGCATGTGTTCGTGTGAAGGTATTAACTCTTTTCCATGCACTCTTATAGTGGTTATATGACGCCTGAATATGCCATACATGGTCAATCCTCAGTGAAGTCGGATGTCTTTAATTAGCTACAGAGTGTTACTATTACAGATGGTAACAAGTAAAAAAATCCGATGTTTTTAGAACGGAGAGAACAAAGAAGATCTTCTTAGCTTTGTAAGTATCAACCATTTTCTATGAAGTTTGAAACAACATAAAACAACACCAAGTGGATCATGTTGTTTTTGAGGAAATATGTTCAATTGAAATATTAGTTTTTTCCTTTTTAGTATATGAATCCGAAAAATAAAATTGTTAATATCTTTCAGGCAAGGAAAAGTCGGAAGAAAGGGACAACAAAGAATATAACAGATCCAACATTAAAGACATTTCATTGTGTGACATCATTAGAAGTATCCACATTGGGTTATTATGTGTTCAAGAAAATATTATCGACTTGCCAACCATGGTTATTATGCTTAATAACTTCTCTATCATGCTTTCGGTACTAATATAACCTGCGGTTTTTTTATGTTTAGTACTACTGATCTAGAAATGCCACTCCTATAGGAGTACAATTCTTCAACAAGGAACAGTGGTTTTGGAAAACCTAAAATATCAAAATCTAGATCAACATCATCTCAATATTTCGTAAATGAAGTTTCAATATCTAATTTTGTCTCAAGATAAGGCATCTAGAATGCACTTGATATGCTACACATAGATTTCAAGGTTTCTATAAAGAAACACTATCTGATTTTATGATTAAGGTTGCATGTTGAGCATAAAGTTGCAAATATGGATTTTATTTTGTATCATAAATGAAAATCACAACGTGCATTAGTTGTAATCATGTTGCATGTGTTTCACACATCAATAACATCATTTACAAATACAAAGTTGTAGCAATGTTGTGGATGCCAACACAAAGACTGTTCTAATCAAATCATTAATGCTTCCTCATATACATCCGTTCTAATTTAAGATGTTATAGGTAGCGTTTGGTATGCAGGAATGAGAGCTGGAATGGAATGGACGATTACGAGGGAATGAAAAAATGGTGTTTGGTTGGACGATGGAATAGAATCACCCATTTAACAAGAAATGTCATTCCCTCTAAATCCCTCAAATTCATTTCAACCACCCCCTTGTTTTTTTTTATTCCATCCTCTCTTTCATCCTTCATCACCACCACACCTTCTTACCACCACCACCACCTCCTCCACCACCCACCACCGCCGCCGCCTCCACCACGAACCGTTATCTCTCGCCGCCACCCACAACCACACCACCGCCACCACCCACCCCACCTCCCGTCGCCGCCGCCACCCACCGCCACCTCCCACCACCACCACCGCCACCGTCACCACCACCCACCACCACTGCCACCGCCACCGTCACCACCACCCACCGCCACTGATGTCGCCCAGCCGGTCTATAAAAACTAAAAAATAAAACCTAATCTAGACTTCTAAGTAATAAATGGAGTACCTATGAACTAAACCGCACTGACAGGCAAGTGAACCTATCGAGTGTAACACAGCTTAATGTTAAACCGGATTTTCGAACCCTAGAGACACTACTATAGCTAAACTAGACTCTGACTCGGACTAAAGATGATTGATTTGGGGGGGTTTTCTACACTACTGATTAACTAATGATGCAGAATACTAAAGATCGACTCTAACTATCAAGCAAGGACTCCGAGAAATAACAGGAATGGGAAGAATACCACCTAGTTCGGAATCCTACTTGCAAAGCACAGACTTCTACCGGTTATGGAAACTATAATAGATCTGGGTATCTAAGGATAACATGTCACACCCCCAAATTCCACTAACGGAGTTTAATCTGTCACACCCCCAAATTCCACTAACAGAGTTTTAGCATTTGGAGTGTGACAAACCAGGATCTCAGTCATTAGTTACATCAAACGACACTATATGGGACTTAAAATGTCATAACATAAAAGTTTAGAGTTAAATGCGAAAGCGTAAACGTTAGAATGAAATCAAAAGTAATTACACGCAACAAACGTCAATTAATGTAAATAAGTAACACTGTTTAAAATGTTTGAAATGAATGATATGACAGTAGGACTCCATGCATGTCCTAAGTGTGCAACCTGTGCCAAAGCGACCTGAGAAACATGTAAGAAAAAGTGTCAACACGAGGTTGGTGAGTTCACAGGTTTGTATGTAAGTAAACTGTTTGAGTGTTGCTGGATCCACATACGTAAGTCACACCTATTGCTAGCTAGACAATGAACAAGTTACTCTAAGTGTTCGCAACCGAAGCTGACTGTTTATGTTTAAGATGCCTTCTGCCATTGCTAACATCAACAATGGCAAGTGTTTAGGACAATTTACACCCGTTAGACCTCCAATCAAGTTAGCACGACTAACCCGGGTGGGGTATGTCAAACCCATTAGTACTACTCAAATTTCCTCGCTATACTCCATATATTAACGGTCCGAGTGTGTAAGGACTTTGCATGTTATGCTTGCACTTAGGTACACAAGTGGTAATGAAATACTATGTGATCCATGTCCATGTGTATGTCTCTCCTTGACAGGGAGACAAGTAACGGATGTTTGTTTGTACGCATTTTTCTCCCCAACGGGAAAACAAGTAAAAATGATATTCGTTTGTATGTATGTTTCTCCCCAACGGGAGAACAAGTAAAATACCGTTTTTGTGTATGCATGTTTCTCCCCAACATGAAAACAAGTAAAATAATGTTTGTGAGTATGCATGTTTCTCCTCAACAGGAAAACAAGTAAAATGATGTGAAACTCACATGCGTTGCGTAGTAGGTAGTATCACACAACTATGAGATTTAGAACCTCAAGTGTTAGCATGTACGGCTTACGTATGCCCTAGAATCATAAACACATAAGTTAGGGATACATTAGGATTTGTGACGACGTCACGGAAGATTAGAACGTCTTAACGTATTCTAAGGATCAATGGGTAGACGAACGTGTCTACAGGAATATAGGTTTCTTAATATAATAATTAAGATAAATGTGTTACGTGTCGAACGTCTATAATACGAATAATATTAAATAAATAAATAAATTCGTGTGTTTGTATCATTTAATAATGATCTAAGAAAATAATATAATAATATATTATTTTGAACTCGTAGAAGATATACGATAATCATTTACGTGACAAAAATAGTAAATATATTATTTTTATTCGAGAAGATTAAACGTGAGTAAATAATATAAATAATTACATTATTTATAAGTTTGAAACGTTTCACGAGGTAAATAAACGAGGCGAAATAATATGAAATATATATTATTTTATAATAGGAGTCACGGGTTGAAAATAGTATAAACATATTATTTTATACGAAGTCGTGGTTTGAAAATAATATAAATAATTATTTTAGAGGTGGATATAATATTAATTATAAGTTATAAAATCAAACCCGAGTGTACGGGTGTTTTCCGAGGTTAAAACATAATAATATGACAATAGTAAAATATAGGGATTTGTTTTTATAATAGGAAATTCATTAAAAGTCCAAAAAAAAACAATTACAGGAGACCGGTTTTGAACCCGGGTCTCCTGCGTATTAGCCATGAATCTTAACCAGGTCTGCCCGCTAGGGAATCGCATTAGAACCTAGTCAGGAATGGTTTTAACATAGAACTCAAGTGAGTTCTTCCCCCTCCCTTTGAATTCGAACCTAAATCCATACAAAACCCATCGAATTCGATTTCAATTGAACACCAAAGCAAAGGGGTTTTGTTTGACGATGGATTTCGAACCTGTGAGTGTGGTTAATTTGAAAAGCACTAAGTTCAAGATCGTTTAATTTCTGTTTCAAAAGCCGAAACCCTAGAACAAAACAAAGGATCGATTTGATCGATTCTGGTATTGAAAGAACTTAGATTCATTGGGCTTTTACTAAACAAAAGGTTGCGAAACTGATCATGTGGTTTAATTTCATTAAGATAGTCGTTAAGATCAAAAGCCCCAAATCTGATTATGAATAAACCCTAGTTATTTGATCTTAGTCAATACGATGTTATATCATTAAATTAGAATAGGGTTTTCAACGAGTGACTGTTTGCGAAGCTAACCGTGTGATTAAATAGGATTGAAATGGTGTTTGGATCAGGGTTCGATTGAACCACAATCGTATGAACCCTAGAATCTGGGTTTCGATCGAACTGATGTTATGAGCCCTAATTGGCATAGGGCTTTCACTCTATGGACAAAATCGAAGCTAGGGATGTAAGAATTTACCAGATTAGATGACGAATTGAGTGTGGTCGACTGAAACCGAGGCCGAAGATGACTGTTTTGGTTCCCGGCGACTTCTGTTGGGATTCCGGTGCAATTGATGCATACAGGAGCTTCACAGGGTTTCGTTTATTGTGTGTAGATGATCAACAACGGATTTGAGGATGTTTGTTCAAGAAGTCGACGGTTACGACATAATTGTCTATAATTGGAATTAATTC
The DNA here is from genome assembly GCA_023525975.1 of Smallanthus sonchifolius. NCBI lineage: Eukaryota > Viridiplantae > Streptophyta > Magnoliopsida > Asterales > Asteraceae > Smallanthus > Smallanthus sonchifolius. Next base: position 109,634,510 of record CM042021.1, read on the forward strand.
CGACAATGATGATGTTTTAAGTCCTAATTATGAACGTTAATTGCATAATCGTGCATTATCAGTTACAAATCGGACGAATTGATATTTGGAATCGAATTTGGATCAAAGGAGTTGGGGGTTTGACTTGCAAAGTCAACAGAAATCGAGTTTAGTTAAATTACAGAATCAGTCCTTCTGGTTTCTTGTATTAAGGTTTGGGAGTCGGCAGAATTAGTCCTTGAGGTTTGAATAGAGTTAGAAATATGTTAGTTTGACTATCATAAGTCAACAGGAACATAAAACCCTTCAATTTTGACTTTCAAAGTCAACAGAAATTGAGATTTGGGTAATTACAGATCTAGTCCTCCTGGGTTTCATGCATAGGAGTTTAGGAATTAGCATAATGAGTCCCTGGTGTTTGGATTGGGTTAATTAGGTTAACTATAACTGGATATGGTTAACGGAGTTAACCTGAAAGTCCGAATTATCACATAACAGCTCTAGACAACCTAGTGGATCCCTAATCACTCTTAGGGTGTCACCAACTAGGAAACCTAAAGATGCAATAAACCCACCAGATAGTCGGATTACCTTTCAGTCTCTCCAACAATGACAATGTACCCAAAACACAAATCACCTCTCGGTCTCAATGTCCACAATACATCAAAGATGCACGGGGTAATCTCATATCAACAATCTATGACTCGGACTAGCAACAACCACTAAGAACCTAAGGGAACCTCCTCTCATAATATTCACACTCGGAATCCTAACACGAAGACTAACCAATTATCTCTCACCTTTCGTGTATCGAGATAAGATGAACACACAGATCTATTGAACTCTCAACTACATCTCCTGTGGAATACTACATCTAGCAAACCATACAAACAATCACAAACACACAGTCTAAGATCTAGATATGCTATTCAAACTGGAAGACATCCACAAATAACATACAAAACTTATAATCAATTGCAAAACAGATCTAACATGCATATTCACCATAATAATCAATCCAAGATCGTTACAAAATCATTAATCCAACAATTGAATCCAGAAACAGATAAAAATCAAGACTTTAATAAGCAATCATCAAAAACCCAGGCAATATCAATGTTTTAGCCTAGAATCATACGTAAAACATCCATAACAGAAGTAATCAAGTCAAACATAGGTTCAATCATAGAAAACAAAGATAAAGTTTGAATCTTGAAAACCGAATACGCTAATCTAACGAACCCGGAATCCAAAAGCTTTAAACTCTACTTCATTTCACTTCCAAGCTCCCAAAATCGCCCTAAAACCTTCTTTGACGGCCAAAAGATTGAACTCTCTGAATAATGGCATCACAATTCGATATAAAGTTGAATTGGGGCCTTTTGCGGATTTTCTAGGCCCTCATGTACTGCGACGGGTTTTCCTGGGTTCCTCGTGTACCGCGACGAACAAAGGTGTTGGGGGGTTTGACTTGCAAAGTCAACAGAAATCGAGTTTTGTTAAATTACATAACCAGTCCTTGTGGTTTCTTGTATTAAGGTTTGGGAGTCGGCAGAATTGGTCCTTGAGGTTTGAATAGAGTTAGAAACATGTTAGTTTGACTATCAAAAGTCAACAGGAACACAAAACCCTTCAATTTTGACTTTCAAAGTCAACAGAAATTGAGATTTGGGTAATTACAGATCTAGTCCAGCTGGGTTTCATGCATAGGAGTTTAGGAATTAGCATAATGAGTCCCTGGTGTTTGGATTGGGTTAATTAGGTTAACTTTAACCGGATATGGTTAACTGAGTTAACCTGAAAGTCCGAATTGTCACATCATCCCCTAGTTGAAAGAATTTTCGTCCCGAAAATTAAAATAAAGTTTCTGGGTGTCACATCATCCCCTAGTTGAAAGAACTTTCGTCCCGAAAATTGGAATAGTACCTTAAGATCTTGACGTGGGTTGCTTGAATAGATGAGGATACTTGCTCATCATCTGATCCTCGCGCCCCCAAGTGAATTCCGGTCTGCGTTTCGAGTTCCAACGAAATCTGACAATAGGGATTTTACTGCGTTTGAGCGTTTTGACTTCCCTATCCATGATTTCTATCGGTTCTTCAACGAACTGCAGTTGTTCATCGATGTGTAGTTCCTCAAGAGGAACCGTGAGTGTCTCGTCTGCTAAACATTTCTTCAAGTTCGAGACATGAAAGACGTCGTGTACACCACTAAGTCCTTCAGGTAGGTCTAGTTGATACGCTACTGGGCCAATTCTCTTCATTATTTTGAACTGTCCAATATAACGAGGATTCATTTTGTCTCGTATCCCGAAGCAGATTACACCTTTCTAAGGTGAGACTTTCAGAAGAACCATGTCGCCTATTTGAAATTTTAACGGTTTATGGCGCTTATCGGCATAACTCTTTTGACGATCACGAGCTGCCGCCATACTGTTTCGAATACAAGTTCAGGATCCGTAAGTTAGCTATCCCCAACTTCAGTTCAACAGATAGGAGATTGGCATTTACGTCCGTACAATGCATCGAATGGTGCTGCCTTGATGCTAGTGTAATAAATGTCATTGTAGGAGAACTCCACTAAAGGCAAGTGAGTTTCCCAACTTTTACCGAAATCAATCACACAAGCTCATAGCATGTCCTCTAAGGTTTGAATGGTACGCTCTGTTTGACCATCTGTTTGAGGATGGTATGCCATGCTCATGTCCAGGCGCGTGCCTAGAGCTTTTTGTAAAGATTGACAGAAACGTGAGGTGAATCGGGCGTCACGATCCAAGATGATTGAGATTGGCACTCCGTGCCGAGATACGACCTTTTTAAGATAAGCACGAGTGAGCGGATTTTAGTCAAACGATATACATTCACCCAGATTGTGTCGCATCCGTTAGAAGTTAGGGGTAGTTTAGTAATAAAATTCATGGAAATCTATTCCCGTTTCCACATCGGAATTTCTGGTTGGTGAAGCAAGCTAGAAGGTTCTTGGTACTCAACTTTGACCTTAGAGCAGGTCAGGCACTTGCTCACGTAGGTGGCTATATCGGCCTTCATCTTTGGCCACCAATATAACACCTTAAGGTCATGGTACATCTTATCGGAACCAGGATAAATAGAGTATCGAGATTTTGTGTGCTTCATCCATAACCAATTCTCTTAAGTTCCCATACACTGGAACTCATATTCGCTCTGCCATGTAGCGAATGCCATCTTATTTGACCTCTAGTTGTTCTTCCATATTGCGTGTGGCTTCCAGCGGTAGGTTTTCCTCCTTAAGGGCTTCCAGTTGAGCACTTCAGATTTTGTTAGGTAATCCGGAGTGAATAGTAAGTTGTAATGCTCAAACCCGACGTGTGACACATAGGTGAAACTTAGATTTCTAATTAATTAAGCTCAGGTATATGGAATTTTGGATTGCGGGCGCCACCGAAACTCGGATTTATTCTCATAAAAAGAGAGTGGTGTGCCAAGAAATTTCAAAAACCTCTAAAATTTAACTTAACATGGTATCTATCATCCTATGTTGACAGTTTCAGTATTACCGACACCCTAAGATGAATACCCACAAGATTTCAAGATTTAATTCAATTATTAACCCTAAGTAACACTCACATGCTATTTAAGGTCTACTAGTTGGCTGGATCTATCAAAACATCATAATTCAGACGCGTTTTCTATCATTTAAAATCATTTAACTCAACAACAGAACCAGTTGTACTATCATTTTCCATTTATTATGCAAAAACATTTATTTCCAATGACATTTTTTTCAAATCCTTTCAATTTTTTTGTTTTTTTGTATTTTTTTAAAAGACAAAAATAAACAGGAAGACTTAGCTGGTAATGTATGCATTGAAGTGTATCCAACATTACTCTTCCACGTGTGCACCGTATAGCATTTCGGTCACGACTGCACAATCGACTGTCGGGTTGCCTTTACAAGATATAATAAGATTAGGATCAACCCCGCCTGAATGGAGATTGAGTACAGACGCAGCAATCAATACCTGCACAATAAAGCTTAAACAAACCCACATCAGTAAATTGACACAACTTACAGACTCAAGATAAACCAAAAGACACGACCGATTGAGTCGATACGACTCAAGATAGAGAAAAGGAAAATATACCCGACGCGTGACAAACACATAGACATGAGTGCACAAGTAAGGTAGATCATTAGTCACGGCCGGTCTCGAAGTTTCCCATGGTGATGGTGGTTGGTGAATATGTGTGAAGATGGACGATGATGATGTGATGGAGGGTATAATGGTAGTGAGATGATGGATGGTAGTGATGGTATGATATGGTAGATGATAGAGGTGGTGAATAGGTGGAATGATGGATTATGGTAAATGTGGTGATGGTGGTAGTGAGTGGTGATGGATTGTGAATGATTGATGGATGATGATAATGGTTGGTGTAGTGAACGGGTATGGGGATCCATGGGAAACAAAAGGAAAAAAGACAAGATCGGGATGCCCTCGCGTACCGCGAAGGGCTGGACGCCACTTCTCGCGTACCCTGAGTAAGTGGTTTTTAGGTCGGTCCTTACATTTGTCCTTGCGAAGGATGGGATCCTGAACTTCGCGTACCGCGAGAAGGCTTTATTCAATGAAAGTTAAGAAGATTTTCCATACTTGGCTAAAATTTTCACCTCCAAATTTTTTTTCCTAATTCTATAAAAACCCGTTCCAATTATAAAAACGAAAGTAAAAATACCTGGAACTTCATTCCTGATGATTTTCCTCACCGAATCAAGCGTGAATCCCTGCAAAACAGGACACAAATAAGACACGCACACCGTAAAACACATAATAGACATGCAAATAAACCAAGAAATTCAAACAAACTATACAATCCGGGCACTTGCTCGAGACTCAAACAAGCCTATCAGGAGGCTTCTCCTTGATTCTAACCGGTACCGCCTTCATTCTGCGCGGTATCCCGGCTCTCCATATCCCCAACAAAACAGTGCCAACCACTAGACTTCCATTACATCTATCAATTAAATCTTTCCACCAAAACTTAAACCTACCCGGTCGAAAAACAACATGCATCATATAACTAAGAAATGTTTTACCCCTAAACGTCCCCACACTTGGGGTTTGCACTATCCTTAAAGCATGTGAAACACTCAACGCTCGGGTTCTCTCGCGGGGTGGCCTAGACATAGGGGTGACTCAGTCTCACTCCCCTCAACACGAACATCAGTAAAGGTCGAAGGCTTAAGATGGGATATCACTAATGGTATGGCCTCTAACCTCTCTCCCGGATATTTGGGATCTTCTAACTTCCCTACCATCCCCACACTTGGGGTTTTGCCTATCAACTCCTCCAGCTCTGCCATCATCTCATGCAGATCACTGGGCACCTCATCGCCATATTCATCCGGCTCATTCAGCAGCTCTTCTAACTCCACCGCCCAATCAGATGGTTCTCCTAAACCAGGGGCGGGTTCACCAACATCTATCTCTCCAAGATCAGAGTCCCGATGATCATCCATGAAGGCATCAATCATGCACACGGAGTGGCTTTGCTCACAACCTCCTTCATAGACTTTGCAGAATCGAAAGTAACAGATTCATCCCCCACACGAAGTGTGAGCTTCCCGTCAAAGAAATCGATCAATGCCTTGGCTGTGCGCAGAAACGGGCACCCTAAGATGAGTGGGACTCTGTCATCCACATCTATATCTAGGATAACAAAATCCACGAGGAAGATGAATTTATCTATCTTAACTAGCAAGTTCTCCACTATTCCCGGTGGATACTTGACTAAACGATCAGCCAACGATATGCTCATGCGCATCGGCTGTGGTTCTCCTAGGTCGAGCTTCTTGTATATAGAATAGGGCATCAGATTGATGCTAGCACCTAGGTCCGCCAACGCGTGGTTCAAGGGCAAGCTGCCAAGTAGACACGGGATCGTGAAGTGACCCGAATCTGCCAGTTTCTCTGACAATTTGTTCTGAACCACCGCAGAACACCGCTCACTTAGTGAGATTTTACAGATTTCCTCCATCTTCTTTTTGTTGGAAAGAAGATCTTTTAGGAACTTGCCATACTTAGGCATATGTTGGAGGACCTCTATGAACGGGAGATTTACTTTGATTTGTTTGAACATGTTCAGGAAGTTACCGTATTCTCTAGCATATTTATCAGCCAACAAGCATGCTGGGTAGAGAACACGACTCAAGTCAATCTCGGGGGTCTTCATCTCTACCTCCTTCTTCTTCTCCTATGCCTTCTCGGCATGCTTCTCGACCACTATCTCCTCATTCCCGGCTCCCCTTCTTCACCCACCAGTGGCTCTACTCTCTCCTATACTCTTCGACTCCTAGTCGACACGGCCATCACTGAAGTGTTAGGGCCTGAAGATGGACCTCCCTGTCTATCCTTCAGGCTCTTAGCGATGTCTCCTACCGTGCGTTGCAGATCTTGGAACGCAGAATGCTGATTTCTCAGTAAAGTGTCATGCGCATCCAATCGCTGCCGAGTCTCCTTATCCCTCTCCACTAAATGAGCGAGCATCTGAATCTGGTTCTCCAGCATTTTTTCAATCTTCCTATCCCTAGCATTGCTCCCAGAACTTGCTCCTGCTTCACCTCCTCCATGCTGATTAGGGCGGGCATTAAACCCAGACGGGTTGTTTCCAGATCTCCAACTCGAGCCATAAGGATTGTTATAGTTATTATTGTACCCTCGGTTCTGGTTGCCCACGAAATCAACATGCTCCTGCTGACTGACAAGGCAGTCACTAGTGTCGTGGCCTCCCATGCACACCTCACACCTTTGAGCATTCAGCTTTAGCTCTTTAATCTCATTAGCCATGGTCGCGAGTGCAGCAGCCACGCTAGTATCAGGGTTGACCTAATGCATACCTCTAGGAAAAAAGGCAGGTACTCTAGCACTAGGAATGGAAGTCCTAGTAGATGGCCGATGTTGCTAAGCGAGAGCGAAGCTCTCAAACAACTCCTCGCATTCAGCAGGCTCCAGATTATCCATGATATGGCCTCCCGCAGCTCTGTTGAACATTTGTTGCTTCTCGAAGGTGACGCCATTATAGAACTTCTCCACAATCGCCCAGTCAGACAAACCATGCTGGGGACATCGGCTCAACAGCGCGTTGAACCACTCCCAGGCCAGGTGATAAGGCTCGTCAGGGTCCATCCGAAAGGAGTGGATTTGGTCCCTAAGGCGAGCGGCCCTGGAAGGTGGGTAGTACTTTTTAAGGAACTTGGCTTGAAGATCCTCCCAAGTGGTGATGGAATTGTCAGGAAGGGTGTCAAGCCAAGTGGAAGCACACCCAGAGAGCGAGAATAGAAAGAGACACAAGTAGATTGCGTCCTTAGATACACCCATGATATTGAAGGTATCACATATGCACGCGAAGAGGGACAGATGTCCGGGTGCATCCTCATCCTCGAGGCCATGGAACTGGGTAGCATGAGTGATCGTACTCATGGCATGTGATGGGATTTGCTAAGTATTGGTATTAGGGATAGCGGGGTGGGCGATCGAAGACCGCGCCCTGGTGGCCCCATCACTGGCTCTCTTGTGTACGGTACGTCTCGCTGGTGGGTCAGCGTCGCCCATATTAGTAAAAGGAACTCGGCTAGTGGGATGTACCTGGTTTTTGTATAATGTTTTCAAACTCTCCTGGAAGTCGTGGGTGCGCTCGTGAAGCTCTTGTTTGGACTCTTCGTAAGCTGAATACTCTGGCGATCCCTGCGAACGAGTACGTTGCATAAACTGAAAGACACAAAGAAAAATAAGAAAGACTCAAAACATAGAAAGACTCGATCCTAAATTAGACACACAAGTAGCAGATAGGACAAAGCACAAAATTAAGACTCAAAATAAAAGAAAGAAAGAAAGAAAATAACCAAAAATCACACAAAGAACTAGTCAAAGCTAATGTTTCTATTGCCAAGTGTCCCCAGCAACGGCGCCAAAAAACTGATGTATCCTAGACGGTCTAAAAAACTAAAAAATAAAACCTAATCTATGCTCCTAAGTAATAAATGGAGTACCTATGAACTAAACCGCACAGACATGCAAGTGAACCTATCGAATGTAGCACAGCTTAATGGTAAACCGGATTATCGAACCATAGAAACACTACTATAGCTAAACTAGACTCTGACTCGGACTAAAGACGATTGATTTGGGGGTTTTCTACACTACTGATTAACTAATAATGCAGAATACTAAAGATCGACTCTAACTATCAAATAAGGACTTCAAGAAATAACAGGAATGGGAAGAATACCACCTAGGTCGAAATCCTACTTGCAAAGCACAGACTTCTACCGATTATGGAAACTAGGATGGATATGGGTATCCAAGGATAACATTTCTAGACAACTTAGTGGATCCCTAATCACTCTCAGGGTGTCACCAACTAAGAAACCTAAAGATGTAATAAACTCACCAGATAGTCGGATTACCTTTCAGTCTCTCCAACAATGACAATGTACCCAAAAGACAAATCACCTCTCGGTCTCAATGTCCATAATACATCAAAGATGCACGGGGTAATCTCAGATCAACAAGCTATGACTCGGACTAGCAACAACCACTAAGAACCTAAGGGAATCAGACAATTCACACTCGGAATCCTAATACGAAGACTAACTGATTATCTCTCACCTTTCGGGTGTTGAGATAAGATGAACACTCAGATCTATTGAACTTTCAACTACCTCCTATGGAATACTACGTCTAGCAAACCATACAAACAACCATAAACACATAGTGTATGATTTAGATACACTATTCAAACTGGAAGACATCCACAAATAACATACAAAACTTATAATCAATTGTAAAACAGATCTAACATGCATATTCACCATAATTATCAATCCAAGATTGTTAAAAAATCTTTAATCCAACAATTGAATCCAGAAACCGATAAAAATCAAGACTTTACTAAGCAATCATCAAAAACCCAGGCAGTATCAATGTTTTAGTCTAGAATCATACTTAAAACATCCATAACAGAAGTAATCAAGTCAAACATAGGTTCAAACACCGAAAACAAAGCTAATGAGTGAATCTTGAAAAACGAATACGCTAATCTAACAAACCCAGAATCCAAAGGCTTTAAACCCTACTTGATTTCACTTCCAAGCTCCTAAAATCTCCCTAAAACCTTCTTAGGCGGCCAAAAGATCGAACTCTCTTAATAATGGCATCACAATTCGATATAAAGTTGAATTAGGGCTTTTTGCGGATTTTCTAGGCCTTCGCGTACCGCGAAGGGTTTTCCTGGGTTCCTCGCGTACTGCGACGAACAAAATAGTCGGGCCACTTTCTGTAACTCCTCGCGTATCGCGAGGATTTGAAGCTCTCCCTTCGCGTACCGCGAAGGAGTAAAATTCCAACTTTTTGCATTTTTCTCTTGGGCTTTCTTCTCTTGCTCGGTTTCTTCGTGATTTCACTTTCTATTGCACACGAGCTCCTGAAAACATTACAAAGACTCAAATGTACACTAAAACGACTAAAAACGAATACGAAACTATATAAAAATGCACGAATACAAACGAAATAAGATGTGTGCTTTGCACTACATCAGCCACCCCCACCCCCACCTACAACCACCCACCACCTCCGCCATCACCCAGTGTCACCCACCACCACCCAATACCGCCACCCACCACCATCGCCGCCACTCACCACCGATTTTTTTCCTTCGTCTTTTCTTGCCTACCAAACAACATAAAGTAATGATTTATTCCATTCCCTCATGGTAACCAAGCAAGACAATGGAATGGAATGGTCCATTTCATTACTTTGTCCATTCCATTACCTCGTTCATTCAATTCCCTCATCCATTCCATTACCTCATACTAAACAGACCCATAATATAATGCTAGTTTATTGCATGAGCAATGGTCGACCTTAGTATAATTTTAGTAATAACTACAGAAAAAATATTACATTTTGTATTGTGATCATGAAGAAAGGATGGTTTTGAAATTCAATAAGAAGATGTATAGGGAGGGGTGAATATGCTATTTTTAAAATTTTATAATTAAAGAACTCTTTTTTTTGTTAAAATAAGAGATAATGGATAAAAAGGTTTCATTACAAAAACATCATGATGTATAGTGGTTCTGGTGAAGATTAACTACTTCACGATATATCACTTTCTGATCCCCAATCAAGAAACTTTTTTACAACTATTGTCTCTCTAAGCTGGTAGAGATCACTATTACAACCTCTTATTAAGCAAGTAGTGATCACCACAAATGTATCTCTATACACGTTGAGATATCCTATACGTCTCCTTACTTTAAACATGGAAGGGATCACCATGTTACAAGTGATATTGTGTTTGTACTAGACTTCTCTTAATATAATCTTTATCTTCTCTTGCTTGATGGTCTTTAGACTTGTTATGACTTTATGAAATCACTCAGGAGTGTTTAAGTAATCAGAAGTTTTAATTTTGTAAGACATGAATGAAAATGTGTTGGGAGGATTTGTTTAAACAGCCAAGATATTGAAATCTTTGATTTATTCTCCTGTTTATTGGTTTTTATTCCTTTCCATATTGAGAGAATTGTAATTAGGAATGGAGATTATCTTTCCTTTCCCTTTTGTTTCATGTTCGGCTTATATAGCCATTGTATTGTTCTTCTAAAAATTAACTTTGGAATAGACAAATGATTCTCTCTTTGATTTACCATTATTTATGGTATCAGAGCAGAAGATCATTAGAACCCTAAATTCCTAACCATCGTTTCACCTTCATCATGGGTGACGCCACCAAAAGACGCCGATGCATTCCAGGTCTCGGCCGGAATGAAATCTAACCAACGACCAAGCAAAAGTGTGCAGAAGGAACCAAAACAAAACTCTAAAGAGCCGACGGAGCATTCTACCCAATGTGAAAGAGATGGCCACAATAGAGACGGTTGCTTCAAACGCATCGGATATCCCAAATGGTGGCTCGGGAAGAAAGCTGATAAAACAAAGCCGAAGGGAGCCGCTCACGTCAACACGGATAACAACCTTCTATCGGGTCTCACCGGAGAACAATATCAACAGTTCAATAGTATGTTCTTAAACAAGCCAAAGATGGATGTCGTTCCGATCACCAACATGATTCACACACCATCAAAAGCAAACTCAACAGGTAACATTGGTTTCAAGGAAAATGGGTTGTATATTCTAGTGTGACTGACCACATCACCTATAAAAACTCAATCCTTGAAAACCAAACTAAAACTGCCTATGAACTCCCGGTTACTATACCCAATGGAGAATGAGTTGCGGTTGAAGGAAGGGGAGACTATCTTTTACCGAATGGGACTAGAATTAGCAGTGTTCTCCACGTTCCAGATTTGAATTGCAACCTGCTATCCGTTAGTCGATTGTCAAAAGAACTTGAATGTGCTGTGACATTTTTTCCTGATTTCTTTGTCATGCAGGGCTTTTATTCGAGGACGTTGATTGGATCGGGTAAATTCAACAATGGTCTAAATGATATGGAGATGACGTAGAATAAAAAAACAAGCTATGATGGTTACCATGGATACTTGGCACAAGGGATGGGACATATATCAAACTCAAAACTCAATCATGTTGGTTTCTTTAAAAACTTGCCAAGAAGTAAAAGTGTATTTTTTGATTCTTGTATTAAAGCCGAACACACAAGATCACCCTTTCTGGTTAGTTTTACAAAGATGAATGGTTGTTTTGATTTGCTACATTGTGATATTTGGGGTCCTTATAGAACTTTATCCATTACGTGTGCTAGCTACTTCTTAACAATTGTCAATGATTATAGTAGAGCGGTAATGGTTTTTCTTCTAAAACACAAAAATGAGGCAAGTGCTCACTTGGTGGATTTTCACAAGATGATTAAAACCCAATTTGACAAAAGTATAAAAAGAATTCGGAGTGACAATGGTGGGAAATTTACTTCTAATAAAATGCTTGATTTTTATGCTAAAGAGGGAATTATTTTATAAACCTCTTGCCCTCACACACCTCAACAAAATGCGGTGGTTGAGCTGAAGCATCGGCATCTCCTCAAGACTGCTCGTGCGTTGAGGTTTGAGGAAAATCTCCCAATAAGGTTTTGGGGAGATTGTGTCTTAATATCAACTTATATCATCAACCGTCTCCCCTCAGATATCATTGGCAACAAAACTCCTTTTGAGCTTTTATATAGCCAAGAGCCCGAATACCATTTCTTAAGGGTTTCTGGTTGCCTTGCCTACTACCGAAGCACAGAGACGAAAGGGGACAAGTTCGAGGTAAGGGGGATCAAATAAATCTCAAATACCCGCACCTCTTTGCTAATCCAGTAGCCTCAAACAGTTGAATTTCGGGACGAAATTCCCTCAACATGGGGATACTGTAACATCCATGATTTCAGGCCATAATTTTTCCTTATTCCTTTTATTATGTGCAATAATAAGCACTTGAAGTCCCGTACTTGTTCAAACTTATCATGTCACATTACTTATTATTTTACACATATATTAATTCAATACTCTTCAAATCTTGCATCACTTCATTTTTTTCTCTATAACACATGTATGTGTGATTATAGATACACACACACACACATATATATATATATATATATATATCATGTTGTGCGCGGCCAATTTCAAAATTCAAACCATTTCAAACAGAATTGACTTTCCAGGGTCAAACTATGTTCAATTCGATCTCCAATCAAAGGATTTGAACACGTTGAAGCCCGCAAATCATGCAAAGTCTCTCCTAGCACGTATGCAGACCATATACGTGACCCAATTCACTCCCAATCATCGACTTATCGCGTGAAATAAAGGTCGATAGCTGTTATCTCTCAATCATAACCGAATCATGTAATTAAGATGGAATTGGACGAATTAAAATACTCTCGCACCTTCGCTTAGACCATTGCAAATTTTCACCCCGAACAAGATTGAACACATTAAACTTTTACTTCAGTATATCCTTTCTACTTTCTCCCATGTCGTAAGTTCACGTAACAAAAAGTATTCGCACCCGATGACAAGTACTTTGAAAAATTACAAACTTTGAAAAACCACGAACTTTCAAAACCGCAAACTTCCAAAACCGCAAACTTTCAAGACTGTATACTTCAATACCGCAAACTTTCAAGACCATATACTTCAATACCGCAAACTTTCAAGACCGTATACTTCAATACCACAAACTTCGAATACCATATACTTCAAATACCGCAAACTTGAGTGACCGCAAACTTGAGGAACCGCAAACTTGAGTGACCGCAAACTTGAGGAACCGCAAACTTCCAGATGAAGAAATTGACCGAAAACTTTGATTTTCAAGCCGAAAAATCAACTAATCAACCGAAAACTTCAACAAACGTGACAGAAACAAGGTCCAATACCTATCAATCTGTCCAGAAACTTTTCCAAAACAAACAAGTCAGATTATTCAAAGGAAAACAGTAACTTTGATACCTCACGAGTCAAAGAAATCCGTTGTAAGCTTCACCGAATGAGTGCTAAGGCTCTGGTACCAATTGTAAGGTCCGGATTCCTGAGGATCTTCAATCAACGGATTCAACGACGTGTTGAACCTGGCGGAAACAGACTCGACACATGACTTGTAGGTATAAACAATAAGGACGAGACACAATTGATTGTCAAACGATTCGTATATTGATAAATCACTGAAAAACAATACAAATATCGTTCAACAACTCGTCTTAACTATCTAACTCGTCCCACTCTCTGACTGTTTCAGTTGTCCAACTTGTCTAACTTGAATACTGTTACAAGATAAGCTTTTTATAACCAAGACAAAAGTATTATGTGGGTCTGGGCATGGACCGCATACTTCAAGTATGGGGACGCATACTTCAAGTATGCTGCCGGGAACCGCATACTTCAAGCATGTTGCTGGCTCTGAAGTATGCTGCTGGATGAAGTATGCTGCTGCATGAAGTATGCTGCTGCATGAAGTATGCTGCTGCATGGAGTATGCTGCTACATGGAGTATGCTGCTGGACGAAGTATGCTGTTGCATGAAGTATGTTGCTTGACTCTTTTTTGCTTCTTCCAATCTTCGCCTTTCGAACTTCTGAACAACTCAATGATTCTTTGATGAGTCAGCCTATTATATTTTTGGTCCTTACATACATGAACACCAAACAGCGCGCTTGTCCGCAACACTCGAGCAACTACAAAATTCGTTAGTTTACGTCACTCATGAGATTCAATAACTTACGCATGAATGTTCACAAGATACACAATACTAGATTGATCACATAAAACTTAGTTGTTTGCAATATACATAATACCAAATTGAGCACATGAAACTTAGTTGTTGTAAAATGCATGATATTGGATTGATCACATGATACATGAAACTTAGTTGTTCACATTATACATAATAAAAGATTGATTACATAATGCATGTTGTTTGTAATATACATGATATAATATTGATCACATGATACATGAAACTTAGTTGTTCATATTATACATAATAGAAGATTGATTACATAATGCATGTTGTTTGTAATATACATGATATAAGATTGATCACATGATGCCTGAAACTTAGTTGATTCACAATATACATGATATAAGATTGATTACATGATACATGAAACTTAGTTATTCACGATACACCTGGTACTTAATTGTTTGCCTTATACATGAAAGACTTGTTTGTTTACAAAATACATAAATGCTAAATTGTCCATCTTATACATAAAACTCATTTGTTTACTATATACATGGTACTAAACTATCCACATTAGACATGAAACCTATTTGCTTACAATGTACATAACACTAGATCATACATGAAACTTGAGTGTTTACATTTTACACGGAACTAAATTGTTTACAATTGCTGCAATTGATTAATCACATTATACGCAAGGCATGATCATACACTTTATTCACTAAAATTGAAAACTATAACACTTTGAAGCTACTTAGGGTATGACATATTCTTGTTCAAACACGAGGAAGCTATAACACTTTGAAGCTACTCGGGGTTTGACGTATTCTTGTTCAAACACGAGGAAGCTGTAACACTTTGAAACTACTCGGGGTTTGACGTATTCTTGTTCAAACACGAGTAAGCTATAGAACTTTAAGTTATACTACATTATTACTCTTTAGTTTCCTGATTGACCTTACTATCTAGGGACACAGTTATTTATTAGCAGCTCATACGTGAAAACAATACACATGAACTAAGTAGTTTAGTGCCCTCTCTTGACCCGCACACAACGGAAGGATCTATACGGACCATGCGACGATTCGAGTAATTACGGGTGCACACGTAATTATAAAGATTAGCGCATGGAAAAACATAGTGAATTATGTCGTGTGTTATGACCTAAAACTTATCGTGATATATAGCAATGAAACTAATGTGATATGATAAGGGCATGGTGGATACGCCGCTGGTACTTCCTATATATAAGTGTTCATGCCATATTATCAAAGGTAGCATTACTCGTGTCACGTAAAGTTTTATGTTATTTTGACCTGGACCAATGTTTGTGAAGTCTCTTATCCACTGACAGCTCTTGAGCATATTAGACTACATCTTAGACAAACCCTGATCATCAAGTTCCCATCAATTCCATTCCAAGTAATGCATTTCATCTTTAGAATCCAAAATATTGTTTGACAGTTTTCTCCTTAAATTTATTTCAAAACTAAATTTATTATCATCATTCATAACTGATCTTGAGAAACACACCTAAACCTTGTTATCAATCGTACTCCCCGACCCAACTTTCAAAGTTCAATGAGAATCTAAACGTGGCTCAGGGTTTACTTGAGAAATGTGTGGATCAAATAAATCTCAAATACTCGTACCTCTTTGTTGATCCAGTAGCCTCAAACAGTTGAATTTCGGGGCGAAATTCCCTCAACATGGGGATACTCTAACATCCATGATTTCAGGCCATAATTTTTCTTTATTCCTTTTATTATGTGCAATAATAAGCACTTGAAGTCTCGTACTTGTTCAAACTTATCATGTCACATTACTTATTATTTTACACATATATTAATTCAATACTTTTCAAATCTTGCATCACTTCATTTTTTTTCTCTATAACACATGTATGTGTGATTATAGATGTATATATATATATATATATATACATATATATACATATATATACACATATATATAGGGAAACCTTTGGCTATAATAACCCTATATATTAAGATGAAACATGTAAACTTTTATTATACATACATATATATATATATATGTGTGTGTGTGTGTGTGTATGATTAGTTATAAAATTATGTATGCAAATATGTTTATACATTTGAATTTATTAATTAAACCACATAATACTGGTTTAGTTTTATACAAAATATATATATTTAACATTTTTAAATAGACTATTTTAAAGTTTATAATATAATTAGTTTTATAGTTTTTAAACAAAAATCAATTTATAAATATATATATATATATATATATAAATATTTACAAATTTAATAAACTAGTTTGAACCCTCTTAATACTTGAACCCCCACCTTTGAAATTTAACCCCTTTAATTTCAATTTTGACCCCTTTTGACCTATTTTGACTTTCGAGAAGACAACAGCCCAAATCAAGGTTGAATTCGATCAGAACCCGACGGATTCGGACTTGCCTCGGATTCTAGATGGATTATCGACCATAACCAAACTCAATTAAAACCTCAGTTATTTCGAAATTCAAACCATTTCAAATAGAATTGACTTTCCAGGGTCAAACCGCGTTCAATTCGATCTCCAATCAAAGGATTTGAACGCGTTGAAGCCTGCAAATCACGCAAAATCACTCCTAGCATGTATGCAGACCATATACGCGACCTAGTTCACTCCCAATCATCGACTTATCACGTGAAATAAAGGCCGACAGCTGTTATCTCTCGATCATAACTGAATCATGTAATTAAGATGGAATTGGACGAATTAAAATACTCTCGCACCTTCGCTTAGACCATTGCAAACTCTCTGATCATACACTCGCACCCCATTTCATCTCTAGACCCCGATCGAGCATCAAGAACATTGAATCTGTACCTCTAGCCGTTTGCACTCGTTGTCCAACCAAATCAAGTAAGAATTAGCCCTTTCGATTCGTTTTGTGCTTATCAATTCGTATCAAACGTTTATATCGGATTCAATTTCTGTTGATGTTCTTAACATGTTCATACGAATTTTGATTTAGGGATTTTGCTTGATTTATCTAGCATATTTATAATTGTGGGTTTCCTAATATACCAGCGAAACCACCTGGTCCGTCCGGGAAGCCACTGCACCGCCGAACCAGGTGGCGTGGGTTCGAAACCCATACCCGGCACTTTTTTTTACTTAATTGTTAACCAAGCCCGGGCCCTTCCTGAATTCATGTTAAGCTGTTTCGCAATCGGGTAAATGCCAGAACCAGACCCTTGGTCTAGTGGTAGCAACTTGGTTTCACACAGAAACCACCCGGGTTCGAGCCGGGTGGTCTTATATTTTTTTAAAAAACCGTTTTTAAGAGCCTTTTTATTCTATAAAAATTATGTTATGAAACCTATACCCTATGGAGTTGATTTAGTACCACAATTAAAAAAATTTTAAGAGGAACAAATATTTTTACAATTTAAATTGTTTTAAAACTTTATGTTCAACATAAAAATCATTTAAAACTTATCTTAAATAAAATTTACAAACAAAGTATTTAAATTATTCTTTTAGTTTATAAATTTGGTAAGATTTTTATAAATTTTACATATCCATTTTTATACCTTTACAAAATTATATATATCTCCTTAAAATATTAATTAAGGTTTAAACCTAATTAAACAAATTCTTAAATACATCAACATTTTTAAAGAATTTCTTAAAACATATTTTTAAACCATTTTCCATTAAAACCCATTTAGGGTCAATTTGTATTTAAATAAATATAAATTTTCCTAAATATATATTAATATATATATTTACACATGTTATTCTAAAACTAAATAAATAAAAAGAATTTATTTATTTAAATTACTTACCTATTTACATAAAACCCTAAAACAATTATTATTTTCTTTAAGCCATATATACTTTGATATCACATTTAACATTAAACTTTTATTCAAATGCAAACACAAATCTACACACATTCTTTACATAAAATCACACAAACCCTTTTGTACAAACCCATATACTTAAATCCGTTGAACTTTAGACCTTGTCTTAGATTCTAGTGCATAGCATTAATTAGTTACATGCAATCCACTTATAGGTTGACACTGTGATTAAACAAATCACTTGTGCTACCTGTTGCTCGTGTTAACTACAACATCCGGTACAAGTAAGTTTATATAGCCCCTTTTACATTTTTACATACTTTGGGGTGAAACATGTTTTGCATTGAAAACTATTTACAAATTTCAATATACAATTCTACACTATGACTATTTGTGTAATTTGTGCTTTTGTGCTTGAATGCTATGAGTTGAACTACATATACATGACACACTCGTGCAATCATTAACTTTGTACAAGCTAACGGTAACATTGATAGATCTATTGTGTCTGACAAACCCATCCGGGTAGGGTGATTGTTACCGACTCTACATTAGGGTAACCTGCGTGTTATGCCTCAGTCACAAGGTTTGATTGTACACCTAGTTTAACTATAGATTCTCCATAAAATGCCTTATTTACCATATGTCATATGAATTGTATAAACCATTTGAAAACTATATGAGATATCTAAACCTATGTATGCTCACCAGCTATTTATAGTTGACCCTCTCATTTTAAACATGTTTCAGGTGGAATTATTTGCAGTACAAGTTCATCACTTAGGAGCATATGGACCTAGTGACAAATAAACTAGAATTGTTGTTAGTTTTTGATTGTCTGAACAATATGTATTTGTACATTTAAATCATATTAATAAAAGTATGTAATTTAGTTTGATCATGAGCTTTTGAACAGTCTACATGTCCCGCCCCGAAGTATTCCGCCGTCGGTTGGGGTGTGACAGTTTTTTTGGATACCTGGGAGGAACCAAGGGCTACAAAATTTATGACCTAAGGATCACAAGATTGCGGTTGTCCTGGACGAGTTGTCAAAGTCGATCCAAAAGCCTGTCCTGTGGTGCACTTTCTTCGCTGACGATATTGTGCTAGTAGCAGAGAGTAAACAGGGTCTTAATGGGAAGCTAGAGGAGTGGTAAGAAGCTTTAGTGAGCAAAGGTTTAAGGATTAGTCGTAACTGAGTACCTCTTTTGTGACTTCAGTGGTGTAACCATGGATGAGGACGTCCCAATCACCCATCGTTGGTCAAGTGGTCCCGCAGGTGACCAAGTTTAAGTATTTAGGATCGTTTGTTCAGGGAGATGGGGACATAGATAGCAACGTGGCTCCTCGCGTCCGGGCAGGATTGTGTCAGTGGAGAGCTGCCATGGGCGTACTGTGTGATTGGAGGTTTCCAAAAAAGTTAAAGGGGAAATTCTATATTGCGGTTAGACCAGCTATGTTATATGAAACATATTGTTGGGCTATTAAGAAGGCTCAAACACGTAGATGGAGGTAGTAAAGATGAGGATGTTGAGGTAGATATGTGGGCATACAAGGCTCGACCTGATAAGAAATGAGGTCTTTCGAGAAAGATTAGGGGTGGCTAGTATATCAGATAAGATAAGGGAGGGGAGTTTGAGATGGTTTAGGCATATGAAGAGGAGACAGATGACGGAGCCGGTTAGGGTAGTGGAAAGCCTTACAGGTTAGTGAAGGAGGGGGCGTAGATTTGTCTTAGCTTTTCTAGGAGCTTAGCTCTCTCCAGACTTATGATAACATATGCATGTTATCCAGGGCGTAGTGTATATATGTTGTTTTATATTTATTTCACCTTTCTCATCACCTACACGGTTTCATCATTCACTGTTATTAGTAGCTTGCTTTTGTTATATTATTATGTCTTTGTATTTAGCTAATTGTTTTCCTTACAATTTTCTTATAAAAGTTTTATGCCTAGACAGGTATCTTTGGAGCTAGGGGGTCTCCGTTGAAGCAACATCTCTATCCTTTAAAATGGAGGTATCATACGTCTACATCCCATCCTCCCAGACCCTACCAGTGGTTTTGTCACTGATGGATTTTACTAAGTATGGTGGTTGTTGTTGTTGCACAATGAGATATAAGTATGATTTTACTAAGTATGGTGGTTGTTGTTGTTGCACAATGAGATATAAGTATCTTTTGTAACATTTTAAGATTATTAAAAACACGAAAAGTTTTACTCTTCTTGGATTCTAACCTCATTTTTATCACAAACTTTAAAAAGAATGCTTGTTGTGAATCAATCAATGTTTTCCAAGTTAAAACCGTTCAATCAACCCTACTTGATATTTCATTATCACAATAATTTTTGGCCGGTGAAAAGGAACATGCTTTCTTAATTTTTTTTTTGCTTTTCTTTTCTTTTTAATTGCAATCCAATCGCTACCCTTTAATGCTATCATTTGATTCCTCGACATATTTTTCTTTTAACTAAACTAATTTTCAAAATTTCCATCATTACGAAAATCAACATATAAATATATAAATGTAGATCGCTTATTTTATAAATCTCAAGTATGAAATTCACAAAAATTACATAAAAACTTAAAAGCATCATTTTGTTTGGGTAATTCCTTAAAATTGGAACTAGAATTAATAACGTTCAAATTCATGTTTAGTTAACCATGTGATGGAATTGGATTGAAAGAATTACTAACTTTTGTTTGACGAAATGATATCAATCCTTGTAAATTTTTTTAACGGCAATTTTTTACGACTAAATACCATCTAATTTTACTCTTACAATCTTTTGAACTAATTTTTTTACAAAAAGAACGGTGAAAATTAGTTTATTTTTAAGGGTAATTTCATATATATTCTACATAATAATTGAAAAATATCTTATATTGCCTAACAAAACTAAAAATATCATAATACTTTACAAACATATAAAAATATCATATATGTTCATTTCGTTAAAAATAATGAAAAAAAATGACCATTTTACCTTATTTTTCAAAAACTAATTAATTTCATATTTATTCATTTGTAACTTATTAATTTCATATTTAACATTTTTTAACGTTAAATATTATTTACCCACAACATTAGTTTTCTCAAAACATTATATTTTTTATTCACGCAGTCAAACTAGTAATCAAACAAAAACAAGATGGAATCATGCCTTCTAAATCGATTTGAAACAAAAACGAGATGGAATCATCACCTTCTGAATCAATTTTGAGAATCACAATCAAACAGGAAAGTGAACAAAAACGAGATGGATTGATGCCTTTTGAATCAGTTTAGAACAAAAACACAATCAAACAATAAAACTCATGCGATAAAACTAAATAGTTAGGTTATAAAAATCATATAGATAGAAAAAAAATTGTTATAAAGTGAAAAATCATTTTATATATATATATATATATATATATATATATATATATATATATATCGTTGACCATTTGCTGCAATTATAGAGGTCTTGGATTCGAATCCTGGTCACCTCAAAAAAAGAGTCTACCCAGGTCAGGAAATTTACCCAGTTAGGGGTTACTCTTGAGGTGAGCTACCCTCAATATTCTAGGTGTTGGTCCATGAAAACCCAATTATCTTAATATATATAGAGGGGTAGTATCAAATAAAAAGTAGTTTTTCGCTAATAAATCTAAAAAATGACAAAAACCTTAAGAAGCGATATTAAACAAACTCCAATTGAGCTAATTTCAGCGGCGTTAAAACCGTCTTGTCGAACTCTACCATCTTAGTTTTTAGGATTTAGCTTTTAAGGTTTAGACTTTAAGTTTGAATTTTAAAGTCTTAGCTTTATAGTTTAACCTTAGGTTTAGCTTTTAAGATTTAGATTTTATGGTTTGATTTTTTTTTTGAATAGTGGTGGGGGGTTAAGGTTTTTAGGGATGGGTTTAGGTTTTTTAGAAGGGTTTGTTGAGGTTTTAGGTTTTTTTGGAGGTGGGTGTAGTGGTTTTAGGCTTTTTGAGGTAAGGTTGGAGTAGGATTTTAGGTTTTAAAGGGTGTGGAGGAGGGGGGTTTAGGTTTTTGGATCCGGGTTAGGATTCAATAAGACGTTTCTAACGCCACTGGAATGAACCCAATCGGAGTTCGTTTAACCCCCTTTTAGTATTTTTTATCAAAAAATCACTTATTAGAGGAACCGTCCTCTATATATATATATATATATATATATATATGATATTTATAAGTATTTGTAAGGGTATGTGGATAGTGGATACCCTCACATGAGGGATTTCACGCCATGAGCACCAAAAGAAC
Organism: Smallanthus sonchifolius; assembly: GCA_023525975.1. Lineage (NCBI taxonomy): Eukaryota > Viridiplantae > Streptophyta > Magnoliopsida > Asterales > Asteraceae > Smallanthus > Smallanthus sonchifolius. The sequence goes on from CM042021.1 coordinate 109,656,803, forward strand.
ACCGCCGCCCTATGACGTGAGCATCAAAAGAACACCGCCGCCCTATGACGCGTGGGGTTGAGAAAGTCATGTAAAGGGCTTCAAAACAGAGAGAAAGGGAAGAGATTGAGGGTGTTAGGTAGATCTCCTATTATCAAATATATGATATTTCACTCACTTAAATATTTCTCTTACCAAGTGAATAACTTATCACGATAATGTGACGACAAAGTATACCCCAATAATAAAAAAAAATTCCCCATAAATAGACTTGAAATTTGAATGAAGTTGTTTTAACAGGTTATTGGTTTAAGTTTATTTTGTATTCTAATTATTTTATAAACTTACGAGCTATAAAGTAAGATTTTTATAAATCTACCAAGTATATGTTTAAATCTCTTCTATATTCTAATTATTTTTATAAATTTACCATCTATACGTCTTAGCAATATGTTAATTCTTCAAATTCCAATTTATTGTAAACATTTGAATTTTCTTTAAAACCATTTTATGAATAAGACAACTTCAACTAGTGGATCTTTTGATGGCCACACACCAACATTAAAGATGGTTGTAGCTGTAATAATGGTGGTGGTAGATGATAAAGTCGGATTAGTGTCTCTGTTTATACGCCGGATTTTAAATCCCGGCGGTGGTTACCTTCCATGAACCACCCAACGCCATCACACCCCCTTCGTGTTCATCTTTCAGATCATAAAACCTAAAAAACAGAAAAATCAACAAACAGGTGTAGATCTGCTAACCTATAACACAGATCTATAATAATACACACAAACACAGATAAAATTGAAATCAATCGGAAACACAACCTTAACCGTCAGATCTGGAAAAAAAACAATAATCGTTGATCCGCATCATAGGCTCGAAACTCAAAAACATATCGTGTAGCAAACAGAGATAGAATCGATGCAGTCGACGGCATGTTTTTGAGTTTCAGAGGCGATGATATTGGATCAGATACAAAGCAAGATCTGTGTATAGAAAGCGTACATGACTACGATTATGAACATATCGCTTATGAAGCCTAAAAAACATCAACTAACTATCAGTATCCTCATAGGAAAAGAAGTTGATTTTATGATGTTTTTCTAAGCTTCATAGCCGACGATGTCCCAATGAAAATTTAGGTTATGTTTGTAGGTTGAGTTTGTGTGGATTTAAAGACGATGAGGGAGGCGGTCCACTTAAAAGTTAAACCCTAGCTGTCACATAGTTTTATTTTCATTCTGTTTACCCCCCTCAAGTTTATGGTTTTTAACATATACTTTTGGTTTTAACTTTTAAGAAAAGAGAACATGGTTAAATGATTTATGAAACTTGATTCGTAGTTTATTATTTTATAGTATATGATTGAATTTTTTAAGTATAAATTTATAAAAGTCAGTTATTATTTTTTTTAATGAAATGTGTTTATTGCTTTGATGACAACAATAATAAGGTGTGATGCAAATGCTAACTAAAAATATTTATAAGTTCATGCTTCACATCCCAATTGTCGACAAGCACATCTAAAAGAAAACAAGCAAATCAGTGACAAAAGGTTGGACATAATACTCTCGGTAAAACCTTGAATCGTCTATAAATACACTAACTAGCCCAAACACAACACAAAGTTGAAAGTATGTGATCGATGGACGGTTAATGGATGGCTCGACTGGGTCGTGCCTGGAGTGACTTTACCAAGTTAAACCACCGTTTTCCAAGTTGGATTTAAAGCACTTCCCTGTGTGAATATTCAAGACATATTCAAACAATGGGTAAATGAGTTATTCAAAAATGACAAATGATTACCCAAAAAGAAATTTATAAACCTCTTTATAGAACTCTTATAGTTTATAAAATAATTCATAATTTATAAATTCAGTTTTGTGATAAAAAAAATTGTAAAAATAATATTCCTTAAAAGATATATCCAAGCGACCAAGGCCGGCCCTGAGCAGGTACGGGGTGGGCGACCGCTCAGGGCCCAAATTTTCGAGGGGCCCAAAAATATATATTTTTTCGTTTATATACAGTGTGTCGATTAACATATTTAAAAGAATTTATAAGCTTATTAATAAATAATGATTATATGTTCTAGATGATGTCTAATAAATTAATAATAACATGAAAATCCAATAACATATTATATATGGGTTTAATTAACTCAATAAATTAATAAGTACAATGTAGAGGCTCAATTAACCTAATAAATTAAGGATTATTGGATTTTAATAATCTCATATTTTATTAATTGGCCAATAATAATCCCAACTGAGAATATTCTTACAACTAGTCCTTACTTTCAAATTATTTTCCTACATTGGACCACTCGTTAAAAAAACTTAACGCTGTTAGATTTTATCTAGCTTGATTCCTTGAAACTTGAATCTTATATAATTATATTATAAGTTATTGTCATATGATTTACAGAAATTATGACGTCCAAACAACTATCTGAAAGTCAAAAACGTAAAAAAGAGAAAATTAGATGAAATTTTAAGAAAGTCACAAGCCAGTCCTCTAAGTAGGAAAGTTTTACGATTCGTTTAACTATGTAAAATAATTTATTTTGCTACAATAATTTTGTTTTGTTCATTGGTATAACAATTATTGACGTGTTAATGAATTTTTTATATATAACTTTATATTTTAGGGGCCCATTTTTTTTACTTGCACAGGGCATCCGAAATCTCAGTGACGACCCTACAAGCGACAAAGCAAGTATGCATCGACGGATCTACAGGGGTCTGGGGGGTCCCTTGACCCTCCGGCAAACCAAACTTTGTATTAGTAGTCGTATACAACATGATCGTTTTTTAGTTTAACCCCAAAATATATTCGGTAAAGTAGTTGAAGTTAGAAAAAAAATTACTTGATCGGAGATTGTAGAGAGCGAGAAATGAAGAGTTTTGTTATGCGAAGAATAATGAATTTTTTACTAAAAAACAAACCTAAGGTGGATTGGTGTTGGGTATTTTTAGTTTTATTTTATTAGTTCTTTTATTTTATTAGTTCTTTACTTTAATCTAATCTAATATCTTTAGTTTTCATGTTTTGTTTTATTACTTTAAACAAACAACCCATTTAAACGGATGTTTCTTACTTTAAACAAACGAAACAACTCATTTAAATTTAGCTACTTTATCTTGAAAAAGGTGGATTGGTGTTGGGTATTTTTTTTTCCAAAGTCTTTTACTTAGCGTTAGTCTTTTAGAAAAGATAAAAGTCAGATTTCTGTAGGGTTAATCTTGATCGGGTCATGGATACGGGTTAGCATAACGGGTCAGCAGTATTCATTTGGTCACATGTTAATTATGGTTTGTTAGAGTCAAACGTAGTGGGTCTAAGTCATGGACTAGTGTTACTTGTTTATAGGAGTTTGTTATTTGTGTTTCTATTTGTTTACGTGAGGTCTGTATTTAAGTTAGTTTGTGAGTATGAATGGAAGTAGTAAGAGAATTCAAGCAGTACATATATTTTGAATGTGCATTTCTGTTTGTTTTGTTGTGTGCAATTGGGGCCTGATCCAACAATTGGTATCAGAGCACAGGTTAAGTAACGAGGGTAGGTTTGAGAGTCATCTTCGAGAGAGAAGGGCAGCAGCCCTTTGGCTGTAGGGATGAAGAAGGGCAGCAGGTTCTGGGTGAACCAAAGAGGATTGAAGATGAAGAAGGAGACGATCTGTGTGATCGCATAACGGTTCTGCGTGAGCCATACAACGGTTCTGTGTGAACAAAACGAGGAGACGAATCTGTGTGATTCGGTAAGCTTTCGATCAAGAAGTTCTGTGTGGACCGATTAAGTGAAGGAGACGAAACCGAACCCAGAAAACAGTTCTGTGTGAACCGAGAAAAAGAAATGATCTGTGTGATCAAGGGTACAAGTCTGTGTAGAGGGCTCAAACCGAACGCGGTTCTGTGTGAGCTGGTAGGAAGCATCGTACCGGTGGGTTTCGATAGCTGAATGCGAGGCTGTTTCGGGGTTGAATCGGTGACGAAACAGTAGCGAGCGAGTACGTGGCAGTGGTATTTGCCAAAACGGGTGAGCAAGAAAATAACCGAAAGAGAAGAAAGAGCGTGAGATTCTGTTGTGAATCTATGTAATGAAAGAAGCAAGAGGAACCTGTGTGGAACTAGAAATGTTTTGATTAACCTAACTAGCCTAATTACTTCTAGCAAAAGAAAAGGTGTTTGACCTTAACAGGTTTCGTGTCTTAAACAGGTCGACATGTTAAGACACGGTTAAATTCGTGTCTAAACATGTTAAAGACATGTTAACCTGTTAAGACCCGTTAGTAACATGTTAACACTTAACATCCTATTTGCATCTAGATTCTAGGCTCAGCCCAATCCCAATGGATGTTTTATATTTTACTCTTAATGTCTTTAATAGATGTTTTGATTTGATTTTTATGGGTTTTTGCTTTAAAAAGGTTTATGATTTATTATGTTAATAGATGTTATGATTCGACTTTTTAAAACTTTATGAAGTTTTGGCATTTTTCCATTCATTACATATGTTATATTTATCCTCTCTCTAAACAGGTTTCTAAACAGGTCTCTTAACAGGTCTCTTAACAGGTGACCTGTTTTTAAACATGTCGTGTTCGTGTTTGGAAAAAATGACACGATTAGTTATCGTGTCGTGTTCGTGTTGAACACAACAGGTCATCGTGTCGTGTCTTATCTTGTCGTGTCTGACATGTTATGCCAGCCCTAGGGTCAGAGGTCTATCAAACATCAAAGACAAGAAAAAAGGTGATTCACACTATTTTCGTCATAACCTTTTGGAGGCTATAAGATGAGCCTCTAGCAAATTAATGAAAATATCTAGTTGGGAGACTCAACTAACTCACAGTAACCTTGACTAGACATCTCATTTGTTGCAAGTATAGTATGTTAATACCTAAATTCTACTTGTGATTCTCCATGAATTATAATCAAAGGTACATCAATATTTTGTGTATTATATAAATGCAATTGGTTTTAATGGAAAGGTAAGGAAGAAAAGGCGGTAACAAGTTCAAGTGCCAAAGGTTGTGTATCGAGCAATGTCAAATGCAATGTTTTAGCTTGTATGGGTCAAGCAACTTTTCGAAGAAATCAAGTTTTGAAATGTTTCTTCAATGAAACTCGTATGTGATAATGATAATGACTCGTTTGAGTTAAACTGAAACCCAAATCAACTCATTAATAAGCAAACAAACGGGTCGAAATTGCCACCTTACGATCACCAATAATCACTGCAAGAACATTTCCCATCCTCAAACCGATGAAACCGATTGTTATCCCTCACTATGATCACTCTTCCACAACATTTAGACATAAACTTTATCGCAGTGTGACAATCACCACAAATACGCAAATTCTTCATAATTCTAATCGGCCTCTCGTCCTGAAAGGTAATTAAAGCAAAAGCAATGGCTAATCGTTCACTATGATATCTAATCGCCATGTTCTTCTCTTCATCACCCACTTCTCTCAACACATAACTAGTATCCGCAACATAACCAACTTTCTCCATCTCATCTTCCAACTCCTCCAACTTCTTATAAATCTCTTTTGATTTGAAATGCCGTCGATCCCCTACAGCGAAAGTATGGACAATATTACCCTCCTCAACCCAACTTAAACCCGTTTCCTTTTTTACCCCTATGTCCCTCAACATCTTTCGCGCTCTAGCTGCATCTTCATATCTCCCAGCAGCAGCATACGCGTTTGATAACAAAACATACATACCCGAACTCACGGGGCCTAATTCAAACACTTTGTCAGCAGCATAGGCTGCTAATTCAGTATCTCCATGAAGTCTACATCCAGTCAACAATGCGCCCCATACGCATTCCGTAGGCTGCATTGGCATTTCTTTTATTACCACGAGTGCTTCTTGGACCTTGTTAGCGCGTCCAAGAATATCCACCATAGACGCATAATGCTGATCGCCTGGCTCGATCCCATATTCTTTCATTAAATTGAAATAATATTTACCCTTTTCGACTAATCCCGAATGGCTACAAGCATAAAGGGTGCCTAGAAATGTAATAAAATTCGGTGTCATACCACTGGTTTCCATTTCTTTAAACAAACCAAAGACTTTATCAGTATGCGCATGTTGCGCGCAGGCCATGAGCATCGCGTTCCACATGCCTAAATTCCTAACGCGTATCTCATCAAAAACACAATAAGCCAACTCGACGATCCCACACTTCGAATACATGGATATCAACGCGCTCCCAATAAAGCTAGACGAATCAAAGCTCAGTTTTAAACACAGACAATGCAGCTGTTTCCCCAGCCCGAGGAGAGTTGTGTTGCCGCAAACACGAATAACACTCGTAAATGTGAAATCATTAACCTCAAAAATTTCAAAAAAAGCTTGCTTAAAAAGCCACAAAGCCTCTTCATTCTCCCCCAATTGAGCATACCCATATATCATCCCACTCCAAGAAACCACATTTCTCGTAGGCATTTCATCAAACACCTTACGTGCATCTTCAATGTTCCCACATTTCGCATACATATCCACCACCGAACTCCCAACAAACACATCCACATCATACCCAGTTTTCAACGCAAGACAATGCACAGATCGGCCGACGTTACAGCTCGAAAGAATCGCACACGCTTTCGTGGCGCTGGGGAATATATGGTCATCTGGTCGAATCCCATGATCCACCATTTTTGTAAAATACTCGAGGGCAAGAACAGGGAGTTCATTCTGTGCGAAAGATGAGATGACGGAGGAGCTCCAAGTGGTCGATGATTTGATATGGGTTTCTTCGAAGATTCGTTGCGAGTCGATTGGGAGCTGGGTTTTTGAGTAGAAGTTGATTAAGTAGTGGGAAATGAGTGGGATTGTTTGAAACCCTAATTTGATGATGTGACAATGGAGTTGTAGGCCTTTAGGGAGTGTTCTTGATCGAGTTAGAGAAAGGAGGAGGCTGCCTATTTTACTATGATTTTGTTCGAAGGTGAATTGTGTTGGATTTAGAAGAGACGGGGGTGGATGAGAAAGCATGTTAGAGGAGCTTGCAACAAGTGTGTGATTTTGAATTTATTTAAGAATATTGATGGATCAGTGTTGGTTTAATTTTTAAGGCTTTAAACGAGCTGAGTCGTTTGTGAGTCGTTCGTGATCGTCTCGGTAAAAATTAAACTGAACAGATCTTAAATGAGCTTGAGCTCGAGCTCCGACTTTTATTGTGACTCGTTTAATAAACTGTAACATTCGTAAAATCACAACTCGGTCAGCAACTTTTAAGAGGTTGTGGTTCAAACCTTACACAAGATAAAATAATTAAAAAATCTGCCGTTAAAAAAAAATTTACGTTGCCGACCGAGTTATAACCCGTAAGAGTTACACATACGGCAACGAACATTAAATCCACTTAATATGATTTACTGGTAATAACGAATAACTAACGAGACGGGTTTTATTATTTATACTAGTTTATAAATAATATATTGTTTTAATCTTTTATTAAAACATAAACGGGTTCGGGCTTTTATATCGCATATTAAACTTTGGGCCCGGTAGCATTTAAAAGAGATTATAAGGAGATTAGGAGGTGGATCTCCTAATCCACCCTAATCCTAGCCTCAAGAAAAGAGGAGCAAGGCCCCCCACCCCGGTCGCGTTTTCCAGTCACCACCAGCCACCTGCCGTCGTCGTCGTCGTCGCCATGCGGATTTTCGGCCAGCCTTGATTGGTGCACCCGTTCCTCTCGTTTGGTTCGTGACTAGCTTTCGTGTTGTACCTAGGTGTCTCGATCAATTATTCTATTAACCACAAAGGTATTATTAATATCATTGGTAGATTAGTCTTCATTCCGTATTCGTATGGGTTTGTAATCTAAATCCTGTCGGGTTTTCCATTTGCGTTGAATCTTTATTTTTATTCCACTGCGTTTATTAATTACTATTTAATTAATAATAAAATATAATTTTTATCAACCGCTTTTTATAACTAATTTTAACTGATCACCACTGCAAAATCCAACAGTGGTATCAGAGCCTTGATTACAACATACGAATCGGATTCGGTCATTTTTACCGGTTGTAGATCACAAACTTTAACTCGTTTAAAGTTTCTGGTCTATGTTTATTTTAGGGCAACATATTGCTTGGTCAAAGTTTTATTTATTTTATTTGACCAAAAGATTGCCCGGTTTTATTTTGATTATGATAAATATGTAAATCTGGTCCGACCCTGTATTTGTGTTTGTTTCAGTTTTGGTTTTATGGTTTTGGTCCACTTTGATTGCTCAAAGTTGTAATAGGTTGGTTCTTATAGTTTTGGCCCACTTTGATGGCTCAAAGTTGTAACAGCTTAGGTTTTTTATTTTTCATTAAGTATTCTGTATAAATATTGTAATGATTAAAGCCTCGAAGGCAAAACTGAAGACGGAGACAAGAATCTTGGATTTAATGAGAGTCACACGAGACAACTAGACGCATGCACGAAATCCATCATTGTGCTTGTTTGTATGTTGTGACCCCGTGACCTAAATAGGCTATAGCAAGATCAAACAATTTTTCTTGGCCATATGATTTACATATTTTTATTTTGCTATTGTGGTTGCTCTTTATCTTATAAATGTTATAACATACCGACCTAATACCAAAGTATTTTTCACTATTAGATCAATAACAAGTTCTAAACTTTTTTTACAGCTTGTAAATGATTTTATAATAAAACAAATAGTTTTTTTTTAAATAAATAATAACCAATAGAGTTTTGCAACTTAAACTAATTTTAAATTTTCAAAACTCATAACTTATTAGTTCTTTTAAACTATTAACTTTTAATTGGTTAATTACACCGCGACAAACTTAGTTTTAATAGGTTATTTAAAATTAACTGTCATGAGATATGAAAGGGTTCATCATATTGTCACGATCTAATATAGTAAAACTGGCTTTTACAACACACGTATGATTTATCATTCGTTGTGTTTAACCCTATTCGGTAAAACACTAAAATTAAATCTCATATTTAATATCAATAGTCTCTGTCATCCTACTATAAGGAACACTTGGGGCATAACACGAAACACTAGTGTTTGGAGCCACAGCACCGCACTTGGTGCGTAGTCTATCTCTTCAAGGTGCAAGGGTTTCGTTAACACAACCGACCCTTCCATATGTACATGTAGTAGGGCGACTATTACTTTTCTCTCTTATACATGCCCCAGCTGTATGGAGACTAAAAGTGGGAATAGATGAGGCTAAACGTATCAATGCATAGACAAGAGTTGTCTTAGCGGCCTCATACTCAAGAATTGTGCCTTTTCACAATTGGAAATTATTGTCAGTTTGCCTAATACACTTACTAATGTTGTGTGCCACAGCCGCCATTACTAACTGATATAACCGGATTCTCTATTCTTATTCTATTTCTGGCATGGGTCATTATTATAAGAATTAATACATCCAAAATACTAATTAATATTTTTTTGCTTACTTTACAGCTGTCTACTGAAAAGAACACCTCCTCCTTTTCTCTCAAGTCTTTACTTGAGAATGAAAAACTCAATACCACCAACTTTCTCGATTGGCACCGCAATCTGAGAATAGTTCTCAAGATGGCAAAGAAACTCTATGTCCTAGATGGCCCCGTTCCTAACGAGCCCGAGAACAACACGGCCGCTGCTCGTAAGGTCTGGGAAAAGTATAACGAGGATGCCATTGAGGTAGCCTGTCTTATGCAAGCCACTATGTCTCCTGATCTCTAGAAGAACATGGAAGACATAGATGCCTACGCCATGATAGTGCAGCTTAAAGGCATGTTTGTGAAACAAGCCCGTCAAGAGTGCTACAACACCATGAAGCAACTCTTAAGCTGCTGAATGCAAGAGGGCACCTCTGTCAGCAATCATGTGCTTAAGATGAAAAGCTACATCGACCAAATGAACAAACTTGGATATCCCGTGCAGGATGAAATGGCAGCAGACTTCATCTTGAACTCTCTCCATAACTCCTATGACCAGTTCATCATGAATTTCAATAGGAACGGATGGGTCAAGACTGTGCCTAAGCTTCACATTATGTTGAAGACAGCCGAGATGAATGTTCCAAGTAACACTAATCAAGTGTTAATGGTCAGATCTGCTGGTGTTAACAAGCCTAAACCCAAGAAAAGGGGTTATAACAGCAAAGGCAAAAAGAAAGTTAATGTTTCTGCCAAGCCTACCACCAACAATTACAAGCAAGTTGCAAAACCCAAACCACCCCTCCTGAGGACCATCAGTGCTTTGAGTGTAACAAGATGGGGCACTGGAAACGTAACTGCCCTGAATATCTAGCCAAGCTGAGATCGAAGAGAGCCAATGGTGAAGGCAACTCTTCAGGTATTTCTATTTATGTTATTGAACTTGTTACTGTCTCTAGCGACACATGGGTATTTGATACTGGATGTGCTTATCACATCGTTAATGTATTGCAAGAACCTGAAAAGTGGACGAAGCTGAAACAAGGCGACATGGAACTCATCGTTGGTGATGTGAAGAGAGTACCAGTTCTTGCAACTGAAACATTGTATCTTTCATGTCCTTCTGGCCTTGTAATTATCTTGAATAATTGTTTGTTTTCAACTGGTTTAACCAGAAACATTATTTATGTTTCTTTATTGTTTGAACAAGGATTTAAGTGCGTTTTTAATGGGATATCTATTTATGCTTACTTGAATGATATTTTCTATTTTGAGGCTAAACCTCGAAACGGTATTTATGAGGTTGACGTTCAAACAAATAATAACATATACAATCTTTCTAAACGTACCAAATATAGCATCAATGATACATTTCTATGGCACTGTAGACTTGGTCACATAAGCAAGGCCCGCTTGAAAAGGCTTCAATCCGAAGGGATCCTAGAATCCACTGGACAGGACTCCTTTGAAGACTGCAAATCTTACTTAGCTGGCAAACTCACTAAAGGATCCTTCACCGGCATTGGTGAACGAGCCAAGGATCTGCTAGGACTCATACACACTAATGTATGTGGCCCTTTCAGAACCATATCTAGAAATCATGAAAGATACTTTGTTTCATTCATCGACGATTACAGTCGATATGCTTATGTCTATCTTATGAAACACAAGCATGCAACTTTTGAAAAATTCAAGGAGTTTCAAAACGAAGTGGAAAACCAACTCGGTAAAACGATAAAGACACTTCGATCAGATCGAGGGGGTGAATATCTTAGCATGGAGTTCATCAATCATCTTAAGGAGCATGGAATAGTTTCACAGCCCACTCCACCAGGCACACCCCAACTTAATGGCGTGAACGAGATGAGAAATCGAACCCTACTTAATATGGTTCGATCGATGATGTGTAGAACAGCCTCACTCCTTCTGGAGTTATGCTCTTATGTCCGTCGCATGCATTGTCAATCTGGCACCGACTAAGAAGGTAAACAAAACTCCATATGATATATGGCATGGGTCTAAACCAAATTTGTCTTACCCGAGAGTGTAGGGATGTGATGCATATGTCACCAACGATTCTGATGACAAGCTCGATCCTAAAGGCGAAAAGGTTGTTTTCGTCAGATACTATAACAGAAGCGGATATTATTTCTATCATCCTAATGCAAATGTTATTTCCAACAAAAGGAAGGGACACTTCCTCTAGGAAGAAATTCTTGAACGAGGAACTGGAAATAATATCATGGATCTTGAAGAAATTCGAGAACCACAAACAACCGCTAATGAAGTCGGAGCGTCTGAACAACAAGAAGTTGTTGCTGATGAATCAGACATAAACACAAGCGTTCATAGAAGTATTAGGACTCGCAAAGAACCTAACAGATACCTATGGTATCTTGAGGGTACCGAAGTCCTATTTGTAGCCGAGTCTAATGACGAACCTACTAACTATAAATCTGCAATTTCAGATCCTGAATCTGCAAAATGGCTGGAAGTCATGAACACCGAGATGCAATCTATGCCTGATAATCAAGTCTGGGACTTGGTTGAGCTACCCCCCGAATCTCGGGCAGTAGGGAGCAAATGTATTTTCAAGAGAAAAACCGACATGTATGGAAATGTACACACCTATAAAGCACGGCTAATTGCAAAGGGTTTCACTCAAACTAAAGGTATTGACTATGATGAAACCTTCTCGCCCGTTGTTATGATCAAATCGATCAAGATATTTCTTGCTATAGCCGCGTACTATGACTACGAGATATGGCAGATGGACGTCAAAACCGCTTTCCTTAATGGGCATCTCTCTGAAGATGTCTATATGGTACAGCCTGATGGTTTTGTTAATCCAAAATATCCTAGTAGGGTGTGTAAACTGAATAAGTCCATTTATGGACTCAAACAAGCATCTCGAAGCTAGAATCTTTGTTTTGACCAAAAGATCAAAGAGTTTGTTTTTGTCAAAAATGAAGATGAGCCTTGTGTTTACAGAAAGGCTAGTGGGAGCACTATATCATTCCTCATCTTGTATGTGGATGATATACTTATCATTGGAAACAACGTCCCTATGCTTAACGAAGTTAAACACCGGTTAGGAACTTGTTTTGCAATGAAAGATCATGGAGAAGCAGCTTACATTCTAGGAATCAAGATCTACATGGATAGATCTAAGCGACCACTAGGGCTGAGTTAAAGCATATACATAGAAAAAGTGATGGCACGCTTTAAGATGTAAAACTCCAAGAAAGGAGGTGTTCCTATGACTAAAGACACTGTATTGAACAAATCGCAATATCCTTCAACGGGCATTGAAACTAAACGTATGGAAGCAATTCCATATGCTTCGGCGATTAGTTCTATCATGTATGCTATGTTATTTACTAGGTCTGACGTCTCATATGCTTTAAGCATGACCAGTCGTTTTCAGCAAAGTCCTGGCATTACCCATTGGACTATAGTCAAGAACATTCTGAAGTACTTGAGAAGAACTAAGGATATGTTCTTAGTATTTGGAGGAATGGAAGAGGAGCTCAATGTAAGATGTTACACTGAAGCCAACTTCCATACTGACCGAGATGACTCTCGCTCACAATCAGGTTTCGTATTCACTCTAAACGGATGAGCTATCTCCTGGAAAAGCTCCAAGCAGAGTGTGGTGGCGGATTCAACCACCGAATCTGAGTATATAGCTGCATCAGATGCTGCAAAGGAAGCTGCATGGATGAAGAAATTCATAACCGGCCTCGATGTGGTTCCAAGCATTCGGAAACCAGTCGAGATATTTTGTGATAACACAGGTGCTATTGCTCAAGCTAAAGAGCCCAGATCTCATCACAAGGACAAGCACATTCTGAGAAAGTTCCACTATATACGGGAAATTGTGGAACGTGGAGACATTATAATAAGCAAAGTAAACACAGATCAAAACCTAGCAGACCCGTTCACTAAGCCGATGACTCAGGAGAAGCATGATCAGCACAGAATGCTATCGGTCTTAGATTTGCTAGCGATACGTTTTGATTTAGTATTTGGATGTACAATGTAACATCCAAAAAATAAGACGACGGGTTATAATAATGGGTGAACACGAGACGAAAAGAATAAACGAACGCGGCGCGCTTGTGGGTGGCGCATAAGGGGGAGGAGCCTCCCTATAAATAGCCCAAGTCACCTTCATTTCTCTCATTTGCAAGAATCTAGAGAGAGAAACCGTAGAGAGAGAAAGTGAAGGATCGACCCGAGATTGAAGGAGCGTGTTACTACTGAGCTTGTGAACAAGATCTCCGATTCAGAATCTCGAAAACAGGTAACAACCTGAACCAAATCTGAGTTTTTGTTCTTTTTGGGTTTTCGGGTATTTTCATAAAAAGGATGAGTTTTTATAAACCAAATGAGAAAAAAGATTATAGATCTAGAATCACGAGGGGAAAATACACCTTTTGAATGCAAAAAGTTTCAAACTTGATGAATCCGTCTATCCAGATCTGAGTCCAAGGTTTTAGATGAAGTTCACGGTTTGGGTGAAGTTTGCGGTTGGGACGAAGTTCACGGTTGGGAAGTTTGCGGTTTGGGAAGTTCACGGTTTGGGAAGTTTGGGTTTTGGAAGTTCACGGTTTGTGAAGTTTGCGGTTAGGACGAAGTTCACGGTTGGGAAGTTTGCGGTTAGGGAAGTTCACGGTTTGGGAAGTTTGCGGTTTAGGAAGTTCACGATTTGGGAAGTTTACGGTTTTGGGAAGTTCACGGTTTGGGAAGTTCACAGTTAGGAAGTTTGCGGTTTGGAAAGTTCACGGTTAAGTGAAGTTTGCGGTTTGGGTGAAGTTCACGGTTTGGGGTGAAGTTCACGGCCGAGAATTTCCCCTTGAACCACGAACCCCTAATTTCACGGGGAGGAAACCATGAAGTTCTTGACATGTAGAAGTAAAATGTAATAGGTGTGTGTAAAGCTAAGGCTAGGTTGTGTACGTACAGGTTAGAAGATCCTTTACAGACCTTTGACCCTGTTTATCTCAGGTGAGTTCTAGAAGCCCTTCTTTAAATGTTTTAATTAATGTTTTTGGGCTGGTGTGCATACATACGAAATAATGTTTTACGAAATGATGTTTTACGATACGATGTTTACGAAATGATGTTTTTACGAAATGATGTTTTACGAAACGATGTTTACGAAATGACGTTTATGAAATGATGTTTACGAAGGATGATGTTTATGAAATGTTTTGCCAAATGAAGTTTACGAAAGAGATGATGTTTTGTTTAATAAAACGTACGAATGATTTAACTAAAATGAGGTAAAAGTTTAATGAAAGTCACGAATGAACGAATCTGCCACGAGTTCCTACCGGAGCTAGGGTATGTATGTCTGTATGTATGTATGTATGTATGTATGTATGTATGTATTGGCCTTACCCTTACGGGGGGCCTTTGTGGCTGGCTAACGGTTGTACAACTGGTTGATGATGGGGTGACGACGGTCACCCATGGGATTTCCGGGATCCCCGGTGGAAGGTACTATTCCTTGCGGGGAAATAGTGCCTATGTTATATTCTGTCTTCCTAAAGGTAACGAGTCTTAGGAGACATATGTTTGGTCCACCTACAGGTAACGAGCCTTAGGAGACCTGGTGACGGATGACTTAGAGGTAACGAGCCTTAAGTTCATCCGCTGGTATGCGATGTATGGAATTGACGGTTACGAGAAGGCGCAGATTCGGTTCATATTGACTTATGTTATGATGCTATGTTACGATGTTATGATGAGGTTAAGTTATTGCATGTTCTACGTACGCTTTTGTTAAATAAATGTATGTTATGTTTTTGGCAAAAGGTTTATGTTAAGGTTTTATGTAAGGCTAGAACTCACTAGCGTAGCTGACTTTTAGTATGCACATTCAGGTTAAGGCAGGTATGGAAGTTGAACGGTGATGCTCGGCAAGCAATGAAAAGTTACCCGGTTGATATGATGACTGGCATCCCGTTACGTTATGTTTATGTTATGTAATGAATGTTTTAGACAATGTTTACGCTTCCGCGTGTCTGAGAATGTTACTATTATGTTAAGATGAAAGTTTTTCCGCTGCGTTATTTGATATTCAAGTTTAAGAACTGTTTGTGAATGAGTAAATCCAACAAGTGAGGCCTCCCGGGTTTGGGGCCTTACATACAAACATTTAAACAGTTGTACTTTTGAATTCAATTTGATTTACTAATT
Organism: Smallanthus sonchifolius; assembly: GCA_023525975.1. NCBI lineage: Eukaryota > Viridiplantae > Streptophyta > Magnoliopsida > Asterales > Asteraceae > Smallanthus > Smallanthus sonchifolius. Next base: position 109,672,421 of record CM042021.1, read on the forward strand.
AAACGCAACTTGGAATATTATAACTGTGTTTGATTTTAATATGTTTAATCCATGAATCTTGCATTCTTAATTATTCGTAGTCGGTCAGAATCGTGGGAACGACTCTAAATTAAGACTATTCTAAACTTGTACTCAAGTAGTTGACTTCCAACTTCACATACCTCATCATGGATGACGTTAGATGTAAATAGCTTAAAATCATCTTCATGGATTTTAATCATAAGATGTTTTTGAAATTGGTATACTCATTTAGTATCCTCTGACCTGATATGCATAGTAGAACTTTCGTTTACCAAGGATTGTTCTTTAATCACTGTCAACCGTTGTCGAGTAACTGCCAGTCATAAAGGCATTAGATAGGAACAGATCTGAAGTTCAGTGGGAATTGTATTCGATAAGGGATTTTGTACCCTTACATGATATGTAACAGTTAGACATCGTGGCGCCCTCGTGATTCAAAATGGTGAAGTGTAAGGCCTTACCCAAACTGATTGCGTGTTTGATTGGACCACTATGAATGTTGATCGAGAACAATAATAAGTGAACACTACATGTGAATGAATCTTATCCATGTCTCATTGATTCAATTGATGTCTTTTACAGAAAGGATGAATGATGATAATTACCATAAGTCTATTTGTCTTGCAATAGTAAATAATTACTAATAGCAAGATGTTTTGGTTAATAACTTTAAAGTGTCATACCTTGTTAAGGGAAACCATGTGTAGCTAGAGCACTGCTGGCTGTCTACGTTAAGGAACTTAATCGAAGGCTAACAAGTGGGAGACTGTTGGAATTATATGTACGTGCCCGATTAATTAACGCTGCTGACCGAGTTATAACCCGTAAGAGTTACACCTAGGGCAACGAACATTAAATCCACTTAATATGATTGACTGGTAATAACAAATAATTAACGAGACGGGTTTTATTATTTATACTAGTTTATAAATAATATATTGTTTTAATCTTTTATTAAAACATAAACGAGTTCGGGCTTTTATATTGCATATTGGACTTTGGGCCTGGTAGCATTTAAAAGAGATTGTAAGGAGATTAGGAGGTGGATCTCCTAATCCACCCTAACCCTAGTCTCAAGAGAAGAGGAGCAAGGCTCCCCCCCCCCCCCCCGTCGCGTTTTTACGGTCGCCACCAGCCACCTACCGTCGCCGCCGTCGTGCGGATTTCCGGCTAGCTTTGCTTGGCGCACCCGTTCCTCTCGTTTGGTTCGTGACTAGCTTTCGTTCATTGTACCTAGGTTTCTCGATCGGTTATTCTATTAACCACAAATGTATTATTAATCTCATTGGTAGATTAATCTTTATTCCGTGTTCGTATGTATTTGTAATATAGATCCTATCAGGTTTTCCAGTTGTGTTGAATCTTAGTTTTTATTCCGCTGCGTTTATTAATTACTATTTAATTAAAAATAAAATATAATTATTATCAACTGTTTGTAAATGAGTAGGTTGTTTGAGCATAGCCCTAACCAAACCGAAGTCTGTGTTAAATCTAAAAGGTAGACTTGATTTGAACTTGCCGTTTCAATTAGTTTAAAAAATAGTTATTTTGAAATTATCACTTCCATAATCTATAACAAATAATAAATAAAAATAAATTGTGCCACATGTCACTTGCTCAGCCTCTTCTATACATGTTTTCCCACCTAAACTGAGTTCGCCTATTTTCTAAAACACGCGGACCTTAACGCTGTGTTCGCGAGTCTCATTTAAGGAGGGAAAAGAAGGGAAAAGAAAGGAAAGGGAAATAAACCCTTGTTCCCGAGTTTTTTTGAAGGGGGAAAAGAAAGAAAATTGGGGGAAGAGTGTTCCCTAGTTTTTTTTAAAGAGGGAAATGAAGAAAAAACAAGGCTTATTTCCATCCTCCCAATTTGGAAATATTTGGAGAGAAAGAAAAAGAAGGGAAAAAAAAAGAAAGGGAATGAATCCTTTCTTTTCTTTTCTTCCCTTTAGTAAACTCGGGAACGCAGCGTAAGTCCTACCCATTTTCTAAAACCCTAATTTTATTCAGAATACTAAAGATCGACTCTAACTATCAAACAAGGACTTGGGAATATCATGAATGGGAAGAATACCACCTAGGTCGGAATCCTACTTGCTGAAAGGCCCCAAACCCGGGAGGCCTCACTTGTTGGATTTACTCATTTACAAACAGTTCTTAAACTTGAATATCAAAATAACGCAGCGAAAATTACTTCATTAAACATAACCATTACATTGTTCAACATGCGGAAGCGTAACATAGTATAATACATGAACATAACATAAACTAATCATAACGGGATGCCAGTCTTCATGATCAACCGGGTAACTCTTCTCGCTTGCCAAGCATCACCGTCCATCATCCATACCTGCCTTAACCTGAATGTGCATACTAAAAAGTCAGCTACGCTGGTGAGTTATATTTTAACATAAAACTTTAACTTCAAATAATTTGCCAAAAACATAACTTCATACTTCATTTAATAAAAAGCGTACGTAAAATAATGCAATAACAAAACATAACACTTCATAAACATAAGTCAACGAACATATCGAATCTGCGCCTTCTCGTAACCGTCAATTCCATACGTCACATACTGGCTGAATAACCTAAAGATCACCACCACTAGGCCCATCAATCACCGTACTGTCCTTCGGGTGAAGAACTCCTAGGGCCCGATACTTAGGTTATTCAACACTACTTCAAGCACGGCATCACAAGGATGACACGTACCAAACTTCAAGCACTGTGCCCCGTAGGGCACAAGTACCAAACTTCAAGCACGACTACCCCGTAAGGTAAATCGTACCAAACTTCAAGGATCACGATAATCCCCTTGGCAACCGTCATATCCCCAGTTGTACAACAGTTGGCCAGCCACATAGGCCCCTAAAAGGTAAAGGCCCATAACATACTTCACATACCCTTAACCTTCATTCCCTAAGGAATATTGGCAGATTCGTTCGTTTGTGACTTTCGTAAACCTTCGCTTCTTTTACTTCAAAACTTCAGTTAAAGCATTCGTTCGTTTTATTAAAAACCTTCATTCATTCATAAATACTTCATAAACTTCTTTTGGCAAAAAATTTCATAAACACTTCTTTCATAACACTTCCTTCCAAAACATCGTTCATAAACATCATTTTATAAAACGTCACATACAATATTCATAAACATCGTTTTATAAAATAGTCACATCGTTACGTATGCACACCAGCCCAAAAACATTATTAAAACATTTGAAAGAGGGCTTCTAGAACTCACCTTATAAGCTAGTCTCGGTTGTCCTAAACAAAGGCCCAACAACGTCACTTTCGATCTGAATTGATTAGTTAAATACACATCAGACCCATACCGACTCTAACGGTTTAACCATTCTACACATACTAACTTTACTTAACCATTCTGATGAGTGCGCAGACCCTGCTTCGTGCATACTTGATAAGTACGCAACATCCTCATCCTGCGTACTTGATAAGTACGCAGTGCCCTTCCTGTGTACCTGATAAGTACGCAGTGCCCCTCTTCCTGCGTACTTGATAAGTACGCACTGCCCCTCTTCCTGCGTACTTGATAAGTACGCAGTGCCCTCTTCCTGCGTACTTGATAAGTACGCAGGACCTGCTCCATGCGTACTTGATAAGTACGCACGATCTGTTTCTTCGCAAAACCCTAACTTTCGCATTCAGATCTGATCACGTCAAGATCCCGAACCTGTTTGCATTCAAAACGTTCGTTTTCCTTTAAGGAACTCAAATCTATGTTTATCTTTCAGTTTTATCCGTGAAAACGTTACTTTTTCACCCAAAACCCAAAAACAAACAAAAACTCAGATTTAGGCCCGATCGTTACCTGAATCGAGTTTCTGATCCGGAGGTTCTTCTCACGAGCTCTGGAGCAACACACTTCTCAAATCTCGGGTTGATCCGCCAACTTTCTCTCTCTACGGTTTCTCTCTCTAGAAGGTGCAAATGAGAGAAATGGGTGGTGACCTTGGCTATTTATAGGGGAGGCTCCCCTTCCAGCCCGCCGACCCATCCGGCCCGACCCGACATGCCTCGTTCGTTTATTCCGTTATTTTAACTGTCGTTTTATTTTTGGGATGTTACAAGTCTACCCCCCTTACAATAGGTTTCATCCCCGAAACCTATCATAACTCAAATAGATGAGGGTACGACTCCCTCATTTCCTTCTCCGTTTCCCAAGTGGCTTCCGATCCCTTTCGATGTTTCCATTGGACTTTAACCAATTGGATAATCTTATTACGCAAACGCTTCTCCTTCTTGTCTATGATGGCCACGGGTTCTTCGATGTAATTAAGGCTGTTGTCGACCTCGATGTCAGTAAGTGGTACGTGAGCTGATTCATCCGCCAAACACTTTCGCAAGTGTGATACATGGAAGGTAGGATGAATCCCACTAAGCTCATCAGGCAACTCTAAACGATAAGCGACTTCACCAACCCGTGCCATTATCCTGAATGGTCCGACAAACCTCGGACTTAACTTTCCTCTCTTCCTGAATCATATGATTCCCTTCCAGGGTGACACTTTCAACATTACTTTGTCCCCCACATCAAACTTAATAGGCCTTCGTCATTTATCCGCATAGGAATTCTGACGATCTTGTGCAACCTTCATTCATGCTTTGATTTGATCAAACCTTTCCGATGTTTCTCTTACGACTTCAAGACTTCCTAATTCATTCTGTCCAATCTCACCCCAACAAACTAGGGTCCTACATCTTCTCCCATACAACATTTCATAAGGCGGCATGCCTATCGTCATGTGATGACTATTGTTGTAGGAGAATTCGGCTAACGGCAGATGACTGTCTCAACTGCCGCCAAAATCGATAATACAAGCGCAAAGCATATCCTCCAAGGTCTGAATAGTCCTTTCGGACTGACCATCCGTTTGTGGGTGGTATGCCGTGCTGATATTAAGCCTCGTGCCCATTGCCTCATGAAATCTTATCCTGAACCTCGATGTGAATCGTGTGTCCCGGTCAGATACGATCGTCAAAGGCATCCCATGCCGTGCTACTACTTCGTTAATAAACACTTCTACTAACCTTTTCGACGAGAACGTCTCGCGAATAGGTAGGAAATGAGCACTCTTCGTTAAACGGTCCACAATTACCCAAATAGTATCATGACCTTTAGTTGTGCGAGGTAGCTTGGTTATGAAGTCCATGGTAATGTGTTCCCACTTCCATTCCGGTATATCAAGTGGTTGAATCTTTCCATATGGTTTCTGGTGTTCGGCCTTTACTTGTGAGCAAGTCAAGCATTTGCTTACATACCTTGTCACCTCAAGTTTCATCCCAGGCCACCAGTATTCCTTCCTCGGATCTTGGTACATTTTATTGGTACCGGGATGGATAGAGTACCGAGACTTATGAGCCTCATCCAAGATTTTGGTTCTAAGCTCGCCACCCATAGGTATCCATACCCGTCCAAAACGTATCCTAACACCAAGGGTGTTATATTCCAACTTGTCCTGTTGGCCAACCATCCTTTCCTTCTTTATGTTTTCTTCTTTAAGTGCCTCATCTTGAGCCTTTTCAATTTCTCTCATCACATCCGATGTTACCACTAAGTGGCAAGCTTTCACCCTAATAGGAGTAGGCACATCCTTTCGGCTTAGAGCGTCAGCCACCACGTTTGCCTTTCCAGGGTGGTACATTATTTCACAGTCATAGTCTTTCAACAGTTCCAACCATCGCCTCTGCCTCATATTAAGTTCCTTTTGTTCGAAGAAGTACTTCAAACTTTTGTGGTCGGAGTAAATAGTAAAATTCACCCCGTAAAGGTAGTGCCTCCATATTTTTAATGCGAATACGACAGCAGCAAGTTCCAAATCGTGAGTCGGATAATTAGCTTCGTGAACCTTCAACTGCCGTGATGCATACGCGATCACTCTCCCGCGTTGCATCAACACGCATCCCAGTCCCTTACCGTCACTATCTTTGCTGGGTCAACCATAATGCCGTTCGGGTTAATTACGTGACCTAGGAATTGGACTTCCCTAAGCCAGAACGCGTATTTGGAGAACTTAGCATACAACTTTTCCTTCTTCAGAGCTTCTAATACTTCCTTCAAGTGACACACGTGATCACCCTCATTCTTGGAGTAGATGAGGATATCATCGATGAACACGATTACCGATTGTGACACCCGACATTTCAGGTCAATATCCGTACATGTATTAAACAAGTTTACGTTATAATTATTTTATGATTTATTTAATTTCACAAACAAGGACATTAAGGTCTAACAAAGACCGTACATGGTCTCATTTTAAATTTTTGGTAATTCTGGGAGTTACCGGTTCACATACCAGTATAAACCGAATTTAATTACCATTTGAAACTCTAAATAATATTAAACTAATACCTAAAACTAATTGTTTGATAAATCAAATTACCCAACCCACTTTTATTGACTTTCTCGGCCGAAGCCAGAGAAGGCCATTCCCACGATTATTTTTCACTCACATTCAAATTATTTATCATCAAACCCATATCTCCCACTTGTGAAAACTCAGGTAAAACCATACCCTTTCACTCAAAACTTTCACAAACTCTATTATCACTCATTTTCTTACGAAAATCTTCCCATTTCTCTCCAAATCGAAGCCAAGTTTTAAGACAAAAACTACCATCATTCGGTGTTTTAAGAAAATTTCAAGTGTTTCTAAAGGAAATTTTACAGAAGAACCAAGATCATTCTCTGTTTTCTTTCATCATCTTCATCTCGGTTTTAAGGTAAAAACTCAATACTATCTACTTTATTTTCTTTAAAACCGTATCTAAGCATACAAAATGTTCAAATCGCAAGTAAGATAACAAGAAAAGTGTGTCAAATTCAAGTTTTAAAACATAAATATGCAGGACTGATTCTGTCAAACAGAAGTCCAGTAATCGAAACTAGGAGTTTCGATACCAGTTAACTCAATCGAAACTATAGTTTCGATACTTATCACTCAATCGAAACTAAGTAGTTTCGATACCTGTCTACTCAATCGAAACTAGGAAGTTTTGATACCTATTGCCCAATCGAAACTAGGTAGTTTCGATACATATTGCTCAAATCAAAACTAGGAAGTTTCGATATCTAATCTGCACAATCGAAACTAGGAAGTTTCGACAACTTTCCTACTCAATCGAAACTAGGTGGTTTCGATACCCAACTACACAATCGAAACTAGGAAGTTTCGACACTCAATTGCCCAATCGAAACTATGAAGTTTCGATACCTGTGTCATTCCCCTTTGGGCAGTAACTAAGATCTGTTTTATAACAAAACAAGTATTGAACAACTAAGAGGATATTTTAAACAAAAGCAACCAGATTTACAAAGTCGGTGAACAATTTGCAATATAAGACGTTCGGTCTTAACACAATTTACCCTTTGGTATCTAGGGTACGAATAGTCAAGTTTGACTACAACAAGTATCATTACAAGGATACACAAACTCAAGGTGAGTTTCACGGCCCCTTTTTACTGTTTTCTAATATTTGGGGGAAGAACATACTTCAACTATTTTATGGGATAACAAGAGAATAAGACACGACTTTATGTTTGCATGGGATGAGAACAACACATTAGAGGCCGCTAAAGTCCCCTGGAACAACATAGTAACCATTAACTGTAGCCTAGGGTCCTATGAATAGTACTATAGAGAGTGACGTCTCCCGGTCATGGTTAGTCGCGCTAACCACAATCTGGAGGATTTATGGCCGCATAGAACCTGATAACGATTATTAGGGGCTCACACATGTCATGGTTTGGTTACGCCTCATGTATGAACATATTATTTGTATTCCTAGCTAGTTTACAAATGGGTCACACTTTACTTATTCTGGTTATCACATGCAACAAGAACTATTTACGAACAACAGAATTTTACAAAGAACTATTTGATTAAACCTGTGAACTCACCAACCTCGTGTTGACAATTTTAAGTATGTTTTTCAGGAAATTGACGTGATCACAAGGTTAGCAATGTAGATTACATGCATACAAGATGGATACAACTTTTGGGGGATTTCTCTTGTATAACTCATTGTAATAGAGTCATATTTGCGAAATCTTCACTTTTTGTAAACTCAATTTACATTTTGGAATGTAAAACTTTAAACTTGTTTATGTATCCATTTATAATGTATGTGTTTGCGGTAATCATATGCTTTGGAAACCATGAACGTCGCGCCTCGCGTTTCCGCCTTGGCGGGGTGTGACACCGATCGATCCAGCATTGGTCGACAAACACTATTCATCAAATCCATGAACGCTACGGGGGCGTTCGTCAATCCGAAAGACATTACGCGGAACTCAAAATGTCCATATCGCGTGCGAAATGCAGTTTTCGGTATGTCTTCTTCCCTCACCTTCAACTTGCACCTTGCAATTGATCGAACATGTCGTCAATCCTTGGTAAAGGGTACTTGATCTTCACCGTACGTTTATTCAACTCGCGATAATCAATACACATTCTCATCGAACCGTCTTTCTTCTTCACAAACAACACCGGAGCACCCCACGACGAGATGCTCGGTTGGATAAATCCCTTTTTAAGTAACTCGTCTAGTTGTGCCATTAACTCTTTCATCTCCACTTGTGCTAGTCGATATGGAGCCTTAGCCACGGGCTGGGCATCTGGTACTAAGTCGATTCGAAATTCGATCTCTCTGTCGGGTGGTATCCCAGGAAAATCCTCAGGAAACACCTCCGGGTACATGGTCTAGTTCCTTCACTTCCTTACACTCGTCAATTACATACACCAAATAAGCCTCGCATCCGCGCCTCAAGTAATATGTGCCTTAATCATCGAGATGACGTTTGGCATCGGGGCGTCACGATCTCCAAGAACCTCGACTTTGCTACCGTCCGGAGCCTTGAGTCGGATTATCTTTCGTTTACATATAATTTGTGCTTCATTGGCAGTTAGCCAATCCATTCCTAACACGACATCGAACCCACCCAAAACCATGACAAACAACCTGACGGGAAATCTATAGCCTTCTATTTTTATCATGGAATTGTCAACTACATCAGTCACCCTCGCAGTTCTACCCTCAGCGGTTTCTACGCTAAAGGCCCTTTCTAGTTTACTGACAGTGTACTTCGCTCGTTTACAAAAAGTCGCAGATATAAAACTCTTACTTGCACCCGAATCAAATAACACAGAAACAAAAGTGTTGTCAAGGACGAACGTACCTGACGCCACATCGGGGTCCGCTCTGGCCTGTTCCTGCGTCAGCGCATAGGCGCGAGTCTTTGCTCGGGGTCTCTCTTCTGTCTTCTCCGGGCCTTTCCCTTTTCCGGCTTGACCCATTCTGGGCATGGTGCATTCCCGGCTCATATGACCACCTTCCCCATAGTTGTAGCATTTGAAGCCTTGCGGGCATTCACGGGAATAGTGTCCGGTTTTGCCGCATTTAAAGCATAGATTAGACCCTAACCGACATTCACCCGTATGTCTTACCCCACATCTTCCACAGACTGTCGCCTCGCCTACCCTGTCCTGCTTATCCCGTGCCCCAAACAACTTCCCACCCGATCATTTAGCGGGAAAACTCAGCTTCTTCTTGGGCTCTTCAATGGCAACGACGTTCAGCGCCAGATCATCAAATACCACGCCGCTCAGTTCTACTACCGAATCATAGGTGGTAGGGGCGTTTGCCTTAACATAGGTGCGGACCTGGTCCGGCAGCTCTTGAATGTAACAGGAAATCTTTCTTTCCTCAGTCGTGATAAGGTGTGGTACCAGACGTGCCAGTTCATTGGATCGAGTTGTGTACTACCAGTACGTCATGCTCCCGGCCTTCAAACCCAGAAATTCCCTCTCTACCTTCTCAATCTCGTTCCTTGGGCAGAAATTCTTGATCACCAAAGTTTTCAAGTCATCCCACATCATCGCATCCACAACCTCGCTCCCTTTTTCTTGACGTACACCTTCCCACCAATGGGATGCTTCCTCTCTTAAAGAGTTAGCAGCAAATTTCACAACTTGATCCGTTCGACATTCGCTCAGACGAATGGCAGCCTCCATACGAATTATCCAGTCAAAAGTAGCCACCGCGTCCTTCTTCCCAGTCAGGACTGGCGGGTCACATGCCTTGAAGGACTTATAATCGCAACCACGGTTAAGTGGTGCGTTGATTGCCTCAGTGTTCGGGGTATCAACCGCCGTGTTAGACCCACCCGTCTCATTAACCTTCTTTAATGCTTCTGCCAACAGTCCTGGCAAAGAAACTTTCATCAAGTCTGGGAACTCTCAAGCTATGGCTGCTCTCACTTCTGGTTCAAAAGTGAAAGGTTGTTCTTCAACCTGTGTCTGCTCGGTTCCATGCACACCAACCGCCGGTTCAGTGTGAACACTTCCTTCTTCATTATACTCTTGGCGCGCAGGGGTCCTGCCGCGACCACCGGTATGGCCCCCACCACGCCTTTTGTTTCCTCTTCTTACCATTTTGTTCTATAAGACAAGAATCCAATGTCATCACGCTAGTTAACAAATAAAAATCAATAAGTACTGTAAGATGTTAATATACACTTGCCATCTGCAATTAACCATTATACTACCTCTCGATTTCTATTTGACCACCTTTGTGATTCCATTAGAACACAAGTCCTTACCTAACTCTTTCTAAGGCATACTATATATGTAAGTATATATACTACTTTCATACCTGATGCTGTGGCTCGAGTTACCCGTACTGGCATCCGTATTCGGTCCCATTCACAGTTTAAGTTCAGACACTGGGAGTGTCCGAATCTCTCAAACTATTGCTCTGATACCAACTTGAAAGGCCCCAAACCCGGGAGGCCTCACTTGTTGGATTTACTAATTTACAAACAGTTATTAAACTTGAATATCAAAATAACGCAGCGGAAATTACTTCATTAAACATAACCATTACATTGTTCAACATGCGGAAGCGTAACATAGTATAATACATGAACATAACATAAACTAATCATAACGGGATGCCAGTCTTCATGATCAACCGGGTAACTCTTCTCGCTTGCCAAGCATCACCGTCCATCATCCATACCTGCCTTAACCTGAATGTGCATACTAAAAAGTCAACTACGATGGTGAGTTCTAGTTTTAACATAAAACTTTAACTTCAAATAATTTGCCAAAAACATAACTTCATACTTCATTTAATAAAAAGCGTACGTAAAATAATGCAATAACAAAACATAACACTTCGTAAACATAAGTCAACGAACATATCGAATCTGCGCCTTCTCGTAACCGTCAATTCCATACGTCACATACTGGCTGAATAACCTAAAGATCACCACCACTAGGCCCATCAATCACCGTACTGTCCTTCGGGTGAAGAACTCCTAGGGCCCGATACTTAGGTTATTCAACACTACTTCAAGCACGGCATCACAAGGATGACACGTACCAAACTTCAAGCACTATGCCCCGTAGGGCACAAGTACCAAACTTCAAGCACGACTACCCCGTAAGGTAAATCGTACCAAACTTCAAGGATCACGATAATCCCCTTGGCGACCGTCATCGCCCCAGTTGTACAACAGTTGGCCAGCCACATAGGCCCCTAAAAGGTAAAGGCCCATAACATACTTCACATACCCTTAACCTTCATTCCCTAAGGAATATTGGCAGATTCGTTCGTTTGTGACTTTCGTAAACCTTCGCTTCTTTTACTTCAAAACTTCAGTTAAAGCATTCGTACGTTTTATTAAAAACCTTCATTCATTCATAAATACTTCATAAACTTCTTTTGGCAAAATATTTCATAAACACTTTTTTCATAACACTTCCTTCCAAAACATCGTTCATAAACATCATTTTATAAAACGTCACATACAACATTCATAAACATCGTTTTATAAAATAGTCACATCGTTACGTATGCACACCATCCCAAAAACATTATTAAAACATTTAAAAGAGGGCTTCTAGAACTCACCTTATAAGCTAGTCTCGGTTGTCCTAAACAAAAGCCCAACAACGTCACTTCCGATCTGAATTGATTAGTTAAATACACATCAGACCCATACCGACTCTAACGGTTTAACCATTCTAAACATACTAACTTTACTTAACCAGTCTGATGTCTGCGCACTTAGCAAGTGCGCAGACCCTGCTTCCTGCGTACTTGATAAGTATGCAACATCCTCTTCCTGCGTACTTGATAAGTACGCAGTGCCCTTCCTGCATACCTGATAAGTACGCAGTGCCCCTCTTCCTGCGTACTTGATAAGTACGCAGTGCCCTCTTCCTGCGTACTTGATAAGTACGTAGGACCTGCTCCGTGCGTACTTGATAAGTACGCACGATCTGTTTCTTCGCAAAACCCTAACTTTCGCATTCTGGTCTGATCACGTCAAGATCACGAACCTGTTTGCATTCAAAACGTTCGTTTTCCATTAAGGAACTCAAATCTATGTTTATTTTTCAGTTTTATCCATGAAAACGTTACTTTCTCACCCAAAACCTGAAAAACCCAAAAACGAACAAAAACTCATATTTGGGCCCGATCGTTACCTGAATCAAGTTTCTGATCTGGAGGTTCTTCTCACGAGCTCTGGAGCAACACACTTCTCAAATATCGGGTCGATCCGCCAACTTTCTCTCTCTACGGTTTCTCTCTCTAGAAGGTGTAAATGAGAGAAATGGGTGGTGACCTTGGCTATTTATAGGGGAGGCTCCCCTTCCAGCCCGCCGACCCATCCGGCCCGACCCGAAATGCCTCGTTCGTTTATTCCGTTATTTTAACTGTCGTTTTATTTTTGGGATGTTACACTTGCAAAGCACAGACTTCTACCGGTTATGGAAACTGTGATGGATCTGGGTATCTAAGGATAACAGCTCTAGACAACCTAGTGAATCCCTAATCACTCTCAGAGTGTCACCAACTAAGAAACCTAAAGATGTACTAACTCACCAGATGGTCGGATTACCTTTCAGTCTCTCCAACAATGATAATACACCCAAAAGACAAATCACCCCTCGGTCTCAATGTCCACAATACATCAACGATGCACAAGGTAATCTCAGATCAACACACTGATGCGTGTGAGATTTAAGTAAATTAAATATATATAAATATATATATATATATATATATTTGTTATAGAAATGGTTTCACGAGATCAAGTTTTAAATTTATAAAATGATAAATACTCAAACTTAAAACACACACAACAAGCAAGTGTACCTATCGCAACGTAATAAAGTTTAGGTAAAAACCAAGTATCTAACCAACGGACACGGTCGAATTCCAATACTCAACTGTTGTTATCGTTTAGCCGGTTTAATTAATGAGTGAGTTTTGTGTGTTTATGGAGCAGAAAAGTAAATGACAGAAAAGTAAATGGCGGTAAAGTAAATAGCAGAAAAGTAAAAACGTGCGTGAAGTGTAACAGAAATGTAGCGAACAGAATAGTAAATAACAGGAAAGTAAATATGTCGGAAATGATCAGGTTACGAATAGTATTGCTTTGGGTGTCGAATCCGCTTGCTACGTGATAATGTTAAGTTGACTAATCCAGTGATATAACTATTACAAATGTCTGACCCGGGTCACCGCTTGAGCCTCGTCCTCACGACATTTGATTTAAAATTTAAAAGCTTTAACAAGTGTTAGTGCCTCCCGTTAAGGACAACAATTACCCTCAACCCTTCGAATGGTCATCTCCGGGTTGGTTTAAGACATTGAACATAAAATGCTTTGTATTAGAGTTAAATAGGTGATTATATTTTGCTCACCGGGAGGCGGTGTAGCAATGTGACCAGGTATAAAGACGTACCGTTCCCAACACGAGTTCACCAATTCTTGGTCGCATAATAAGTTCGTATAAAGACGTACGACCTTAATAGTGTTGACCAAGCCTTGGCTTATCAATCTCTGCTTATATAAAGACATACATTTTCAAAAGAAGTTTGATTAAAAAGGTTTTACGATCTTACACTTTAAAACCAAGAACACTCACAAATATAAAGACGGATTTAGACAATAATAAAAGCCCACCAAAATGGTGGTTTTAAGGAAGAATAGTTAAAGACATAAACACATCACTTGGATTAATACGTTAAACATTAACATGCACCAAACTTCATTTTCACCCGAGCAATACAAAGAATTTAGCCACGAATGGCCATACTAACTATGTCACACCCCTAGATTTATTTACTTAATAAAATAAATAAATAAATCAAGGTTGTAACGATTGGTAACATTACACAACAGCGGAAGCTAAATAAAGACTTCTAAGATGTTGAGCATCATTTGATACGAACATAAAATAGTACATTGACCTAAATCCATATATATCAAGATCGACTTGAGGTTTGACCGTCATACGTCTTCGGCTTCTAGGCATTAATCCGAATGGTTAACCTATTCCAACTGTGCCATAGTTACATGTTACCTGAAAAACATACTTAAAAGTGTCAACACGAAGGTTGGTGAGTTCACAGATTTAATTGTTACAATGTAAATTCATTTTCCTTGAAAACATTGATATCGTGTACATGGGCATAGTATAAAAGCATTTTCCTCGAATACATGTGATGACTTCATAGTCATAAAATGAGTAGTTTTCCCAACGAAAACATGTGATGACTTCATAGTCATAAAATGAGTAGTTTTCCCAACGAAAACATGTGATGACTTCATAGTCATAAAACGAGTAGTTTTCCCTATGAAAACATGTTAATTAATTTATGCCCATATCAAGCCTTATTTAGAGAAATTATTAAAGATAGCAACGTTAACCAAAACAAGTAGCAGTTTTAGGTGTATATGATAAACAAAACAAGTAATGTTGACCTATTTGTAGACTAGCTAAGAATACAAATAATATGTTCATACATGAGGCATAACCAAACCATGACACAGGTATTTTGCCCCCAGCTCGTACCTCCCGAGCACACGTTTAAACACTATGCGACCATTCGACCAAAACCGATCGAACCATGACTGGGGGTGTCAATCCAAAATAGTACTATCCATCGAATCCTAGGCTAAGTCCTTAGCTAATGGTTATTAAAATGTTTACGTAGGGGACTTTACGAGCATCCAATGTTAACTCATGCAAACATAAAGGTCGGTTCTTGTTTTCTTGTTATCATATAAAAATGAGTACGAGTATGTTTCATGTTTTTCCAAACGTATCAAATATGTTTCATGTTTTCCAAACGTATCAGGTAAGTATGTTTCATGTTTTTAAACGTATAAAACAAGTATGTTTCTCCCCCGGTGTTTCTAAAACATTTAAAAGTAAAAAAAGGGGTCTTGAAACTCACCCGGTAGGGTGTCAAGAACAGTAATGTCCTCCTGATTGTAAGGGAAACCAAGGTTCACATGATATGATAGTCACGGATTTACATCCTACTCGAGTCCTATGATACCTGTAGGTACTTAAAAAGCTTTAAGGACTAACCCTAATATTATAAAGTAAGTCTAAACTCGTACAGAGTTATCACGCGTGCGGTTGAGCTCTATTAATTTTTGAAAATGCGACCGGTTCAATGTATGATGTCCGTTTAACGATCGGTAATATTAGTTACTTAGATCGAATCGGGATTCTTAACTCGAATATGTTTAAGTAATTATATTAAAAAAAATATTAGTCTGTCAAGGACA
This sequence comes from Smallanthus sonchifolius, assembly GCA_023525975.1. Taxonomy (NCBI): domain Eukaryota; kingdom Viridiplantae; phylum Streptophyta; class Magnoliopsida; order Asterales; family Asteraceae; genus Smallanthus; species Smallanthus sonchifolius. Next base: position 109,688,065 of record CM042021.1, read on the forward strand.
GGATCGTATAAACCTATCTGCACGTATAATTAATAATAATAATAATAATAATAATAATTCACGTTCGTGCGTCCTTTAACAGCATGTATGCAACCCTTTGCTTTAATATAACTATCTCAAGGTTTTTATAATATATTCAGATTCATAATAATATACATAATTATATGTATTTATGTACATTCAAAACCTTGAAAATATATTTGTATCGTATTGTATTTCGACATTACCGTTCATGTTTATGCAAAAGACACATGTATCATCCTTACACTATTACATATACATGTATATGTGATTGTAATAATCGTCGTATTATATAATATGAAATATAAACATTTACGGCTTTACATTTATATATAATTACAATTATATATATGTGACAAAGCATTTGGTTTGAGTTCATATATCCGAACATTTTAATGGTATATATATAGGTATAGATATATTTATATGGCACGTTTATATTTATTACACGTGTAGTTGTATCAATCCTTGTTTAGTCCGTTTGGTTATGCGTTTGGATACCATTCAATGACGTATTAGGTAGATATATGTATTTATATTTATACAAAACATTTAAAGTTAAAATTGTCCAATAATATTTATTTTGTGTAACAGGTTTCATATCACAAATATAATATATTTGTTTTCACGTCCTAGTAACAATATTTAATAATATTACATATCGTTCGTCAATCGTATTTAAAATTCTCGTTTATTCAATTATATGTTTACGAATATACTTTCAAGTTTAATTATATTAATAATTATATATTTTATCTTGACTGATTTTATATCATAGCCCTAATGTAAGTAATCATTTATCAACGTAATATATATTATGCATACGTTTTATTTATTGGTCGTTTTAAAGTACTCGTTTTACTAATTACGTTGTCACGTATATAGCTCTCGTCTAACAAATATCAATATATGTATATATATATATATGTTCACCCGAAGTTCTCTCGCCGACAACACGTTAATACGACTCGTTATTATTTATCGTTAGATTAATATTTATTTCTCGTTAACAAACCGTTTAGAGCTCAACGTGTTTAACCGCACGCGCGTTTATTTTCGCGTAGATAAGTATAATATTTTAGTGCGCGTTTTATACCTTTCGGGAGCCCCCGTTTACGAACCGACACATCCTAAACCTCCCGTTTCACGTATCGACCATGTTTGACTTTCGTTGACTGAGTTTGACCAGAGTTGACTATGTTTGACCAGGGATCGTGACATCGTTTTCGTGTCCAAAACACGCATTTTATTCACGGGAATGAAACCCGGCCACCACAAACGCTAAATCTATAATGTATATTTACGGATCTAAATGGAAAATAACCCGTTTACCAAAGGTTACGCTTAAACTCAAGACTAACCTCAAGACTTTGTAGATCGGGACCTTAGAACTTCAACAACACGGATCCGGTCAAGTGAGGCCCGCCGGTGTCGCCGGAAAACGCTTTTGTTCGTCGGAATCATTCCAAAGAAACATTTAACACTAAACATGGGTAGATCTAAGCTTGAATGGCAATAAAATGGAATAGGGACTCACCGGATAAACGAAAGTCGCCGGAACCCTAGATCTGTCACCGAAAAATCGGGGTTCAAGAAAAAGGAGTGGTCGGGACCTACAGATCTGACCACGTAGCTTGTTCCCTTTTACCAGAAAGACGGGGATGCCGCAATGGCCGAGCCGCCGTCGTCGGAGCTCGTCGGAAAAGGTTTTGCGCGGCGGAACCCTAGCCGCCACCTACCTTTGACGCATATTTTCTCCTCCCCCATTGCGAGTTGACGAAGGCCACCACCACCACTAGACTCACGACGTCGAGTAGATCGGGAGGGTGTGGTGCACTTGCCGCCACTCGTCGGGAGCCCAGCGCAGCCGTCGTGCCCCGCCATGCGCTGTCTTCTGTTTCCGTCAGGGGGCTGATCTGTCGTGTCCCTGTTGAAAGCTTGTCGTCATTCACCGTTTCTCGCTGTGATGCTCGCCGGAGGGCCGCCGGGAGTGTCCGGCTCCTCCCCTTTTCTCTCCCTGCTTCCCGATTTTCTTTCTAAGACACACATAGTGTGTGTTTGATCCAAATGAGGGAATAAGGGGCCTCTCTTCCTTATATACTTAGGGTTTCCCGTAGTGCACGAGTAGGTAGACACCGCATCTCAACCCGAAGTATTACTGTGTTTTCGTACCCGATAATTTATTTCAAGATCCTAAAAAAATATCATGTAACGCTATTATCGGTATCTATATATATTACTTAAATATTTGATGTATGTAGTTTGCTATTTGTTTGTTGTCCTGGCCGGTACGCGCCTATGCGCGTATATAACGCGCTCGTTTCTTTAACTGTTTTGCACTCCAGACGAAATCGTTATTTCATAAGTATTAGCAATAGTAAATCGATAAAGGTTGATTTTTAAAGTAAATAATTTATATTTTATTTATTTATCCATATTCACGGATAACTGAGTGGTGTCCACCACAGTATTAGATTGCAGTCGCGTGTTCCACGCCGTATAACTCACGCGTAAATGTTTTTAAATTAATCATTCGGATGTATATTAATAATTATTAATATCTAATGTTAGAAATTTGATGTCGCGTCATGTGCCAGTTACAAATCGTGAACGTTTTAACTAATTCAATTGTACTCCAAACAGGGCATATAAACACCATGTGCTATTCGTATGTTATCTCGAATTGTACTATGATCCGTCAAGTAAAGTTAGGAATTTAGTTTACCTATCGGGCCTCTAACCGGGTCGTTAATGGGTCGAGTCCATTTATGGTGAACTAACTATCAAGGATTATTGACCCTAATTCAGGGTTGTCACATTCTCCCCTTGTTAAAGAAGTTTCGTCCTCGAAACTTAGTTGAAGTTAACCCCTAGGATTAACTCAATTTATTCAGATGGAGTTTCATATCCTTAGCTCATTTCTAGGTCAGAGGGAGAATTTTTAACTCGATCCACTTAGTAGTCGGTATTCAAAGGTAAAGCAATTACCCCATCGACTAACGATATTGGATGTGTAAGGATTTGAGATATCATCGTACCATATAACAGTGCGACGGTATCGTTGAATTTTCATTATATCAAACGAGTGGATTTAGGAAATTTCTTTGAGTACATCGACAAAGGATCGACGTTGACTATACCCTGAAACGATAGTCATCACTAGAGTCCCATGGACAAAAGGGATTACAATTAGTGAGGTCACATTCATGTAATGAGTAAGTTATTAAGAGATTGTCTGATTGATGTGAATTAAATTAATGAGTTTTCATAAACCAAGTGAATAACTCACACACCAAGTTAAATAATTAGGGATTAGATGTAGAAGAATTCCATTATGTGATCACTCTCATCAGAATGGAATTGCATGATCATTATCATTGTAATGAATGACGAAAATGCATTCATGCACACGGATTTTCGAAAGTATAAAGATACGTATACTTAATCATGCTCGATCTTCTCTCATGAAAATCACATCATGATCGAATCTATCAGGAAATTATCGGAAGTCAATAAATATATGTCAGATGGTTTAATGAAATATCCATGTGTTGGTTAACAATCAGGTAGTTGACCGTTCATCACAACTAGTCAACGACTTAGTGTATTCTATCTTTCTAGAACAAAAGGTTCTGACATTTCATCTGACTACTCAGTACATAGGTTGAACTGATTCAATTGAGTTCCAAGAAATAATATCAACGCATACCATTTCTCACGGAAGAGTTGGAATGGTTTATATATAAATATTAACGAAACAGGTATCGAACAATGAACCTTGAGACAATAAAATCTCGTAGTATCATTTAATCATCCAGGTTTTTTAATCGTCCGGGTTTTTATGATTTATCTGAAGTTGAGGGTGATTCTAGATGAAGAAGGAAGAAGTGCTAATGTATTTGAGAATCGTCGAGTTGATTTGGCTCAACAGTTACTAAAGGTAAATGAATCTTAATGGGGTTCAAAGAAAAAGTGAGAATGGATATCCCACCAGCTACTAAGGGTTAGTGACTCAAATTTACTTCTATTCATTTTCTAACTACATACCCAATATATCGGTAGACTGTGAGGTGATATCATGGTCAGTTTAGCTAAAGGCTTGATTTCTCATTAAGCGGATGTCAGAAATAGACAAAGGTTAATTTTAGAGAGTCGCCAAACGGGGGAACATCATGCTCTTATGTTCCTTAAAGATAACGCGTATGCATTCCAAAAGATCTTGTAGAGGAGTGACTAAAAATTTGAAGGAAAGTTGAGGAGACGAAAGAAATGTATATGTGTAGACCTCAAAAGGAGCAAGGTCAGATATGATTCATCCTTTGTTCACTTTCCTAGTAACATATAGACTAGAACGGTTAACAACCGTAGAAGACTGCGATAGATTCTTAAAATGATTGTAGGACACATATTTCAAATGATAAAGTTCACAACTTTCAACTTGGTCCCTAATTTCCCACTAAAGTTGGTTGGAAAGGATCAGGTGTTTTCAGAACTCGCTATCAACTGATATTACAGTATGTCTGCAACTTCCATGACATACGAATGGTATTATTGTGACTTACCGTCACGTATTTCACTCATATCGGTTATAGCCTTAAGGTCAAAGTTTTGTATTTTCCCTAAGTACGTTTTAAGAAATCGTTTCTTAACAATAGATACTCTAGAGCTCTTTAACAATCGAAGGCTTGGAGTAAAAGATGTGAACATGTCTTTCCCGCAATCTGAAGTCAGAGATCCAGTCAACAAAATGATTCTTGGGAGAAATACAAGCACAAAAGGATATAAGGTTACCCGCTAGTTTTCAAGTCGGGTTCCCACAATACCCTATAGGTGTCACGTGTAAGAGAACCAGAATAAATTTTCATCCCATTACAGGAGTTAGTGCATAGCACTTTCGTTGTAAATGTCAAGTAAATGTGAAACTGAATTGTAATATAGACCCTGAGACTATGCCGTGATTTCCAACAATAATTGTGCAATTATTGTAAGTGTTGGTCGTTGTAACGCTCAATTTGAAGTTTTCGTGACAAGTAGAATCTCAAAGGGTATGAGTCAGTAAGTAAAAATGAATGAGCGAAAATCTTCTTCGCTCAAGATCCACTAAGGGTCGGTTAGATTCAATTTGAATTTCTCTTGTTCCTCCAGAATTGCGAGAATGTTACGTGGATATCTAAGTGAGGACTCTAGATTGTTAAGGTCCGATCATTAATCGAGTGACTGGGGATTTAGATTAGGGATACGAATTAATCATGAACATTAGCTTGGACGGTAAGACCCATTAGATTTCTCATGCACTGCAAATTATGATTACGTGTGCACCCGCAATGATAATTTCCCTTGCATGGTCTCTCTAGTGTTTCTCCTATACCAAGCTCTCAGTTAAGAGGAATCTGAAATGTTCCTCAGATTGCGTCATCATGTTGCACTCTCACGCAAGAGTGTGTATGATCTATCGGATTACACTTAGTCACGTGTACTAATACTCGTGCATATGCCGACTAAGGCTGTTATTGGATGGAGTTAATGGCAGAGAGACACAATCGGTGTCCTTTAGGACGTGTGCGATGGAATTCAGGCATTATGTTAGGGCAGAGATCTTTGAATTTTTGTCGAGCAATTCATAGCTCCAAATTTGTATGTACGTGTGGATCCTCATGATCCCAATGAGTCGATGGGTCTCCTGACCAGTAAATTTCTCTCCCATTCAGTCCTGATTATCCACATAGGGTTCCCTTCTGATAGGGCAGTTTCGCCTGTCATATCTTATGGTGAAGATTTCTATCATCCAATCCAACAATTCATAGAAGAGAGTATAGATACCACACCGAATGAAGACTACATACGTCAAAGAAGAAAACTGACTCCATAGCTAGAATAGTTGTAGGTGTGGTGCAGGTACAAGTATAGGTTCAGGTACGGGTTCAGCCAATTGTGATCCCAAGATCGGTAACTAGCTATTGCTACCATCTTCGTCGAAGCTAAGCTCGTAACTTGATCTCCTAGGGCTACAGTGTGCTGAGTGTCCATCACCCTTGATTCGTAATCCGAACAATGATACTCCGTTGGGTAATGTTGTAGATGTTTATTATTTCTACATTGTTGTACGTGTTAAGCGTTCGTTATGTGTGCCATGTAATTGTATTAAGTATTAGTATAGCTGATGATACCCTAGTGTAACTACACTAATGGTCTACTCAAGTTGTTCGGCAACAGTTGTAATTTCTATGCTCAAGTCATGGGTGTTCTTAGTGTGATGTAAGTCTTAAAAATCTTCATCCCTAACTGAGTCTGGTTAGAGCCTAGGTGTCACTAAGGAAACCTAATTCGCTAAAACCATTGGCTCTGATACCAATCTGTCACACCCACAAATTTATTTACTTAATAAAAAAATAAATAAATCAAGGTTGTAACGATAGTTAACATTACACAACAGCGGAAGCTAAATAAAGACTTCTAAGATGTTGAGTATCATTTGATACTAACATAAAATAGTACATTGACCTAAATTCGTATATATTTAAATCGACTTGAGGTTTGACAGTCATACGTCTTCGGCTTCTAGGCTTTAATCCGAATGGTTAACCTATTCCAACCTTGCCATAGTTACATGTTACATGAAAAACATACTTAAAAGTGTCAACACGAAGGTTGGTGAGTTCCCAGGTTTAATTGTTGCAATGTAAAGTCGTTTTCCATGAAAACATTGATATCATGTACATGGGCATAGTATAAAAGTGTTTTCCTCGAAAACATGTGATGACTTCATAGTCATAAAATGAGTAGTTTTCCCAACGAAAACATGTGATGACTTCATAGTCATAAAATGAGTAGTTTTCCCAACGAAAACATATGATGACTTTATAGTCATAAAACGAGTAGTTTTCCCTATGAAAACATGTTAATGAATTTATGCCCATGTCAAGCCCTCTTTAGAGAAATTATTAAAGATAGGAACGTTAACCAAAACAAGTAGCAGTTTTAGGTGTATATGATAAACAAAACAAGTAATGTTGACCCATTTGTAGACTAGCTAAGAATACAAATAATATGTTCATACATAAGGCATAACCAAACCAAGACACAGGTATTTTGCCCCCAGCTCGTACCTCCCGAGCACACGTTTGAACACTATGCGGCCATTCGACCAAAACCGATCGAACCATGACCGGGGGTGTCAATCCCAAATAGTACTATCCATAGAATCCTAGGCTAAGTCCTTAGCAAATGGTTATTAAAATTTTTACGTAGGGGACTTTACGAGCTCCCAATGTTAACTCATGCAAACATAAGGGTCGGGACTTGTTTTCTTTTTATCATATAAAAATGAGTACGAGTATGTTTCATGTTTTTCCAAACGTATCAAATATGTTTCATGTTTTCGAAACGTATCAGGTAAGTATGTTTCATGTTTTCAAACGTATAAAGCAAGTATGTTTCTCCCCCGGTGTTTCTAAAACATTTAAAAGTAAAAAAAGGGGTCGTGAAACTCACCTGGTAGGGTGTCAAGAATAGTAATGTCCTCTTGATAGTAAGGGAACCAAGGTTCACATGATATGATAGTCACGAGTTTACGTCCTACTCAAGTCCTATGATACATGTAGGCACTTAAAAAGTTTTAAGGACTAACCCTAATATTATAAAGTAAGTCTAAACTCGTGCCGAGTTATCACGCGTGCGGTTGAGCTCTATTAATTCTTGAAGATGTGACCGCTTCAATGTATGATGTCCGTTTAACGATCGGTAATATTAGTTACTTAGATCGAATCGGGATTCTTAACTCGAATATGTTTCAGTAATTATATTAAAAAAAATATTAGTCTGTAGAGGTCACGCTCGTATAAAGCTATGTGGACGCATAATTAATAATAATTCACGTTCGTGCGTCCTTTAACAGCATGTATGCAACCCTATGCTTTAATATAACTATATCAAGGTTTTTATAATATATTCAGATTCATAATAATATACATAATTATATGTATTTATGTACATTCAAAACCTTGAAAATATATTTGTATCGTATTGTATTTCGAAATCACCATTCATGTTTATGCAAAAGACACATGTATCATTCTTACACTATTACATATACATGTATATGTGATTGTAATAATCCTCATATTATATAATATGAAATATAAACATTTACGACTTTACATTTATATATAATTACAATTATATATATGTGACAAAGCATTTGGTTTGAGTTTATATATCCAAACATTTTAATGGTATATATATATATATAGGTATAGATATATTTATATGGCACGTTTATATTTATTACACGTGTAGTTGTATTAACCCTTGTTTAGTCCGTTTGGTTATGCGTTTGGATACCATTCAACGACGTATTAGGTAGATATATGTATTTATATTAATACAAAACATTTAAAGTTAAAATCGTCCAATAATATTTATTTTGTATAACAGGTTTCATATCACAAATATAACATATTTGTTTTCACGTCCAAGTAACAATATTTAATAATATTACATATCGTTCGTCAATCGTATTTAAAATTCTCGTTTATTCTATTATACGTTTACGAATATACTTTCACGTTTAATTATATTAATAATTATATATTCGTTCCTGGATGTTTTTATACAATAGCCCTAATGTAAGTAATCATTTATCAACGTAATATATATTATGCATACGTTTTATTTATTGGTCGTTTTAAAGTACTCGTTTTACTAATTACGCTGTCACGTTTATAGCTCTCGTCTAACAAATATCAATATATATATGTTCACCCGAAGTTCTCTCGCCGACAAGACGTTAATACGACTCGTTACTATTTATCGTTAGATTAATATTTATTTCTCGTTAACAAACCGTTTAGAGCTCAACGTGTTTAACCGCATGCGCGTTTATTTTCACGTAGATAAGTATAATATTTTAGTGCGCGTTTTATACCTTTCGGGAGCCCCCGTTTACGAACCGACATATCCTAAACCTCCCGTTTCATGTATCGACCATGTTTGACTTTCGTTGACTGAGTTTGACCAGAGTTGACTATGTTTGACCAGGGATCGTGACATCGTTTTCGTGTCCAAAACACGCATTTTATACACGGACTGAAACCCGGCCACCACAAACGCTAAATCTATAATGTATATTTACGGATCTAAATGGAAAATAAACCGTTTTCCAAAGGTTACGCTTAAACTCAAGACTAACTCAAAACTTTGTAGATCGGGACCTTAGAACTTCAACAACACGGATCCGGTCAAGTGGGGCCCGCCGGTGTCGCCGAAAAACGCTTCAGTTCGTCGAAATCATTCCAAAGAAACATTTAACACTAGACATGGGTAGATCTAAGCTTGAATGGCAAGAAAATGGAATTGGGACTCACCGGAAAAACGAAAGTCGTCGGAACCCTAGATCTGTCGCCGGAAAATCGGGGTTCAAGAAAAAGGAGTGGTCGGGACCTACAGATCTGACCACGTAGCTTGTTCCCTTTTACCAGAAAGACGGGGATGCCGCAATGGCCGAGCCGCCGTCGTCGGAGCTCGCCGGAAAAGGTTTTGCGCGGCGGAACCCTAGCCGCCACCTACCTTTGACGCATATTTTCTCCTCCCCCATTGCGAGTTGACGAAGGCCACCACCACCACTAGACTCACGACGTCGAGTAGATCGGGAGGGTGTGGTGCACTTGCCGCCACTCGTCGGGAGCCCAGCGCCGCCGTCGTGCCCCGCCATGCGCTGTCTTCTGTTTCCGTCAGGGGGCTGATCTGTCGTGTCCCTGTTGAAAGCTTGTCGTCATTCACCGTTTCTCGCTGTGATGCTCGCCGGAGGGCCGCCGGGAGTGTCCGGCTCCTCCCCTTTTCTCTCCCTGCTTCCCGATTTTCTTTCTAAGCACACACACAGTGTGTGTTTGATCCAAATGAGGGAATAAGGGGCCTCTCTTTCTTATATACTTAGGGTTTCCCATAGTGCACGAGTAGGTATACACCGCATCTAAACCCGAAGTATTACTATGTTTTCGTACCTGATAATTTATTTCAAGATCCTAAAAAAATATCATGTAACGCTATTATTGGTATCTATATATATTACTTAAATATTTGGTGTATGTAGTTTCATAAGTGTTTGCAATAGTAAATCGATAAAGGTTGATATTTAAAGTAAATAATTTATATTTTATTTATTTATCCATTTTCACGGATAACCGAGTGGTGTCCACCACGGTATTAATTTGCAGTCGCGTGTTCCACGCCGTATAACTCACGCGTAAATGTTTTTAAATTAATCGTTCGGATGTATATTAATAATTATTATTAATATCTAATGTTAGAAATTTGATGTCGCGTCGTGTGCCAGTTACAAATCATGAATGTGTTAACTAATTCAATTGTACTGCAAACAGGGCATATAAACACCATGTGATATTCGTATGTTATCTCGAATCGTACTATGATCCGTCAAGTAAAGTTAGGAATTTAGTTTACCTATCGGGCCTTTAACCAGGCTGTTAATGGGTCGAGTCCATTTATGGTGAACTAACTATCAAGGATCATTGACCCTAATTCAGGGTTGTCACAAACTAGCATAACGCTGAGTTTCGTAGGCTCCCCTATTGCGAAACAAGGAGGAAGAGCCCCTCCACTCACTACTCTCTACTCTAACTACGAAATAAGCTCTCAAATGATGTATGGATGGCTGTTGTAAGGTGTAGATGGGTGTGTCTAATGAATAACTCAAGCCATCTATTTATAGGCCTCTAAATGAGCAATGCACGACCGTGCATTGGATTGCACGGGCGTGCAAACCACTCAGGAATCAAACAGGATACAAGTGACAGTGTACCGGAGCCTGGGGGAGGCTGGACAGGGAATGCATGACCGTGCATGGCATTGCACGGCCGTCAATGCCCTGCCAGGTCCCCAGCTTCGTCTTTTAGCTGCTGGTTGACTTGGTTTGACCTGGTTTGACTTCTTGGGGGGTCAATGCTCGGGTTTGGTCCTCCAAAATCTTGATTTTTTCATGTTTTAAGCTGGTTTTTGCTTTATTCATCTTTGGGTTACCGAATAACCTGCAATTGTGAAATATTAACGTTTTAAGTATCAATTGCAAGGTTATTAATCAATTAGTACCATAACATGGGGATTATTATGCATGCAAAACATGTATAGTTTAGGACATATCATAATACCCCACGCTTAAACTTTGCTTGTCCTCAAGCAAACTCATGCATGATCATACCCATAACTAAAAACTTTACAAGGGAAATGGAACTCCAAGTAGTTGGAAATTCCGGGATAACTCTTGAGTTGCTTATTCTATTTTTGTATTTTTCTATGATGGAATCAATGACAAAACTACTAGAACTTCAATTATGCATAAACTTTCATACCTCACAATGTTCACTCAACTCTAGGGTTATATATGTATGGATAATGTAAGTTAAGTGGAACACTCAAGTTCGAATCGAATTATGCAATGGTCATAAGCTTGTATACAAATCAAGTCTCCACCAATTAACTAAGTAGTTTGCATGAATCAAGAGGACTTTAAAATGGGTTGTAATGTGGCTAAAAAATAAAAGGGGGTGAAAATGAAAATCTTTTTGGATTTTTAGGGATTTAAAAGGTTTGAAGGGCTGCAGCTGTCGTAAAACACACAGCTACGGCTTTATGTCTTAATGGAAAATAATAGCAGGCCCCTTTACATTACTCGGATCATGAGGGTATAACTAATCCGAGGGCTTGTTTATGGTTAGATTTCCAAGTCCAAGATCTTTCATCAGTGCCAATTATTTCCTTACTGCGTAGTATACATTACTGCCTCTTCGTATGGATTCTTCGGCTTGTACCCTAACAGCTCCTACTCTGATTAGTTGTGTATACTCATTTTGGGAATAGGTTTGGTTCTTGCTACATTTCCCATCGTGGGTCCAGTTGCCACACTTCACACATTTCTCGTATCTTTTGCCTCTTATTTTGGCGGCACTTTTTGACAAGCCGCATAATGGTGGTAGTTGTTCTTGCTTGTGCCACCGTTTTCTTACATCACTAGTTGCTTTGAAAATCTTCTCTCGGAGTTCGGATGGTAATTCAGGCTTTGCGAAATTAATACACGAAAGCAAATTGAAATCAAAAGAATGCATATCCAGCTCTTTAAGGTCTAACCGGTAAAAGACCAACTTCTTTCTTTTCTCCTTCTTCTATATATATATATATATATTTTTTTATTTTTAATCAAGACAATTTCTTCAATAGTTCTTTTTCCTCAATTTCCTTGAAATAATATTTTCATAAATTTCTTGCAGATAGTTCGGTTGTTTCTTCCTAATACATCCACCTTCTTGTATATTCTAAAATTTTTTTGAGTAGAAAAGATTCTTTCCAAAGTTGCCTTAATAGTAATAAACTTAAAATAACGACATATGATAATTTTTTCATTTTGAAGACATTTAGCCAATAACCGGTGTTTACGAATAGCTGGTTGGGTGATAATTATGGGTGGTAGAAAAAAAAAGGCTAAGGCTCAAAGGAGTATCTAAGCGGATTATATTTTTGGGATTTTTTGATTTAAGGATAAGGGTAATAAAGTCCTAGGTGCCTCAATCACTTTCATACTTCTACTAGTTCATGGTTTTGATATGTATAAGTCACACAAGTTCTAATTATGCATAAAATTCAATCGAAAAACACACAGTAATGCCAAACGCAAGAGCATGCGAATAATTATATTGCGCCAAAAACTTGATGCTATGTAATAGGCTTAATTTTCCTCACATGAAAACGGATGGGATAGGATTTAGCGAATCGTTATACATAATATTCATTTGTTTCTACTTGCCATGTATTCATTTTATTTAATTAGGTGCGAACTCAAAGAAGTTTTAAATTTTAGGGTTTAAAATTTTGAAAATTTTTCGGGTTTTACAAAAGTTAGGTTTTTGTAACGTTTTAGTCAAATGGGTAGAAAATCACAAGTTAAAATTTTACTGCTTTGAGGTTACAGGTAGTCTTGAATCTCTTAATTCCCCACCCCATACTTAAAACTGTGCATTGCTCTCAATGTACAAATGCATGTAATGAAATGCTATGCAGTAATTTAAATGCATGAAGTTTTAAGGGAAAAGAAACTGGTACTCCCCCGGTCAATTCGGTGTATAACCTTAGGCCAAAACTTATTGCTGATGTCAGGTTGTGCCTATCAGCTGCTTGTCAACACGTTGCTTCAAAGACTTCATCGAATTTCAAAGAAATTTGATGTGGGTTTCGATTCCTTAGGTTGTAGAGATGGAATATGATTCCTCAAAGAAGTGGCGGAGCTATCTGTTGATGCTATTCTACCTGACACATAAAGGAAAACATAAAAGCAGAAAAGGAAAATAAAAGGTAGTAGTTAAGCTACTAAGGTCCTAGAATCGAGAAGGCATACCTGGGGGCTGAAGTAAAAGAAACTTTAAATTTGGAAAAACCAAACCTGAGATCCATGATTTTTGCCGTATGCACCAACTTCTCAATTTATTTATGATCATCGGGATGCCTCACGGAAGCGCCACATTTATTTAAGGGTTGTTGGCCAGACCCGTACATGTTTCATCAGTCTTTCTTTGGGTGGGAGCCATCGACTTCCACCGTATCTCATGTTCCTTCATTCAAGTCCTTTAGTTTTCGTAGCTTGTCAAAGTACTCATCGATCCAATCAGTGTTCTCAAAGTCCTTCCCAAGATTCAGTTTCTTTCCTTTGTTGAATTCCTTAGCTTTCTTCAGTTGATAGTCCAGATTAGTATCAATGAATTGGGCAATTTCAAATGGATCATTAGACAGGCATTCATTTCCCCCTATGTTGTAGGTCACTGATTGTTTTCTGACACGAAGTGTCAAGATTCCTTCATTCATATCAATAACAGCTCAAGCAGTGGCTAAAAATGGACGACCTAAAATCAGAGGCACGGAATAGTCGGGTCCCATTTCTTACACCATGAAGTCGGTAGGGAAGACAAACTTGCCGACATTTACTAGTAAGTTTTCAATGACTCCTATAGGTGATTTGATTGATCCATCTGCGAGCTCGATAGTTGCATTGACATGTCGTGGATTCCCAATATTTAACCTTTTAAACATGACATAAGGCATTACATTCACACTTGCTCCTACGGCAGCGAGCGCAAAGGTTATCGGCAATGGTCCTATAGAACAAGGTAGAGAGAACTTTCCAGGATCTGAAAGTTTCTTTAGAAGGCATCTTTCAATGAGAGCGACACAATGATTAGTCCTTTTTACTGCTTGCTCCATGTTTCTTTTGTTTGTAAGGAAATCTTTCAAGAAGCGTCCATACTTAGGCATTTTTTGTATGATATACAGGAAAGGAATATTGACATGGATCTGGCTTAATAGTTCGATAAATTTCTCATATTGTTCGTCAGTCTTCTGCTTTACTAACCTTCCTGGATAGGGTATGTGAGAATGGAACGTTCTCTTTGTTGGAACTTTTGAAGGAGTATCCACTGGAGCAGGAGGTGGAGTTACCTTTGATTGTGATTCTTGGGTAGTTGTTTCTACGATACGTGGATGAAGCGGTACTCTGGTGAAGATTTCTCTCCTTGTTGATTGAATTTCTTCTTCTAGTATTGGTGGTTCTGGATAAACCTTGCTATTCCTCAGAGTGATAGCACTTACATTTGCTTTTGGATTGGTTTCAGTATTACTCGGGAGACATCCTGGTTGTCTTTCGGACAAAAGTTTTGCAATTTGTCCTAATTGCGTCTCAATAGATTGAAGAGTTGTTTTTTTGTGTCCTAAATTCAGCTTCGTGAAGACTAAACTTTTCCTCATATTGTTTGTGACGGGAATACACTAGAAGGGCTTAACTTTCAGTTGTAAAGATTAACTTAGTTACCGCGTCCTCCAAGCATAACCCATTACTTGGTTTGCTAGTTCCTTGAAATTGTTGACGAGGCTGATAGTTTTGAGGTGGTCTTTGTTGAAACTATTGTTGTTTTTGTCCGAAGCCAGATTGTCCGTAATTGTTGTTATCCTTCCGGCTGAAGTTTGGATGGTTCCTCCATCCAGGATTGTAAGTGTTACTATAGGGGTTGTTTTGTAGGCGATTTGTTTCGATAAAGTCAACCTGCTCGGTATTAGTGGTGATACTCTTTACTTCTTCAGTAGCCTCAGTGGTGGTCTTGCCCTTACTAAGTTGATTGAGTCGAGTGGTAAGGGCGTCTACTTGAGCAGAAAGTGATGTGACAGTATCGACAGAATGAACTCCTTGCCTGGCTCCCCTGGTGTTTCTTGGATTGTACCGTTGATAGTTATTCATAGCTATTTCCTTACTTAGGTTGTAAGCTTCTTGTGGCCTCTTGTTTCCAAAAATACCACCTGCAGTAGCGTCTAGTGTCTGACGAGTTTGATTATGCAACCCATTGTAGAATGATGATACTTGTAACCAAACTTCTAGTCCATGGGGAGGACATTTCCTTAACATATCCTTAAAACGTTCCCATGCCTCATATAGTGATTCACCATCTTCCTGGGTGAAAGTGGTAATATCATTTCTTAGTTTTGCAGTTTTTGCTGGCGGGAAGTATTTTGACAGAAACTTTTGGGCTAGATCATCCCATGTAGTGATCGACCCGGTAGGAAGAGAATTTAGCCATGCCTTAGCTCGTTCCCTTAAGGAAAAGGGAAACATTCAGAGGCGAATTGCGTCATTCGACACTCCGTTTAGTTTAAAAGTGTCACAAATTTCAAGCAAATTTGCAATGTGGGCATGTAGATCTTCATCTGGTAATCAATGGAAAGTGCATGATGACTGGATCATGTGGATCACATGAGACTTGATCTCAAAGTTGTTAGCGTCAACCGTTAGTCTTGTGATACTAGACCCCAAAGCCTCTAGTGATGGTCTTGCGAAATCGGAAATAGTGCGGTTTTCAACGGCCATTCTTTTAGTACGGTTTTCTCGTATTCGGCGGTGAAAGAATCTTTCGGGCTCTTCTAAAGGTTGATATAAACCAGTAGTGGAGCTATGGATCATACACTACCTGCAATAAATGTAACAGAAAAACAGATGGAAATTGATAGGTTAATCCGTTAACTTGAATTTTTCTTGAAATCACCGTATCCCCGGCAACGGCGCCAAAAACTTGATGAGTGTTAGATTTAAGTAAATTAAGTATATAAATATATATATATATATATATTTGTTTTAGAAATGGTTTCACGAGATCGGGTTTTAAATTTATAAAATAATAAATACTCAAACTTAAAACACACACAATAGGTAAGTGTACCTATCGCAGCGTAATATAGTTTAGGTAAAAACCAAGTATCGAACCAACGAACACGGTCGAATTCCAATACTCAACTTTTGTTATCGTTTAGCCAGTTTAATTAATGAGTGAGGTTTGTGTGTTTGTGGAGCAGAAAAGTAAATGACAGAAAAGTAAATGGCGGTAAGTAAATAACAAAAAAGTAAAAACGTGCGTGAAGTGTGTAACAGAAATGTAACGAACAGAATAGTAAATAACAGGAAAGTAAATATGTCGGAAATGATCAGGTTACAAATAGTATTGCTTTGGGTTTCGAATCCGCTTGGTACGTGATAATGTTAAGTTGACTAATCTAGTGATATGACTACTACAAATGTGTGACCCGGGTCACCGCTAGAGCCTCGTCCTCACGACATTTGATTTGCAAATTTAAAAGCTTTAACAAGTGGTAGTGCCTCCCGTTAAGGACAAAAATTACCCTCAACCCTTCGAATGGTCATCTCCGGGTTGGTTTAAGACATCGAACGTAAAATGCTTTGTATTAGAGTTAAATAGGTGATTATATTTTGCTCACCGGGAGGCGGTGTAGCAATGGGACCAAGTATAAAGACGTATTGTTCCCAACATGAGTTCACCAATTCTTGGTCGCATAAAAAGTTCATATAAAGACGTACTACCTTAATAGTGTTGACCAAGCTTGGCTTATCAATCTATGCTTGTATAAAGACATACAAGTTTCAAAAGAAGTTTGATTAAAAAGGTTTTACGATCTTACACTTTAAAACCAAGAACACTCACAAATATAAAGACGGATTTAGACAATAATAAAAGCCCACCAAAATGATGGGTTTAAGGAAGAATAGTTAAAGACATAAACACATCACTTGGATTAATACGTTAAACATTAACATGCACCAAACTTCATCTTCACCCTAGCAATACAAAGAGTTTAGCCATGAATGGCCATACTAACTAGCATAACGCTGAGTTTCGTAGGCTCCCCTATTGCGGAACAAGGAGGAAGAGCCCCTCCACTCACTACTCTCTACTCTAACTACGAAATAAGCTCTCAAATGAGGTATGGATAGCTGTTGTAAGGTGTAGATGGGTATGTCTAATGAAGAACTCAAGCCATCTATTTATAGGCCTCGAAATGAGCAATGCACGGTCGTGCATTGGATTGTACGGGCGTGCAAACACCTCGGGAATCAAACAGGGTACAAGTGACAGTGTACCGGAGCTTGGGGAGGCTGGACAAGGAATGCACGACCGTGCATGGCATTGCACGTTCGTGCAATGCCCTACCAGCTCCCCAGCTTCGTCTTTTAGCTGCTGGTTGACTTGAGATCCTCGTGTACCGCGAGACTTGGTCTCCTCCTGTTCGCGTACCGCGAGACTTGGTCTCCTCCTCTTCACGTACCGTGAAGGATTGAAAATCCCACCTTTTCTTCTTTTATTCTCCGGACTTCTTCTCGTGCTCGGTATCTTCATGATTTCACTTCTATTCCACACGAGCACCTGCCAATATACAATAGACTCAAATACAACTCAAAACAGATATAAAATTATCTGAAAACGCACGAATACAATGGAATAAAGATGTGTGCTTTGCACTACATCACCACTCGACTCAACCAGATCAGTAAGTACAAAACAAATGTTGAAACTGTTGTAGAAACAAAATGAACTACTATTGATATTGAGCAAGTTGACTTTATCGGAACAAATTGCCCGCAAAACAACCCCTACAGCAACACTTACAATTCTGGATGGAGGAACCATCTGAATTTCAGCCGGAAGGATAACAACAACCAAGGCCCATTTGGTTTTGGACAACAACAACAACAGTTTCAACAAAGACAACCTTAAAACTTTCAGCCTCGTCAACAATTTCAAGTAACTAACAAGCCAAGTAATGGGTTAAGCTTGGAGGACGCGGTAACTAAGTTGATTTCTACAACTAAAAGGCAAGCCCTCTTAGCAGATGCTCGTCACAAACAATATGAGGAGAAATTTAGTCTTCACGAAGCTGAGTTTAGGATACAGAAAGCGACTCTCCAGTCCATTGAGGTACAACTAGGACAAATTGCAAAACTTCTATCTGAAAAACAACCAGGATGCCTTCCAAGCAACACTGAACCCAATCCAAAAGCGAATGTTAGTGCTATCACTCTCGGAAATAGCAAGGTTTATCCAGAACCTCAACTACCAGAAGAAGAGGAAGTTCAAACACCATTAAGAGAAATATTCACTGGAGTACCACTTCATCCACCTGTCATAGACTCAACCGCTCAAGAACCACCATCGAAGGAGAATCCACAACCTGCTCCAGTGAACACTCCTCCTAACGTTCCGACAAAGAGAACTTACAAATCTCAAATACCTTACCTAGGAAGGCTAGTAAATCAAAGGACTGACGAACAAAATGAGAAATTCATCAAGCTTTTAAGCCAAATTCATGTCAATATTCCTTTCCTGGATATAATACAACAAATGCCTAAGTACGGATGTTTCTTGAAGGATTTCCTCACTAACAAAAGAAATATGGAATAAGCAGTTAAAAGAACTAACCAATGCGTCGCTGTCATCGAACGATGCCTTCCAAAGAAACTTTCAGATCCCGGGAAGTTTTCTTTACCATGTTCTATCGGACCACTACCTTTGACTTTCGCACTCACTGATCTGGGAGTAAGTGTGAACGTAATGCCATACAACATGTTCAAAAGACTAAAGATTGGAAATCCACAACCTGTCAATGCAACTATCAAGCGTGCAGATGAAACTATTAAATCACCTATGGGGGTTATTGAAAATTTACTGGTGAAAGTTGGCAAGTTTGACTTCCCTGACGACTTCATGGTATTAGAAATGGGGCCCGACTATTTTGTACCTTTGATTTTGGATCGCCCATTCTTAGCCACTACTAGAGCAGTCATTGACATGAACGAAGGTATTCTAACGCTTCATGTTGGAAAACAATCTGTAACCAATAACATTGGAGGAATGAATGCTTATCAAATGATCCATTTGAAATTGCACATTTCATTGATACTAATCTGGACTACCAAGTGAAGAAAGCTAAAGAAATCTACAAAGGAAAAAAAACCCGACCTCGGAAAGAACCTCACCAACACCAACTGGATTGATAACTACTGGGACCAGCAACAGAAATTAACAAAGAAAAGGAGCTTAAAGGAAGGAATGGGAGATACGGGGGAGATCCAAAGCCCCCACCCGAAGAAAGACTGATGAAGCACATACGGGTCCGGCCAATGACCCTGAAATAAAATGGTGCTTCCGGGAGGCAACCCGATGATCATGAATAAATTGAGAAATAGGTGCATACGATAGAATACATGGACCTCAGGTTTGGTTTTCCAAGTTTAAGTTTCTTGTATTTCAGCCTCCAGGTATGCCTTCTCGATACTAGGACCTTAGAACTACTACCTTTTATTTTCCGTTTATATTTTTATGTTTTTCTTTATGTGTCAAGTAGCATAGCATCACCAAGTAGTTTCTCTATTTCTTTAAGGAGTTCCACTCCACCTCTACAAGCTTGGACGCCAGCAAACCACATCAAATTTGTGAGAGATTTGATAAAGTTTTTGGCATAATGTTGACTACAGTCACAAGCATGGGCCATAGGTTATACACCGAATTGACCAGGGGAGTATCAGTTTCTTTTCCCTTAAAACTTCATACATTTAAATTCCTGCATAGCATTTCATTACATGCATTAGTATATTGAAGGCAATGCACAGTTTTAAATGTGGTGTGGGGAATTTGATATTCAGGACAAACGTGTTTCCTCAAAGCAGTAAAACTAAACTCGTGATTTTCTACCCATTTCACTAAAACCTTACTTTAAACGAAAACTTATTTTCCTAAAAACCCTAAAAAAATTTAAAATTTTAAAAACCTAAAAATATAAACCTCTTTAAGTCCACGCTTAAATAAACTAAAAGGAATAAATGTAAACATGGCAAGTAGAAACAAATAGATATTATGCATAACAAAACACTAAACCTTATCTCATCCGTTTTTCATGTGAGAACAATCTGAGCCTTTCACGAGCATTGTTATCATATTTTCGCATGCTCTTTCGTTTGGTATACTAAGTGTTTTTTCGATCGAATTTTATGTATAATTAGAACTTGTATGACTTATACATATCAATACCATAAACTAGTGATTGCATGAAAATGATTGAGGCACAAGGGTATGTTTTGAGTGTGTGATTTTGGAGATTATTAGAAATGAAGTTTAAAAAAAGGGGAATTAATTTAAAAGGACCTAATTTAAAATAAAGGGAAAAAGACATATTTGCCCTCATGTGCCTTGCAGATGACCTGATTTAATAGTAAAATTTAACGTCCGTTAATCAAAATGACGTAACGTGCAAGGTTTTTTAAACATAAATGACGTTTTTTGTAATTTTCTTAGTTAAATGACGTATTCTGAAATTTGGATAATACTTAAAGTACGTAATTTGTAATTCGCTTTAAAATGTTTGAACCTATGTTTCTAAAAAGGACTCTTATGTTGATTTTTTAAGTTAGGATGAATTATTTTGAATTTTTTAAGTTTGAATTATGTTTGTTGGATACTTTGATTATTATGTGTATTTTAATATTTTTTAAGACGCCATCTGGTTCGTAATCCGGTCCGACCATGGACCGGTAAGGCATCCGATTCGCTGTCCGGTCTAGTTTTTAAAACATTGATTAGAACTTTTATCAAAACCGAACCAAGATCACCCACTAAACACTCCAAGTTGATGGACTCGTTTTGTAATTCCACCAAACTTGAATTGCCATTGTCAAATCATGAAGGACAATTGTGTAAAATCACAAACTTAAAGCTGGTGTGAGCTATCATTATTTATATCATATAATCAAGAGAGTCTAGAGAGAGAGGGAGAGAGAGAGAAAATGGGTGTTGAACAGAGAGGCAGATTGATGTACAAAGATGTGTTACCATTTGCAGGGATGGTGTTGGTGGAGTGCATGTTTGTAGGTGGTAACACACTCTACAAATCAGCAAGTTTTAAAGGGATTATAAACTCTTATGTTTTCACCTTCTATGTCTTCCTTATTGGCTTCATCTTCCTCTTGCCATGCCTCTTCATCCTGCATAGGTACTTAATTCAGATTCAAATTTATAATATTTTATAAATATAAAGTTTTAAATCCGATTTTTTTTAATTAATTAAATATTGTTTTTGGTTGCAGAAGAACAAGCATCCCACCCATCAAATTCTCCATTGCTGGGAAAATATTTATCCTTAGTGTGCTCATGTAAGTTACTAGAATAGAATTATGTATTTTTTTCAATAATTATTAAAGGTATGAAAAATATATAATATGTTTTTTTTTCAATACCTTAAAATGATTATTTTGGTGAGTATTGGATCTTAATATATTTTGGCATTTTTTTTTATTTTTTCACCAATAACTATTGTCTTCATATTTCCTGCTTCCAATAATAGAGGGGAAGGGGGGATAAAGACGTTATAAGATATTTTGTCAATTTTTTTTAAATTATTGTTTCCATATGCTATTTATATTTCGTCTTTAAGCAGGGCGTCTCTGAGATTTCGGGTGCCTGTGCGAGTAGAAAAAATATGCCCCTAAATTCATTATTTCCGGGCCCTTGAATCTCGATTGACGATTGATGATAGTTGTTTTTGTTGCGATGACTTGATCAATTTTCTCCCCTGACTAACGACGTTCACAATTACATCCTCCTTATTGACGCTTGGTTTTTTTTTATTTAGGTTTTTAAATTGTTTAATTTTTTAAATGGGTAAAATGTAATTGGTTTAGATGGGCTAAAAGTAAAAAAAACATGGTTTAGATGGGTTAAAACTAAAAAAAAAGTTTGAATAGGTGTAGATGGGTTAAAACTAAAAAAAATATTGAGTTAGTTTTTTAAAAAGTTTATTAGTTTTAAAATGTAATTGGGTTTTTACACTTTATATGTATTTGTTTTAAAATAAATTTAAAAATATAATATATAAAAAAGAGATTAAAAACTTGGGCCCCCAAAAAACCGGGCCCTGTACGGTCGTCTATGCGGCACCCCACAAGGGCCAGCCTTGTCTCTAAGTTAACTTGGATATTATTTTCACACGTAAATATACCAAGTAATTAACCACTAACTATTTAACTACATAGCATAATAACTTATGCCAAATTTGGTACATTTTGACACAGTAATCCTAAATAAAATTAATTACCTCTTACATGATGTATACATTTTTCCATGATTAACATATTATAACAACACTACAATTTCATGCAACAGGTACTTGTCACAAATATTTGGATATATTGGTCTCAAGTATGGTTCTCCAACTCTATCATCTATCATGAGCAACCTTTCACCTGCTTTTACCTTCATTCTTGCATTCTTCTTCAGGTTATCTTCTCAATTATTAACCATCAACTCTTTTAAGCAAGAACATCCGTAATTATATATTCAGTGGCAGATCCATGATTTTTTTAACTGATGTCACTCTTAAAAAATATACGGTAAATCAATGTAATTCAAGGGTTGGATAAATATATTACACATAAAAAAACAAGTATCGGATACAATATAACATATTATATTCAGTGGTAGCAAAAATTTTCAACCTGGGGACCACAATAGAATATTTTTGTACTTTCACTTCAACTAATGTACCAACCACTGACAAAATAGCCCTAATAGAAAATTAGCAGACCCGGACCCCTGTTCTAGCTCCTGCACAGGGTCCAGGGGGTGTCGGGCCAACTTGGGTCTGATGTACGCATCCTCACCCTGCATTTCTGCAAGGCTATTTTCACGACTCGAACTTGTGATCTCCAGGTCACATGGCAGCAACCTTACCGTTGCTCCAAGGTTCGCCACCTCTAGTTCATCCCATGATTACATTATTGCGTTTGTTAGGATGGAAAAGGTACATTTGCGAAGCTATACCACTCTGGCGAAAATTATAGGAACGTTATTATCGATATCAGGAGCGATTATTGCAACAGTTTATAGCGGTCCAACGCTTTTATCAACCTCAGTGAACATGGACTGGATCATTGGAGGCATTTTACTTGCAGGTCAATATTTTCTACTTTCCTTCGCTCTAGTGGCCCAGGTACTGCTGATTATTGTTCCATTATTGACAGTTCAAAAAGATGACCCCCCTTGCTATATTTTACTGAAAAAGGTCAGTATTGTTTTAACCTTTGCAGGCCAAGATACTAGTAGAGTATTCAGTGGACCTCGTGGTAGTGTTTGTGTTCAGCATAAGTGGACTGTTTGTAGCTGGACTCGCAGCGTTAATCATGGCAAGAGATTTAGAAGCTTGGAAACTAAGGCCTGATATTGTTTTGGCCACTATACTATACATGGTAAGACATTCACCATCTTCAAGTTGATCTATGAGTGTTCATAAACCGTTGAAACCGACTGAACAGTCCAAACTGGATCAGATCGTGACCCTAAATGGTATCTTAGATCCAATGTTTTTTTAGAACCAGACCGGACCGACGGTCGTACTGGGAACTGGCTATATAACTGGTCTGGTTGAGTTATTTGAACTGTCATCATTTGAACAGGCTGGTTACCGGTTGAACCATGAATTGGATAAAAATATGATAAAAATATGATAAAAATGTACTATTCAATAGCAGAGAGAGACGGTAAAAATATGATAAAAATGAACCAGAAAGTGACACGTGTCCATGTGATTTTTATTTATTAATACAAATATTATTATTTAATAGGAGAGTGAAACAAAAATTTTAATATTTAATAGGAGAGACATGCGAGAAAATAAGGGTGAGTAGTAACCAGAGAGTGACACGTGTCACCAAAGATCTTTATTTATTAGTATAGATTAGTTATATATAGTTTTAGTTTTAAATGACTTATGACGTCATACAGTATTTAAAACGAGTAAGAATGACCGGTCTGATTATGAAAACACTAAACAGTGACTAGATGTAATATTTGGTTGCAGGGGTTTTCTTCTGGATTCTTTAACGTTGTGTTACAAATTTGGGTGTTGCGCTTGAAAGGTCCTGTATATGTGGCCATGTTCAAGCCGTTAACAATCCTGATAGCGGTGGTTATGGGTGTCTTGATTCTTGGTGATTCACTGTATCTTGGAAGGTTATTCATCTCGATCTCAATTACATTAGGTGTTAAATGGGTGGTGCTCACGGGTTGGCGGGTCGAACTCGACACGAATCCGAAACTTGACATGAGCCTAAAAATCGTGTCGGACACATGAACCTAAACACAACACGAACAGAAAACCGTGTCAAACACATGAACCTAAACACGACATGAGTTTTGACGGGTTGGTACACGTTTAACCAAAATTTTATTTTAATTTTTTTATAATAATACTCTAAAATTACAAACGTATGTAAATTATTAATGGTGTTTAAACAATAAATTTTACACTAATTTATTTTTTATATTTAGTTTTTGACACAATACACTCATTCCATTTTAAACCGTTGGCCATTTGGTGCAATGGTCAGGTCAGGGGGTTTACCCAGTTGGGGGTTCGAATCATGGCCACAGCAAAAAAGGGGTATGTGGTCAGGTCAGGGGGTTTACCCAGTTGGGGGTTCCTCCTAGGGTGGGCTGCCCAAGATGTTCTAGGTGTTGCCCCGAGAAAACTCAATTATTCTAGAACATCTAGGTTTTGCCGTTAAAAAAAAATGACATAAAACATATTTGAAAAATAAGACTAAATTTAAAAAGATCAAGCCGTGTTAGGTTGACCCGAACACACCCCGCTACATAAACACGTGTTCGTGAACTGATCGAATCTGTAGACTAAACCCAACCGAACAAATTTTATGTTAGGTTGAGGTTCATGTTAGTGGTGGTGATAGTATAGGGAGGGGGAGAGATAGCAGTGAATGATGGTAATTGTAACATTGGTAGGCAGGTGGCATTATTTCTAAACAGAATTATATATTTTACTAAAATGTGTTATTAAAATAATCATCTAATTTCAAAAATTAAAATAGAATCTAGATTTGATTAAAGTAACTAAGTAAGTAATGTCAAATAGGACAAATACCATAAAATAATCAACATATTTTCAGTTTTTTTTCTTTTATAAAAGTCACAAAACAATTTTTTACATATAAAAAACCAACATACTCTTGATTTTTTTTTCTCACAAAAGTTGCTTAACAAATTTTTGCACATAAAAAACCAACATACTTTCTAGTTTTTCTCACAAAAGTCACTCGACAACTATTTACTCTATCAAATGAATCAGCATAAGCAAGACAAAGGAAATCGACTGACAAATTCATTCTATAAAAAGATGATTTATAATGAAATTAAACCCATTTTGTAAGGGGGTGTTTGGGATTACTTTTTAAAACTACTTATTACCTTCTTCAATAAGTCAAAATTTTGTTTGGGTAAGGGTGGAAAAATTGGTTTTTAAAGGGTGAAAAAGTTATAAGTTAAAAGTAAGTGAGTACTTATTTTTCCAAAAAGTTTTAACTTGTTTTCAATAAGTAATCTCAAACACCCCCTAAATATACTTGTAAAATATGTGAAAACACAAACAATCAAATCGTTTTGCAATCGAATTGCTTGTTTTGTTACTGCGTCTGTTGGTCGATTTTCTTTGCTTTGCTTCTGCGGATTCATTTGTCAGGGTAAATAGTTGTCGAAAGACGTTTTTGAGAATAACAATAAAGCATGTTGATTTTTTATATGTAAAAATTTGTTGAGTGACTTTTGTGAGAAAAAAAGAGAGTATGTTGATTTTTTATGTATAAAAAATTATTGATTGATTTTTATAAAAAAAATAGAAAATATATTAGTTTTTTTTATAATATTTACCCTTTCAAATAGTACATTTGATTCATAGGTTTTCTTGTGTTGTATTCTTTTGGTCATAAAAAATAGACGTACCAAATCTGACTAAATTATTTTCAAAAATAAAAATATTAAACCTCCTAGTTATTTTATTACGGTGCATCAAGAAAAGTCATCATTACATAAATTTGTATCAATTATCCGATTAAAAAAACACGTGAAAAATATTTTAATTGTTTGAAATGATTCTTTTGTTTTTAACTTATTTCTAAATATTATAAAACAAGCTGTTCCAAAAAAAAATATTATAAAACAATAAAAAAAAAAACAAAGTATGGGTCAAGATAGGAAATCAACTAATCCAGCCCATGTGAGAATTATTCTAATAATATAAATAATAGAGTTAATCGCATAAATGGTCTGTGTGGTTTAATCAAGTTGCACGTTTTACATTCAGGTTTTAAAAATTATAAATTTAGTCCAAACTTTTGTGACTTGGTTGCCCCTGACTATAACACCAGCGAGTTTTTAACAGAAAATTTACCAATGTGTCATCCACGTGACTTACAATTTCAAACTTAATCTTAAAAATGAGTTAAAATTAATAAAAGTTAGTAAAACCAGTAAAAAAAAATAGTGATTTTTTGTGAATTTTTTTATGATTTTTATTAACTTTTACTGATTTTAACTTATTTTTAAGGTTAAATTTGCAATCGCAAGTCACGTAGATGACACATGGGCTAACTTTTTGTTAAAAACTAGCCGGTGTTAACGCCAGGGGCCAAATGCGTAACGAGGTCTCAAAAATTTTGGCTATATTTATAATTTTTAAAAACGTGGGGGCCAAACATATAATTTGATCAAACCATATGGACCATTTGTACAGCTAACTCTAAATAATATTTTTCATACTCTTTCTAGCACAACAAAAAATAAAATAAAAAATATATACTTGATATATAAAAAAAAATTAGAAATAGAAAAAGGTTGTCATGGGTTGAATTTGTTGTATTTTATTTGTACGGTGCAGTGTTTTGGGGGGCAGCATAATAACAGTAGGATTTTATGGGGTGGTTTGGGGGAAAGCCAAAGAGGACCACGAAGGTGCATTCACCACTCGGACCATCACCGCCCCTCTGCTCGAACCACATGATACTCTGGAAGATGGTTCATAAATTCTCGGACCCACTTCTTTATCATGATAAACCCCTTTATTTGTTATTATTAAATAATTATTTACTTTCTTCCTTTTTTAAATAACTATTCATATTTTATGACGTGAACGTTACAATATACCTTTTATTTATGAACAATTATTTTGAGATGTAAAAGGTATATATTTTTTACGTTGAGAAATGAATTAAGTGGTTTCAAGTCCCGAATCGGTATAAATACGTATGTAATTGGCTAACTTCCAAAGCGCGTTTATTGATATCAAGAACACTCCATTGATTCGGTTTATATATGCTAACCTAGACTCGTTAGACTCTAATACGAATTGTATATTTAATATTAATATATAAACAACATAAACCTATTCGAATAGGAAACTTAATTCTAGATTATAGGATATAACCAACACAAACACTTTAACTCCACCGCCTCGCGGGTTAAGAAATTAGACGCCAACATGGTTTGTATATACTTTATCTAAGTTGTAACATTTCTTTAAAGAATGTGATGATTGCAACTTGTACAAATTATTCTAAAAGAAAACGTATTAAAAACTATTTTGCTGAAATCTTGCAAGACATAGATATAGGTGGTTAATAACAGTAGATTAAGAGTTGTTCTAAGAAAAATAATAAATAAATAAAAGAAAACGATTTTGTAAATTTTAAATTTAGAATTTATAGTTGTATGTATATATCATGTTATGGAGCCATAATCTATACTAACGCGGTGTTCCCGAGTTTACTAAAGGGAAGAAAAGAAATAATTTTTCCCCTTCTTTTTCTTTCTCTCAAAATCTTTTCAATTTGGGAGGATAGAGATAAGACTTGTTTTCCCTTCATTTCCCTTCAAACAAAAACTCTGGAACACTCTTCCTCTCGTTTCCTTTATTTCCCCCCCTTAAACAAAAAACTTTGGAATAAGGGTTTCCTTCCCCTTCCTTTCTTTTCCCTTCTTTTCCCTCCCTTATGTCACACCCCAACCGACGGCGGATTATACGTCGGGGCGGACGCGGTTTTCAATAGCACAAGGTTGACTAAAGTTTAAATAGTTTTATTAAATAACTTCAAGGTTCCAATACAAGGAATAAATCAAATACATAGCAGGAATACAAGTCTAATTGATTAAGCATTCTAGGTCCAAGCATCCTATGTGATCACGATAAAGTCTCATGTTGTAGAACCTAAAACATGTGAAAGAATCTGTCAACTACAAAATAGTTGGTGAGATACAAAGGTTTTGACACAGTTTGACAAGGATTTGAAAAGAATTACAATTCACTATGATATATGCATTCTATAATGTAAGTATGAGAAGCAAGTATCTTAAACATTGTGCACTTCAACCCTCCAACCAAGTTTAGGCATAACCCGCAGGTTACCCTTATAAGTCTCAAGTTTAAAGTTTAATTCAGTAACAATCACCAAGGGCTCCCCCCCCCCCCCCCCGAAGGGGTCAATCAATCAAGGTGGATTGGTCAAATACAATAGATCTATCATTGTTACCATAGGCTTGATCAAAGTTAATGAATGTGCTAGTTTTAAGTTTAATCTAAGCATACAAGTCTCAAGTTTAACATAAGAATAAGCATCTAGTCATAGTTGTACAAGAATTGTATAAGTTTAAAGTTTTGAACATGTTTCACCCCAAAAGCATAGAAAGAAAAAAGGGGCTAAGTATACTCACTTGGATTGATGAAGAGTATCCGGTAAAAGTAAGTTTGCAAGACTTTGAGGGAGAATATCCTCACAATAAGCCTAAGAATATAAGTCTAAAGTTTCAAGTTTATCTCTATAGGTCTAAGACAAATGATCTAGGATTTCAAGATTTGACTAGGGTTCCAAGTGGGAGACGGGTATGGTTTGTGTTTATGAAGTTTAAATCAAGTTTATAATAAAGGTTTTGAAGGAATGATACAAGACTTGTATGTCAAAGTTTAATAGATTTATAGATTAGAATAATTATTAATTAAAATAATTATCTAAAAGTTTCACAATTACAATCAAAATAGTTTTCTAAGTATTTAGAAATAAATAATTTACAAGAAAAATTACTTATTTAATCAACATAAATCATTTGAGATTTGATTAAGTTTCTAGGTATTAAGTATTTATAATACAAATTAATTCGTAACATAAATACGTTTAAGTAAATAATAACACTTATAAGTTTATAAGATATTAAATAGAATATGGTTATATCTTAATTATAAGTTTATAAATATTTTTAAAGTCTAAAATAAAACCACAAGTTTATAAGGTTTTAAATAGAGTTTCTATAAATTTATAAGTTTATAAGCATTAAATGTAATGTCCCGGATTTTCCGATGTGCCTATTCCCTAAACGCTTACCGTGTTATTTTAAACTTTAATTATTATTTTCTTAAAAAAATAATTTTTTTTATTTAATATGAATCTAAGGAAAACATGCATATATGTATATATATATATATATATATGTATGTTTATTATATTTTATCTTTATTAAACAGGATATTATTAAAAATTCTTAAAACATATAAGTTTATAATTATATAAATAATTTATAAACTTATTTCTAAAACCTTTAAACTTACAAATCATAATCCTAGAAATTATTTCATAAAATAATAAAGGATATAAAAACTTATAAAACTTACTTAGTTTTTATAAAAATATAAACATAATTATTTTTATATAAAAAGTCCGAGGACCAAAACTGCCAAGTAATGAAACTTGTTTTAAACTAAAATTCTACTTTTAAACATAAAGTGTAATTCAGTAAAACTTTGAGGACCTGTTCTGCCATTTTTCCAAACCCCCGAGACTGAAACCAGTCTCAGGTTCGAACCCCGCAGCAACCGATTCCTCAGCCTTTTCCTTCGAACTCGCGTTTCCGGTCAGGTTCACTGAACCTCGAGCATCGGCTCGCGCATGCGACCGAAACCCAATGCATCCCGATAACCAATTCCAACTTTAACCACGCGTATTTACAGATTCGATCCGCCTTTACGCAACCACCATCTCCCCAACCGTTCGCACACTTAATGCTCAAATTTCCTATAAATACCGACCTCCATAGCTCATCAACATCACCCCTCAACTCTCCAAAATCTCAATTAGGTCGTTCATCACCTACATTCTTCAATCCGAAGCTACGACCGCCGACGAGCCACCGCAGCCGTTCTCCCTCACCTCGACTTCAAATCAGGTAATTTTTATATGCATCATAATTGATTTCACGAGGGGATCAAGAGCCCTCTGTTTAATTTCATAAACAGAGGGTGATTCGATTCGTATTTGAGAGATTTCGATTCTAGGGTTCATTCGATTTGGGGAACGTTTTGAAATGTTGTTTACCTATTTTCTTTCCTGGTTTAAACTTAACAATGACCGTAGGTCAGATGGTTAAGTGCGTGTGTGTGTTGAGCAACCCGGGACAGACCCGAGTTCGAACCCTCTTAAACCGGTTTTCGCCCCTTTTTATTTTTGCAGCCTTCTAAAGCAATTTTTAATACTTTTAATAATTTTTATAAATTCTGTGATACTTTTATAAACTTGAATTCGATTTTTAATTACACTTTTTATATTCTGTGATATTTTTAATTAATTAAATTTAGTTAAAACTTATAATAATAAACTCCTTAAAAATAGTTTTAAACACTTGAAAACTATAAAAAAAAAACACTTATAAGTTTATAAAAACTTTCATAGTTATTTAGAAAACAGAAACTTATAATGAAACACGAAGAATAATTAAACTTTATTCTTTCTCAATGATTATAAAACTTTATTTAAAACTTAAAAGAAACATTGTTTGAAACCCTTACAAGTTTATAGTTTTATTTAAACTTTCACACATTTATAAACTTACAAACAAAAATATAAACTTTAAAAGAATTCTTATGTAAACATATATGTTTAAACTTACTGTTTGAAACTTATGAACACAATTTTAAAACATTATAATTACTTAAATGCTTTAATAAATCATGAAATGATTTATATTGATTATTTCCAATTAGATAAATATTTGTCCTTGTAGATAGTTATTTATCTTTATTAATTATGTATTCTTAAAATGATTATCATAAAACCTTAATCATTATTTATTCTTATAATCCTTCATTTAATCTCTAATGGTTATGTACTCTTTAAATAATTATTTAGTCTTACACTTGAGTTATCAATTTATAAATACTTCGGAGACTATCGTAGATTATTACTACCGAGTTTGTGTAATTAATAATTGTGAGACTTGTTAAATAAATAATTTAATTAATGGTTATTCTAAACTATAAACTTATTAAACTTTGGTATTCAAGTCTTGTGTCATTCATTCTAAACCTTTATTTTTAAACTTGATTTAAACTCCAATCAAACCCATCTCCGATTTGGAACCCTAGTCAATCTTGAAATCCCGAATCGTTGCCATAGACTTATAGGATCATGCTTGAAAATTTAGACTTGTATTCTTAGGCTTATTGTGAGGACACTCTCCCTCAAAGTCTTGCTAAACTTAATCTTTGTTGGACACTCTTCATCACTCCAAGTGAGTATACTTAGCCCCTTTTTTCCTTTTATGCTTTTAGGGTGAAACATGTTCACAAATTCTTAAACTTATACAATTCTTGTACAACTATGACTACGTGTTTATTTTTATGTTAAACTTGAGACTTGTATGCTTAGATTAAACTTAAAACTAGCATATTCATTAACTTTGATCAAGCCTATGGTAACAATGATAGATCTATTGCATTTGACCAATCCACCTTGATTGATTGACCCCTTCGGGGGGGAGCCCTTGGTGTTTGTTACTACATTAAACTTTAAACTTGAGACTTATAAGGGTAACCTGCGGGTTATGCCTAAACTTGGTTGGAGGGTTGATGTGCACAATGTTTAAGATACATGTTCTCATACTTACATTAAAGAATGCATATATCATAGTGAATTGTAATACTTTTCAAATACTTGTTAAACTGTGTCAAAACCTTTGTATCTCACCAACTATTTTGTAGTTGACAGATTCTTTCACATGTTTCAGGTACTACAACATGAGACTTTACTGTGATCACATAGGAGGCTTGGACCTAGAATGCTTAATCAATTAGACTTGTATTCTTGCTATGTATTTGATTTATTCTTTATATTGGAACCTTGAAGTTATTTAATAAAATTATTTAAACCTTAATAGTCAACCTTGTGCTATTGAACAACCGCGTCCGCCCCGACGTATAATCCGCCGTCGGTTGGGGTGTGACATTAAATAAAGTTTGTGTTCAAAATCATAAGTTTATAAGTAATAAAGTTTATGTTTAAGGTTATAAGTTTATAAATATTCCTAATTTATATGAGTTCATAAACTATAAGTCTCTTTTAACTTTAGGATTTATGAAGTTTATAAACATTCTACAAATAAATAAAGTATATTTATTTTGTTTTAAAATGAATAAATGCGCAAGTTTTATATAGAATATGGATTTTATAGAAGGTACAAGTTTTCAATTTCTATAAAATATTTCCTATTCAGAATATAAATTTTTATAAAATTTAAAGGTGTTTTTATAGTTTTTAAATATTTACAACTATTTTTAAAGAATTAGTGTTTATAAATTTTAACTAAGTTTAATTTAGTTAAAATAGTTTCAGAATACAAAAGTGTAGATAAAAGCCATTTCTGGGTTTATATGAATTTAACAGATTTTATAAAAAATTTTAGAAATTTTAATTCTGATTAAATAGGCACAAAAAAAATGAAACAAAATAAAACGGGCTGCCCGGATCGAACTCGGGTACCGCCCGGTTCACCAATGCACACACACAAGCACTAACCATCCCGACTACGGGTTCGTTAGTGTTATACCTGTAAAAATAAATTAATAAACACATTTTCAAACCATCCCCAAATCCATATGAACCCTAGAATCAATCTCGCCAAATTCGTGTCGATTTGCCCTCTGTTAATGAAATTAAACAGAGGGCTTTCGATCTTCAAGAGAAAACGAACAAAATGACTCAAAATTTACCT
The DNA here is from genome assembly GCA_023525975.1 of Smallanthus sonchifolius. Lineage (NCBI taxonomy): Eukaryota > Viridiplantae > Streptophyta > Magnoliopsida > Asterales > Asteraceae > Smallanthus > Smallanthus sonchifolius. Next base: position 109,721,343 of record CM042021.1, read on the forward strand.
GATTTGGTTTCGAAATGAGGGAGAACGAGTCGGGCCTCGTCGTTGGCTGTCGTGGGTTCTACTCGGCAAATGCAGGTTCGTTTAGATCGAATTGAGTATTGAGAGTGTTTGAGGGTGGTTTCATAGGTCGATTACACCCGGTATTTATAGTCAATTTGAGCATTCAATGTGTGAACGGGTCGTGGGTGGGTGGTTGAGCCGACCGGAATAAATTCCGACTCCACGCGAAGCCTCGATCGAATTTGATCATTAATACTCCTTGGGGACGGGTCGCATGCGCGAGTGTGAGCCCGAGGTTCAGCGAACCTGGACAATTTCACGAGTTCGGTCGAAATGAGGCAAAAATCGGGGGCTACGGGTTTCGAACCCATGACTGGTTCTGAGTTTCGAAAGTTTGGTGAAAAGGCAAAACAGGTCCCTGCTGTTTTGAGTTATTTTCATTTCTTGTTAAACATAGGTTTTAGTTTAAAATGGGTTTTGCTAAATGACAGTTTTGGTCCCCGAGGTTTCTATAAAGTAAAATGTTTAACAAGTTTTCTCATTTGATTAAATTTTTTATAAAACGAGTTATATGGTTTGCTTGTTTAGAAATTTAACTAATTAAAATGAGCTTACAAACTTATTAAAATTTCAAGAGTTTATATATATATATATATTTATAAAATTCTCATATATATATACATATATATATATATATATATATATCGGTTTCAAGTATAAAAACTTTATATTTATTAATTAAATCTATTATATGGGTCGGGAAATCCAGGATATTACACCTTAAATGAGACTCGGGAACACAACGTAACTCTAGTCTATGGGTGAGCACCGGTCTATTCAGTTATGGATAAAACCGAACATATAACAGACAATGACGGACCTATAAAGGGTTCGGTTATTCAGTTATCGAAAACGATTGTTCGGTTAACCACCGGTTTTGAACGCCGATGGATTTAAGCTAATTTCAATTAATAAATCCACTTTTTATATTGGGTACGTTTTATATATTATCTTCACCTCCTAAACCCTACTCGTCAAATTAGTTATTTTGTTGTTCTTTTGAGTTTACTCCTTTTTCATTTGTTATATTATTATTTCCGTCGTCGTCATCACTACTACTAGAAAAACAATGTGTCACCGACGTGTCATTACGGACGGTTCCAATCAATAATGACTACCGGACCAGCAACGGATCCCACTGAATAAAATAAAGAAAACATAAAGTAAAAAATAAAAGTACATGTCAGTAATTACCGACAAATAGGGTTGTAAACGAACCGACCGTTCAGCGAACAGTTCGTGAACCGTTCGACGGGAAGTTCGTTTACGTTCATTCATTTAATAAATGAACGAACATAAACAAGGAATTCCGTCTGATTAACTAAATGAACGAGCATGAACAGAGGTCTCGTTCGTTCAATTGTGTTCGTGAACGTTCGTTCGTTTATGTTCGTGTCCGTTCATGTTCGTTTGTTTATGTTGTTCATTAAAGATTTTTTGTATATTTCTATTTTATTTCATCTAAACTTTTTATATTATTTAATTTTTATTTTATTTTTTACCCTAACAATTAACTAAGTAAAGTAAGTTCGATACGGGTACATAAAACTTGATATTAAAATGATCTTATTAAATGTTCATTTTGGCAGACATTAGGGTTGACATCAAAAGTCTCAAACAAGGCTTCGTTCGGTTCCGTTCGTGAACAAATCCATTTCCTTAATGAACGAACACGAACATGAAATTTCGTTCGGTTAGTGTTCATGAACAAGTTAAATGTTAAATGAACGAATACGAACAAGACTTCATTTGGTTCGATTCGGTTCATTAACAGCCCTACCGACAAATCAAGACAAACGACCAAAAGCGAGAGAAACGGGCTTTCACCGGTAGTATTTGACCGTCGGTAATTACTAAGAGAACCTCGTTGGTAAAGTTGAAGATTAGATGTCGCATGATTTCTTAGGATTCATCAATTTCTGACGGCTTATTCGTCGATAATCCATCGTAACTTGTCATTATAAATATTGCATAACCCTATCTTATTTTCAAACGCATTCCATCATTTTCAAATGTATGGGTCTCGTGATATGTATTATTTGTTGAATACCAATACATACTTTGCATACCATACTGTTAGTTGAAATAAGTGGTTTCATAAAGTTAAATATGGCAAATGTAACGGCGAACCCAACATTTTAGCTAATATAGTGTTTAACTATTTTGTTGGAAATTTGTGGTATCAAAATTTAAATAAGGTTTATGGCATACGTTTCAATTTAGCTATGCACAAAGTTCTTTGTTGACAAGTTCATATATTAATAGAGGGCTAAGAATCGACATGATAAGTCAATAGGATTCCTCAACTCTTTTATTGGAATGTAGGGGTGCAAACGAGCCGAGCTGCTCGCGAGCTACTCGAGATCGGCTCGTTAAAAAGCTCGAAACGAGCCGAGCTTAAACGAGCTCGAGCCGAGCTCGAGCCTAAGAATAAGCTTGTTTATTAAACGAGCCCGAGCCCGAGCTTCACTTATCGAGCTCGAGCCGGCTCGCGAGCCTTAACGAGCCTTTTATTTATATAATGTTTTTAATATATTTAATATATATTTATAAAATAATAATAATAATTAGTATATATAAAATTAAGATAAATATAATTAAATAATATGTATTATGTTATATATAAAAACTATAATAAAATTTATATAAAAATAATTATAAATATATATAAATTAATTAATATATAATAAACGAGCCGAGCCCGAGCCGAGCTCGAGCTTGTAAAGCTACCAACGAGCCGAGCCCGAGCTTCAAAATTAGAGCTCGAATCGAGCCGAGCTCGAGCTCGAGCTCACAGTAAGTTAAACGAGCCGAGCTCGAGCCTAGTCAAGCTCGGGCTCGGCTCGGCTCGTTTGCACCCCTATTGGAATGTAGCCTTGTTCGAAGTTATTTAGTTAAAATAACATTTTTCGATTTAATATGTACGGAAATGTATTGTAATTTATCTGTAAAATCTGAAAATGTAATTTAGTACGAAAATATTTACATTTTACCTATAATATCTGGAAATGTAATGCTCTACAAAAATATCAATATTTTATTTATAACACATAAATGACTTGTTATATGATAAAACAATGTATCATCATATGACAAACGCTCGTGACATTATCATCTAACATATGTCATTAACACGTAAATCTCTTATTTTAACATACCATGACTTCTTATGTGCTAAAACAACACATTAACACATGACAAGGCCCAATTAATTACAAAATAATCATAATTATATAAAAAAAATTGAAAATAACATGTAAAAATTTAAAATTTGAACATATTATCATCACCATAGTAAACACACCTTTAAATTACTTAAAAAGAAAATGCTTGCTTATGTTTCAAACTAGTTGGTTACCCACCCGCGCTCCGCGGCGGGTTCGAAACGTAGATAAAAAATAAGCAAATTGCAACAGTACATTCAACGTGACGTTAAAAAAAACATGTTGAAACGGTATATTCGATAGTAACGAAAACGTTACCTCGTTTTATACGAAAGTGAAGTTATTCGAAAAAAAGTTAGACCGAAACGTAAATAAAAATAAGCACGTCGTAGGCGCATTAAAGCGGGTCGGTTTAAACGTAGAAAAAAAAACGTCACAACGGTGTATTTTTAGATGGGCGTTAGACGGTTTAAAAACGTTTAAAACAGCCGGTTAGTTTAAAAGTAATCTTACGAAAATTCATGTCGAAACGTAAATAAAAATAGGCACGTCACAATGTGAATTTTGAAATTTTATGAAACATCATAGTTTCAAAGTTGTAATAGTAAATCATTTCATTTTTTTTTTATTAAAATGGCGCGAAATGTAGATATGGATGGAGTTGTAGTAGCCGCCGCTCGTCGCGATACGTTAAACGACGGAAGCTAAACGGCTTCGAACTTTCTAAAAAAAAATAAAGTTAGAGTGTTAAATAAATTAAAGTCTGTAAAAAGCTAAAAGGAAAACGGACACCAAATGGTTTCGAAACTTTATAAAAAAAAGGTAAATCGTTAAATAATTCAAAGTTTTTGAAGAGCCATGCGCGTTACGACGTGTTAACTCACACATAACGACACGTTAAAACACACAACAATTTAGGATTATAAAATTGAAGTAAAATGTTGGCTAAATGTTCGTTCATATCTTATATGCATAAAAATAACTATCACAAACAAAATTTATATATTTCATTACTATAAAGATATAATTTAGTCATCTATATCACTGAAATAATATTTTTTTGATTTTTAGAAATAAATATTATTAAAAACCATAATAAAACTTAAGATGGATAAAGGAGGCATGATTGCGATACTAAAATCGAAGAGCATCTTGACATAAATGTTGACAGAGGGGAGATTGGATGCTTACGTCATGATGACACCAGCAAAGCATATCAGACTTGTATCGGACGCATAAGGTGTTTGCTGTTTAGAATTTGTAAGTTTACTAAAAAGTAAAAAAAAATAAACAGCCAATCATTCATTGACATGTGGCACAACCGTAAGAAGTTTGGTATTACAACTGTACATCTCATTCGCAAATGTTATTAGCTTCAATTCTGGAGGCTTACAGAAGAAGCTTTCCCTGTTTATTTACACTATCTGCTTCCCCCTCGCATTCTCAAACCCTAAACCTCCCGATCTTCATCAATTAATGAACTGGAAAGCTTCAATCTTTCCAATTTAATTTCGTGATTCTGCTTCGAATTGTGTGTGTTAATCACTTAATCGTCTCCGTTGCAATTCTCCAAGAGGTTCGAATTCAAACCCTAACGCTGTTCTTAGCAAATGCGTCATTATTAATTTGATTTTTACGCTATTTGTTTTCAAATTTGTTCGCTGCAAAAGAAATTTAATAAGTTACTTTCAGCTGATCAGGATAGGCTCCGCCTAGGGTTTTGTTTGAAGATATGGAATCATGTTGTTGTTGTTCACATTTATGCCATTCATAAACAGTCATTAGATGCAATTTTTGTTGATTGATCAGTATTTGTGTGAATTTATCTAGCTTTTTTGGCCTCATTGTGATTGTTACATTGTTACAGATTGTTTTTAGTTGATTATTGTTACTTTATGGCCTCTTAATGATTGTAGATTGATAGTTAATTAGATAGATTTGGTGCCTTCCAAAAAAAAAATATTAGATAGATTTGGTACAATTTACAATGCACTTGGATTTCAATTAGCTCATTATATAGTGTCAGTCTGGCGTTTGATTGATTACTCTTTGCCTTTGTTTTAAAAGGCGAGAAGCGCACAAAAGAGACAGGGTCTAAAACCGAGGCGTAAAGCGCAAAAGTGCACCACTTTTCGTACGCGAGGTGCAATTTGTTATATAAAATTTTAATATATTTCTCATAGGTTTCTAGTATCATTTACCCTAAATTTAGTCACAATAAGCTCTATATATGGTACTAAAACCTAAAAAGCCTGTCATACAACATCCTGAGACCTGCGCCTTATTCCAATTTTTTCCTGAAAAGTGCGCCTCACCTGCGCCTTTTGTACGCCTCTCGCCTTGCATACACAAAAGCGCCAGCCCTTGCTTGCGCCTAAGCGCGCCTCAAGCGTGCTTTTTTAAAACCAAGCTCTTTGCAATCTTTGTGGAGTTATAAACTAATTTTCATGTCCCAAGAAGATCTATGAATTAATCCAGCTATTGTATATTTGTATGTTTGGGGCAACTTGTGCAATCATGTAGCAAGAACACAGATGAACAGATGATGTAACCGTTATTGTGGCTATTCTAACATTGGAACAGTGATCTTTATGTTCACCACACCGTCATCTGATGCAACAGCCATGGCATGGAATTGGGTCATCCAATCCATTGCAAAATTTAAGCAAGTAGATTCATCTACTTTAGCTGGTAATTATGCTTGATTTTGCCTTTTATCTTTATGGTATTTTCTTATGAAAAATGGATATGCTCATGTTTTAGGCCTGGTAGAAAAAGCTCCCGCAATCTCAGTTGATCTGGGAAAGGATGCAAAGGAGATGGTCTCCTTGCGAATGTTAGAGAGTTTGTTTCTACAGGGAAATGAAGCTACAGTTGATGCTGATTCTGCTCAAAATGCTAAAATCTCTTTTGATACATCAGAGCACTGTGAAGACATCCTGCACAAGATTTTAGAGGAGGTAATGTGATTAGTCGGTGAAAAAGTAAAAATTATGAGTTTAGTAATGTCTGTTAGAAATCATATTTTATTTTGTTTTTCATAAATGTAACAGACATCTGAACCGATGACAGAGTTAGAAAGGCGAAAATGGAATATCCATCCTTTCATAATACATAAAAGGGCTTCTTTGCCCAGAACCCCTGTGCAAAAGGTAGATAGTAGTTTCTTTTTCTACGCATATATACGTACACACACGCACACCACAAAGGGTCAGTTTTTTTATTTTTTTTTGGCTTTATGTATATCTTGCTTCATTTTTTATCAAGCAGTTTAAGGAAGCACTTCTTGAAGGCAGACACCCAATTCTAGAATCATTGAAAGAGATGATTAAATTAGGAGGTGCAAAAGTATCTGAAAATACAATCCCTGAGGTTGATGCCTGTTTTAAATTTAATGCCCAAACTACAATATCTAAAGATGATGTGGTATTTCTGGAAACTGAAAACGAAAGAAACAAATTACAAGAAAGCTCCTTGCAGAAGTCTGATCATGTAGAAGACTTTAATAGAGGGATTACAGGGGATATTGGAAGAAAAGAACATGAAATGACCATTGAACCCCCAGTAAAAGACTTGGAGGAAAACACACTGATGGATCGTGTGGAAAATATCGTATCAAAGAGTCTTGAACAGAGTTGTGGTCATGATAATATTGACCATGGTCAACAGCAGCCTCCTGGTGATGATGATGAGATGACTGATATTGCAGCCAAAAAAGAAGCTTTTTTGAGCTCTCAATGCACGCTCAGTCAAGATTTCATGTCTACGGTTGACTTCACTGAGATATTTCTATGCATGAAGTGTAGCAAAGGCGGTCAATTGTTAGTTTGTAGTTCTGACGCCTGCCCATTTAGGGTTCATGAGAGCTGTTTGGGCTCTGCTTCCACATGTGATGGAAATGAAACCTTTTTCTGCCCATTTTGTTCATATTCCCATGCAATATCCAAGTATCTGGAAGTTAAGAAAAAGGCTTCTTTAGCTAGAAAAGACTTGCAAGCGTTTTTATGCTCAGGAGACAAACATAGACCAAAATTATCCTCTAAGACAGGAGCTTTCTTGGATGAAAATATATCAACACAAACTGGAGAAATGGGTGAAAATTCAAATTAAATGGCAATGAACATGCTATGAATAGTGGTAAAGATTGTGCACCAGCGAACTCGCTTCATCAGCCAACACGCCAGGCTGGCATGGCTAAACAGCTATCGAAAGAAAAAGAAAGTCCTGTGTCCTCTACGTGTAGTCCCTCTAAAAGAGCCCGTAAGCAAGACCCACAATAGTAAGTTCTTAACCTAAAAAAACGTACTTTTTGCAGGTGTGTTCCCATATAATTTAAGGGGAAGTCGGAAATATTAATTTTTCTACATGTAGGAGGTTTCAAACTGGGCGGATTGTTGGATTGTGTAATGGGTCAGAAAGTTGCCCACAAATATTATATTTTATGTCGAATATGGTTACAAGAATTTTATTTTCTCAGTGATAATCTATCTTTTTGAAAAAAAAAGATGATCCGAGGGTTTATGCATCAAAAATACACTTCGGCCGAGTTTTGACTTTATCTATTCAGCCTGATTGTGTTTCTTTTCTAGACATATATATATATAATGTGTGTGTGTGTATATATATTGTTTTGCATGTTTCCATTGGAGATTAAACATACTCAAAAGCGTCTCATTCTAGAATATGGCGTTCACAAACACTCGTTTGTGTAAATAAAATGTATTTTTCTTTATCAATATATTTTGCGTCCTCGTATCCTGATATTTTTTTTATTTAGATTTTCACTTTCTGCTGGATTTTGATGAATTAATTTTAATTTGCAGCACATCTCCAACAATTACTTTACCACGGCGAAGGAACCTCTTCTGGGATAAATCAGAGGAGGAGATGCTAAAGGTACTTGAATTTCTGCATTTGCCAAATCCTTGATTTTGGTTTATGCTCTTTTTGTACCTTTTCCATCATGCCTTTTAAAAGAGCATGTGATACATAGACCGTATTGGTAGATGATCAAATTATTTTCTTGATTATAAAAATGCTTACTGGTTATCAAAATTCAAATCATCATGTAACAAAGAGCATGTGATACATAGACTGTATTGGTTGCATTAGTTTAAAGGTGGAAGTTTACTTATGAATGGGTTGGTTCGGGCCATAACTGGAAATTGTTCAAAGTTTGTTTTCCTATTAAAAAAATTAGATTTATTATTATTGTAATAATATATTTTTTAATCATGTTTAACACATGCATAATTACATACTTGATTAAAAAATTGGAATTTGAGCAAAACGTGTTTTAGGTCAACCCAACAGAAAGTTAACAGTTTTAACCCGTAACCCTTCACACCCATTTCCACCTCTACTTAGACTAAATGATTGTCAAGCATAAGTTTTGTTGATTGTCGGTTTCTGTTTCAACTTTCTCAGGAAGGAGTACAGAGATTTTCTTGCACTGATGACAAAAGAATTCCATGGAAGAAAATTTTAGAATTTGGGCGGGACGAGTTTGACAAAAGTCGTACGGCTATAGACTTAAAAGATAAATGGAGAAACATATGTAAAGAAAACCCAGCCATCAAGAAACAAAAACTGTAGAAATCTTGTTAATGGTATGCAAATATTATTCATGTTTTAGTGTTTCTTGAAATCGCGTAGTCTGCGTATATTCGTGTACAGATTATTCTCTTGAGGACTTGGTATTGTTATTCCCGGTCTCTTATTGTGTGAATGATCAAATCTGAATTTGACTTGGACCGAGGGTATCCAGTGTTGTAAAAATAGGGGGCGATTAATAGCTAATCGGAGGTCCAACGTTGCGATTTCACCTAATCGGACCATTAATCGATCAAATCGGTAAAAAATCGGAGAAAATCAGTCAAATTTGGTCAAAATCTTTGAAGTATTTAAAAAATTATACTTATTAATCCAATCCGATTAATAAGTTTGAAAAGTTATATATAAAATTTTGAACATTGTATATATATAAGTTTGAAAAATTACATATAAAATTCTAATCCGATTAATCTTTAGTTGGTACCTCACGGCCTGACTAGCGCCTAGCGATTTTTACAACACTGAGTGTATCTACGTGGCCGAGGTTATAGTTAACAATATGATCACTTTTCTTTCTTGGTAGCCTTCTTTTATGTTTGAAAACTAGCATCGTTAGTTTTTGTTTTGTGAATACATATCTAGTTTGAGACCCGCCGGTCCGCCACTATAAAGATCAAAAACAAATTGTGCATCTACCAACTAAGCTCAGGGGGATGGTAATGGTCGGGTTTGGGACGGGTTTAGGTAATCCTAATCCCATACCCGATTATAAAAGCTTGTCCCTTACCCGGCCCAAAATCCGTCGGGTTTCTATCGGGTAATTACCTGTCGGGTATCAGGTATGCCCGTGGGTTTTGGCTATGCCCGTTACTTTGTAAAAAATACCCGTTAGGTATACTCGACCCAAAACCCGTCGGGTATCTACCGGGTGTGTATAAAAGTTGTAATTAAAATAAAAAAGAAAGAAAAAAAGTCATGTCGGGGATATACATTTAAAATAAATACATTATATATACTTAAAATAAATACGGTATATATACTTAAAATCAATTAAAAAAGAAAGAAAACTATGTCGGGTTTATAATCGGGTAAACGGGTATTTGTTATCGGGGTGGGTAAACGCCTAAACGGGTATATCACCATATCCCATACCCGTGAAAATTTTAAAAGGAATCCCAAACCCGGTCCCATACCCGATTACCCGACCCTATACCCGTCCCTAATGTTTCGGGTTTTCTCATCGGGTTCGGGTTTCATTGCCATCCCTAACCAAGCTTGTTTTGGGCGTGTTAGTAAATTATAAGCCCATATTTGTAAGAACCCAAAAGGGTAAACAAGGTTTTTCCGATTTGTAGAAGTTTTGAAGATTTTACAATACAATTGAATACTTGTTGATGAAATAAGTAAGGATAGAAATATAACAACACAATGATGTAGTGGTTAGAAATATAACAACACAATGATGTGGTGGTTCTGGTACGTGTTAACAATGGATTAAAATGGATTAAATGGGTCCCAATCAAAGTTAAATGTTTTTTGTGACGTTCATTCCAATATCGTATCCCAGTAGCATCTTCACTTATCGTTCGGGGAGTCAATTTACAGTCCGCGGAATGTACTTTATGTCAACTAGAATCTGAAGACGAAAACCATCTGTTCATTCGATGTCCGATGGCTAAAGAAACATGGAAACGAGTCTTCAATTAGATAGCTATGGATCTGACGAGTGTTGAATCGGTGAAGGAACTGGCGGATAAAATTCATCTTTCAAATGGATGCAGCAAGGTAAGAAAAGTAAGAACATTGGTAACCTACTGTACATTTTGGACGATTTGGCTAACAAGAAATCGATGGGTTTTTTCAAACTCTAGAAGGCTAGTTGACAATATGGTAGACGACATAAAAATCTTGTCATGCAAATAGGTGGAGAAAAGAGGGAAAGCTCACATTGATAATTGGGAAAGCTGGGTACAAAATCCCTGTTTGGTGTTAATTAGGTACAACGGTTAGTTTTACCGTATTAGCTTTTTACTTTTGGGCGCAACTTGTTTTGAAGTTGTAAAATTTGGTGTTTGTACATGGGGTGTTTGCTAGTTCCCCGCTAGCTTTTATATGAGTATTCTCATTGTTGACGTTCAAAAAAAAAACAATAAACTATATGTCCACTCATCAACCGTTGGTTAAAAGTTTTCTTTACTATCAACTTCTCTCTAAAACCGGTAGAGATACCCGTTCATAACTTCTCACTAAGTTTGGTAGCGCCAATGAAAATTCTTTCTAGAAAGGTACATATCACCTATACTTGTGTAAGGAAGAGATCATCAATCTACAATGATTACAAGTGTTTGAATGTTTGAGCTTTTCTATTTAGATTTTATCTTCTCTTGCTTGATGATCTTGAGATGGGAATTTAAGAAGTGTATAATCACTCAAGTATTGTGCTTTTGAGTTAGCAAGAGGCGAGTCAAATTGTTGGAAGAATAGTTGTTTAAATAGATAAACAGATCAACTTTAAAACTTCGTCATGACCTCTTCGGTCAATCTCATGGTCGGACCATGCATCGATTGCAAAGGAGTATGTTGTAGTGAGTTAAAATCTCATTTTTAGCCTTATCTCATGCTTTAAACACTAGAAAGTATGATATGTGATTGATGGAGTTTGACTTGGAAGAGAGGAAAGAAATCAATGCTCAAATAGCAAAGCATCTTTCTTTACACAAGGAAAAGACTTTATTTCATTCCAAGTTTCATGCACACTTTTGTTCAAACCTATTTCTTTTACTTATTATTCACTAGGTTAGAATCTCGTGTATTACACGAGATTGTATATTAAAAAATATAAAACTTATAAATTTGTAAATACGTAATAACCTGTCAGACTATTATGATCGTCTCGAGATATATCAAGTGGAAATGCGTGTGTATATAACAAATTAGTATTTTTTTTTAATTAGTTATATTTTGATTTCCTATTATATATTCTTATTTAATATAATTATTATTCTTCTTTAATAATATATTTATAATATCATTATTATTTAAAAAGATATATGCGCATTTATTAGAAGAGAGAGGCGGGAAAATCAATGTGAGAAGACATGAGAAAGTGACAAGTGTCCACCTTAAACCTTTATTTATTAGTATAGATTTGAAAACTTTCCTTTGGCTTTGACTCTTATTATATAAAAACTTGGTTTTATAAAAATCTATAGTTATTATATAAAAACCTATTTCTTTGACTTAATTTTCATTTGAAAACCTCCTTTTGGAGAAGATTCCTCTACTCTTATTTATAAAAAAAATGGTTTTATAAAATTCTAGTTACTTATTCAATGAGCTTCTCTTCGCCATTTCCAGCAATTATTCAAGCTCTTCACTCAAACAGATTGTGAAAATTTTTGGAGTTATAAAATCATGGGTAAGTTCAGTAAAAGAAGTTAAACAGTAGATTAGGAAATGTTTTTTTAGGAGAGGGGCAAGTAAACATGAGAAATTCACTTGATAAATATTTTAAAAATAAAATAAAAAACATATATTTAAAGAGTAAAATATTATATATAATAATATAACCTATATTAAAAAGCAACGTGAGTGAACAGTAACAATATCATATTTTATTAAATCTTATGGCTTTTGACTTAGTGTGTGGCCGGCTGCAGTCAATCACAGGCTTCTGAATTACCTTCTGCCACATAGAGTAAATTGTTAAATTGAATCCAATGTTTTGAAACCCGGACCGGACCGGCCGGTCGGACCGGTCGGACCGGGAACCGGTGGTCTGACCGGTCCGGTTACATGTGTTGAACCGTTTCTGCAGCGAACCGGTGGTCGGACCGGTTGAACCGGCGGTCGGACCGGAAACCGGGTGGTCGGACCGGTTGAACCGCTTGACTATTTTTTATTTTTTTTTTAATCTTTTTTAAGTCTCTTGGCTTCGTATTTCGTAGGTAATTGTTGGTTTAAAATTATTGGAATTGACTTGTTGGTGGTTTTTGAAAGGATTAATGGCTATTTAGACTGATATATTTTTATAATATTTATGACGTCGTCCGGTTCTTAAATCCGGTCCGACCGGTCGGACCGGTCCGACCAGTGGACCGGTAAGGAGACCGGTTCGACGTCCGGTCCGGTTCTGAAAACATTGATTGAATCATTACATGATTTTCTAATTTTAGTTAGAAAAAACATAATAAAACTAGTGAAATTTGCTTATTATTATTATTAAAACTTGTAGGTTGGTAAGTATAATGAGGTTTTATGCCTTTTCACCAAACTTTTATATACTTTTCATTTTTTTTTCCGGCATACTATATATAATATACGCTTTTAACCCGTTTAATTTTCTACTAATTTTGTTTTCTGTAATAAATTTCGTTCGTTAACTTTATTTTAAACGGAGTGCGCGACTGTCTTTAGTTTTTTTGTCAATGTTCTGATATAATTTTTTTTAAACGGAAAAAATCGAGTATTTTTTGGGGATTGTAGGCTATAGTGAGTGTCGTTACCGTTATGATACTGTGATCAGTATTGGTGGTAGCGGAACCGGTCTGTATTCGCTTTTATGGTTTTAGCGAGTCGAACTGATAACGACCAAACTCCTATCGCGTGGCGCGGGGGAAAAACAACCAAACTCCCGCTGCGAAACGTGGGTTAAAAAAACTAGTTATCATTAAGAAAAAACCATTAAAAAAGAATTATGTATGATATTTTAAGTTTGATTATATATATATAGGGAGTGGATAATATGGAAACCATGTGTTACATATGTAAAAGGTTAAAACATAGGTAAAATATTTTTTTGATTTTTGGGATAGCTTCGATATCTAATTTCATCACTTTTAGTAAAAACAAAAAAGCGCCGAGTGGTTTTTTATAAAATTTTTTTACGTATATGTATATATATATAGAGAGAGAGAAGGTTCAAGTACAAAGTGACTTTTACCTAAAAAATATAGGAAGCAAGTTAAGCCTTTGATCAAACTAATCTAATAGCTAAAATTGATTTAAAAGTTGATTAATGGCTAGAAGGGTAAAATAGAGATTTTGCCATGTGTTGACTTTACCTTTTCATTAAATATTAGTTTCATCGTCTTTTTTAAACTCAAATAATTTTTTTATTCAATATTATTTTTAAAAACAAATTACACTTTAAAATCAAGCATTTTGTTATTTTTAATTTGAGTATAGTATTACTATATATATCTTTTAAAAAATGATATCTTTTATTAAAAAGACGTAATCCACTCCGCGAAAACTATGCTGGTTATTAACCAGTACAGCTATATAATATAACAGCACAGTTATAAATGTTAAACCAGCACAGATTATGGTCATATTACTGTGTTGTTTTTTGCGAGCATAAATGACGTAAATACCCATTGGCCATGAATCAGTATCGTACATGTGGCGCTCTCTCATTCCTTCCTATCCTTTTTAGGCAAAAGCCACTTTGCAGTGGAACCTCTCTGTCTCTCTCTCTATATATATATAATATATATATATATAGGGGAGGGATATTCTAGACATGACTAAAACCTTAGAAAGTGTAGGAAGCCATCACAACGCGCTACGTGTCCAAGGAGGGAAAGGGCAAAGGCGTCAAAACAAAAAGAATAAACATGCACATGTGACTCACATGCTAAGGAACTTGTACATGCAAGTCCCCCCCCCCCCCATCTTCTTTAAGCGTCTGTAACCTTTTATACATCATTTTTTTAAGTTATATCATAAAATCTAGCGTTTTTTTATCTTTAATATGAGTGTAGTATTGTTATAATTAAAAAAAAAAGACTAAACTACAATTTTTATCCTTTATAATTACCGAAATTATGGAATATGTTCTTTAAAATTTTGACTTTCACACACCGGCCTTTATTTGAAAATTTTTCTCATTTCTTGTTATTTTGATTAACTAGGTTAAATATTTCTATTAAGTTAAAGACATTATTGTCTTTTTAACCATAAAGGACTATTCTTGTAAATCCTAAAGTTTCTTTTTAATTTTCTCTTTTCTTTTTTTTTTCTTTTATTCTTTTTATCACTTTTATTTTATAGATTTTGTTTAAAATTTTATTAATTAATTAACCAACTTATAAATAATAACTTATTCAAACAAACGAAAATAAATAAATTAAATAAAAAAAATTTATAAAATAAATAAGTTGGTTAATTAATTAATAAAATTTTAAACAAAATCTATAAAATAAAAGTGATAAAAAGAATAAAAGAAAAAAAATTTTTTAAAAACTTTAGCATTTACAAGAATAGTTCTTTATGGCTAAACAGACAATAATGCCCTTGACTTAATAGAAATATTTAACCACAGTTAGTCAAAAAGACAAGAAATGAAAGAACTTTTCAAATAAAAAACATCGAGTGAATGTCAAAATTTTAAAGGAGTCATTCCATAATTTGGGTAATTATAAAGGCCAAAAATTGTAATTTAGTTTTAAAAAAAATCAAAAACTCAGGTGTGTAAAACACCATGTGTTATTTTCACACCCAGTGTAAAAGACCATGTATAAAATTGACATCCAGATAAAACACTATGTATAGATTGGCGCCCAGGTGTAAAACACCGTGTGTAAATTGATGGCTAGGTGTAAAACACCATATGTAAATTGGCGCCAACATGTAAAACACAATGTGTAAAATGTTAAAACACCATGTACAAACATAAAAACAACATATACACATGTATAGACTAAAAACACCGTGTATATAAAAAAACGATCGTTATTATGTGTAGATAAAAAAACGCTCATTTATATAGCAATTTCATACTCATATTAAAGAAAAAACCGCTCGTTATTATGGTGTGATTCAAAAAAAAAATAACACATAAAAAAGTTATGAACGTTTAAAAAAGATGAAGGAATATGCATGTGATGTTAGAAAGTCAATGACTACAATTCCCATTATACCCTTCCAGCCTTTTTCATCCTTATAAATTCCTCCTACTTGAATTTTCAAAGGTCTCCCTCCCTCACTATGAGTGAGATATTACTGGGTGTGTTTGTTTGTTTTAACCTAGCTCCCAACACAAGTTCCTTGAATCTTAAAAAGTACACTAAAAATGTTTTCCATTATTTTTATTTTTTTAACAAACCAAAAATGATAACAATAGCAGAAGCATAGAATCCCATCTTTCCCACATAATGAGTGAAAGTAAAAATTCTTGTTACATCTCATTGGGAATGAATGCATTGAAATTGAAATAAGTGACAAGTAATCTCACCAATGAATCTGAGGAAATACTTCTACAAATCTCTGCATATTCTGATTATTTGTAAATAAGAGCATCACGGCCCGGCCCGACACCTATGTAATGGATTGGCACACCGACGAGTTCTTCTATTCTTTCGACGTACTGGCGTGCAGCTTTTGGCAGATCAGAGTAGTTCCGTATATTAGATATATCAGTCTGCCATCCTGGCATTGTTTCATACTCCACCTGAAACACACAAAAAGTACTTGTGCTATCATCATTTTCCCCCAAAATCCATATTATATATATGTGTATGGTGGGAGTGGGGCGGGTTCTTTACAGAACCATAAATAATGCAAGATCGTGCGAGAACCAATCAAATACCATTCATTTATTATTCAAAATTAAATATAAGGGTATAATTATAAAGGATTAAATGATTTTTGTCTCTGATTAATTAATTTTCATACTTTCTCTCCCCTCTCATAACAATTTCCGTACACGTGTAGATTAAAGAATTAAAGTGAATCTACATGTGTGTAGATGTTTATAATATATGAATACACATAAATTTCCAAAAATACATTCAAATCAAGTATATTCACATTACTATTTATGTTAGAATCTTAGATAAATATACAAATAAATGAATGATTTTGATTGGTTTTCACAGTTTTCGTATATGTGTGTGTGTGTAGAGAAAACAAACTTTAGGTAGAAAACTGCGAGAACCGCATGAACACTTGTACCATTGCTTTGTATGTGATACATAAGGCGGTTTTGTAACTGCATAAGCTCTTTCTCTCTCCCATTATACCTTTAAAGCACTATATACAAGTGCTTATGTAGTTCTCTACTTGAAAATGATTCAGAAATGAACGCGCCCTATCATATGTGTGTGTGAAACCAAGTAAGAGGAAAATAATAGCACTTACCTTTGACTGCTCAAGGGCATATAAATCAGCAGGGAATGAATTGATGGGGGTACCATTGGAATGTTTATAAGAAACACCCAACTGAATCTCAGCAAGATCAGAAAGAACATCAAGTTTGGTGAGATTGAGAGAAGAAAATCCATTTATCTGACAAACGTATTTAAGAGCAATTATGTCAAGCCAACCGCATCTACGAGGACGGCCTGTTGTTGTGCCAAATTCTTGCCCAGAAAACCGTAAAAGGTCACCGATTTTATCCAATAACTCTGTTGGAAAAGGGCCCGATCCAACTCTAGTCGTGTATGCCTTAACCTGCACCAAGAAACCAGTATATCACCAAAGTGGATAACTTGATGTATAAAAAATAGGTGGCGAGTTTAACCCTTTTACATAAAAACAGATAGATTAAGTTGTATCTGATTGAAAATAGTCAAACAGGTAAATAGGACAAATAAGTTCTAGATAAATGGGTCAAACGGGTTCAAACGGGAAAAAAAACAGGTCTAAAATTGCTTAAAAGTGTATTTAAATACTCAACCTCCTAAATCGTTTTCTTTTAAAAAAAACTATACTATGGTTTTAATAAAATAATTCCTATGGTCATCTTTTTATACATGCATTGATCAAAAATTTAGAATAAGAACAAAAATGTTGGTGCGTCAACGCAACCCTACCAGTTTTAACCCTAACCTTATAAGCATTGGTTTTGACATATGACCCGACCCGCATGTTTTGTCACCTCTAATAAATATGTCATTTTGCACTGATCAAAGGAAGAAGATGAAAGGTACAAAAGGAAATCCCTGATAAACATTAGACTTTATACCAAGTACTTCAAAAATGATTCAAAGAGTATAAATCAAGTACACATAGATTTCACTTTTCTCAGAGAACAATATCATCTGATAAAAAGATCCCACTTCCAATCAGAGAAACCTCGCTCCTCCCATCTATGCCAATCATGAATCTTTTGGAGAAAGTAAAATGCATCTACAGGTAACATGAATACATAATAGTAGAGGTGGAAAGATGGAAGGGTTGAGTAACAGGCCAAAATGGGTTATGGTTAAAACTAGACGGGTTGGGTTAACCTGCAAACACGTTTTGTCCATCTTAACTTTTTTTTATAAATAACTAATATATTGATTATAACTACAAAAAACAATATTATTACAATAATAACCAAGATCTTCGTATAAAAACAATTTAGGGCCTTGTATGCAACACAAATAAACTTTGAACACCTTTAACTCGTTCAACCCATTTTGGCACCTTCCCCTTTCAAATATTTTTTTTCTATTTGACTCGTTTGAGAAAGAACAAAACCCTTATCAACCCCTTAATACGTAAATGGGTAGAAATTCTACGAAATAGACATCTGTGTACAAATTTACAAAAAATACACCATGGATACACACACAATATAAATAAAAGTTGGATTAATCTAGAATGACTTACCACTCCAATAATATCCCCAAGGGCTCTGGGAGCAATCCCTAAGCCAGTGCATATTCCACCAGCTGATGGGCTAGAAGAAGTTACAAAAGGATACGTCCCAAAATCAATATCCAACATAGTTGCTTGACCACCTTCCACCAAAATTTTCTTTTTCTGTAATATTGCTTCATTCATGAAATGCACTGTATCACAAATAAATGGTTCCAGCCTCTCAGCAAATCTTTTGTACCTTTCAACTTCTTCCCGAAGCATTTCAGGTGTATATTTAAAATCTTTAAATCTTGAAGCTGCGTCTGCTAATAAAAGATCAAGTTTTTGAGGAAAAGTATCCATATGCCTTAAGTCACTCACTCTTATACCATTTCTATTGACTTTGCTAGAGTAACATGGTCCAATTCCTCTTTTAGTGGTGCCAATAAAGGATTTGGCTAATTCAGCTTCTCTAAGGCCGTCTACTTCTTGATGGAAATCAAATAATAAATGAGCACGATCAGAAACTAGAATCCTTCCTTTGCAAGAAACCCCGTTAGATTCAAGGCCATCAATTTCTTTAAAAAACCCGGGGAGATGCACCACAACTCCATTTCCCACAACGCATGTAGTTTCCTCATTAAGAATCCCTGAGGGAACAAGATGAAGTGCAAATTTCTTGCCTTCAGAATTTAAGATAGTGTGTCCGGCATTTGCTCCACCCTGAAATAATGATGTGAAGAAGACGAAACATTGAAGAAGAGAAGTGAGAAGACTAAAACGCCCTCAATTTTACAGCATGTGACTGAAACTAACTCCAAATCGTTAAACTTAACTCAAAACTAACAGAGTGTAGATTTTAACAGTAGACAAACTTAGTTAAGAGCTCCAACTGAAGAAGATATATTTCTCAAGACATGGGCACCTAATTACACAGAGAATAAATATAGTACAATGGTGGGTTATGGCCTAGCAGGCTAGCATAAATAACATCCTACCTACACTAATTACCAAATAATCATACAAGGGAAAATAGCTCTTTATTCTAAAATAAATGTACACCAAATTGCATGTTCTCTTACTAAAACTTATAAAACAACTTTGATCATTAAAATCATCATTAAAGACACATTCATCTTAGTAATTAAATAAACAAGCAAGAGATAAAGAATATAAAGTTCCTTTAAATGTTTCATCAGTCCTTTGGGCAAGTTACTGAGTTTAAACCAGTCTTTTCAGTCAAATGAAGCTAGAAATGATAACTAAAGATATTTAATTATACTGGAACAAATTTTTGGGTATAATAATATGTTCTACTTGGCTTACAAAAATGACTAACTGGCTTAACTTTTTTAGCCTGCCTAATTTGATTAGACCACTTAATCACAGCAATAAACAAATAATTACACAAGATGCTTAATCCAGCGCTTGAAATGATCTTTGAGCCATTTAGACTCTGCATATGCATAGGCATGAAAATACATCAGATTGGGTAGAATAAGCTAATGATATGATCCAAACAAAGTTATCTTAGCTAATGGACCCACATCAATGCAATTATTTCACTTTTCTCATAAGATGAGAAAACAAAAATTTTATTACACAAAGTCGAGCCCATATAAAATAAATTGGGCCAGTTTGACCCATGATGTTCAGGATCCAGGTAGTCAAGGTCAAGCAAAATTGACTAACACGTCAAACAGGTTGATAGTTTGAAAGGCATATCTTCACCAAGGGTCGAAAAATCATGCTTTAAATGTCGTACATCCAACCCAACCTGCATCTTTTACTAATAAATACTTGCTTATGTGCAATTTCCATTCATATGTTGCATTTGTTTCAGTCAAAACTCCTTCTTGACATATAAAGTAGAAAAGAAAAGTAGTTGTTGTCCAACCCAACCCATTCACATCATGACCATATTGATGTCATGACGTGTCCTTCAAAAGAAAAGACACCCATTTAACCCCTCATATCTAGATCATCCTCATTCTAATCCAACCTAACCTGCCAATGCCAAAACCATTTTCTAAAATGTGCAATCCATAATCAATATTTTTACAAGTACACATGCACATGGAGAAGGAAAAGATGCATCTTACAACATAGCTACCAAAACTTCATCCTAACAAAACTAACACTGATATTTTTTTTAATATTTTAATCAATGCCAGTCTACAGGGCTGCTCATGGTTCAGTTTAAAACCGTGAAACCGTCCAAATCGGTCAAATCGGTCATCGGTTTGGTTTCGCAGTGGGCTATGTTTTCGAAGGCTCAAGGCGCACTCAAGGCGCATAGGCTTCGCCTGGAGCCTAGCCGCAAAAAAAGCGCACGCCTGAGACAACTAAGGCGCAATAATAAAAAAAATAAAAAAAATATATAATAGGTATATAAAATTAATATAACTCCTAAACTCCCTAAATATAATTAAAAACTAATATATTTAGCAACTAAAATCACCTAACCAATATATATATATATATATATATATATATATAAAATAAAGATAACAAAAAAGTAAAATAGAAATTATATATATATCCAAAAAAGTAAACAGAATAATGAAACCGGCAGTGGTAGCACGCCGGAAGCAGTTGGTGAAACCGGAGGGTTTGAGTTGTACTACGATGATGAAACCGGATCTGGTTTGAAGGGTTGCCTGCAAGTATGTCGGAGTTTTGTTCATGGTTTGAAGCGTTGCCTGCAGTGATTTGGTTCGTCGGTCTTTCAAAGGATCCTCGATGACCAACTTTTTGTTCATCGTTTCTTATGAAGGCAGAAATTAATCGATACCAAACCCAAATCCATAAATCTAACCTGAAAACAGAAATTAATCTTCCTTCTAGAAAGGGATTGCAGCTGCGGTCTTCTTCGATTTGCTTTAAAAGAATCGATTGGGCTAATTCTTCAGGAAGCGACGAGTCAGAAAGGGTTGAAATGCCCCATAGTATTAGGGTTTAGAATTGGGATGCTGTGGAAATTGAACGACAGAGTGTTTAGAGAGAGAGAGTGTTTATATATATATATATATATATATATATATATATATATATATATATTGTTTTTTTTGTTTATTAAGATATTTTTAAATAAATGGGTTAAAAGACCAATTTACCCTCATGTGCCTTGCACATGACCATACTTAACGAAAAATTTTAACTGGGTTAGTGCCAAAGGACAAAACGTGCAAGATTTGTAAATGTAAAGGATGATACCTGATAATTTTTTTGCTAAAGGACGGGATCTGAAAAACAGTATAAACATAAAGGACGATTTCTGTAATTAATAAAAAGTAAAAAAATAAAGGGGGTAAAGACCTGCATTTCAAAGAATACATAAAATTAGGACTTCCATAAGAAAGTAAAAGAAGAAAAATTCGACAGAAACTAAAGGGCTGGTTCACTTCATTCTCATCTTCTCCATTTCTCTTCTTCTAGTTTCATTTTATTATCTTCTCCATTTCTCTTTTCCAACTAAAAAGGCTGGTTTAGACATCTTCAAATCGGAATCTTACCGAAATTGCAGGTTTTTTGCCAGAATCTGGCCGGAATTTGCAGTTTTTCGTCGGAATCTGGCCGGAAGCTCGCTGGAGGTGCGCCTAGACTGCCACGAGGCGCTTTTCTTGCGCTGGGCTGCGCCTGAGCGCCTAGGCACGCGCCTGGTGCGCTTTTGACAACAGAGGCAAAACATTTTCAGTAAGTCGGTTTAGGAATTTTCAAATCGTACCGAACAGTTTGGTTTACAGTTTATACTCAAAATTGGTTGCAAAAAACCAAACCAAACCAAACCGTAGGATTTTGGACTATGTAACTTCTTATATTTTACTTGACTTTACTTATTTTAAGTTGAACTATAAACATGACTGGGTTTCGCTTAACAATACCAATACAAGGACTCCGTCTCTTAAGTTTTAAGAGTTGGAAAATTATCGTTTCTTTACTTTGATCGTAATTTATGTATTTTACCATAAAGGCCCAATAAGCTCAAACAGTGAAACCAAACCGAATCCAACCCTTTAATAATGTTTAATTTGGTTCGTTCTAATTTTCAATAGTTTGATTTTGGTTTATACCGGTCAAAAAAACGTTACTAACGGTTTGAGCCATAGTTTGACCTAAAAAATGTCAAAACCGGACCGTGAACACCTCTACCAGGCTACTAGTGTACTTGTTTTAGTCTTCCATTTTAGGTATAGATAGTGATAGGACTAACAGACCTTAAGAAAACCTAATTTGGCATTATTTCCCTATCTCAACAGCATATGTATTGATTCCATAATCCATAAGACGAACAGACCTTAAGAAAACCTAATTTTGGCATAATTTCCCTATCTCAACGGCATATGTATTGATTTCATAAGACGAACAGACCTTAAGAAAACCTAATTTTGGCATAATTTCCCTATCTCAACAGCATATTTATTCCATAACACGAACAGACCTTAAGAAAACCTAATTTCAGTACAGATAGTGATAGGACTAACTAAAATATACCTGACAGCGAGCAACGATGTCAAAATGCTTCGCTAAGATGTCAACAAGCTTCCCCTTGCCTTCATCGCCCCACTGGCAACCTAAAACGCCGGATACCAGACCTAATGCTGCGATTCGACTCGGTGTGTCGCTAGTCTGATGTTCCACGGCGGCCGGCGGAGACGCTGAACACGAAATTGGACCGGTATTCCGCCATTGATGGTGCTTGTGAAGGTGAATGCGTCGGGGTAGTGTGATGATGCAGCTTCCACCGGCGCCGTTGAAGGCCGTTCGTGGAGCGGTGATAGAGTTTGTGTCTAGCCGGAGAGAGGTGATGTTCATGACTGTGAGAGAGCGACAGCGAGGGTTTCGGTGAAAAAGGAAGGCAAACGCAGGGAAGGATTTTATATGTTGTTTTTTTTGTCTCAGTTTTTTATTGGCAAAAGTGAATTGCATTGACTTTCTTTAACAAATCATTAACGTTCTGTTTCGTGTTTCATTTAAAAAAAGAAAAGAAAGAATTTGAAAGGTTAGAATTTTTTTTTAGGGTTTTAAGGCTAAAATTCATCATTTTAAATTGAAAAGAAATTGAGAGAAGAGAAATGAAGAAAAGAGAAAAAAAAGGAAGGGATTCCTTTCTTTTTTTTTCTTAAGTTAACTTGGGAACACATCGTAAATCAAACTTAAATTTAATCTCAATCTTATACCCGAAGGGAAAACTAACAAAAGGGAAGTGTACTTGCAACCTCTTTTCTGTTAAAAGGAGGCCCTCGTAAATTTTCTGACCGACAATGTAATACAGTTTATCTTAGTCGCGACTCATTCGGATTAATATAAATCTGGAACAGAAGATTGTAATTGTAAATTACCATCAGAACATAAATGAAATATTTGGATAAGTATATTAATGAGACATCAAAGAATGCCTCTAAAATTGAAAAAAATAGACTAATTTTGTTTTCTTTTGGCTTATAATTTGTCAACCATGTCCCACGAGGGAGGGGAGTGGTGTGGCGGTATAAATGGGGCGTTTGTGTCATTCGCCTACATAAACACAAACAGGGGCGTCTCAACTTTATGGAGGCCCAAAGTAAACTATAAAATTAGGGCTCTTTCCGAATTTTATTGTTATTTGCCTTGCACCTTAACTTAGGTCCCGTTTTATTTTACGGAATTCCCTAAATTATAATTGGAATTGTAACTAATCCCGTCCAAAATCACAATAAGGTCCCTTGAAAACAAATCGATCCATATCGTGTGTTTCTGCAATTAATTCCCACATCACCAACCTCCATCGCCATTGAACAAAAATAATTTATTTATCTTCTAAAATATAAATTTTATTTTTAACATTCTTGGATGATAGTTTTTTACATTCTTATATGATATTCAAAGAGCTTGTATGATATTATCTGAACTTATGCATGTCCCGTTGAAGTTATATTTACACACTTAAGAGTTGTTTTTTTTACATTATTGACTAGTTTATAATCTCGTGTATTACACAGATTGAATAATGTAATGTTATATACTTAATAATAAAATTTATGTCTTTAAAAATTACGGGTTGAATAAAATATAATGTAATTTGTCAACACATACACTCGTCAAAATATGTCCTTAAAAATTTACTTTGATGTGACAATTATAAATTTTGTTAAGCTAATTTTTAAAATATTTTTTTCAACCGTATATTATTTTTTATTTAATTGATAAATATTAATTCATATTAAATTAATTTGGTTAATGATATAATAATATCATTAACTAAATAATAAGTATTTATAGTTAGATTTATATTAAATATTTAAAGATATATTATTTTAATATCATTATTTAATAAGAGAGAAATTAAAGAAAAAATGATGACATCAAAAAGTGACGTGCGTCCCCCCTAAGATTTTTATTTATTACTATAAAGATTTTGAGTGGTTTATTTATTTATTGATATTTTTTGTGATCATCGTTCGTATTAAGATATTTTATCATGCTATGGTTTCTATATAGATTTTAAATAAATTAAATGATTAAGGACTTAATCGTTTAAATGTAAACCAATTAAATTATTTTAAAGACATACAAATAACAAGATAAAAATGAAATTTATAATATTAATTGTGAGATTTATGAAATGGAAAAGAAAATAGAATAAAAGGAAAGATCGGTTGCAGTCGGGTTCCAAACCATATCCTTTAGACCCGCACCCCAAAACCTCCGTCGACAACGCCCGGCCATAACGCACTGTTACGACCCACATTCTGTATATAAGCTATGGTCTATACTGTTTGCAGTGACGGATCCGAGAATTTTTTCCATGGGATTCAATGTTTTTAGCTGCTCTAATTTCATATGGCCGAACATAAAAAAATTCGGGTCGGTTCAATGGTTCGGGTTGGGTCGGGTAAGGTTCAAAGGTTTACTGGTCGGACCGGACGGAGATAAAATATGACCTAACTTGAAACTTAAGCATATATCAAAATAACTAAAAATTAGCCTCCGTACCTAAAGAAAACCGTCTAATCTTTGTTGAACTTTTGTAATTCAAAACTTCTTTTTTTTTTAAAGCCAAATTTCTTAATCCTATAAGAGTGGGACTTGAACCCATATACTCCTTAATCTTTAGTGTTTCTAGATGATTTTTCTCTACTATTGGACCACCAACCCTAATGACTGTAATTCAAAACTTCTACAATTTCATAATTCACCTAAACAATAAATAGCTCATAAATAACTGATTAAACACAATAAAAATAAAAATAAGAATACAAAAAAAATACTTGTAAACCAAATATAAGAAAATAAAATGCATTTATAAACCAAATGACTAATCCATTTATCAAGGTTATATATCTTGAAACTCTTATAAAATCACTTATTTTTAATCCGTAAAAAATATTTTTCTCATACGTCTAGAAATTTTCTCTTTTGAAAAAAAAAATGATCTTTCAACATACAAGAGTGTTTCGTTGAATAATAAAATTTGAAATTCCTTCTAATGAAATAAACAATTAACTCTCACTTAATAAAACTTTACTAAAATAAGAATATAAAATTGAAAGTTAGGGAGGTAAGGTTATGGTTTTATAGAGGTTGCAGACTTACAACATGTTTACTATTGATGTATTGTTGATTGATATTTTAGAAAAACAGAAAACAAATATACATATTTAAATATTAACACAACACTTAGTTAAAATACTCATATTCTCTCTCTCTACATCGCATAAACCAACTTTTTATTCTCCACACAAACCCACTTCTTCTTTATACAAATATACAAAAAAAATACATTCACTTCTAGCTCCGCTTCTCTCTTCTCTCCTATGTTTAATCTTCCATTTTAAATTCTCTGTCGTCGATGAAGATAGGGGTTCACCCCTGTTTTTTTAAATGATTCAATTACATATACCCCCCTAAAAACTTTATTAATTACATATATATCCAATTCAAAATTTTATTTACGTATTTCCCCCTCATAATTACAAAAATACCCAACTGGATGATGGAATCGATCAGAAGCGACGCTGGATGTTGGAATCGTTCAGAAGCGGGAATCAGAAGGGGGAATCAGAAGGTTAGTGTTGGGAACAATGGAATAAGAATAGTCTTATTTTTTGTAAGTTTAAAAGACTAATTTTATAAAAGATGTATTGAAATTTAAGATATATCATATATTTCCCATATTTATCTCATTGACTATTCCTATGATTTAGACATGTATCCAGAATGCTCCATTATGATCATTATGTAATCTCTATTTTATTCCAATGTACGTACTATCGATCAATAAGAAAACATAATTCTTCTCTGGTTCATCAATTTCTAGATGGCATCAGAGCGGGTTCACACGACCTAAAAACCAAAAAACCTAATTGTCGTCATCGACATGGCTACCTATGTTGATGCTGAAACGAGTCCTATGCCAGGGCTGACCAACGACCAACACCGGCAGTTCTTGAAAATGCTTTCAGGGAAAAAAGACGCACCGAGCAGTAATATGGAGCCAAAAGCAAATGCGATAGGTGGAAGTGATCATGGTGAATACTGGATCGTCGATTCGGGTGCCACCGATCACATAACCCACAAAGGTTTTATTTTAAATAACAAAGTCAACACTATCCATGAAGCACATGTCACTATTCCCAATGGAGACGCGATAGCAGTGGAAGGTAGAGGAGATTTCACTTTACCGAATGGAACTGTGATTAAAGGAGTTTTACACGTTTCAAAATTCAAGTGCAATTTGCTATCTGTTAGCAGATTATCTAAGGATCTCCAATGTGTTGTAAGTTTTTTCCCAGATTTCCGTGTCATGCAGGATCTACGTTCGAGAATTTTAATTGGATCAAGTAAATGCAAAAATGGTCTTTATGAGATGGATATGACAAACAATGGAAGAAAGGCTTTGATGAGTACCGTTGTCTTATGGCACAAGAGACTGGGACACGCTTCAGATGTCAAGCTCTCCCATGTCAATTTTCTTAAAGATCTACCCATCGAATCTAGAGACAAACTTTGTGACTCATGTGTAAAGGCTAAACACACAAGATTGCCATATCCAGTTAGTACCACTAAAACGTTTGGTTGTTTTGACTTATTGCACTGTGATGTATGGGGGAAAATATCGCACACCTTCACTTTCTGAGGCAAATTATTTTTTAACCATTGTGGATGATTTCAGTAAAGCGGTTTGGGTTTTTCTTCTCAAACACAAACATGAAGCAGGAGATTGCTTAATAAACTTTCATAAATTTGTTAAAACACAATTTGAGAAAAACATTAAAAGAATAAGATGTGACAATGGTGGGGAATTCACATCTAATCGAATGGTTGATTTCTATACCAATCAAGGAATTGTTTTAGAACCACGTGTCCACATACCCCACAACAAAATGGGGTTGTAGAACGTAAGCATAGACATTTGCTTGAGACAGCTCGGGCTCTTAGGTTCGAGGCGAACCTACCCACTAGATTTTGGGGAGAGTGTGTTTTGACCGCCATTTACATCATCAACCGACTACCCTCTTAAGTAATTAATAACAAGACCCCCTATGAGATTCTATACAATCAACATCCCAACTATGACCACATGAAAGTATTTGGTTGTCTTGCTTACCATAGAAGCAATGAAACGAAGGGGGACAAATTTGAAGTGAAGGGGAGACCCGAAGTTTTTTTGGGTTTACCCACAAGGGACGAAAGGGTATAAGGTTTATGATATTGAAAATAAAAGAATTGTGGTCTTAAGAGACGTTAGATTTCACGAAGACAACTTTCCTTTTGACAAAACAATAATCGATCAGAAAAATTTGGATCCGGGGGAATCTCCTTTTGGACCTGTTTATGATGAGGATCATGCTCCAAGACAAGCTGAAAATGATGTGCAAGTAACCGAAAATCAAAGTCCAATTGAAGTAGTGAACATGGGACTTGCTTCGCCTGCCCAAAGCCCAAATCGATTGGTAGAAAGCCCACTCTCACAACACACAAATTCAAATGAGGCCCAAGCTACTCATGACCTTTTACAAGATCAAGATATCCAACCCCAAGAGGTTCACGAGCAGGTTAGAACAAAAAGAAATAAAACACAACCAAAACATTTAAATGATTTTTTCGTTCAACTACCCCCATCAGTCGACCATGCACAAGCTCCGCAAAATCAAGAATCATCAACGGTACATCCCTTGACTAACTTTGTCTCTTATGAAAAGTTTTCTGCTTCTCATAAGGCATTTTTAGCTCAATCGATTCTATCGATGAGCCAAAATTCTTTCATCAGGCAGTTAAAAATGACAAATGGGTAGAAGCTATGAAGAAAGAGATAAATGCTCTTGAAGAAAATGGTACGTGGA
This sequence comes from Smallanthus sonchifolius, assembly GCA_023525975.1. Taxonomy (NCBI): domain Eukaryota; kingdom Viridiplantae; phylum Streptophyta; class Magnoliopsida; order Asterales; family Asteraceae; genus Smallanthus; species Smallanthus sonchifolius. Next base: position 109,750,015 of record CM042021.1, read on the forward strand.
CTCTCGAAGACTTACCTGAAGGAAAACGCGCTATTGATTATAAATGGGTTTACAAGATTAAACACAAACCTAATGGGTATATTGAGAGGTACAAAGCTCATTTAGTAGCGAAGGGTTTTACATAAATGGACGGAGTAGATTATCATGATACCTTTGCACCGGTTGCCAAGCTTGTTACTGTTTGAACCCTTCTCGCTGTAGCAGCCAAAAGAAACTGGTTCATCCATCAACTTGATGTCAATAACGCCTTCTTACCCGGTGACTTGACAGAAGAAGTTTACATGAAAATACCACAAGGTTTTGCCAAAGAAGGAGAAACAAAAGTGTGTCGGTTAAGAAAGTCTCTTTATGGTTTGAAACAAGCATCGATGAATTAGTACCACAAGTTCAATAATGCCCTCCTCGGACTTGATTTTAAACAATCCAAAGCCGATCACTCATTATTCATCTACCAACATGAAGAAAGCTTTGTCGTCGCTCTTATCTATGTCGACGATGTCATTCTCGTTGACAGTGATGCGGCTAAAATAAATCACACCAAAATTGAGCTTGACAAGAGGTTTAGTATCAAGGATCTCAGTTGTTTAAAATACTTCTTAGGCATAGAAGTTGCTCTTACCTCCGACGGTTTGGTCTTGAACCAACGTATAATATCCGGTATTTTTCCGACCTATCTTTTTTCTAAAACCTTTGCACGTATTATTAATTCAAAACTTGAATTAATATCAAAACTATTTTCTTGAATAATAAATGTTGATTTAATGGATATATATTTAAGAAAAACAATAATACTTGAGATATATATATAAATATATATATATATATATATATATGAGACTTATTTAAGAGTATATACCTTGTAAATAAATTATTAAAAACTTTATGAATTTATAACCATATAAATTTATAAACTCATTCTAAAACACTTAAACTGGTAAATCTTAGAAATTATTTTATAAAAGTATAAAATAATAAAAAGAAAATAAAAGGAAATAAAACTTATAAAGCTTACTTGGATTTTTATAAAATAAAACATTTTATTTATTTTATAAAGTCCAGGGACCAAAACAGCCATTTTCTGAAACTGGTTTTAAACTAAAACTTAACTTTTAAACGTAAAACGATAAAACTACAAACTTCAGGGACTTGTTCTGTAATAAACCCAAACTTCTGATCCTGAGATCAGTCGCGAGTTCGATCCCAGCCGAGACCGGTTTTGAGCTCGTTTACTCGAAAACACGTATTTCCGGCCAAATGCAATGAACCTCGAGTTCCTTTCACGCGTGCGACTGTAACCTAACCGTAATCAATGCTCGATTTCGAGCTTAGCACCCGCATGCTCCGAATTCAAAGCCTTCGGCGCAACCCCCACCTCCCTAACCGATTCGCGCATTCAATGATCAAATTGGCTGTAAATAGCACCCGTACTACCTCAAAGAAATCACACACAAACCCCTCAATTCCAACGATTCATACCCGCACTACTCGATTAATCTCCAAGTCAGGACCCGATCCCCTTCATTACGACACCATTTCAGGTAATTCTTGTGTCTAACAGGATCGTTACACCTTAGAGATCGAAAGCCCTCTGTTTAATTGCATTAACAGAGGGCGGATCGGCATGTATTTGGCAGAAATCGATTCTAGGGTTCTTGAGAATTTGGGGGTGTTTGGAAGTATTGTTTACCTATTTTTGTTTCCATCTTTATACACAACGAAGCCTGTAGTCAGGTGGTTTGTACGCTTGTGTGTAAACTCGGCTGGCCCGGGTTCGAATCCGGCCAGCCCGAGTTTTGATGTTTTAATTTTTTTTTTCCAGTTTTAATACTTCCGTTATTTTTAGAAAATCTGTTAAACTTTTATAAACTTAGAAACGATTTTTATTTATACTTTTATACTCTGAAACATTTTTTTTGTAATTATACTTAATTAAAACTTGTAATATTTATTACTTTAAAGCTTTAAAATAAATTAATAAACTTTAATTAAAGCAAGAACTTACAAACTTATACATTTATATAAAATTTATATTAACTTGAACTTCCTTAGTTATTTAAATAAAACAGAAAACTTATTTAATTATTTATTACAAGAAAATAAATAAACTTACAAACTTATATGACACTTATATTTATATTGTTATATAAATTTAAACAGGGGAATAAATATGTTTTGTTTATTTCCCTAAATATTTATAAACTTTATTTATTTAATTATTTATAAACTTATAAATTTATCAACTTTATAAACTTGTAAACCTTAAAACTTATAACGCAAAAATATATGTTATCTAAACTACCAGATAATAAATACTTAATACCTAGACACTTTAATAAATCTTAAATGATTTATGATGATATAATAATTAATCTTTTAGATAATTATTCATCATTAACAAAAAAAATTTCTCTTAAAAAGGTTTCTATAAACCCTTAACCATTATTTATTCTTTAAATGTTATTACTAACCTTTAATGATTATTTACTTTATAAATACTGGTTATCTATCCCTACAATAGTTATTTGTAAACTTTAATAACTATCCATACTTTAAATAATTATCATAAATCTTTAAAAACTACTTAGCCTTTTGTTTAACCATTACTTCAACTTCATTTACAAACACTTAGAAAACTATCTTGACTATTATCACCTAACGTATGTAAATTATAGTTGTAAAACTTTCTGAGTAATTATTTTAGTTATTCTAAACTATAAATTCGTTAAACATTTGTACAAAAGTTTTGTGTCATTTATTCAAAACCTTTATTTTAAACTTGATTTAAACTTCATAAACACAATCGTTCTCATCTCCCATTTGGAACCCTAGTCGAATCTAGTCAATCCTGAAAATCTTAGGATTCTTGCCCTAGACTTATAAGATCATACTTGAAACTTTAGACTTATATTCTTAGGCTTATTGTGAGGATATTCTCCCTCTCCAAGTCTTGCAAACACCTACTCTTGTAGGATACTCTTCATCAATCCAAGTGAGTGTACTTAGCCCCTTTTTCCTTTCTATGCTTTTGGGGTGAAACATGTTCAAAATTCTTAAACTTATACAATTCTTGTACAACTATGACTACGTGTTTATTCTTATGTTAAACTTGAGACTTGTATGCTTAGATTAAACTTAAAACTAGCACATTCATTAACTTTGATCAAGCCTATAGTAGCAATGATAGATCTAATGTATTTGACCAATCCACCTTGATTGATTGACCCCTTCGGGGGGGGGGGGAGCCCTTGGTGATTGTTACTGAATTAAACTTTTAAACTTGAGACTTATAAGGGTAACCTGCGGGTTATGCCTAAACTTGGTTGGAGGGTTGAAGTGCACAATGTTTAAGATACTTGTTCTCATACTTACATTATAGAATGCATATATCATAGTGAATTGTAATTCTTTTCAAATACTTGTTAAACTGTGTCAAAATCTTTGTATCTCACCAACTATTTTGTAGTTGACAGATTCTTTCACATGTTTCAGGTTTTACATCATGAGACTTATTCGTGATCATATAGGATGCTTTGGACCTAGACTACTTAAATTAAATGTTGTATTCGTATTATTCTTCCTTGTATTGAATCTTAAATTATTCATTAATGAAATACCGAAACTTTAATAGTTAACCTTGTGCTATTGAACAACTGCGTCCGCCCCGACGTATAATCCGCCGTCGGTTGGGGTGTGACTGATTTGTATCAGAGCTAGGTTATAGGGAATTAGGTTATTAGACACATGACCTAGACTATAATTTAGGAGACCCAAACATTAGTTATCTCATGTCCTTTACTAGGAATTCTCTCCTCATTCTATTCTTAAATCTTATACGTGAACGCTTGGAGATTCTACGATTCTACTTACCTACGTACTACAAGAGGCTACTACATCAAGGACACGTTCTTAGGCTTCAAGTCTAATCCACCACTAAACTCTCGTCAAGAATATTTAAGTTCTAGATAATGTGTGAGAACTTGTGCGGACCGGAAGGGTGGATACCTGTCTCCTGGGAAATTCTGTCAAGGAAAGCATTTCGTATAAATCCAAATCAACCGTTGGACCCGTGTGCTTTCCTGGGAATTCTTGGGATGCGTATCCACTTATAGGAATGCACGACTTCTCTAAACATTAGTGAGCTTAGATTTCTCTTGATATGTCAAAGTACTCGCTTAGTGATATGCACTAAATGAGTACCATCTCCAATACTATACACTTCATAAAATCATGATTCAAAAACTTTCCTCTATAACCTTTATTCTATGATTCTTAAGTCCCGTCTTGTCACATGACAGCATGCTTACTCGTCATGACCTGAAGGAGTTACCTTCAAGGAGAAATTCTTACGAGATTATACTTAAAAACTATATACATAAACTTATATTTATAGATACTACCCAATAAACTTCGTGATCATTGTAATATAACCCTTAAAACTATGTATTACCCTACAAATTCTTCTTTAAAGCTTCATTATTTTATAAATATGACAGCTAAGAGGTAACCCTTGTATTCTTACCTTACCTCCTTAGCACTTAACCAAGTTTCATTTGATAACTTACTCAAAACTTTTGTTACACTTTTATACATCTCAAAACTTTCATACATCCTTAAACTTCATGATCCTTGTAATACCAGCACATTTAAAACCATGTATTATTTTATAAACTTGGCACATAAGGGGAAACCCTTGTGTCTCATTTCATTTTTCGTCACTCAAGAAAACTTCATTTTATGACTAACTCAAAACTTTGTTACACTTTTATATATCTCAAAACCTTCATACGTCCTTAAAACTTACACATCACCGTTTCTTGTAAACAAAACTCAAACGTCTTTTAAACCTAAAGAACATTAACAAAGGGATTAGTAACCTGATCGTTTTCCCGCAAGAGAAGAAGCCTACTATAGAATAAACAAGCTCCACGTTTAAGACTCTAAACCCATAATGAACCTCGACATAGTACCATAAACCCAAATATCGGTGACAATAACTAAAAAGTTGTAAGCTCACGAGGAAATTCTGGCTATGGAAATAGGGTACATAAGTGAGTCCTTGTGACCCACCCTTCTTCCGGGAATCCTCCTCGTTAGCCCATCAACTTCCAATTAAAACTATTTTTGAAAATATTACTGTGATAACTCAGTATTATGTATAAAAACTTTGAATATATTTGATCAACTTACTTACAACCTTTCTTTCTACTCTCCCTCTTGCTAGGTAATGGACTCCCACTCACACTCTTCACCGGTGTATCGTCCAGGAGGAGAGTCTGACCGAGAAGAGAGTAGCGAGTCACCGGTGTACCAGCCAAGTCCATACCCTAATGCTAGGGCAAGAGCTGATCTCAACACCAATTGGACTAGAAACCCTAGGACATCACCACCGAGGAATCCTTACCAAGCACCTCCTTTTCACCACCGGTTCTCATCACCACCAAGGGACCCGTATCTAGCACCTACCCCTACCCTAAGGGCTAGGCATGCCAGAGTACCTTCCGTGGCAATGGGAATCCCGGTGCCTAACATTCCTAGGTTTGTGGAAACTGTGGAGTTTATGAGGCGGGAGATGGGGCATAGGGCTCGGCAAGACCTGTTAAACCAAAGGATCGACGACCTGGCCAATCAAATCTGGATCCAGGAAGAAAAGATCACGACTTTGGAGGAAGACAGGGAGATCCTCGAGCACCGCACCGAGACCACTAGGGCAGAGGCTAGGTTTGCCATCCGGGTAACCCTAGTAGTACTTGTGGTAGTACTAATCTGTTTCTTAGTGGAGAGCTACCTAAGGCGTGCATGAAGCCTCCATTTCTATTAAATTTTAAATTTTGTCTTATGTAAGGGCTAGAAGCCCAAATTTTGAAACATCTAATGAAAGTTATTTGGAAATTTCATCTTGTTATCACTTGTTAATTTGACACTTCTTTCATCATTACAAACTTAACCCTCTTACCCAAACACTTTCGTCAAGAGTAGCTCACGTTAGTACTTGAGAAAAATTAACAATGTTGCATTAAACAATAAAAATCCTAAGTGACACATGTAACCGAAGAATAAATCTTGAACAAACCTTCTAATTCGTAAACACTCTTTTAAAACAACACGACTTACGAACCATTGCCGTGATCAACTATGATCCCTATCCCTTATATAGACTTAACGCCTCTAAACTTGACCAACTTTTCGTTTGACAATCATACATACCTTTTCATAAGTCTTGCTTATACTATTTATCAATGTCCAACTCGTCATTTTTGAACATCCTAATTACACTCTATATAAAAGAAAACTATATCTACTGTTATGAAACGAGATAAAATCATTTATAAACACACTATCATAAACCTTATCGAAACTTTTCTCGTTACCCTATGCTTGGAGACTTTCCTCATTCAACTCTTGTCACGTAAAAGACTTACTATAAATCACAACGGGAACTAAAAACTCAAATACACGTTGCTAAAACATTAAACTTCGTATACACCACTATAAGGTTGGAGACTTTTGAGTCATGTAAAACTCGTACAAATACTCAATCCCGTATTCCTGAAACTAAACACCTTCTAAACCACCAAAAGAAGCATGTCCAATAAGGGATCATGTGAAGCTTAATACTGAAACTTGAAACTCAACTGACTTATCCTATTTTCAAACTTATACTTGGATTCTTAGTCTTGAAAACTCTTGTGTGTCCATCTTAACCAAACCCTATAAGACTTGATAAACGTACATTTCAAATAGATGAGAAAATTTCACTCTTGATACTAGAAACTAAAATGAAAGGAGACGTTGCTCTCTTTAGCAGAATACCTCCCTAGTCTTCTCTTCAAACCCAAACATTGGGATCCACTAATCTTCTGGACAACTCGAATTTTCTGTGAGAAAGCGTATGACGGTTAATCCTGTTCCAAACGCTGTCCCATACCTCTCTTAAACACTAGAGTATTTAGATAACCGCTTTATACTCGAAACGTAATCGTATACTTCTATACACTGAAGCTAAACTAAGAGACTTTAAGGCTATTCTATGTTTGACGTATTCTTGTTCAAACACAATTTAAACTATCCTATGTTTGACGTATTCTTGTTCAAACACAATTTAAACTATTCTATGTTTGACGTATTCTTGATCAAACACAATTTAAACTATTCTATGTTTGACGTATTCTTGATCAAACACAATTTAAACTATTCTATGTTTGACGTATTCTTGTTCAAACACAATTTGAGCTACCCCATGTTTGACGTATTCTTGTTCAAACATGATGAACGTATGAGACTTTAAACTACTCCATGTTTGACGTATTCTTGTTCAAACATGATGAACGTATGAGACTTTAAACTACTCCATGTTTGGCGTATTCTTGTTCAAACATGATGAACGTATGAGACTTTAAGCTACTCCATGTTTGACGTATGCTTGTTCAAACCCGATGGACGTATAAGACTTTAAGCTACTCCATGTTTGACGTATGCTTGTTCAAACACGATGGACGTATAAGACTTTAAACTATTCCATGTTTGACGTATGCTTATTCAAACATGATGGACGTATAAGACTTTTAAACTACTCAAGGTTTGATGTATTCTTGATCAAACCCGAGGAAAGTGTAAAGACTTTAAACTACTCAATGATTGAAGTATTCTTAATCAATCACGAGGAAACTTTGAAACTCTAAATCTTGTCACATGCTTTTCTTTACTCATTGAATGACGCTTCTCTCTGAGGGACTCGTTAATCAATGATCACTCTTATGTGGAAACTCTAGTCGTGAGTTAAACAAATTCTTGTACTCCTTCTTGATCCACACACAAACGGAAGGACCTATGCGGACTATGCGACGATTTGAACGCTTGCGGGTGCACACGTAAGTATGAAAATCAGCGTATGGGAAGACATAGTAAACTTTGTCGTGTGCTATGATCTAAGATTTATCGTAAAAGGTAGCCACGGAACTTAGGTACCGTAGCAATCCTTAGACGTATTAGTCTACAAACTCAAATTCTTGAACTATCATCGAATCCATCCTGAGTGAATACATCTCACTTTAAATCTTGGATAGAAATTCAACAGTCATCCTCTCCAATGATTTTGAAAACGAATCTTCATCTATCTGAATAAAAACTATATGTTTCTTAGGGAAACTCTTGATAACCATATGCATTGAAAACTTAGAAACTCGAGCACAATCTTGTCCCTATCCTTACAACTTATTTAAAAATCTAAACGTAATCCCAGGGTTTACTTGGGAACATAGAGCATCTTTCTCATTATCCTTGTGCGTATCATAGACTTAAATCCTGAACTAAACCCTTCTACTCTAATTTCGGGACGAAATTCCTTAAAGTAGGGGAGACTGTAATATCCGGTATTTTTCCGACCTGTCTTTTTTCTAAAACCTTTGCACGTATTATTAATTCAAAACTTGAATTAATATCAAAACTATTTTCTTGAATAATAAATGTTGATTTAATGGATATATATTTAAGAAAAACAATAATACTTGAGGTATATATATAAATATATATATATATATATATATATATATGAGACTTATTTAAGAGTATATACCTTGTAAATAAATTATTAAAAACTTTATGAATTTATAACCATATAAATTTATAAACTCATTCTAAAACACTTAAACTGGTAAATCTTATAAATTATTTTATAAAAGTATAAAATAATAAAAGGAAAATAAAAGGAAATAAAACTTATAAAGCTTACTTGGATTTTTATAAAATAAAACATTTTATTTATTTTATAAAGTCCAGGGACCAAAACAGCCATTTTCTGAAACTGGTTTTAAACTAAAACTTAACTTTTAAACGTAAAACGATAAAACTACAAACTTCAGGGACTTGTTCTGTAATAAACCCAAACTTCTGATCCTGAGATCAGTCGCGAGTTCGATCCCAGCCGAGACCGGTTTTGAGCTCGTTTACTCGAAAACACGTATTTCCGGCCAAATGCAATGAACCTCGAGTTCCTTTCACGCGTGCGACTGTAACCTAACCGTAATCAATGCTCGATTTCGAGCTTAGCACCCGCATGCTCCGAATTCAAAGCCTTCGGCGCAACCCCCACCTCCCTAACCGATTCGCGCATTCAATGATCAAATTGGCTATAAATAGCACCCGTACTACCTCAAAGAAATCACACACAAACCCCTCAATTCCAACGATTCATACCCGCACTACTCGATTAATCTCCAAGTCAGGACCCGATCCCCTTCATTACGACACCATTTCAGGTAATTCTTGTGTCTAACAGGATCGTTACACCTTAGAGATCGAAAGCCCTCTGTTTAATTGCATTAACAGAGGGCGGATCGGCATGTATTTGGCAGAAATCGATTCTAGGGTTCTTGAGAATTTGGGGGTGTTTGGAAGTATTGTTTACCTATTTTTGTTTCCATCTTTATACACAACGAAGCCTGTAGTCAGGTGGTTTGTACGCTTGTGTGTAAACTCGGCTGGCCCGGGTTCGAATCCGGCCAGCCCGAGTTTTGATGTTTTAATTTTTTTTTTTCCAGTTTTAATACTTCCATTATTTTTAGAAAATCTGTTAAACTTTTATAAACTTAGAAACGATTTTTATTTATACTTTTATACTCGGAAACATTTTTTTTGTAATTAAACTTAATTAAAACTTGTAATATTTATTACTTTAAAGCTTTAAAATAAATTAATAAACTTTAATTAAAGCAAGAACTTATAAACTTATACATTTATATAAAATTTATATTAACTTGAACTTCCTTAGTTATTTAAATAAAACAGAAAACTTATTTAATTATTTATTACAAGAAAATAAATAAACTTACAAACTTATATGACACTTATATTTATATTGTTATATAAATTTAAACAGGGGAATAAATATGTTTTGTTTATTTCCCTAAATATTTATAAACTTTATTTATTTAATTATTTATAAACTTATAAACTTATCAACTTTATAAACTTGTAAACCTTAAAACTTATAACGTAAAAATATATGTTATCTAAACTACCAGATAATAAATACTTAATACCTAGACACTTTAATAGATCTTAAATGATTTATGATGATATAATAATTAATCTTTTAGGTAATTATTCATCATTAACAATTTTTTTTCTCTTAAAAAGGTTTCTATAAACCCTTAACCATTATTTATTCTTTAAATGTTATTACTAACCTTTAATGATTATTTACTTTATAAATACTGGTTATCTATCCATACAATAGTTATTTGTAAACTTTAATAACTATCCATACTTTAAATAATTATCATAAATCTTTAAAAACTACTTAGCCTTTTGTTTAACCATTACTTCAACTTCATTTACAAACACTTAGAAAACTATCTTGACTATTATCACCTAACGTATGTAAATTATAGTTGTAAAACTTTCTGAGTAATTATTTTAGTTATTCTAAACTATAAATTCATTAAACATTTGTACAAAAGTTTTGTGTCATTTATTCAAAACCTTTATTTTAAACTTGATTTAAACTTCATAAACACAATCGTTCCCATCTCCCATTTGGAACCCTAGTCGAATCTAGTCAATCCAGAAAATCTTAGAATTCTTGCCCTAGACTTATAAGATCATACTTGAAACTTTAGACTTATATTCTTAGGCTTATTGTGAGGATATTCTCCCTCTCCAAGTCTTTCAAACACCTACTCTTGTAGGATACTCTTCATCAATCCAAGTGAGTGTACTTAGCCCCTTTTTCCTTTCTATGCTTTTGGGGTGAAACATGTTCAAAATTCTTAAACTTATACAATTCTTGTACAACTATGACTACGTGTTTATTCTTATGTTAAACTTGAGACTTGTATGCTTAGATTAAACTTAAAACTAGCACATTCATTAACTTTGATAAAGCCTATAGTAACAATGATAGATCTAATGTATTTGACCAATCCACCTTGATTGATTGACCCCTTCGGGGGGGGGGGGGCCTTGGTGATTGTTACTCAATTAAACTTTTAAACTTGAGACTTATAAGGGTAACCTGCGGGTTATGCCTAAACTTGGTTGGAGGGTTGAAGTGCACAATGTTTAAGATACTTGTTCTCATACTTATATTATAGAATGCATATATCATAGTGAATTGTAATTCTTTTCAAATACTTGTTAAACTGTGTCAAAACCTTTGTATCTCACCAACTATTTTGTAGTTGACAGATTCTTTCACATGTTTCAGGTTTTACATCATGAGACTTATTCGTGATCACATAGGATGCTTTGGACCTAAACTACTTAAATTAAATGTTGTATTCGTATTATTATTCCTTGTATTGAATCTTAAATTATTCATTAATGAAATACCGAAACTTTAATAGTTAACCTTGTGCTATTGAACAACCGCGTCCGCCCCGACGTATAATCCACCGTCGGTTGGGATGTGACACAACGTAAATATATTATGGATATCCTAGCAAATTGTGGCTTACAAGGGTGTAGACCAAGCTCCTTCCCTATGGAACCGAACCACAAGTTGAATACAAGTGAAGATGACCCAAAGGTCGATGCCAGCCGCTACCGCCGCATCATTGGCTGGCTCCTCTACTTACAAGTCACGAGGCCTGATGTCGCCTACTCCGTGAACATTTTGTCTCAATTCGTGGCTGATCCGAGACAAACTCATATGGATGTCGTGCATAGAATCCTTCGATATCTTAAAGCTACACCTGGACAGGTGTGCTGTTTCCTCGAGCAGGAGGTTACAATCTCACTGCTTACTGCGATTCCGACTGGCTTGGGTATATGTTTACCCGAAGATCAAGGACCGGGTATGTGCTTCTTCTTGGTGGAGCACATATCTCTTGGAAAACAAAGAAGCAATTGGTGGTTTCGCGTTCCTCTGCATAAGCTGAGTACCGTTCCATGGCTTCTACTGTAAGTGAAGTGTTGTGGGTTCGCTGGTTATTGCAAGAACTTAATGTCGCTTCCGCTTGTCCAACTCCATTATTCTGTGATAATCAAGCTGCTCGACACATATCAAATAATCCCGTCTTTCATGAAAGAACAAAGCATGTAGAGATGGATTGCTACTTTGTTCGTGAATGTGTTGAGTCGAAAGAAATTCAGCCTTCCCCATTGACACAAATGTGCAGATTGCTGACCTTCTCACTAAGGGATTGGGTGCTCACCAGCTTCAGTTTTTACTTGACAAGTTGGGCACTAGAAATCTCCATGCTCCAACTTGAGGGGAGTATTGAAATTGAAGATATATCATATATTTCCCATATTTATCTCATTGACTATTCCTATGATTTAGCCATGTATTCAGGATGTTCCATTCTGATCATTCTGTAATCTCTATTTTATTCCAATGTACGTACTATCGATCAATAAGAAAACGTAATTCTTCTTCTGGTTCATCAATTTCTAGAAGAGGGGGATATGTGTAATTTAATTTTTGGGTTGGGTATATATGTAATTAGGGTTGAAAATAAGGAGATATATGTAATTCTACCTTTTTAATATAGCGTTCTATTATAATTTCAAAACTCGGAGGATCCGATGAACCCCCTCCGCCCTATCTAAGTCCGCAACTGACTGTTTGCAATTCGCAAAATGTAAGTATAGTATATTTTTATAACGTTTAACCCGAGTTGTTGATCCATGAAATCAACAAAATCGGGTTAATCAGCTTCAACCCTCAAATAAATTACAACTTTCAAAGTACATCTATTACTGTTGACTTTTCAAATGGTCTCTATCAAAAGTCAAACCAAAGAAATTGACCTTCGCATTTACACAAACTTTCAAACTATTATAACAATAAAAGTAAAAAAAACAAAAGGAACCCGAAAAAATATATAATTCTACAGTTGTGTCTTGGTGTGCCCGTAAGTCACACGATGATGGGTTCCGAAGCTTGTGTTCAATGAATATTGTATGATCTTCACTATACTTTGAGTAAGCATTCTTCAGGTAAACCAGTTTCCTTTTTCAGGTTTGTGTTTTGTATTCTCCAAGGGTCGTTATATAACTTGTAATGCAATGTCTAGCAAGAAAATACGTTCATTAGAATTCAAGTTCAACTTTTTTCTAGGGGTGTCAATCGGGTCGGGTTGACTGGTTGAATCCCAGAATCCGAACACGACCCATATATCTATTTCTGTTGGAGACACCAACCCTAACTCAGACGCGCTTAAATTCGTGAAACCCAAACATGACCCGTTTAACCCATTTATCTAAACGAGTCAAACGGATTGTCGGGTTATAAATGGGTTGTGATCAAGTTGTAATTAAACGGGTCGTAAACAGGTTGGCGGGTTGGTCTGTTTAATTAAACGGGTTGACTTGTCTACCCTTTGAATTAAATGGGTTAAAAAGGTCAACCCAAACACGACCTGTTTATTTAACGGGTCACATATCACAAATCAGAACCTGATTATTTTCATGTTGGGTTTCGGGTCGGGTCAGGTCAGGAATGGCCACCCCTACTTTTCCTAAAATTTAAGCAATTTTTAGTTTCCTACAATGTGAAATAAGAAAGTGTGCATACCTGTATAAATGTTGAGAAAACGTCGTCCTCACTAAGCTCGGACAACTTTTCGGCCCAATCTTTGACGTACCCGAATGCAGATTTCTGCCTTTTGGCCTCGCGTAAAATAGAATCCCGATACGAGTATCTTTGCCAAATGCTCTTTACATTCGCCAACATGAATTCTACTTCAGTCTCGTTGAACCCCTACATGAACATCCATCATTTCACGAGTTTGAAGGGGATAAAGATTAAAGATCACCAAATTGTGCGAAAACAGACTCTATGATTGAAACTATCAATCAAGTTTTTGAGAAAATAATCAACTTTGGTGTAGAGGAATTACCCGGAGGATATTAACGAGGTTTGGTATTTCATCTTCACGTAATCGAACAGCAAAACTCTCATAGTTCAACACGTTCTCCCATGGCAAAAAGATACCATCCTGAAAAATGAAATTTGTTTAGGATTGAACCCGGTGGTTGTACTACAATCAGTGTTGGGCCCGACCCGAAGGAGCTCGGTCCTTTAGGCCTGGTTTGAGCCCGGTGGTTGTACTACCGTCCTAAGATTTGATCGAAAAGTATGGTTATGGCCGGTCCAGAGCCAGGGTACAGGCCCAGTTAGGTCCAGATTTGTGGTAATAGAATAATAGTGGTCTGGTCCCTTGGGTCCAGTACCTAAAATAGTTTTTTCTATGTAATATAGATGTAATTTTATGATTATTGTTAACTTATTTTTTCATGTAATGTAAATGTAAACTTTGTATACTTTAAAGCTTTATAAAACTACTTTAGGTATTTTATTTAAGAAAATGTATATTTTTATCCTTTATAAAACTAAATAGTTAAAAAACTTAATATCTTGCTACTTTCTAATAATAAAAAAATAAATAATTAGACAAAAAATGAAATTACTTAAAAAAGATAAAAGATCAGGTTAGTTAGGACCAGCGCGAGATCGGTTGGGCCCGCTGGGCCCAAATCATGCATCGCATGTAGGACTGAGCTATCTACGTGTCCTTAACCCTGAACCCTAAACCCTAAACAAAAGAAAGTTTGAGCTTGAAACCTGGATAACAACGGGAATGCAACCTTGTAAAATACTATCTTCCATTCTACCACTCCATCCATCTCCGGGCATAACTCCACAAAAGACGGAGTTTGCCAGATCATCATGGTAACTTTCAGAAGGATGCGCGATCACAATCACATCTTCAACATGTTGTTTTCCGAGCTTACCGTCTTTGTTTGGCAAAGATCCAAATTCTTCGGCTAGTTTTTGCCTTATGCCCATACTATATCTGCATGATGACATAATACAATCAATTGTAATAGAATTTAAAAGATGGAATAAGGGTTGTTTAAGAATTTTGGTTTATGAAAATTGGGAAAAAAAATTATAAAAGCAATATGAACATGCAAATTTCATAAATGGGTTCACTTACGTAGATTCGGGTCGTCCACGTTCATAAGCTGGCCCCAAATTTCCATTGAAGTAAAACAATGTTTTCCGGTCCTCACGAGGCCTGTTCATATGACAATACAATATGTTTGACTAAAAGAGAATAGAGGTGGAAAATGGGCAAGGTTGGTAACAAGTATTTTTCAACACGGGTTAAAATGGACCTGCCCGGGTCGTGCTGACCCGTAAACACTTTTTTGTCCAACTAAATAGTTGTTCTATATCACTAAAATAACTTCTACTTTGTTTGAATAAATCAAATTTGGGAAGTTGAAAACTTTAAAATAGCACTTTGGGTGACTTTAAACTTGTTTTATTTTTAGCTAAGTTTCTAAATTTGACCTGTTGCGGTTAAAATATAATATAGATCGACCCATTTCAAGTAAGTGGGTATAAGTTGTCAACTCCAAAAGAAAATACCTAGCCCAAAGCTTTTGGCTTAGGGAGGTGACATCGGGCCGTTTCCATGCAGGAATCACAAGATCTTTTTGTGGGTCAAAACATGAATGATTCCCCCTTCTATCCGAAGAAATATCATCCCAATTGTCGGCCCAATAAGCAGTTGTTGAATGGTTGTGCTTTGAATTTGTGTTACCCCAATGGACCAACATCATGCTGCTCCATATCTCCTTCGGGGCATAACAAGCACCCTCATCCCATGAAAATGACTGCCTTAACATATATGAAAAAAAGAAATAATAAATAAGAAAAATATAATCGAGTTTTGTAGGTTTATCATTTGTTAGGCGTTTACTCGAATCATACCCAAATGTGATCTCTTCCCGATGAACGGTTCCAGTAGGGGTATTGCTGAACGATGTGGTCAAGTGCTTTTTTGTAAAATTCAAGAGTGAAAGAGCTTCTCAAGCCCATATCTTTCTGAGAAGACGCGATAAAGGAAACATAAAATATTAGTAAAAAAAGAAAAAAAACTTTGAAGTTTCTATAAGACATGGATGCATGATGCATGATGCATGATGCATGTTGCTATACCTCCATGCTCAAATGAGGTGCATCATCAGCACGAGTTATGATGCATGAATCAAGAACTGGAACAAAATAATAATCTGCTTCTTCGCCGTTTAATGTCCGATGTGGGCTCGCTAACATGCTTTCATACATTGCTATCTATAAAAAAATCATAATAAAATGGCTTAAGTTTATTTTAAATTTCTGAATATAGAAGAAATTATCTTGGGTAACTTTGTAGAATCGTAACCAAGTTTCAAAAGTGTTCCAATTAGGTCACTCAATACACATTTTACACGGTATACACCCTCGGGTATACTATGGTGAGTGACTTAATTGAAACACTTTTGAAACTTGGTTACTATTCTGTGATTTTTTCCCTTATTTAAAAGATATAGTTGGTGTAATCATATTTATTACATGAATTATTTACAAAATGCAAAATGGGAGGACAAAGAAGTGTTTGTGGGTCGGGCCAACCCAACCCGTTTCGACTATCACATAAATGTTATATGCTTTGACCCAAATCCATTTTGACCCATCACAGAACGGGGTTAGCCACCTATAATAAAGATCACTAACATAGGATATGGTAATACCTGAGAACCGTATAGCTGTTCCGTCCACACAGTAGCATTGTCCTGGTCATAAATCCTATTTACACACTCGAACTTAAAATGACGACCCTGCAACCAAACAAGTTACAAACTGTAAAATCAATAAGAAGAGAAAAAAAACCCATCTATACAACTTGGTGTAAGCAATCTAACCTCAAGTAGGAGACTATTAAACTCCGGGGGCAAATCATAGACATAAATTAGTGGCCTTTTCTTTTCCACCATGGCTTTTAACCCACCCATATTCCCGACAACAGGCCCATCGTCGGGAATACTAATTTGGGCGGGACAAAGCCACTGTGGCCAATCTCTAATCGATGAATGAACAGATGGAATGCTACAATCCACTCCATACCAGCCATTATCACACTGCATACATCCAAAAATATGAAAATATATATGATTTAATTATTTAAATCACAATTTTATATCAAAATATACCTGGCAGAAGCCACCACGACAATGACCTTGACCTGAACATTGGTTAATACACGTAGATGACACAGGTGTCTCACAAAACCGTCCGAAAAGACCATCATATTTGCAGTCACACTCTTCTTTAAATTTCACCTTCAAATCATAAGCTTCAACCGGGTCTACATTACACCATCCAGGCACGCTACCGTTTGTTGAGAAAATATTTTCATGGTCAGCTTTTGACCAATTGACCGCTTTCGGTGCACCAGGTTCAGAAGGTAAGCTGGTTAAGAGGGTTGGTTTTGTGAATCAGTAAAGGTGGTAATTCTGACCCGTTTACTTATTAATGGGTCGATTTGAGTTATAAAGTGTAATAAACGAGTCAAATAAGAAAATAAGGTAACAAATTAGTTGAATGAAAAAAAAAAGTCTTTGTGGGTCAACCCAAACCCATTTTGACCCAATACCCAACTCGCCCAGAAAGAAATTGTATTTGGTGGAAACAAGAAATCTATATTCATAGACTTACATCATTTGAAATCCGCATGACTCAGCAACGGGACGATTCGGGTATTTGGTTCCCTCACCACAGAAGCACATGGCTCGTGTTGTGTCACAATGTGCAGAGCAGATGGACACAACCCATCGACCGTATGGTAGCTCCTCCGTTGCAGGGTAATTGCAACTTAATTCTAGTCTTTCAGAGCATCCATCTCCTGTTTCATATATTTACAAAGTATTATATAATAATATATATATATATATACACACACACATATTTATAAACATGTGTAATTTCACATATTTTACACACTTTTAACTGCTTACAGTAAAGTAAGCACTGCTACACTGTAACACTATGTAGAATTAGAAATATAAAAGACAATTTAATTAATTGTTGTAGTACAAATCTACTCTGCTAACCCATTATGTAGAGGTGACGGTTTCAACCCATTTACATATGAATGAGTCCATTCTAGTTGTATTTTATCTCTAATGGATCAAACATGTAAAAAATAAAGAGAAAGAAAGAGAGGCGGTTATGCGGTTACATAACCGCCTTATGTATCACAGTCAAAGCAATAGGTACATGTATTATGTTGTTCTCGCAGTTCCCCCACCCCCCCCCCCTCCCACCCCTCGGGTCTCTCTCTCTCTATATATAGACATGCTCGCAGATATCAAACAACATAAGTTTTTTCGACCCAAACATGTTTTGACTCGTTACCGCGCCTGCCCATTTGCCACCTCTACGTTAGGGATGAAACACTGAAAACAGTACTTACCGTTGAATCCGTGAAAGCAACGGCATTGGCCAAACTCATGATTACAAACTCCTTGACCACTACACCCATCTTTACATTTCCTCCCAGCAATCTCCTATTAATTGAGACACAACATAAAACATAATTAACACTAGTTTATAAACCAACATAATTCTAACATGCACTTCAATTAGCACCTCATGAACTTTTATTGGACTGGCAACTGAATCACAACCAGATAACCACCGCCCAATGTCAGCCTTCCATGGTGCACCGCGATAAACAACTGCATTATGCAAGTCAGCTGGAAACCGAGCATTCAAAGGCTGCTGCTGTTTTTGCAAACCACTGTTCTTTTCAGAATCAATTGTTGGGATACACGCGTCTTTCACTTGCTTATATCCAAAGTAATCAAACGAAGGCACCGCAGGAAACAAGAACAATTGAACTACTGTAACCAATGCTACAATTGAAGCTATAATCCCCACCAGTGACCATGAACAATTCAACTTTTGAACCGAAAACATGGTCCTACACGCTAAACCCTAAACCCACTTCAAGATCCTTAACTTGCATCAACCAATTTGTTTAGTTGACTTTTTAAGTAATTCTCCTGGTCAAACATAAACAACATGCTTAAATTGAGGATTCACTTCAAAAATGCATATTATTTGAAGGGGTAACAAGTTGTCCATCCGTCCCATTTTAGTCACTCAAACATTTTTGTCTCACTCTAGTCACTCAAGTTTCATATTGTGTTTCAATCTTGCGCAATTACCATATTACAGGTTACTTTTTTTTTAGATTTTATTACACGATAAAGTGAAAATGAAATCCAAAAAGAGTAAACCAACATTTTTATCATATCTGTAAATTGAAATGAAAAAAGTAACATGTTAACATGGTAATTACGTAAGATTGAAACAACACGTGAAAACTTGAGGGAGTAAAATGACACAAAGAAAAAAAAAGTTTAAATGACTAAAATGAAATAGAAGGTAAAACTTTAAACTTGCTAAATCTAAAAAAGGCAAATCGAATTAGGTCAAAATCATACAATTGAAACAAAAGGTCAAAATAAGTGGATTGCAACAGAAAAATTGAATGATTAGCCAATTCAAAAGCGGTTCACCTTTTAAACCACACAATCAATAATCACGAACTCAAATTGTTGAATATACTAATCCAATTTCAAGCAAAATCTAACAACATTTTCAGAATTTGAATAATAAGATATTTCAGTCATGTTTTGGATCTGCAAATCAAATTAATTGTCTGAATTGCTTAAAATGGAAAGTTTTCAAACACATTAACTTACCAATTGGATGAAGACTTCAAAGTTGGAAGCAAACGGAAAGGAACGGCGAGAGGACGAGGTGGCTGACGGCAGGTTCTGGTTGACGGAGAAGAGGTGAAGAAAACTATATAGCGGTGAAGACTGGAGTAAATTACTGAAATACCCCTGGTGGTGACGGTCAGAGAGCTCCGTAGGTTTAGAGGTGGAGGGGTATGTATGTCAAATGACACTCCACTTGCACGCATGAACTATGTTCCATGTATACCAGGAGTTGACCCTTTTTTTTATTCTGTTGGCAACTACTCCATGTAAAATTAACGAATTGATTAAAATATTATTTAAAAAAAAATTTTGATTTTAGTAATTCAAAATTTATCATAATTTGCTTATAATAATTCATACCAATAATTTGGGCGGTGACTATCGTAACTTAAGCTTTTATTGTCGGTTGTAATCTCAATTGTATAATTATGATAGATTTACAATTGATTTTCACTCGATTTTGCTTGTGATATTAATTATACGAAAGTCAAAGCTGCGTGAACCTATCTCCAATCACCCTCAAATCCGCTAATCAGATCTTCTAATCAAATCTTCCAAAACACGTGTAAATCAATCATGGTCGTATCTAAACAAGGAATGAACCGATTGATTTGTGTATCATCACCAACTTCGAGCAAATTGGCACCGGTTTGGAAGGTCACGGCTGTGATTCTAATCTAACCAACTCAAGCCGTTAAACCCTGAAATCTCGTGTCAAAAAGGTAGCGCGTTCAAGATGATCCAAAGCATCCTATAAATACCCTTTGTGTTCTCAAAACCGGATCCAATCAGAACTATGCAGTTAAGCGGGCTTGTGCGAGATTAGTACTAGGATGGGTGACCCCCTGGAAAGTTTTCACCCGGACAACCAAAAACAAATCTGCGAGCTCCTAGTGAGCAAAGCGGACAATATTGGTGGTACGAGAGGCCGGATGTTACAAAGAGTAAACATTTCTTCCTTTTAAGTACAAAAATCATATGGTTTACCGTGTAATGACAAAAAATCAATTCATTTAAAATGTAAATGTACATTTTTTTTAACGGCAACACCTAGATATTCTAGGATATATGGGTTTACCCGGGGCAACACCTAGAACATCCAGGGCAGCCCACCCCAGGAGGAACCCATAACTAGGTAAACCCCTTGACCTGACCACATACCCTTTTTTTGATGTGGTCAAGATTCGAACCCAAGACCTCCACTATGGGAAGTCTTGGGGCTACCATTACACCAAATGGCCAACGGTAGTAAATGTACATTTATTATTTATTATTTTGTACTAACAACTTTTAATCTTTTATACATTTATTATGATGGTTTTTTTATTAAAATGAACTAACAAAATATAAATAAAAACAAAAGGCTTCATGAAAAGGAAAATAAAATAGGTACTAAATAGCATATTTTTGTGTAATATTTATTTAGCTGAACAACTTTTACGTTATATAAAAGTGTGCTAATCGGATGTTTAGATATTCTTATTCAAACATTGAGGTCTGTGACCCAGTGATATAGGAAAATTCTCTATAAATATCAAATTTTAAGAAAGTCATGAGTTTACGTCCCACTACTAACCGTAATAAAGAAATTTGTCTTAAAAAAAAAAGATATCCTTATTCAATTACATCTTTATGAAAAGTAAAAATTCACTATATGGGTACCATTATTGGAATAATTTTCTAGTGAACGTATATTCACACGTATACATACATATACGTAGAAATACACATATATAATCAGAAACTAAAAGTGATTTGTTAACAAAATATAAAAAAAAGTATAATGGGTTGAGATTGAAAAATAAATAAATAAAAAATAGAGTAAATTATCGTTTGCGTCCCCGTGACTTACACGATTTAACACAATGCGTCCCTAACACGAATGTTTAACGCTTTGAGTATCTGTGGTATACAATCTGTAACACTATGAGTCCCTGGACCTTACTTCGTTAAAAAATTCCGTTTAAATTCAGGTGAAATGTCCGTTATAGCCTTTTACTGTATAACAGTCTGCGTCCCTAGAAACATGTAATATCTGTTTGCGTCCCTGTCTGAGTCCCTAGACCTAACTCACCCGAAACTACCACATTTGCCCGAAACTACCAGGGACGCATTTTGTTAAATCGTGTAAACCACATGGACGTATTGTGTTAAATCGTGTAAACCACAGAAACTAATAACCTGTTGACTTTGACTTAATAGTCACAGTAAGTATCATATGCAAAAGATAAAGACTTAAAAGTCTAAAGTAGTTGTGTGTAGAAGGATAGTGTAAATGTTGAACTAATATTAGTTTAAACAGAGTGAAAATCAACTTTAGAAAAAAAAAATATAATAATAAAGAAAGAAAGGCAACCCAGCCACAACACATCCAAAATCAAGGCGTATATCTTTAACTTTTCAAACATTTTCCCAAAGTTTGTGGCGACGCATTGAAGGTGTGTGTCCCCTTTCAATCTTTTTTTATATATATTATAAACATATAAACTTATTAAAATTCAATAAAAAAGATTTATTAGTTTCTATAAGTAAATTAAGTATTTTAATAATATTTAAAAGCTTGTATATATTTTTATATATAAACTTGTATATATTTTTATATATAAACTTGTATATATTTTTAATTTCGATATATGACTAAGAATTTATTATATTTATTTATAAGAAACGAAAAGCTAAATATTTTATTATAATAGTTAATTTATAAAAAATAAATGTAAAAGATGATGAAGATTAAAGAATGGATCATGGATAAAATTCTAAAAAATCTCTGAGTTTACACGATTTAACATAATGCGTCCCTGTGATTTACACGATTTAACACAATGCGTCCCTAGTAGTTTCGGGCGAATGTAGTAGTTTCGGGTGAGTTAGGTCCAGGGACTCAGACATGGACGCAAACAGATATTACATGTTTCTAGGGACGCAAACTATTATACAGTAAAAGGGTATAACGGATATTTCACCTGAATTTAAACGGAACTTTTTAACGAAGTTAGGTACAGGGACTCAGAGTGTTACAGATTGTATACCACAGGTACTCAAAACGTTAAAAATTCGTGTTAGGGACGCATTGTGTTAAACCGTGCAAACCACAGGGACGCAAACGGTAATTTACTCTAAAAAATATAATGGGTGAGTTAAAAAGTAAAGAATAAAAAAAAATATGATGGGTTGAAACCACACCCATTTGATAAATAGTTTTTTCATTCACACTCATTTGGTATATTTTTAGAAAAAAAAACACCTTTTTTTAACAGCAAAAGATTTTTATTAAAATAAAAGGCCATATAACAAGAAAAAAAACACACTTATTTAATAAATATTTTTTTCTCTTACCTCTATAGGATATCCGGTATGGGGGGCGTGAGAGGCGTGAAACACCGCCCCCTTGTGGCATCAAAGGGGGTGGGATTTTTCACGTGAGGGAGAGGGCGTGGACAGAAGAAATAGCCTTTGGATTGTATTTTGTTTAATATAATGCTAATATTTAATTAAAATTATATAAATAAAAATTACTAACATTTAATTTTCACACCACTCACTTTCATACCCTTCCCATGTGAAAGTGGTGTAAAAACTCCATGTGATGAGGTGGCGCTCACGTGACATGCACTTTATTTTCACATTTTTTTTGAACGACCAACGAATACTATAAGCCCGGGTAAAACCATTGGTGAAAGGTCACCCATGCCCGCGAACGCAGATAGCGCTGGTGACCCGACCCGCCTACCATTCCAGGGGAAACTCACCACCCAAAGACCCACTGTGAAAAAACTCTGGCTCACCTGAGCTTATTCGGTTTTAACAACACAACATTTTAGAAAAGTCTAAACAAAAACATACCTTTATCAAATAATGATTTATAATTTATATTTGGGTATTTGTTATTTATATAAATAAATTGGGTTAACTATAAAATATGGATTAAAATAGTGGTATAACCCAATTCGGGTTTTTCAGGTTTAAACCGAATTCAAAATTTTGAAACCTAAACCAAACAAAAAACCAAATTACATATTCGGTTTTCGGTTTGAATCAAACCGAAAACCAACTATGTAATTCAGTTTGGTTTTAAACGGTTTCGGTTTCGATTCGATTGTCGGTTTAATCGGTTTGAAACCAAATATTGAACACCCCCAGCTAAATGGAGTATACCCCCATACCATTAGCTAAAAAAACTCATGGGTCTCACTCACATTGAGTATACCCATACCCTTAACTAAAAAAACTCATCTAATGATTGAATAATAATTAAAAAAATATTATAGGAGTTTTAATGCTTAAATAATAATTAATGAATCATTAAAAGGATTTTTAATGCATTAAAGAATGATTATATGAGTTTTTTTAAGGCTTAAGTAATAGTTAATGAATCATTAAAAGCATTTTTAATGCTCATGTTATAATTAATGATTGTATAGGGTATGGTGTTATATTTTTTTTTGAACGGCAACACATAGATATTATAGAATAATTGGGTTTCTTCGGGGCAACACCTATAACATCCAGAGCAGCCCACCACAGGAGGAACCCCCCAACTGGGTAAACCTCCTGACCTGACCACAGATCCCTTTTTTGCTGTTGCCAGGATTCGAACGCAAGACCTGCACTATGAAAGTCTTGGGCTACCATTGCATCAAATGAGCAACGGTGTATGGTGTTATATACTAGGGTGTAAATAGTAACACCCTTACATTGGGGTGGAGAGTTAGGTTCAAATGTTTAATGGCAAAACCATTTAGAGTTAAAGTGCTCAAGCTCCGTTTAAAGTCAAAGGTTCAAGCTTCATTTATGATGGATTTGTGTAACTTATTAGGAGTAGTTTAGGTGGCCTTAAAAACATATTTGAAAAAAAAAAACCTAAAATGAGTTATTGCTATTAAAAAAAACACACCCTTAAATTATAACTTTTTTAATAATTACTTTAATTTAACTGAAATCGAGTTTATTTTCCTCCATCTCTAGATCTAGCAATAAAATAAAGCTAGAACAAGGGTTGGTTGAAGAATTTTATTATTATTGCATTAAAATAAGCCAAATCCATATACGCACGCATAGATGTATCATGTATGTGTGTGAGAGAAAATATATTAATTACAAACATATACAAGGACTAAGAAACAAACGTATCTAACAAAATTCTATTTAAAGACTAGGGTCTGAGAAAAATGGGATAACAACAAATCTTACCTCTATCCCATAAAGTAGAGAGACTGCACTCAGAATGACTTCCTGCATGGAAAACAAACAAAACACGCAAAAAAAAACAACCATCAACAAATATCCAGTACCAAAAGCATATATAAGATCACGGCATATAAGTTCATACAATAAGCATATAGAAAGAGCAGCATGCGTAATAAAAATCGTGTTTTACACGGTTTAAATAAGGAAAATATTAGAAATCGTGTTTTATATGGTTTAAATAAAGAAATTATTAAATAGTTACTAATAAAGATTTGTTAATTATAAAAAAATATTAAATAATTAACAATGAAGAAAAAATAAGAGGAAAAAAAATCTTGATCTCATAGAATTGATATGTATCATACTTTGATTCATTTTTTACGGCTCTTTTTTTATAGGATTATTTTAGTTTTTTTTATAGGTAACCTTTTATTTATACAATTACGAGTTTGAATTAGTTTTTTTAAGATAATAAAAAATTAAGACTATAATAAATTCAATTCCATACTCAATTTTTTTTATAAATTTGATTAGAATTGATGAATGATCTAGTCAATTAACCACGCAGATGCCGTGTTTGGTGGAAAAAAGGTTGTTTTTTATTTCTTTTGGTTTGTGTTAATGTCTTCTCATGATTGATTTATGGAAATGATCTCAACTAAAATGGTTACTCAATTATTATTTAACGGGTGGTCTATTTACATCAAACTTTTTTTTTATTTGCATTAATTGATGTTACATTAACTAATACATATTTTTATTTTTTTTAATAATCTATATCTATACTATATAATAAATAAATGTTTTTCCATGCTACGTGTCGCCTTCATATTAATTCTCATCATTTTTTTCCTGCTTGTCTCTATCTTATTAAATACATCTCTATCTTTTAATAATAATATTTTTTTAAAGAAAATAGTAATTATACTAATAAAACACATTTATTTTAAATTATTTCTTATTATAAGAAACATTGAAATCTAATTATGTAACTTTTATTTTCAATCAAATAGTAAATGAATGTCAAATTACATTTTTATACCCGTAAAATATATACATAAAGATTTAAGAATTTTATGTATTAATATTTTTCACCCCTTGTGTATTACACGAGTTTTAAGCTAGTTTTTAATATATAAGGTTAAAGATACGCTCATTTTTATCTACATTTGATATAAACTTTATAAAAAAAGGAGTCATCAAATATAAAAAATTTCCGGTCGGTATATTTGATATGCCTCCGTTTTTTGTAAAATTTATATTGAAATGTAGATAAAAATAAACATATCACAATGTCATATTCGTTTTTTTATAAAACATTATATATTAAAAGTTACAAAAGAAAAAAAAAATATATATATATATATATATATATATATATATATATATTAACTAACTAGTGTTAGAACCCGTGTATTACACGGGGTAAATAAACAACACAATGTAAAATGAAAAAAAAACTGAAAATAATTCATAAATCTGTAAAAATTTCTTTGTATACAGCATTAGATGTTTTATTTGTATTTTTTCCATCCTTATGTAAGATTAAAATTTTTAACCCGTCTCTACTTTTAACTCTGGAAAGTGTCACATAAAGATGCCCATTAGTGTGAACCGGTTGCCTCAAGAACTGTAACGAACCAAAATCTGGGTTTCGTTATAAATAAATAATTATTCTAATAAATATTATGTGAAAATAATATTTTAGAAATAAGTTGAAACAAGTGGGTTTCAAGTTAGTAATGAGATTATATTAGTTTTTATCTAATTTTGGAATGAAATGGGTGAAATGGAATTTTAGGGGCTAAATGTGTAAAATAGCCAAAAATCTGGCATTTGACTAGAAGAAGTCAAAATTGAGACTTCATTTTGTGTTTGGTCGTTCTTGTGCAAGAGAGAAAAAGGAGAAAACGAAATTGAAGCCAAAATCGTGCTTTTGAGCTTGGATTTGTGAAGGTTTTGGCTCACACATCACCTTCCTAACATCAAGTAAGTGATTATCTTCCATTGATTTCACCTTTGATGAGCTAGTAGGTGGGTTTTGTAGAAACCCGAAAATTTATGATGCATGTGGTTAATTGGTGTTAGATTGTTGATAATCTAGCTAAACTAAAGGTAAAGAATGGTGATTAACATCCAACAACCCTTTGATTTTGATTATGAGAAGTTAGGGTTCATATGAAGAAATTGGGGGGTTTTGGATTATGATGATAAGATGATGATTTAATAATGATTAAGTGTTTATATGATGTTAGACACTTGAACAAACACCAAATTAACCTAATGATAAAAATTTAATGAAAAAATTAGTGTTAAGGTAAGGATAATGAAACTCAAGTAGGTGAGTTTGGCGTGAAAGAGGGTGTTTGGTTATGAGTATAACTCAAACGGGTCAGTTTGGGTTGGAAATGGAAATTGGGTTGTAAACCCAATTATAATGTGATTTTGATGTACGGTTAGATTACTAAAATTGGTGTATATGTTTAGGTAATCAAATTGCAAAACTTGAAGTTGGTGCGGGATATTCTAACCCGAAAGGTAAGTGCTTTTGCACTTACTTAGTAATTTATGATAAATGGTATTATATGCAATGTTGTATGCATAATGTGTTATGTGGTACGAATGTTTTTAGAGGTGTACGAATAAGTGAAAGAATTTAGTTATAGTTTTAACACTATAATGGATATGTGGATATGGAGTTATGGTCTAAGTACCATAATGAATATGTGAATATGGAGTCATGGTCTAAGTACCATAATAGATATGTGGTAATGAAGTTATGGCCTATGTGCCATATTGGAAGTGGAAATGTGTTAATCATGTATGTTAAATGAAAAGAATGAAACTTATAGGTGAAATGCAAATGATATGTAGCCTAATGACAAATTGGGTGGAAATGGGTGAATGGGTGAAAACAAGTAGTATTTACTTGTTTGATATGTTTTATCTTCATTACTAATGGTGTTATATGTGGTGTTGTGTAGGAAAAGCTCCGGGATAGTCAAGGTCAAGTCTATAGCGAATGTTGGATTCTCGTATGCACTTTTTGATGATTTCGGGTGTGGTTTGAAGTCCATCTAATGGATGTAAATTTATACATGAAATTGTGTTTTGATGTATTTAGATGGTGTTTTGAATGCTTTTCTCAAAAACCCAAGTGATTGGGAAATTTTGGTGTCTAGTTGAAATGGTAAAAGTTGAAAATTTGCTAAGTGTTGAAAATCTGCAGATGCAGAAACTTTCTGTGAAAAAGGGGTCTTCGTGCCACGCGAAAAGCCAGGGCTGGGTCTTCGCGACATGCGAAGACCTGGTTTTCCAGATTTTGTTTTTGGGACTCCTTCTCGGCACGCGATAGGAGGGCTCCAGAAGTTCGCGACACGCGAACAGTAAAAAAAATAAAAAATAAATAAATTATTCTCTTGGGACGAATGATTTCGCGTGTTTTAATGATTTATTAATCGGTGTTTGAAAATAGAGTGTTACAACTTGGTATCAGAGCGATGGTTTGAGGGATTTGGTGTGCGAGGCACCAAACTCAAACCGGATGCTCTTGATATGGGGGAATGATTCGAGAATCCAAGAAGGACTTGACTAAGATTCGGAGATTTCAGAAGTGAAAGGTTAGTAATGTTTTGATAAAGGTGGTTATGTATATGGTGTATATGTATATGTACGATTGAATGACAAAGTGTTATGCGTGCCGAAACTTGTCTTGTGATTTGTTGTATGGATATGATAATTACAATTGGGCATATTGTATTATTAAACATGTCTGGCCAATGTGATTGATAAGACAATATGTGTAAGGGTCGTTATGATAACCATATAACAATGAACATTAGCAAAGAATAGGTGAAGGTGATTATATGTGTATGAATGTATGTATGTATATGGATGATTAGATGGGGGTAATACATGTACACATAGATAAGATATAGTGCCTTAACAAGTGGGTAGATTAAAGACCTATAAGTGGGTAGAACATCAACAACTTAGTTAAAATTGGTCGGGGAGACTAAGGGGCACATGTGTAAGTAGAAGAATTGGTGGATGAAAGTTATCTTAAGGACTCAAGTATGTTAGAGTCTAGACGTGTATCACCTCGCGGGTGGTGAGGAACATGGAATGGGTTGGGAGAAATAGAATACATCAATCTAGCGGAGGATGGCTAGAGCTTTCTATCATGTTGTATCGATCTTCCTTCGAGGAAGATAGGGATCCTTGAGGCGATCCTTGGGAGGAACCGTATGAAGCCTAGAGAGCGGGAAGTATAACGGTTGGCGAACCGAAGTGGAAGGAAAACCTTGTTTTCACAAGGGGTTCGTGGTGTGCGAACCAAAAGAGATAAAGGGTGAGAGTTAATTATTAATTAATCAGCAATAAATCACTATAATGGTATTGGCTTTGAAGCAATCCATTGTGATTGAAAGAAGGTGCATTACTCGTGATGAGTCGACTTCGGGTCGTGGCGGAGAATTGGTGGATTTTTTTTATCCGTAGAGAGAAAGGCTTAGTGGCGTGAAGGCACCTGCATTGGGGGATACAAGAGGTAACGTTGAAATACCATTGATTGCAAGCCATGGTGGGTGGCATAGTGGAAGAGTTCCTTCACGTACAGTGGACAACAGAGGTGATCAACGAGATTTCGGACAAGTGTTTTATGACTAGTCGAGGTCGCTCGAATCTTGGAATCATCAAAGAAATGTAGATAGATCGGGTTTCTCGATGCTATCTGTTGACGTTATAAAGGGGATCCTTGCGTATAGGAGTACAACTCAGGTGGAGTCCATTTTTAAATGTGCAAGGGAAGGTTAAACACAGGAGATAAGTAAACGAAGAGTAAATGAGAAGTGGCTTCGTGAAAGCCGAAACATCCTAGCCGAGCTAGAAACCCTTTATGGGAAGAAATGTCGGACATTGCTATATGTCTGGAGGATAACACAAATGGGGAGAAAATTAGAAATTTTCTTAGGCTTATGGGTCACGCATTTCTAATCACTATAGTCGTGACTGAAGCTTTTCGATCGTTGTGTTGGATGAAAGGCTAAGCAGATCGGTGGATTCGGACGATCAACTTTGAGGGTGTCATAATGTTGATGTTTACATGTTTTAATAACATGGGGTTGTGGACGAAACGATCACATGGATT
Source organism: Smallanthus sonchifolius (assembly GCA_023525975.1). NCBI lineage: Eukaryota > Viridiplantae > Streptophyta > Magnoliopsida > Asterales > Asteraceae > Smallanthus > Smallanthus sonchifolius. The sequence goes on from CM042021.1 coordinate 109,779,920, forward strand.
TTGATCCGATGATTGTAAAAGAGGTGTTGGGTTACTTAGTAACCATATCATTGTCAAGTATGATAAAGGGGTGACGTGTTAATCTGTTCTCATTAGAGATAGTGAAACACGAGGTTTACGATCTGGTGTATACACATGGTTTGTGCCATTGACATCAACCAGGGATATAAAGGGATAGTTAGTATTCCAGTTGAGAAAGGGGATTTGATAAGGGTCATTGCACCTGTATGCATTGTTCTAGAGCACATAACTTTTCGGTGGAAAGGGAAAATGGAAGAGTGCGTATTGACACTGACAGTCGGTGATAGGATAAAATTGACTAAAGGTCTCGCGGTTTGTGGACTTTTTGGTCAAGGGGTAAATGTTAAAATGTACATTGTATGCAATTAGTGATATACATAGGTGAAATATGTATATAAAGGGGGTGAAATGTACATAGGTGAAATGTGTACATAAATGGTGGTTGAAGTCTTAGAACTTCATAAATGATGTTGGAAGCCTTTTGGACTTCACAAACGGTGTTTGAAAACAAAGTCTTCGAACTTCAAAGGTGGATTCGGTGATTGAGATCCTTAAATCTCAAAGGATGACTTATGATTAAGTCGATGGAGATACTTAGGGTGTTTGGGTAGCGGATAGGGATCTTCCTTCCAGTGTTGTAAAAGAGGATTCAAATAAAGAAAGTTGTCGTATCCTTACTTGAGGAGGTCGCATGCTTTATCGGTGAAAAGTGGTTGAGTTGAAGACTCGAGCTTCAAGGGGCGTTATGTGTGGGTGTTGGGATCCTCGAATCCTATGAACTTGATACCTTGAGTCTCAATGGGTGGATTGGTGAGGTAGTTTTGAAATTTCTAATTAAGAGGTGTGTAACGTGGGATTAGAACTTGGAATTCCTTAGTTGTCAAACGTATTGACTACTCGTTTAAGTGGTTCAAAAATCCAAGTATCCCATGGTTAGGAGTGTTGAAATCCAAGTGGAAAATTGACATTTCAAAAAGTTTTCCTTTGAAAAGTGGTGATTCGGGTTTGAGATCATGGGAGGATAAGTCCACGAAATCGTTAGGAGGTTGGAACTGTTGTTATTTCATGGTGAAGATGAGATAAATGATAAACGTTTCGTCTAAATGAAACAGTGACTATCTTAGATAGTGGGCGAACTAATTGGTGCAATAAATAGATAAACTACGTATCGTTGTTGAAGGAACCATTAAAGACGGAGATAACCTTGGGGGAGTAGCGAGGGCGGATAGATATACTACATTAAAGTGAAGTCATTCTTGATGACAATGTCATCATCTCTTATTGAAGAAATTCGAGAGGCTCAAGTATTAGCACTTGGTGGGGATTTGAAGAAGGAACGAATGGTTTCTTATGTTGACAAGCTTGGGGAAAATAATTCGGGGTTGAAGTCATGCTTTGATAGCATTTGGATACCTAGGTTGTTAAGTGTTATGACAACTATTTTGGATGAGGCGCATAAATCCAAGTATTCTATCCATCCGGGGGCCACAAAAATGTTTTATGATTTGAGGTGTCTTTTTTTGTGGCCGGGTATGAGGTGTGATTTTGTTAAGTATGTGGAGAGATGTCTTACATGCTTAAGGGTAAAGGCGAAGCATCAAAAGCCGTATGGAAAGCTTCAACCACTTGAAATACCGCTTTAGAAATGGGAGAACATAACCATGGATTCGATCACTAAACTATCATAGGAAAGGGTTATGATGCGATATGGGTAGTAGTGGATCAATTGATAAAGAGTGCACATTTCCTTCCTATAAAGGAAACGTATTCATCTGATAGATTGGCGAAAATGTATGTGAAGAAAATTGTGTTGCGTCATGGTGTACCGGTGACGACTATATCGGATAGTGATACGAGAATTACTTCTCGTTTTTGGAAGAAATTCCATGAGGATATGGGGACTAGATTGAATCTTAGTACCGCTTATCATCCACAAACGGATGGTCAAAGCGAGCGGACGATTCAAACGCTCGAGGATATGTTGCGAGCGTGTGCTTTGTATTTTGGGGGAAATTGGGACGATCATTTACCGTTGGCGGAATTTTCGTACAACAATAGCTACCATTCTAGTTTTAGTATGCCGCTTTTTGAGACATTGTATGGGAGGAAATGTCGAACACCTGTGTGTTGGGGTGAAATTGCTCAACATGAACTTGGTAGTAAAGAGGTGGTCAAGGAAACTAATAGTAGTATTGACCAAATAACGGTACGCTTGAAGGCGGCTCAAGATCGCCAAAAGTCCTATGCGGATAATAGAAAGCGGGCATTGAGTTTCAAGTGGGGGACTTTGTGCTTTTGAAAGTCTCTCTTTGGAAAGGGGTGATACGGTTTAGGAAACGGGGGAAGTTAAGTCCATGTTTTATCGGATCATTTAAGGTGATAGCAAGGGTGGGTGCGGTAGCTTATCGTTTGGAGCTACCGGAGGGACTAAGTAGACTTCATAACACGTTTCATGTGTTTCATTTGCGAAAACGTTTGGCGGATGAATCTACTTTTGTTCCATTGGATTATATTGAACTGGATGAAAAGTTGAATTATGTTGAAGAACCGGTGTCAATCTTGGATAGAAAAGTGAAGCAATTACACAATAAGGAGATTAGCCAAGTTTTGGTGAGGTGGAAACATAATAAGGGAGCGAAAATGACATGGGAAACCGAGGATGAAATGTTCAAATATTATCCGAACCTTTTTATGTGAAGACGGGTTTCGAGGACGAAACCCAAATAAGGGGAGGTGATTTGTAACGAACCAAAATCTGGGTTTCGTTATAAATAAATAATTATTCTAATAAATATTATGTGAAAATAATATTTTAGAAATAAGTTGAAACAAGTGGGTTTCAAGTTAGTAATGAGATTATATTAGTTTTTATCTAATTTTGGAATGAAATGGGTGAAATGGAAGTTGCGTAAAATGGCCAAAAATCTACCATTTGACAAGAAGAAGTCAAAATTGAGACTTCATTTTGTGTTTGGTCATTCTTGTGCAAGAGAGAAAAAAGGAGAAAACGAAATTGAAGCCAAAATCGTGCTTTTGAGCTTGGATTTGTGAAGGTTTTGGCTCACACATCACCATTCTAACATCAAGTAAGTGATAATCTTCCATTGATTTCACCTTTGATGAGCTGGTAGGTGAGTTTTGTAGAAATCCGAAAATTTATGATGCATGTGGTTAATTGGTGTTAGATTGTTGATAATATAGCTAAACTAAAGGTAAAGAATGGTGATTAACATCCTACAACCCTTTGATTTTGATTATGAGAAGTTAGGGTTCATATGAAGAAATTGGGGGGTTTTGGATTATGATGATAAGATGATGATTTAATAATGATTAAGTGTTTATATGATGTTAGACACTTGAACAAACACCAAATTAACCTAATGATAAAAATTTAATGAAAAAATTAGTGTTAAGGTAAGGATAATGAAACTCAAGTAGGTGAGTTTGGCGTGAAAGAGGGTGTTTGGTTATGAGTATAACTCAAACGGGTCAGTTTGGGTTGGAAATGGAAATTGGGTTGTAAACCCAATTATAATGTGATTTTGATGTACGGTTAGATTACTAAAATTGGTGTATATGTTTAGGTAATCAAATTGCAAAACTTGAAGGTGGTGCGGGATCTTCTAACCCGAAAGGTAAGTGCTTTTGCACTTACTTAGTAATTTATGATAAATGGTATTATATGCAATGTTGTATGCATAATGTGTTAAATTGCATAATGTGTTATGTGGTACGAATGTTTTTAGAGGTGTACGAATAAGTGAAAGAATGTGTCACACCCCCATTTTCAACTAACGGAGTTTTACCGTTTGGAAGGTGACACACCAGGATCTCAGTCATTAGTTACATCAAACGACACTATATGGGACTTGAAATGTCAAAACATAAAAGTTCAGAGTTAATGCGGAAGCGTAAACGTTAATATGAAATCAAAAGTAATTACACGCAATCGGCGTCAATCATTGTAAATAAGTAAACTGTTTCAAATGTTTGAAATGGATAATATGACAGTAGGACTCCATGCATGTCCTAAGTGTGCAACCTGTGCCTTAGCGACCTGAGAAACATGTAAGAAAAAGTGTCAACACGAGGTTGGTAAGTTCACAGGTTTCAAGTTTGCAATAAGAGAGTGTTTGCCAGATTATGTACATTCAATATGCATATCTATAGGTAGCTAACCTATGTTCATGTTTTACTAAAGCGCTCGCAACCGAAGCTGACTGTGTTTGTATGCCTCCTGCCATGTCTATCAACTCTGGCACATGTGAGTAGGCTAACATTTCACCCGTTCGATATCCAATTGAGTTAGCGTGACTAACGCGGGTGGGATTTGTCAAACCCAGTAGTATTACTAAACATTATCTCGCTAAGATCCATATTAACGGTCCGATATAAGATGAGGACTTTCTGTGATAGTGTCTTACGCTTAGTCTCAACAGTGATATCATATAAAGTACCATAATCAAATAGTTGCGTCATGTTTTCTCCCCCGACGGGAAAAATTATATTTGCTTGCGTACGTGTTTCTCCTCCACGGGGAAAACAAGTAAAAGTATGATAGTTGGTGTTCATGTTTGTTTCTTCCTCAACAGGAAAACAAGTAAAATACGTTTGTGTGTAAGCATGTTTCTCCCCCAATAGTAAAACAGGTAAAAAGGGGCCGTGAAACTCACCTGCGTTGCGTAGCAGGTAGTATCACACAAGTATGAGATTTAGAACCTCAAGTGTTAGCCTGCGCGGCTTACGTATGCCCTAGAATCATAACCACATAATTTAGGGATACAATGGGATTTGTGACGACGACACGGAAGATTAGAACGTCTTAAAACATTCTAAGGGTTAACGGGTAGACGAACGCGTCTACAGGAAAATAGATTTCGGAATAGAATTAGCATAACTAAATTTCGTGTCGAACGTTACGAATAATATGTATAATACTTGTGTGTTTGGGTCATTCAGAAATGTTTAAGAAAATAATATATATACCAAATATTATTTTTAAGTTCGAAGGATTAATAAACGTTTGCGTGGAAAAATAATAAATATATTATTTTTAATTGAGTATAAAACGTGGGTCAATGATATAAATAATTATATTATTTAATAGTCTGAAATAATCCAATAGGTTTGAGTCACAAGTTGAAAATAATAATAGTATATTATTTTATCCGAAGTTAATAAAAAAGAGGGTAAATAATATACATAAATATATTATTTATAAATCTTAAACGTCTTCATAACGTTTATAATTGTGGCAAAAATAATATAAAAATATTATTTTTAATTGAGGTCACAATGCTAGAATAATAAAAAAATATCATTTCATTTTAAGTTGTGATTTGAAAATAATATAGAAAAATATTTTATTTTATGAGTAGAAATAGGTTATAATTTTAAAGCCGAGCCTACGGGTAATATACGAGGCTAAAATGTCATCATATATTATTATAATAACATGGGGTAAGTTTTTATATTAAAAATAATAGTTTAAAATTGTTTTAAAAAGAAAAGGGGGGTGGAGGGATCGAACCCGGGTCCTTCCCCTACGAGTACAAAGCTTTAACCAACCCAGCCGCTAGGCCATCGCGTTAGAAACCCATTCTGATTCGTTTTAACAAGTAGGTTTCCTGTGTTCTTCCCCCTTTGCGAACCCGGTCGAAAACCAGTCCCAATCCCGTTGAATTTGATCCCGATTGATCACAATAGTTTAGGGGTTTTGATAATCGGGATATTTAGAACTTGTGGGTGAATTTAATTGCAAAACTATTAAGTTTAAGATCGTAAATTCTTGTTTTGAAACTCGAAACCCTAGCTTATGAACTTAGAATCAAATCTGTTGAACCTGATAATGGAAGTGTTTGGATTCATAGGGCTTTCAAAGATTGAAGTATTGCGAATCAAATCATAGGATTTAATTGAATTGAAACCGGGTCTAGGGTGTGGTTCGACTAAACCGTTCGTACGAAGAACCCTAGCTATCCGTTTGCCATGAAATCGATGATATAGTTTCAAATTAGGATGGGACTTTTAACGGGTGGGTGATGGCGATGCTACACATACAGTTTAATTGAATTTAAAATGTATCTGGAGTAGGGTTCAATTAAATCCGAATGTATATGAACCCTAGGATCGATTCTTGATTGGATCGATGTTATAAGCCACAATTATGTTAGGGCTTTCAATGTAAGAATGAAAAGTAAGCTGTAGGTATATTCAATTACCTGAATTGATAACATAAATGTGGAGATCGAGTAGATGTCGGCCGCGGCTTCAATGGTTATTCTTCGGCGTTCACGGCTGCGTCTCAGATCAAATCAAATGATGCAACAGGTTCAGGGGAGTTCGAATAAGGTGTGAATGTGCTTAATTTGTGAGCATGATGATTGAAATGGTTGGATCGATTAAGTTCGACGGTTTCACTTGAATGCCCATGATTGGGATTAATTCGATGCAATAACTATGATTAAAGCACAACTGATGGTCGCTTATGATGTTTAATGTGCTTTTCAGTTACAAATTGGACCTAATTCGGTTAAGATTTGTGAATTTGAGTCAAGAATTTCATGGGTTTGACTTTTAAAAGTCAACATAGACAAAACTCCTCAAATTTTGACTTTTCTGAGTCAACATATTGAGTTTAGGTTAATTACATAACTAATCCCTATGGTTTGAGTTGGAATAATGACAGGATTAGACCCTAAGGTTTGAGATAATTAAATTATTTTAACTTTAACTGAGTTTGGTTAACGGGGTTAACCTGAAAAGTCTGGATTATTACATCATCCCCTAGTTGAAAGAATTTTCGTCCCGAAAATTAAGATAAATAAATAAAAAAATTTCTGAGGTGTCACATCATCCCCTAGTTGAAAGAATTTTCGTCCCGAAAATTAGAATGTTACCTTATGAGTTTGACGCGGGGTGCTTGAACAAATGAGGATACTTGCGCATCATCTGATCTTCGCGCTCCTATGTAAATTCCGTTCCGCGTTTCAAGTTCCAACGAACTCTGAAAATAGGGATCTTACTGTGCTTTAACGTTTTAACTTCCCTATCCATAATTTCCACAGGTTCTTCGACGAAACGTAACTGTTCATCAATGTGTAGTTCCTCTAGAGGAACTGCGAGTGATTCGTCTACTAGGCATTTCTTTAAATTTGAGACGTGAAAGACGTTGTCTACACCACTAAGTCCTTCAGGTAGGTCCAGTTGATACGCTACTGGTCCGATTCTCTTCATTATATTGAATGGTCCAACATAACGAGGATTCAGTTTACCTCGTTTCCCGAAACGAATGACACCTTTCCAAGGTGAGACTTTGAGTAAGACCATGTCACCTACTTGAAACTCCAAAGGTTTACGACGCTTGTCGGCATAGCTCTTTTAACGATCATGAGCTGCCGCCATACGGTTTCTAATTTGAAAGATCTTTTCGGAAGTTTCAAATACAAGTTCAGGACCTGTGAGTTGGCTATCTCCAACCTCGGTCCAACAAATGGGAGAACGACATTTCCGTCCATAAAGTGCTTCAAATGGAGCTGCCTTGATGTTAGTGTGATAGTTGTTGTTGTAGGAGAACTCCACCAACGGTAGGTGAGACTCCCAAGTGTTACTGAAATCGATCACACAAGCTCGTAGCATGTCCTCCAGAGTTTGGATAGTTCGTTATGTTTGGCCATCAGTTTGAGGATGGTATGTTGTGCTCATATCTAGACGCGTGCCTAAGGCCTTATGTAACGACTGCCAGAAACGAGAAGTGAATCGTGCATCACGATCCGAAATAATGGAGATTGGCACCCCGTGCCGAGAGACTATTTCTTTCAAGTATGTACGAGTAAGCTTATCCATTTTGTCGGTTTCCTTGATTGCTAGGAAATGAGCAGATTTTGTTAGGCGATCAACAATTACCCATATAGTATCACATCCGGTAGGGGTTTGGGGTAATTTGTTGATGAAGTCCATGGATATTTGCTCCCATTTTCACATGGGAATTTCTGGTTGTTGCAGAAGACCGGATGGTTTTTGATATTCAACTTTGACCTTCGCGCAAGTCAAGCACTTACTAACATAGGTGGCTATATCGGCCTTCATCTTCGGCCACCAATATAGTACTTTTAGATCATGGTACATTTTATCGGAACCCGGATGAATGGAGTAACGAGATTTATGAGCTTCATCCATGATTAGTTCCCTTAAATTTTCGAACACTAGAATCCATATTCGTTCGACGAAGTAACGAATTCCGTCAGATTTTACTTCAAGTTGTGCTTCCATGCCGCGTGTACCTTGTAACGGTAGGTTATCTTCTTTCAAGGCTTCAAGTTGAGCACTACGGATTCTGTCAGGCAATCCAGGGTGAATAGTAAGTTGTAATGCTCGAACTCGTTTGGGTTTCGTTTCCTTTCGGCTTAGTGCATCAGCCACAACGTTAGCTTTACCCGGATGGTACCGGATCGCACAGTCGTAATCATTTAAAAGTTCAACCCAACGACGTTGTCGCATGTTCAACTCCTTCTGCTCGAAGATATGCTGAAGACCCTTGTGATCGATGTAGATGGTGCACTTGGTACCGTACAACTAATGTCTCCATATCTTAAGTGCAAATATTACGACTCCCAACTCTAAGTCATGAGTGGTGTAGTTTTTCTCGTGAACCTTTAACTGACGTGACGCGTATGCGATTACCTTTTCGCGTTGCATTAAGACACAACTCAGGCCTTGAATGGATGCATCACAATACACCACAAAATCATCGGTTCCTTCCGGAAGAGCTAAAATAGGTGCACTGCAAAGTTTCTGTTTAAGATGTTGGAATGCTGACTCTTGGTTGTCGCCCCAATTATAGGCTTTACCCTTTTGAGTTAAAGCAGTGAGGGGTTGTGCAATCTTGGAGAATTCTTTAATGAAACGACGGTAATAGCCAGCCAATCTAAGAAATTGTCGCACCTCAGTTGGCGTCGTCGGTGCCGCCCAATTCTTGATTGCTTCTATTTTAGATGGGTCGACATGTATCCCTGTCTCGTTGATTACATATCTAAGAATTGCATTTCACGAATCCAGAATTCGCACTTGGAAAGTTTTGCATACAAATGCTCTTGTCTTAGTAATTCTAGAATCAAACATAGGTGTTCCTCATGTTCATCCCTATTCTTGGAATAAATGAGGATGTCATCAATGAAGACGATGACGAATTGATCAAGGTACGGTTTACACACATGGTTCATGAGATCCATGAATACCGTGGTTGCATTGGTCAATCTAAATGGCATGACCATGAATTCGCAGTGACCATACCTAGTTCTGAATGCCGTTTTTGAGATGTCTTCGTCTCGTACTTTGAACTGATGATAACCGGATCTAAGATCTATCTTGGAATAGAAACTTGATCCTTGGAGTTGATCAAAATGGTCATCTATGCGAGGTAAAGGGTAGCGGTTCTTGATTGTGACTTTATTCAGCTCCCGGTAATCAATACACATACGGAAAGTACCGTCCTTCTTCTTGACAAATAATACCGGAGCTCCCCACGGTGATGAACTAGGTCGGATGAAACCTTTATCCAATAAATCTTGCAATTGAGTGGACAGTTCCTGCAGTTCGCTGGGTGCCAGTTTGTAAGGTGCCCGAGCAATCGGTGCTGCTCCGGGTGCTAGATCAATTTGGAACTCAACCTGACGGTGTGGTGGTAAACCGAGCAGATCCTCGGGAAACACTTCCAAAAATTTACGCACAACTGGAATATCATCAATCTTCTTCTCTTCTGAGGGCTGCTCAGCAACAAGAGCCAAAATAGCTGTATGCCCCTTTCGAAGACATTTCTGTGCTTTCATGAAGGATATGATGCCAACGACTACACCACTCCCTTTTGCCTTGGACAGAAAGGATTTCCCCTCTAAGGAGAGGAAGGCAAACATTTTTGTCACAACAGATGGCCTCAGGTTGGTTCTTGGACAATCAATTCATACCGACAATAAGGTCGAAATTGCCAAGTGTAACTGGTAGATGGTCAACCCAAGCAAACCATACCAAGATATTGTCTGCTTTGCCCCCGATGGGTTGCCCATCCAAGAACTCACGGTTTTGTTTTCACCCGACGAGTTGCTCGCCCAGGCAAAACGCGTCTCGATAGAGAAGGTATCCACCTCCTAATAAGGAACGTATCGTTCTCCCCCTCAACCGATGCGGGATATTACAGTCTGCTATCTCAATAGTATACTTGGCTTTTAATAGAGTTAGAGTACGACACATTCATATGGAATTTGTAAAATCGTGCTGAGACTTCTAGTGAGACCCGCGCTTATAAGGCAAGTGTTAGCCAATGCATAGGCTAAGGGAAGAGGTTCACATGTAAGGAAGAAAAGTCTAAGGAGATATACATTCCAGTAGCATAAGAGATAGGGTGTATGTTTAAGTAGTTGCGTTCAACTGATGGTTGGTTAGGTTAAATCTTCATTTCCTACTGTCATTGGATCAACGGAATCATTTCTTGAAGAAAGAAATCCGTTTACAGGATTGAATATGCTGTAGTAAAATTCGAAGTTAGACTAAGGATTAGTCATAGGATAAGACAATAGGGTCGAATGAGATTTATTGTTGGAGCGTAAGGAATAACGTGTTAGCATAGAAAGAATTCCTCAAATTCTGTGTACATAGTTGGAGTCGATAAGTTTGCTATGAGATTCTATTAGAGTTTCAATCAAGATGGTTTCTGTGATCACGTTTAGATGAGTGTCTTAATTTCACTAAGACTCTTACATGAGTGAGAATAACATTGATGGATTTCATTGATGATAATTCAGTGTGTTCGTAATCATTTTCAACTTAATGGTCGCGTCTATCAACTGTTGAACAGGTTTAATGATACCAACTAGTCATTGAGCGGGTTACAAGAACTTCTACTGATAGTGGAAGTTTAAGTTTGTAGATCACTGATTAGGACCATTTATCCACACACTAGGTTTCACCAGGACTTACATGTTCCTCAAATTATTATTACGTGTGCACCCGTAATGATAATTTGCTTTGCATGCTCACCATTGTTCTCCCTGTCCTGTGTCATAATGTCCTTTAGGTTATATTGTTGAGTATAGAGTGTTGTCAGATATGATAAGTCATTGAAAGGAGTAGTCATCAACCATAAGTTGATCGACTAGGACTCATATCAGTATGAGTAGTCGGGAATAGGTTGATACGAGTATTCACCCGAGTTGAAATACGATACGATAGTCCAATCCAGCGGATTGTAGATGGTAACAAGCATATGAAGCAAACATGTACATGTAATGCGACTTCGAGAAGTGAAACTAGTTCATGGATATGTGTTACTGGAAGAAGAAAGGTAGATGTTCTTCCCACCGAGTCAGAATAGGGTTTGAGTATGCATTAAGCAATGCGTTCTCAAATTTGTAGTCAATCTATTCTTAACAGAATATCGACCAAAGACGCGAGCCCATGGCTCGATAAAATGATGACATCTACGTGTCAATGGATTTTGCAATAATGCGCGCAACGGTCTGCCTTCAGTCGGCGTATTGTTGCTAATGTGTACAGTAGGGACTCGCCTCCGACGATCCCAACTCCCAAGGAGATATGCGTTAGTGCTGAGTGTCGTCCATAACATGGACCTGAGAAAGCCCACCATACCCAACGGGTGATGGTGATGTAAGTGACTCCTCCGAAGGCTCCGTCTCGCTGCCCTCGAACGGGAGTGGATGATGTTCCGGTGATTCCCCGAGTGTCGTCACTGGGAATGATGATGCAATGCAAATGATGTGTCCCTTGCCAACTGAGGGTGATACGGATGGTGATACATGCCCGCACTGCAATGTATAGTTTCTATATGTATCACGTATAAGTGTCTGTGCCGTGTAACTAATGTGTGAGGTTATAGTCTAGTATGCAATCCTAGTTCTCTATAACCGGGCTCTGATACCAATCTGTCACACCCCCAATTTCAACTAACGGAGTTTTACCGTTTGGAAGGTGACACACCAGGATCTCAGTCATTAGTTACATCAAACGACACTATATGGGACTTGAAATGTCAAAACATAAAAGTTCAGAGTTAATGCGGAAGCGTAAACGTTAATATGAAATCAAAAGTAATTACACGGAATCGGCGTCAATCATTGTAAATAAGTAAACTGTTTCAAATGTTTGAAATGGATAATATGACAGTAGGACTCCATGCATGTCCTAAGTGTGCAACCTGTTCCTTAGCGACCTGAGAAACATGTAAGAAAAAGTGTCAACACGAGGTTGGTGAGATCACAGGTTTCAAGTTTGCAATAAGAGAGTGTTTGCCAGATTATGTACATTCAATATGCATATCTATAGGTAGCTAACCTATGTTCATGTTTTACTAAAGCGCTCGCAACCGAAGCTGACTGTGTTTGTATGCCTCCTGCCAGGTCTATCAACTCTGGCACATGTGAGTAGGCTAACATTTCACCCGTTCGATATCCAATCGAGTTAGCGCGACTAGCGCGGGTGGGATTTGTCAAACCCAGTAGTACTACTAAACATTACCTCGCTAAGATCCATATTAACGGTCCGATATAAGATGAGGACTTTCTGTGATAGTGTCTTACGCTTAGTCTCAACAGTGATATCATATAAAGTACCATAATCAAATAGTTGCGTCATGTTTTCTCCCCCGACGGGAAAAATAATATTTGCTTGCGTACGTGTTTCTCCCCCACGGGGAAAACAAGTAAAAGTATGATAGTTGGTGTTCATGTTTGTTTCTTCCTCAACAGGAAAACAAGTAAAATACGTTTGTGTGTAAGCATGTTTCTCCCCCAATAGTAAAACAGGTAAAAAGGGGTCGTGAAACTCACCTGCGTTGCGTTGTAGGTAGTATCACACAAGTATGAGATTTAGAACCTCAAGTGTTAGCCTGCGTGGCTTACGTATGCCCTAGAATCATAACCACATAAGTTAGGGATACAATGGGATTTGTGACGACGACACGGAAGATTAGAACGTCTTAAAACATTCTAAGGGTTAACGGGTAGACGAACGCGTCTACAGGAAAATAGATTTCGGAATAGAATTAGCATAACTAAATTTCGTGTCGAACGTTACGAATAATATGTATAATACTTGTGTGTTTGGGTCATTCAGAAATGTGTAAGAAAATAATATATATACCATATATTATTTTTAAGTTCGAAGGATTAATAAACGTTTGCGTGGAAAAATAATAAATATATTATTTTTAATTGAGTATAAAACGTGGGTCAATGATATAAATAATTATATTATTTAATAGTCTGAAATAATCCAATAAGTTTGAGTCACAAGTTGAAAATAATAATAGTATATTATTTTATCCGAAGTTAATAAAAAAGAGGGTAAATAATATACATAAATATATTATTTATAAATCTTAAACGTCTTCATAACGTTTATAATTGTAGCAAAAATAATATAAAAATATTATTTTTAATTGAGGTCACGATGCTAGAATAATAAAAAAATATCATTTCATTTTAAGTTGTGATTTGAATACAATATAGAAAAATATATTATTTTATGAGTAGAAATATGTTATAATTTTAAAGCCGAGCCTACGGGTAATATACGAGGCTAAAATGTCATAATATATTATTATAATAACATGGGGTAAGTTTTTATATTAAAAATAATAGTTTAAAATTGTTTTAAAAAGAAAAGGGGGTGGAGGGATCGAACCCGGGTCCTTCCCCTACGAGTACAAAGATTTAACCAACTCAGCCGCTAGGCCATCGCGTTAGAAACCCATTCTGATTCGTTTTAACAAGTAGGTTTCCTGTGTTCTTCCCCCTTTGTGAACCAGGTCGAAAACCAGTCCCAATCCCGTTGAATTTGATCCCGATTGATCACAATAGTTTAGGGGTTTTGATAATCGGGATATTTAGAACTTGTGGGTGAATTTAATTGCTAAACTATTAAGTTTAAGATCGTAAATTCTTGTTTTGAAACCCGAAACCCTAGCTTATGAACTTAGAATCAAATCTGTTGAACCTGATAATGGAAGTGTTTGGATTCATAGGGCTTTCAAAGATTGAAGTATTGCGAATCAAATCATAGGATTTAATTGAATTGAAACCGGGTCTAGGGTGTGGTTCGACAAAACCGTTCGTACGAAGAACCCTAGCTATCTGTTTGCCATGAAATCGATGATATAGTTTCAAATTAGGATGGGACTTTTAACGGGTGGGTGATGGCGATGCTACACATACAGTTTAATTGAATTTAAAATGTATCTGGAGTAGGGTTCAATTAAATCCGAATGTATATGAACCCTAGGATCGATTCTTAATTGGATCGATGTTATAAGCCACAATTATGTTAGGGCTTTCAATGTAAGAATGAAAAGTAAGCTGTAGGTATATTCAATTACCTGAATTGATAACATAAATATGGAGATCGAGTAGATGTCGGCCGCGGCTTCAATGGTTATTCTTCGGCGTTCACGGCTGCGTCTCAGATCAAATCGAATGATGCAACAGGTTCAGGGGAGTTCGAATAAGGTGTGAATGTGCTTAATTTGTGAGCATGATGATTGAAATTGTTGGATCGATTAAGTTCGACAGTTTCACTTGAATGCCCATGATTGGGATTAATTCGATGCAATAACTATGATTAAAGCACAACTGATGGTCGCTTATGATGTTTAATGTGCTTTTCAGTTACAAATTGGACCTAATTCGGTTAAGATTTGTGAATTTGAGTCAAGAATTTCATGGGTTTGACTTTTAAAAGTCAACATAGACAAAACTCCTAAATTTTGACTTTTCTGAGTCAACATATTGAGTTTAGGTTAATTACATAACTAATCCCTATGGTTTGAGTTGGAATAATGACATGATTAGACCCTAAGGTTTGAGATAATTAAACTATGTTAACTTTAACGGAGTTTGGTTAACGGGGTTAACCTGAAAAGTCCGGATTGTTACAGAATGTAGTTATAGTTTTAACACTATAATGGATATGTGGATATGGTGTTATGGTCTAAGTACCATAATGAATATGTGGATATGGAGTTATGGTCTAAGTACCATAATAGATATGTGGATATGACGTTATGATCAAAGAATCATAATAGAAATGTGGTAATGAAGTTATGGTCTATGTGCCATAGTGGAAGTGGATATGTGTTAATCATGTATGTTAAATGAAAAGAATGAAACTTATAGGTGAAATGCAAATGATATGTAGCCTAATGACAAATTGGGTGAAAACGGGTCAAATGGGTGAAAACAAGTAGTATTTACTTGTTTGATATGTTTTATCTTCATTACTAATGGTGTTATATGTGGTGTTGTGTAGGAAAAGATCCGGGATAGTAAAGGTCAAGTCTATGGCGAATGTTGGATTCTCATATGCACTTTTTGATGATTTCGGGTGTAGTTTGAAGTCCATCTAATGGATGTAAATTTATACAAGAAATTGTGTTTTGATGTATTTAGATGGTGTTTTGAATGCTTTTCTCAAAAACCCAAGTGATTGGGAAATTTTGGTGTCTAGTTGAAATGATAAAAGTTAGAAATTTGCTAAGTGTTGAATATCTGCAGATACAGAAACTTTCTGTGAAAAAGGGGTCTTCACGACACGCGAAAAGCCAGTGCTGGGTCTTCGCGACACGCGAAGACCTGGTTTTTCGGAGTTTGTTTTTGGGACTCCCTCGCGGCACGCGAAGGAAGGGCTCCAGAAGTTCGCGACACGCGAACAGTAAAAAAAAATTATTCTCTTGGGACGAATGCTTCCGCGTGTTTTAATGATTTATTAATCGGTGTTTGAAAGTAGAGTGTTACAAGAACAGACCAACCATTGATAGTGATTGACCCTGACTCTTATTTATTGTCATGACGAAACAAACAGATAATGGAAACTGTCATATCTGTAGCTTGAAAGGAATTTGTTTGTCTGATGGTGACAAATTAATTCTTGGAATAAACGTGCTAGTTCCAATATTACCACGAGAAATGATCTCCGCCTTAATAACACGATTACCAAATGATATGACCTGTAATCTAGTTTCATTACATAAACCATTTTTCTGGTCAATGTTTCTTAGGAGCATTACTGGAACACATACTTTTAAAACTAAACTATAATTTGGTAACCTTGAAAGTTTAAAACCATTTAGAACGTCAGGCCGGTACAAACTTTGTTGAAAATTATCCTTCAAATTTTCTGACTGGCATATATTATCCGAACTAAGATATTCCTTTTGGTCACCGAGGAACATTGAAAGCGGTCAATCATTTATTTCTTGTACAACTTCATTTTTGGATGCAAGTATTGCTTTTTCTTGGAAGAATCGCAGATTTTTAAAGTGTTGAAAAATAGATGGATAGACAAAGTCAATTAAACTTCCAATAGGATCAAACGAATCAGTAATAAGAAGATCCTCAGGTATTAACGAAACACTATATGTATATATTATAAAGTAACATACTAATATTTTTCAATAACTTACCACTCGAGTTCCCAATAATTTTAGAGAGCTCTGAAGAAGATGATTGAATTGGCTTGGACTTTTTAGACATCAGCCTGAATGATGATTGAATCACTTACTCACCCGTAAAGACAAACCCCAAGGCGGCATGTGTCGAAGAAAGCCCGTTACAGGGGCTGAGTAATGAACAGTACCAGCAATTCCTGAGCATATTCGGAGACAAATGCTCAGCACAAACATCATTGACAAAAAACTTCACAGGAAAAGTTAAACACGAAGGTAAGTGGCTCGTTGACTCGGGCGCTTCGGTACATATAACACACAGAAAAGAATGGCTTAACAACCAAGTAAAGGCATCAAATGAGATGCCTGTTTCCATTCCAAATGGGTCCTTAATTCCGGTGGAAGGAAAAGGAACCTGCACCTTGCCAAACGGTTTAAAAATAAAGAATGTTTTGCATGTTCCCAGCTTTACATGCAACCTTTTATCTGTTAGCCGCCTGTCAAATGATTTGCAATGTGCCGTTACCTTCTTCCCTACCTTTTGCACCATGCAGGACTTGAGCACGGGAAGGTTGATTGGAACGGGTGAGTGCAAAGATGGTCTTTACGAGGTGGACATGGTAGGTAGTGAAAGAAAAGCTATGATGGTGACTCTGGACATTTGGCATAGACGTTTTGGACACGCATCAAGGGACAAACTTTCACGTTTTGACTTTATTGATTTTCCTTCAAAAACTAGTATGTTCTTTTGTGATTCTTGCATTAAAGCCAAACACAAAAGATTGCCCTTTCCTGTTACTAAGGATTGCTTCGAGCTTTTACATTGTGATATATGGGGAAGATATAGGACACCTTCGCTTACTCAGGCAAGATATTTTCTTACTATTGTCGACGATTATAGTCGGGCTGTGTGGGTGTTCCTATTGAAACATAAAAGCGAGGCAAGCGACTATCTCATTTACTTTCATCAATATGTCAAAACTCAATTTTCAAAACCTATAAAACGCATTCGGTGTGATAACGGCGGAGAGTTCACCTCCCACCGTATGACCAAATTTTACGCCGAATGTGGTATCCTCCTTGAAACCACTTGCCCACATACGCCTCAACAAAACGGTGTCGTAGAAAGGAAACATCGACACCTTCTTGAAACAGCTCGTTCTCTTAGATTTGAGGCCAATCTAACAAAGCGATTCTGGGGGGAGTGCATTCTAACCGCTAGTCACATCATCAATCGTCTTCCCTCCAAAGTTATAAACAACAAAACCCCATATGAAATAATTCATAAAGAAAAACCAAACTTTGATCTCTTGAAGGTTTTCGGTTGTCTCGCCTACTACAGAAACACAGATACAGACGGAGACAAGATGGAAGAAAGGGGGAAACCATGATTATTCCTCGGTTACCCTATGGGAACAAAGGGTTACAAAGTGTTTGATGCCCAGAAAAATAAGATCATCATTTCAAGGGATGTGAAATTTGTCGAAAACATTTTCCCTTACAAAACTAATGAAACCCACTGCTTAACCAAAGATGATGGAATTTTTAGCTTCCCACCTTGGTATTATGAAGATTGTAATAAAGGGTCAAGTGAAAATGATAAGTTTAATTCCGCTGCAGACAATGTAGGAGATGATAATCACATAGAAACAGAAGTAACCGAGTCGAGAGAAAAGGAGGTTGACATCGAACCCACTGGACCCGTGAATTCTGTACCAGAAACAAGTGAAACCGAGCCGACTGAACCCATGAATCCTGAACCCCCCCAGACGAATGAAACCGAATCATTGGGTCCTGAACCCACGGCTAGAGAAAGAAGAGAAATGGCAAGATCCAAACGTCTTGATGGGTATGATGTAACACTACCACCGTCCCTCGACCATGCACCATCCACCTCTGATCAACACTCCTCAACAGTACATCCTATGTCTCATTATGTCTCTTATGATAAATTTTCACATTCTCATAAAGCTTTTTTATCGGCCATCGACAAAAACGATGAGCCCAAAACTTTTCATCAAGCCGTGCAGAATGAAAACTGGAGGACGGCTATGAAACGTGAGATAGAGGCTCTTGAAATGAATGGAACATGGACTCTTGAAGACTTGCCGGAAGGAAAGAAAGCCATTGATTCCAAGTGGGTGTACAAGGTCAAGTACAAACCGAATGGAGACGTTGAGAGATACAAGGCTCGTCTGGTCGCCAAGGGTTTCACACAAATGGAAGGGATCGACTTCCATGACACTTTCGCTCCTGTTGCAAAATTGGTCACAGTCCGAACTATCTTGGCTGCTGCGGTCAAGAAAAATTGGTTGGTCCACCAATTGGATGTAAACAATGCGTTTCTCCATGGAGACTTACATGAAGAAGTTTACATGAAAATACCTCAAGGTTTTGACAAAGAAAAGGGGAACAAAGTATGTCGGTTGAGAAAATCCTTGTATGACCTTAAGCAAGCTTCGAGAAATTGGTACCATAAATTCACTGCAGCTCTTCTTGAAGGCGGATTCAAACAGTCCAAGGCGGATCACTCCCTGTTCGTCTTTAAAAGAGAAGAGACATATGTTTGAATCTTAATCTATGTAGACGATGTGATTTTGGTGGGCAATGATGCCAACAAAATAAACGAAACAAAGTCTTTCTTAAATGAACGCTTTAGCATCAAAGACCTTGGAAATCTCAAATATTTTTTGGGCATCGAAGTTGCCCGGACAGAAGAAGGCATGGTTCTCAGTCAAAGAAAGTATACACTTGACATTCTTGAAGACGTTGGGATGCTTGGTTGTCGCCCTAGTCCTACGCCTATGGAACAAAATCTGAAGTTGAAAGCAGGAGAAGAAGAAGACCGTGTTGATGCAAGTCATTATCGTCGGCTTATTGGGAGACTACTTTATCTTCAAGCCACACGTCCTGACGTTGCACACTCTGTTAGTATCCTAAGTCAGTTCGTGGCTGACCCTCGTCAAAGCCATCTTGATGCAGCGACGAGAGTCCTCAGATATTTGAAGGCCATGGCCGGTCAAGGGATTTTGCTTCCCAAGAAAGGGGGAAACAATCTTGAAGCATACACTGATTCAGATTGGCTTGGTTGTCCTATCACTAGAAGATCAAGGACCGGATATCTTCTCCTCCTTGGAGGCGCCCCCGTATCTTGGAAATCCAAAAAGCAATCTGTCGTATCACGGTCATCCGCAGAAGCTGAGTATAGAGCCATGGCTACTACTGTTAGCGAAACCCTTTGGATAAGGTGGCTTCTCAAGGATCTCGACATCATTCAAACGACACCCACAACTCTCTTCTGTGATAACCTTGCGGTCAAACACATTGCCAACAACCCCGTCTTCCACGAACGTACTAAACACGTTGAAATGGATTGCTATTTTGTTCGTGAACGAGTAGAATCAAAAGAGATCGAGCCACTTCACATCAACACCAAACTCCAGATAGCAGACCTATTCACCAAGGCACTTGGATCAAAGCAGTTGCAGATGCTACTTGGCAAGTTGGGTGTCCGTAACCTTCACACTCCAACTTGAGGGGGAATATTGTGGGAAAGTATTGACCATGGATTATTCCTTTATTTCTTGCCTCTAATCATGCCTAATTTTATGCTTCCATTCATGTTTACGTTTTCCTATTTAAAGATATCTCTTGTATTGTTATTGATATGAAATAAACATACCAAGTTTGATAGAATCGTAGATTTTTAAAGTGTTGAAAAATAGATGAATAGACAAAGTCAATTAAACTTCCAATAGGATCTAACGAATCAGTATCCTCAGGTATTAACGAAACACTATATGTATATATTATAAAGTAACATACTAATATTTTTCAATAACTTACCACTCGAGTTCCCAATAATTTTAGAGAGCTCTGAAGAAGATGATTGAATTGGCTTGGACTTTTTAGACATCAGCCTGAATGGTGTATTTATAGTATTTTTTTTTCTTTCTAAAACACCATTTACAAAAAAAAAAAAATTAACTTTGTATGTATGGCACATATAATAAACTTCGTGTGGAGTTCACAAATTATTAATACATTCATGGTTAAAGTAGTAATTTACTTATATTATCAGATCTTTGAAATTAATAATAATGTTATATGAGATAATTAACCATGTTAAGTTAATAATTAATAATTTTAAATTAGTAAATCCAAGTAAAAAACAATAATTATATGATTTGAAAACGGATCTTTACGATATTGGAAAGCACTTACAGAAATATATGATATTCAATATATGTGTTATATTTTTATCTAAACTAAAAACATGATTGTGAATCATACATCATACATTATAAAATATATATGAGTGTACATTGTTCCAGTCTTAAAACTTTTAAATATTAATATAATATTTGAAAAAAAACCAACTCAGAAAACATTGAAATATAAAATAAAAATTATAAAACATCCTAAAAAAATTCAGAGAAAGATTTAAATAAACCAAAAAGGATGCAATAAGAGATTAATAAGAAAAAAATATAGTCAAATACAATTGTGATAAACAAATTAATAAAAAAGAAAAAATGAATAAAAAATACCTAACTCCAAACAATTTAGATTAAGCTTCGTTTTTATTATAATTAACCATGAAAAACAGATTAACTTATGTAATGCGCTTTGTAGACACTTAAGTTTTATATATGAAAAAAAATATTGTTCGAATTATGAAAGTGTGAAATACGAAAACAAAAAAACGTACTCGGTATTGGATAATGAAGAGGAGATATCTTCGTTATCAACCTTGTTAAAAGTATTATATTATGAGTGACCTCCTTGATAAATTGCTTGGTCACTTCTTCCAATAATGGATTTCCCGCAGCTTTGTATAAGTTTTAGATTAAAATTTAAAATGGATGGCTAAGCTCGTTTAAGTTTTTTTTTTGAATGCTTTGGATTTGAAAAGCTAAAAATGAAATGGTAGAAAGTTATGCTTTATAGAAAAACGTTTGAATGGTTTTATAAGTTAATATATTTTCAATTTTTAAAAATTTAGATTGATTTAATTTAGGAAATGGTTAATGTTATTAATAATATTATATGTCAATATTTAATGTATTGTAACAATCACGAAACTATATAAGGAATATTGAAAATAGTTTAAGTAATGATTATTGTTAAAATCAATATTTAAAAACGGATTTTAAATAAGGAATTATCATTCATTTTAATTATATTTAATTATTTATTAAATTAGATTTAAATGGGCGGAAAAACACTATCCTAGAGGCTCTACAATGGTGCCATGTGTCACCCTAGGTTAGTGTTTTATTAAGTAGTATATATATATATATATATAGATATAGATGTCACATTATTTGGTGCAATTTAACAAAAAAGTTGAATGAAAACAGGAGACCCTTCTTTAACAAGTTTAGCTTTATAAAAAGAGTGATGTGATTGTTTTTATTATTGTTTATTATTCAAAATAGGCAATTTGATTTTTAATAATCCAAACTATAATTCATTGGCTGATAATAATTCATACTAACAGTTTGGTTGGTGGTAGTCACAACTTTCACTTTTGTTGTAAAGGACAGTCCCAATAGCTTAATCATAATGGATTTACACTCGATTTCGCTTGCGCGTTTCTCTATTTCATTCAAAATCAGCATTTTGAGCGAAATAAGTCTAAATTGAGTGTAAATCCATTATGATTATGCTATTAGGATTGCCCTTTACAACAAAAGTGAAAGTTGAGACTGCCACCAACCAAACTATTAGTATGATTATTATCAGCCAATGTGTCATAGTTTGGATTACTAAAAACCAATTTGCCTTCAAAATATACTTTATATATAATATAAATGGGATTAAGAGCATGAAATCTACTATGAGAGTTAAAGGCATTCAATAAGCACTCAACTTATCTCACGAAATTAAGAATAAGAAAAGTCTTGAAACCTTAGTTAGTGGTCGGGTCAAAATGTCAAATGGCTAGAAATTTAGGAGGCTTGATATTTAAGGTTTGTGGTCAGTAATTCAAAAAGCTCTGAGTCGAGCTCAGAAGTCTTTGAACACTGAGAACCTTCAGAAGAAAAAAGAATGTGAAAATGAATCTGAATTCTATCAAACGTTGAGATTTGCGGTCATTTTCGTTAACGGTTAAAAATGCTGAGCTGTTTGCGGACATAATTGCAATTAAAACCAGTTTTCTTTGAGATAAATATAAAATAAATTTGTTGATTCATTTTGCCGAAAGAGAGATGCACAAGAGAAACGAAATAGACAAGAAACATTCAAATATAAGACACTAGGTTACAAACCCCGTGTATTACACGGGTTGAATAAATGCAATATTGTATACTTAGTAATAAAGATTTACGTATTACATATTTATGACATATTACATAGTTTTTTAATACAAACTCTGGAAACGTTATATAGTTATTTTTTAAAAATGTTTTATAAAAAGAATGAAATAAATGTTCAATTTATAAAAATATTTTATAAACAAACCTATTTTTGTTAAAAATAAAAAAACGTTTTATAAAAATAATTATAGAAATTATTATTATTTAATAGGAGAGAGAGGAGGTAAACAAAAAATTATTAAAAAAATTTAAAAATTTTGTATAGTTAATAGGATAGAAAGACAGGAAAAAAAGGCCAAGGTTGCATAGGGGAGTGACAAGTGTCACACCTAAACCTTTATTTATTAAAGAGTATAGATGAATACTCTCTAAATTCTTCCATTCTACTCGTTTTTCTTCTTTTCCATAATAGGGCTTATAGTCCATCTCTAACACTACAACTATAGTTATGGCTTTTGTACTTCGGGAAACAGTTTCGTGAGAGAGTGAAAGCTCTTTCATGGGAACCGTGCCAAACACGGCCTCAACAATCTCTAACGTTTCTTGTTCATTCAATTCTTGCAACTGAAAGTGTTGTTGAAGAAACTGGTTTCAAATCTTTTACCTTTTCTTAATATGTATTTCATATTTATTATAATTTGTTTTCTAAACGATGTAGTACTTTCCTACAAATAAATAAGGTATCTTTAATTATTGTATAAATAAAAAAAACCTAATTTCTATATATATATATATATATATATAGGGGACGGTTCCACTAAAAAGTGGTTTTTCGCTAATAAATACTAAGAAGTGGGTCAAACGAACTTCGATTGAGCTCATTTCAGCGGCATTGGAACCGTCTCATCGAACCCTAACCCGGACCCAAAAACCTAAACCCCCCTCCACCCGCACCCCCAAAAACCTAAACCCCCCTCCACCCGCACCCGCAAAAACCTAAACCCCCCTCCAACCCTACCCCGAAAAGCCTAAAACCCCCACCCCCAAAAAACCTAAACCCCCACCCCCCCCCCCCAAAAAAAAACCTAAACCCCCACCCCCCCCCCCAAAAAAAAACCTAAACCCACCCCCACCCACCCCCAAAAACCTAAACCCCCACCCTCACAAAAAAACCTAAACCATAAAATCTAAACCCTAAGACTAAAACCCTAAAATTCAAACATAAAATCTAAACTTTAAAAGCTAAACCATAAAAACTAAGATGGTAGAGTTCGACGAGACGGTTCTAACGCTGCTGAAATTAGCTCAATCGGAGTTCGTTTGATATCATTTATTAAGATTTTTCATTTCTTATATTTTTTAACGAAAAACTACTTTTTATTTGATTCTTCCCGTATATAATATATATATATATATATATATATATATATTATATATAAGATACATGATTGATAGTTTTTTGTTATAATTCTTCATGATAAGAACTTCGTAACGAAATAAAATGTGTCCAAAATAAAGTTAGAGTTAAAGAGACATTGATGCTCAAAATATCGTGTTT
Source organism: Smallanthus sonchifolius (assembly GCA_023525975.1). Taxonomy (NCBI): domain Eukaryota; kingdom Viridiplantae; phylum Streptophyta; class Magnoliopsida; order Asterales; family Asteraceae; genus Smallanthus; species Smallanthus sonchifolius. Next base: position 109,804,209 of record CM042021.1, read on the forward strand.
TAAAGACATAAATAAATAAAAGTTGTAACACATATATGTAGATCAGTGGATGAATAAACCTTGAAGAGGTTTATAAGTTCGAAGTCAAGATGTTTAGTATACTTGTTCCCTTGGGTTTTACTAGTTAGTTTTCAAGGTTACACCACCTGCGTTAATCGTTCATGACATGAAAAAAACAACAAATCACAATGATTTAGTGGCCCCATGATGCACTTTTTTTTGACAATTTATCACTTAAAATGTTATGTTTTCAACACTCTGTTTATGTTATTTTATCATTAATAATCATGTTTTTCAAATTTATCATTAATAATCATGTTCTTCGTGTCGCCATGAACTCTACTTTTAAGTAAGCTATTAGCAAGTATGATAACATAAGGGTGATGGGTTTCATACACCATCTAAATTTCATACATCATTTTAATAAAAAATATACATAAAAAGTTGTGCTTATTAAATCAACTAGTTTAGATCCCGTGTCTACATACGGGGTGAAATATATCAATACATAAAAATTTTAAATCTTTATGTATATATATTACATGTGTAAAAATTTATTACATATAGTAAGGATAGAAAAAAGTTCAAAATATGAAAAAATTAGTATATAATTGGGTTTCGAAAATACGTTAATTACTATTTTTTAATATAATCTGACTTTTATTTACTATTTGATTGAAAATAAAAGTTATATAATTAAATTTTAAAGTTTTTATGATAAGAGATAATTTAAAATAAATGTGTTTTATTAGTATAATTAGTATTTTTTTTAAATATATATTATTATTAAAATATAGAAGTGCATTAAATAGGAGAGAGAGGCGGGAAAAAATTTATGAGAATTAATATGGAAGCGACACGTGGCATGCAAAAACCTTTATTTATTATATAGTATAGATTTTAACTTTTTATTTGTTTGACCGATTTGACAATTTATTTATCATTCTTATTAATTTATATTTATAAAAATTAGCATTTTTATTTCATAGATCTTATTGATATTGATCGGTTAGAACTGGTTCGATTTGTGTTCGTATAGCGTATGAACAAAAAAAATTTATTTTGAATACAAATTTATACTGCAATGTCGAGGAAAAAATTAAACTTAACTTTGCAATCGACTTAAAAAAACGAACTCGAATTATGAGAGAAAGGCCCTGATCAGTTCCTAGATAAAAAAATAATCACAATTGCACTGCTGAATAGAAGTCATTATGTAATGGTAGAAATGGGTTTACCCGGGTGGCCTGGCTTAAAAGTACTCGTTGTCGTTCAGAAAAAAAAAGTTCTCTACTTACTTGATTTTCTTTGTTTTGGGGTGGAAAGTAATCAGATATGACTGTATAGAAAATACCTGTTTGTAAAAGACATTTTATTTTTGGCTTTTGTGTATTATTGTTTTTACGTTAAATCATTACACTTTTGAAATCACCAAAGGAATCTTTAGACTTTTGAAATCACCAAAGGAATCTTCAGACTTTTGAAATCATAATTTTGATTTGTTATAAAGTTGAAAATATACGTTTACAAATCGATTGCGAGAGAACTTTGAGATCACACGGAACACAATGTCACCATTTTACAATGATCGGGTGTTCGGGACTCGAGAGGAGCTGATGGATTGGGTGCAAACTACAGCACACAAACTTGGATTGCGAAGCACTGCATATATCACATTTATGAGAATATCATAAAGCACTGCAGGCCATCCTTTGCTCCCCAGACTGACTGGGATAAATTCACTTCTTGGTGGTATCGCGTAGTTAATTCTCTAACTACTGACGAGTATGATCAAAATCGAACGTGGTTACGGTCAAAATTGATGGACAAGCAAAGTATTATTCTTATCTCTTAAATTCGTTCTTAAGTTTATTAAAATGTATATATATTGAAATTAACATGTTTTTATCAACGTTTCAGGTGTATTTACCTACTTGGATGCAAACTAGTTAGAAAAATATAAAGAGAAGTTTGTGTCCGCTTGAATTGATCAACATCTCAATTTTGGAGAACGAACAACGAATAGGATAGAGAGCCAATATTCTTCATTAAAAAACATTTACACAGGAATAGAACATTTTCTTTATTACTAACAAAAGTTTCGATTGAAGCATTAGATGTATTAACAGGTGAGATGAAGCGGGTTAAATATATAAAGCAAAAAAATAAATCGTGTGGCTGTCAAATTCGTACAAGCTGCGGTTTACCATGTGCATGTGAAATCTCTCAATATGTCGATGCAGGTGTATCGATTCCATTGCATTCGATAAATGTTTTTTTTGGAAGAAACTTGATTTAGAACCGAAACTGTTGAACCAGGATGAAACAAATGAACCTGATGATCCAGATACTGACTTTCATGAACAACTAGATGCGTTTAAAAAAGCTTACAACAAAGAAAAAATAGCAATGGTGAAAAAGAGCTGGCTACAAAAGATAAAAGCTATATGGGATCCTAGCAGCACGATTTATGATAAGCCCGCGGTGCAAACAAAAGCTCGTGGAAGGCCAAGTACAAATCCAAACAACAAAAAAAGCGGACCTTGCAACAGCTAAACACATTACAAATATATTGATTTCCTGGGGTTGACCCAACACAATGTTACTGATAAAAAATCACAGGACTATCACAAATATATTGATCAAATTCCAACATCTTTCAACCGTATGTGGAAGATGTAAAAGATGTGTTAGATGATGGAAATTGTGGGTTTCAAGCGACAAAGTCTGCTCTCAGGTACGGTGAAGATGATTGGCTATTAATCCGGAGGCTACTAATTGATGAGATGGTGCAGTTTGAAACACATTATAGAAAGGCTTTCTAGGACGAATAGAATGTGATGTTTTCATCCTTAGAGTGGTCAGGGCCTAGTTTTGCGCCACGAAAATACTGGATGATTATGCCAGAGACGGGGTTTTTGATTGCAAACAAGTTTAACGTAATTTTTCATTTCATATCTAAAGAAGGTAATAACAGTTCGACATTGTTTCCGCTTAGGAGAGGCCCTGACCAGTTCCCAGATAAAAAGATAATCACAATTACACTTGTGAATAAAAATCATTATGTAATGGTAGAAATGCAAGGAGAGTTTCCAATGAGTTTCACATACAACTTATAGATACTAAGGAGTGAAAGAGACGCAGCTGAGTGAGAAAATGTATTTAAATCATGTCAAAAGCTTTATAAAGATTGAGTAATAAAACCTGTTAAATATGTAGTTATACATTAATTTTTTTATTTATTAATAAATTTGATTGTTTATTTTCTTATTTAAAATTTATTTATTTTTTAATTTGTTAGTGAAATTTTTATTGTTGTTATTAATTTTCTTTTGAGATTTACATACAATTTAAAAAAAAAATAGTTAACTTAAATTAAAAAAAAGAATAATAGTTAACTTAAATTTTAAAAAAATTATATTAAGTGTATATACAAAATTTAGAGTAAAATAAAAAACAAAGAATCCAAATAATAATGAGCAAAATTTAGAGTAAAAAAAATAAAAAATTAGTTAACTTAAATTAAAAAAAAAGACTTATTTGACTTCTTTAATGATGTATGATTATCATGGGTAAAAACAAAGAAGTCAGCTCAAATGGTGTAAAATGCTTGATTGATGGGTGTATGAATTATTGTTCACTAATAGAATTAGAAACTAATAAATGATACTTAAAAAAAATAATTTTAAACTTTTTTAATATTAAAAAATGTCCAAATTTCAAACTAATAAATACTCATGATGGCGCATTTATAGAATTAAAAAACTACTAAATGATACTAATATATAAGCTTTAAATTATATTGATATTAAAAAATGTTACAACATTTCACTAACCAACTTTCAAATTAATAAATACTTCTAAAGCCTATTAACTATCTTACGTTAAAGGTAAGTGTACAAAATTTTTAGGAGTTTGTGACGGAGTCAGAAAGTTTTTTCAGTTGGGTCGCTTTTTTTATGTTCAAATTTCTAAGTTCCTGACTAAGATTTTTTTTGACCGGTTCGGTTCGGATGATCGGGTTGGATCAGTCACATAATAAGATACGATACGATAATGCCTTAGTGGTTGACAAGGACCTCTAACCAAATAAACTCATCTAATTTCATATTTTTTATTAGAGTGATAAGATGAAATTGATTTTCGTTCCGAAGGATCCCATGGAATGTTATTCAAATATATTTTCGCGGATTACTATTTGAAGATGACGAATGGGAATTTGATGACTTTTTAAGAAATAGTTCCATAACACGGTTAACACCTAAAACTAAAGTAAAAATTTAAGTATTCAAGTTTTACATAAACATTCAATAATCGAGAATCAAGATTAAACATTCAATAATCAAGATTAAACATTCAAGAACCAAAATTATTTCATTAAACAATAATCTATATCTATATTATCTAATAAATAAAAGTTTTTCATGCCACGTATCGCCTCCATATTTATTCTTATCATTTTTCCCGCCTCTCTCTCTTATTAAATACATTTCTATCTTTTAATAATAATAATATATTTTTAAAGAAAATACTAATTATACTAATAAAACATATTTATTTTAAATTATCCCTTATTATAAGAAACTTTGAAATCTAATTATCTAACTTTTATTTTCAATTAAATAGTAATGAAAAATCAAATTACATTAAATAGTAAATAACGTATTTTTAAAACACAATTATATATTAATTTTTACATATTTTGAATTTTGTTTTCTATCCTTAACATATGTAATACACTTTTACACATGTAAAATATATACATAAAAATTTAAGAATTTTATGTATTGATATTTTTCACTCCGTATGTATTACACGAGTTCTAAGCTAGTATACTAATAAGTAATACATAAAATTTCAAGTTTGGGATAAAAAAAATACAAACTAACCTTCTTGTTGCATAATCATTGTTGAAGTGCTAAATTTTATCTTTTGATTGCGATTAAAATAGATTGAAACTTCAAACCTCTGATTGAAACTCGAAATTCAGAAGACAGAAGTCGACTGTGGCTTTGTGCCTTTGCCTCTGACCCTCTGCCGATTGTCGATTTTCGAAGGAAGAAAAGAACACAAAGCGTTGTTTTTTTTTGTTTTTTAGAATTTAGTTTAATATTAATCAGAAACTTTTGCTATTTTCGTAATATCACACGGGAAGAGGTGGGGAGAGCCCTTAAGAAGATGAAAAGGGCTAAGGCGGTTGGACCAGAAAACATACCCGTTGAGGTATTGTAACATCTCGAGTTTTAGAACACGGAAAACTTAGCGAAAATTTAAAACTTAGCAAGGATGTGAGGAGCGGGCTTGGGCTTGAGTATATGGGACAACAAGGGCAAGGGTTGGGCCCCTTATAAGCTTCAAGACCAGCCCTAAACCCCCATTACAACACCATTTTTGTTTTTCTAGAGATAGAGAGAGTGAGAGAGAAGTTAGAGAGAGAAGGTGTCGGTTTTGCTCCAAGATGGAACCAAACTTCTTCTCCAGTGATAACACGAAGCTTTGCTGAAGGATCGAGCCGAATAAAGGTAAGAAACTTGCTCAGATCTGAGTTTTTGGTCGAAATGGGTTTTTTGGGTTACATTTACGTATAAAAAGAGGTTTTAAACTTGGATCTAGCTTCATGGTTAAGATTAGAACGTTTTAGAACATAAATGTTATGATTTTGGATAGAAAACGAGTCTGATTGGATTGTGTGTTCTTGAGCCGACTCTTGAGAGTTGCTACCTGCAAGTAGCGACACTCAACGAAGGAGATGAAGAGAGAATCGGCCAAGTGAGAATCAGCCCTTATAGCACGACACAAGTCCTAAACGCAAGTTCAGGCGACTTTCCAGAGTATCAGACGACTTTGTCAGCCGGCTCTCTAGTGTATTAGCCGAGTCTAGCAAGTTTAACCGATTTTATGTATTGTATTCGCACAGATCATGTAGCACTCGTTTAGCCCAAGCATTTAGTTTCAGTAGACATAATATCAGGTGAGTTCTAATCCCCTTTTTGCCTGCTTTAGGTGTGGTATGCATACTTAGTGTAAAACATTTATTACGTATTTTATATTGATAAACAAAGTGAAAGCTATGTTTTAGTGACAAGTTTAAAAGAGGCAATTGTACGTTTTGAGCAAAGTATAGTTATATCATTAGCAAGCGTTTACTATATTTTCATATACATAAACAAAGGTATGATATATATGACAAGCTATGTTTCAGTAAAGTATAGTTATATCATTGGAAAACGTTTACTATATTTTCATATACATAAACAAAGGCATAATAATTATGAGAAGCTATGTTTAAGTAAAGTATAGTTATATCATTGGCAAGCGTTTACTATATTTTCATATACATAAACAAAGGTATGATATGCGGTAAGTATGATCAAGTTAAAGAAAGTTTATGAACAGAAAGTGAACAGTCTTCATATGGGAAGTGAACCAATTGGATAAGGTCCATGGGACAGATGTTACTTGTACATGATGCCAGATATGGGTGATACCCATTAGTAAGAGTCTTGATGGCTCATTAACAGTTGTACAATTGGGATGAGTGACGACGGTTGCTTGGGGGACTACGCAATCCCCCATGTACCAGTTAAGCGGTATTGATCACGAGGACAATACCCGGTGTTAATCACGAGGACAACATCGTGTCGTGTCGTGTTGATCACGAGGACAACATCAATGGGTCACGAGGACCAAACTATGCTGAGCGGTATTGATCACAAGGATAATACCAGTTGTTGATCACGAGGACAACATCATGCTAAGCGGTATTGCTCACGAGGACAATACCAGTAGTGACAAGGATTTGACGGTTAAGTGGTACTGATCACGAGGACAATATCAGCAGTGATAAGAATTGACGGTTAAGCGGTATTGATCACGAGGGCAGTACCAACAGTGAGTGACAAGGGATTGACGGTTACCTTATGAATGTTTTAAACTGCTTTGAAAAGTGAAGTATGTAAAGTTTCGCCTTAAGGGCGGTATGTATGTATTAGTAAATCTTTTGCATAATTGATTTAAAGTCAACGTTAGAACTCACTCAGCGTTGCTGATTTTTAGTATGCATATCAATTAAGTGTAGGTGGCAGTAGATGGATGTGGATGCTTGGCTTGGCGAGGAGAGTTACCCAAAGATCAGCATCTTGCATCCTGTTTGTGTTATGATTATGTTTCAGTTGTTTAAGACAAGTTTCATTTCTTATCAGACAAGTTATGTTTAGACATGTTATGTATTTTCGCTGCCTATGTTAAAGTTTAAATCGTTTTCGCTGCATGTGTTGAATGTCTTGTGTTTAAGTGCTATGTGTTGACGAGTAAATCTAATAAGTGAGGCCTCCCGGGTTTGGGGCCTTACAGGTATGGAAATGCTTGGGGGAGGAAGGAGTTCAGTGATTAACAAATCTGTTCAATACTATCTTTAAAACCGGAAAGATGCTAGATAAATGGAGAAGTAGTGTCTTAGTTCCTTTGTATAACAATAAAGGAGATGCTCAATGTTGTGTAAACTATACGGGGATCAAACTAATAAGTCACACCATGAAATTATGGGAAAGAGTTATTGAAACAAGAATTCAACGGGAAACACAGGTTACAGTAAACAAGTTTGGTAGAACTTGGAAGACCGGACGAAGGTGTTGTGGGTGTTCTTCACGAGTATGACTGAAAATCAATATGCCATCAAAATAAACGACCAAGAATTTACCAATAAAGCTTCTAAAAACCTGATTCATGAGCCGCATAAAGGTGTTGGGCGCGTTAGAGAGCCCGAACGACATGACCATCTAATATGCCCTAAAATATACATGTTTTTTATGTATAAGAATCCCCATATTATGGTACTAATTGAATAATAACCTTGCAATTGATACTTAAAATGTTAATATTTCATAATTGCAGGTTATTCGGTGTCCTGAGATAAACAAATCTAAAACCAGTCAAAAATACCAAGAAATCAAGCCTTTTGGAAGATCATTGCTGAGCTTTGACCCCCAAGAAGTCAACCAAGGTCAACAAAAGTCAACCAGGAGCTAAAAGACAAAACTGGGAAGCAGGAAGGGGATGCACGGCCGTGCATCCCAATGCACGGGCGTGCATTTGCCTCCCTTGCTCCCCACGGCTCCAAGTACACTACCACTCGTACCCTATGATTCTCCAGGTGTTTGCCCGCCCGTGCAATCCAATGCACGGCCGTTCATTGCTCATTCTGAGGCCTATAAATAGGAGGCTTGGGTTCTTCATTCAACACACCTCAAGATACATTACCATAACTCAAGAAGATTCCATTTATGTTGTTTAGAGTAGAGAGTAAAGAGTAGAGAGGCTCCTCCTCTTTGTCCGCAATAGGGGAGTCTACGAAACTCAGCGTTACGCTAGTTAGTATGGCCATTCATGGCTAAACTCTTTGTATTGCTAGGGTGAAGATGAAGTTTGGTGTATGTTAATGTTTAACATATTAATCCAGTGGTATGTTTATGTCTTTAATTATTCGATCTTAAAACCACCTTCTAGGTGGGCTTTTTATTATTTTCTAAACTTGTCTTTACACTTGTAAGTGTTCTTGATTTTGAAAGCGTAATACGTAAAACCTTTTTAATCAAACTTCTCTTGAAACTTGTACGTCTTTATACAAGAAGATTTTGATAAGACAAGGCTTGGTTAATACTAATAAGGTCGTACGTCTTTATACGAACTTGTTATGAGACCAAGAATTGGTGAACTCACGTTGGGAACGGTAAGTCTTTATACATGGTCCCATTGTTACACCGCCTCCCAGTGAACAAAGTCTAATCACTCTTTTACTAATAATACTTAAGCATTTAAGTTCGACGTCTTAAACCAACTTGGAGATAACATTCAAAGAGTTGAGGGTAACGTTGTCCCTAACTGGGAATCATTACCATTTTATTATTAAAGATTATAATTCGTGAACCAAATGTTGTTAGAATGAGGCTCTAGCGGTGTACCTTTCACACATTTGTATTAGTCATACCACCAGATTAGTCAACATAACATTATCATATACCAAGCGGATTCGAAGCCCAAAGCAATACTCTTCATGACCTGATCATCTTCGAGATATTTACTTTCTTGCTATTTAATATTCTGCTATTTACATTTTTGTTACACACTTTATGCACATTTTTACTTTTCTGCTATTTACTTTATCGTCATTTACTTTTCTGTCATTTACTTTTCTGCTTCACAAGCACACAAAACCCACTTACTAATTAAACCGGCTAAACGATAACAAAAGTTGAGTATTGGAACTCGACCGTGTCCATTGGTTCAATACTTGGTTCTTACCTAAACTATTACGCTGCGATAGGTACACTTGCCTATTGTGTGTGTTTTAAGTTTAAAGTAATTATCATTTTATAAATTTAAAACCTGATCTCGTGAAACCAACATTTCTAAATATATATATATATATATATATATATATAATATTTTCTATATCACACGCACGCTATCACCATCCACTCATATAAACCATCACGATTCTTAAAAGTTGTCATCCACTCGTCTCCTGGCCTAAAATGAATCTGATGGTACCCGCTTCTCATGTCAATCTTGGAGAAAACTTGTGTGCCATGCAATTGTTCAACTAGATCATCAAACTGGAGAATAGGATACCCGTATTTGACCGTGATTTTATTAACGACACATGAATCAATACACATCCGATATTTGCCCCTTGTTTTAGGACTAGCAAGGCGGGGACCGCGCACGGGCTTTTGCTCTCACGTATCAATCGTTTGTCTAACAATTGTAAGGCCCCAAACCAGGCACCCTACAATTAGTTCTCATAACCGGTTATACTCTTTAAAATACTCATGTTATTAATCAAACTACAAGGGAAGTCTTTTTAAAAGTAGTTATTGCTATTTAATACTGTTAGCGTCATTAAGTTTACCTCACGAATGCCTGCACACCAATCCGAGTAGTACCGCTCCTAAGCTAAGATACGTCTACCCCAAAGCTCATCTGCAACACAATCTAACGTACACACAAAGTCAACTACGCTGAGTGAGTTCTAATAGTTTAAATTATATAAAAACCAACTCGTCATATTTTCATATCTATCCTTACTCAAGACCCTCTGGTCCTTATGAAACAATTTTATAAATTTTCCTCATATAGATAACCCTGTTATCTTACAATAGGATTCACCACCCCGGACTCAACCCACCATTTTAACCCAGTAAGTCTCTCCGACATGGATCGAGCTTAACACCTTGATAACTCAAAGTTTACCACACATATTAACCAAGCACTGGTTATCTCAACCAACCTCTAGACAGTGACTTACCAGCCCTAACCAAGACTCTCATAAATCAACTGACTCAACAGTTGTAACACAGTGTCGTCATCCCGACACAACGGTCAATCTAACTCTATACCCCACATTAATATCATATACTCACCACATCAATATCATCTCATACACAATAATTATAACTAAACACTTTCATACAATTTAACACACACACACACACACATATATATATATATATATATATATATATGCACCCAAACACATACCTCCTCACTGCACCCTCTTCAGGGTTATCCCCGTCGGGATTCTCGTCATGAGCTTCACTCTACCCTTGTTACAGGGCCCCGCCACTAATCATAGCGACACACTCGTCATCTTACGATGACTTGGTGACAACACTTGAAGAACTTTGTTCTCCATAACATAACTTGTAGTGTCATAAAGACAATAACGCAAACACACCCGTTTGCCGTGCCACGAGGACAACGATGCAAACACAACACATAACACATAATACATATCGTCACATATTATTTATATGCATAGTTACTAGGACTACACTATATACACATTCCCAGGATAATATATATCCTACACAAACTCATGAGCGTCTAGCCCTCATCCTGACCTACTCCGACTAACTCATAACACATAACAGCAGACTAGCATTTACACGACCCGTTAGCTAGCATGTACCTCACATACTCACTCTAGATAACACAATCTACTTACACTCATAAGCCGTTTATATTATATCCCGACTCACCCTAACTAACTCATAACACAACACACGTCATTAACTGTTTTACCCCTAACTCACATAGTCACCATAGACACCCCCATAGACTCTCCAACTCATTAACAATGTATTAATTCATAAACACCTTGGGTAAAAACCCAAAACTCTTAATATGTTTAATTAAACAAACATGTCTCATGAGCGTGTACGATATCCCCAAAAACATTAAAAACATTTAAAGAGGGAATTAGAAACTCACTGGCTAGGCTGAGTCCCAGTCCCTGCTCTGCAACTCGATCGATCATGCTCGAAACCCGTACCTATCAAGGCATGATCACAAGATCAGAATACGTGCCAAACACATGTCGAATACACACAATTATAAATGGCTCCCGACACCCTTCTTTCCTGCTCGCCCTTCTTTCTCTGTGAAACTCTAGTCTCATGGGTTTACATATTACGTTGCTCCTGGCCTGCTTAGGATTCGTGTGCCCAAATCCAAGCTTCCATGCATGCACGTACGCGTCAACGCAAACCCTAAATCAAGAAACATGCGAGCGTGAGCCGGATTCCTTTGCATGCATGCAAGTATACCATGCAGAAACCCTAATCGGCTAACACCACGCTCGACGCATTTACGCACCACCATCGTGCGCTTTCGTACCATCGTCTTCGTTCCCACCTCCGAGAACCGCCATGCACGTTCCCATTGTCCTCCTCATTACACAAAACCTCAGCCGAGGTCCTTGACATGCCAAAACTATCACCACAGCCGTCTCCGGTCGTTCCCCGTCGAAAACACCTCGCACCACTTGCTACGGGTCGGTAGCCACTCGCCTGCGCCCCTCCTTCTTCTCTGTTCTTCCCCGTCAGCCGACCACCCCTTATCGGGTCCACGACCGCCCCATCATTCCCTCTCCTTCGAGCTTCACCGTCGCCGAGCCATCATCCTAAGCCCGAGCGCCACCCCTGCCCGTCGCCTACTACCGCCTTCTGAAATAACATCTCCGCCACCCCGGCCATCGCCGTGTTCTCCTTTCCGATCACCACAATTTAACCAAAACCCTAATCGGGTTTTAAACCAAAACAACACAATCATAAACGCGAAAAAAGGGTAAACAAGGATTGCCTCGGCTAAACTTAGAGTTTCCGCTCAAAATCGTCTTGAAACCACGATGAATTCCCGTCGCCGGCCTTCCCTGAACTCCGGTGTCCCGCTCCCTCTTTTCTCCTCTGCCGTCGAGTGCTACCTAGGCCGAATGCCTAGGGTTTCCCTTGGCAAAGGTTTTTAAACCTTTGCTTGTTACATTCGGGTCCCTCTAGTTACATCTCGTGTGTTTCGATCCCAACTCGTATTTTAAATGGAAAACGGTTCCTTTACCGCGGTTAAAACACATTTTTCGTCAAGTCTTTGCTCCACAATACCTTTACATAAGATCCGTGTCGTCTACTAGCCAGAGTCATTGTATTTAGGATTTTCAGGATGTTACAAGTCTACCCCCCCTTAAAAGAGGATTCGTCCTCAAATCCTGCGTCGGTATAATTCAACCAAACTTACATTCAGCTCCGACTGATGCATCCCTGAATCCTTTAATGTCATGCCCTCGACTTAGTATTCATTCTCATCTAATTACCTTCCTAACGTGAACACCATCCTTTGTGTTCATAGAAGTCTTCTCCCTCCTCCGTTTTCCACTTTGGAACTAGTAGGTCCCACCTACATATTCCTTTATTACTCGTCCCACCAACCTTTACCCATGCGGTACGGCACCGCTCATTTCCTGCTTACTTGTCACAATTCACTAATCTCCATCATGCAATGATTTCTTACTTCAAGCATCACTGACTTACTCATAAGGGTACTATGCCCCTCTTTGATGGTCTCCAGGAGCTTGTGCAAGGCTACACCGGTCTCCACAAAATTTCTCTACCTGTATCTCTTTACTTCATTGTCACGCGTTCAATACGCCCCTTAGGTATGCACATACTCCCAACACTAGGGTCATCTTCACCAACTCTCGATGTTTCTCAACGGCTTACTTACCACCGTCATGTCTGTTACAACAGCTATACACTTGCTTTACTTGAATGCCCTACAAAAGCTCACCTTAAGCTAGTCTTAAATTTTCCAGCGTAGGCATCTCCTTTACTTAGGTGCAATACTGCACCTACCCCTCCTGAGTTTTACTTTCTCATTGTTGCTTTACTATTACCATGCGATCACCGACCGCGTCTCGTTTATCATGTACGAACATGAAGTCCGTATGCTCAAAAGCCTCAGCTATCCGTAGTCTCGTTCAGAGAGAACATCCCCATTCCTCTTGTTCCTCACCTCGACTCTGAATCCTTCATATGGAACGTGTTCCATGAAGACCCTTCGTCACATTGATAACTCCGTGCTGAAATATCCAGTGTCGTCAACTTGATCTCATCATAAATATCTTTGGTCAAGCGTCCACATAAACGCTTTCATCATCAACTCTCACAATTCCACCCCTTGGCTCCGTGCTCCAAATTACCGAGATATAAGTGTAGATATCTCCCACGAGCACCTCTCTGATCGTCTAAAAAACGTCAAAACTCCTCGCATCATCTCGGCACATCAAATTCCAAGAGGATCATCAAAGGTAGAAGTATTCCACCAGAGTACCTCGTCTAAACGTCCTACACATGACTCACCGTGTACTACAAGGACACACACCGACATAACATAATGACAGAACACACAATGTTCTTCATACGTACTAGTAACCCCAAACTCTAAACACACACAAACTACTAGACCTGCTACGTGGATGCGACATGACCACATCATTCGTAGACACACAAACTCCTGAACCTTATCTCTTACTCACCACAACGGTGGCCCCTGCCACACGTCATCACGTACTCACACAGAGTTCACATGGTCGTACCCCACACAGGACGTTACCAAAGGTTCAAAACGACACACTACTTAGACTAGACACAAGGCATTAACTCACAAGTTATAATATAGGTGTCACACACTAGACATCATCCTACACTTCTTACACGTAACATAATAATTTCTCACAGGATCCCGTCCCGAACATTTATACCCACACACAAGGTATATAACTACAATTTCCCACAAGACCTCGTCCTGACCACTTATACACACTAAAGATGCATATTTATGATTCCCCACGGGACCTTGTCCTAAACATTTATACATACTAAAGATGTATATTTATGATTTTCCACAGGACCTCGTCCTGAAAATTTACACCTACTAAGGATGTATAATCATAACTCCCCACAGGACCCCGTCTTGAACACTCATACAAGGTGCAGTGCACCCATTGCACTTCAAACATCACCTAGAGATTAACACATAGGTGACACTATCTTAAGACCGTAGACACAGACAAATTCAAAACTCATGTCTATACAAGTCTACTCACACCATCTAATCAACCATGCTCTAATTATCACAGCAAAGATCACATTTAATGCTAACTCAGATCATTTAGAATGCAATCACACCATACCGCACATATTCCACTACTGTAAACACAATCATACGCCATCACAATCACATTTATCATTAATTATGTTCAAATAACTATGCGGTAAGAATCACAATAAATGTCAAAGTCAAATAATCAATATTTGAATTGAGCATCACCCCACGTAATCGTATAGTCAGTCATAACGTCAAATCACTCCGAAATATCTCGTGACAACTGCCACACTAACTAATCATCAAGCAATAGAGCATCCCGAACACTGCTCGCAAAATAACTGCTAGACCCCGTCAGGTGCATCTGACGTGTCCTATTCTGGTTCCTCCTGAAACATAGCTCTCTTAACCCCCACAAGTGGTCAATCTCTCCACCATGCAGGTCCACATGTTGGAGGAAAATCACGTACAGCTGACACTGCTCTCCTTCTCCCTTCCGTCTTTCCAATCATAGCTCCACGTGGTATGTCGCCGACCGAAGCTCCAATCACACTTGGCGCGAGAAACATCAACATCACCCCAATCTGACTGTCAGCTCCATCTACGGTAGTCGTCGGCTTGACCTGTCGATCTGCATTCCTCTTAGTAACAGTTCTACGTTTGCCCAAACTCATATGCTTTGTCTTAGCTACCTAATCCTACTCAAGAGAGAACGTTGGAGTGATTACTATGGCTATGAATTCAGAATATGTGAGTAATCACAGACTGCCAAATCACGGTGATCAAATGCAATTTGGTGGCCCACATTACTTCTCGAATTCTAAACCTTTCCTATCATATTCACACAATCTTTCTACCTTTCACACACACCGGATGCACATGCACCCCACACAACTCACATAGCACTAGGAAATAATCTAGCAAATCATCATATTTATCACAATTGCACACCACACATGGTTACACACAAAATCACTAAATCATGTCGACACACCAAACTATCTCACATAGTTACAATTTATGCTACTCCACATTACTAAACTCACAACATAATCCCATTTAATCACGCCACATAACTCCATGTAGATCTACATAATACTACTCCTTAACACGTATTACACAGCGTGATTCCACACGGAACCATAAATCATTTACTCACACCAATTACTTCACCTAGTGTAACACTACACAATTGATAAATAATAATTACAGCTCAACTCGAGAGACGTACCTCTTGGCTCGTGGTTACTCGTGGTGGCATTCGTTTCACCCTCGTCCCATTTTCAGTTTAAGTTAAGGTATTTTATTGTTATAAAAACACCGATTTTCTCTTAAACCATGGCTCTGATACCAACTTGTAAGGCCCCAAACCAGACACCCTACAGTTGGTTCTCATAACTGGTTATACTCTTTAAAATACTCATGTTATTAATCAAAATACAGCAGAAGTCTTTCTAAAAATGGTTATTTCTATTTAATACCGTCAGCATCATTAAGTTTACCTCACGAATGCCTATACACCAATCCGAGTAGCACCGCTCCCAAGCCAAGATACGTCGACCCCAAAGCTCACCTGCAACACAATCTAACGTACACACAAAGTCAACTACGATGAGTGAGTTCTAATAGTTTAAATTATATAAAAACCAACTCGTCATGTTTTCATATCTATCCTTACTCAAGACCCTCCGGTCCTTACGAAACAGTTTTATAAATTTTTCTCATATAGATAACCCTGTTATTTTACAATATCCCAGAGGATTCACCACCCCAAACTCAACCCACCATTTTAACCTAGTAAGTCTCTACGACATGGATCGATCTTACCACCCTGATAACTCAAAGTTTAACACACATATTAACCAAGCACTGGTTATCTCAACCAACCTCTAGACACTGACTTACCAGCCCTAACCAAGACTCTCATAAACCAACTGACTCAACAGTTGTAACACAGTGTCGTCATCCCGACACAACGGTCAATATAACTTTATACCCCACATTAATATCATAGACTCACCACATCAATATCATCTCATACACAATAATTATAACTCAACGCTTGCATACAATTTAACACACACACAAACACACACACACACACACATATATATATATATATATATAATATGCACCAAAACTATGACAATCCGAACTTTCCAGGTTAACTCCGTTATCATAATCCAGTTAAATCCTAACCTATTTAACCCTATCTCAAACCTTAGGGACTGATTCTGTCATCATCTAAATTTAAAACTACAAGGACTAGTAGTGTAATTAGTCAAAACTCATCATGTTGACTTCTGATAGTCAAACTAACAAGTTCTTAACCTAACTCAAACCCCAGGGACTTATTCTGCCCTTTTCAAAACTCTAACTCAAAAAACTCAGGGACTGAAACCGTAATTAACCGATTCTTGATTTGTGTTGACTTTTGAAAGTCAAACTCCTGTTCTTGAAGCTTGAATTCATGAAATTCGTTTATTTGTAACTGTCATTCACGATTATAATCATTAAACGACACCATTAAGGTTTTAAAACATCATTATTGAGCGAATTAAACCCGATTATGGGTAATTATATCGTAACTGTCGACACCATGACTTCATATGAACGAAATCGACCATTTCAATCATTGTACTCACAAACGAACTACCTGCACACCTCAAACGAACTCCTGAGAAGCTTCTATATGCATCAATTTGACCGGAATCACAGCAGAAGTCGCCAGGAATCAAACCAGTAATCGTCGGCATTGGTTTTAGCCGATCACACTCAATTCGAACACTCATCTGGTAAATTCCTGCACCCTTAGCTTTGTTTGTATCTCTAAATTGAAAGCCCTATGGTTAATTGGGCTTACAACATCGAATTCACCAAGAACCTAATCTAGGGTTCATGTTCTTCCGGACTTAATCGAATCCCATCAATTCGATATCAATTAATGTAATTAATCGTGTCCTTAGAGTCGTCTCCATGCTTAGATTGAAAGCCCTATGAAATCCCTGGCTTATATCTTCGAATTGACCATGATCCATGATCTAGGGTTTGCTTAAAATATGATTTGGGGATTTTGATCTTAAATTCAATCTTAATCTAATTAAGTTATATGAACAGATTCGCAATAACCTAAGCAATGAAAGCCCTATGATTCCAACAAGTCTTATTATCAGAATCCTTTGAATTGATTTGGTGTTCTTGATCTAGGGTTTCAGTTTCTAAAATAGGATTATAATGATCTTAAACGAGGTGTTTTTCAAATTAAATTCACACACATACTCGCCATACACCGATTTACAAAACCCCTATACCTTTGATCCAAATCATACACGAAATCGATGGGTTTGGGATTGGAATCGGTCATGGGTGAGTATGGGGGAGGGACTCCCTGGAGTTCCTGGTTAAAAGCATTTGGTTCCGGTTAACATTGCGATTCCCTAGCGGGTAGACTTGGTTAAGACTTATTGCATACACATAGGAGACCCAGGTTCGAAACCGGTCTCCTACAATTAATTTTTGGGACTTTTTCAATGAAATCATTTTTATGAAAACTATTGCCCATATTATTATATTAATATATTAATAGGTTTTGAGCCCGTAGGCTCGGGTTTGGTTTGACGAACCATTTTTAATGATTTTCCCACTTTTAAAAATAATATATTTATATTATTTTTAACTTATTACTCCAACTAAAAAAATATATATTTATATATTATTTTAGCCACATTAATAAACTTTGTGTAAACGCTTCAAACTTATAAATAATATAATTATCTATATTATTTACCCACACCGTTGTATTCCGAATAAAAATAATAAAGTTATTATTTTGTCACACAATTAATTATGATGTTATTTCTCTAAACATAAAGATAATATATTAAGTTATATTATTTTCCTAGACCATTTATAAATGGTGTAAACACACGAATATTTATTAAATAATATTTTTCGTTATTAGAGACGTTCGACACGAAATACATTTACCTTAATTATTAAATTAAGAAACCCTTATTCTCGTGGACACATTTGTCTACCCGTTAATCCTAAGTATGTTCTAGGACGTTCAAACTTCTGTGTCGTCGTCACAAAATCCCATGTGTCCCTAATTGTTATGTTTATAATTATAGGGCATACGTAAGCCGTTCACAGGCTAACACTTGTGGTTCCAATCTCATCCCTATGTGGTACCATCTACTACTTAACTCAGGTGAGTTTTCACGGCCCCTTTTACTGTTTTAAATTGGGGAGAAAACATGACGCAACTATTTTTTATTACTGTATTTCATATGATATCACTGTTGAGGCTAAACGTAACACACTATCATGAAATTCCTCACACACATCGAACCGTTAATATGGACTTAGCGAGGTAATGTTTAGTAGTACTACTGGGTTTGACAAGCCCCACCCGCGTTAGTCGCGCTAACTCGATTGGAGGTCGAACGGGTGAAATGTTGGCCTAAACACTTTGCCAGAGTTGATAGACCTGGCGGGAGGCATACAAACACAAACAGTCAGCTTCGGTTGCGAGCGCTTTAGTAAGACATGAACATAAATCTGGTAAACGCTTTATTTACATACTTGAAACCTGTGAACTCACCAACCTAGTGTTGACACGTTTTCTTACATGTTTTCTCAGGACGCTAAGCAGGTGCACGATAGGTCATGCATGGTGTCTATTTGTCATTTCATCACTTGTCAAACTATCAAACATTTATTATACTTTCTGTTATTATTTGACTATGGACGCGTTTGTTTTACGCATTGAATTTCTTTGTTTAAACGCTTCCGCACTTGCTCTAAACTTTTATGATATTTCATTTATGTCCCATATAATGTCGTTTGAAGTAACTAATGTCTGAGATCTTGCTTTGTCACACGCCAAACGGTAAAACCCCGTTAGTGGAATTTGGGGGAGTGACAGATTGGTATCAGAGCCATTGGTTATAGAGAAATAGGATTGCATACTAGACTATAACTACACACACATTAGTTACTCAACATAGACATCCATCCAGGCACTTACCTCTTACATTTCAGGAACATGTCTACTCCACCTACCTCACCAGCTATACAGGAGTAGGGTGTTCCTATTCCTCCATCACCAGAACCCAAGAGGCGTCGGCTCGAACCGATAGATGATGCTATTGAGTATGATATGCCTTTTCATGTTCGGACGGAAGATAACCCGCACAATTGGGATTGGTACCCTAGTCTGATCAGGAGTTGGATTAGGCAGGAGCAAGTCCCATCTCCTTACTTTGCAGCTACTCCTTCTACAGCACGAACCTTGGCACTATTTCCTTGCACTATGGAGAAGGCCTTTGCAGCATTTATGGCTACCATGGATCGGGAGATCCGAAACATGAGGGATGCTGCAGGGGAGATTATTGGCCTGTTAGAGAGGGAAAGACAGGCAAACGAGAGGATAGACCTGCTGACAGCAGAGTTGGCAGTCACGGATCACTACCATAATGAATTGGTAAACGCTTTATTTACATACTTGAAACCTGTGAACTCACCAACCTAGCGTTGACACATTTTCTTACATGTATTCTCAGGACGCTAAGCAGGTGTACGATAGGGCTTGCATGGTGTCTATTTTTCATTTCAACACTTGTGAAACTATCAAACATTTATTATACTTTATGTTATTATTTGACTATGGGCGCGTTTGTTTTGCGCATTGTTTTTCTTTGTTTAAACGCTTCCGCACTTACTCTAAACTTTTATGATACTTCATTTATGTCCCATATAGTGTCGTTTGAAGTAACTAATGTCTGAGATCCTGGTTTGTCACACGCCAAATGGTAAAACCCTGTTAGTGGAATTTGGGGGTGCGACACAAACACATAACTCCTCATTGCACCCTCGTCAGGTTATCCCCGTCGGGATTCTCGTCATGAGCTTCACTCTACCCTTGTTACAGGGCCCCGCCACTAATCATAGTGACACACTCGTCATCTTACGATGACTTCCCAGCCACCCCCTTGGTGACAACACTTAAAGAACTTTGTTCTCCATAACATAACTTGCCGTGTCATAATGACAACAACGCAAACACACCCATTTTCCGTGCCACGAGGACAACGATGCAAACACAACACATAACACATAATACACATCGTCACATATTATTTATATGCATAGTTACTAGGACTACACTATATACACATTCCCAGGATAATATATATCCTACACAAACTCATGAGCGTCTAGCTCTCATCCTGACCTACTCCGACTAACTCATAACACATAACAGCAGACTAGCATTTACACGACCCGTTAGCTAGCATGTACCTCACATACTCACTCCAGATAACACAATCTACTTACACTCATAAGCCGTTTATATTATATCCTGACTCACCCCAACTAACTCATAACACAACACACGTCATTAACTGTTTTACCCCTAACTCACATAGTCACCATAGACACCCCCCATAGACTCTCCAACTCGTTAACGAATGTATTAATTCATAAAGACGTTAGGTAAAAACCCAAAACTCATAATATGTTTAATAAAACAAACATGCCTCATAAGCATGTACGATAGCCCCAAAAACATTAAAACATTTAAAGAGGGAATTAGAAACTCATTGGTTAGGCTGAGTCCCAATCCCTGCTCTGCAACTCGATCGATCATGCTCGAAACCCGAACTTGTCAAGGCATGATCAGAAGATCAGAATACGTGCCAAACGCATGTCGAATATACACAATTATAAAGGGCTCCCGACACCCGTCTTTCCTGCTCGCCCTTCTTTCTCCGTGAAACCCTAGTCTCATAGGTTTACGTATTACGTTGCTCCCGACCCGCTTAGGACTCGTGTGCCCGAACCCAAGCTTCCTTTGCATGCATGCAAGTATGCCATGCAGAAACCATAATCGGCTAACACAATGCTCAACGCATTTACGCACCACCATCGCACGCTGTCGTACCATCGTCTTCGTTCCCACCTCCGAGAGCCGTCATGCACGTTCCCATTGTCCTTCTCATTACGCAAAACCTCAGCCGATGTCCTTGACATGCCGAAACTATCACCACAACTGTCTCCGGCCGTTCCCCACTGGAAACACCTCGCACCACCTGCTACGTGTCGGTAGCCACTCACCTGCGCCCCCTTCTTCTATGTTCTTCCCAGTCAGCCGCCCACCCCTTATCGGGTCACGGCCGCCCCGCCATTCCCTCTCCTTTGACCTTCATCGTCGCTGAGCCGTCATCCTAAGCCCAAGCACCACCCTTGCCATTCGCCTACTACCGCCTTCTGAACTAACATCTCCGCCACCCCCGGCCATCACTGTGTTTTCCTTTTCGGTCACCACAATTCAACCAAAACCCTAATTGGGTTTTAAACCAAAACAACACACTCATAAACGCGAAAAGGAGTAAACAAGGATTACCTCAGCTAGACGTAGAGTTTTTGCTCGAAATCTTCATGAAACCACGATGAATTCCAGTCGCCGGCCTTCCCTGAACTCCGGCGTCCCGCTCCCTCTTTTCTCCTCTACCGTAGAGTGCTACCTAGGCCGAATGCCTAGGTATTCCCTTGGAAAAGGTTTTTAAACCTTCGCTTGTTACATTCGGGTCCCTCTAGTTACATCTCGTGTGTTTCGATCCCAACTCGTACCTTTAAATGGCAAACCGGTACCTTTACCGCTGTGAAAACACATCTTTCGTGAAGTCTTTGCTCCACAATACCTTTACATAAGATCTGGGTCGTCTACTAGCCCGAGTCATTGTCTTTGGGATTTTCGGGATGTTACAACCACTCCGAAAATTGGCGGTGCAATTCCTCATACTCCTTAGGGTTCATTCGATAGGCGGGTTTGTTCAAAATCACATACCCGGACACCAAATAATGAAATGTTGTATGTCCCTAACCAAGGGTAACCCGAGTGGGATATCTTTGGAAAAAAAAATCCTCAAACTCCTCCATCGCTGGCGCCAACTCGAAAGGAATAGGCATGCCCTTGTCATTTGGCTCAAGCATTACGAGTGCAAAGACAAGTCCGCGACTCCTCAACGTCCTATCTACTTTGAAAGATCCTCTTCAAGTGTCAACGTTTCATCAGATAACAACGAGAAATTTATCCCATGTTTTTTAAAGCTATAGTACTTGTGATAGCCATCATGTTTAGCACGCCGATCGAACTGCCAAGGCCTACCCAATAGGACGTGGCATACATCCATAGAGACCACATCACCCTAGACTTCCTCAACATATCACTTTCTCACAGATAACTGTAACAAATACCGCTTGTTTACCCTAATCTTATTTTTTTATTTTGACCCAAGCGAGCTGGTACATGTTAGGATGGCTCTCAACAGGTAACCTAAGCCGCTCCACTACTCGTGAAGATACCAGGTTATCGCTACTGTCCCCATCGATAATAAAACTTCAAACCTTCCCTTAAATCGTACCGTGGGAACAAAGAGTTGATGCCTGAGATCCCCCCTTTCCCCTCACTCGTGACCTAGTCAGAACCCAAGAACCACCACGGCACTAAGGTTTTTGCCTGAGGGTTTCGCCCCATCACTTTGGCTGCCCGTTCTAACGCTTGTCGCACCATCTCTTGTAGGCGACGAACCTTACGGTGCAAAGCCTGGATGATAGAATCCCTTGGGTCTCGGTTTCCATTCTCGTTTCCTCGTCCGACGGGTCTATGATCAGGGTTACCCTTGTTGATAGAACTCCGTGAGTCACATTCTTCACTCTCGTTGCCTTGTCCGACGAATCTACGACTACAGTTGAACCGATCTCCACGATTAGCCATTTGATTAGCCATTTGATTAACCATAGCCCTGATATCACTTGATGCACACAAAAGCGAAATCGAATGGCCGGCTTGATTATCAATTAAAATCTTGAACAATGTTCAAAGAACAATGAAAGATTCATAATCAAAAACCAAAACTCCCAACCCTAACAACCAAATGCTTCAATAGGTTTAAAATACAAATTAATAAACAAACAACTAATCCAGGCCCAACGAACCCAATATCAACCTAGGCCGACGAGGTTCCAGGTTTGACTTCACGAGTTCGCGTAAGCGAACCACTCACGAAAATATCCAAGAAATGCCAAGGTTTGAACTTCATGGATTAGATTTGACAAGTGATAGCGTGTTTTTTAGTGTGGTTATAAAAATATATATATTCATGTTCTTGGTAATGGCTCCAAAAACTTGATGTCAAATATGAGAGACATAATATATATCTTTAATAATATTTTGTTTAGAGTTACACAAAATCAGGTTTTAAATTTATAAATTAAAATGATAATTATTTCAACTTAAAACACACACAATAGGCAAGTGTAACTATCATAGCATAGTATAGTCTGGGTAAGATCCAAGTATCGAACCATGGACACGGATTCCTTACTCAACCTTCGCTATTGTCTGACTAGGATAATAAGTTGGAAAATGGGGTTTTGTTTAAAAGAAAGGAAAAAGGAAAAGAGAGTAATTAGGAATATTATCTCATTTAAGGTGTTACTCCGGTTGTTATCACTTGTTAATTAACGTTGTATTTTAGTAAGGTTGGTCATAATTACTAGTACTAACCCTTTCGATAGGGGAGTTAGTATTTCGTAACGGATAAGTGGATACGGTCGACCAACTGCTCCTAATAATTCCTGGAATCCTAACGGGGTCTCAAGTCTGTCAGCTGACTCGTGAATTACTATTCGGACTAAGATTATCCTGTTGACTGATGCATGTCAAGTCGTCTAACTTCTTTTGGAAAGTTGGAATGCACAACTCCCTCTAAATCTACTTTATGAAAGCTCGGACCTAACAATTTATTTTCTTAAAATAGTTGTCTTTACTTATAGTATTATTTTAAATAAATATAACTTTCATTCTCAAGATCAAGCCTCATGGCTCCCGCTAGAAGTCCTCTACAAGCTAACACAAGAGAAGTAAAGTAATACCGACACGAACCACAAGGTCCAGCTAGGACTCGAACGACTTGTTGAATACCCAAACCTCCAATCAACCCATAAAGTTAAACCTATACTAACTCAGCCGTTGCTAGCACCAATATTTGTATATAGACCATACAAACTCGAATAAGCTTCCAAAACAAGAGATCTTGCTTAAGAAACTCACAAGATTTAAGGTTATTAAGTTGGTTTAAAGATTACTTATTCTTGTCTTTTTAAGATAGATTAAAGGAAAGACTTTAAGAACATAACATACTAAAAATACTTCATTAATTAATTAAAGTTCAACCAACCCGAGCAACGCAAGAGGACTAGCCATGAATGACCATACAAGTGACTCCACTAACCCTTAGACAATGTGTGAAAGTGTTCCAACATCAAGGGAGAGTGGATATAGGTTGCCTCTTATTTACTCGAACAAGAAGAATCATTTCATATTACAAGACTAAAAACATAAAATAAACAAAGAAAAGCTAAAACAGACCAAAACCGAGAGAGTTCCGGCTCTAGCAGAGCACTAGGGCCTCCACAACCCTTGGTCTTGGATATCTAAAACACTAGAATGAGCTTGCTATTTATAGGATAAGATTTTGGCAATGCACGACCGTGTATTGGATTGCACGGGCGTGCAAAGTACCCTTTTCTTGCACGTGAGGGAATCTGGCAGCTTTGGAGAGTACAGGGGGCCAGATTGGCCTTTGCACGGTCATGTATTAGGATGCACGCCCATGCATTGGCCCAAATCTGCTCCCTGTTGACTTTTTTACTTCCTACTTTTACTTCCTTGGTCCAGGTTCATTCAATTGACTTCAGAATGTTGATTTCTCCTTGATTTTGAGTGATTTATCCATGTTTTTGCATACCGGGGTCAATTATCCTGTTGTAACATAAATGAATGGATTAAGTATCAATTTACATCATTTCATTAATAATTGTGATGAATATGGGGACAGTTATGCATGCAAAATATGTATAATTTATGACAGATCATAACACCCACACTTAAACTTTGCTTGTTCTCAAGCAAACTCATGCATGATTATACCCATAATCGTAAAGTGTTGATTAAATGATAATCCAAAGCTTTCGTCCCAAATGGCTGAATGGCCTTCTTAAAAACAATGATTTGGTGGTTATACCTTTCGGGTGTTTCTCCATGAGAGGGTAGCAAGCCCAACATACTTAATGGAACTATGATTATGCATAAAGTTACAGTCCCACAAATGTTCACTCAACACTCGGGTTAAATATATGGATAATGTATGTCAAGAAAAACATTCAATGCTATAATTAATGCTTGCATAATCATAGGCTTGTATAAAAATCAAATCTCCATCGATTGACATAAAATATATGCATAAATCAAGAGGGCTTTGTAAAGGGTTCTGATGATTGGCTTAGGGTTAGGGTAGGAAGTGTTTTGGGTAAAAATTATATAAACTAACTTTGTAACCAAATTTCATAAGTGAAGTAGTGTGCTTGTAAAATCAATGTGAAACAATACAAAAACGTAAAGAGTAACACAGTTGTTTATGAGGAAAGCCCTTGATCTTTAGGGATCGCCGACGTAAAACCTCTGGAGGTGACAATCGACACCTGCCTCGTTTCTTGAATAAATGGTAAAGAATTACAAGTGTTGAGCAGTAAATGATCGAGCTATGAGTATTACAGAGGTGATTACGAGTCTAGTAAGCTAAGTGCGTAGTGAAGATGTGTTTCTAATCGATCAATACTGCTGAATTTATATAAAAGATAAGCTAACTAACTATCCGGGAATCCCGGAATCGACTAAGTCTTCAAATATGACCGTTGGAGGCCAATCCACGCATCTTCTACAAGTTCTTCTCAACTTCTAGACCGATTCTTTAGGGATGAAATTGACTTCACATGTTTTACCTGCGCATTGGTCAAGATAGAAGAAAGATACAACGGTTAGGTAATATACAAATTGAGGATACCGAAACCTGTCAGGATACCGTAGTACGTCGAAGATCCAGGATCCCTAGTGGTAAAATGACCCCTAACAATTGTCCCTAAAATTTGATAGCTGTCCAAGGAAGTTACAGCTGTGAAATTTTCAAAATTCAAAATTCAAAAATTAAACCGGCACATGATAAGACATGGTGCGGTAAACGAGGTAGTGATACGGCGTCGTTTGAGGCAGTTATCATTACTTCTTTATAATTACCCTTCTTCTTATCTCCGAGATTGTCTTCTACATCTCTGGGATTTCAGGTAAAGACCCTCTTTATTATACCTTAACTTTCCGATTTATATCAAAAATGTATAAAAAGACCACTCGATCATCTTCATCTTCCGATGAACTTCACAGTCAACATCTGCTTTCTAATCCTGATTCCGAAAAATGTACCTTTACTAACCGTGATATCAAATACCTTGAGTCAGGGGGATCCTTTCTGAAGAACACCATCTTCAGACCTTTCGACCCCAAGACGAGGGCGGATTTCACCTCCAATTCTTGGGTTTGTTTTACGTCTTTTCCGTTTACCATTGGTTTCTCATACCCTTTTCCAGCCTTCACCACTGAGTTTTTTAAGAAGATAGGTTTGAGTTACGCTCAGACCATGCCCATGATTTGGCGAACCCTGCACATTTTGGAAATCTTGATCTGTAACCATGCCCTTGACTTCTCCATCTCTGAATTAGCTTACGTTTATAATCTAAGAAGTCACGATTCTTCTCGTTTTCTATTCCAAATCAAATCTGGCCAAAGTCATTTGATTCTCAAAACAACCCAGAATGATTCCAACTGGAAAAACAATTTCTTCTTTGTGAGAAGGGACTCGATTTCTAACGGGAATAAACTGCCGGTGAAATGGATTAAAAAGGCTAGAATTCCATCTGTAGGATCCTTGTGATTCTGGCATTCAGGATATTGACTCTTAATTTTCTCTTATTGTTTCACAGTGCCGAGGTTTTCAGAAGTCGCTCCTGCTACCGAGGATACTGTGAAAAGAGTTGCATTTTTCTACAGTATCGAGCCGATAGAAAGAACTTTGAAGGTCGGGGCTCCATCAGTGGAAGAAAGCTCGAAAACCTATCCTTCTGTCTCGGAGATATCTGGTAAAGAAAAATCATAGTATTTTGTTAATCAATAATATTAGTAATGATCTAACCTGATCAAGCTCCAAATTTGCTCTTAAGGATATTGACAATATGCTTTCCAAGGACAAGGCTATAAAAAAGGAGGCAATCTGCTACTCCAACGCTTAAATCGGATGCTCCTAAGCTTGAGGTCTCTATTGCTCATCCTAATCCATCATCTAGCAAGAAGCGAAAAGTTATCGATCCTGCTGAACTGGCCATTTGGGAATGCTCTGATTTTGTTGATGCTCACAAGAAGCTGCATAACCTCATCCATTTGGTAAGAAATTTCTATTATCCTGGATCTTGAATTTGATCCTGCATTTATATTAACATATATATTGTATACAATAGGCTATGGATAAAATGGCCATGTTCTACGATCAACTTTTAAAGGAGGTTGAGGTGAGCAAGCTGAAGATTACTGAATTGCAAAGGAGCGAGGCCGCTAAGAGCAAAAAGCTATCTGATGTCACCAAGGATCTCAGGAATGTGAAAGCAGAACTCCAGGATGTGCATCTCCAATATGCCCGGGATCTTGATGAGTCCACCGAACAGGCTAAAGCCTCAACTGTAATGTCCATTCTTCAAGCCAGGATTAAGATGGCTAAAGAAGCTAAGGACAAGAATTTTGATAGGGCTACTTCGGATGTACAAGGTTGGAAGAGGCTTGTTGCTGAGTTGGGAGGAGAGTCGGTGCTGGAGGAGGATGTGAGCAAATTGGTGACCGAAGAAGAGACCGAGGGTTCATCGAAGGTAGCAGAGGAGCATGGAGCTGTTGTTGCTAGGAAGCAAGTTGACCAAGGCGATGAGGGTAATGATGCCTAGACCTGAGCCCTGGTATCCGTGATTTTTCTTTTTGATTATTCCTGTTGGTTCTGTTAAAAACATTTTTTTTCTTTTTCATGCTTTTGGGATCCCTGGATGGGGTAGACAATTTGACATTCCATGTCCTGGGTGGATGGTTCCTCTTTTGGATGAAACCCGAGACACTTTCCTGCAGTTTACATATTAGTGAATGGTTTATGACTATTTGCCATGTTTGGTCTGCTTTGATATGTTTTTAAAAAATTATGATCCTTAAAACCTTGAGATACTTAAAAAAATAGGTTTAAATTTATATTCAGGATACTGGATCCTTAATAGTAACTTCTCGGGTTTTTATCAGACTTAGAGTTATGAAAACATAATTTGGTTTTGATGAATGTTAAACAAGAATACCAAGCGAATCATGACTTAGTCACTTAAGTTCCAAGTTTAAAAATAAGTATCACATACCTTTGTTGAGTATCAAGTTGGGTAAATATACATACCGGATTATAGCATAAAGTCCAAAGTATAACAACCATTAGTTGTCCCCTGTGTTCAGTCTTGTTGTAGACCTAGTAATTAAACTTAATGATGTTCATAAATCTTTAATCCGTTTGAGGATCTTGAGTTAGCATATTGATGCTAAGTTCTTGGGTTAACACGTAAGTGTTAAATACATGTGACAAGTTAAAATCGTGGGCCAAGCCAGAAAACGTGGGCTAAGACAGTATACGTGGGCCAAGCCAGAATAACATGGGCTAAGACAGAATAACGCGGGTCAAGCCAGACTTAAGTTAGCATGAAAATGCTAAAAACCTTAGGATTAACACGCCTGTTACTATCGTAGTATTCAAGATAAAGCCAACAGTGATGAAATTATCAGCCACTGTTATATGGACTTGTCGCACCACCTTGAACTATACTCAAACATCGTGCGCTCCTGGAGGGGTGTAGAAACCCAATCTACTTAGAAAGGCGAAATCCGTTTAAACCTTGAGGTATTCAGGATACCTAAACTTAGGAGAGATGGCCAATCTCTATCTTCTGTCAGGATCCTTGAGGATCCTTCCTGCAAAACATGAAACTATCAGGATCCTTGAGGATCCTTCCTGCAAAACATGAAACCTTGGTGAAGGTGGGTGTTGGCTTGGCTAACACCCCTCCGACGCTCAAGTCAGTACTTTGATCAAGGGTAATAAGTATAAAAATAGTTAAAGAAAGAAGACGTATCGGTTTCAGTCAGAACATAAGTTTCAAACTTACATAAAATAGGCTTTGAGATGGATAGCATTCCAGGATCTTGGCAGGATATCCCCTTCCATAGTAGCCAACCAATATGCACCCTTGCCTGCTTCAGAGTCAATCAAGTATGGGCCTTCCCACTTTGGTGAAAGCTTTCCATCACTAGGATTGGTAGTATTTTTAAATGCCTTTCTTAGTACGAGATTACCCAATTGGAATCTTCTCTTCCTTATGTTTTTGTTGTAAGATCTTGCTATCCTTTGTTGATAAGCTGCAATGCGAATTTTAGCAAGATCCCTGAGTTCATCCACAGTGTCAAGATCATGAGTAAGAGCTTCGTTGTTGGTCTCTGAAGATTGGAGATTGGTTCTGGCAGTAGGGATAACCATCTCTGTCGGGATCATGGCTTCAGTTCCAAATACCAATGAGAATGGGGCTTGCCCTGTTGTGTTCTTCGTGGTTTTCCTGTATGCCCAAAGTATAAACGGTAACTCTTCAGCCCATCTTCCTTTCTTTGCTCCCAATTTCTTCTTGGGGTTGTTAACGATGATCTTGTTGCTTGATTCTGCTTGTCCATTGGCTTGAGGATGTATTGGGGCAGAAGTTATCATTTTGATTCCCCAACTGGCACATAAGTCAGTTGTTCTCTTGCCAATGAACTGAGATCCATTATCACATACTATCTCTGTCGGGTTCCCAAATCTTGTCAGGATGTTGCTCTTGATGAAGGAGATGACCTCTTTCTCTCTGACTTGGACAAATGCCTCAGCTTCGATCCATTTAGAGAAATAATCCGTCATTGCTAGCATAAAGACCTTTCCTCCTGGTTCTTTGGGAAGTTTGCCGACGATATCCATTCCCCACTTCATGAATGGCCACGGAGAGACGATTGGGTATAAAGGTTCTGCCGGTTGATGGAGTATGTTGCTGTGTCTCTGGAAAGCGTCACATTTTTTAGAGTAAGTCCCAGCATCTTTCCTTATGGTAGGCCAGTAATATCCTATCCTCAGGATCCTTGAAAACAATGCTCTGCCTCCAGTGTGATTACCACAATCTTCTTCGTGTAGATCTTTCAGGACTTCATGCGCTTTAGGATCTTCCAAGCATCTTAAGTATGGACCTGCAATTGATTTTCTATACAAAACATTCTGTAATATTATAAAACAAGACATCCTCATGCGAAAAGCTTTGTGGTTCTTTTCATCACTTGAGATCTCACCAGCCTGCAAGTATTTTTTGATGGGTAAAATCCAGGATCCTTGACTAGATTCAAGATCCCGAATATCTGCTTCTTCTTCAATGTTGGAAACTTCATTTATCTTCTCAATTGTTGGGCTCAGAATATGTATGATAGGTATCTTGATGCCTTCCGGTATCCTGAGAGCCGAAGCAAGGTTTGCTAGGGCATCAGCCTCAGTATTGTCTTCTCTGGGCACCTGTATTATGTTAAAAGTTTGGAATTCCATGGATAATTGCTTAACTACTGCGAGGTATTTGACCAATTTTTCTCCCTTTACTGCATACGAGCCATTGAAATGATTAGCAATTAATAATGAGTCTACATATACCTGGAGATACCTGATCTTGATATCTCAAGCTAGTTGTAATCCTGCTATCAGCGCCTCATACTCTGCTTCATTATTAGTTTCCTGGAACTCACGACTTATGGATTGGGGTATTATGTCCCCTTGTGGCGATTTTAGTATGACTCCCAGACCTTTTCCTCTTACATTTGATGCACCATCAGTGAATAAGGTCCATTCATCCTTCGACTCTTCTAGTTGTTAGACTTCATGGTCTGCCTCATGTTGAATGTCACTGCTGAAATCAGCCACAAAGTTCGCAAGCGCATGAGACTTTATTGCTGTTCTAGGTTCATATATGAGGTCATAGGCGCTGAGCTTGACTGACCACTTGGCCATCCTTCCTGACATCTCTGGCTTTCTTAAGACACACTTAATGGGATAATTAGTCTTAACATGAATAGCATGTGTTTCAAAATAATGTCTAAGTTTAGTGGATGCCATTATTAAGGCTAAAATCAATTTTTATAAATGAGAGTACCAGGTTTCCGCTGCTAGCAAAATTTTACTTACATAGTATATCGGATGATGTTGTCCCTCATGATCCTTGACTAGTACAACACTTACGATGCCTCGGGATACTGCCAAGTACAGGGATAATGGTTCGCCGTCTTCTGGTTTCATTAATAAAGGAGCTGATGACAAGTATTCTTTCAATGATTGGAGTGCTCGTTCATTCTTCTCTTCCCATTCGAATCTTTTGTTCTTCCTCAGGATGTCGTAGAACTCTTTGCACCTTTCTGAGGATCTTGATACGAATATGTTGAGTGCTGCTACCCTGTCGGTTAGTCTCTGGACATCCTTGGTGTTTGCTGGAGATTTCAGATTGATGATTGCTTTGATTTGTTCTGGACTGGCTTATATCCCTCTCTTGGTTACCATGTAGCCTAGGAACTTTCCTGCCCCCACTCCGAAGTGGAATTTGGAAGGATTTAACTTCATGTTGTACTGGTCCAGGATATCAAATGCTTCTCTAAGGTCCCTGAGATGATCCTTAGCCCTCTTTGATTTTACCACCATGTCGTCTATGTAGACCTCCATGGTGTCCCCTAGTTTCTCTTTGAACATCATGTTCACCAGTCTTTGGTATGTAGCACCTGCATTTTTCAAACCAAAAGGCATAGCAATATAACAATAAATACCTGTATGAGTCATGAACACAATATCCTCCTGGTCTGAGGATTCCATCTGAATTTGTTGGAATCCTGATGAAGCATCCATGAAAGTCAGCATTTTGTGGCCTGCTGTGGCGTCGACCATAGAGTCAATGTGTGGTAGTGGAAAAGGATCTTTGGGGCATGCTTTGTTTAAGTCAATGAAATCTACACAGACTCTCCATTTCCTATTTTTCTTCTAGACCACCACCACATTGGCTAGCCATTTTGGGAATTTTACTTTCCTTATCATTCCAGACTTGAGAAGCTTTTCCACCTCTTCTTGGATGATCATGTTTCTTTCAGGAGCAAACTTCCTTCGCTTTTGATGTGTTGGCCTGAAACTTTTGTCAATTCCAAGTCTATGGGTTATGATATTTTTGGATATACATGTCATGTCCTCGTGCTTCCATACGAAGGTTGCTTTTCTGCCCTTCAGGAATTTCAGGATATCTTTTTCAATATCCTCAGGGATATTGTTTCCTACAAGGATCTTTACATCTGGGTTCTCAGCATCCAGGGATACCTCTTTCACATCATGTTCTTTAGCTTCTAGAATATCCCTAGACTGCTTCGTTGATTGCTATGCTTACCCGGTTTTGATGGAGGCTTTCATCGAGAAGTATAACAGTTTTTAGCCTCTTTTTGATCGCTATTGATCTTTACCACTCCCCAAGGGGTAGGCATCTTGACGCATTGGTGATACATTGAGGGTACTGCCTTCATATCCTGTATCCATGGCCTTCCTAAAATGATATTGTAGCAAGACAAAGAATCTATTACACAAAATTTTTGAATAGAATTTACCCCTTCAATGTATATCGGTAGTTTTATCTCTCTGACTATGCTTTTGACTTCTCCGCTGAATCCTACAAGCACTGAGGATGTTGAAATAATTTCAGAATTCAGGATCCCCATTCTCTTTAGGACTTCATGCTGAATTATGTTCACCAAGCTCCCTCTGTCAATCAGTATCCTTCGGATGAAGTGGTTTGCAATGTAAAGAGTGATTACTAGACCATCATGATGAGCATCTTGTATGTTATTTCAGTCATCTTCGTCGAAACAGATAACCTTTTCTTCAGTTAAGTTGGAGGTCCTGATAGGTCTGTCCCCATTCTCTGTTTTCGCTTCTTTGGCATTTTTTTTGCTTCAGAGTAAGAAGTACCATAAATATTAGATCCACCAGATATAAAACCTATTACCTTGGCATCTGGCGGCGGGGATTTTGCTCTTTGCGGGATCATGTCTTCATCCTTGGTCTTGTTCTTTCCTTTGCCCAGAAATTCTTTGAGATATCCCTTGCTCAGGAGATAACTTATCTCCTTTCGCAAAGTAATACAATCCCCAGTTATATCGTGGAATGCACACCACTTGGACTTGTCCTTTCCTCCTGAGTTCCTCTCAAACTTGCGAGGCCACCTGGATTTTTCTCCAAGATCCTGCATAGCAAATAGCAAACCAGTTGTATCAAGAGAAAAACAGTATTCAGACAACTTATGATATTCTTCCTCGTCCTCGTCATCTTCTACAGCGTTGACCCTATGATTGTCCGGCTTAGAATACGGCTTGGATCTGTACGGCTTGAAAGGTGCAGGTTCAGCTTTCCGGTTAGGTTGAGTGTAGCTTGTGGGAGCATTCACTCTTTGCTGGATCTTTTTATCATCTTCCAGCCTAACAAACCTCAATGACTGGTTCCTGAATTCATCAAGGTTCCTGCAAGGATTCATAACAAGGTCTTCATAAAATTGAGAATCCTTCTGTAGTCCCATCTTGAAGGCCTGGACTGCAGTGGCAACGTCAAGGTTCAGGATATCCAATGATTCCTAGCCGAACTTGCTGACATAATCCCGAAGAGACTCTCCGTTGTTCTGAGTTATCATGTATAAGTCACTTGTTAACCTTTCAAAGGTCCTACTGCAGGAAAAATGATTGTTAAACAGATTGATTAAGTGAGCAAACAAAGTAATATAATAAGGTTTAACGTTAAGTATCCATTTCAGGGTTGATCCTGTTAAGGTAGAGCCGAAGCCATTGCATAAGCAGGCTTCCTTTAGGTCCATGGGAATGGGGTTTATTTCCATTCGTTCCCTGTACTGCGAGACGTGCTTCTCAGGATATGTAGTTCCATCGTACAATTTCATGTTAGGAGTCTGGAAGCGCTTGGCGATCTCAGCATCACATAACGGTGGAGCGAATCTGGAGATCCCATGACTGGTAGAGGACATTTCCGGTATAGGTTGGACCACACCTTGTACACTGGAGATCATCTCTCTCAACTTCTTTAACTTCTTGGCTATGGACGGAGTGATTCCTGTCTCCTGCACAATTTCGTTAGTATTTGAAAATTGATTGAATGTGTTACCGTTCTCAGGATTTCAGAACGATGATCCTGGAGTAAATCCAAGATCCTGATTTGTCGTAACTCTGACAGCCGGGGTAGGGCCAACTGCAATGATCCCTGTTTCCATGGGAAGGAAGTCTCCCTTATGGATTTCTGAGGATCCTGAATAATTAAAATCCAAGATCCTTGGTTGCAGCGGGGTTGTCACTTCCACTGGTTTCTTCGATTCCTTAACCTTCTCAATCTCTCGAAACAGTGCTTGGTTAGTCTTCCTCTGTTGTTCCATTTGTTGTTTCATCTCCGAGAACAGATCGAGGATATCATTGTTTGATACGATCACAGGTCCACCAGCATGTATTCCGGATCCTGAAAAACCCGCAGGAGTAGTTTTCTTCGGCTGATTAACACTTTTTTGAAATGGAGGAGGAGGAATATGGTTGACCAACCCAGAGCTCGAAAATGGAGCAGAAACAGAAATATTTTTAGATTGAGATGACATTTTTGAAAATAGCTTTGAAAGATAGTGATTGAACACAAATTTTAGCAAAGATTTAAAGATGAAAAGCACCACTTGCCCCACGGTGGGCGCCAAATTGTTTTGGGTAAAAATTATATAAACTAACTTTGTAACCAAATTTCGTAAGTGAGGTAGTGTGCTTGTAAAATCAATGTGAAACAATACAAAAACGTAAAGAGTGACACAGTTGTTTATGAGGAAAGCCCTTGATCTTTAGGGATCGTCGGCATAAAACCTCGGGAGGTGACAGTCGACACCTGCCTAATTTCTTGAATAAATGGTAAAGAATTACAAGTGTTGAGCAGTAAATGATCGAGCTATGAGTGTTATAGAGGTGATTACGAGTCTAGTAAGCTAAGTGCGCAGTGAAGATGTCAATCAATACTGCTGAATTTATACAGAAGATAAGCTAACTAACTATCCGGGAATCCCGGAATCGACTAAGTCTTCAAATATGACCGTTGGAGGCCAATCCACGCGTCATCTACACATTCTTCTCAAAGTCTAGACCGATTCTTTAGGGATCAAATTGACTTCACGTGTTTTACCTGCGCATTGGTTAAGATAGAAGAAAGATATAATGGTTAGGTAATATATAAATTGAGGATACCGAAACCCGTCAGGATACCGAAGTACGTCGAATATCCAGGATCCCTAGTGGTGAAATGATCCCTAACAGGAAGTATTTGGAAAAGTAGTTAATTGTTGAAAATCTGACTTAGGTGATTTTAAGGGTGAACAACTTCTTTATTCAATTTAGATTAGACATTGTGACTAATCTAAGGACTCTTTTAAGGTCAGATCGTCAAGAGACCAAATCCCTTACTTAAGAATGTCAACTTCTTCTTGTCCTTGAAATACTCATTACTATCAATTCCCTATGGATCGTTCAGCTGTTTCCTCCTAATACATCACTTTGATCAGCTTTGCATACTCCAATTTTTCGAGTAAGTTTGATTCTATATTGATGAGATTTCTTTAATATCTCGAGCGGTTATGAATTTCTTGTTGTTGCCCCTTTCTTTTCATAATAACTCTCTCTTTTTTTTTGTGTAACGAAACAAGATTCAATCTTCAAACGTAATACGAATTTGTCAACTAGTGGGGATAATTATTCCTTAATTCATAGCCAAGTTGATTTTCAATGAAAAGGGTTAAAAAGATAAAAAGGCTAATTTCTCAGGTTTATGGGTGTGAAATGTGGGTTTCGAAATGAAAAGGTTTAGGCTCAAACAGGCTAACTAGGGGAAATGTTTAGGGTAGGTAACAGACAAAGAAACGACTAAGGAGAAAGGGTTAATCGTAATGCCTCAATCATTTTTATGCATTCTTTTAGTCCATGATCTTGAAATGTATATTTTACACAAGTTCTAACGTGCAAAACAATAATTAGCAAACACTCTATCAAACGAAATGAGCATGTGAAGTGTGTATGTATGATAATGCTCGAATAGGCTCAAATTCTCAAATGAAACGGAAGGTAAACGGTAATAAAAATAAAAATGTGCATAAACTTATTTCTTTATTT
The DNA here is from genome assembly GCA_023525975.1 of Smallanthus sonchifolius. Taxonomy (NCBI): domain Eukaryota; kingdom Viridiplantae; phylum Streptophyta; class Magnoliopsida; order Asterales; family Asteraceae; genus Smallanthus; species Smallanthus sonchifolius. The sequence continues at coordinate 109,840,882 of CM042021.1, forward strand.
TTGCTGTGCTTACTAATCTTCCCTATTTGTTTCCTTGATTCACTTCAACGGTATTTCAAATTGCTGTTTTTATTATTATGCCGACTATGCCAAATGATTTTTAAGACTTTTGCTTTAAGATTATTTATGAAGCTGTCATACTTACAGATTATTTTTGAAAATGTTTTTATTACTTCTACATATATTTTAATTCAATGGATTGGGTAGTTGTTAATCATGCACTTGTAATACTTAGAACAAAATCAGGCAGTCAATGTATTGGTAAGCGTCCACCCCACACTTAAAATTTGACAATGTCCTCATTGTACGAAAATATGTTATATAATAAATGCCATGGTTAAAAGAGGGGTGAAAGGAAACTAATACTCCCCTGATGATATGTCATCATCGTGCGTATGGTCGAATTCCATGGCTGCCAAAACGTATTTCCAAGCACGAACCAAAACCTATAATACATGTGATGCTATGCAATGCTCAAAATATAAAATAAGTACTGAAAATAAAAAGGGTTAAACTAATATTCTCCAATAATTGGCGGTCGAATAGGTTTGGTCGCGGTGCCACCATGTCAACGGTTACCTATGTAACCGGTAAAAATGATACTATGTCTAGTCAACAACCAAAACAAACAGACCATTGTCAAGAGTTAAGAACCACAAACCTTATCAGAAAAGAACCACAAATATCAGAGATGAAGGAGGGAAGAGCTGCCACTGAAATGGAGGATGGGGCCACTGTTGATGTGGACCTAAGGGCTGCTGCTGATACTGCTGGTGGGCATACGGATCGTGTGTGTGATCATAGATGTCCTGTCTCATGTCGTCCATCGTCTGCCCGAGTTGACCCATATAGATCATCAAGTCCAACATGGTAGGATCAGCAGTAGTATGGTACATACCTTGCTCCTTTGCGTGATGTTGCAGTTGTGGTATTGGTTCTCCTTCTTCATCATAGGGGATTACTACTCCTTGCCAAAGATTGCACAGGTGGTCTACCAGTCTATACACCCCCTGTATCTTCCACATCATCCTCATGTTGATCAACATCTGCATGTTTACCTCTTCCATTGGCAGGTCTAGATTGGTAAGCATACCAAGGTTTACAAGAGTTAGGACCCCTAAGTATGCTTCTAAGTGAGTAATGTAGGGACCTCCAAAGGTATGGCTACTAGAAGAGTACCCGTAAGCACGAGTGTAGAATTTGGCAAGACTGTAGGCCAAATTACAGGGGACCTGGTCAATGAGGCAGTGTAAATGGAACAGGTCCCTAACTGTCACAACTCCGGTACTATCCTTGCGCCCACCAATGGTATGGACGATCACTCGGTGAAGGTATCGATGTAGAGGATGGCGGATTTTGGTGCTCTTTTGTCTATGAGGATCATATGGCCCTAATCCAATCCTTGTCCAAATCTGTTGTGCTTCGCCTTCCCCGAACTCATATATGCTCTCAGTGAACATACGGAGATGCAGCTCTTTATGTCTATACAATCTCATCCGAATCCCAAACTCAGCCTAAGTCATTTCGTGCCACTGTCGGGCCATCCTAAACCGTACACAATCGTGCTTTGACTTGCTCAGCAAGGGCCTGTCAAATTGGAAGGATTCCAAGAATTCCAGAGTCATTTCATAGTAGGTTGGTTGTTGGATCTCAAAGAATTTAATCCAAGGTCTTGTGATTAATGGCAAAGCTTTTTCTAACAAACCAATCCCTTCTAGAGTAGCATAGCAGATTGTTTTGTGAGTTCCAAACTCCTATTGCATAAGGCCAGGTAAAGTTTGGAAGACATGCATCTCAATGGCATTATCTGGATAAAAAATCAACCAAAGATGCATATCAGGCGGGTTTTCTAGCATTGGTGTTGGATGGTAGGGTGGAGTTGGTGATGGAGGGGTAGGTGGTGCATCCTCTGGCGGTATAGATGAAGACGAACTCGATCTAGAATCTGAGCGGGTGTTTCTCCTTTTTTCTGCTAGCTTTCCTGGAGGATTCTGCCATATCATACATAATTACCACTTGAAAAAAATTAGTGCCAAGAAGTACGATTGATTCATTAAACACATATAATAATGGTGCCAAAAACTTGATAGTATTAATAGTGACATAGCCAAAAACTTGATGTTGATATGAACTATATATATATATATATATATATATATATATATATTTAGGACCACACAAAAGAAACACAAAATTCGTGCATGGTTATAGCATGATTATGCTTCCCGAGTCAAAAAATGGTCTATTGTAATTAATCAAACAAGGCGCAAACTTGAACGGTGCAATATGATTATAAACATAGATGGTCAACGTGTTGACTTTAGAAAATTCAAACCAGTCAAAATTCTTGACCTATTTCAATTAATCAACAATTTTCCACAAACTATACTAAAACTTAAACACACATAAACAAGATTCATGCTTCAATTCGTATTTCCATGTTCAAAAGTTCAAAGTCAAAATTCAAAAACCCATTAATACGAGTCAAACAAATCTACCCAAACAAGACCAAAAAGTGTTACATTATGATCCTACATAATCAAACATGCATATAGTTTAAGCGTTGAGTTCAGATTCATGCATATTCAAACCAAGATTCAAAATAAAACCCTAGCCCTATTTGGACAAAATCAGTCATGTTTGAAGCATAAATCATCCTAAAAACGATAATGCACAAGTTTACATACCTTTAGGAAGAGATTGGAGACCAAAATCAAAGAAAATGGGTGAAAATCAAGCGTTTTTGGGTGATTTTGGCCGACCCTGTGTGTTTTCGGAAGTGGGGTTTTGAGAAAAACAGCAGCTACTACCCCCTTATGCCCACGCTGGAATTTAACTATCTAAAACTTGATGATTTTGAAATTAACTACACCTACAGGTTCGAAATACCTCGATCATCAAAACCCCTATGTCTTTTTCGCCACTTCCTCCTTAACTCTCTTGTCACCTTTCCTAAATAGAACTCCAGACTTAACTAGATCGTCCGTTAAGGACGCAGATAAACGAATAGCAGCTTCAAGTGTTGATGGGCTACTACCCATGACAGTACCCCGAATTTTAGGCGGAAGGCCTCCAATATAACGATCAATCATTCGGATCAAGGGTGTAACCAGATGAGGGACTAGGATGCAGAGTTCATGAAAGCGTGTGGTGTACGCCTCACTCTCCCCACTATCCTGGGTAAGGCCCCACAGCTCAATCTCCAACTTCTTCATCTCATTGCTAGGACAGAACTCCTCGATCATAATTTCCTTGAGCTTATCCCAAGTCATAGCAAGAGCTCTCTCCCTACCCCGAATTTTCTTTTCAGCATTGCACCAAGTCAGTGCCCTCCTTTGGAAGGCACTTGAAGCATATTTTACCTTAAGTTCATCGGGGCAGTCACTCATCTCAAATGTGTTCTCCATGCCTTCAAACCATTGCAATAGCCCTGTCGCACCTTCACATCCAAGGTACTTGTGTGGGTTACAAGAGTTGAAGTGCTTGAAAGTACAAACACTCCCACTAGATCCTCCGGTGGAGTTGTTGATTTGAGTGACAATAGTGGGTAAGAACGTAGCAAGTTGTTGAGTGAGCAGGGTGGCTATGGCGGTGGTTTCGGCGGAGGCTTCACTGGTGTTAGCCACGGTGTTATCAGGATCACGACGAGGAGGCATTCTACGAAAAAGAAATCATAAGTCGGTAGTTAGGATAGACATTCAAGAATTAAAAGTGACAATATTTATAAATAAAATCACTCATTCATTAATATTAATGTCTTACAAGATAAATAAAACATATATTTAAAACATATATGTTGAATTACAAATGAAATATAAAGACAAAACTGACTAGTCAAAATTCAAGATTCGGATGAATGATACTAGTGAGACGTGTTTTAGCCTATAAGTGAGCACTCACTCCAAGGGTCCCCAGGTAAGTGCGACTCGTAACGAACGTGCCTCACTTTCCTTTGACAAGACCCCCAGAGATAATGTCTCCAGATTTTCAAAGCAAAGACCACCGCACCCAAGTCAAGGTCAGGAGTGGTGTAGTTCTTTTCGTGAACCTTGAGTTGTCTGGATGCATAGGCTATGACCTTGTCTCGTTGCATCAACACGCAACCAAGACCTTGGTTTGAGGCATCACAGTATACAACGAAATCATCATTGCCATCGGGAAGACTTAGAATAGGGGAGTTGCACAATTTCTGCTTAAGAGTTTGGAACGCATCTTCTTGCTTTTGTTCCCAGACGAAAGGCTTATTTTTCTGAGTTAATGTAGTGAGGGGCAGGGCAATCTTCAAAAAGTTCAGGATGAATCTTCGATAATAACCCGCCAAACCCAGAAACGAACGGATCTCAGAGGGTGTGGATGGTGTACTCCAATTCTTGATAGCGGTGACTTTGGCTGGATCGACGTGTATACCCTGGTTGTTGATCACGTGACCCAAGAAATGAATTTCTCTTAGCCAGAATTCACACTTGGAGAATTTAGCATAAAGTTGTTCCTTCTTCAAGAGTTCCAAAATCATCTTAAGGTGGGTTGTATGATCCTCTTTGGTTCGGGAGTAGATCAAGATGTCATCGATGAAGACAATGACAAATTGATCTAGGTAGGGTTTGCAGACACGGTTCATGAGGTCCATGAACACCGCGGGCGCATTGGTTAACCCAAAAGGCATAACCATGAACTCGTAGTGTCCATAACGAGTTCTAAAAGCAGTTTTGGGAATGTCTTCTTCATGGACTCGGAGTTGATGATACCCAGATCGGAGGTCAATCTTCGAGAAACAAGTTGCTCCTTGCAGTTGATCGAAAAGGTCATCGATCCTAGGTAGCGGGTAACTATTCTTGATGGTAAGCTTGTTTAGTTCATGGTAGTCGATGCACATGCGGAAGGACCGATCCTTCTTCTTGACAAAGAGAACCGGAGCTCCCCAAGGTGAGAAGTTCGGTCTAATGAATCCCTTGTCCAGCAGCTCTTGTAGTTGGCTAGATAGTTCTTGCATCTCAGAAGGGGCTAGGCGGTACGGAGATTTGGAAATGGGGTTAGCTCCCGGTAAAAGATCAATCCGAAATTCAACTTGTCGAGTTGGAGGGAGTCCATGCAAGTCATCAGGGAATACTATCGGAAAATCTCGGATGATCGGTATATCTTGTAATTTCTTTTCTTCAGATTTCTAGACCACATGTGCCAAGAAAGCATAGTACCGCTTCCTTAAATATCTACGTGCCTTCATGCAGGAGATGAATTTCAAACCTTTGCAAGGTTTCTCTCCAAATATTTTCAAGGTCTCACCGGATGGTAGAGGGATACGAATGAGTTTCTCTGAACAGTTGATTTCTGCATGATTGTGGGATAGCCAATCTATTCCCACGATGATATCAAAACTCCCAAGAGTGATGGGAATCCGGTCGATAGAGAATGTGTGATCGTTGAGAGTTAGAGCACAACCTCGGACAACGGAATGCACAACAGTTAGTTTACCATCAGCTATTTCTATAGTATAAGAAGGTTCAAGAGCGGTACGACAAGTTTTAAGTAAAGGTTCAAATTCTAAGGAGACAAAGCTTTTATCCGCTCCGGTATCAAATAAGATAGAGGCATAACGATTATTGATGAGAAACGTACCAGTAACCACAGCATTGTCATTTCTGGCCTCGGTTACTCCTATGGCAAAAGTGCGAGCACGTGCACCTCGGTTATTGTTGTTGAGCTTCGGGCATTGGTTTTTGTAGTGATCAGGAGCACCACATTCATAACAGGCCCTACCATTGATGATGGCAGGAGTGGCAATTTGGGTAGTAGCAGCCTTTTCAGCTACGCGACAAGCGTTAGCAAAATGACCAAGCCTTCCACATTTAGTGCACGAACGACATTGAACAGTAGTAGGGTGATGGTATTGACACCTTGCACACAGCGGGTGAGGTCCACTATATGGCTTCCTGCCAGGTGCAGGTCTAGGTGCTACTTGGGCAACAGGAACAGCTGGGGTAACCATGGCAAAGATTTTAGAGGTCTTTTGCTTCTTGTGGCGATACTCAGGCTTTTTCGCCACTTCCTCCTTAACTCTCTTGTCACCTTTCCTGAATAGAACTCCAGACTTAACTAGATCGTCCGTTAAGGACGCAGATAAACGAATAACAGCTTCAAGTGTTGATGGGCTACTACCCATGACAGTACCCCGAATTTGAGGCGGAAGGCCTCCAATATAACGATCAATCATTCGGGTCAAGGGTGTAACTAGATGAGGGACTAGGATGCAGAGTTCATGAAAGCGTGTGGTGTACGCCTCACTCTCCCCCCTATCCTGGGTAAGGTCCCACAGCTCAATCTCCAACTTCTTCATCTCATTGCTAGGACAGAACTCCTCGATCATAATTTCCTTGAGCTTATCCAAAGTCATAGCAAGAGCTCCTTCCCAACCCCGAATTTTCTTTTCAGCATTGCACCAAGTCAGTGCCCTCCTTTGGAAGGCACTTGAAGCATATTTTACCTTAAGTTCATCGGGGCAGTCACTCATCTCAAATGTGTTCTCCATGCCTTCAAACCATTGCAATAGCCCTGTCGCACCTTCACATCCAAGGTACTTGTGTGGGTTACAAGAGTTGAAGTGCTTGAAAGTATAAACACTCCCACTAGATCCTCCGGTGGAGTTGTTGATTTGAGTGACAATAGTGGGTAAGACCGCAGCAAGTTGTTGAGTGAGCAGGGTAGCTATGGCGGTGGTTTCGGCGGAGGCTTCACTGGTGTTAGCCACGGTGTTATCAGGATCACGACGAGGAGGCATTCTACGAAAAAGAAATCATAAGTCGGTAGTTAGGATAGACATTCAAGAATTAAAAGTGACAATATTTATAAATAAAATCACTCATTCATTAATATTAATGTCTTACAAGATAAATAAAACATATATGTTGAATTACAAATGAAATATAAAGACAAAACTGACTAGTCAAAATTCAAGATTCGGATGAATGATACTAATGAGACGTGTTTTAGCCTATAAGTGAGCACTCACTCCAAGGGTCCCCAGGTAAGTGCGACTCGTAACGAACGTGCCTCACTTTCCTTTGACAAGACCCCCAGTGTACAGGCGCTCACCCTTCCAGATTACACGTGTCTCTAGTATCACTATCCAAGCTTTTGATTTTGATGAGAACATTATGGATTGGGCCTTGCCCAAGAGTTGGATTCAGCTTCACAAGTCAGCTTTCTTTTCTTGAACGGGAGTTGGGCCTCAGAAGTGGTTCCAACATGGCTCTCTTGGTCTTCGGATTCCGAATCACTTGATATGTTGATTACTTCAGGCTTCGGTGCAGGCCGGCTTGTCGCATCGGAGATTAACTCGGGCTTGACATTATGTTTCGAATGTAGCAGGCTTCCAGAGAAAGATGATCGTGGTGAGATTAGCCTACTCCAACTAATTGGGCTTTGGGACCCATCATCGGAAATAAGGCTTGAATTGCTAGAGATGTCAGCAGAGTACGACGACATACTAAAGATAAGAGAGTTAGTGGATTAGAATCACATAAGCATATAAGTTTCAAAGGGGAGCTTAGGTTATAGTCTAGGTCAAATGGTTGCCTAATTCTCTATAACCACGGCTCTGATACCAATCTGTCACACCCCAACCGTGCATCTTAACCACGGGTGCGACTTAATTGACAAAAGAACACAATGGAATAAAGACATTTACTATTAAAGTTTCATAATATAATAAAAAATCCCAATTACATAAGTTTCGAATTAAACCAAATAGATAACATGTTCAAAAGACAAGGAACTTAAAATAAGATTCTTCAATTGATATCTAGGCAAATCCTACGTGATATTGACTTGACCTATCACGAGCTTAATCACCTGAAACATGTACGAAAAACAAGTGTCAACTAAAAATAGTTGGTGAGAAATCACAGGTTTAATAAAAGTATAAGTTTGGCAAAGGTGACAATTCATATTCCAAGATCATCATATAGCACGTAATAAAACAAACACATGATTAGCAAATCCAACCTAAAATGATGAGTAACGAATAAGTGGTACAACTCACAAGTTGCACTAATAACGAATAAGATGTCCAACCAAAAGTTGTCCATAAAGTATATGCGGTTTCCATCCTATGGCCCATATCTGTACTACCGTTGGCTTGAAAGTTTCAAGTTAAGGATTTGCAACTTTAACGTTTATCATGTTGTGTTCATTTACTCACATACATATATGATTCGATTGTTTTAGAATTGTTTGAAAACGTGTTTTAATGTGTGCCAACGCGTACATGTTTCCCCCAAAACGATTTGAATAAAGTGGGGCTATGAAGTCTCACCTTGAAAGCTAGACGAGATAAGAAACTTGAACGAATAGACGAGATGAATCACGGACCAGACCCTAAACAAATAAATAAACCAGTTTTAGGGTAGGTTCGATGGTTACGAGTGTTAGATAGGCGGTTCGGGTCATAAGATTAAGAATTAGTTGCAAAAATAGAGTTTTAGTTGATTTTCAGATTTGGACAGCAAAGTAGCTGAATAGAAACGAGATTGTTAAAAATATCAAACGACGTCTAAAAATTATAAAATTTTATAGGGAATTAGTTTAGTCGTTCCGAAGAAGTTTCGTTTAGAAAGTTTTTCCATTTGAGACTCGGATCATAGCCAAAATAGTCCAACAAGACAGAAGGTACTGAAAAAGGTTTCTGTCCCGTTTTGGCTACTACGGAGTCATACTTTTGAATTAGAAAACGATCCAATTATGGTTGGAAAGGAAATTCGACAAACTACGTCGTGGAAATTGAGTTTGCTCAGTTTAGATTAATTATGGTCAAGTTACGCTCAGTTAAATTCAGCACAGTTTCTGTCCAAAATCAATGGTTGCACTTAAGTGGTCCGTTTAGGGTTTTAAGATTACCGAACGCGCAAATAAAAATTAGAAGAATGTTATTATGTTATTATAATACATAATATAATCAGATTAGGTTAGCCAAAACATCCCGTGTCACCGGTCTAGCCATGATATTCATAGAAGCGTTTTGGAGAATCACAGAATGCAATCGGCATAGCCGACACGAGCAAGCGGATTCTATATTTAATTAGCGTGTGAGTTCATATAAGTGATAATATAGAATAAATAACATGTTTTAAGTTAGAAAGAACATACTAAAGCATCGGCAGAGCCACTTTTGCAATAGTTGTCTTGAGGATTCGCAGAATGCGACGGAGCCGCCATTGCAAACGGGATCCTTTGTTTGTTAGTTGGTGATGTTAGCTTGATTTATTAGTTTGATTAAAATTATTAGAGGGTTTTTAGGGCTGAGGTTTCACATGATCAAGTGATCATGGATAGAAAATAGAAAAAGATTGAGGGGATGAAGAAAGAATAAAATAAAAAGACGGTATTCAACTTCGGAGGGTTACTTACTTGTTTGATCTTCAAACCCTTGGAATCCTCTAAGGGATTTTCTAAATATTCAAGGTTGGGAAGGGATTTCACAACTTAGGAGGGGTTGGGAGTGTTTGAGGGAGAATTGGCAAAGAAAACAAGATCCTAAGCCTCCTATTTATACTAATGGTTGAAGGGGTGTAAATATGAAATGTCTTGGAAAGCAATTTAGGGTTTTAGGGCCCTCAAATCTGCTAAATTTTCCTCAATGGGGCTGGGTTTTTTGTGATTTCTTGCTTGGGCTAGGTCCAAGAGTAGGTGGGTTGGGTCCTAGCTTGATTCGGTTGAGTGCGCGCATTCGAAAATTGCGATTTTAAGCATTTCTAAGCGAAATTGGCAAATGTTTTCAACATTGAAGTTGATTGTCATAACAAAAAGAGTATGTTTATCAAAAAAAAATTAAGTTAAAGTTACGTTATTCGCGTATAGTAGTTGGCGATCGGTGGGCGAGAAAACGGACTTTTTGATCGTTTTTCGAATTTCAGGATTTATTTAAGGAAAGTTTTGCAAACAAACTTTGTTTTAATTAAAGAAATGAATATTTTAAACATTTAAAACATAAATTAATGTCATGTTAAACGATTTGTCGGTTGTGGACGGTACGTAGTTAACGACGGTTTAAAAGGCGAACGATCGCACGAAAGTACTAACTAGTACTTTTAAGCATCAATTCACATTGAATGGGTTGTAAGAACATGTTTGAGATGTATGGGGGTGGTTCATGTGTATTTAATGTGTCATAAAGATCAATTAAGTCTACGTGCGATCCATGAATCAATCACAGATAAGTATAAGTCTTTGAAATCAAGCATAAACGTAATGTTTCACATGTGAACTAGTATTGTAACAACGTCTGAATAGGATTTCAAGTAAAATGAAATGTCATGCGGATTTTCATTGATAAGTCTAGAATGAGTACAAGTAGTGAAAATCAGAAGTGTCACACCGGGTTCGAGTCTCTCCACACTGTTTTATTTTTAAACATTTTTTTCTTGTATTATTTTAATATAAAAATCAAACCCTATAATATTATATTATTATATAAATGTGTTTTAGCCCGGGAAACAACCCGTAGGCTCGGGTTTGAATTATTAACCTATTTTTATATTATTTCCAATTTATAAATAATATATTTATGTTATTGTCAAATAAAAATAATATGTTTATATTATTTTCAAACCGTAACTTCGTATAAAATAATATGTTTATATTATTTTCAAACCGTGACTAATGTTACTAAATAATATATATTTATATTATTTCGTATCGTTTTATACCTCGTGTGACGTTTTAAACTAAATAATAATATAATTAGTTATATTATTTACTCGCGTTTATTATATCGATTAAAAATACTATATTTATTATTTCTCCGCAAATGATTATTTAGTTAATCCGACGAGCCTAAAAATAATATATTAAATTATATTATTTTCCTAACTTTTATAAACGACATTAACGTACTAATTTATTTATTTATTCAATATTATTCGTTAACAACATTCGACTCGTAACACTTTGATCCTTAATTAGTATTTTAAGAAATATATATATATATTTCCGTAGACACGTTCGTCTACTCTTAAATCCCTAGAAAGCGTTAAGGTGTTCTAACTTCCGTGTCGTCATCACAAATCCCATATGTCCCTAACTTATGTGTTATAATTATAGGGCATACGTAAGCCGTACAGGCTAACACTTGAGATTCTAAATCTCATACTTGTGTGATACTACCTACTACGCAACGCAGGTGAGTTTCACGGCCCCTTTTACTGTTTTTATTTGGGGGAGAAAACATGTCACAACGTTTTTTGGTTTATTGTAATTCATATGATACACTGTTGAGGCTAAGCGTAACACACTATCATGACAAGTCCTCACACACATCGGACCGTTAATATGGTATGAACGAGGTAATTTTGGTAGTACTACTGGGTTTGACAAACCCCACCCGCGTTAGTCGCGCTAACTCGATTGGAGGTCGAACGGGTGTTATATTGACCTTAACACATTAGTCAGAGTTGATAGACCTGGCTGGAGGCAAACAAACAAACACACTGTCAGTTTCGGTTGCGAGCGCTTTAGCAAAACATGAATATAGGCATGCAACCTATTTATATGCATATTGAATGAACATAATCCGCAAATGCTTTATTTAAAATGATTGAAACCTGTGAACTCACCAACCTACTGTTGACTCGTTTTCTTACATGTTTTCTCAGGTTGGCACTCAGGATCACGTTAAGTCATGCATGTGTCTTGGTCTACAATTGAAATAATTATCTATTGAATAATCTTTATGTTTCGTTTGTATTTGGATTTGGGCGCGTTGTTTTGCGCATTTACTTTCGTTTAACGCTTCCGCATATACACTCTGAACCTTTATCTTTTATGTTATTACATTTCAAGTCCCATATAGTGTCGTTTGAAGTAACTGATGTCTGAGATCCTGGTATGTCACCTTCCAAAATGGTAAAACTCCGTTAGTGGAATTTGGGGGTGTGACAGATTGGTATTAGAGCCATTGGTTATAGAGAATTAGGACTGCATTCTAGACTATAGCCACACACATTAGTTACTTGGCATAGACACTTACTCCTTATGTTTTAGGAATTATGTCTACACCACCATCTTCACCACCTACCAATCAGGAACATGACATTCCTACCATTGCATCACCGGAGCCCAAGAGGCGTAGACTTGAGCCCATTGATAACTCTATTGTGTATGGAGAGCCCATGCATATCCGTAATGGGAGTGACTGGGATTGGTACCCCGGTTTACTGAGCAAATGGGTTAGATAGGAACGAGTTCCATCACCGTACTTTGGAGCTTCATCATCATCAGGACCACGTTTACCATTACTACCTTGCCACTTGGAGCAAGCCTTTGCAGCATTTGTAGCAACTATGGATCGAGAGATCCGGAATATGAGAGACGCAGCAGGAGCGATCACAGGTCTGTTAAGAGGAGAGAAACAAACGGATCACAGGATAGATCTGCTAGTAGCAGAACTGGCAAGCACTGACCACTTGCATAATGCATTAGTGGACGAGGTAAGGGCTTTGCAGGCTAGAGTGAATGTACTCGAGGAGGCTGAAGTATAATCTCAGGAAAGAATTGGAGAGTTAGAGATACAACTTGCAGCAGCTTTAGAGCCAGCTGAAGTACCCAATTTTGAGCCTGAGGATGAGCCCGAGGAAGTAGAGGAGGATGATGCTGAGTCAGTCATCTCATCCGCCGGCAGTGGAGCTTGATATTCCATTCTATTCTATCTTATCTTATTTTGTCATTTCTTTATGTTTCAAATAAAAACCTAAATGGGTAAGGATGTTCCCATTCCAATAAAATCATAGTGAACTGTTTGAGTTGAACCATTTATTCTATGGCCTTATGATTTAAGTTAGCCTTATACTGAAATCATAAACCTGCATGTCTTTACACATCTCATTCTGTTTGCTTACACTTGAGTGATGTCAATGTGCGATGTATTTACTCATTTCTGTGTTTGTGAATATGAAGAATCATGGCCGGACGTGGACGTGGTGGTCGCAACGGTGGTCGTGGAAATATAAACCTGACACCAGCCGAACTGACTGCGTTAATTAATGACAGTGTTGTTGAAGCCTTAGCAGCACACATTGCAGGTAAACCTATTAACCGTTAACTCTAGACAACCAATGGTACGCATTTATTCCACTCTTTCCTAAACCCAACCTACTCTTTCCAATCCAGGGCAAGCGAACCATCCACAGAACAATCAGCATGTTTGTACCTTCAAGACATTTATGGACTGCAAGCCCCACACATTCAGTGGAGCTGAGGGAGCTGTCGGATTACTCCGATGGTTTGAAAAGATTGAATCTGTGTTCTCCATGTGTAACTGCCCTGTGGCCGACCGATTCAAATTTGCATCGGGAACTTTAGAGGGTCCTGGCCTCACATGGTGGAATGCATAGGTCCAGATGCTAGGTCTAGACATGGCCAATGCATCACCATGGGAAGATTTCAAGATCCTGATGAAGGAAGAGTAGTGTCCCAGGGATGAAATTCAGAAACTCGAGGGAGAATTCTGGAATCTGAAAATGGAGGGTTCTGAAATAGAACTCTACACCACTCGCTCGCATGAACTAGCGGGGATGTGTCCTCACATGGTCACACCACCCTACAAGAGAATCGAAATGTTCATCAATGGATTAGTACCACAAATCCAGAGCATGGTTACTTCATCCAACCCCACTACCATTCAACAAACCATCCGTCTTGCTCACAAACTGACGGACCAAGCCATTACCCAAGGGACATTACCTCCCAGGAAGTCAGCATCCAAGTCTACTGACAACAACAAGAGGAAGTTTGACAGTAGCAATAACAACATGGGATTTCAGCCAAATCAGCCACAGCAACAACAACATCGTAGGTTTGAACCTACGAAGAACTTCAACCAGTCGATCTCTTCGAGTCAGCATCAAAGTGGTTATATTGGGAGACACCCCAGGTGTAACAAATGTAATTACCACCACCTCGGTTCTTGTGACAAAAACCGTTGCCAGCGGTGTGGCAAGATGGGCCATGCTGCTAAAGACTGCAGAGGGGAATTACAAGCCAAGCAGCCCTTCCAACAACCGGGTTTTACCAAAGGTTGTTTTGAATGTGGAAAAGAGGGACACTTTCGAAAGGATTGTCCACAATTAAAGAAGGGTGACATCGACAACAACAACAACCACCAAAGCAATAATAACAACCAGGGCAATAATGCAGGGAATGGTGCAAAGGGGCGAGCCTTTGTGCTAGGATCCGGAAAAGCTCATTATGACCACAACGTGGTTACCGGTAAATTCCTTATTAAACAACTATTTTGCTTCTGTACTATTTGACACTATTGTTGATAGGAATTTTATGACTAATAAACTTAGCAACCTACTAAGAAAAACCCCAACCCTGTTAGAAAACAGATACACCATAGAAATAACCAACGGACAAATAATAGAAGCAACCCATGATCTTAAGGGTTGTAAACTTGAACTGACTAGTCATAAATTTGACTTTGATCTCATGCCGGTCACACTCGGTAGTTTCGACGTAATTGTCAGAATTTCAGGATTTATTTAAGGAAAGTTTTGCAAACAAACTTTGTTTTAATTAAAGAAATGAATATTTTAAACATTTAAAACATATATTAATGTCATGTTAAACGATTTGTCGGTTGTGGACGGTACGTAGTTAACGACGGTTTAAAAGGCGAACGATCGCACGAAAGTACTAACTAGTACTTTTAAGCATCAATTCACATTGAATGGGTTGTAAGAACATGTTTGAGATGTATGGGGGTGGTTCATGTGTATTTAATGTGTCATAAAGATCAATTAAGTCTACGTGCGATCCATGAATCAATCACAGATAAGTATAAGTCTTTGAAATCAAGCATAAACGTAATGTTTCACATGTGAACTAGTATTGTAACAACGTCTGAATAGGATTTCAAGTAAAATGAAATGTCATGCGGATTTTCATTGATAAGTCTAGAATGAGTACAAGTAGTGAAAATCAGAAGTGTCACACCGGGTTCGAGTCTCTCCACACTGTTTTATTTTTAAACATTTTTTTCTTGTATTATTTTAATATAAAAATCAAACCCTATAATATTATATTATTATATAAATGTGTTTTAGCCCGGGAAACAACCCGTAGGCTCGGGTTTGAATTATTAACCTATTTTTATATTATTTCCAATTTATAAATAATATATTTATGTTATTGTCAAATAAAAATAATATGTTTATATTATTTTCAAACCGTAACTTCGTATAAAATAATATGTTTATATTATTTTCAAACCGTGACTAATGTTACTAAATAATATATATTTATATTATTTCGTATCGTTTTATACCTCGTGTGACGTTTTAAACTAAATAATAATATAATTAGTTATATTATTTACTCGCGTTTATTATATCGATTAAAAATACTATATTTATTATTTCTCCGCAAATGATTATTTAGTTAATCCGACGAGCCTAAAAATAATATATTAAATTATATTATTTTCCTAACTTTTATAAACGACATTAACGTACTAATTTATTTATTTATTCAATATTATTCGTTAACAACATTCGACTCGTAACACTTTGATCCTTAATTAGTATTTTAAGAAATATATATATATATTTCCGTAGACACGTTCGTCTACTCTTAAATCCCTAGAAAGCGTTAAGGTGTTCTAACTTCCGTGTCGTCATCACAAATCTCATATGTCCCTAACTTATGTGTTATAATTATAGGGCATACGTAAGCCGTACAGGCTAACACTTGAGATTCTAAATCTCATACTTGTGTGATACTACCTACTACGCAACGCAGGTGAGTTTCACGGCCCCTTTTACTGTTTTTATTTGGGGGAGAAAACATGTCACAACGTTTTTTGGTTTATTGTAATTCATATGATATCACTGTTGAGGCTAAGCGTAACACACTATCATGAAAAGTCCTCACACACATCGGACCGTTAATATGGTATGAACGAGGTAATTTTGGTAGTACTACTGGGTTTGACAAACCCCACCCGCGTTAGTCGCGCTAACTCGATTGGAGGTCGAACGGGTGTTATATTGACCTTAACACATTAGTCAGAGTTGATAGACCTGGCTGGAGGCAAACAAACAAACACACTGTCAGTTTCGGTTGCGAGCGCTTTAGCAAAACATGAATATAGGCATGCAACCTATTGATATGCATATTGAATGAACATAATCCGCAAATGCTTTATTTAAAATGATTGAAACCTGTGAACTCACCAACCTAGTGTTGACTCGTTTTCTTACATGTTTTCTCAGGTTGGCACTCAGGATCACGTTAAGTCATGCATGTGTCTTGGTCTACAATTGAAATAATTATCTATTGAATAATCTTTATGTTTCGTTTGTATTTGGATTTGGGCGCGTTGTTTTGCGCATTTACTTTCGTTTAACGCTTCCGCATATACACTCTGAACCTTTATCTTTTATCTTATTACATTTCAAGTCCCATATAGTGTCGTTTGAAGTAACTGATGTCTGAGATCCTGGTATGTCACCTTCCAAAACGGTAAAACTCCGTTAGTGGAATTTGGGGGTGTGACAAAGGGAACATGAAAGGGGAACTATACAGCTGAGGCTAAGAAGCCAAGAACTGAAGAATACGAAGCTTGTAAGAAATGTTTGAAGAAACACCAAGGCGAGTGCCTAGTTGGTTCCACCATCTGTTATAGGTGTGGGAAGGCGGGGCACTATTCTCGCAACTGTTTAAGAGACATTAAATGCCAAGGTTGTGGACTATTTGGACATCTGACCAAGAATTGCAGAAGAACCAGACAATCTGGTTCAGGAAAAGAAATGGATCAGGAATAGCCAAAGGCTAGGACTCGGGCCTACGCCTTAACTGAGGGGAAAGCAAGAGTAAACCCTGATGTCGTGTCAGGTACGTTCCTAGTTAATGATGAACATGCTGCTATTTTATTTGACTCTGGTGCTAGTAAAAGCTTTATATCAAATGATTTTTGTCGTAAACTAGATTGCACGATCAACACCATAGTAAGGGCCTTTAGCGTAGAAACCGAAGTTGGTAGAAACTCGGCTGTATTCCTAATGACTGACGATTGCATAAAAGAAATAGAGGACCATAAGTTTCCTTCTAGGCTATTCCTTCTGACTTAGGAGGATTCAATATAGTATTGGGCATGGATTGGGTAGCTGCCAACGAAGCACAAATCATATGTAAGCGAAAGATGACACATCTCAAGGCCACTGAAGGCAGTCTGATTATGGTTTATGGTGATTGGAATTGCACAATGTCGAACGTCATCTCGATGATCAAGGCCGAAAGTTACATGAGGTGCGGTTGCGAACCTTATCTGGCATATGTTATTGATGATAGAATGAAAACGAAAGAACTCAAAGACGTACCCATGGTGTGCCACTTCCCAGAAGTGTTCCCAAAGGACCTACCTGGCTTGCCGCCCGATCGGGAAATAGAATTTCAGATTGACTTACTACCAGGAGCTCGGCCCGTTTCCAAAGCACCTTACCGATTGGCTCCGTCAGAAATGAAAGAGTTAATGTTTCCACTTGAAGAATTGACAGAGAAAGGATTTATCAGACCGAGCATCTCACCATGGGGCGCTCCGATATTATTTGTAAAGAAGAAAGACGGCAGCATACGTATGTGCATCGACTACCATGAACTGAACAAACGAACAGTAAAGAACAAGTACCTGTTGCCCAGAATAGACAATCTTTTTTATCAACTGCAAGGCACGAGTTGGTTCTCAAAGATCGATCTTAGGTCGGGTTACCATCAATTGAAAGTAAGGGAGGAAGATGTTCCGAAAACCGCGTTTCGTATGCGTTATGGACATTACGAATTCCTCGTAATGTCCTTCGGACTAACCAACGCACATGCGGCGTTTATGGATTTAATGAATAGGGTATGCCCACCGAAGTTGGATCGGTCAGTGATAGTTTTCATCGATGACATTCTCATCTATTTAAAGAACGAAGGTGATCATCACTGTCACTTAAGAAAAGTATTAGAAATTTTGAAGCAGGAAAAGTTGTATGCAAAATTCTCCAAATGCGCGTTCTGGCTTAGGGATGTCTAATTCCTAGGTCATGTGATAAAACCAAACGGAATTATGGCAGATCCTAAAAAGATCAAAACAGTAAAAGAATGGAACGTTCTGAAGAAGCCAACAGAAATACGAAGTTTTCTGATATTAGCAGGCTATTATCGAAGATTCATTCAGGATTTCTCAAGAATAGCCTCGCCACTAACAAAACTGACGAGTAAGGAAGTAAAATATGAATGGGGACCTACCTAAAACAACGCGTTTGAGGAATTGAAGACACGATTAACCCAAGCTCCAATACTGACTCTACCTGAGGGAAATGAAGACTTGGTAGTCTACTTCGACGCTTTGGGCCAGGGATTGGGTTGTGTACTAATGCAGCGAGGAAAAGTGATTGCTTATGCCTCGCGACAGTTAAAGATTCACGAGGCTAACTACCCGACTCACGATCTGGAGTTGGCGGCAGTAGTTTTCGCATTAAAGATATGGAGACACTATTTATATGGGGTTAAATGTACCATCTACTCCAATCACAAAAGCCCGAAGTACTTCTTCGAGCAAAAGGAGTTAAACGTGAGACAAAGGAGGTGGTTAGAACTACTAAAGGATTATGACTGTGAAATATTGTACCATCCAGGCAAGGCAAACGTAGTAGCTGACGCCTTAAGTAGAAAGGAAAAGTCGACACCTATCCGGATCAAAGCATGTCAGTTAATTATAACATTGGATCTGATGAATGAAATAGCAAAAGTGCAAGACAAAGCACTATTGGAAAGGAATGTGAAACGGGAAAGAATAGTGGGACAACAGAGTAATTTGGAAACCAATGCGTACGAGGTACGAACTCGTTTTGGCCGGATATGGATACCTAAGATTGGTGAACCTAGGGCCAAAATCCTTGATAAGGCCCACAAGTCACGCTACTCTATCCACCCCGGGATGAACAAAATGTATCAAGACTTGAAGAAAGAATATTGGTGGCCTGGCATGAAGAACGATGTAACCGAATATGTGAGCAAGTGCCTAACTTGTTCACTAGTTAAGGCCGAGCACCAGAAACCATGCGGTAAAATGCAACCCTTGTCGATACCGGAATGAAAGTGGGAAGAGATCATAATGGACTTCATTACCAAGCTACCGCGAACAGTTAAAGGCAATAATACCATTTGGGTGATCGCCGATCGCTTGACGAAAAGTGCTCACTTTTTACCAATACGTGAGACTTCTTCGTCTGAGAAACTAGCAGAGTTGTTCATCAATGAAATTGTGAGTAGACATGGTATGCCAGTGTCGATCATGTTCGATAGGGACACTCGATTCACGTCAAGATATTGGAAGAAATTCAATGAAGAAATGGGCACTCGACTGAATATCTGCACCGCTTACCACCCCAAACCGATGGTCAGTCCGCAAGGACCATTCAGACCTTGGAGGACATGCTCCGGGCCTATATCATTGATTTCGGTGGGAGCTGGGATAGCCACCTGCCCTTGGCAGAGTTTTCATATAACAGCAGCTATCACTTAACAATCGACATGCCGCCTTTTGAGATGCTGTATGGAAGAAGATGTAGAACCCCGGTATGTTGGTGAGAAATTGGACAGAAAGACTTTGCGAGTCTTTAAGTGGTCAAAGCTACTTCCGACAAATTTGAACAAATCAAAGCTCGCATGAAAGCCGCTAAAGACCGACAGAAATCATATGCGGACAAGAGAAGAAGAGATTTAGAGTTTCGACATGGTACTATTGAAAGTGTCACTTTGGAAAGGAATTATCCGATTCAGAAGACGTGGCAAATTAAGTCCAAGGTTTGTCGGACCTTTCAAAATCATAGCAAGAGTTGGTCAGGTTGCTTACAGACTCGACCTACCAGATAAGCTCAGTGGAATTCACCCTACATTCCACGTATCGCACTTATGCAAGTGCCTTGCTGATGATACGACTCACATACCCTCTGACGAAATCAAAGTGGATAACAGATTGAACTATGTAGAAGAACCAATAGCTATTCTTGAGCGAGCTGAGAAACGACTACACAATAAGTCGATTCCTTTAGTCAAAATACAATGGAAGCACAGGAAAGGGTCTGAAGCTACATGGGAGAAGGAAGACGAGATGAAAGGACTGTATCCGAAGTTGTTTAACTTGTAGCAGGTTTCAAGGAAGAAACCTCTATAAGGAGGGTAGGCTTGTAACATCCCGAATAAATAGAAAATAAATAAAAGAAAAGAAAGGTGGGCTTGGCCAAAGTTAGGCCCATGGGCCCGAAATATGAAGCGAAACCCTTTCTAATAAGCAGCTACCAACCTTTCCCCCTCATTTCCCCCACATTCACAGCTTCTAGAGAGAGAGTGAGAGGCCGGTTCTAGTGAGTGTAAAGGCTCGGGAATCGTTCGTCTTCATCACAACAACGTATAGCAACGGCAACCGAACTCCAAGAGGTAAGCACCACCTCTATATCTGAGTTTTTATCTATTTTGGGGTTTCGGATTTAAGTCACATAAAGGCATGGTTTTTACGTATGAAACCTGAAACAAAACACATATTTAAGCTCATGGATGAAAAAGAAACGTTTTGAACGTAAAAAGTTCAAGGCTTGATCGATTAGAAATAATTGGCCAGATCTAGGGTTTCTGGTTGGGGAAGAAAACTGATGCATCGAAACTACTAGTTTCGAAATAGGTAGATCCATCGAAGCTACCTAGTTTCGATATAGACCCTAACCCGAAACTACTAAGATTTTACATAAGTTACTTATCGAAATTACCATAGTTTCGATATAAACCCATGACCCGAAACTACCATAGTTTCGATTTGATTCATCCATTGAAACTACTGGGTTCAAGCATAGTAATGTCTAGTGTCATCTATGAGCACTACCTTATGTGTATGACTTCATTATACAGATTGTGAGATACCTTAGTGACGCCTAGTAACTAGCTAAGTGTATTACATAAACCACTCATCAAGTGAGTTCTATGTGCCCCCTTTATGTTATGTACGAATCATTTTAAAATATTTTGGGGCTGAAGTGTATACACTAAATGAATAAATGTCATGAATACCAATGTGACCATACGTGATCTATATATGTATATATATGAAAATGAATGATGAACAAAGAATGAAACGTATGTTTACAAAGAATGAATGAAAGAATGGCATAACGTAAATGAATGAAATCTTGCTTTATATTTTATATATTGCATGTTATGAATGTATGTAAACGTTATGGACGCTTCGATGATAACGGCTACTTTGGTAGACGGACGACCACGTGACTATTTTACAACCGGGACATATGAGTTCCTTCATCAACTAGGACGTATGAAAGGCATTAACGGACGGTCGAAGCAATTGCCTTATAATAAGTAGAACGGTTGCATAAATAATAGTTCGCGTGGGAAACGGATGCCTTCGGATAGACGGGCGAATTACGGACTACGACGGTAGGATGGTATAACGGACGGCCGAAGGTTTGCCGGACGGTTTTAAGCTATTGACGGATGGTAGCTAGAGCCGGACGGTGAAGAAAATGAGCTACGACGGTAGTTCGAGAACGTTTGTCTTTGTGACTTACGTAAGACGGGTTGATCACCCCTATGTGTATGACCAATGATGTTTAATGAAAGTAAAGGTGAATAGATATATATTGTACTCGCATATGAAGGATAAAGGAAAGCAAAGAATGTGTTAATGTGTATTTATATATGTATTTATATATGTACTTATAAAAGAAATGATGTTTATACCTAATTGCTTTAAACTAGGACTCACCGGCATTAGCTGACTTTTAGTATACATTTCAGGTAATAGAAAGAAGGGTCGTGCGAAGGCGTGATGGCTACCCGGCATGAGACTGGCATCCCACTTTAAATTATGTTAAGACAATGTTTTATATTTAAATGTTAAGACTTCCGCTGCTATGTTATGTATTTGAATGATGTTCGCTTCTGCTACTTTTGAATGTTTAATTTAAATTCGGTATTGATAACTATGTTTATTAGTAAATCCAACAAGTAAGGTAGCCCGGGAAAGGGGCCTTACATGGTGGACCGCCACCAAAACCGGAAACGGTCTGCTACTTAGCCACCAAGCAAAAAAACCCTGGTTTAACATGTGGATGCTGACTAATGGGCTAGATTTGTAACATCCCGGAAATTCAGAAGCTAATGGTTCGGGTTAGTGGACAACCCGAATCCATATTATGTGTCATGGGTAATATAGAATTTCACGACAAACATTAGTTAATAGGAATTGAGGAATCGGGTATCCGTTAAATGCATTATTTGGGATCGAAACGCACGTTAAAAGCCACCTTAAGGGAAAAACCCTAGGCCATTCGGCCTAGGGGACTTGCGACGGCATCAATAGAGAGAGAGGAGGGGAGAAGGACGATCGGATAAGGGGACTCCACGGTGGTTTCGAGCAGGAACTTCACGTCTAGTCAAGGTAATCCTCGTATGCACTTTTTAAGCGTTTGTTTTTGTGATTGGTAGGACAAACCGGTTAGGGTTTAGGATGTTTGGCCGTGAATGACGGCAAGGGTGAGTTTGGTGTTGGCGACCTATCGTGGTGGTGGTGAAGGGTGGTAGTGGTGTACGATAGGGGCGGCAAACAGAGAGATGATAGAGATGAAGGCCGTGGTGGTGCATGGTGACGAGTGACGTGGTGGTGCTACGGGGACGGCTATCAGCTGTCGAAGAGAGAAAGAGAGAGAGAGAGAGAGAGGAACGACACGGAGGCTGTGAGGGTGTCCCATGGCGTCAAACAAAGAAGGACGATGATGAGGAGGTACCTGGCGAGTAGAGTGGCTTGGGTGGGAGTCATCGGAGAAGGGTTGGCCGGCTAGGGCTTTGCCCAACGGCGAAGGCGGTGGTGCATGGTGTAGCCGTGTAGGGTGGCACGACTGAAACGAATTGGGCGTTGGGCTACGGTAATGGTGGCTCGACGGTGGTGAGGCATGGTGGTGGCTGGTTAGCGGTACGCGATGGTGAGGTCGAAGGGGACGATGGTAAGGTGGTGCACGGTGGAGAAAAGGAAACCGGAGTAGCACCGGTTAGGGCTTTCCTTGCATAGCTTGCATGCGGATATGAAAACCTGGTTTGAGTATGCGCAATCTCATGGAGCTAGGGTTATGCATAGCCGCGTACGTACATGCATGGGATGAAACCCAATTCGAGTGTTCGGATTTCCAAAACAAGTCACGGAGGATCTGAATCTTGTGGGCACGGGAAACTAGGGTTTCGTGAATATGGAATGACGAGCGGATGAAACTGAATGTTGGGATCTATTTATATTTGTGTGTGTCCGACGTAGGATTAGTGCGTATTCTGATCGTGTGATCAAACGTTTGAAAGGTTTGGGATTTGAGCGAGTGGTCGGGGTGCAGAGCTAGGATTTGGACTCAGAATTACTAGTGAGTTTCTTATCCCCTTTTTACTATTTTTACTGTTTTGGGGCTATCGAACATACTCGCATGTTTTATTTTGTTAAACGAACGTATTACGAGATATGATTAAACCTAAAGTGTTTTACGATATAATTATGTATTAATGAAACTAAGGGGTCTATGTGGTGTCCCTAAGTTGTGTGAATTAGGAGTTGGGATGGTTGATGTGTGTCGTACCATGAGTTATTCAAGATGAGTCGGGAAATGAGTTTAGACATTCTATGAGTATATTTAGGGCGGGTTATCCTAAGAATATGTGCGGGTTCATGGTTAGTTAACGGGTCATGTAAATGCTAGTATGCTGTTACGTGCTAAGTGCTTGTTGTTGTGTGTTTGCGTCGTTGTCCTTGTGACACAACAAACGGGATTGTGGAGGACGAGGTCTTTCGGGAAGTCACTAAGAGTGACAATGCCTTTGGGGGCAGCGATGAGCTCGGAGTATGATGAAAGCCCTAACGAGGGAAGTTGTGACAAGGTAATTGTTCTGTGCATTTATATTTGACTTATATTGCATGCAAGTGTTTATTGATAATTAATGAGTTGTGATGTTATTGATTTAATGTTAAGTAATAGAGTGACTGTGGTGTGGGAACGAGGTCATGTTTACGACTAATGTGTATAAGCCCTTTTGTGAGTTTCAATGTTTGGGCTAGTCGGGTCTATGTTTAGGAGTTGGTTGCTTTAACCCGAAATCGACGTTGATATGTGTGTTAAACTACAAGTTAGTAGAACGGTAAGTTTGGTCTATGTCGGTGAACTTATGGGATTATGGGTATGGGTTTAGTCTGGGGTTAGGTGACCCTTATGGGCTATTATAGGTGATGTAGGTTATCAATGTGTCAATAAACGACAACCTACTTTATAAAGAAAATTAATTTTCTTAGTGGAATTAAATATTATTGGTGACATGAATGTGTCTAATTAAAATAAACTGTTAGAACTCACTCATCGTAGCTGACTTTGTATGTATGTTAGATTGTTTTGCAGGTGGGTTACTTGATGAGGTATCTTGGATGGGGAGCGGCGCTACTCGAATTGGTGTGTATGCATTTGTAAGGTAAAGTTAAGAACGCTAATGAGCTTAAAAGATAATTACTATTTTCAGAAAGACTTCCGCTAATTGTTTTTGTATTAAAAAATATTTTAAATAGAATACCCAGTGATGTGACCCAACTGTAGGGTGCCCGGTTTGGGGGCCTTACAAGTTGGTATCAGAGCCGAGGTTTAAGAGAAAAACGGTGTTTTAAAAACATAAAATACCTAAACTTAAACCAAAAATGGGACGAGGGTAAAATGAATGCCACCAAGAGTAATCGTGAGCCAAGAGGTACGTTTTTGTGTAGAGTTTAATTATTAGAGTTTCACTTGTGTAGTGCTACAATATGTGAAGTCATTTGGTGTGATTATGTGGTTTGGTGATTCCGTGTGCAATTAGGTTTTGTAAGCAGAATGTTGTAAATATTGTGATATATATGACTACGTGGTAGTATTGCATTGTGTTATGTGGATTGTGTGGGATGCATGTACATCCGTTATGTGGAAGGTAGAAAGTTAGTGTGAGTATAATGGGGAACGTTTAGAATCCGAGCAATAACGTGGATAACCAATCACATTTGATCACCATGATTTGGCAGTCTATGGTTACTCTTATATTCTGAATTGGTTATCTGTAATAATCGCATAAATGTTCTATCTTGAGTAGGATTAGATGGCTAAGACGAAGCATACGAGATTGGGCAGAGGTGAAGCTCTTACTAGGAGGAATACAGGTCGACAGGTCAAGCCAACGGCTGCTGTAAAGGGAACTAATAGTGAAATGGGGATAGTTTTGGCACTTCCTGCGCCGAGTGTGACAAGAGCTTCGATTAGCGATATATCGCGTGTTGGGTCTAGTTTAAGAATGATGTTAATCAATTAATGCGATCAAGATATGTTTAGGTTCGTGTATGAAAATGGGTCTGAGAGTCGCTAGCGACACTCTGAGAGTCGCTTGGCTGGTTAAGGTCGACTCTCTGAGAGTCGCTTGGCTGGTTAAGGCCGACTCTCTGAGAGTCGCTAGGTTATCTCCAGACAACTATCTGAGATTCGTTAGGCTGGCTTCATCCTACTCTCTGAGAGTCGCTAGGTCGGTTACGGCCGGCTCCCAGCGAGAATCGACAATCTGCATGCCGACTCTCTCAGGTTCCTTTTATATACCTGATCATTTTCATAGCTCAGCGACCTTCCTCTCCACACATTTTTCTCTGTAATTTTCATTTGATTAGCTAGCTAGAGAGTGTTTTTGGTTTGTGTTTGTTCCACCACCACGGGGGAGCTCACCAGTGGTGGTAGATCATTGTAATCATTCCAGGAGCTTATTGTAATCATCCTTGTGGAATCATAATCAGATTTGAGAGTTTTTGCTCTTATTTTTCATGCTCTTTTTCTAGCTTTTCTCTTGATTTCATCAATAACAGCTGATCTATAGTTGATTTGTTGATCAGATCTTGACTATAATCATTATAGCACAGGGACCCTATCGTCAGGGCCTATCATTTGGTATCAGAGCGTTCTGTGCTCTTGATTTTTATGAAAAACTTGGGGTTTTTGTGGTTTTTGAAAAGTTCTAAATTTCTTCATTTTTGGATTAGATCTGTATCAAGTTCAGAAATTGGTGTTGAAATTCATTCAGAAACCTGCTTTTGAGAAGCTTGATAGATCTGGTTGGCATTTTGGCTTAGATCTGAGCGTTTTTGGTTTGATTTTGTGTGTTTTTGAGAAAAAGGGTATGAGTATGTTCTTGAGCCGACTGCCCAGAGCCGACTCTCTTGCTTGAGCCGACTGTTGCCTTATCGGGCCGACTCTCTGTTTATGGTGTCGATTCTTTATTAAACGCAAGTTTACGACTCACTTAAGTGAGGGCCGACTCTCTTGGGTCGACTCTCAGTGTGAGTTTATCAATGTTAGTGTCGCTACTCACTTTGTTTTGTCGACTCTCTTGAGCCGACTATCTCTTTGGTCTACCCGACTCTCTCAGTTTCTCTAATACACAAATCCAAAAAAAAAAGAGTATTTTCGAAAAAATTTCTTGGATGAATTTTTTTGTGGATATTGTGAAGAAAAGGAGGTTTATTGTCCAAAAACTTGGAAACAACTTTTTGGAATTTTTGTGTTTTCGGCAATATCGGATCGGGGGCTAATTAGTGTATTCAAAGAACGACTTTTATCGTCTTCTGAATAGTTGAAGATCGTGTGGCCATACGGGAGAGCTCATCCATGTTTAACATGATCGGGATTATGTGATTTAACATTAGTCAATTAGGTTTGAATTCTCATCTTAGTCCTAAATGGAAGGTTTCACATTGAACGAGAACCAAATTGAAGACTGTTGGATTATGTGATGATCATAATGAGCCCGGTCTGGCTGAGTCAAAGATGTTTGTGATAAATCCGGTTACTTAGAGTTGATTATTAGAAGATTGAGCCTTTATCCTAGCCTATTACAAGATTATCCTAATGAAGAGATACGGGACTTTGACTGAAATATATAGGGGAGCTACATTTCTGAGGGAGATCGACAATAAAAGACTTTGGGTTATCGGTGGACTCATGAAGATACAAGACAATGTTAGATATAGACCCCCTCAAAATCACAAAAAAATTTTCGAGTGAAAGGAGAGAGAAAGGAAGAGGCAACGGATTATCAACTGCTGAGAAGACGTTTGAAGATCTTTGGATATAATTGATAACGTCATTCTCGGGGAGAGATTGTTGGGTCTAGTTTGAGAATGATGTTAATCAATTAATGCGATCACGATATGTTTAGGTTCGTGTATGAAAATAGGTCTGAGAGTCGCTTGGATGGTTAAGGCCGACTCTCTGAGAGTCGCTAGGTTATCTCCAGCCGACTATCTGAGAGTCGCTAGGCTGGCTTCAGCCGACTCTTTGAGAGTCGCTAGGTCGGCTTCAGCCGACTCTTTGAGAGTCGCTAGGTCGGTTACGGCCGGCTCTCAGCAAGAATCGGCAATCTGCATGCCGACTCTCTCAGGTTCCTTATATATACCTGACCATTTTCATAGCTCAGCGACCTTCCTCTCCACACATTTTTCTCTATAATTTTCATTTGATTAGCTAGCTAGAGAGCGTTTTTGGTTTGTGTTTGTTCCACCACCACGGGGGAGCTCACCCGTGGTGGATGGCAGTGGTAGATCGTTGTAATCATTCCAAGAGCTTATTGTAATCATCCTTGTGGAATCATAATCAGATTTGTTGATCAGATCTTGACTAGAATCATCATAGCATAGGGACCCTATCGTCAGGACCTATCACCGCGTGATGCTATGATTGGAAAGACTGGATGGAAAAGGAAGTCGATGTCAGCAGTACATGATTTCCCTCCAGGATGTGGACCTGCATGGTTGAGAGATCGACCACTTACGACACCTAAGAGAGCTCTGTTGCAGGATGACCGAGGAATGACCCGGGAAGTGGCAGGGAGGACCCAGAAGAGGACACACCAGATGCACACTGATGTGGTCTAATAGTGATTTTGGGGGCACTTTTTGAAATGTTCAATTGTTCGATGGTTAATGTTGTGGCAGTTGCCACGATAGATTTTGGGGTGATTTAACGTTGTGATTGATTAGACGTTTACATTATGAGATGCTTATTTCAAATATTGACTATTTGACTGTGACATTGATTTTGAGTTTTACCGCACGCTGATTTGAACATAATTGATGATAATTGTTTTGTGGTTATGTATGATTGTGTCTACAGTCGTTGATTTTGGGTGGTAAGCTGTGCTTATGTGATTACATTTCGAATGACATGGTATCATAATGTGATTCTTAGTACGATGAGAGAACGTGGTTGAGTAGGTTGTGTAGGTAGACCATTACAGACATGAATTTGAATTGTTTGTTTTTGCTGTTTTAAGATAGTGTCACCTAGGTGCTAATATCTAGGTGGTGTCTTAAGTGCAGCGGGTGTATTGCACTTTGTGTGAATGTTCAGGACGGGGTCATGTGGGAGGTGATGGTTGTACATCTTATGTATGTATGAATGTTTAGGATGATGTCTAGTGTATGACATCTGTGTTGTTACCGTGGGATGATGTCTTGTGTCTAGTCTGAGTGGTGTATTCTGAACCGTTGATATGGCCCATGTGGGGTACGACCATGCAAACTCTGTATGAGTACGTAGTGACATGTGGCAGGGGCCACCATTATGATGAATAAAAGATGGGGTTCAGGGGTTTGTGTGTCTACGAATGACGTAGTCAGATCGTATGCACGTAGTTTCACTCAGGTCTAGCAGTTTGTATGTGTACACTTGGTGCGAGTTTAGAGTTTGGGGTTACTAGTACGTATGTAGAACATTATGTGTTCTGTCGTTATGTTATGTTGGTATGTGTCCTTGTAGTACATGATGGGTCATGTGTGGGACGTTTAGATGGTGTACCCTGGTAGAGTACTTCTACCTTTGATGATTTTCTCAGCATTTGATGCATTGAGATGATGCGAGGAGTTTTGAAGTTTTTCTAGACGATCGGCGAGGTGCTAGTGGGAGATGCCTATACTTATATCTCAGGAATTCGGAGCACGAAGTCAATGGGTGGAGTTATGAGAGTTAAGGCTAAAAGCGTTTACATGGACGCTTGATCGGTAGATATTTATGAGGTAATCGAGATGACGACGCTAAAGATTACAACATGGAGTGAACGAGGTGACGAAAGGGTCTCCATGAAATACGTCCCATATGAAGAATTATGTCGATGTAAGGTACAAGAGGAATGGGAATGTTCCCTCCGAAAGAGACGACGGATAGCTGAGGCTTATGATTGGGCGGACTACATGTTCGTGCCTGATAAATGAGACGCGGTCGGTGGTTGCGTGGTAATGACTAAGCAACAACAAGGAAAGTGAAATGAAGGAAGGATAAGTGCAGGATTGCACTTAAGTGACTGGAAAGGAAATCACTACGCTGGTAAACATATGACTAGTTTAAGGCAGGCTCATGTGGAGCAACAGTTAAAGCAAATGGTGGACTGTTGAGACAACATGATGATAATAGGTGAACTTTTGAGGAACATCGAGAGCTTATGAGATAACTCTAGTGTTGAGTGTATGTGCATATTTAAGGAGCTCATTGGATGCATGATAACAAAGTAAAGAAGTATCTTGGTAGGCGCACGTTGTGATTTTGGAAACCAGGAGGAGTTTCG
This sequence comes from Smallanthus sonchifolius, assembly GCA_023525975.1. NCBI lineage: Eukaryota > Viridiplantae > Streptophyta > Magnoliopsida > Asterales > Asteraceae > Smallanthus > Smallanthus sonchifolius. The sequence continues at coordinate 109,870,567 of CM042021.1, forward strand.
CACAAGCTCCTGAGAAGGACAGGTGAAGTACCTTTATGATTAAGGCAGTGGCGTCTGATCTTTGAGAAATCATCGCTAGATAACGAACAGAGTATGGGATAAGAAGCATGACGACTCCACTATGAATGAGTGACGAATGTTTTTAATCATGATAGGCAGGAAGCCTTATTTGGGGATGACCGTCGGAATGACGAGATCGTCAGGCCTACATAAGGAATGACGGCATATGTGCCCGTGAACTAAAATGGAAAAGTGACGGGCAAGCGAACAATGGACAGAGTTTTGCAGTTTAAGTAATGACGGGAATACGAGAAAGAAGGGAAGGTGTAGGTGAAACTTACAAGTCACAAATTTGAAAGCGGGCAATGGAGGAGAATCCCTTGAACACTAAGGATGGTGGCCGGGTTATAAAGTGAAGTGACAAGAACAATGTGTACGAAAGTGAATGACAGGTTCCAAAGGGTTTGGAGGCACCAGTTGGATCGGAAAAGCGAGTGGTATCGGTTTGAGCCAACGAAGGATTCGAGGACGAATATTCTTTTAAAGGGGGTAGACTTGTAACATCCCGGAAATTCAGAAGCTAATGGTTCGGGTTAGTGGATAACCCGAATCCTTATTATGTGTCATGGGAAATATGGAATTTCAATAAAAACATTAGTTAATGAGATTTGAGGAATCGGGTAGCCGTTTAATGCATTATTTGGGATCGAAACGCACGTTAAAAGAAACACAGGGACCCGGGTGTAAACCCGGGAGGTTTAAAAGCCACCTTAAGGGAAAAACCCTAGGCCATTAGGCCTAGGGGACTTGCGTCGGCATCAAGAGAAAGAGGAGGGGAGAAGGACAATCAGATAAGGGGATTCCACGGTGGTTTCGAGCAGGAACTTCACGTCAAGTCAAAGTAATCCTCGTATGTTCTTTTTATACGTTTGTTTATCTGATTGGTAGGAAAACCCGGTTTGGGTTTAGGGTGTTTGGCCGTGAACGAAGACAAGGGTGAGTTTGGTGTTGGCGGCCGATCATGGTGGTGGTGAAGGGTGGTAGTGGTGTACGATGGTGGTGACAAACAGAGAGACGATGGAGATGAAGGCGGTGGTGGTGCATGGTGACGGGTGACGTGGTGGTGCTACGGGGGATGGCTATCGGCGACCGAAGAAAGAGAGAGAGGAGGACGGTGGATTACGAAGGAACCAAGCGGAGGCTGTGAGGGTGTCCCATGGCGTCAAACAAAGAAGGACGATGATGAGGAGGTACCTGGCGAGTAGAGTGGCTTGGGTGGGAGTCATCGGAGAAGGGTTGGCCGGCTAGGGCTTTGCCCAACGGCGAAGGCGGTGGTGCGTGGTGTAGCCGTGTAGGGTGGCACGACTGAAACGAATTGGGCGTTGGGCTACGGTAATGGTGGCTCGACGGTGGTGAGGCATGGTGGTGGCTGGTTAGCGGTACGCGATGGTGAGGTCGAAGGGGACGATGGTAAGGTGGTGCACGGTGGAGAAAAGGAAACCGGAGTAGCACCGGTTAGGGCTTTCCTTGCATGGCTTGCATGCGGATATGAAAACCCGGTTTGAGTACACGCAATCTCGTGGAGCTAAGGTTATGCATGGCTTCTTACGTACATGCATGGGGTAATACCCAATTCGAGTGTTTGGATTTCCTAAACGAGTCACGGAGGATCCGGATCTTGTGGGCACGGGAAACTAGGGTTTCGTGAAGATGGAATGACGAGCGGATGAAACTGACTGTCAAAATCTATTTATATTACGTGTGTCTGACGTTGGATTAGTATGTATTCTGATCGAGTGATGACAGGTTTGGGATTTGAGCGAGTGGTCTGGGTGCTGAGCTAGGATTTGGATTCAGCATAACCAGTGAGTTTCTTATCCCTTTTTTACTATTTTTACTGTTTTGGGGCTGTCGTACATACTCGTGTGTTTTATTCTCTTAAACAAACGTATTACGAGTTATGATTAAACCCGAAGCGTTTTACGAGATAATTATGTATTAATGAAACTAAGGGGTCTATGTGGTGTCCCTAGGTTGTGTGAATTAGGAGTTAGGATGGTTGATGTGCGTCGTACCATGAGTTATTCGGTATGAGTCGGGAAATGAGTTTAGACGTTCTATGAGTATATTTAGGGCGGGTTATCCTAAGAATATGTGCGGGGTTCATGCTTAGTTAACGGGTCATGTAAATGCTAGTATGGTGTTACGTGTTATGTGCTTGTTGTTGTGTGTTTGCGTCGTTGTCCTTGTGACACATCAAACGGGATTGTGGAGGACGAGGTCCTTTGGGAAGTCATCAAGAGTGACAATGCCTCTGGGGGCAGCAATGAGCTCGGAGTATGATGAAAGCCCTGACGAGGGTAACCCTGACGAGAGCAGTTGTGACGAGCTAATTGTTGTGTGCATTTATATTTGACTTATATTGCATGCAATTGTTTATTGATAATTAATGAATTGTGATGTTATTGCTTTAATGTTAAGCAATAGAGTGACTGTGGTGTGGGAACGAGGTCATGTTTACGACTAAAGTGTAGAAGCCCTTTTGTGAGTGTCATTGTTAGGGCTAGTCGGGTCTATGTTTAGGAGCTGGTCACTTTAACCAGAAATCGACGTTGACATGCGTGGTAAACTACAAGTTAGTAGAACGGTAAGTTCGATCTATGTCGGTGAACTTATGGGATTATGGGTATGGGTTGAGTCTGAGTTGGGTGACCCTTATGGGATATTGTAGGTGACGAAGGTTATCAATGTGTCAATAAACGACAACCAACTTTATAAAGGATATTAATGTCCTGAGTGGAATTAAATATTATTGGTGACGTGAATGTTTCTAATTAAAATAAACTGTTAGAACTCACTCAGCGTAGCTGATTTTGTATGTACGTTAGATTGTTTTGCAAGTGGGTTTACGTGACGAGGTATCTTGGTTGGGGAGCGGCGCTACTCAGATTGGTGTGTATGCATTCGTAAGGTAAAGTTAAGAACGCTAATGAGCTTAAAAGATAATTATTATTTTGAGAAAGACTTCCGCTGATTGTTTTTGTATTAAAATAAGTATTTTAAAGAGAATACCCAGTGATGTGACCCAACTGTAGAGTGTCCGGTTTGGGGGCCTTACACGCTTTCATTCGTTTTTCACAACTCCAACTCAATCACCACTTCACAATTTCACTCCAGAGTTGTTCTAGCTTGTTCCCATTGATCCCGGTTCGACCCGCACTCGTTTAAAGTCTCGCATTGACGAGGAAACACTCGTAGAAGTTAAGAAACGCTCGAGAAGGTTGTAATAGAAAGCTACTGTTGTAGTTCCAAGCTTAGAGGGGCTCTTCCAAAGTTGTTACTCTTTCCAATTATTAAGGTGAATACTTTATCTGCTTTTAAAACCTTGAATCAAACATTTATGCCCATGAAAATGACCAAATAAGTGTTAAATGATTAATGCATAAAGTTCATCTACGTACAAAGCATTCAGGCCATAATTATACGTAAAATTTGCAAAGGATACACGGGTCTCGGGTGAAAGTCCCAGATCACGGCTGGTACTTCTCTTATAAACAATTTCGGAGGCGAAGTCCTGGCCATTGTTTATAACACATACTACCAGTGTATACGGTGGTGGGAACAAGTCAGGACATGAGGGCATGTTGGATGTGTGGATTGAACAACATTATATTATGGTTATGAATTTAATAACTGGTTATGCCAACCGTTTTAAATGTCAAGATAATTGTATTCACCGGTATTCACGCTGACGTTTCATTTTCAAAATGTTTTCAGCTAACAACTTAAATGTGTTGGGAATAAAATAAATAGTCGGGCAGACTGTTAGTCTGGCCCAAGACTATATATATATAGAGAAGGATAAGGTGCAAGATGTATTATCAGAACATATGCACAAGAGATCCTGAGAGATGATATAGGGATAGTGCCAATGGACTGATCTACCTTAGGCATACTATTACCTAATGTCAGGTGACAAGTATTGTATTTTGGTTTCAACCATGTTTGTAATCAAAACAAGTATTGGTGCAAGTATGTAACATTACTAACTAAACAATTAGCAACGGATGAATAGTAAGGTACAAGCTTCATGGCATAATGTACAACTGCTAACGTGTGCAGTACATCCACGTGTGATAGCAACCTACTTTCTACACACTGCTTGCAAGTCAGAGAGGCGCAGAGAGCTGTTTATTGGGAGAAGAATGAGAGAGTCAGAGGAGGGGCCATCACCACCGATTGTTAGGGTTTTGAGGTTGAGTTAGAAGAAGAAGAGGAAGAGAAAAACAACCCATGGAGGTGTTGACAGCCGTGTCAGGATCGGACCACCGCTGCCGTCAAGTCGAAGAGAGACACAAAGAGCTTTTGTTTAGCGGAGGCAGCGGTGGCGTACGGTGAGGTCGGAGACGAACTTTTCCATCTCCTTCAGACACGAAGACGCAGTTGGAGCAAGATAATGGAAAGCTTCATCACCACCGCACGTGTAATCATCTTCCCTTGCATCGAAACTGTCGTTTCGTAAGGGATTCTGGTTCAAAATCATCGAATATATTCAATATAACGACATGGAAAAATTCTATTTTTCGACGAATTTGAAGAGGAAAGATCTGAATGAAGTTAGAGATGACTTCTCCCTTTCTTCTTCGGCGACGAAAATGCTTCGTTTGGTACGTATGCACACACATATTGAAAACCTACTGTTCTATAACCTCTAATCATCATTATATCAATATATTTTCCATAATTTAGATTATCTAATGCTCGATTTGTAGCTGTTTAAGTTCAAATTGGATTTTCTATCGCAAGCCTAGAATTTCTATTTGATTCCTCTTAGAAGTTTAGTCAAATTAGTTCAGGTAGCATGAATTTAATCAAGAAATTGTTTCCGATCAGCTAGCATCCTATGATTTTTGGCACCGGTAGAAGTTTAGTTAAATTAGTTTAGGTAGCATGAATATAATCGTCTGAATTTAGGTGTTTAAATCCGGTTATAGTAACTGAAATTACTTCAATGATTTATTCCTTCCATAAAATTTTCAAATTGAATTTTCCTATTGTTTAGCATGAACAATCAACAACTTGGGTTTTATTTCTTTTCTTCTTTATTATTTTTTTAAAATCTTTCTATATAGGAAGATGGTGATGAAGAAGAGTGATACATATTCATGGCATTTGAAGGTGATGAACAAGTGAACTATGTAGTGTAAAGCACACATCTTTATTCCTATTGTTTTCGTGCCTTTTTAGTTAGTTTTACCTTTATTTTGAGTCGTTTTTGTTTCCTATTGAGTTTTTGTTGTGTTTACAGGAGCTCGTGTGGAATACAAGTCAAATCCCGAGGAAGCACGGAGGAAAAAGTGAAAAAAGTTGGAAAATTACTCTCTCGCGATACGCGAAGGGAGAGCCACATTCTCTCGTGATACGCGAGGGAAGCCAGAAGCGCGCCCGACTAATTTGTCCCCCGCGGTAAGCAAGGGGCTGGCCACAATCTCTCGCGGTACGCGAGGGGCTATTAAATCCGCAAAAACCTTAATTCGATGTTTTTAATCAATTTGATTGCCATTATGAGGGGAATTTGACTTTTAGCCGTCCAGAGAAGGGTTTGAGGCGATTTTGGGAGCTTGGGAAGCAATTAAAGTGCAAGATTAGAGCTTTCGGATCCGGGTTCGTTAGTAATAGCTTTTTCGGTGTTTAATTCTTTCTCTTTTGTCTTTAAATTGTTGATTGAAACCATGTTTTATGTTTTTACTTCTGTCATGGATGTTTTGAGTAGGATTGTTGGCTAGATCTTTAATACTGCCTAGGTTTATGATAAATATTTGTTAAAGTCTTGATTTTTATCGGTTTGTGGATTCGTTTGGATGGATTAATGATTTTGTAGCAATCTCATGTTAATGATTATGATGTTATGCATGCTTTTAACCTGATTTGCAATTGATTATAGTTCCATATGCTGCTTGTGAATGTCTTTCAGTTTGAGTAGTATATCTAGATCATAGATTGTGTGTTTGTGGTTGTTTGATGGTTTGCTAGACGTAGTATTCCATGGGAACTGTGATTGAGAGTAGGTTAGATAAGAGTGTTCTTCCTATCTTAATACCCGAAAGGTGAGAGGTTGTCGGTTAGTCCTTTGTGTTAGGATTCTGAGTGTAAACTGTCTGAGAGGAAGTTTCCTTAGGGTTCTAGTTACTAAAACAATTTGAAATGTCAATAGGATACTGTTCATAGTAAGTAATTTGGTTGGTCCACATGTAAGCATTTGGTTGGGCTAGTTTAATATTAACTAAAATTTGAGCTCTAAGTTTAATATTATTTTATCTATTTAATTAATTTTTTACAAATTTTGTTTTTCTATTATAACTTTTAAAATATAATGTTTTTAAAAGATTTGAATATATCATTGTGACGTGTTTATTTTTATCTACATTTTGGTTTAAGTTTCATTCAAAACCGACCCGGGTCAAATATAACATATTTTTAAATTATTTTCAGCATAAGGTAATGTTTTTTTAAATTCCGAATATACCGTTACAACGCAGTCGTTTCTACGTGCGTGTCAATATGGATTTTATTAAAGACCAAACCCCACAATACGTGGCGAAACCCATGGCTGAAATATGATAAATTTGAATATACTGATATTGCTCCATTGAGTACAGAAAAGTTAAGCCCTCTGTACTTGAAAATTCATGAATTTGAACTTCTGAGTAATATTTGATTGATAAAAAAAAATACTAAAATAAGCTATTCATGATGAATCCTTGAAGAAAATACTAAAAAAACTTGTATAGTGTTGCTAACTTGTACAAAATAAAAAATCATCAAAATTGTTCATAAAAAAACCAACTCACCGAGTATCGAGCTGAATAAATTCAGTTCAACTTCTAGCTCAGATTGAAGATTACGAGTCACATCAAGCCCGAGTTAGTATTGTAAAAATCACTAGGCGCTAGACGGGAGGTGGGGTGAGGCCTAGACGGGATTAATCGGATTGAAATTTTTATATGTAATTTTCAGTTTTTTATATATATACACACATTTTTATATGTATATTTTATAAAAATGTTCATTTTTAAATATTTATACACATATTTGGCTGGAAAATTCAAGGTTTTGCCGGAAAATCCAAGGTTTTTGCCAGAATTTGGTCGAAAATTTCAGGTTTTTGCCGGAATTTTCGCCTGAATCTGGCCGCCTAGGCCCGATTTGGACCACCCAGCGATTTTTGGACCGACTAGGTCAAATTTCCTCCTTAATTGAGCGCCTAGCGATTGATCGGCGCCTAGGCGCGATTTTTACAACACTAGCCCGAGCTGTTGTTGGCTTGATTGTATAACAATCAGCATCCTATCAAATTACATATTTCTTTCAAAAACTCAGGTACAAAGATGGGTAAATATGCAAAAGTAAGGATTAAGGTCCAGAATTACAACCGAGGGTTTGTGAACAAAAGATATGAAATGTGCTTATTTGCAGAAAACTGCAACTCGAGTACGTGAATACAGCCTCGGGAGAAGAACGTATAACGACTTAGGAGGCAGGAGCATCCGAATTTTGAGTTTTGGAAAACCTCACATATCAGCTACCGACCACAGGTAAGCTTCTCTTTCGCTAGCCTGCTTCAAATTTTGCCTATTGAACATCTGCTTCTCAAATCCTACAAAATCAAATGGAACTCAATCACAGTATACAACCATGACTAAATGTCTAAAACAGAAATACCCTTCATTCATAAAACAAAGTATGGGAATCTTGTTGATCAAAATAAAATCTAACAATGCTGTTTTTCGCAAATCGTACTTAAACATTAATACTTTTTTTTAAATTAATATAAAATACAAAATGGTGTTTGTGGGCCGGAGCTGACCAGACTAGCTTCCACCGCCAGTGAAAATTACCTTGATCTGACCTATGGCCCAACCCGCCCAATTTTGCCGCTTATGGCCTGAAATATGTTGTGTTGGCAATATGCATAACCATTTTCAAATGGTGAATGATAAAGAATATGCTTTTTTGTCTATTTTGGACAATCTGGTATGACCATCATTGGTCTGTTTTTAACTAGCTTGGTTTTAAAAAGCACCAAGGCGATAGGGTTTGGAGCCCAAGCGCGAGGCGCAAGCTATTTGTAGGGGCACCATATCCTACAAAAATCTTTTGCTACAAGTGGGATTTTACTGGGTATGTTTGTTTGTTTATATTTCTCATAGGTTTCTAGCATCACGTACCCAAAGCTTAGATATAAGTAAGCTCTATATAGGACTTAATATATAACTAACCTATATTTAGAACCTAAAAGGCTATATGTACAACATCCTGACGCACGAAATCTTCCCATGTACAAGAGGCGCTCCTCATGTCTGCGCCTCAAGTGCACCTCCTGTGCCTCAAGCAGTCAGAAGCGATGGGGCTTGCGCTTGAGTGAGCCTCGTGCACTTTTTAAAACCAACTTAACTAGTGCATGGCTAATGATCTGTTCATATATTTATTCATCAACTCTTATACATAATGGTGCTTAAAGGGAATGACACAATGTGGAACACAATGATAGAAAAAAGTTCAAAAAAATACAAATGTCAAACATCTGAATTAAGCAAAAAGACTAAATTTGGCGTTACAAAAACAGACATACCATTACTGCGATCAACACCGTCCCAATGTCGTCCTGGTTTGATACCATAGCGGTTTGGTGCAGCATCTAACCCCCTTTTCAACCAGCTATGATTAGGAACTTGTTGAGGAACTATAAATCCAGATTCTTTCATCCTCTCATTGTCTCCTATATCAGGAAGAACCACTTCGGAATGCTTCTTCTGAAAAGTTTGAGAAAAAGGTGTCAGTTATAAAAGGATCGGGTATAAAATTTATGTCATTAGTACTAGAGGTGCCAAAATAGGCGGGTTGGGTGGCTTAACTGGCCAAAACAGGTTCAGGTCAAAATGGGTAAGAGTACCTCCAGCGCTCTAAGAGAAACAGACGTGCCAACTCATCACCTCTCCCTTTCTCTCTCATCTCACATCTCTCGTCCGGTGCCAACCGGAATTCCAAACGGCTGACACTCGCTCACTTCTCTCTCACCTCCCTCTCTCCACCTGGCAGCCAGCTCAGACAGGATGAGAAATTTTGACCACGATGGAGGTGCTCTAACTTCTGTTGGATTGGGTCGGATTGGGTTGACCTGAACCACATTTTTGTAAAAAAAAGTTCGATTTTCTATTTAATTTAAGTAATGATCACAAATACTATATTGATTCAGTAACAACATAAATTTTTTAAATAAAATAACTTAGAAGGTTGTATGCATTTTAAAAACACCCAAGTTTTGATCCATTTGACCTATTTCCTTTTAAACTTTTCTTTTTTGTTTGACCCGTTAGAGATGAAACATAACAAGAATCGACCCATTCATAAGAAAACAAGTTTGATTACTGCGAACAACCTCTAGTCATAACCAAGATGTTTGATTAACATAAATACCTTCACTAGATGTGCCATCGGATCACCCCATCTCACTGCATTCTTCTGGATATCGTTAAGATCAATATCATCTCTGAAAATCATGTATGCATCCACATGTAAGACTAAAAAGAGTAACGCTTTTGTTGTTTTAGTCCACAATGGATGTGTTCTGGTTGTCAGCTACTTCATACAATGTGCACAGAAGTAACCAGTTTGAAAATCGAAATGTAGAATTTACTTACCTAGTCCTCGCAAATGGTTTGGCCTTCTCATGTTCTAATTCCTGCAGTCTTGCCTCTGCTTCCCGCTTTTGAGCCAGACCTTTGCCCCATTCCAATATTATCTCCTGTTCAGAAACATTGTTGATTAGGACTTCAATTTAGTAATCTTTCGCATGCGAAGATGATTTCAAAAAGTATAGTATAGTATTTCTTAAAGATCTTGAATGCAACCATTTTGAGGTTGTATGCATTAAAAATACACTTAAAATGACTTTCAACCTGATTTTACCCATTTGATACGTTAGACATAAAAAAAAAACAACCCATTCATAAGTGAATGGGTTGAAATTGGCATATCTACCTATTTACATCAACCATGCATCCTCTTGAATACTTTGTGATGTCAAGAGTATTTTTCATTTTTTTTATTGAACTTTAACACATGTACACACAGATATATATATACATATACATACATATATATATATATATATATATATATATATATATATATATATCCAGCCTTGAATAATGAAGGATGCAAGGTTTGTCATAAATGATTTCATGGAAGATAGTGCAAGCAGAAAAGGAACCAGATCATATACTAATGATGATGGTGAGGGCATTTGTGAAATTTCAAAATGTGTAAGTTAATAATTTTAGAGAATTGATGTAATGTCAAAACAAGCGACCTTTGGCTTCTCATCTTGCTTTTGAAGTGCTTTGATCTGCTCCTTTGACAAGCGTGCCCCTGCAAGATCCCAAAATGGAACCACGTTAATTTAACAAGAAATAGTCAAATTATAGAAAAATAGGGAGCCTTTAGCAATTTCAAACAAACCAGTTTTCTTGTCACGGCGTATGCCTACAGCATCTCGGCCACTTAAAGAAGGATCCATATTTCGAAACCTACAAGCAATAATTGGTAAGTGATTGCATACTCTTAATCAGCCCACTATATAAACTAATGAATTAAAAATCCATAACTTAATCCATGTATTAACAGTAATTGAGCATAACGAAGAATATAGATGATTACCTCAACCAGTCTTCCTTCTTTGTTTTATTAATTTCTTCTTTTATATCTTTACCACTAACTAAACCAGTTTTGGGCCGCTCTGATTCCTTCATGGTCTTTCTTGGTGGAGAAAGGTCAGAAGGTGAAGCTGATGGTTGGTGTCTATCATCTCTCTTTTTCCTTGGTGGAGAAAGATCTGATTCCACTGCAGATGCACGTGGGCCCAATCTATGACGACTCCGCTCACGAGGAGGAGAAAGATCAGGATCTGAGTTAGGTTCAGGTGACAGTGTATCAAAACGAGCCCTTTGCTTACGAGGAGGTGAAATGTCAGTATCATAGGCGCGCTGTTGTGGTAATCTAGATTTCCTATGGTGGCGAGGTGGTGAGATATCATCAGCATTTGGTTCCGGGGAAGGTGAATCATAACGAACCCTTCGTTTACGAGGTGGTGACATGTCAGGATCTAATACGGTTGTGCAAGGATCGAGATCATGTCTTGGTGACGACGTATCACTGTGGGCCTTACGTTTACGTGGTGGCGAGATATCAAAATTTGTGTCATCTGAAGTCAAGTTTTTAGCATTATCAGAGACGGAAACCCAACCACTTCCATCCTCAGAAATGGCACCAAAAGGGCGTTTGGCTTTAATTTGCTCTAATCTCTTCATTCGTTTGACCTCTATATCTTCATCAACTTGTGGCCTCTCTTCATCTGTATAACAAAAAGGCTGTTTATAAACATAATCTAATCAATTAAAAACTTTATTTGCATACCTTGTGACTCGTCATCTTCTTCTTCAATCTGAACTGGCTTTTGCCAAACAGGATCGTCGTCAACAATAAGAACACCATTCAAACCAGGCTTGCTTTTATTCTTTTCTTTCTTTTTCTTCTTCTTCTTTTTCTCCTCCTCATCATGGTTTTCATATCTTTTTAGATACTCCTTGAGTGAGTTTGACCCTGATGATGGTGCTACCATGATTCTTGTTCAACTTCTGCTTCCAATAAAACGTTACTTTTCTTGGTATGTGCACACAGTAAGGTTCAATATGCATAAATCAAGCATAAGCCTAATGGACATAATTAAAGAAAAAGAAAATAACAGAAAGTAACAATCTCAGACTCAGACAGCCACAGATAGTCAGATCTTGGTTTAAAAAAGCGCCGTGAGGCGCTGCCTTAAGCATGAGGCGCCCGAGGCGCTGGGCAAAACGCCTCAAATGGGTGAGGCGCCCGAGATACATGAAGCGCTCCGAGGCGCCGCCTCAGACTTGAAGCGCGAGGCGAGGCGAGGCCCCGCTTCATGTATTTTCACGTTTTTTAGCTTTAAATCAGTTGGGATTGGCCCATCATTTAAACCAATTTGGGCCTAAATCTGTAGTTGAGCTTAACTTGTGAGGCTGTGACCAATTTAAATAACCCTAAATCAGGCCTGTAACCATATTTGGGCTTATCCTGTGAGGCTGTGACCAATTTATGAATGTTTAATTATGTTCTAAGCTTTTAACTTCTAAGTATTAACGTATGTTTTGTGTTTTTATGATTAAGAAGTGAAGTGTGTCATGCATAATACATTTTTTATTATTTTTTTAGTTTTAGCACCTCGCATACGTGAAGCCCTCGCCTCGCGCCTGAGGCGTGGCGCCTCGGATTTTGGGACCGAAATGCCTCGCCTTGCGCTTTTTCAAACCAAGAGTCAGATATTACTTTTGCATCCAGAACCTTGGTTTTAAAGCGCGCCTAGGCGCAAGGCGACCTAAGGCGCAGGTATGGTCGCTTTTGTGTAGCCAAGGCGCGAGCTGTACAAGAAGCACATAAAAAACGCAGGTGAGGCGTGCACCTCATGTACAAAAAGCGCAGCTGTGCATCAGGATGTTGTACGACATGCTTTTTAGGTTGTACATGTAGGTAATTTATATATTAATCATATATAATGCTATTTATAGCTAAATTTTGGGTAGAGATGTTAAAAACCTATGGGATATATAAAGTTTTATATAAGCACAGCTTAACGTACAAAAAACGATGCGGTTCTGGCTTTTTAAAACCAAGTCCATAACTAAATTATCATAACGCAAAAGAGAGTGGTTAAAACTGGACTAAAATCTCATCACTTGACAACTCTGAAGTGCGTACGTTAAATTGAAAATCTATAGAGGTCAAACTAATGAAGAGATTAGAGCAAATTAAAGCCAAACACAAGGTTCGATTTTTATACCCAAATCAAAAACCAAATGAATAACTAGAATCTAAACCTAGAACAAGAACCGAAACCTAGAACTAGGCCAAGATCGAAACCTAGAACAAGAATCGAAGACCTGCACTTTGAAACATGTACCTTGAGGATGAAGACCAGACCTTGAAACATGCGATTTGAACCAATACCTTGAAGATTGAAATCAGAGCAATAGAGATGAAGAATCGGTGATTAGGGTTGGGAAAATGGGAAGGGTAATTTCGTATTTTGGGATTTAAACATTCCAATTCGTTATAAAACTTAACGGATGGTCCGTGTGGTTTAGCCAAATTATGAATTTAGTTTCTGATTTTGAGAGATTACAGATTTAGTCCTCACTGTTTGTCAACTTGTTTCACTAACAGTCCAAAAAGTGGATGAAGATTAACTTTTACTGTTAAGTGAATTTAAAATGAGTAAAATGTCCTTGAATACAAAAAAAAAACAAAATATGTGGGGGTCACCTTGTCTTCTTCCTCACCCAACCCTCATCTTGCCCTAATACTTGACAGATATTTAATCCAACCCCAACCCCACCCCATCCCATCTCGGGAAAACACCATTCAAGCCACCATCGCCAGTCAAACTCGAACGCCTCTCTGCTCACTCTCACCCATCTCTGTCCTGACCTGCAAACCCCTTGCACCACACACACACACAAACACATCGTTCCTTTCCATTCGACAAAACTGTTCAGAGCGTGAGTAGCTTGATCAAGCCCGTAATGTTATGCCCAAAATTGCTTCCTCCCCATATCAGAAACAAGACACCACATTCCATTATCCCCCCAAAAATCTCCTTTAAACTTTTCCATAATATTCTCCGCCCATTTTCTCGTCTGTCGGTGACCGGCCAGGGATTCAAAATATGGATCACACTACTAGTTAAACTTGTTCATTTCTCTTATTTGAAGTAGAAACTGGTAAATTTCATTTCCCTAAAACACTAGAATTCAAGTCCCGATGAACGGTGATACACGCTTCTAATTCAGACAGTTTGCGATTTAATTTTCAGTCTTCGATCTCATTTCGTTTCTCAAATTATGATTGCAGAAGAAGCCCTAATAGATCACAAGGTTATACCGATTGAAGATGAGCAATCGTATCCTCGAGGCGTATTAGGAATCTCTTTGTCTGGTACGGATTCTGATTTCCTAAGCAGCCGCGTTCGTCCTTCAATGAACAATCTCTGGCGACGGAGGGTAATGCGGAGCCTGTAACTGACAAACTTCTATTTATACCACAATCGTCTTCTCAAGCAACGTATATTCCATTGTTTTTTAAGGAGTGAATCTTGATTTTACGAAAGAAATAGGAGTCGGTTTGGAAGAACGTGAAGTCGAAGAGGGTAATTCGGAAATAGTTAGTTAATTAATAGTTTGAATGTTTAAATAAAGTTATTTTATGTTTATCTATTGTTTGGATAGAGTTATAGTAGAATTAAAAGTGGTGTTTGAGTATGATTATAATAGTTGATTAGCAAGGTTTATTTTAGTATAAATAGATGGCTAGGGTCCATGTAATTAGTAAGTTGAGAATTATAATGAAGAAGAAAGAGTCGATCTTTGTGAGATCCAAATTTGTGTTTGTCTTCTTGGGTCTCATTTTCAACAATTGGTATCAGAGCTTGGGGAAATAGATGTAACATCCATGATTTTCTAGTATTATTTTTTTATTCCATGCTATACGATAATGACATCCTATTTCAATCTCGTACTTGTTCGAACACGATATGTCACATTGATTACCATTTTTATCATGTATCAATTCAAATTTTCAACCGTGCGTTACATATTATTTTCTTTATTATATATAACACATGCAAGTGTTTATATATATATATATATATATATATATATATATATATATGGTTAGGTTCAAATAAGAACTCATAAATACTTGATAACTCGTCAAAAAACCAATTAAAACCATTTTTTTTCACTACCTTTATTATTAAAATACAACATAAAAATAATTTATCTCTCCAATTAATTATCTCTTCCCTCTAAATTATTCTTAAAAATTATTATAAACATGTGTAAATGGTAAATGTGTAGATTTTTCTTAATATATGTATACATGTATAAATTTATTTTTTTATGTTGTATCTTAATAATAAAGTTAGTAAAAACAAACAAAATGGTTTTGATTGATATTTTGCTGAGTTCTCGCGAGTTCTCAAAATATATATGAGTTCTCAAATGAATAATTCCTTATATATATATATATATATATATATATATCAGTAAACATCTGGTTATAATAAATATATAAATATATATATATATATATATCAAAATATAAATCAAGTATACAACTTTTAACCCTATAGAAAAATAAAACTCATGAGTTCGAATCATGTCTTTACATTTTTTAAATATATACATATATCTATTTATGAATAAATATAAAAATATATAAACATTTGACTTTGTTAAATAAACCATTTGTAATTTTATAAAAAGAAATTTTATTCCTTTAATATATTTCTAATCAAGCAGATAAAAAGTAGATATTTTTTTTTATTTTATGAAAAAACATTTTCTTTAGACAATTAAAATGAATTAAAACCAAATAATTTGATCTTGAACCCTCTCAATTCGTTTGAACCCTAAAAAGAACCCCCTCTATTTACCTTTGAACCCCCTCAATGCCTTGAACCTTTTCCTCTGGAAGTCATTTTTGAGCAATTTTGACTTTGGAAAAGTCAACACTCATCAAACCATCTCAATTACTTGAAATTTCGGATTTCGAATCCCTCCAAATCGTCATGCCATCTATTAACAACCATTAAGGACTAATGATTTCACGAATTTATTGAGTATTTACGTTTTCCTTGAAATCGTTTGGAGGTTACAACTTGGGTTTCCAAAACCCGTGAATCACGCTCAAGATCCAACTCTTTCAGTCGAATTAAAGTTGTAAAGCGTTACTAACACCATTTGTATACACAATTCAATTACAACTGGGAATTCGGTCACTCAAATCCGTTTTTACCCCCTCACCGGTCGCGATCGGCACAGGTAGATCAATCACCTCGATTCCTTTCTCATCAGCCGATTAGTCCGATTTCTAGGTAACCAACACCCTCCTCTTGCTCGTTTTTAATCCCTCGAACGAAAACCCTTTGATCTGTTAGCAATCGGATATTGGATTTGGGATTTAGGGTTTCATTTGGGAGACCTTGTTCACGATATGGGTTTGGTTTTGGGAAGATGAAACTGTCATCTGATAGTTAACTATTTAGTTTTATGGTTACCAATCGCATTGGGGTCTCGGGTTCTAACCCCACTCCCACCCTTTCTTTTTTTTGTTTTATTTTCACACACACAAATAAATAACATATATGAATCAAATTGTTTTTCTAATTGGATGGCTTCTTTTTAGTTCTTTCACAAGGCTCAACGTATATTAGCCATTTTAAACAAAGGTATGTATCTTTTAAATAATTTTTTTTTTGATATTTTCCCTTTCAAAAAAGAAAAGAGTAAAAAGTGATCTTTGTATAATTATGAACGAATTACTTGAACTGTTATTCAAAACTCATTATATTACTTATAGTGGTCGAATTGAATTGAAATTTTAATTTTTAAATCGATAGTCGTCATTTTAAGGTCAGGAGTTTTATTAAACGAAAGAGGATTATAAATGTTTAGACACCCAAACCTTCATAGCTGTATGATCTATAAAGTATTATTGCGATTTGATTAAGTGTTACAAATTCTAATAACTATTTTATTAATAAATATTCATCACACTAATACCTTCTCAAATTAACATCATGATGGTAAAAAAAAGGGTGATTTCTAGTTAAATGACCTTATGATTTTACTAAATGAGCTTCATAAATAATAATAATACAATTCGCTTAACTAATTTATTTATTCATTTCAAACTATTTATTTGACCATTCGTATAAATAATTTACTTATTTCAAATGACATTTTTTATATAAATATTATTGTTCCATCATGATAACTATCTTAACCTAATCTTTTAATAGGGTATCTATTGTATTAAATTAGCAATTAATAATTGTTGATGCCATCTAAAATCTCTTTTATAAAATTTATAAAACAATATTTTATGAAATTTCATCTATATATTATCACTTTAAATTACTGTTAAGATTTGTATCCTTCCTTCGTTCGTCCGTTCCAAAACCCTGAGATCCCAACCGTCCCATCTTTTTTTTCATTTGTTTATTTTCATATTAAACATATACAAATTATTGATCCATATACCATCAAACTTAGGTTGACCTTGAGGTTAGCTTGAATTTTTGTGCAACAAACAATATACTTGTGTAGCATACAAAGCTTCTTATTGCAAGGTGAATTTACATAGCCCCTTTTTCATATTTACATTTTTGGGGTGAAACATGATTTTCATTTGAAACTATTTGCAACTTATACAATTCAAACATTATGATTATGTGTGCAATTTGTGTCTTATGCTTGAACACTATTAGTGCAAACTACATTACATATTTGTGTGCATAGTGCAAGTGCAATCATTAACTCGGTACAAGCCAACGGTAAACAATGATAGATCTATTGAGTCTGACAAACTCACCCAGGTAGGGTGATTGTTGCCGATATTACATTTGGATAACTTTGTATGCAGTCACAAGGTTGATTGTACGCCCCTGTTTAACTGTAGTGGTTCTCCATAATTGCCTTATTAAACCATGCTTCATATGAATTGTACACAACATTTGGAAACTATTTGAGGTGTCAAAACCTATGTATGCTCACCAACTATTTTTAGTTGACCTTATTTTCATCATGTTTCAGGTACTAACATTTGAGATCATTTACAAGATGCTACACATAGGATTGAGGACTTAGTTAAACAATAAATTGAACATTGTTGGTGTACTTTGTTTCCTCTGTATTTTTGTACATGTTTTATTTGAACAAGTGTCATGAAAATTTAGATTCAATTAATATATGAAACTTTAGTTGATCATGTGCTTATGAACAGTTTACATGTCCCGCCCCGACGTATTCCGCCGTCGGTTGGGGTGTGACAGATTGGTATCAGAGCCATGGTTTTTAAAGTAGGTAGAAGGCAGTCAAGAGTCAGTTCTTGAAGAAAGAAAGAAAGAAGGCAGTCAAGAGCCAGTTCTTGAAGAAAGAAAGAAGGCAGTCAAGAGCCAGATCTTGAAGAAAGAAGGTAGCCAAGAGCCAGATTTTGAAGAAAGAATGTAAAGTAGGAAAGAATGAAGGAAATAAGGAAGGAAGAGTTTCAATTTCAATGATGACGCCGCTAACCCGCCTTCAATTTTGATCAAATAGTATCCGTAGAGTTCAAAATCGAGATTGCAACTATGAGTTCCTGAAGTGTTCAAGGAAGAAAGAATGTGAAAAGAGCAAGAAGCAAATCTAAATCAAAATTAAGGGGGGGAATGAAGGAGTTAATCTTGATTTTACGAAAGAAAGATGAGTCGGTTTGGAAGAACGTGAAAGTTGAAGGGAGTAATTCGGAAATAGTTAATTAATAGTTTAAATGTTTAAATATAGTTATTTTATGTTTATCTATTGTTTAGTTAGAGTTATAGTAGAATTAAAAGTGGTGTTTGAGTAGGATTAGAATAGTTGATTAGCAAGGTTTATTTTAGTATAAATAGATGGTTAGGGTCTATGTAATTAGTAAGTTAAGAATTTTAATAAAGAAGAAAGAGTCGATCTTGGTGACATCAAATTTTGTGTTCGTGTTCTTGGTCTGATTTCCAACAGTTTTCTCTGCCGAGAAAAGGAGCACCGGAAACAACAATTTCATTCACTCCAGAAAGGTGCGTTTTCTGATTTGCTTTACTTTCTTTAATGCACAAGTATTTTGTTTCCCAAATTATGATTGCAGAAGAAGCCTTAACAGATCATAAAGTTATACTGATTGAAGATGAACAATCATCTCCTAGAGGCGTATTGGAAATCTCCGTGTCCGGTACGGGTTCCGATTACCTGAGCAGTTGTGGTTCATCCTTCAATGAACAACCTCCGGTGACTGAGGGAGACCAAAGTCTACAACTGACAGCGACGGAGATGAGGACGACAGCGAAAGAGCAGCGTCTGTGCAGTGGAGAAATTTGGTTTATAATTTGAAATGGAAGCCGTTCAGGATGTTGAGGAAGAGTTTGATGAAGAGGTTTTGCAGCTCTTGTTATTATTTTTATTTGTTTTTAACATCAGGGGTATTTTAGAAATTTTTTAAAAAATTAACAGAAAAGTTAACCTCCATCCACTTTAAGGACTGTCAGTGAAACAAGTTGACAAACAGTAGGGACTAAATCCGTAATTTCTCAAAGTTATGGACTAAATCCGTAATTTGGCCAAACCACAGGGACAATCCATGTAATTAACTCTAAAACTTATCAACCAAAACACCTCATGGATTTTTAATGAAATTAATTTCAATTCCTTAAAAAAAAATTTGACAGAACTAAACAAACCCAAGGGCATTTAGTGCGCGAAATATGTTGGAATTTGAATTGCAATTTGAACGATTCCTTTGAAAATCTCACCACCACGTCGCCATAGTTCTAGACGTATGATGACCTGATTCTTAACATTATGAGCTATAATGTGCAGGAAGATGGTTACTTGCTCATCAATATCTACATTCTTACTTGGTTTTAATCCTCCAAATGCTTTAAGCATGTCACCCAACTTCATGAAACACGCTCGATTCATCCTAATTTTGGATATAGACATATGCTCACTCTCATAAACATACCTACACAATATTGAACATCGATCTATTTTTGATGAAGAGTATCCAGTATGTGGTTTATCCATTTCGTATTTGACTATCAACATGTAAAAGCATAGTATAAGCAAAGAAACAGTTGTAATAAGTTGGTTCCACCATGTCAAAATCAATGTCCTTCGCCTTTGCTTACGTTTGCGAGTTGTTAAACTAAGTCGGGTCATTTCCTATTCACGTATTTTATCACCCACTTTCTGGGAAAAAAATTAACACTTACAACGCAACCGGAAATGGTCCCAATTCAAACTTCTTATAAAATAATTCAACATACACACATGACATACACGTGTGTTTACAAAAAAAAAAAATTATAGCATGACCCGTTCGCATTACAGACTATCCTTACGGAAACAAAACAACGCATGTTTATCAAAACAAATACCAAACTCAAAAGTTTACATCATAAAACCGGGTTATTAATTTGTTTAGTCATTAATCACAATTCAAACCTCTACACGAGGTTTGACCCAAAACAATTTACAAAAGTCTAATCATCCAAAAGAGAAATCCAAATCCGAGCACTTTGACATCCCGAGGCCTAAACCGAAACTTTTCCTACATCAAAAACACCAAAAATATCAAGTTAGTAATGGTATAAGGTTTCCCCAAGACTCCCATGAGTTAAACCTAAGAAAACCCCGAAAATGGGGTTCAATGTAAGATAAGTAGAATCAACCCATCCTGGGCCTACGACAACCCTTGCACAAAACAACCTTCTTCTTTAGATTCCCCTCGTCGCGGCACCCAGGATCCATATATTATGGCTCTCGTAACTCAAATCCTAGCCCAGAATATGCTTATATGAAGTTTATGGCTTTTCTGGTAACATGTGTTAACACCTATACACGTCTTACCCAAACCAAACATCAATCCCAAATGTAAACACACAACATTTTAAGGGATTTAAGTCATCCATAATGCATGTATAAAACTCCCTATACATGTCCTAATCAAATCAAAGATAAATCTCAATGCAAACAGACAACATTTAAAGGATTTAAATTATAATCACACAAATGAGAACAAGTCTCAAAACACCCATGGAGATCATGCCCTCATAACACCCATGAGGGACATGTCTCCACACAACCATCCTTGAAGAATATGTCCTTAAAACACCCATGAGGACTATGAATTCACATATCACCCGTGAAGAATACATCCTCATAACACCCATGGGGACTTTGATGTGACACCCCCGCCAAGGCGGATTATACAGGAGGGAACGACGAAATTGAATCATCACACATGGATCAAAAGAAATTTCTATTATATCAATCGGATAGTTGATTACAAAAGTCAAACACGACAAGTAGAACAAATAAGTCTTCTTTTTGTTAATGTCTAGCTAAGTCCAATAAAGCATTAGTCCTTGAAATCCTAGCGTGATCAAAGCAAAACCTTAGTTTCCAAAACCTGAAAAACATGCTAAAATATGTCAACTAATGTGACATCCCTAATTTCTATTTAGATTCTATATCTTGTTTGATTTTGCCTTGTAACCTTGATTGAATTCTATTGCTATGAATATATTTGTGCCTCATACTACTTGTTATACCATTCAGTTCAAACTTCTAGCCCTAATCTAAAGCGAGTATTCTATTGCACGTTAAAGCGACTTACTTATTCTATTGAGATTCTAAGTCTATTTCATCTAGAACTTGCTACTTATAGTAACTTTTGATGCCCTATATTCTATCTTAACCTAAGTTATTAAAGTTCGTAACTTTATTAAACCATAGTAAAATTTCAAGGACTAAAGTTACACTTATGTAAATTTAAGGTTTCTTTTGTAACATTTTTAAAACCTTGGATATTTATTCTTAAATTACCTAATTACATTTTATATAAATATATTTTCTAAATTTATATGAATATTATTAATAAAACTATTAAATTTATAAAAAACCATTAAACTTATCTAAGTTATTAAAACCGTTATTTTATTTTTAAACCTATCCTAATCTAGTTCCATCTTCCAACTAACTTTTCCCCCTTTTCCTCTCAAACTCACTGTATAAATAGAGCCCCTAATTCACCTTCATTCTTCAAACCTCAAATGAATTCTCTATGGCTCTCTAGCTACTAAAGATTGTTCATCTCCTCCCTTGGAAGATTCAGGTTCATATCTTCGCATTCTAAGTAAGTTCATTCTTATGTTCTTCGTAGTTCATACTTTTTCTTTTCAACTAGCTTAGATCTATGATTCCCCAACATGTTTATGTTATAATCATAGATATAATTCAAGATCAAAAGCCAAATCAAGCCCTTTTAATCAAAACTTTCATTAAGTTCATCAAACATCAAAATTCGTATTTTGACAGATTCACTTACCTAACTTCGATAGGCCATATATCCCTCAAAACGAAACCTTTTTCAATGATTCTTTTTTTTACAATCAAGTTCAGTCTCTTGTGATTCCAACCATATAAAGAACTTCTCAAAACTCCAAGTTTTGCCCCCCCAAACACCCTCGCAAGATCAGTGCGCAAATTTGTCCAAATTTATATTTTGCAATTTCACCTATTTAAGTTTTTGATAAAAAGAAATGATTTTTTATTATAATTTGCTTAATATGATCATGTTTATCATGTTAAAATCCCATAAATTAATTAGTTTTATAAACCTTTCAAACTTTTTATTTAAAAACTTGATTTTGATATTTCTAGTTTCCTTTCAACTTCTACAATCATGTTTCTAGTAAAACTCTTATATTTCAATTAATCCCCTCTAGTATTCAACTTATTAATTTCAATCCCTACTAAATTCATATTTTCACTTTAGCCATTATGCTTTCCAAACTTACAAATCACACCCTTAACTTGGTCTAGTATACCGATGGAGTAACCATCAAACCAGTATGTAGTTATCTGACAAGCAGAAAGTTCTAACTAGGAAAGACGGGGTTCTGATCCAACCAACTCTTTCCTGGGAACGCTTCTATTGGAGGTACTACTTCGGGACGATAACCACTCTAGTGTACAACAACCGCTTCCATCTAATTACAATAACAACCCCTCTACTATTCTAAACTTGTTTCTATCTTAAAAAACTTACTTAGGGAATCCTTAAGACATCTTAATTCAAGTTACTACAAGTGCAAATTCAACTCTCTAACTTTACGAGGTGAGTTCATAGCCCCTCTTTTACTTTTGTACTTGGGGTGGAAAACATGCTCCTATACAAAAAATGAAATTCAAATTCGAGAGTCAAAACTATCATTTTGTAGTCAATAACAAACTTTCTAATTCTGGTAATACTAAACTAATTTATACATGTTGCTATGTCACTTTATACTACAAGTATTATTTTCTCTCTTGTAAAGTTTGAAAAGTATAAGGGCTAAAGTGTAAATATGATAAGGGCTAAAGTGTAAATATGAATTTAGTTGGAATTAGAATGAATTAGTTGAATATTAGAGGGGTTCAATTGAAAATAGAGAGTATACTAGAAACATGATTCTAGAAGTTGAAAGGAAACTAGAAAGATCAAAATCAAGTTTTTATCTAAAAAGTTTAAACAAGTTTGAATGGTTTATAAAATGAATAAAAATCTAAGATTTTTACATGTTAAACATGATTATCTTATCCGAATTATAATAAAAATCATTGTTTTTTATCAATAATTTAAATAAGTGAAAAGAATTACAAAATATAAACTTGGACAAATTCTTGACAAATTTGCGCACTAATCTTGCTCGAACTGTTTGGAGGGTCAAAACTTGGAGCTTGGAAGAGTATTTATATGGTTGAAATCATAAGAGACTGAACTTGATTGTAAAATAAATAATCATTGAAAAAGTTTTCGTTTTGAGGGAGATATGGCTTCTTGAAGTCATATCAGTGAATCTGCCAAAATACAAATTTTGATGTTTGATGATCTTGAGAAAAGTTTTAACATTTAAACACTTAATTCAAGCTTTGATCTTGCTTGGATCTATGATTATAACATATAAGTGTTAGGGAATCTCATATCCAAGTTTGTTTTATAGAGAAATTGCAAGAACTTTAATAGAAAGTAAAATCTTGACAAAAACACAAGTAGAACTTACTTTAAGTGCGA
Organism: Smallanthus sonchifolius; assembly: GCA_023525975.1. NCBI lineage: Eukaryota > Viridiplantae > Streptophyta > Magnoliopsida > Asterales > Asteraceae > Smallanthus > Smallanthus sonchifolius. The sequence goes on from CM042021.1 coordinate 109,894,336, forward strand.
AAAAACGACTTGGACTTCTTGAGGGAGGATGGAATTCGAAAAGTAGCAGCCTTGGGACTTAAATTTTTCACATGAAAGGAATGAATAAAGAGGGTAGTAGGAGGGTCTATTTATAGGGGGGATTTGTGAGGGTTTTGGGGAGAAATTGGTTAGCTTTTTTACTAGGATTGCCAAAGATGAGCATGGCTTGACTTTATCCTATAATTTTAAAAAAAATATGAGTAGGCATCTAAAATATTCCAAGACATAAATGGTAGAGACATAAGGGCATATATGTAACTAACCAATTAAGGATTAACTAGGAATTAGTTGCAATAATGAGATAAGATCAAACATGGATTTTATCTAACTTCAAGTTTCGAAATTAGGGGGATGTAGGATGGGATTTTCGGCCATAATGGGTTAAGGGAGGATTAGGATGGTTTTTTAGTCGGTAAATGGAATTAGATTATGATAGGTTTAAAAATAAAATAATAGTTTTATTTAAATAAGATAAGTTTAATGGATTTTAATAAGTTTAATAGTTTTAGTGATATCTTTATCACCAACTAATTAAATTTTTTGAAAATAATAATAATAATATATAATTAGATAAATTAGACAATATTTAACTATGGTTTTATAGATGTTACATAGGAAACCCTAAATTTACATATGTGTAAATTTGGTCCTTGAAGTTTTACTATAGATCAAAAGAGTCACTAACTTAGATAGCTTTGATTGAGATAGAATATAGGCACCCGAAGTTACTATAAGTAGCAAGTTCTAGTATAAACACAAGAATCAGTCATAGAATCTCAATAGAATAAGTAAGCCGCTCTAAAGTGCAATAGAATACTCACTTTAGACTAGGGATTAGTAGATTTAATTGAATGATATAACAAGTAGTACGAGGCACAAATAGATTCATAGCATTAGAATTCAATCAAGGTTACAAAGTAGAATAATCAAGACTTAGAATCAGATATAGAAATCAGGGATGTCACATTTGACTTCACATATCACCCATGAAGAATACATCATCAAAACATCCATAAGTACTATGACTTCATGTATCACCCATGAAGAATACATCCTCATAACACCTATGAGGACTATGACTTCATATAAACACCCATGAAGAATTTATCCTCAAAACATCCATAAGGACTATGACTTCACATTCATCATTTTGTTTGCAAACACACACCAAAACATAATTTCATCAAATACACCAATTAACACGTAATTAACACCCAATCATGTGTAAAGTATCAACTCCAATTTCATTAATCACATAATCATATAGCATAGTATGTAAACTACACAAAATACCAATTACTAAGTAAGTGTAAAACACTTAACTTTAGTTTTAGAAGATTCAGGTTGTTCTTCTCTTCTCAAATCTCGATTAACTAAACATATACACTTGTCAGTAATCTATTGATCTCAATATTTTCACCAAATTAAGATCCAATCTCACTCCTAAGGCATAAGGGCCTAAACTTTAACTTATTTTGGTTAATCCCACCTTAACCAAACCTAAGTCCTAAGGGCCTAAACTTTAACTTAATTTGGTTAATCCCACCTTAACCAAACCTAAGTTTCCCAAATTCATCATCCATAACAATAGACAACCCAAATCAACCTATTTTTACCCTTTAAGGATTTCATCTAAATCTCGTAGGTTCTTGATTCTTCAAATTGATCAAGGATTTCGTTAGGTTTTGTGTCTATAAGCACTATAAACACTTATTAACCTTTAACTCATCATTTTAACGTCCATAATAAAAAACCTCCAATTCAAGTCTCAAGAACCCTAAAATTAAGAACTTCAAATTGATTGTTAAAATCATGAATTCCTACTACCATTAGCTTTAGTTAAGCTAGATTATCACATATATCCAAGAATCATCCACCCAAATCCCTAATTTCATAAAGTTAAGGTTTTTCACCCATAACTCATCAAGAACATAAAGATGGAGATTTAGAGAAGAGAAAGATGCTTACTTGAAGTTTGGAGAAGGATGATTACAACTAAAACAACTGATTCTTCATGCAATAAATCATATTTTGATTTGCTTATTCTCCCCTCTTTTCTCCCTGGAAATCACGCAAGAACATACACCAAATGTGTGTGTTCTGTGACATCTCCTCCCCTGTAAACAAATCAACTTTGAATCTTTGATCAAATTACAGAACATTCCCTGAACATTTCATTTTGATCCTTTTTGCTAGAAAGTCAAGTTTGCTCAAATACAATTAAACCCTCCACTTTTATTTTGGTTTATTTACACCCTTATAATATGTTTTTCACATATTATTTATTTAAACCAAAAAGTGGTTCGTTACACATATTATGAACACACAATGAGTTAACATCCAATCTCAAGTTTATGTAAAAAGTGCTACAGTTAAAAGTATTTCTTGGCTTATAGTATTTTAAACATACATAAAAAAGTACAAAGCAACCACTATGTTTACATCTAGTTATATACTTCTTAAAGAAAAGATGTATGTTTAAAACTTTTACTATTAAAACTTCTTTCAAGTCTTTGCTTTTTATGCACTTGTTTTGTATCTAGGTTTTATGTTTATGACTATGTTGTCAAAAGCAAGCCGGGCATTTACACTTGTAACGACATTGTTAACTCATTTTCGAAAATGTAAATAAAAACTATATTTTATGCAAAACCGACACTTTTAAAAGAATGAAGTTAGATATTTCAAACATGGAGTTCAAAACCTTATAAAATTTAGCTTTATGATCTCATACATCATTACTTTTAGTATTTAAAGTGATTTTTTTAAAGAAAAACACAAATATAAGTTACTTTTGTAAGTAACAAAAACTTAGGGACTAAGACCGTCAAAACCTAAAAGTTTGCTGTTTTGTAACAAGTTTTATAAATACATATTTAGTTTAGTTTAGATATGAAGTCTTGGTTCTTCATGTAGATCTAAACTTAGACAAAGTTCTTGTTTTTGAAAACCAAATATTTGTAACGACATTATTAACTCATTTTCAAACACAAACTTCGTTCTCATCAAAACATTATAAACATGATCATCTAACAAGCTTTCGGACAAGGCTTATATATTCTTTTATAAGTCGTAATGTCGTCCGTTTGACTTCTTAAAGAAATGATTTTTCGAATCACCATTTTAAGTGCATTTATTTTTACATATTAGAAACAAGAATGGTGAAACGAGTTAGACTTGTACTTTTACGCCAGGGTTGATCCATAGATCTCATTAGTGTCCACTTTATTGTAGGACCCGAGTAGGACTTGAACCTATAGATCTCATTGAGGATAACCGCCAACCACACCGCAATATCAAGTGAATATTTGCGGCCCCAGTTTTATTTAAACTGTTTGTCGGGGAAAGTCATGCTATATATTGTTTATACAAAATGCGTACTACTTATGCTTGCACATCTTACTTGTATACCAAATGTACATTACATGAGACTGAATTTATCACACACTTAAGGCCCTATGAACGCACACAACCGGTTAACTCATGGATTTGAGCCGCTAGATAATATGAATAGTACTATTGGGTTGACACCCCCATTCATGGTTGGTCGTGCCAAAACATAACAAGAGGCGTTAAATGAATGCATATTTCCATAAACGTAAACGTACTAATGTTCTGTGATAAGACATTAGTCGGGGCACTCAAACAGTCACTAGACTTGGTTGTGGACTCATTGTAATTACATTATACTTGTGCAAGTAACCAAAGCTTTATGTGATTTCGAAACTGTATGCATGAGTCATTAAACCTGCGAACTCAACAACTACTTTTAGTTGACATTTTTAAGCATGTTTTTTAGGAAACGATGAATGAGCAAGCATGATGGCTTATCCAACTAGGGTTTCTTGAGAAGACTTATGCTATTATCTTTTGTTGTAATGTTTTATGTGTTGTGAAACTATGTAACCATCCTTGGGACATGGACTATGTTGTCTTTAATTTTATTAATAATAATGTGTAAGCAATGTTGCTGTGAAACCATATCTCGTCACACCTCATGTTTCGATTTTAACAGGGTGTGACACGTATAGCCCAATAACCCGTATAGAGCTATACGACTTGTATATGTTTGACATGTATAGCCCAATAACTCGTATAAAGCCATACGACTTGTATACGTGTCGGTGAATTAACTCCAAGTGTGTATGTTTAGCATTTTGAATTTTAAATTGGGCAATATAAATTTTGACATAAAAAAGAAAAGAGAAATGGCAAAATGGTGATAAATTAGTGGTTAGGAGAAGGCAAATTTGGGCCTCACCACAACAGAAAATAAGCATTTTGTTGACACGAAGAAAGCAAGTCTTAAATACGTCGAACGACTGCGACGAGATCACAATTATTTCATCGCCCCACCCCCACCCCCAAATATAATATCAAAATTCAATTTCCCTTCTGCTTCTTCTTCTTCTTCTTCTTCGATCTCGATATCAATCTCCTCGCTTTCTTCGTCCATCGATCGCTTAATTTACTCAATTACAGGTGAGTTCACTTATTAATCCATCATTTTTGTTTGAATTTCGTGACATGAATTCGCCATGTAGATCGATACAATTTGTTCATGTCTCGTGTGCTTTTATTTAATTTTGCAGTAAAGATCGGTCTTATCCGTCGATGTTTGGTTGTTGGGATGAATTTTGAAATCAATTTTGGCGTTAATTAGGGTTTCAGTCAGTTATGTTTAACTGTTCATTTTCTGTTCTGATTTAGGCATGTATTCATGGGATATGTTGAAATCTATGTTATATTTGTACTTGATGATAATCATAAGAGGTTTTATTTATTTATTTATATATATATATATATATATATATATATATATATATATATATATATTTGTTTTGATTAATAGCTTAAAGAAATTATTGTGGAATAAGATGGATTGGTAGCTTAAATATTGGTAAGAACTGAAACAGCTAATCAAAATGCATAATTTGGATTGTATTGACAAATTCACAAACTTGTGAATTTTATATCTCCATGATTTGATAAATTATTAAAGCATTAAAACAAAAAAATTACGATTTTTACGGTATTTGTGTAATCAGATGCATATGATAATTTGTTGACTTTTTTCAAATGCTTAAATACTGTAACAAACACATCAATAAAGATCACAATTTTATAACATTTTCAACTTATTTGTTCCGAATTCTATGTTTTGATTACTTCTTAAGGTATTTGCCGTTATTTGAGTTCTTGTTGGAACCCTCTCCTTGGTTTGGATCAAAATTTGAGGGTTGTATTCAATAGATAGAACTAAATATACCTACTTGTTTAAGATCATTGTGAACAAATTTAAAATAAGATTGCTCATACTTGGTAAAATTTGTCTTATCTATTGAAGATCGTTTCCTTACTTTGTGCAATCAACAGAGCAAGTGAGTCTGATGTATACAAGCATTAACTCAAAAAACTTACCTTGATTAATTTGTTTCAGCTGCTGATTGAGTATACATAAGATTGTCATATGCTTGTTCTTGGCTTGATATTATCTAATCTTTTTTCTTTGGCTAGTGAGGAATTAAGGTGGTTCAACTAAATCTATGTAGTCAAAAGTGAGCCAGGCCTGTCCCTAGGCGCTCAGGCGAGCCGATGCCCTATAAAGTGTCTTGGGCTTTCTTTTTTGGACTTTCCTTTTTCTTGTTTGGCTTTATTCACATGATCAGTGTTTAATTGGGTATACTTAATATAGTATACAACTAGTTCATTACTTGGATAACCTAGGCTTTCTGTGGCTGCTTGCTTATTATATTAGAATCTAATAAATTGTGTGTGTTCTTTTTATTATCTTATTTTTGGGTGTTTAATAATTAACAAGTTGAAAATATTATCTATAATTAATTTTTAAGTATTATCTAAATACTTGGCGCCTCGCATACGTGAAGCTCTCGCCTTGCGCCTCGGCTTTTGGTACCCAAGTGCTTCGTAGCACCTCGCGCTTTTTAAAACCAAGTATTGGATGATTTTAAATGGTTTTAAAAAAAATTGATATTAATCAGATGATTTTCATTGCTAAGTATATTAGGTTTTTATTATATTTGTGAAGTAGTATTACTTTTCTACGCGTATAATGTATATGTGTTTTTTTTGTCTCTGGTGCGCTCTCTTTTTGTGCCTAGGCGACAAGTGAGTCCTTCGCTTTGCGCCTTTGACTACCTAGGACTTAAGCTTTCTGTGTGATGAGTTGGAAGCCATGCCACTCTAAAGTTTGAGTAAACTAGCTATCTTTGATTCATTTTGAGTTTTTCTTGGCACCATTGGGGGAAGGGGATCTATATTGTTTGCTTTTTCCCAATGCACTTGAGCTTGAATGTGGTTAAAACGTATTGTTATTATCCCTTGGGTAAACTTCATATTACTCAATTCATGGAACTCCCAGACTCAAAATATAAATTTTTGTTTTGATACAAGATATCACCTTTATCCTACTCACCCTCTATAATACACAGACACAACCAAGTGTTAGGTATCACACGAACACAAACACGCAAACACAATACGAAAGCGGTAAAGAACACGAGAGATTTATAGTGGTTCGGCCGTTGTGACCTACGTCCACTTTGCTGCAACTAGGGTTTATATTATTTATGTGCTCAAAGATTACAAGTACATAGCTTTCTTTATATAGAGAATAGTCTAGGGTTAGGGTAACTTAATCCCCAAGAAAAGAAAAGCCCAACCCAAAAATCCCGTGAAACCTTGGGCCGGCCGGTTTGCCCAAGGCTCCACACCCGACACCAAGAGCGATCACTTTGATCCGTTATCAACCAGACACTATAAGCAGGGTTGAGATGAGCCCTTCTATATACACACATGTCATATTTTTTTCTCCTTTCTGTGTGAATTAGATGATACAAATACATAGATTAATAAGTGGATATAGAGCAACCCAGTGAGGCCAGTGTTGATGCTTATAGATGATATCCAATACGTTGACTGTTAACAGTTAACACTGCTTGAAACCACATTAGAAGTACTACATTGTAATGTTATCTTGAAGAGCAGAGGCTTTAAGATCTCATTACGAATTTACCATTGTGACCTTACTAGTTGGCTCTTTTAAGTGCTTGTAAATTGTACATTGTTAAGGGGCTGTTTGGGATTGCGTTTTGCAAACTGATTGTTGTGCGATATAACAGAGGGTCACTTTTGAATGTTCGGATGGGGAAATTGTGTTTGCAAACTGATTATTGTGTATTCAAATCGCAGATAAGCACGTTTGAGCGTTTGGATGAGGTCAATTTAATTTGAATTTTGATTATTGTAGGGTCAAGTAATCGGTATGATCGTATGCAAAATTGATTGGCTTTTGGTTATTTTACACAAGTACATCTCGTCTCGTGCAGCTCGTTTTGTTATAGTTGATTGTCTTATTCTAGTTTCATACTTTCATTTTGCATTATCACTTTAAAATGCAGTCCAAACACCCCCTAAATAGGCTTTTAACGCATGATTCCAAAATTAACCAATTTCAATCTGCCTTCCTGTGTTAAAAAGATCCTTAATAATGATTTCTAGTTCTATGCTCCATTGATTTTGTACAGAAAAGTTCAACTGATGGAATCTACCAAAGAGACAGCGGCTCCAGAAGGCCCAATCCTCTGCATCAACAACTGCGGGTTTTTTGGGAGTGCAGCTACCATGAACATGTGTTCCAAATGCCACAAAGAGATGATATTAAAGCAAGAAAATGCCAAACTTGCAGCTTCATCTTTAGATGACATCATCAATGGTGGTTCCGGGAGCGACAGCGGAAAGGACGTGGTGGCTGCTGATGTCATCAAGACCACCCAATCAGCAGCACCAGCGGAGTTGAACGTGGTTCCACTTCAAGCACATTGTGATGACTCATCCTCAAGTCAAGTCCCCGAGGTGAAAGTGGGACCCAACAGATGCTCCACCTGTCGTAAGCGTGTTGGTTTAACGGGCTTTAACTGCAAATGCGGTAATCTTTTCTGCTCTGCTCACCGTTACTCTGACAAACACGAGTGCCCATTTGATTACCGAAGTGCTGGTCGTGATGCCATAGCCAAGGCTAACCCTGTGGTCAAAGCAGAAAAGCTTGACAAGATATGAATAAGGGGATTTGGTCAAAGTCTTTATATCCATGCCTTGTGAAGTTGCCAGTTTAGGTGCACCTGGCTATAGATTGTTTGAAAATTTGATTTAGAAAGCCAGGGGGTACCCTTGCCAGTGTTTTGGACATACTTATTCTGCTTGTTGATTGGTAGGGATGATTCGGTTTCGTTTGGTTTGAGTCTGTTGTGTGTTTGGGTTTGGGGAGTGGTCAGTAATGTATTTCATAGATGGATGGATCTTGTTTGTGTTAAATCTGTAATTTGTCCCCATTATTATTCTCTTCATCTTACACTACTAATGAATGTCCTAAAATGTGTGAAAAAAAGCATATCTTGAGTACTGTAAGCAAATTACATTGTTTATTGACAAAAGAAAAAATAAGTATTCTAAATTGGGTGTAAATAAGCCGAGTTGTTGGTAAACTACTCGAGATCAACTTATTAAAAGTAGAGTCTAGGGAGGGTGAGAAGAGGGTACGCCTTACCTTTATTTTAAAGGAAAAAGTTGAAGAATATGGAAACTATTTAATTATATTCATTTTCTTATCTACCTTTGAAATGTGTGTTTAATCGTAGGATGACATGAGCTAATATGTTCCATACGTGGTCGCTTTGGTTGACTCGGTTTGAAATTATTCTGGTCGAAACTGAGAACCCAACGAACCGATTTTTGTTTGTTCAAAATCAAACGAAAAACCGAATTTGAATTCGATTTGGTTTCGATCGAAAAACTTGAATTATGATAAATGTAAATGAGTTTTGGGCTAAATGCATACGAGTATAAGACAAAATTCGAGCTAAATTTGAAATTTATATAATACTCTATTTGAATTGAATTGGGTTTTCTTGGAACCAAAAACCTAATTAGGTTTAAGTGTAGAACCAAATAAAAAACCGAATATGTAACTTAGTTCAGTTTTAAACTTGGTTCGATTCAGTTTTCGGTTTATTTAGTTTGAAACTGAATATTTAACACCACTCGTACACTCATACCAATGAGTATGTGTAGTGATTTTAACTAAAAAAAATGAAAAAGTTCATGTCATGTCATTGTCACGTAAGCAGTGGGGATTTAACTAACTAAACCCTCAAAAGTGTGTAGTGATTTAACTAAAAACACAATTATTTTTTATATAAAAATGTGAGTAAATGGTTTGATTGTAAGTTGACCCCACACACCCACACCCTAAGCCCTTGACGCCCGTGTAACGATGTTTAATGCCCTTTGTGGCTGATATATAAGTGGGCGTTAACCCATTACACTTGGTCTAAAATTGACTCTTTTTAAAACTACTTGTTTACTCTCTAAATTAAGATTATATAATTTCTTAAATAATTAAATTGTTTTCCCAACTTTTAGATTTTTTTTCACTATTCATATGAACTTTATTTAAAATAAAAAAGATTTAAATTTGAAGGGCCCAAGGAGCATCATCTCTTGTTGCAATGGCGGGAATAGTCGAATGTTGTGGCGGGAATCAGACCCAATTACAATTCTTTATATATTTATGGTTTGATTTAATTGGTGGATCAACAATCTTCCTTTCGAAATGGGCAAGAAGAACGATACTCGGGTTCACGAGGAAGAAGACGATGAACAAAATCATGGCAATCCTTCGTCTTCTCCGAGCTTGTATGAGGTATATGATCTGATCTGTATTTAAACTTAGATTGATTATTATATTTGATTATGATTGTTTACGGAAAAAAACGAACTTTGTTTCTTTGGCTTAATTCAAAGTTATCTTCATCTTAAACTGACTGTCAATTTGGTTTCGACAGAAAACCGAATATTTATTTCAGTTACTGTTTAAACAGTTTCTGTTGGGTTTGATTTTTGGTTTAATTGGTTTGAAACTGAATAATGAACACCTCTATTGAATAAGTAACAATTTAAATAACGGTCCTAATATTCGAACACCCAATTCCATATTTTGGCACTCTTCATACGCCTTGTATAGCTCATGGGGTGTATAACTTTCATAATTTCTAAAGATAGACATCTTCGTACGCTTTGTATAACGCTATACGTTACGTATAATGATGTGATTGATGGGTCCCTATACTACATGGCGTATAGTGATGTGATTGTATGGACCTATACAAGCATATAGGTTCCCTCAAAACTTCTATAAATTTCTCCAGATTTCTTCTTGATCGATCGTTTCAAACTGATTTACTCCCAAAATTTACCCACATACTCAAGTATAGCGATGCCGTTTTGAAACGATCACTATGTTTTTGGCGAATATTCTAATGAGAACCCTGTATAACATTTATTCACTTATTTGTAATTTTGTTTGTAAAAACATTTATTTATTTAATGTTAACAAATTTAATTAACAAATTTATAGCGAAAACGATAAGTATTGTATAAAAATGTTGGTAATATTAATTTTTTTTCCTATACATGTTGTATAGTTCTATACTCCACGTATAGGCATATGTAAATCAAAATCTGCCAAGTTTGGAAAAAGAATCTCATAGGTGGCGTATGGCCCTTTACGCTGCATATACAATAACACCTGCAGCTTTGACTTTTAAGGTTATGGCCTATACGCCACGTATAGGTCTATACGAGGCGTATAGGTGGCGGCGGGTATTGAAATAAAATGGCGGGGTGTCCCAATAACCAAACCCTTAAATAATACCTTTTTTACTTGAATATTATTTTCTAATAACTTAAAAAAGAGACTGAAATATTAACTTTCTATGAATTAGTTATTTCTTTAATATTTGTGAACAACTTTTGATATGATAATAAACTCTTGTTCAGGTTTATCTAAAACGTTTGGTAGGATATATTAGCCTTTCTTGTTTCGCCTTGCATGCCACTCAAGTGTAGTTTTTAGCCTAAAACCACGTCGTTTTCAATATTTGCATCTTTTAACCATTTCAAATATCTAAAGCTGGATTTTTTTTTTTCAAATTAATACTTAACAATGACAATCATTTTTAGATTCTTGGGGTGGAAAAAACAGCATCACAACAGGACATAAAGAAGACATACCACAAGTTAGCGTTGCGTTTACATCCTGATAAGAATCCCGACGATGAGGTGAATTTGTTGTTTTCTCTAGTCGATTTAAATTTCGCATCATTTCCCATATAATTAGTTACCTGTTTTTTAACTTTTTTTAATCTTCTTGTAGAATGCAAAAGAAAAGTTTCAGCAACTGCAGAAAGTTATATCAATACTTGGTGATGAGGAAAAACGGGCCCTTTATGATCAGACCGGCTGTGTTGATGATGATGTGAGTGAACTACACGTGTTGATTTGGGTTATTTTTAATCTCAAACGGGTTCGATTGTAATTTAACTAAATTGGAAAATGGTCAAAATGGTCAACCCAAAAAATGGATAAAATGGTGTTTTCAGGTTAGCCTGACCCAAATAATATGCTTTTAGTACTAAAAGTAATCTGTTTTGAACAGTTACTCAACGTGTCAAACCACATAGGAAAGCGGTCAAACGGGTCAACCCAAAAAACTAATAAAATGGTGTTTTCAGGTCACCCCGAACCAAATAACATGTTTTTAGTACTAAAAGTAACCTGTTACCCAACGTGTCAGACCATGCAGCCTCTAGTGATACTGATAAAATTATTTAAAAATTAGTGCATAATTGTACTGTTATTTTCTTTTTGACCAAACAGGATCTTGCAGGAGATGTAGTTCAAAATTTGAAGGACTTTTTCAGATCCATGTACAAAAAGGTTTATCTTACAATCCCATTATTTATTTCCTATAAAAGAGGTTAAAAAAATGAAAAAATGAAAAAAGAAAATGGCGGGTGCAGGTCACAGAGGCGGATATTGAAGAGTTTGAAGCTAGTTACCGAGGATCCGAATCAGAAAAAACTGATTTAGTTGATCTGTACAAGAAATACAAAGGTCACATGAACAGGCTCTTCTGTTCCATGCTATGCTCTGATCCTAAACTTGATTCGCATCGGTTCAAAGATATTCTTGATGATGCAATTGCTGCAGGTAACTATGATTCAAAACGTTATAATATTTCAGTAATAATCTATTTTTTTTAATAAAATATATTAGGTGGCTTTATGTGTATTAGTAACACACATTGGAGTGACTTCTGATCGCCTTTTCACTATAAACCCTAAACCTTAAACTAGTTTTACGTTTCGTAGTTATGATACTATTTGCATATTGCAGGGGAGTTGAAGTCAACCAAAGCGTATCAGAAGTGGGCTAAACAGGTGTCTGACACAAACCCGCCCACAAACCCATTATGCCATAAGGAAAAGTGAGTCGCATGATCCTTGTTTCGTGGTTCATACTTTCTAATGTTTTTGGTCGGCTTGTTTATTATTTATTTATTATTTAATTATTTTATTTATATATTTTTATATATAACTTATTAACATATATTATTTGATTATTTTTATAATAATTTTATATAATATTAATAGTTATAAAAATATATATTTAATACACTAAATAAAAATTATATAAATAAAAGTTCCATTTAGGCTTGCGAGCCTCCTTGAGCTCGATATGTGAAGCTTGAGTTTGAGCTCGTTTATTAAATGAGCCCTAATTAAGCTCGAGTAGCTCACGAGCGGCTCGGCTCAATTACATCCCTAGTTATAGGCCTTACTTGAAGCTTTTGTGTTAGAAAAACAAACTCATGTTGCTAATCAACACTACTTAACAGAACAAAGAAAGAGTCGGATGATCTATACGCCATTATATCACAAAGGCAAAGCGAGAGGAAAAGCCGTCTAGACTCGATGTTCTCATCTCTAGTGAACAAATATGGTGGAGGGCAACCGAGTTCTGAACCTACTGAAGAAGAATTTGAAGCTGCTAGGCAAAAGCTCGAAAAACGCAAGGGTTGTAGGAAACCCAACAAGTAACCAAGCATCTAGCGCGTGCATGCGTCGTGTGTATGTGTGTTTTTGAACTATATGCCATCCTTATGAGTTATAACTTGTAAAATAGTTTTATAGGCCAATATGTGTTCTTGTGTGGATTATGCTTGGTTCATTAAGTCTTAATTATGTTTTGCTGGATTTCCTCTTTTGAAGTGAAAAATGAAGTGTTGTAAACCGTTATGGTAGTTGTTTGTTCTAAAACCCAATGGAGTTAAGATAATGAGTTTGTATTCTACTACTTCAGAGCTTTGTAACGAAATAAATCGTGTCTAAAACGGAGTTAAGATAATGAGATATTGATGCTTGAAGTTAAATGGTTGGAATGAATTTTGCTAAAATTGGGTGATTCTAATAAGAATTTGTTGTATCTTCTTGATTAATGCTAATAAATCTGTCATAAATCTATGGTTGTTATGTTTCTGACTCATAAAACCATGACATGAATCAAATGGTTGTTTTGTTTTTTACTCGTAAACCTTTTTCATGAATCATTATAAAGGTTTTAATTATGGCTTATATTTTTATTTAAATTGACATTAATATCTCATGAATCAAATGTCTTATTTGACTCATAAAATTGTCATAATTATATTTAAGTAAAAAAGTTAAATATGGAGTTTTGGTATAAGTACAAAATGAATTTTATGATTAATTTTTTCTATAGATGAAAGAGGAAGAAAAACAAGAGAAACCATTTTGCCAAGTAATTCCATAGAATCTAGAGAGTTGTACTCTCCAACTCTTCCATTATCACTAACTTCATCTTTTCTTTTCCTAATCTTGAAAACCCTATATCACCTAGTGTAACATCGGGTGCGAGAGCCGTCTCTAGCAATGCACACTGCTTTGGCTGTTGTATCCTAGGAGACAAACGAGTTCTCTTAGGGGAGACATGAAATTTGTTTTAAGAGACCCGTGTTGAACACGAATCCTCAGCCACAACCGTTGATGATTAGGTTGTTCATTGTTGCAGTCAAGGACAAAATTGAAGACTCGGGTCAAGAATACTTCAAGAAGTATTGTTGAAGTACCCGTTGAAGACACCGGTTCGAATCAAGTTAGTTTTATATAAAATTTGAAATTTATATTCTTTTTCTTTTGGTTTTGTATACATTATTGTACTAGCATGTTTCTCACCAATGACGAGAGCATCGTCATTATCTTTTTTTTTTCCCATTATTTACAGTGACCCACTTTTTTATAATCATAACCGGCCTTAATAAAAATATAGAAGCGAGAGACAGACCAAACATGGTCAAAACATTAAGGTTTTGGACCTTTGGTCTAGTCAAAACATTAAGGTTTTGGACATGAAAGGTTTTTGCATCTGTAACCTTAAGGATTGTCATATGTCTTTAGTTATTGTTGTTTATATATACTTTTGAGTGACATATTTGAACAAAAATCTATTAAACATGTACTTGTTAAGTTGTTTTTGCAACATTTGTTATTAGGTAAATGAGTAATCCAAATAGTCCCATGAAATCTACCTTACCTTCACGGCTTCACCGAGTCAAAATGGGCCGAGTTATCGAAAATAGTTTTTGTCCAATAATAAATATCTTTTTTTTAACAGAAATATCTTTTTGATGTAGAAAGTAATATAATGAAAATAAAAAAATAAAATCAAAAGGACAAAGAAAAACAATCTAAATAATTTGATTGGTTGAGAGTGTTGACCAAGTCACTATAACACCCTAAGATTTTTTGGACTAATTCCTTAAAATACCGTTATTAAAAATTCAAATTGATTAAAAAATCAAATTGTTAAAGCATGACATTGGAACACTTCAAAAGTCAAAACATATATTTACTTTTCTTACATTATATACGCATATAAACTTGTTCTAGTCACTAGTTAGAAAATATATCATTTTAAATGTGACAAATTTAATATATACAAGCTTATGTAGCAAAAGAGTTGTATAATAGTCTTTTTAAAGTGTCAATATGAGCTAGACCACTTGGTAGGAACACAGAGGTCGTAGGTTCAAACCCATGCAGTTAAGTAGTTTCAAATTATTGATGTAAGGTAATGTAAAAGTAATAATTATCATTAAAAAATCAGTCTTTTAAAACAAATGATTAAAATAGTTTTTTTTTAGTGGTTTCCTATCACTACCCAAACCCGGGTTGTTGTCTGAACTCACACATGACACAAGTTGAGCGACACATAATGAATAAAAAAAACATTGACAAATTCTTATAACTTTATAAAACAGTTAGATAATTAATTAGTCAACTCAACTCAATCTTTAAAAACTTTAAAATTATACAACTACGTGACTAAAATACACATAACCGTGTCCTTCACTTTCAAATACATGACAGTATGACACGACCATATACAGTTTTCAAAAAACTTGTTACACGCGTTAATTAATTTTTTTTGAACGGCAACAATTAGATATTCTAGAATAATTAGGTTTCTTCGGAGCCACACATAGAACATCTAGGGCAGCCCACCATAGAAGGAACCCTCAACTGGATAAACCCATGACCTGGCCACAAACCCTTTTTTTACTGTTATCAGGATTCGAACCCAAGACCTACACTATGGAAAGTCTTGGGGCTACCATTGCACCAAATGGATACGTGAAACCATGCCTTTCAGTTTTTTCAAAAAAATTCTTTCCAAGTCCTACATTTTCTCAAAATTTACATTTTAGTCACAAATCAAAATCAATTCGTACAGTATTTTTCTTACAATAACAAGTGTTCTTAAAAGCAAGATCCAAAACCTTCAACCGGTGTAAAATCAAATGAGCAATTAAACACACAAAAACTAAAATCAAACCGATGTTCATATATATAATAATATAGCCTCAGTTCATACAATCATAGATACGCCAAAAGAATCAATCCAATACACGCATTGGATCATAGATCATAATACAACGACGATAAATCATTAAATCTGTATATAAAACAATATATAACCAACCGATCTCATCGAGAAATCAATTTTTGAAAAGAGCGACGAAAGAGAGAACCAGAGAGGCGCCGATCATAACACCGGAAGCCGGAACAGAGAATGCCGCACCGGCATCAGGAGAAGGCGCCAGAGACGGCGAGAGCTCCTGAGCAGATACGGTTGCAGCGGCAGCAAGCGCCGCCACCACGAGGACTGTTGCTTTCTTCATGATGCTAATCTGCGCCATTTTGTTCGAGTAATTGGAAATGTCGAGAAGTTAGGGTTTGTTTGGTGAAGAAGGAGTGGTGGAGGTGGTGGTATTTATAGGAGAGTGGAAGGGGTTTTGAAGGGGGGGAGACGTTAAAGTCACAGCGTTGTCGGTCACCTAAAATGTAGTTTTAAAATGTGAACGTGTCAAGCCGGTGATGAAAAGGATGACAGACGTCTAACGGGTTGGTTTTTGTAAACCAGTGGGTTTTTGACACTTGGCACGTTACTTGTTTTAGCCGGCTACACAAGACGACACGGCACGTCTTTGAATGGTGGTGAATTAGAAAGATCTTATAAATATTTTAATAGTAAAATGATAGTAATATTTAATAAAATTTTAAATATCCGTGTTAGTTTTTTTATAGTATAATTTCATTATTTAAAAGAGAGTAAATTATTTTTTATAGGGCATCCATAAGAAATAAAGGGAGTTTAAATTCGGATATCCAGAATTTCTAAATAGATAATTTCACTATCTGAATTGGTATATGAAATTTCGGATACGGATTTGGATATATAATGAAATGGATATTTAAAACAGTTAAAAAATAAATAAACAATATATAAATATAATATTTTTAAATTATATAAACAATTAAAACGCTTAAAAAATAATTACACATATATATAAATATAATATTTCGGATATTCGGATATCCGAAATATCCGGATTTAAAAAAAAATCACTATCTGAATACCAAAATATGGATATTCGAAGTTTTCGGATAATTTGGGTTTTTCATTCAGATTTTCGGGTTTGGATCTTTTTGAACACCCTAATCAAAACTATTGACGGGTCTTGTCGTCATTACACCCATACAGGGGTGACTCTATAGTACAAGCAACCGTTTTAGGCTCCCACAAAATAAAGAAACCACTTCAGTCTATATTTTAATGTAAAAATATATGTGATAATTTATCAACTTTTCTGTTTTTAGAGAAAAATAATAATTTATCAACTTTTGTGTTAACATTATACGTTTTCACGCACCATAAAATTACATTTTAGTAATTTTTATATATTTAGAAAACTTTCACAAAAACCACAATTTTAATGTTCGCTTTAGGCCTCAAAATATGTTGAGCCACCCCTCCACCCATAACTCATCGAGTCATGGAGATCATTCATGGTTTATTGAGATCTACAACAATCATAAAACAATCACAAAAACAAACAAACAATTGATCATGGAGATCATTCATGGTTTGTGGAAGGGATTGAAGATGAACTATTGTTTTCGGTCCAATGTTGTATGGGTTGGATGTAGGTTTTTGGTTCAATATGGCTCGTACCACATGGCATCATTAAGTGGTGTTAGGACTTGTTAGGAGGTGTAAATCATTTAGGGTAATGCACCTAGCATATACATAATTTCTTAGATGAGATCCCCACATTTAAGCATCTTTCTTAAGCAAATATGATGATATTGGTGATTCTTTGGTTACTATTTGGTTTTTAGGTTTAATGACCCCAAATGAGAGCTAAAAATGAGCAAACATCACGACGAATCGTCAAACCCAAAGTAAAGGCCAAGTTAACGATTATTACCATGACTGCGAACAATATTGAAGCCTAATTCATATTAGAAATGACATATGTAAAAGTCAAGGGCAAGACTTGCAGACTAGAGTTTGTAATGTTTCTAAAAAATATATTAAATCATGATCATATTCACGATCATAACGTTGCAACAACCGCATCTCGACTCTATTTAACCTAAAAGTTAGATTTTAGGTCATATCGTTTTATAAATTCTGGGGTTATGATAGATAGACTTTTAGGGAGAGAAACTTAAATATTGAGGGCTTTAGATTCCTTAACTTTCATCTTTGCTTTGAATTCAATTACCCCAAACAAAAACATGGTTTGTGTGTGTGTTTTTTTCCCTTTGTTCACAATTTTTAGTGTGTTTATTATGATTCGAAACTAACGCTATGTGTAGTACCATCATAAAAGGAGGGAGGGGGAGGGGAAAGGGGGGGGGGGGGGACGTGATTTGGCTAGGGGCGTGGGTGGGGCATCGTTGGTGTAGCAACGGGCGTGGGAAAGAATTTTTTTATTTTTTTTTATTTCCATCCATCCACCCACCGTATCCTAAGTGTTATAGCATTTACTTAGATGACGTGAAACCTATCTAATATGACACTTTTGGTTAAGAACTAGTTTATTAAGCAAATTTTTATTGGAAAAAATAGAAAACTCAGAAACGTTTAAAACAAAAGTGAAGTCCCGTATTTAATAAATGATTGCATTCATAACAATAATTGAATGCTAAAAAAGTACATAAATAAATACATCACGCAACCCATAAAAAAGTGGAGATAATCCGGTGGGTCAGTCAATGATCCAAATTGTCGTTAAACAAAAAGAACTTCTTTATAAAAAAAAGAGAAATATAATAATAATAATAATAAAGTTTTGAAAAAAGTATATATAAATGCTAAATCAATTATATGTAGAATAAAATGGTAATAAACTAAGCAATATTAGAATTCAATGAAAATGGTGTTGTGGAGTTTAACAAGAATTGGTGGAAAATATAATTACTATAAATGACAGTAAATGAAATATGAACTAAAAATAGATGGAGTGCACATTATTCACAACGCATTAACTAACAATAATAATAACCGTGTCAGTTGGCGTTGAAATAACTTTTTTCTGAAAAGATAAAAAAAAACTGGTCGGCTTTATACGCGGTCACAAACTTATACATAAGGTGAATTAGAGTCTAGAGTTTGGGATCAAAGCGAATTTTGATCCCGTATTACTAAGTTAATAGACGATTATCTATTGTAGATACGATTTTGTGTGTGATAAACTATTAAAACCAACATAACCCTAAATCAAATCAAATCGGCCGGTTTGAATGGTTCAAGATTTTATAGTTATATTGGTATGTTAGTAAAAAAGTTAAATTGTTATAAACATAAAATAGTTTTAATTTTATTATATTTCATTTCAGTGTATTGTACGAGAAAGGAATGTTTGACAATAATACACCAAGATAAATCAAATTAGATACACAAAATAAGTCTGTGTATACATGATTGGTGGGCACGTATGATATATTGAAGAAACGTTTAACGATAATATGTTGAATTGAAAATAAAACAACATGAAAGAGTATCTCTGTATTTCAGGTTATGAGCCATAGTACTATTGTAACAACTAAGACCAATCCTACATCTTCCATGAACATGATAGATACAGATTCTAAGTAATGGCCCACGTAAAATACAACCAAAACGTTTTGGACGTATTAAATGTGGATAAGAGGAGAACTTTACAGTCAATTGTGGTTAGATGTTAGGTGAGAACAATTCAATGATGAGTAACATTCTTAGAAGTTTTTACTCAGACAATCAAACAAATTTGTGAAGCTTTGAGCTCTTGTGAATGATAATATTACGTTGATATACGAAAATAAAATAAATACTAAAAAAATATTTATTTATTATGATAAGATCAATTTAGAGATGTATAACTAAACTCATATTATTTTGTATTTTGTATTTTAACTAGTTATGATACTCGCGCTATGCGGCGATGCACATATTTATCCTCAAAACTATAGTCCTCCATTTAATCTTTTACACACACATAAAATCGGGGAAATAAAAAAAAGAACCAGTCAATAATCAAACAACACGTGGTAACGCCGCCAAAACCAACCAACCAAGAATAAGAACGGTAGACCCTTTATTAAAATGTAAAGTAATCTTTTTTGTAATTGGTGTACAGGAGCAGGAGTTACAAACCGTGGCAAATATGTTAAAATGCAAAGTGGGATCCTTTTCGTTCAATATCTTGGACTACAAGTTGGTGCAAATATGAATCTGGTAAAGAACTGGACTCCCATTATTAATACATTCCAAAAACGTCTTTCAAATTGAAAAGCCAAACACCTGTCTTTTGGCGGTCGGATCACACTGATCAAATCAGTATTTAATTCATTACCCACCTACTACTTCTCTTTGTACCGAGCACCCACACAGGTGTAAGACAAGCTAGAACAATTGAGGAGGCAATTCCTTTAGGGTGGCTTATCTGATAAAAAAAGATATGTTGGATCTCTTGGCAAAAGGTTTTTAAGGATAACGAATACAGAGGACCCTGGATTGGCTCACTAAAGAATGCCAACATAGCAATGCTTGCCAAGTGGTAGTGGAGATTTAAACAAGAAAAGCAAAGTGTATGACGAAAGACAATTTGGCCTATACACCATAACTCGAGATCATGGAACATTAGTCCAGTGAAATCATCCATACTTGCCTCGTGGAAGAATATTTGCAAAATTTCAACGGATCTACAACAACTGGGGATTGAGGTTACTAAGGTGATGAAAGGCATCCCGAGCCGTGGCTCCGAAATATATTTTTGGCTGGACTATTGGATTGATCCTGGGCCCCTATCGGCGAAGTTCCCAACTCTATTATCTCTGGAAGCTTCAAAGGTATGTACTACTGCTGATCGCTTTTCTTTATCTAATGGGTCCTTTTCTATAGATTTCAAGTGGAAGCGCAATCCATCTCTGCCGACAGAAATTCGAGAGCTCCAGCAGCTAACCTCCCTACTACAAACAGTCTCCCTAAACACTGGAAAAGACCACTGGCATGGACATTGGCAGATTCGGGTTACTTCTCAACAAGCAGTCTAAAGCAGCGAATTCAAAAAATCAACATGGAGATTCCAGACTTTCAATTTCCCTAGAATAATTGGTTCCCTCCAAAGTGAACTATCTTGCTTGGATGGCCGGACATGAATGTCACCCAAGCTTATTGTCATTGGCCGCTAGAAGAATTAATGTCACCTCCTCCATGTGCACTTTCTGTGGAGATCATTTTGAGACAGCAGAACACATCTTCATTTCATGCAGTTTTGCCTAAACAATCCAGGAGCAAATCTCTCAATGGTGCAACCTACATTCTCTCTTCATCTTTAGTATTCGAGTTGCTCTACAAATTCATAGATTCACTCGGGATCAAAGAGGAAAAGCAAGATAATTTAATCCATAATCTTAATCACAGTTTGGAGTATATGGAAAGCCCGTAATTAAATGATTTTTGAGAACAAGCATCGCACATTGGAAGAATATTGGAGGAAATCAAAATTTTGGAGTTTTTATGGGTTAGAAACCGAGCAAAAAGGAGCGCCATATCATGGGAAGAATGGTGTTATTTCAATCTTGATTCTATGATGTAAGGGTGGAGGGGGCACCCACCATTCCATGCCATACCACCCCACCCACCAATGAGATAATACCACATCATTTCATGCCCCTAAATGTCACACCATGCCACACTATTTTTAATAAAAAAAACTCTATTTAAATAAAACTAATTAAATTAATTCATAAATAAAAATAAAAATTACAAATAGAATAAAAATAACTAAAAAAAGACATAAATAACTGAAAAAATTAAAATAATAAACTATTCTTCCTCGTCCGAAACCATGATATCCAAATGTTGGTCAACGTGTTCGACAATATCAAATCTAAGCCTAAAATATGTGTCCTGATTCCGTAACTCCATAATAATATCTAAAGGTTAGTATTTATAAAGAAATATTTTTAAAAAAAAATTGCCAAATTAGTCGTTTGCTAGTTTTTTGACCTTTGACAAACGGTCTTCCTCCTCACAACCCACGACACCATCACACCTCAATTCTCCTAAATCGCGGTGCACCACACTAGTGGCGTCACTAACACCGCACATTAAGAAAGTCGTCTAAAAAAACGACGTGACACATTAGGCAGTTACCACATCAACATTAATGAGAGAGAGAGAGAGAGAGAGAGAGAGAGAGAGAGAGAGAGAGAGAACCCTCCACCCTAACTTCTTGGTGATTTTTTAGATTTGGGGTTTATAATTATTTTTGGTAATCTTTTTAATCGTAATTTTTGTTTGTCGTTCAAAAAAAAAGGAAAAAACTTAGTAATGTTTTCTTTAATAAAAATCGAAAACTTACTAAATAAATATAAAAGTCTGAAGTCTAGAACAACAGCTGTACACGGGTTTGAAAATTCACCCGTTGACACCCATGATTACCACTAACATGCCGTCCCCACAAAAATCACCAACCTTATACTTTTCAATTTCGATTCCAAATCGGATGCGTTGTTTAACAACTTTCCTCCCCTATAAAAACCAAAGGCTCGCACCAATTTCTTCACTCACCAGACAAAATGGCGAAAGTTAGCAGCATCCTGAAGAACGCTTCAATTGTCGCCGTCGTAGCACTCTCCGCGGCAGCCGCCGTGTCTGCTCAAGCAACAGCTCCGGAACCTTCTCCGGACGCCGGATCGGCCTTATCTGTTCCGATTTCAGGAGTTGTAATCGGATCGTCTGTGCTTCTATCCTTCGCCGCTCTCTTCAGGAACTGAATTTTCTTCTTCATTCTCGAGAGTATAATATATTTGATTTTTATTTCAATGATTGTTTTGTAAGAGGAATTTACATTGCGACCGTTTTCTATTTATGTATAAATAAATCTGTGATTTTATATTCATATTCTCTGTAATATTCGATCACTTTATTTGATTCTATCGGCTGGTTGGAATCTTTCTATATATGTAATTTCAGAATATGCAAATTTGGTGTAATCTATAAAAAAAAAATCTGATGCGATCTCATAAAGAAAATTTCACCTATTAGACCTATGTAAATTTGGAATTCCCGAATAAAAAAAAAGAAAAATCTCAAATGGATTAGATTTATGAAAATTTTGGTCTATCATCTTCTGATCTAGTGGTATTGGTGATTGCACTCCACAAAATTGGCGTTGATTCAAATTCTGCAAATGCAGGTTTAGAAGTAAAAAATTGCTCTTAAAAAAAATGAAAATTTTGAATTCAAGTTCTTTTTTGAAAAAAACACTTAGGACGTTTGGTTCGCGGAATTCGTTAGAATTGAAATTTAAAGGATTCTTTTGAAATCTATAATGTGTTTGATTAGCAGATTTATTAATGTAAAAATAGTTAAAAGACAAAATTACTTCTTAAAATAGTGAGAGATTCTGAATTCCATTAGTTGAGTGATTTAGTTGAAATTAATTTCAATTTTAAATCCTTCTCTTAAGCCAACAAAAAATGTCAAGTAATGAAATTTAAATTTCAATTCGATTAAAACCCCATGAATTCCTCCCAACCAAATATGCCATTATATTCTGAAGATGGTGGAGTTGTTACAAATATATATAAATAAAAATAGATTTAGAATTACTATTATACCTCTTTAAAATAAGCGAAAAAAAAGAATTATAAGTACATATAATTATAACACGTGGCGTAACAACTTACGAGGCATAAATGCGTTTTTTTAAATTTATTTTTATGTAAAGTCCTTGTTTGTTGTGATAGATTTAGTAGGAACGGAAATTGGATCTACAATCGGCCCGATTCTTGAACATCTCCAAGACCATAACTAGCCCAAGCAATACAACCAATATACACCTAGTCTCAAAATGGGCTCATGATTAGCCCATTTGATAATATTGAGTAATGAGTTTTCAACGATATTCCGATGTAGCTTGGTTGACCTGAGTTGATTTTCTGGACAAAGTCAATACTGACTTTTCAACAAAGTCAACTCTCGATTTTTTGATCCAAATTACTTTTGCATTTTCTTGACTTCTGTTCCCAATAGCTTCAATTCCTGTATAAAATGATTTTCATGTGTGAAGCATATACACATTTTTAGAACGAGGGTATATGCATTTATTAAATTAAAGATAGGTTATAGATATACCATCGTAAAAGTTTTGACATTATTATAATCCTTAGCGTGTTCATGCGTTAGACCGACAACTTGTACGCACGATTGTACGTTATACACACTCTTGTAATTGGTTTAAACACATCGTTATAAATAGTTTAAACGCACTATTGTAATTGCACAATTAAGACGCATGCCGTTATAATCAATAGTGTTGGCCCAGATGGTTCAAACAATCATATCAAGCAATCACGAACACGAGATATTGGGGAGACAAACCCGCGACTCTTTTCTTATTACCAAACGAACTTACAAACGAACAAACAATCAAAGAAAAGGAACAAATAACATAATAACCTAGACCCCTATTTATAATACTATTCTAACTTGTTCTTCAAGAAATAAAACCTAATTTATAAACTTTCAAAACAGACCCTTTAACTTTTATTATTAACTAATTCAAGATTAAATTCCTCATTCACCCCCTTAATTTTGAATTATTCTTCTTCTTGTTTCTGTTCCTCCTCTTCAACTGACTATAGCATACTTGTTTCACTGGTTCTTCAAACTTAGCATTCTCTCCTTCTGTACTTAACTTTGAAGTTGCATCAACCATTCCATTCTTGACTTGTTTCTTTTCTTTTTCATGTTCGAGATTTCCAAATAAATCTTTTGGAATCGTTCCAAACTGAAACGGACTTTCCTTCACTTTCACAATCGATTTCTTCTTCATATCAGGACTTTCTTTCTTTTCATCTTCAAAGCTTTTAGGATCAAAACATACCTTAAGCTTGATTTTGTACATTCTATTCAGATTTCTCTGAACCTTCATCAACAATCTTTCTTTCTGATCATATAGCTTCAATATCCCATTGAATATTTCTATCTTATGTCCTTCTTCATCCAACTGTCCTAAGCTTAGAAGATTGACCTTCAACTTAGGCATATAGAAAACATCACAAAACGTTTTCTTTTCGCCATTCTTACTTATCACAGTTACACTT
This sequence comes from Smallanthus sonchifolius, assembly GCA_023525975.1. Taxonomy (NCBI): domain Eukaryota; kingdom Viridiplantae; phylum Streptophyta; class Magnoliopsida; order Asterales; family Asteraceae; genus Smallanthus; species Smallanthus sonchifolius. The sequence continues at coordinate 109,919,241 of CM042021.1, forward strand.
CCTTTACCTTTTATTTCAATCACGGATCCATCACCAAACGTTACATGACCCGAAATTTGTTCATCCAAAGTAGTGAAGAATTCTTTCTTTCCTGACATGTGGTTACTTGCACCATTGTCTAAGTGCCACATTCCTTCATCTTTTCCATCATTTTCAAACATCCCCGGGATAACCCGTTCTTCATTCAAACTTACTTTCTTTGTCGAACAAACTGCCATGAACAAAGCAGGATCACAATCACCTTCCTCTTCTGTCTTTGTTAAATTCACTTCTACTTTATCTTTACTTTCTCTATATTTACTAGGAGCTTTGCATTCACTTGAATAGTGCCCAATCTTATCACAATTGTAGCACCGCAGATTCTTCCTTCTATCGTGCCATTCTTCAGGGTTCTTTCTCCTTTGGTCTTGACCCTGTTCGTCTTCATCATTCTCACGTTCATTATTCCATCTTGGATACCCTCTTCCTCGTCCATTAAATCTTCCACGACTACTACCACGTCCTCGGTAGTTTTCAACTTTCATTCCAGTTTGGGTGAACAAGAGTTGACTTTGGGATGAACTTTCAGTCACATTCTTGAACTTGTTTCTTTCTTCATATGCCTTCAAACGTCCAACCACATCTTCGAACGTCATTGTTTTGATTTCGACGAATTGCTCTATCGAAGAAACAATAGGTAAATATTTATCAGGCATAGAGTTCAAGAATTTTCTTACCACAACCTCTTCTTCAAGTGTTTCTCCCAAACTCTTGTACTTGGACTGTACTCCACCCATCTTTGATACATATTCATCAATGCTTTCTGTCTCACCCATCTTCAATCCATCTAACTCGCTTCTCAGCATTTGAAGACGAGCTTTCTGAGTTCTTTCTGCACCAAGATAACGAACTCTTAGCACTTCCCAAACATCTTTCGGTTCTGAATACTTGGCCATCTGTAGCATTACATCTTCCGGTAAAGTTTGGAAGATGACACCTAAGGCCATAAACTTTTTTCTTTCTTCAATTCCGGTCCCTTTTTCTTTATCAATCGCATCTGTCAAACCGTTCGCACCCAAGACGATCTTCACCATAACCGACCATGCTGCGTAGTTGGTCGAGGTTAACTTTGGTGCCTGCAAAGCAAAACTACCCATCGATTCTTTCACTGTTCCTGGGGCTGAGTTCCCTTCTTTATCAGCAGCCATGAAAAAAAAAGTCTAACACTTACTTTTATTAAACAAAACCCAATTAAAAAAACTCCCTCTTTTTTTCTTGTTTAGTCCCAAACAGAGACTACCACGAACAAAGAAACAAAAATAAACTTAATTGAATTTTCACAACCAAAGTTTTGGCTCCTCCTCCACGTGAATATCTTGAGCAAAAACAAATTCTTATCCTTTGTTTTCTTCGATGGTAGGTCAAAACAAAACGAAAGCTATTAGTTTTTTTTCTTCTGTTGACGCAAAACAAAAACAATGGTGCAAAAAGTGAGGGTTTTCTTGGATATAAAACTTGCGGCTATGACAGTCGGCAACGGGTAATCAACTAACCTCTGCGAATTGTTTCTTTGATCGACCACAGCTCTGGAAAGACCACCTTATCGATCCGCTAAAAACAGGCGATCAAGAGCTTAAACCGCTCCGATACCAATTGTTGGCCCAGATGGTTCAAACAATCATATCAAGCAATCACGAACACGAGATATTGGGGAGACAAACCCGCGACTCTTTTCTTATTACCAAACGAACTTACAAACGAACAAACAATCAAAGAAAATGGACAAATAACATAATAACCTAGACCCCTATTTATAATACTATTCTAACTTGTTCTCCAAGAAATAAAACCTAATTTATAAACTTTCAAAACAGACCCTTAAACTTTTATTATTAACTAATTCAAGATTAAATTCCTCATCAACATTAAAAAAAGATTACTTTTAAAAAACATTAATATTATGCTCAAACTAAGATAATAAAATTCTTGATTATGTGGTATAATTTTTTATAATAATAATAAAGTCTATAAATGTTATTATGTTAAAAAAATAGATGAAACTAGATTTATAAAAAAATAGTTAACAATCGAGTTTGAACAAACTTATCAAAATGCCATTGATTTTTTTTATTTTGAAAAAAAAAATAGTTTTAACTTCTTTAAAAAATGAAATGAGATTGGGCTAAGTGGCATTCTTTTGTGCCAAGTTGCACAAAGTTAAAAAAAAAAAAGAAAATTGTGTCAAAGTCGAAAATACCGCTGATAACCGCTCTTGCATTGGCAAGACCATTTTTGACTTCGAAGCAGACACGTGTCCCCGCTCTTGCATTGAATAGACATTCATTGCACCGATTTGACATCCCAATTATATGGTGTAACTGTGTTGCTATACCAAATTGTTTCAGTTTTTAAATCTTGGTTCAACAAGATAGTGTTGGTAACATCTTTTGCATATGTATATGGGGTTGGACAAGCACTTACAAACCACCCATTTTCCAGGATAACCCACCACTTGCCCAAAGACTAACGTATACACGCAGCCGGGTCTAGCCAAGGACTCATAAATTAAACATGAATCTTCCGGGAGGCAACCCGAGATTCTATCGGTTTTTATTTATCTTGCTTGATTTCATTTAATTCTTCATTTATTTTCTGATTAGGGGTTGAGAATAATGCCCAACATTGAAAGTGGAATGCAATTCGTCAGGTATGTGTTCTAACTCATGATTGGTTCAAGGATTGGTATTGCTACTTCCCAAGACCCTGGTTTATTATAGGCACAACCATGCTTAACCAAAAATAGCAATGCCAAATTTTTTTAATTAAAAACCATTATTTTCAAAATTGATAAACCAAGGAACAGGCTTGGATCGGTCAGCAGGGGTATTTAAAGGCCATTAACCTGGTTAAAATTCACTTTATCCACCTTTTGGTCGACAAAATTCAATAAGTTTTGGTTAAGGGCTCGAGTTCAACTTTTGACCCATTTTCAAGCCCTAAAATACTATTCTTGGTAATTTAGCTTGTATATATGTGTCTAGGAACTATTGTACTGCATTTCTTGTCGAAGTATGGTTCAATTTCAGCCGATTTTGCATTTTTGAATTTTCTGGGTTAAACAGGGAGGTACGCCCGCGCACCCTAGGCACAACCATGCCTCTGTGAAAATAGTGGTCATGCACACCCTGGCTTACCAGGTCATGCATTACCTACAATCTTGGGTAGGCACGACCGTGCCTTGCCATGCACGACCGTGCATACCCTAAAACTTTGATCCAACATTACTGTTTAGTCATTTTGTGCATAACTAACGTGAAATATGGTTGTTTTGCAGATTATGGCTGAAGCATCATCTTCCAGGGGAAAGAGACTCGTATCTAGATCCCCGTCACACTCATCATCCCCCACAACATTATACTCGTCATCATCATCTGACAAACCTCCTACTCATCCTCACTTTTCCAAGCTGGAGCCCCTTCCAACTTAGCCGATAGATGACCTACATCCATGGCTCATATTCGATCCCGAGGCTGCACATGAGACCAGGGCACATGGCTGTATGCAGGATCTTTTGAGACAGGATTTTGGAGCTTCGAGGACTATCGACTACGCTGCCCTAGATCAGTTAGGATTACTGTAGAGGTCCCGGGCTATGATCACCATGGCTTGGGCCGACTACTTTGATACCAGGCAACCCACTTACCAAGAGTTGACCCTGGAGTTCCTAGCTTCAATTGAGTTCGACACATCACTTGTTAGTGTCAAAAGCAAAACTGCATTAGGTTCAAGATGGGACACAAATAGTATGAGATCACTTTGGCATAATTTTCCATGAGGATGGGATTATACAACCACAGGGGCATTGATACCCCCATATTCATCAAAGGATCGACTGACTTCCTAGAGGGCGACGGCACAACATTTTGGATGAGGATAGGCTCAGGACCTTACCACCCCAATAGCATGAAGAGTACCAGGATTTGGGACCTTTTTCACCACTACCTCCACCTTTGCATTGCACATTCCATCTATGGGAGGAAGGACATCACCTGGGTAGTCACAGCTAAGGACCTGTTCCACCTGTACTTCCTAGTTGATCGGGTTAATCGTAACCTGGCATACATTCTAACTTCAAACTTTACCAGGAACACATGGACCATTTGGGCAGTCGGAGGTTCTTATGTCACCCAGCTAGCCGCAACCGTGGGAGTTCTCACGCCTGAGACTATCTCCACATTGACTTTGCTTGACTTACCAACCATGAAGATTGGACAACCGACTTTGGTTAGGATGGGGATGTTGAGGAGGTTCGATGCAAAGTACCAGCTAGTTGACAACATGGGTCGTATTTGGGTTCCACCACAGGAGGTGGAGATTGAGGAGCTTGAGGATTCAGAGGAGGAGGAGCTAGTTCAGGAGGATGATGAGAGACCACCTTCACCACCGATTTATTCTACAACACCACTGCCGATGGCTTTGGATATTATGACTCGATTGGGTCTTATGTCGGAGCATATGCATACTATCCATTAGGAGCCATGGGAGCACATCCAGGACCATCATGCACACCAGCCCAGTAGCAGCACCACCATCTAGCCCAGCAATAGCAACAACACCACCACCAGCAATAACAAGACCATAGTCCACATGACTCTGATATGTAGGGCTAGTCTGATGCCCGTCCATTTGGTTTAGCTTTTGGAATTTTTGAGTTGTACATTTTGGTTGTTTTGTACAAACTCATGACACTGATCCACCACCACCACCACCACCACCACCATGGTGATATATATATATATATATATGTATGTGGTGGGTGGTTCAAATAAGAAGTGGTTTTTCGCTAAGAAACCTAAGAAATGACAAAAACCTTAAGAAACGATATCAAACGAACTCCGATTGAACTCATTTCAGTGGCGTTGGAACCGTCTCGTCGAACTCTACCATCTTAGCTTTTAGGGTTTAGCTTTTAAGGTTTAGATTTTAGGGTTGAATTTTAGGGTTTTAGCCTTAGGGTTTAGGTTTTTTTAGGGGTGGGGTTGAGGGTTTTAGGTTTTTAGGGGTGGGTGGGGGTGGGTTTAGGTTTTAGGGAGTGGGGTGGGTGGGGGAGTTTAGGTTTTGGGGGGGGGGGGGGGTGGGGTGGTGGTTTTAGGCTTTTCGTGGTGGGGTTGGAGGGGGGGGGGGTTTAGGTTTTTGGGGGTGCGGGTAGAGGGGGTTTAGGTTTTTGGGGGCGGGTTAGGGTTTGATGAGACGGTTCCAACGTCGCTAGAATGAGCTCAATCGGAGTTTGTTTGACCCATTTTCTTAGTGTTTCTTAGCGAAAAACCACTTTTTAGCGGAACCTTCCCCTATATATATATTATGGATGTTTGATGCTAATTATGTTTGTAGGACTGTATACTAGCATCAACATGCAGATTGGATGGCTTTGTGCCTTTGGGCACATTTTAGACGGCTGTGGGAATCGACCACATGTTTTGAGACAACAAATATCAGGGAAGTATCAATTTCTTTTGCCTCTCATTTAAGGAGGGAAAATAAAGAAAGGATAAGTAAACTCTTGTTCTAGAGTTTTTTTTAAGGGGGGAAATAAATGAAATGAGAGGAAGAGTGTTCCAGAGTTTTTTTAAGAAGGAAAATAAAGGGAAATGAAGGGAAAACAAACATTATCTCTATCCTTCCAAATTGGAGAGATTTGGAGAGAAAGGAAAAGAAGAGAAAAGAAGAGAAAAGAAAAGAAGTGAAAGGAATCATTTCTTTTATTTTCTTCCCTTTAGTAAATTCGAGAACACAGCCTAAATGCATTACATATCTTTGTACATTAAGGGCAATGTACAATTCATGTGTGGGAAGGACCTTCATCTGATATTGGCTGCTTTATCTTGTCCCCTGCATTGCACATATACTCATGAATTCATGAAAATAACCCACTTTTTGGCCAAAATAAAACCTTTACAAAAACATTAGAAAAACACTTAAAAATATAAGAACACATGTTAATAAATATTCGTTAAGCGTACGTCTTAAAAATCATTTGTTATGATTGTGCCATCGGAAACACAAGATTTAGAATACATTTGAGTCAATTTAATAAAATAAATGGGATATTAATAAGCGTAGAAAGTTGAAAGAAATAAGATTACACACAATTTTACACTTTTACCCCTACCATCCGTTTCCAGTGAGTATTGTGGGCCTTATTGAACCTTATAACTTATACATTTTTGCATGCTCATTCGTTTGGATAGTATTGTGTAATTGCCGAATATTGATTTGTATATTAGAACTTGTGTAAAACATATATTTTAAGATCATGAACTAAAATACAACATGAAAATGACAGAGGCAATAGGATTAATCCACTTATTAACTCTTTTTCTTTCTATTCCTACCTAAAACATTATTCCATAGTTGGCCCCGTTGAGCCTTTACCTGTTCATTTCAACACCCACAATTTACACCAATTAGCCAAATTTAGCATTTTCAATTTTTAATCCTTTTTGTTAAAACTAGCTTTGGTCAAAATTGGGTAACTATTGACCCTTTATCTTAGGAACCTTTGTTCTAGTCAAAATATTAAAAAATAAAAAAATAAAAATGAAAGTTCAAGCTTGTTTACTTGCCAGTGAAAAAAATGAGAAAAGAAGAAAAGAAAAGAAAACCCCATCGAAGAATTGGCCAGAAATAAAAATTTATGAGCAATTTTATGACTCAAGTCAAAGGACCATTGGTTCAACTCAATTGAAGAAGGTTGTTAGTATTAGTATGTATTTCTCTTTTAGTTCCAGTCACATGTTAGTAATTAGCCAAACCATGTCTTTAACACTTAGCCACTTTTATCCAACTATTCCTTACCCTAAACCCAAGCTAAATTACATCCCTTGTACAAGTCCTATTGATTTATGCATTTATTTTATGTTAATTGATACATGCATCATTTTCTGGCATAGAGAGTGTTCCACTTAAAACTCATTATCCATATATATTATAGCCTAGTGCTGAGTGAACATTTATGAGATGTGTGATTCTGTGCATAATCATAGTTCCATTATGCTTATTATGCTCGTACAAATATCACCATACTTTAAGAAGATACAAAAATAGAATAATAAACATAGTTGGTATTTTTCTTTGATTGTTGTATTCTTGAAGGCCATTTGTACATTTGAGACCTTAACTACTTCGGATTAACCATCTTTTATTTGTTTCCTATTTTCCTTTCCGCCATTGGGTCTGATTAATGCATGAGTTTGCTTGAGGAGAAGCAAAGTTCAAGTGTGGGGATGTTTGATGTACCATCATTTATACATATTTTGTATGCATAATCACCTCTATATTTGACCGCTTTTTAGGCAATAGGAAATGATACTCAGTTAGCTTCCTATCTGAAATTGCAGGCTATTTGGCTCTCCCTATCAAAAAGGAAAGAATTATCAAAGAAAAGTGAAGATTATTGGAAGCCAGATACCAAGCACGGCCATGCATACCCATACATGACCGTGCCTCCCTACTGTCAGCAGAAACCAAGCCTTAAAGAAAACTAGAAAGTTAAAGCTTGGTCATGCCCAAAAGGCATGGCCGTGCCTCCCTATGCACGACTGTGCATTTACCCCTAACGGATTCTAGAAAAGCTGAAGAGTCACGCCATTATAATGTTAGAAAAGCTGAAAGGCACAACCGTGCATAATCATTTTTTCAGCCTATAAATAGCAGCTCAAGCCTCATTTATTGGTGTACACTTTCAGGGGCGAAGTTCCACCCTTCTACCTCCAATTTATGTAGATATTAGTGTAGCAAGTAGTGTAGGATGCTAATCAATTGTATTCAAGAATCAAGAAGCATTTTATACTCACTTTCACTTGGCTTTGGTTTGATCCCGGGATTATTCCATGATTATATCACCAAGTGTTAGTGCGTTCATGTTTGTGGCCACTCTCGGCTAGCCTTATTGTATCACTTTGGTTTTGATGAACCTTTGTTTAATTTAATTTCTAGTTATGAAAATAGTGTGTTTATGCTTTTTGGTTATTTTTTACTATAATTTTCCTTTATAGACATGACTACTTAACAAACCAGTCACCAAAGTCTTAAATTTTGTGACCATCTTAAGCACACGTTTAAACATTCATTCAAAGCTGTACATCTTTATACAAGTCTTTGTACTATACTAGACCTGATTGATTTAAACTTTGGTTTGTTAGGGTTGGGTATTCAAGTAAGGCATTTTGAGTCTTACCTGAACCTTGTGTTTTGTGTCGGTATTTCTTCTACCCTCCTGTCTTGACTCGCGTAGGACTCTTAGCTGGAGCCATGGGGTTTAAGGATTAAGGTGGAAAATATATTTATTTAAAGGTTTTTATTGTTAAAATGTCTTTATTCCGGTCTTGCGGTGGTTAGCGTGTCTCGTCATTTTAGTTTTCCAATAGATTGAGGGTTGCGGTAACCCTAGCTGGGAGCCATTCCATTTTATTACTAAAGAACATAAATTAGTTAATTCGCGTGTCTTGATGAGTGGTTTGGAGGTAGTTGTTTGTGCATCTGACTTTCTAAAGAGCCATACGACTTGGTAACCCTAGCTGGGAGCCACATCAATGGGATATCTTAGTCTGAATAATGACCTAAGGAAGCGTTACCTTTTGTGGGAGCATGTTTGCCTTCCAAACGGTCATTAGAACAGTAACCCGACCAAGGAGCTGTTCATCCTTTTAATTAACCACACCAATATTCATAAATAGCTGTTATAATTAAACTAAGTGAATTCAAACCTAAGTGATACCCTGTTTAAATTGTAGTTTTCTGCACTACTACCTGTTATGTTTATTTTATTTTAAACACCTCTTACCCATCTTTCATTTTTAGTTAGACAATAGCAAGGATTGATTATTAGGAGCCAATGTCTCCATAGGTTCGATACTTGATTCTAACCTAAAACTATATTACGCTGTGATAGGTGCACTTGTCTATTGTGGGTAGTGAGTTAACGTATTAATCATTTTATAAATATTAAAACTTGATAACTGTGTTAAGAACCCTAAAAATATATATTCTACACAACACACATCAGGGATCAGAAACAACCTCTCTATACGACTCAAATTCATATAAATGATGTATGTTTGCAATAAAAAAAGAAAATGAAGCCGTGTAAGTAGAGTAAGTAAAATCTAGTAGTTTAAGTTTAGTGGACTTACATGAACGAGTGGGCCTACTCTTAGATTGAGGATCTTGATATGCCCTAAATTGTATATGTTTTGCATGCATAATAATTCCCATATTATGGTACTAATTAAACAAAAACCTTGCAATTGATACTTAAAACATTCATATTTCACAATTGTAGGTTAAACGGTGTTCCAAAAGAAACAAAGCAGAAAAAGCCTAAAAACATCAAGAAATCAAGCTTTTGGAAGGAATCACACCCGATATTTGATCCCCAAAGAAGTCAAAATTGGTCAACACAAGTCAACAAGCAGCAAAAAGACAAAACAAGAAGCAGGGGAGGGATGCACGGCTGTGCATCCCAATGTACGGGCGTGTGCATTGCCCTACCTTGCTCCCCGAGGACCCTAGTACACTGCCATTTGTACCCTTTGATTCCCGAGGTGTTTGCACGCCCATGCAAACCAATGCACGGCCGTGCATTGCTCATTTTGAGGCTTATAAATAGATGGCTTAGGTTCTTCATTCCACACACCTTACCACACCATTAAAGAGAAGAATACACACTTATAGAGTGTGTAGTTGTAGTTTAGAGTAGTAGTAGAGAGTAGAGTGGCTCTTCCGCTTTGTTCGCAATAGGGGAGCCTACGAAACTCAGCATTATGCTAGTTCGTATGGCCATTCGTGGCTAAACCCTTTGTATTGCTTGGGTAAAGATGAAGTTTGGTGTATGTTAATGTTTAACTTATTAATAGATATGTTTATGTTCTTTAGTCATTCGTTCTTAAAACCATCTTCTTGATGGAATTTTTATTATTACTTCATTTAGTCTTTACACTTGTGAGTGTTCTTGATTCTAAAATGTAAGACCTAAAACCTTTTTAATCAAACTTTTCTTGAATCTTGTACGTCTTTATACAAGCTGATTTTGATAAGCCAAAGCTTGGTTAATATTAATAAGATCGTACGTCTTTATACGAGCTTGTTATGAAACCAAGAGTTGGTGAACTCACGTTGGGAATGGTACATCTTTATACATGGTCCCATTGTTGCACCGCCTCCCGGTGAACAAAGTCTAATCACTCTTTTAATAAGAATAAAAAGTGTTTAAGTTTTGTGTCTCAAACCAACTCGGCGATAGGATCAAAGAGTTGAGGGTAACGATGTCCCTAGCTGAGAGTCTTACCATTTTATTCTAAAGAACATAATTCGTGAACCAAATGTTATGAGAATGAGGCTCTAGTGGTGTACCGTTCACACATTTGTATTAGTCATACCATCGGATTAGTTAACATAACATCATCATATACCAAATTCAAAGCCCAAAGCAATACTCGTTGTGATCTGATTTTTCTTGAGCTATTTACTTTCCTGTTATTTACTATTCTGTTATTTACATTTATGTTACATACTTCACGCATGTTTTTTTTACTTTTCTTCTATTTATTTTACCGTCATTTACTTTTTCGTCATTTACTTTTCTGTCATTTACTTTTCTGCTTCACAAGCACACAAAACCCACTCACTAATTAAACCGGCTAAACGATAACAAATGTTGAGTATTGGAACTTGACCGTGTACATTGGTTCGATACTTGGTTCTTACGTAAACTATATTACGCTGCGATAGGTACACTTGCCTATTGTGTATTTTTAAGTTTAAGTATTTATTATTTTATAAATTTTAAAACCTGATCTCACGAAACCATCTCTACATATATTATTACATAATATATACTACTAAAACGCACACATCAGATCTCCAATCTCAACAGACGAAGGAACAGTCTCATGCTGTCACACCCCACTAAAGCGGAAACACGAGGTGTAACGAGATAAGGAACCATAACATCATTGGTTACATGAGAATAATTAGAACTTTAATATCATCACTTAAAAATAAAGGCTACATTGTTCAGGGCCTAAAGGTGGTTACACAGTTTTACAAATAAAAATTTAACAATACAACGAAGGGACAATAACAAAAGTCTTTGTAAAATAAAACCCTAGCCGAGTTTCCATCAAGCTTGTTCATTTCCTGAAAACATTCTTGAAAACGTCAACTAAAAATAGTTGGTGAGCTCACAAGTTTAGACACAAATAAATAGTTTCACATTATACACACAAACATGATGTAATTGCAATGAGCCCATAACCAAACCTCGACTTCCTTGTATGCCCCAAACAGATGTCTTATCACAGAACATCTAAAATTAAAATAGATAATATGAATTCACAAGACATGAAAGTCAAAGTTGGAGCGACCAACCATTAATGGGGGTGTCAACCCAAATATTTCTATTCATATATTTCACGGCTAAATTCCAAGTTAAATGTAAAAGTGGGCACTTATGTGATAAAATTCCTAACTCATGTAAGATTACTCCAATCAGTGAACACATGTGTATACTAAGTAGTAGAAACATGTTTTCCCCCTGAAATAAATAAGTAAAAAGGGGTCGTGAGAACTCACATGTATGTAGTCTGGTGATATGTCAATGATTCCAACAAGATGTGTAAATGAATAAATGCAACCGGATGATTCTACTTGAGTCCTATGATATAATTAAATACTATTGAGGACTAAGGATCAACCCTAATATAATATGTATGCCTAGACTCGTGTCACCAACATAGTTTCTAGTATATGAAACAATGGTGATAGATTGTTTGTCAAAAGATTTGCCAGCTTTAAATGTTCATGTAAGCCCTTATCAAACACTTGTTAGATGATCATATTTATAGTATGTAGACGAGAATGAAGTAGAAGTTTCAAAATTCGGCGTTTGTCTTGTAAATATTGACCTTTCCCAAAGACATGTAAACTGTAACTTTTTCATGAAGGACCAACTTCATGTACCAACATAATATTTATAAATAATAGATACTTATAAAAAGTTGTTATTAAAATTTGTGACTCTAGGGTTTTGACGGAAACAACCTTTGTGTTTATGTAATTAGTAAATTACAGAACAACTTTTTTTTAAACTTTTCTTTACTAAAATACTTTATATAACAAAATATCTTTAGATTATAATCTTTTACTAAAATCTAAAAGGTTTTGAATCCCATAGTTAAAATATCAAATTTTCATAATTTAAAACTATAGATTTCACACAAGACAATGGTTTTCAGTACACGTACGCTAACAAAAACGTCTGTGAGTTTAGCAAAAATATTAAGTTATGCTATAGAACTTTTTAGCACTTGTTGTAAGTATAATATAAGCCAAAATTGCTGGAAAAATAGAAATATTATAATTTTAAGTATTCTTACATAATTCTAGGTTTTATAAAAACCCTAGAAATGACCTACAATTAAAAGAAATAGTTACCCAACTCCAAACATTACTAAATTTTATATATAAGTCCCTCATGATCAGTAGAAATCATTGTAAAATTTTGGGATTTTTCTGAATTTTTTAAGTATTTTTCCTATTTTTGTGTTTATAAGAATAAAATAAAAGAAATAACTATACAACTCCAAAAGTTATGAAATTTGGTTTATAAGCTCCTTATATCACATAGAAGCTACAGTAAAAATTTGAAATTTTTTAGAAGTCATGAAATATTCATCATGTTTTAGGTCGGAAAACGGGCATTATAACAGCTTAACCTTTTGTTTTAAGTCCAAACAAGTTCACCAATGTCAACATCCAACACTTGAATAACATGATATGAGGTATAAATAAAAGATTCTAACAGGTATACAAGTGTTTGACACATTAAAGTGCGTTATCACCATACAGTGCTTGGTTTGTGTTTATTGTTGACACCATTTTATAATGAGTTTCTTTATGGACTTTTAATGTTTATTTTTAGAGGATGATTACTTATTCTTAAGTCCATACAAGTTCCTGGTGATATTAGAAGGAAGAATTATGAAGAAAGAAGTTGTTTTAATATAGATACACGTGTTCAAGTTTACTAGATTTTGAGTGTTGAGGGTATATCCGTGCATAGGTTTGATCATGAAGCATCATATTTATGTATACTAGTAGTGTTAGATGATGTTCTACAAACACATGAACCTTTGTGTTATCAAACAAGATCTAGTTAAGAAGAAGAGAAAAAAGAAAGTAATGATGTTTTTAGAGATTTACCAACATGTTGTTCATATTTCTTGTTTGTGTGTGTGTGTTTATGACTTGTATGAAGTAAAATAGGATGATAAAAATTTCAAAATAACATATCAAGAGTTGAGGTTTGAAAGAACAAGTGTAGGAGTAGGAGATCTTTAAACAAACTTCAAATAATGGCGGCTTTGTATTGTTGGAGGGATTTTCGGCCAAGAACTCAAAACGGGAGGGGATAGCCGAAATTTTAGAGGGAAAGGAAGGTTGTGTTGGTGTGGTTTAACCTTTTCAAATGTCATGGTATTTATAGGGAAACAAGGTATGGCTTTACAAATATAATAATGGGGGTAAGGTGATGAATAAGTCAAAAAACAAAAGTGAAGGGGTATGGGAGGGTGGTTAGCGGCCGAAGCTAGTGTGAGGGAGGGTGGTGGGTGAGGGTAGGTGTAAGGTGATGATGGTGAGGTTAAGTGTTGTAGTGTACATAGTTACATAGTTTAGTTAGTTAGGCTTTTATAAAAATAATGTGTATAAATTCTTGTATGGAAAAGATATAGTGTAGATGTTTGACATAACATAATGTGTAGGTATTTGAATTAATAAAATGTGTAGGTGAATTAAAATACAAAATGTAGGTATGTATTAATATATCCATACATAAAATATTAAATAACAATATGAAAATAGGTATGTACATGGTTATTGTCACACCCGTAACACAAGATATTTATCTAACTAGAGTAGTACCTCCAACAGATATGTTCCCAGGAAAGAACGACGGGACCAGGAGGGATTTATACACCGTTCTTTCTTTAGACAGGACATTCTATTTGTCAGATAGCTACATACCAGTCAGAAGGTCGCCTTCTAGTTACTGTGACGTTGATACCAAAACACACAGCAGAAACTAAACCATCATTTTTCGTTTCATCAAAACATTGTTTTACATTCATGAAATCAAAATGTTACATAACATTTTATCATTGTTCCTAACAAGGAACATATCATTCGGGACTTATAGTTCCAGGCATGCCCATCATCTGGATCATTCATCAGTTCATTCTAGTCCTGGAAATGCCTCATCTATTGAGTACCTGTGATGCGTTCAAAAACATTTGATAAAAACGTGGGCAACATAAAGCTGGTGAATTCATAAACTAAAATAGTTTATTAAAATGACCCACCAAAGTATCTTGAACACAGTTTTGGGGTTCCACCCCGCTCATAGACTACTATGAGTAATCATTCAGTCTATATATAACCAAAGACCGTTCCGCAGGTCCTGTCCAACATGCCGTTCCACGAGCAAGTGAAACACAATAAGCGCTTAGAATGCGTTATATATAAACAATCGGTGCAATCCTTTCAAGATAGTCAAAATGTTTTCATAAATTAATCATGCCAGACAAGGTCATGATTGGGTTCATGCATCACATTTTAAGAACTCACGTCAGCAGTATTCGGCTTATCAAATCAGTAATATGGCAAACACCTCAGACAAAGCTCCTAGATATATAAGGACATTTCTTAATTACAAGAACCTAGCTTAATGATGTATAACCAAAGCTCAATAGTAGGTCGGAACCTTATGTCGGCACTATCTGCGTCAATTTGGAGTCGAATCGCTAGAAACTGGACTCTTGCACGCGAACCGGGCTCGGGACCAAAGTTCCAGAGAGTATGTGTGTGTTTTGTGGTGTGGAGTGTGTGCAAAATGAGCCAAGATCATGCAAGTATTTATAGAGAAAATTTTGAGTCCGTGACGGACCGTTACGAGGCGTGGTGGTCCGTCACGCCTTGACTTGGTGGCTACGCACTTCCGGACCACGTAACAGACCGTTATGGTTCGTGATGGTTCGTCACGAGTGATGAGTCAGCGTACACGTGTCAGAAACCCTAAACCGCTAGTGGTTTTTGCTGCACGGACCGTCCTGAGCTGTGACGGTCCGTCATAATGCGTAACGGACCGTTATCAAGCGGTGACGGTCCGTTACAGGTGGATTTTCCAAATGTTCATTTTTAGTCCTTGTTCTTTCAATCTTGCTAGTTTAGGTCCTTTGGCTTTAACTTATTTTTAACCCTAGCCCTCCATTTACTTAGGAAATTTCAGGGTGTAACAAATCTCCCCTATTTTAAGAATTTCCTCCTCGAAATTAAGATGTGAATAGATGAGGATATTTGGCTTTCAATTGTTCCTCTAATTCCCAAGTTTTGTCGGCTCCGATCCGACCCTGCCATTGAACCAACACCACCGGTATCACTTTCTTACTTAACTTTCACTCTTGAGTATCCAGAATCTTAATCGGTTGTTCAGTGAAATGAAGTTTATCGTCCACATGCACATCATCTAGTGCGATAGCTTGAGTTGGATTAGCTAAACACTTGCGTAAGCAAGATACATGAAATGTATTGTGAATTTCTTGTAAAGCTTCAGGTAGATCTAACTTGTAGGCTACTGCTCCGATCCTTTTAATGATTTTGTAAGGTCTGATATATCTTGGTCCTAGTTTTCCTCATTTACTGAACCTTACAACACCTTTCCAAGGTGAAACTTTTAACATAACGTAGTCCCCAACTTGGAGTTCTAAAGGTCGACGTCGTTTATCAGCGTAACTTTTCTATCGATCTTGAGCAATTTTCAACCGTTGTTTAATCTGAACTATTTTATCTGGTGTTTCCTGTATAGCTTCTGGTCCAGATAATTGAATGTCTCCTATTTCAGTCCAACAGACAAGAGTTCTGCACTTCCTTCCATACAGTGCTTCAAATGGTGCAGCTTTCATACTTGAATGGTAACTGTTGTTGTAGGAGAATTCGATTAACGGTAGGTGATGATCTCAATTACCTCCGAAATCGATAACACATGCTCTTAGCATATCATCCAGGGATTGAATAGTACGTTCACTCTACCCGTCGGTCTGTGGATGATAAGCAGTACTCATGGTAAGTCGAGTTCCCAATTCTTTCTGAAAACTCATCCAGAATCTAGATGTGAACCGACTGTCTGTATCAGAAATAAAAGACAGAGGTATGCCATGGTGTCTTACAATTTCATTGATATAGATTTTGGCTAACTTGTCCATAGAGTATGTTTCATTGATGGGTATAAAATGGGCTGATTTGGTAAACCGCACTGACAGGCAAGTGTATCTATCGAGTGTAGCACAACTTAATGGTAAACCGGGATATCGAACCCTAGAGACACTACTATAGCTAAACTAGACTCTGACTTGGACTAAAGATGATTTGGTTGGGGGTTTTCTACACTACTGATTAAACTAATAATGCAGAACTAACGATCTACTCGAACAACCAGACAAAGAACTCATGGAAATATTAAGAATGGGAAGAATACCACCCAGGTCGGAATCCTACTTGCAAAGCTCAACTTCTATCGGTTATGGAAACTAAGGTGGATCTAGGTATCTAAGGATAACAGCTCTAGACAACCTAGTGGATCCCTAATAACTCTCAGGGTGTCACCAACTAAGAAACCAAAAGATGTAGTAAACTCACCAGATGGTCAGATTACCTTTCAGTCTCTCCAACAATGATAAAGTACCCAACAGACAGATCACCTCTCAGTCTCACTGTCCACAATACATCAAAGATGCACGGGGTAATCTCAGGATAACAACTATGACACGGGATAGCAACAAATAATAAGACAAACTAAGGGAAACTTCCTTTCAGACAGATTTCACTCAGGATCCTAATATCGAAGACTAACCGATTATCTCTCACTTCTCGCGTATTGAGATAAGACACACACTCATATCTAATAACTCTCAATCACAGCTCCTATGGGATACGACGTCTAGCAAACCATACAAACAACCATAATCACACAGACTACGATCTAGATACGCTAATCAAGCTGGAAGACATCCACGATTAACATACGAAACTTAAAATCAATCACACATCATATTCAAGCATGCATATTCATCATATTCATTATCAAAAGATCGTTTACAAAATCATTAATCCATTCATTAAAACTAAAACCGATAAAAACTGAAACTTTACGAAGTATTCATCATTAGACCTAGGCAGTATCAATGTTTTAGCCTAGGATCATGCTTAAAACAACCATAACAAAAGTATCAAACAAGAACATAGTATCAAACACATAAAACAATGATAAAGATTCAAACTTTAAAATCGAATACGCTACTAAAACGAACCCGGGATCCAAAGTCTTCAACTTTGCACTTGATTCCGCTTCCTAGCTCCCAAAATCGCCTCAAACCCTTCTCTGGACGGCAGGACAATCGAACTCCTCTCACAATAGCCTTCAAATTCTATTTAATTCGAAACTAGGGCTTTTTGCGGATTTTAGGGCCTCTCGCGTACCGCGAGAGATTTCCACCATTCCTTCGCGTACTGCGAAGGACAATATAGTTAGGCCCTGATCTGGTTTCCCTCGCGTATCGCGAGAGTTTGCTGCTTCTTCTTCGCGTACCGCGAAGGAACAAAAATCCTATTTTTTCACTTTTAATCCTTGTGCTTTCTCTTCTTGCTCGGTTTCTTCACGATTTGACTTGTATCTCACACGAGCTCTTGTAAACATGACCTGGACTCAAAACAAAGTAAAAACAAGTAAAAACGTACACAAAACGATCTAAAAATGCACGAATATAAAGGAATAAAGATGTGTGCTTTGCACTACATCAAACATACCCATACTTAACCTTTTTTCGTCCTCGAGAAAGTCTGCAATGGAATCATAGCTGGACATAGCTTAACAAATTCAATTGTTCAATTAGCACAAAATACTCACGCGTTAAAAAGCAATAATCAGTATTTCTATCCGATTAAACCCAAGCACCAACTTTCAAGCCCCCGTTTAGTGTTCTAATTCATATTACCAAGCATATCAATATGAGGCTCACACTTAAAAGTTACAGCTCTACCTAATCCTGTCTCATGGTCATGTCTAGGCACGGATTAAACCATATAGATTTCACTCACCACGTTAAACTAAATTTTACAGGTTTTTAGAAATCAAGATGATCAATGAATGATTGGATGAAATATGAACATTATTAAGCAAATGAACTTTCGTCTAGAGGCGTTTCAACCAAGTCACTATCACGGAAGATAACACACAGACTATAGTCTAAACAATGAAACATATAAGAATCAACCCAGTGGTGTTTCAATCAGGCTGGAACCCGATGTGTGACACGTAGGAGAAACTTAGATTTCAATCAAATAAGCTCAAGTATAATGGAATTATGGAAGCGGGCTCCACCGAAACTTGGATTTATTCTCATAAAAAGATAGTGGTGTGCCATTAAAATTTCAAAAACCTCTAAATTTTAACTTAATGTGGTACCTATCACCGTATATTGACAGTTTCAGTATTACCGATTACCCTTAAGATGAATACCCACACGATATCATGATTTTAATTCAATTAAATTCTTAAACATCACAAACATGCTATTTAAGCTCTACCAGCTGGCTGTATCTACCAAAACATCACTGATTAGACGCGTTTTCAATTATATATTTCATTTAAACTCAACAAGCAGCTACAGTTGTACTATCATTTTCCATTTTTATGCAAAAACTTTTGATTTCAAAGGACATTTTTCAAAATTTTTCAATTTTTTTTGTATTTTAAAAAACAAAAACAAACTTAGACACTAGACTCACTAGATGCAGTCCCATCCCCACACTTGAAACAAACATTGTCCCCAATGTGAACTGAGACACACAGACAAATAAAAATGCAAAAATAAAATAGAATCGACTTAGCTGGTAATATAGCAGTGAATGGTCCAGCTTTACTCTTCCTCTTGTGCATCGTATAACATTTCGGTTGCGGTTGCACAGTCGACCGTCGGGTTGCCTTTACAAGATCAATAAGATTAGGATCAACCCCGCCCGAATGGAGATTGAGTACGGACGGAGCGATCAATACCTGCACAGATAAAACTCAAACAAACCCATAACATTAAACTGACTTATAATACAGACTCAAAAATAAAAGACTCTACTAACTCACTAAGACTCAAGATAGATAGCAGGGAGACGTACTCGATGAGTGGCAAACACATAGACATGAATGCCAAAAGCAATGTTAAACATCGATCACGAATGGTTCTTAAGTTTCCCATGGTGATGGTAGTTGGTGAATGATATGACATGGATGATGATGGTTATGATGGATATGATGGATGGTGGGGATGGGTATGAGAAACCATGGGAAACAAAGGAAGTAGAATGAAACCAGGCGTCCCCCGCGTATCGTGAAAGGCACAAACACATCCCTCGCGTACCGCGAGGAGATGGAATACAAGCTGACTACAATATTTGTTCTTCGCGTACCGCAAGAGAACTCATACTAGGCTTCGTGTATCGCGAGGGGACTATGTTAACAGAAAGTTAAGACGGATTTTATACTTAGCCAAATTTTCACCCCTCAAAACTTTTTCTCCCCAAATTCTTTGAAAACCTATTCCAAGCATAAAAACAAATGTAAACGTACATGGACCTTCCTTCCTGATAATTTTCCTTTGCGAATCAAGCGCGAATCCCTGCAAGACACACACAAAACATAACACACATACCAAAAAAACAAAAATGACATGGACTTAAACAAAGGACATCATACAAACTATACATCCTGGGCACTTGCCCGAGACTCAAACAAGCATATCAGGAGGCTTCTCCTTGATCCTAACTGGTACCGCCTTTATCCTGCGCGGTCTACCGGTCCTCCACATCATCAACACACTCATAACGAAAATTGAACCTCTATCATATTTATCAATCAGATCCTTCCACCACAACTTATACCTACCCGGTTCGAAGATGACAAGGCTCAAATAACCAAGTAATTTATCACCCCTAGACGTCCCCACACTTGGGGTTTGCATTCTTCCTAAATCACCTAAATCAATTAACTCTCGGGTTCTCTTACGGGGTGGTATAGACTTAGGGGTTATAGAATCAGGGGTCGGCTCAGCAGTTTTCCCCTCGGAATGAACAATTGTGATGGGCAAAGGTTCGAGCATAGGTGTTTCTAATGGTGTGACCTCTAAAACCTCACCTGGATCTTCTGGTTCATCTATACTCTCCACCATCCCCACACTTGGGGTTTTGCCTATGATTGCATCTAATTCTGCCATCATCTCCGGCAGATCATCAGGCACATCATCACCGTAATCATCTGGTGCATTCAATAAATCATCTAACTCAACCGCCCACTCAGATAACTCTCCAGATTCTGGGCCGGGTTCACCAACAACATCCTCTACTAGATCAGAGTCCCTATGATTGTCCATGAAGGCATCAATCATGCACACGGAGTGGCTTTGCTCACCAACCTCCTTCATGGATTTCACAACATCGAATGTAACAGACTCATCCCCCACACGGAGTGTGAGTTTCTCGTCAAAGACATCGATCAATGCCTTGGTAGTACGTTGGAACGGGCGTCCTAGGATGAGCGGAATCTATCATCCACATCCATTTCGAGAATGATAAAATCCACGGGGAAGAAGAATTTATCAACTTTCACTAAAAGATTCTCTACTATTCCCTGTGGATACTTGATTGAACGGTCAGCCAAGAATATGATCAGGCGCGTCGGTTTTGGTTCTCCTAGGTCCAGCTGATTATATATGGAATATGGCATCAGATTGATGGTAGCACCTAGGTCAGCCAATGCATGGTTCAAGGGCAAACCGCCAAGCAGACACGGGATCGTGAAGTGACCCGGATCTGCCAGTTTATCTGGCAGTTTGTTCTGAACCACTGCAGAACATCACTCACTTAGTGAGACCTTAGAGACATCGTCTAGCTTCTTCTTGTTGGAAAGAAGATCTTTTAAGAACTTGCCATACTTAGGCATATGCTGGAGGACCTATATGAATGGGAGATTGACCTTAAGTTGTTTGAACATGTTAAGGAAGTTATTGTATTCCCTAGCATACTTATGTGGCAGCAAGTGTTGGAACCATAGAAACCATTGTATTCCTGATAAACTATAGGGGCTTAGAAGTAACTTTTGTAAAGTTAGGTTTTTGGATCAAGAGTCGCTAACGTGAAGAGTCGCTATGTCGATTGTCTGCCGATTGTCGATAGTCGACAATCTTCACGATGACTCTTGCTATGTTCTCTAGAAATAACAACCCAAAAACCTAATTATGAAGTTCTTGCATCAGACGTCGTTACTATAGACAAATAGAGAGCCGGTAGAAGGTTGTAGTTGTTTTTCTTTGTATTCCAGGAGCTTATCTGTAAACGTTTTCACAGTGAAAGTAATAGAATCGTGTGGTTTATGTTCTTGTTTGTGTTGCTCTTCATCTTGTGTTTATCATTATCATCAACAATCAGCTTCTTTATAGCTGATTTGTTGGTTGTTTCCTGACTAGAATCATTTTAGCACATGGACCTATCGTAAGGACCTACAATTTGGTATCAGAGCCTTCTGTGCTCTTGCTTTCAGTGAATTTTGTGAAGTTTTTGGGGTTTTTGTTAAAATCTGAATTTATTTGATTTCTGGCTTGATCTGTATCAATCTCAGAAATTGATATTGAAATTCACTCAGAAACTTGTTCGTGAAGAGTTTGACAGATCTGATTGTCATTTTGGTTTAGATCTGAGCATTCAGTGAATGATTTTGTGTTATTTTGTGAAAAAGAGTATGTTGATGTTCTTGAGCTGATTGTTTAGTACCGACTCTCTTGCTTGAGCCGATTGTTGCGTGATCTGGTCGATTGTCTGGGCCGATTGTCAGCATTTCCAACGACTCTCTCAGTAAACGCAAGTTTATGACTCACTTTTGTGAGGTGGCGACTATGATGAGCCGACACTCCGTGTGAGTTCTTCTGTTCACCCTGTAGTGGTGCCGATTGTTCTCTTTCATCAGCCGACTCTTTTGAGCTGACTATCCTGTTTGTTTCGAGCCGACTCTCTGAGCTGACTCTTTGATTTTCTCACTTTCTGAGTTTGTTTATGAGTTCTTTGATTCAAGATGTCTGTTACTTCTATTACCCAAGCTGATTTGGAGACTGGCTCCATGTCTAGACCTCCCAAGCTCCTATCCACTAATGATTTCCCTGACTGGAAGAACCGTATGAAGGCGTAATTTTACGTGAAGGTCAGTGGGTCTTGACAACCAATGGTCCACACTGTCCAATGACCACTGAAGCTGATGGTGTTATAGCTCAAACTGATCCCGCTGTTTATACTGAAAATAACAAACTTCTGATACTAAGAGATTATAAAGCTTTCGGTTCTATCAATATGGCTCTTCCATCCAACATCATGAACATGTTCGAGGAGTACAAGACTGCTCAATCTTTATGGCAGGCGTTGTGTGACTTCTATGAGGGAAATTCAGACTTGAAAGAAGGGAAGAAAGATATGCTCTAGAAACAATATGATACCTTTAGGAGTATCAAAGGAGAAGGTCTGTCTAAACATATCTCAAGGTTCATGGAAATTTCAAGCAAATTGAAGCAAGCCGGGGTAGTCATTAGAAATTCTGATCTGATTAAGAAGCTGCTAGACTCTCTACCTTAGGAATGGAGCATACAGTGTATGCTGATCAAAAGACAGTATGTGAATGAAGCATTTACTCTATCTGATGTAATCAATACCCTAAAGTCCTTTGAAATGGACATTGAAAAGTGTCAAATGAATCAAACAGGGTATACCAAAATTATGGCACCGACCAATGCAACTTTTATGGCTCCAACCTTGTCAAACAATGCTGCTAGCTCATCTGGAGCTGTTCCAGCTTTGGTTTCTGCTCATGTCACCACTCAGCAGACTCTGTAAAGCAATGAATCAAAAAGTAATCCAAGTAATACCGCTGCACCAAACCCATCAAGTGAACACATGGCGTTGTTTGGTCTTTTCGTCAACAACTATCAAGTTCTTGCTTCAGGTGAATTAAAGGCCGGGGTAAGTCACATTGAAGATGTCTTCTAAGTTGATCCAGATGACATGGAAGAAGTTGATTTGCAATGGAAAATGGCCATGTTGACTCTAAGGGCCAAAAGATTTATGGATAGAACTGGAAAGAAGCGTGTAGGAGGAAAATCCGTAGGTTTTGACAAGTTCAAACTAAGATGCTACAACTATAAGCAACTCGGGCACTTCAAGAGGGAATGTCCCCATCCTATTACCGATGCTCTACCTCTTCCCACCATTGTTGCAATTACTGATGGCCAAGAACAGACTGAGAAGGCTAAAGAACCAGCAAATGCTTTGGTAGTTAACGACTTTGATTGGAGCAATGAAATTGAAGAAGCTCAAGTTGAAGTGTGCAAGGCTCTTGTGGCAAATACTCCATCTACACAGTTTGTGGTTCATGGGATGGAAGCAAGTCTGGTTGAAAAGGAGAAGAATGAGGTGCTGAGAAGGATTATCATCAACACTGACTCTATTGGTCCTTCTGCTCTCCTTAGACAATTTGCTATTCAGGGGACAGAGAGTCAGGTTATTGACACTGAAGGAAGTATGATTAAGAATGCCAACATCAAGATCATGGATGCAGTGAAGGTAAGTGATGAAAAGAAGGACACCTGTCCTAGTTCCAGCTCAACGGATCGAGTTAACTCTCCGACGAGTACATTAGTTGTAACTCAAGCCAATGGTGATGGAAGCTCTAATCAAGGATGCATCTGCAGAAAAACTG
Organism: Smallanthus sonchifolius; assembly: GCA_023525975.1. Classification (NCBI taxonomy): domain Eukaryota; kingdom Viridiplantae; phylum Streptophyta; class Magnoliopsida; order Asterales; family Asteraceae; genus Smallanthus; species Smallanthus sonchifolius. Next base: position 109,943,116 of record CM042021.1, read on the forward strand.
CTACTGAGCTGATTCCACCTAAGGTAAAATCTCATCTCTGTTCCTTTGACTGTGTTGACATGATTGTTCACTATCACACTTTAAACCAACTTATTATTCGTGAGAAGGATGATGCTCTTGCTATCCTTAATCAAATAAAAAAGAGCGAGATTTCTCTCAAAGTCAGTTTGAACCAAGCAAATCAAGAAATCCAAACCTTAAAAGAATTTGTCTATAGAAAGGAATTTTTGAACATCGATTTAACTAAAAAACTAACCTCTTCTAGAAATGAACCGCAACGCTCACCCCGCTTCATCCATTCCCATTCCAAAAAATCATAGGAGTGGTAGCACAACGGCTGGCCTAAACTAGGAATGGGCTAATAGCAATAGCAAAAGAAAGTGCTTTAAAATTTCAAATCGTCCGCCAAATTGAAAATTATTATTGACAAGTGGAATGTTAGCAAAAAGGCACATGATACTATGCTAGATTGTCAAAATACTCCTGGTTTTATGAAAAAGGGGGTGGGATACTTGGATTCAAATGAATTTGAAAGGAAACTGTTTCACCCTCTCACTCATGGTCATTATGACCCCATTCCTTCTCCACATCCTAAAAACGTTCTTGCAAAATTGTTTTTTTCTGCTACTAATGTAAATACTGTAGGTTTAAAAGGACATGACGAGGACGTTAGGGATGATTGTGGTGCTGGATTGGGTCACAAGGAATGCAACCGAGAATCTGTTTTATCTTCTTTTTTGAATTTAAATTCCCAGAATCCAGAGTCATATAATTCGGGCTCTCTTGATAGCAGTAGAGGATCATGTTCAAGGATAATTAACTCTAACTATGATTGTAATGAACACAATGGCTGTAATGATTTTATTTCTATGAATGATGTTTGTTTTAATGATTCGATTAATACTGTGTCAAGAAATCAGTTTGAAAGGTTTATGAGATAAGAAATTCCAGTCTTCACCCCAGCATCAACAAGTCAATGTGATAGTCAAAGTGACTCAGACTATTTGTCTACAAGAGACAGTGAAGAAAGTGCATATTATTCGGACAGATCTGTCGAAACATCCGCGGAATCATACAATGCATCTGATGGAGAAGCAAGTCAAAAAACAAATGTTGATAAAGAATCTGACCAAGAACCGTCAACCTCTCATGTTGATCAAAAGAAGGAGAAATTCATCAAAGGCAAAAGCAAAAAGCAAATCAAAGTGTCAGTTCAGCAGCAATCATCCTCATTATCTTATCAACTGCCACATAAAAGAAAATCTTTTAAGCATTCTAATTGTTTTAATTGTGTGAAGGGCGGTCACACTGCTAGGAAGTGCAGTAGTGCATCTTATCATAATAATTGGGTCAAATTTGAATGACCTAAAATGAATAGTGTTGAAAATTTTAACAGACTCCAACAAGATCACAATCCTTTTTATCATAAAATTGACAAAATTCGTCAAAATGTAAATCATTTTCTAAAGGGAACATGTTGGTGGAGAACCAGAACTGATAGAAATGTTAAAATTGATGTTCGACGTAAGTTGAAAAAGACTTGGGTTCCAATTTCTCAATAAATTGTATTGTATGTGACAGGGATTTACCATGAGGACTATTGATAATGCATGGCTTGTTGATAGTGGGTTCTTTCGTCACATGAAAGATCTGCTGACTGACTTCAGAATTATCGATGGGGGATACGTTTCCTTTGCGGGTCACAAAAAGGGAAGAAAGATTACAGGACAAAGAACTCTATGCAATGGAACTCTCACTCTGGAGATAGTGAATATTGTTCTAGAACTCTGCTATAAGCTAATGAGTGTATCATAAGTTTGTGATAAACAGCTGTCTGTGCTGTTCAACAATACGGAGTGTCTCTTTCTCACACCTGGAATCGTTGTTCCAGAAGATCTGATTCTGCTGAGGACTCCAAGAAGAAACAACACCTATATTGTCGACATGAATGATCCTAATACTAAATCCTCTATGGCTTGCTTACTGTCAAAAGCTCTTGACTCTGAATTGCTGCTCTAGCATCGTCGACTTGGGCATGTGAATTTTAAAAACATTAATCGTTTAGTAAAACAAGACCTTGTGAGAGGTTAGCCCTCCAAGGAATTCAATTTTTCTGAAAAATGCATGGCCTGTGCTAAAGGCAAACAACACAAAAAGTCGCATAAGTCCAAAGCAGTGAATTCCATTTTTGTTCCTCTTCAATTACTTCATATGGACCTTTTTGGTCCTGTCAAGCATCTCTAAGAACTCTTATTGTTTGGTTGTGACAGATGATTTCTCCAAGTACTCTTGGGTTAATTTCTTAGCAACTAAAGATGAAACTGCTGAAGTATTGAAGAGTCTGATTCTTAAAATCGAGAAAATCTGCAAGCGTCTGGTGATTTCTATCAGAAGTGACAATTGCACCGAGTTAAAAAATCATGTCCTGAATGAATTTTGTGAAAGCAACGGAATTTCTCGACAATTCAGTGATGCCAGGACTCCACAGCAGAATGGAGTTGCTGAAAGAAAGAACCACACATTGATTGAAGCTGCGAGAACGATGCTGATAGATTCAAAGCTGCCAATCATTTTCTGGGCTGAAGCAGTTAACACTGCAAATTATGTCCTGAATCGTGCTCTTGTGGTCAAGGCTTACAACAAGGCTGCCTATGAGCTGTTTCATGGAAGGAAGCCCCTGATCGAATTCTTCGGAGCTTTTGGATGTTCATGTACTCTATTGAACACATATGAGAATCTTGCAAAGTTTGGTGCAGTCGGTGACGAATGTAATTTTATTGGATATTCGTCATCTCAAAAGGCCTACCATGTTTACAACAAAAAGACAAAGATCGTGCAGGAATCTTATTACGTTGACTGGCAAGAAGCAAATACTACAAATACTGGAACTGGTCCCGACTGCTTCTATGATGCAGACATTGTCTTCAATAATTTCATTCCTCCTGCACCAGTCGTACCTGAACCATCTTCATCCGCTGAACCATCATTCATTCCATCCATCCAAGCAGAAGATGAACTTTTTCCTTTCTCAACACGAATCACACCTGCTATTTCTGTCAACAGTACAGTAACCTCTTCTCATTCTGAAGCTGCTGATACTACTCCTGTAAAAACTTCTGGTGATGTCAGTTCTGGTCAAACTTCAACTGTAATTTTAATATTGACTAGGACTTGACAAATGATCCCTCTGTCAATTCTGACAGTGATTTTGACAATAATGATGGGCCGATTATTCCTGATGAAAATTTAACGAACATTCCTGCTCAAGTTGAAGTTGCTTATGGGCCATCTTTCAAAACTTTATCAAATCAACCTTTGGAGAATGTGATTGGGCCAATCACTGAAGGTGCTCCTTACAACACAACCCTTTGTGCTTGTTTCCTCTCACAAGACGTCCCAAAAAATATATCCATGGCCCTGAAGGATTCCAGCTGGATAGATGCTATGCAGGAAGAGTTGGCCCAGTTCATGAAATTGAAAGTCTGGGATCTGGTTGACCTACCAAAGAATAAGTACCCGATTGTTACTCGATGGGTCTTCAGGAATAAGACTGATGAAAGAAATGTAGTCATCAAGAATAAAGCAAGATTGGTTGTGCAAGGTTTTATCCAAGAAGAGGGAATTGATTATGAGGAGGTGTTCGCTCCCGTGGCTCATTTGGAAGCAATAATAATTTTCCTGGATTATGCGTGTTTCAAGAACTTTAAAGCCTAATCAAATGGACGTTAAAAGTGAATTCTTATATGGGAAGGTCAAAGAGGAAGTCTATGTGTGCCAACCTTCGGGGTTTGAAGAGCCAAATTATCCGAGTCGAGTCTACAAGTTAGACAAAGCTCTGTACGGAATTCATCAAGCTCCAAGGGCTTGGTATGATACTCTGTCATCTTATCTTCTACAGAATGACTTTGAACAGGGGAAGATTGATATGACTTTATTCAAGAAGAAGATTGGAAAGGATATTATGATGGTGCAGATCTATGTGGATGACATTATCTTCGGGTCAACCAATGAGAAGCTTTGTAGAGAATTTGAGGACGTTATGAAGGCTAAATTTGAAATGAGCAAGATGGGTGAGCTCACGTTCTTTCTCGAATTGGAAGTAAAGTAGTCACATGACGGAACTCTGATTTATCAAGCCAAGTATATTCAAGATATGCTCAAAAAGTTGCAGATGACTGATTCTAAGGCGGCGTCCACACCTTTTGCTGCTCAAACTCCCATGACTGCCGATCTAGAAGGAAAACCCGCTGACATACACCATTATCGTTCAATGATAGGCTCTCTGTTATATCTCACTACCAGCCATCCGGACATCATGTTCGCTATTTGCTATTGCGCCTGTTATCAGACAAATCCCAAAGAATCCCATGAAATCGCTGTGAAAAGAATCTTCCGCTACCTAAAAGGCTCTCCCAAGTTAGGGCTCTGGTATCCAAAGGCCAGTAGCTTTGATTTGGTCGCCTACTCTGATAGTGATCATGGTGGATGTCAGCTTGACAGAAAGTCTGTGTCAGGAGAATGTCAGTACTTGGGACACTGTCTGGTGTCATGGCAGTGCAAGAAACAAACTTCTGTCTCCATCTCTTCTGCATAAGCCGAGTATATCGCTGCTTCTAGTTGCTGCTCTCAAATCCTCTGGATTCAACATCAAATAATGGATTATGGTATCAACTTGAAGCAGACTCCAATATGCATCAACAATGAAGCTTGTGTAAAAATCTTGAAGAACCCGATCTATCATTCAAAAACTAAGCACATTGATGTGCGGGTTCATGCCATTCAGAATGCATATGACAAAAGAGTATATTCAAGTCCTTCCTGTAAACACCAATGATCAGAAAGCTGATATCTTTACGAAGGCATTTGATAAATCCAAGTTTCTTGATCTCGTGCAGAAATTGGGTTTGTTGAATTTTGAGTAACATCTTCTATCCCTCATGCATTGTGTCTATATATATATATATATATATCTTTGTTCATATTTTTTTTTTCAAAAATCCAAAAATATTTTCTTGACCAGAATGAGTTGATGATCGAGTTGCAAAAATATTTTATCTTTCGTTTAGAAAATTCCATTTAAAGAGGTTGTCTATAAATAATTTTTTTGGGGGAAAGTTTATGTGAATTAAAAAGAAAAAGAAAATAGTTTGAAAAAGTTGTGCTTCATTGTTGCTTTCACATAACTGTTATTGTGGGAAATGATAGTTGAACTGACATACTTGATCACTGTTTGAATACGATCAAATGGGGAAGCGGTTATACTGAAGGACATGTTGGTAGGCTCAACATTCAAACAAATAAACTGTAACTCAGTGACAAAGATAATGACTGCTGAAATGTGTATACCCATCTAGTCCAGGTCTACACATAACCATAGTCCCGTCACAAAGGGGTTGCGAGTCCTTATTATATATACTTATGCAAAAAGAACAAAAAGACACGCAATGACGTGCACTAGGTCAATAAAAGACATGCAATGACGTGCAAATCCAAGCAAAAGACACCAATAATGTGCATTCTAGTACTGATTTTATCATCTTGAGCAAAAGACACGCAATGTCAATGTCGTGCATTAGGAACAAAAACTCAAAAAGATACACAATGTTAGTGTGTACATAATATATACGTATATATTTTCCTTTTTTTTTGGGGTCCTGTGACTGTAAAGGGATTTTCTTGACAAAAACATGGCTTATAAGACCGATGTGCATGTAAGTCCAACCTTATTTCATAATCAGGGCATATAAGTCCGTCGTCCTTTGTCCCTGACTCAAAATCATTTTAAAGATACCCTGAACAGTTCACGGACTCGTGCTAGTTATGCTCCATTAGCTATCCTAGGATTCTCATTGATCAACTTCTCTGATTATGCGTTGGCATAGACCTGAAGCTCTCATCATCGCACTCAAAAGACCATGAGGATGGGAAGATTATAACTGACAAGTGTGGGGAACACCGATTTCATCTTAATCTTACCAAAACATAATAAACATTCGCTAGTTCTATGTTGAAAGAATGGTGCATGGGTTTCAGAGGACAAATAAACCAATAGTCGTTCGTAGTCCGTGGACGTCCATATGCAAATGATATGTGACAAGTTATGTCAGTATGATTCCACGAGATCAGGTTTGCATGTTCTATCTCCTTGTTTAAAGTTTTGAATCGTTTGTGCCTCGTTTTGGTATTAATGTTTGCTCTATAGCTTTTTGGTGTGTATATATTCTTGTACATATGACTTTTGGTTCATATCTCAAAAATCAAGCTCGAAATTCGATTCGTTTTGGTCAAACTTTCATATTTTTCTGCCCTAGCGACTCTTGGGGCGACTGTCAAGAGTCGGCCCTCCATTTTTTACTGAGTATATAAAGGTTGAAAAAGGGAATTTTATTTTACTTGAAACCCTAGTTTTACTCATCCTTCTCCGGAAATCTTCTCACTGTTCCGATTCAAAACCATTCTTTCCGATCAGTCGCTCTTTGTGTGATTATTGCATCTTTTTGAGGTAACTTTATGATTCTCCACTTGTCTATTAACTTTGTTTGACTGTTTAGATTGAAGAAACTACAACAAAATGAGTACTTTGATCCATCTATGAACTGAAAATGTGTTGACTGTTCATATTCCATTGAGCCGATTGTCTGGTAAAGAAGATAACAAGTATCGACTCGAGGGAGCCGAATCTCTCCTCACCATCATCGTTTTAAAAATTATTTGAACGCAAGTTCAAAGTCATGCCCGATTGTTGATATGGGCCGATTCTCCGAATGTTGACCAAAGGGATTGCCGACTGTGTCCCTTTTAGAGCCGACTATCACCAAACTCTCTCGAACGATTCTCTTTTGATCAGGGCAGAATCTTACCCTTGATCCAGTCGACGCTCTGCCTTATGACCATCTTCTTGACCGACCCTCTCATGATCAGGGCAAAATCTTGTCCCTGACTCTGTCGACTCTTTGCCTTTGATCATAGAATCTTAATCGACAATTCTCTTTTTGTTTGGGCCGATTGTCTCATATTAGCAGACTATCTCTTTGAGCCGACTGTCGACGATCCCTTTTGAATAATTTTTCTTTTGAGTTTAACTAAATTTCTTTGCATATCATTGACTTACCTATATTGTGTGCACAAATAATGGCTGCATAAAAGCTCATGAGCGACCATTGTCACAATATGCTCGTCAGCTTTCCCAAACCCATTCCTGAAGAATTCACCAAGGTAACTGATTGGATTTTACAAAACATAATATCCTACGCCATCACATGGAACGAACCCGTTTACAAGGATCTCATAGTAGAATTCAGGGAAAATGTTGAAGCCTCTCTACACTCAATTACGTGCGATCCTCTTATCAGATCCACTGTTGCTGGACAAAAGTGGTCACGTTTGAAAGCACTGTCAGAGAAGCATTAATGTTACTGGATAACTCTCTTGAACCTTAAACAATTGACAAGAAAGAAGTGGAAAGACGCTTCATTGAGGAACTCGGTTATGAGGGGCCATTCAGAAAGGGTGAAATTATGAAGAAAGGATTATCTAAGGACTGGAAAACGAGCATGTACATTTTCATTCATTCTATGTCACACAAAAGAGGAGGCTACGATGCCCGATTAAAATGGGGAGGAGTCATGGTGAAAGTTTGCATTCAAGAAATCTGCAACGTTTCTCGTCACATATTCGACTACATGTGTAGCAATGTTACAAAGAACAAATGGTTGCTGTATCCTCGCTTTGTCCAAATGATTTTGAATCACATTCTCAAGAAACTACCACCAAAAGGAATCCCAAAGACATTCTCAAAACTTGATTCCCGCTTTTATACTGATCTTTTGAGAAATCATCATAGTTTCTTTGGAAAGGAAACTCCTCTTTTCAAGAAAATGCATGAGAAAGAAGTCATCCTAGAAATCGAAAGCTCATCTGAAGAAAGCTACAACACCATGAAGAGAAGGATTGAAGGCACAAGTGTACCGGTCAAAGAAAAGTCATCAAGAAAGGAATCCAAGAAAGAAGCTGCAAAAAGAAAAGCAAAAGGAAAAGCTATTAATGTCTCTGATGGAAAGAAGAAGAAGAAGATGGCCATTGTACCAATCCAAGGAGAAGGTCTGATGAGGTCAGCAAGACTGACCTATCAAAGAGAACACCAGAGAATCCAACAAGACAACTCCATCACCCCTCTCCTTACCGATGAAGTTATTGAAGCAGATTTCATAGTTGGAATGACTCTTGCTACACTAAGGCATCCTTCGCCTATGCAGATAGAGGGAACTTCTAAAACACATCACTCCCCCACCAAGATTCAAGCTCTTCCTCCTACCGACAAACCAAAACAATCTATCTCTACCACCAAGAAACATGCTGTGGTTTCAAGAAAGGATGCATCTCCTCCTCCTCATCCTCAAAGAAGCTTACTGAACTAGACAATCTCAAGTCTGAAATCCGTGCATTATGAAAATCCCATGAGAAGCAGAGAAAAGAAATCTTAGGAATGAAAATTCATTGGAACAAGCAGAACAGATGGAATGAGATACAGAGGAAGAACATGAGGAGTGTTGCCAAGGCATTGGCAATGATCAGGAAAGGGGCTGAGAATATTTTGAAGGAACTGAATCGCTCAAGATCAAGAAACAATGAGTAGCCATTGACCTTCAGTAATGTCTTTGAAGTTGCAAGTTTTGATGAAACTGAAGATGAGTGAGTCCTAAGAGTTCTGAGGAGGAGAGGCCCACGGAGCTTTAAAGAATCAGGAGTGCAACAGTTTCGGGGGAAATCGTTGGAACCAGAGAAACCGTTGTATTCCTGATAAACTATAGGGGCTTAGATGTACCTTTTGTAAAGTTAGGTTTTTGGGTCAAGAGTCGCTAGCGACTCTTGAAGAGTCGATATGTCGGTTGTCGGCCGACTGTCGACAATCGGCAATCTTCACAGCGACTCTTGCCATGTTCTCTATAAATAGCAACCCAAAAACCTAATTATGAAGCTCTTGAATCAGACGTCGTTACTATAGATAAATAGAGAGCCGGTAGAAGGTTGTAGTTGTTTTTCGTTGTATTCCAGGAGCTTATCTGTAAACGTTTCACAGTGGAAGTAATAGAATCGTGTGGTTTATGTTCTTTTTTGTGTTACTCTTCATCTTGTGTTTACCATTATCATCAACAATCAGCTTCTTTATAGCTGATTTGTTGGTTGTTTCCTGACTAGAATCATTTTAGCATAGGGACCCTATCGTCTGGACCTACAGCAAGCACACTGGGTAGGGAACACGGCTATGGTCAATCTCGGGTCTTCATCTCCACCCCCTTCTTCTTCTCCTCTACCTTCTGGGCAGGCTTCTCAACCACTATCTCCTCATCCACCGGCTCTTCCTCTTCTACCGGTGGCTCCTCTACCATCCTAGCCTCGACCTCAGCAAACTGGGCTCTCCAATCTATCTTCCTCACCTCTTCCTCCGACGAAATGTGACGAACAGTGCTGTGAGAGACTTCCTCTACAGTAGAAATCAATGTATCAATAACAATCTCCACTACTTATTCCTCCTCCTCTATTTTTCGACTCCTAATCGACACGACCATCACTGAAGCATTAGAACTCTTATAAGCTGCCAATGCTTCCCCCTGCTTCTCCTTCAAACTCTTAGCGATGTCCACTACCGTGCGCTGCAGATCCATGAATTCCGATTACTGATTCTTCAGTAAAGTGTCATGCGCATCTGGTCGCTGCTAAGTCTCCCTGTCCTTCACCACCAAGTGAGCAAGCATCTGTGTCTGTGTCTCCAACATCTCTTTAGTTTTCTTCGTGTTGACACTTCTTCCTCCATTTGGTCCTGCTTCACCTCCACTATGCTGATTAGAGCGGCCATTAAACCAGGCGGGTTGTTTCCAGATCTCCATCCCGAGCCATAAGAGTTATTATACCCTTGGTTCTGGTTGCCCGCAAAGTGCACCTGCTCATGCTGACTGACGGGGCAGTCCCTGGTGTCGTGGCCTCCTCTGCACACCTCACACCATTGAGTACTCAACTTCAGCTCCTTAATCTCATTCGCCATCGTTGCGACTGCAGCAGCTACGCTAGTATCAGGGTTGACCTGATGCACACTTCTAGGAGAAGAGGCGGGTACCCTAGCACTAGGAATGGAAGTCCTAGTAGATGGACGCTGTTGTTTCGCCAGAGTAAAGCTCTCGAACATCTCTTCACACTCAGCTGGCTCTAGTTTATCCATGATATGGCCTCCCGCAGCTGTGTTGAATATTTGCTGCTTCTCAAAGGTAAGGCCATTATAGAACTTCTCCATAATCGCCCAATCAGAAAGATCATGATGGAGACATCGGCTCAAAAGCGCGATGAACCGCTCCCAGGCCATGTGATAAGGCTCTTCAGGGTCCATCCGGAAGGAGTGGATTTGGTCCCTAAGCGGAGCGGCCCTGGAAGGTGGATAGTACTTTTTCAGAAACTTGGTTTGCAAGTCCTCCCATGTGGTAATAGAATTGTAGGGGAGGGTGTCAAGCCAAGTGGAAGCACGCCCAGAGAGCGAGAATGGAAAGAGACGCAAGTAGATTGTGTCCTTAGATACACCCGTGATATTAAAGGTATCACATATACGCATGAAGCAGGACAGATGTCCGGGTGCATCCTCATCCTCGAGGCCATGGTACTGATTAGAATGAGTGATCGTACTCATAACATGTGATGGGACCTGCCAAGTATTGGCATTAGGGATAGCGGGGTGGGTGATCGAAGATCTCGCCCCGAGAACCCCATCACTGGCTCTTTGGTGTACGGTACGCCTCGCTGGTGGGTCAGCATCGCCCATGTTTGGAAAAGGAACTGGGCTAGTGGGACATACCTGGTTTTTGCACAACTCTTTCAAACGCTCCTGGAAGTCGCGGGTGCGCTCGTGAAGCTCTCGTTCGGGCTCTAAAGAAGCAGAATACAGTGGTGATCCCTGCGAACGAGTGTGGTGCATAAACTGAAAGATACAAAGAAAAATAAGAAAGACACAATCCTATGTTAGACACTCAGATAAGACACACAATTAAGACTCACAAAGAAAGAAAGAAACAAACCAAAAATCACAAAAATAACTAGTCAAAGCTAATGTTGCAATTGCTAAGTGTCCTCGGAAACGTCGCCAAAAACTTGATGTCGCCAAGACGGTCTATAAAAACTAACAAATAAACCTAACCTAGACTCCTAAGTAATAAATGGAGTACCTATGAACAAAACTGCACTGACAAGCAAGTGTACCTATCGAGTGTAGCACAGCTTAATGGTAAACCGGAATATCGAACCCTAGAGACACTACTATAGCTAAACTAGACTCTGACTCGGACTAAAGATGATTTGGTTGGGGGTTTTCTACACTACTGATTAAACTAATAATGTAGAACTAACGATCAACTCTAACTACCAGACAAAGAACTCAGGGAAATATCAATAATGGGAAGAATACCACCCAGGTCGGAATCCTACTTGCAAAGCTCAAATTCTATCGGTTATGGAAACTAAGGTGGATCTGGGTATCTAAGGATAACAGATCTAGACAACCTAGTGGATCCCTAATCACTCTCAGGGTGTCACCAACTAAGAAACCTAAAGATGTAGTAAACTCACCAGATGGTCAGATTACCTTTCAGTCTCTCCAACAATGATAAAGTACCCAACAGACAGATCACCTCTCAGTCTCACTGTCTACAATACATCGAAGATGCACGGGGTAATCTCAGGATAACAACTATGACACGGGATAGCAACAAATAATAAGACAAACTAAGGGAAACTTCCTTTTAGACAGATTTCACTCATGATCCTAATATCGAAGACTAATCGATTATCTCTCACTTTTCGGGTATTGAGATAAGACACACACTTAGATCTAATGACTCTCAATCATAGCTCCTATGGGATACTACGTCTAGCAAACCACACAAACAACCATAATCACATAGACTACGATCTAGATATGCTAATCAAGCTGGAAGACATCTACAATTAACATATGGAACTTAAAGTCAATCACACATCAGATTTAAGCATGCATATTCATCATATTCATTATCAAAAGATCGTTTATAAAATCATTAATCCATTCATTAAAACCTAAACCGATAAAAACTGAAACTTTACGAAGTATTCATCATTAGACCTAGGCAGTATCAATGTTTTAGCCTAGGATCATGCTTAAAACAACCATAACAGAAGTATCAAACAAGAACATAGTTTCAAACACAGAAAACAATGATAAAGATTCAAACTTTAAAACCAAATACGCTACTACAACGAACTCGGGATGCAAAGTCTTCAACTTTGCACTTGATTCTGCTTCCTAGCTCCCAAAATCGCCTCAAACCCTTCTCTGGACGGTAGGATAATCGAACTCCTCTCACAATAGTCTTCAAATTCTATTTAATTCGAAACAAGAGATTTTTGCGGATTTTAGGGCCTCTTGTGTACCGCGAGAGATTTCCACCATTCCTTCGCGTATCGCAAAGACAATATAGCCGGGCCCTGATTTGGCTTACCTCACGTATCGTGAGATTTTGCTGCTTCTTCTTCGAGTACCGCGAAGGAACAAAAATCCTATTTTTTCACTTTTAATCCTTGGGCTTTCTCTTCTTGCTCGGTTTCTTCATGATTTGACTTGTATCTCACAAGAGCTCTTGTAAACATGACCTGGACTCAAAACAAAGTAAAAACAAGTAAAAACGTACACAAAATATCTAAAAACGCACGAATACAAAGGAATAAAGATGTGTGCTTTGCACTACATCAAATATCTTGTTTTATATGCTTCATCTAACACTTTTTCTTGAATATCTCAAAACTTTGGAATCCAGATTCTTTGCCCGAATCTCATGATTCCATCATCTCCTTTGGGTAGCAACTTCTTCTTGCCAACCATACGTTCTTTCTTTATATTCCCTTCTTCTAAGGCTTTTGGTTGGATCTCTTTGATTTGTTCCATTAAGTCTAAATTTAAGTCTAATCGTAGTGCTTTTACCTTAATCGGTTGGCTTCGTTCCTTCCGACTTAAAGCGTCTGTTGCTACATTTGCCTTCCCGGGATGGTATTTGATTACACAATCGTAGTCGTTAAAGAGTTCCATCCACCTCCTTTGCCTCATATTTAAATCACTCTGATTAAAAATATGTTGGTGGATTTTGTGGTCTGAGTATATCATGCATTTGGTACCATAAAGATAGTGTCTCCAGATCTTTAGAGCAAACACTATGGCACAAAGTTGTAGATCATGCATGGTATAGTTCTTCTCATGAATTTTAAGTTGACGTGATGCGTATGCAATAACCTTATCTCGCTGCATCAACACATAATCTAGACCAGTTCGGGAAGCGTCACAATAGATGACAAAATCATCATTTTCTTCGGGTAATGCTAAGATCGGTGCATGACTAAGCTTATCCTTGAGAGTATTGAATGCTTCTTCTTGTTTCGTACCCCATTCAAACTTGGTTGCTTTCTAAGTTAAAGCAGTCAAAGGCGTAGCAATCTTGGAGAAGTCTTGAATGAATCTTCTGTAGTAACCGGCTAGACCAAGAAGGCTTCTGATTTCTGTTGGAGTCTTTGGGGCTTCCCATTTCATAATTGCTTCAATCTTGCTTGGGTCTACTTGTATTCCATGCTCGTTCACGATGTGCCCAAGTAATTGCACTTCTTGTTTCCAAAATTCACATTTGGAAAACTTAGCGTACAATCTTTCTTTTCTCAGGGTTTCCAAAATGATTATGAGGTGCTCAACATGTTCTTCTTGGCTTCGGGAATAAATAAGAATATCATCGATGAAGACGATGCCAAATTTATCAAGGAAGGGTTTACAAACTCGATTCATTTGTTAGACCAAATGACATGACCAGGAATTCGTAGTGACGATATCGGGTTCTGAAATTAGTCTTAGGTACATCCTCTCTTGTACCTTCAATTGATGATATCCTGATCTAAGATCGATCTTTGAAAAGTATTTGGCTCCTTGTAACCGATCGAACAGATCATCTATTCTAGGCAATGGATATCTGTTTTTCACAGTTAGTTGTTTAATTCTCGATAATCAATGCACATCCTCATGCTTTCGTCCTTTTTCTTAACAAATAGTACTGGTGCTCCCCAAAGAGAAGTACTAGGACGAATGAACCCTTTGTCTAAGAGTTCTTGGACTTGTTTCATTGCTTCTTTGAATTCGGAAGGAGCTAGATGATAAGGTGCTCGTACAACAGGTTTAGCTCCAGGAATGAGTTTGATTCAGAATTCAATCTGACGATCAGGCGGAAGATCGGGTAATTATTCCGGAAAGATGATATGACGTAAATTATACATGTTTTGCACGCATAATTATCCCCGAAATCATCACAATTAGAGACAATATGATAATAACTGATGATTAATCTGCTCATTTGTGTTCCAATAGGATAATTAACCTGGATATGCAAAAACATGAAAAAAACACTCAAAATAAAAATGAAATCAGCATTCGGGAGCCAATTGAATGAAACCGAAAGCAGAAGGTCAAACCAGAAGATCAAAAAGTCAACATGGACCAGAAAAGGGCAATGCACGGCCGTGCACGGTCATGCAAACCTAATCTGGGTCCCTGTACTCTCATGTACCGCAAGATGATATGACGTATATTATACATGTTTTGTCGTGCATTGCCAAACTCTTAGGCAATAAATAGCAAGCTCATTCTAGTGTTTTAGGTGTCCATTCCCAAGAGGTGTGAAGGCCTTAGTGCTCTGTTAAGAGCCGAAACTCTCTCGGTTTTGGTCCGTTTAGCTTTTCCTTGTTTATTTCCTTTTTAAAAGTCTTGTAATATGAACTTATTTTTCTCGTTCGAGCGAAACAAGAAGCAACCTATACCCACTCTCTATTGGTGTTGGAACACTTCCACACATTATCTAAGGCTCAGTGGAGTCACTTGTATGGTCATTCATGGCTGGTTCTCTTGTGTTGCTCGAGTTGGTTGAACTTTAATTAATTAATGAAGTATTTTTAGTATGTTATGTTTTTAAAGTCTTTACTATGATTTATCTTAAAAAGACAAGAATAAGTGATCTTTAAACCAATCTAATAATCTTAAATCTTGTGAGTTACTTAAGCAAGACTTGTTTGGGAAACTTATTCGATGTTTGTACGGTCTATATACAAATCTTGGTGCTATCACAGCCAGTATGTATAGATTTAATATTATGGGTTGATTGGATGTTTGGGTATTCAGCAAGTCGTTTGAGCCCTAACCAGACCGGGCGGTTTGTCTCGGTATTTCTTTACTTCTCTCATGCCGGCTTACAGAGGACTTCTAGCTGGAGCCATGGGGTTTGATCTTGAGAATGAAAGTCTTATTTATTTAAAATAATATTATAAGTAAATACAACTATTTAAGAACATAATTTGTTAGGTCCGAGCGTTCATAAAGTAGCTCTAGAGGGAGTTGCGCGTTCCGACTTTCCAAAGATAGTTACAAGACATGACGTACGTCAGTCATTGGATAATCTTAGTCCGGATAATGAATTGTGAGATACCGACGGACTTGAGACCCCGTTTAGGATCCGTTATATTCATTAAGAAACAATTGGCCGACCGTATCCATTGTTCCGTTATGAAATACTAACTCTCCTATCGAAAGGATTAGTATTAGTAACTATGACCAACCTTACTTTAAATATATCATTAATTAACAAGGGATAACAAATAGAGTAACACCTTAAACAAGATAATACTTCTAGTTACATTTCTTATCTTTTTATTTTCCTTTTAAAACAAAACCCATTTTCCAACTTATTATCCTAGTCAGACAATAGCGAGGGTTGAGTACGAGATCCGTGTCCATGGTTCGATACTTGGTTGTTACCCATACTATACTACGCTGCGATAGATACACTTGCCTATTATGTGTGTATTTAGTTGAAGTAATTATCATTTTAATTTATAAATTTAAAACCTGATTTTGTGTAGCTCTAAATAAAATATATTTATTACTACTAAAAATACACCATCATGTCTTTGGCGTTGTTGCCAGAGTTATATATATTTATATTTTTATCTACATATAAAACACACATCAAGTTTTTGGCGCCGTTGCCGGGGACACGGTAATTCTGCGAAAGATCTAAGCCGTTGGACTGATTATTTGTATTTTCTCTTTATTTTCATTTTTATTTTGGTGCTTGTATTAACTAATCTATCTTTGCAGTAATTTTCAAGGAATCGCGACCGCGGAATTTTTGTTAAGAAAAATGAATAAACATAAGTACCGTCATTCAGAAGCAAAAAAATTTCATTTTAGGCGTAACGCTTTCGGACGGTTTTTACGTGTTTAAGTTTTATTTTCTTTCCTCTAAAAAAAACAAAAAGAAGTCAAATTTGGTCAGATAGGGGCAATGCACGACCGTGCATTAGGCTCCATGTAGTCAGGTGTTGGATTGGGGCAGAATTTTCATTTTCTTAAAACCCTTACCCCAAACACTTGTTGGATGATTTGGATACATTGACACTCATGGTTTTTTACCGGTTACATAGATAACCGTTGATATGGTGCCACCACCACTTTCGGCTTCCCTAGTTGGCGAATATTAGTTTAATGCTCTTTTTATTTCTAGTAATTAGTTGTGTCTTGAGATTTGAATAAATAGGTAAAGGCAAGTTTTGGTTCGTGCTGGGAAATACATTTTAGGCGATGGTGGGAATCGACCACATGCATGGTGATGACGTCTCATCAGGGGAGTATTAGTTTTACCACACTCTTATTATTCATGACACATATGATACTGCATATAATCATATTGTTAGAAATTAAGTGTGGGGTGGAACCCCGTTGATAATTTGGCTTCCTAATTTTGTCCTAAGTATTACAAGTGCATGATTAAACTACTCAATCCATTGGATTAAATGTATATAGAAGTAATAAAAACATTTTCAAAAATAATCTAAAAGCAAGAGTCTTAAAAATCATTTGGCATAAACGGGCTTAGAAAAATAGCAATTTGAAATACCATCGAAGTGAATCAAGGAAACAAATAGGGAAGATTAGGGAGCACAATAGAAAGAAAGAAATAAGTGTATGCACATTTTTACTTTATTACCCTTTACCTTCCGTTTCCATGTGAGAGATTTGAACCTATCCGAGCATTATCACGAATACATCAAGTTTTTGACGCCGTTGATTATTACATATTTCACATGCTCATTTTGTTTGTTAGTGTGATTGCTAATTATTGCTTTGCATGTTAGAACTTGTATAAAATATACATTTCAAGATCATGGACTAAAAGAATGCATGAAAATGATTGAGGCATTATGATTAACCCATTTTCTTTAGCCTTTTCTTTTCCTTTACCTACCCTAAACGTTATCCCCTAGTTAGCCCCTTTGAGCCTAAACCTTTTCGTTTCTAAACCCACATCTAAAAACCCATAAACCCAAAAAATTAGCCTTTTATCTTTTAACCCTTTTAGTTGAAAATCGACTTGGCTATGATTTAAAGAATGATCACCCGTCGAAAGATTATAGATCCATCCTATGTACGAAGAAAGAAAATCACGAAAAGAAGAATTATTATGAAAAGAAGAATTATTGTGATAAGAAAAAGGGGCAACCAAAAAGGAATTCGTAATCGCCCAAGTTAGTGAAGAAATCTCATCAAAAGAAAATCAAACTTACTTGAAAAATTAGAGTATGAAAAGCTGATCAAAATGAATGTATTTGGAAGAAACAGTCGAACGATTCATGGGAACTGATAGCAATGAATATTTCAAGGATAAGAAGAAGTTGGCATTCTTAAAGGAAGGGATTTGGTCTTGACGATCTGACCTTAAAAGAGTCCTTAGATTAGTCACAATGTCTAATCTAAGTTGAATAACATAATCATTTTCATTTCTATCATTAAGCCAAGTCAGATTTTCAACATTTAGCCACTATTCCCAAATACTTCCTACCCTAACCCTAAGCCAAACATTACAACCCTTTACAAAGCCCTCTTGATTTACGCACATATTTTATGATAATTGTTGGAGATTTGATTTCTATACAAGCCTATGATTATGCAAGCATTAATTGTAGCATTGAGTGTTCTTCTTGACACACATTATCCATATATTTAACCCGAGGGTTGAGTGAACATTTGTGAGACTGTAATTTTGTGCATAAACATAGTTCCATCAAGTATGTTGGGCTTGCTACCCTATTGTGGAGAAACACTCGAAAGGTATAACCACCAAATAATTGTTTTTAAGAGGCCATTCGGCCATTTGGGACAAAAGCATTGGATTAACATTTAATCAATATCTTACTTATACGGGTATAATCATGCATAAGTTTGCTTGAGGACAATCAAAGTTTAAGTGTGGGGTATTATGAGATGTCGTAAATTATACATGTTTTGCATGCATAATTATCCCCGAAATCATCACAATTAGAGACAATATGATAATAATTGATGCCTAATCCGCTCATTTGTGTTCCGATAGGATAATTGACCTGGATATGCAAAAACATGAAGAAAACACTCAAAATCAAGGTGAAATAAGCATTCGGGGGCCAATTGAACGAAACCGGAGGCAGAAGGTCAAACTAGAAGATCAAAAAGTCAACAGGGACCAGAAAAGGGCAATGCATGGCTGTGCATTGCCTTGCACGGTTGTGCAAACCCTAATCTGGGTCCCTGTACTCTCCTGTACTGCCAGATCCCGCACGTGAAAGAAAAGGGTACTTTGCACGCACGTGCATTGCCAAAATCTTAGACTATGAATAGCAAGCTCATTCTAGTGTTTTAGGTGTCCATTACCAAGAGGTGCGAAGGCCTTAGTGATCTTGTAAGAGCCGGAACTCTGTCGGTTTTGGTCCGTTTAGCTTTTCTTTGTTTATTTCCTTTTTAAAAGTCTTGTAATATGAACTTATTCTTCTCGTTCGAGCGAAACAAGAGGCAACCTATACCCACTCTCCCTTGGTGTTGGAACACTTCCACACATTATCTAAGGGTCAGTGGAGTCACTTGTATGGTCATTCATGGCTAGTTCTCTTGTGTTGCTCGAGTTGGTTGAACTTTAATTAATTAATGAAGTATTTTTAGTATGTTATATTTTTAAAGTCTTTACTATGATTTATCTTAAAAATACAACAAAAAGTGATCTTTAAACCAATCTAATAATCTTAAATCTTGTGAGTTACTTAAGCAAGACTTCTTGTTTGGGAAACTTATTCGATGTTTGTACGGTCTATATACAAATCTTGGTGCTATCACGGCCAGTATGTATAGATTTAATATTATGGGTTGATTGGAGGTTTGGGTATTCAGCAAGTCGTTTGAGCCCTAACCAGACCGGGCGGTTTGTGTCGGTATTCTTTACTTCTCTCATGTCGGCTTGCAGAGGACTTCTAGCGGGAGCCACGGGGTTTGATCTTGAGAATGAAAGTCTTATTTATTTAAAATAATATTATAAGTAAAGACAACTATTTAAGAACATAATTTGTTAGGTCCGAGCGTTCATAAAGTAGCTCTAGAGGGAGTTGCGCGTTCCGACTTTCCAAAGGTAGTTACAAGACATAACGTACGTTATTCATTGGATAATCTTAGTCCGAATAATGAATTGTGAGATACCGGTGGACTTGAGACCCCGTTTAGGGTCCGTTATATTCATTAAGGAACAATTGACCGACCGTATCCACTGTTCCATTACGAAATACTAACTCTCCTATCGAAAGGGTTAGTACTAGTAACTATGACCAACCTTACTTTAAATATATCATTAATTAACAAGGGATAACAACTAGAGTAACACCTTCAACATGATAATACTTCTAATTACCTTTCTTATCTTTTTATTTTCCTTTTAAAACAAAACCCATTTTCCAACTTATTATCCCAGTCAGACAATAGCGAGGGTTGAGTACGAGATCCGTGTCCATGGTTCGATACTTGGTTGTTACCCATACTATACTACGCTGCGATAGATACACTTGCCTATTGTGTGTGTATTTAGTTGAAGTATTTATCATTTTAATTTATAAATTTAAAACCTGATTTTGTGTAGCTCTAAATAGAACATATTTATTTAGTTGAAAGTATCTGCCACTTCCTTAGCTTTATTTTTCTGTTCCTCTCCGCTTCCTTAAACGAATACTCGTCCTGTTCCTTTCTGTTTAGGTGGCTTAGGACAAGAAGTCCTATGGTGCCCTATTTCTCCACAGTTAAAACACTTAACGTTCACCGCATTAAGTTGCTGAGTGACCAAACTTCTGACAAGTCTGGCATTTTACTCCCTAGGTGGTCCTATCGGGGTTTGAGTTAAACCCTCCTTTTCTGGGAAATTTACTATTTCCCGGTTTAAATTTGTAAACAATCTCTTCAGGTTTCATTTTGTGATCAATCTTTGGTGGCTTTTGTGCTGCCACTTCATCGTACATCATCGCATTTCAACAACCAGATCTATGGTTTCAGGTGCGATAGATTTCACTAAGGTATGAACCTTAGGAGCTAAACCGTGGACATAATATTTGATTCTTCTTGACTCGGGAGTAACTAAATGTGGCACCAGCTTGGCCATTTATTTAAATTTAGTTGTGTACTCTTGATGAGTCATGGCTCTTCGAACCATAGAAATTCAGATTCAATCTTGTCCACAACATTTTGTGGACAGTATCTCTTAATGATCAAAGACTTGAGATCCTCCCAAGTCATTCTATCAGTAACGGCTTCTCCCTTCGTTTGCTTGACTGATTCCCACCAGTAAAGGGCTTCTTCCTCGAAGGAATGTGCAGCAAACTTCACAGCTTGGTCCGCTCTCTACTCACTCATCTTTATCACAGCTTCCATAGATGTGATCCATTGCAAGGCTGCAATGGCATCCTTCTTTCCATTGAATGGCTTCGGGTGATAATCACTAAAGTTATTATAGTTACATCCTTGGACATGTATCCCCACACTCTGGTTTGTCATTCCAATTGTTTCATGGGTTCGGGTGGTACTTATGTTATTTCCTTCGGGTGATAATCACTAAAGTTATTGTAGTTACGTCCTACCATTTGTACCTACATACATGTATATAACATCAGAATTAGTATAACCGGTCATAATCCAGAAATTCAGAAATTAACAACATTTGGCCAAAAATGCCTTTAATTATCTGATTTCTAGGTATTTCCCATTATAGGTTGTACTGAATGTATACACTTAACTTATCCTGAGGCATTCCAGACTAATCTCAGAGTCCTAGTTTAAGTCTAGATATTATTCTTGTGGTATCTAAATCCCTTAAATTGAGGCTCTGATACGAACTTGTCACACCCGTAACACCTGACAGTTATCTAACTAGAGTAGTACCTCCAACAAATATGTTCCGAGGAAAGATCCAGGAGGGATTTATACACCGCTCTTTCCTTAGATAGAACATTCCGTTTATCAGATAGCTACATACCGGTTAGAAGGTCGCCTTCTAGTTACTATGACTTTGATACCAAAACACACAGCGGAAACTAAACCATCATTTTTCATTTCATCAAAACATTGTTTTACATTCGTGAAATCAAAATGTTACATAACATTTTATCATTGTTCCTAACAAGGAACATATCATCCAGGACTTATAGTTCCAGGCATGCCCATCATCTGGATCATTCATCAGTTCATTATAGTCTTGGAAATGCCTCATCTATTGACTACATGTGATGCGTTAAAAAACATTTGATAAAAACATGGGTCAGCATAAAGCTGGTGAATTCATAAACTAAAATAGTTTATTAAAATGACCCGCCAAAGTATCTTGAACACAGTTATGGGGTTCCACCCCCTCTCATAGACAACTATGAGTAATCATTCAGTCTATATATATAACAAAAGATCATTCCATGGGTCCTGTCAAACATGCCGTTCCACGGGAAAGTGAAACACAACAAACGCTTAGAATGCGTTATATATAAACAATAGGTGCAATCATTTCAAGATACTCAAAATGTTTTCCTAAATCAATCATGCTAGACAAGTTCATGATTGGGTTCATGCATCACAGTTTAAGAACTCACGTCAGCAGTATTTTGGCTTATCAAATCAGTAATATGGTAAACACCTTGAACAAATCTCCTAGATATATAAGGACCTTTCTTAATTACATGAACCTAGCTTAATGATGTATAACAAAAGCTCAATAGTAGGTCGAAACCCTACCTCGGCACTAACTAGAGTCGAATCGCTAGAAACTGGACTCTCGCAGGCGAACCGGGGCTCGGGACTAAAGTTCCAGAGAGTATGTGTGTGTTTTGTGGTGTGGAGTGTGTGAAAAATGAGCCAAGATCGTGCAAGTATTTATAGGGCAAAATTTGAGTCCGTGACAGACCGTTACCAGGCGTAGCGGTCCGTCACGCCTTGACTTGGCGGCTACGCACTTCCGGACAACGTAACGGACCGTTATGGTTCATGACGGTCCATCACGAGTGATGAGTCAGTGTACACGTGTCAGAAACCCTAAACCGCTGGTGGTTTTTGCGGCACAGACCGCCATGAGCTGTGACGTTCGTCATGATACGTAACGGACCGTTATCAAACGGTGATGGTCCGTTACAGGTGGATTTTCCAAATTTTCATTTTTAGTCCTTGTTCTTTCAATCTTGCTACTTTAGGTCCTTTGGCTTTAACTTATTTTCAACCCTAGCCCTCCATTTACTTAGGAAATTTCACGGTGTGAAATATTTGTACATATGGATCACATGTATGTAAAAATTGTAGAATGTAACTTGTGATTGTAGGTTATTGGATGTCCGATCATCGATAATATCAACGTTGCTATCGAGGTAGGATCCAAAGAGTTACACTTTGGACAACGAGCAATTAATAACGTTTAGTCGTAAACGTTATAGTTCACGAAACGCGTATTTATAATTCGGTGGATAAATATTTAGTGAAATATTTAACGGTTAAATTCGGTGATTAATTATTTAGAGAAATAATAAAAAGGCAAAAGTTTAAACGTTTAAGAGTTAAACGTTAAACAGTTGAGATTTACTATTTATTTGTAATTAGTAAAGTGTGGGGCTTAAAAGTAGCTAATAGTTAATAACAAGGGAATTAACATTTAATTTTCCTGGGGTGCAGTTTATAATTATAATGGTTATAAATACATCCTTTATTCAAAACCCTACTTATCTTTTGGCCTCCCCCATCCCTTACGCAAAAGGCCACCGCCGGCCTCAACCCTTTACGTGATCGACTAACGGAGACCACCACCGGCTGCCGTTCGTCGACCGGCCAGCCACCACGCCATTGCAACGCCCTGTTCGGCCGCTGCCCACTCCGCTACCACCTCCCTCCCCTGCTTGTAGTAGGAGCTGTGAGCCGGTTTGATTGTTGGAACTGGTTTTTACGCAAAACTCGTGAAATGGGTTTCGTAGATCGCGAGGTTTCGTGAACGAGTCACTAGCGAGATACTCGTTGATTCAAGGTGTTTATTTTTCGGGAATCGTCAAAGGTATAAATCTTTTACCGTCTATGGTTGGTTTTAATTTATTGTTTATACGCGTGTAATCGAATCACCGAAGGGATTCCGGTTTAGAACCGTTAACGTGTATAACCGCTTTCGCTAAACGCAAATTTGATTTGTTAATTAATTTGATTAATAAAACTGTTTTAAAAGTTAAAACTGGTACACGGATTCCTAACAGTGGTATCAGAGCCACCTTTACGCGCGTTTAGACATTTATTGCTTTTATTCGATCTTCGTTTTATTTGTCAAAACTTTTGTTTGATAAAAAGATCGAGACTTTTTCGTTTATGGATGATTGTGTTATTAAACCGAGCACTAGTGTCCCTTGGTTGTTTGTGGTTTTTGATATCTTTGTATTTTTACGGGTTATTTGGAACCCGATGTAATAGTCAAGTTTATTTTTTTAATTTATTATTTATTGTAAATGTAAATAAAATTGTAAATCGAACGTGTCAAAGATTTGAAGATCGAAGACGGAGACAACCGGGACACGAAGATGAAGATCTTGGATTAAGTGGGAGACGACAAGAATGTTTGTTTTGTTTGTCTCTTAGACCGGTTCGGTTTGTGTTTGATTGCTCGAACGAAACTGAACAACTTATACTAGTGGCTCAATTTATTTGTGTTTGTTGACATTATTTAGGATAATAATTAAACCGCAAAACTTTTATAAAACGTTTTTGACACAATCATAACAACGATGAGAAAACTAAAACGTTTAAAGATTTCTCGGAAAGTTAATTTTAAATAAAAGGTGTTTTATTTACTAGTAAAACGAGTTTTAATTTAAAATTGTTTTATTTAAAACTGATATATATTAATTAAAGAGTTTATTAGTTTAAAATTTGGTTCGCGATTAACGACCAATTTAGATTAAATAGGGTATTTAAAATTGGATCTTGTCGAGTGTTGAAAGGCGTTTCAATTCATCACGAACTAAAAGGTAAAATTGGTTTTACTAAATTGCACGACTTGACTCATGCTACTAGTCGTCCAATATGTTTTTGACCCTTACTCGGTAACTTAAAACATTAAAGCAAATCCCAAATTAAAATCGATATTTCAGCGCCACCCTAAATTGTGACACTTCAACTAATATATCCGAACCCCCGGTGTTTGTGATTACCCTGTATCCGGGCCTACGGTTTCAATTAAAGGTACAACCGCTATTCCTGAGTCACTTAGGCCGGTTCTACAGTTACAATTGAAGGGCAAATATCACTTAAGGTTGTATTAAGTGGGCGTAGTTGGGGGAAACATATCCAACCTTGACATTACTCGTCCTGTTACCCCAAACAGAGAATTATGTAGTTGAGACAATCGGTAATCGTTAACTACCTACATAGCCGTGCCAATGGAGAGTGCTCAACCATTCACTGAGCAATGGTGAATCGGGATCTCATTCCTAGTTATATTTTTGCCATTGGGTCATAAATTCAATTACAATGTTAAGAATGAAAATACTAAAACTTTATTTTTGAATTTTGTAGATGTCTAACGAAATCAATCACAACTCCTCTTTCTCACTTAAGTCCATCCTTGAGAAGGATAAACTCAACAAATCCAACTTCATGGATTGGTACCGTAATCTGAAAATTGTTCTCAGAGCGGAGAACAACATGTATGCTCTCGAAGGACCAATTCGTGAAGAACCTGCTACTACTACGGGCGTTGCTCGTAGGACCTGGGAGAAACATGTGGATGATTCTATCAAGGTATCATGCTTGATGCTGGCATCTATGATAACAGAACATCAAAAGAATCTGGTTGATCAGCCAGCATATGACATGATCAGGCAACTGGAGGAAATTTTCTAACAGCAAGCTCGTCATAAGCGCTTTGAAGTGATGAGATCATTTGTCGGTTGTCGTATGCAGGAAGGTTCTTCAGTCAGCACTCACGTGTTGAAGATGAAGGGTTACATTGATCACTTGGCACGTCTTGAATCACCCTTGAGCAATGAGCTAGCTGGGGATATAATCCTCAACTCACTGCCTAAATCATATTACCAGTTCGTCTTGAACTACAATATGAATGGTTGGGACAAGATCATCCCAGAGTTGTATATGATGCTCAAAACTATTGAGATGAACATACCAATATCTAGCAAGTCTGGTCCAGTGCTAATGATCAAGGAGGGTCGAGTTAAGAAATTTGAAGCCAAAGGTAAAGGCAAATAGAAGGGCAAGGGCAAAGGCAAGGTTGTTGCCAAGACGAAGCCTCTGAAGGATGTCAAATGCTTTCATTGTGATGAAGCTGGGTAGTAGAAGAGAAACTACCATAAATATCTGGCTGAGCTGAAACAGAAGAAGACTTCTGGAGGAGAGTCCTCAGGTATATTAATTATTGAGATCTTCTCTTTGTCTAGCAAATCTTGAGTTTTTGACACAGGATGTGGTTTTCACATTTGTAGCGATTTACGGAGACTAAGGAAGGTTAGAAAGCTGAAACAAGGCGACTTGGAGCTCCATGTTGGCAATGGACAAAAGTCATAGTGAAGACTGTACGAGAATATGTTATTTTACTTCCTAGTGGTTTTGAACTTGTTTTGAACAATGTTTGCTTCGTACCTAGTTTGACTTTGAATGATTTGTTTTACTTTACTGCAAAGCCTCGTACTGGAATCTATGAGACAAAAGTCCATAACAATAACACATTATACAATATCTCCTCTAAACGTACGAAATTAGATTTCAATGTTACATATTTATGGCATTGTCGACTAGGACACATAAACAAGAATCACATTAAGAAGCTACAAACCGCAAGAATTAATTCCAACGGACAAGAGTCTTTTGATGAATGTGAATCTTGTTTAAGTGGTAAGTTGACCAAACCTCCTTTTTTCGACATCGGTCAAAGAGCTAAGGATCTGTTAGGAGTCGTACATACTGATGTGTGTGGTCCATTCGAAACAATGTCTAGAAATGGAGAGAGATTCTTCGTCACATTTACTAATGACTTCAGTAGATATGGTTTGAAATGTTCAAACAATACCAGAACGAAGTACATAATCAACTGGGTAAGACGATTAAGATGCTTCGATCAGATCGAGATGGAGAATATATAAGTCTAGAGTTTGACGAACATCTAAAGAAATGTGGGATCATTTCACAACTTACTCCACCTGGAACACCACAGCTTAATGATGTGTTTGAGAGGAGAAATCGAACTCTATTAGATATGGTTCGATCTATGATGTGTCGTACAAACCTCCCACATTCCTTCTAGAGTTTTGCTCTTGACACTGCCATAAGAATCATTAATCTAGCTCCAACAAAGAAGGTGGACAAAATGCCTTATGAGATATGGCATGGGGAGAAACCCAAAGTGTCCTACCTTAGGGTCTGGGGATGTAATGCGTATGTTACCAGTTAATCTACGTATAAACTGGATCCCCGTGGCGATAAAGTTGTTTTCGTCGGATACCCTAAAACAATTGGTTACTACTTCTATAATCCAACTGAAAACCGGGTTTTCATAAAACGTAGAGCTACCTTCTTGGAGAAGGAGCTGCTTGCGCGAGGGATTGGAGAAAACCATGTGGATTTGGATGAAGTCCGAGAACCACAAGTAACTGAACCCCAAGTTGAAACTGCCGATCAACATGATATTGTTGAAACTGAATCTAAAAGAGTTTAAGATTCAACAGTAACACCAATACTCGCAGAAGTACTAGGGATCGTCATGAACCTGACAGGTATATAAGGATTTATGAAAATGACGACATCCTGATGATTGATCAGGCTGAGCCTACTAGTTATAAGTTTGCAACTCTAGATTCTGAATCTAAGAAATGGCTAGAAGCCATGAGTGCCGAGATTCAATCCATGTATGACAACCAATACCATGTGTGGGACTTGGTTGATCTTCCTCCCGAGTATCGGACTGTAGGAAACAAGTGGATTTTCAAGAAGAAAACAGACATGGATGGAAACGTGCAAACCTACAGAGCTAGGCTAGTAGCGAAAGGATTTACTCAGACACAAGGAAGTGATTATGAGGAAACCTTCTCGCTTGTAGCCTTGCTTAAGTCTATTAGGATATTGCTTGCCATTGTTGCGTATTATAACTACGAGATATGGCAAATGGATGTCAAAACCGCGTTCCTAAATGGACATCTTACTGAAGATGTCTATATGGTTCAACCGGAAGGTTTTGAGGATCCAAAGAATCATAATAAGGTATGCAAGTTGAATAAATCCATTTATGGATTGAAACAGTCTTCTCGAAGCTAGAATCTTCGATTTGACCAGAAAATCAAAGAGTTTAGTTTTGTCAAAAACGAATATGAACCATGTGTTTACAGGAAGGTAAGTATTACTTTTCTGATTATGTATGTAGATGATATACTACTCAATGGAAACCATGCTCCTATTCTACAAGACGTAAAGTCTTGGCTAGGGAAATGTTTCGCGATTAAAGATCTTGGCGAAGCCGCCTATATTCTAGGAATAAGGATCTATAGAGGTAGATCAAAGCGTCTTATAGGTTTAAGTCAAAGTACATATATTGATAAGGTCATTCGACGCTTTCCAATGCAAGATTCCAAAAGGGGATCATTGCCCATGGCACACGAAACCATACTGAGTAACAAGCAGTGCCCTCTGTCGGACGAGGAAAAGAAGAAGATGGGAAGAGTTCCATAAGCTTCTGCTATTGGTTCCATCATGTATGCCATGTTTTGTACTAGACCTGACATATTATATGTGCTAAGCATGACAAGTAGATATCAACAAAATCCTGGTGAGAGTCACTGGACAGCTGTGAAGAACATCCTTAAGTACTCGAGAAGGACTAAGGATATGTTCTTGATATATGGAGGATTGGAAGAAGAACTAGTAGTTAAATTTTATACTGATGCTAGCTTCCAAACTGATCGAGATGAGTCTCGATCTCAGACGGAATATGTGTTTATTCTGAACGGTGGAGCTATTACTTGGAAGAGTACCAAGTAGAGTATTGTTGCTCAATCCACCACCGAGTCAGAATACATTGCCGCTTCAGATGCTGCAAAAGAGGCTACTTGGATGAAGTGGTTCATTGCTGATCTCGGTGTAATGCCTAGCATTTAGAAATCGATCGAGATACTGTGTGACAATATTGGTGCCATAGCTCAGGCAAAGAAACCAAGGTCACATCACAGCACGAAGCACATACTCAGGAGATTTCATTATATTAGAGATATATTGGAATGGGGAGACATCGTATTAAATAAAGTTCACATAGATTAGAATCTAGCTGACCCGTTTACTAAGCCTATGACTCAAGCTAAACATGAGGAGCATGCTGATATGATAGGCCTTAGATTTGCCAGACATCGGTCTTGATTTGTAATTTAGTATTTGGTGATTTCGAACTTTATAGTTACATTGGTATATTATTTTGATTTAACGCTTAAATGCGTTATAAATAGATGTTTCTATGTTTGATATTTTATACGTTTTAGTATCCTTGAATATTGTATTCTAAATGTCTGTAGTCGATCATATTCATGGGAATCAATCTGAATATAAGACTATTATGAATGGTTAGTTAGTTCACAAAGTGAAAGCTCAAGGCGTTGAGAACCAAGATTCGTAGATATGCATTAGAGAATGATAGTGGACGTAACTCGTTTCAAAACTATCTTCATGGATCGATGTCATAAAAAGTTTTGAATATGGTAAGATCTATCGGTCCTTCGACCCAAATCAAATATTCGAACTAACCTTGACTCAAGTATATTCTTTGACCATATCTAACGCTGTTCCATGAAAGGCAGTAATAAGGGTATGATTAGGAATAAATCTGAAGTTAAGTGGGAGTTGTATGTCGGTAAAGGAATTATGTTTTCCTTTAATCAGGAGTTGGAGATTTTGGCGCCCGCGTTAGTTCAAGCTGGTGAGAAATGCGTGGCCATGCTCAAACTAAGTGTAGTTTGTTAGACCACTTTGAATTAGAGACGAGAACAAGAATGGTTGAACAACATATGAGAAATGATTAGTATCCATGTACCATGATCAATGGATACCCTAAACAGAAAGGATAAATAGATTAGTTTACCATGACTGATGTACTTGGTTGAGTAATGGTTACTTGAACCCAAGGAAATCGTTGATGATTGTAATACGACATACCTTGCTAGGGGCAGTGAGATGCAGCTAGGCGTCCACCACTGTCTACATTGAGACAATTAATCAATCAATCGTCCAAGTAGGGGATTGTTGGATACTGGATGTCCGATCATCGATAATATCAATGTTTCTATCGAGGTAGGATCCAAAGAGTTACACTTTGGATAACGAGCAATTAATAATGTTTAGTCCTAAACGTTATAGTTCACGAAATGCGGATTTATAATTCGGTGGATAAATATTTAGCAAAATATTTAACGGTTTAATTTGGTGATTAATTATTTAGAGAAACAATTAAAAGGCAAAGGTTTAAACGTTTAAGAGTTAAACGTTAAACGGTTGAGATTTACTAATTATTTGTAATTAGTAAAGTGTGAGGTTTAAAAGTAATTAACAGTTAATTACAAGGGAATTAACAGTTAATTTCCCTAGGGTGCAGTTTGTAATTATAATGGTTATAAATACATCCTTAACTCAAAACCCTACTTATCTTTTGGCCTCCCCCATCACTTGCACAAAAAGCCACCGCTGGCCTCCACCCTTTGTGCGACCGACCACCGGAGACCACCACCGGCTGCCATTCGTCGACGGCCAGCCACCGCGCCATCGCGATGCCGCCGTCCACTCCGCTGCCACCTCCCTCCTCCGCTTGTAGTAGGAGCCGTGAACCGGTTTGATTGCTTGAACCGTTTTTTACGCAAAACCCGTGAGACGGGTTTCGTAGATCTCGGGGTTCCGTGCAAGAGTCAGTAGCGAGACGCTCATTGATCCAAGGTGTGTTTTTTTCGGGAATCGTCAAAGGTATAAATCTTTTACCCGCTATGGTTGGTTTTAATTTATTGTTTATACGCGTGTAATCGGGTCACTAGCGAGATTATGGTTTAGAATCGTTAACGTGTACAGCCGCTTATGCTAAACGCAAATATGATTTGTTAATTAATTCGATTAATAAAATTGTTTTAAAAGTTAAAACTGGTACACGGATTCTCAACAGTGATCTCATAAAATTGATGGTTGTAAGGCTTGTCGTTTGAGAATAATATGTCATGTATCACTGGTGTTTGTCAATTACCTCTTTTACATGTGAATGGTCTACATAATTGTTGTGCATGTTGTATGATGACCTAGTTTTCATTTAACTAATTCCTAATGTTACACATTGACTAGTAATGCATAGACATAGAATAGTAAGATGTAGACCTAGAAATTCGGGTTGTCACACAGGTATAGATGGAGCTGAAGTAGTATCTGATGATGTAGACGTCTCATGAACTGGCATATCAGGTGAAGTAGATGTATCTGTGACTGAGGCAACATATGCGGTGGATGTATCTATGTCAATACTAAAAGTAACAATTGCCTGAAGATCTGACTTCATTAAATGAGATTTGGCTGGAATCGAAAAGAAAGGAATATGCTCCAGAAAGGTGACATGCCGTGATACATATAGTTTCTGCTTACGAGGATCAAAATAACGATTTCCTTTCTGTCCAATTCGATAACCCGAAAATACACATAGAACTTATTTTGGAGAAAACTTATTCCATTCAACATGAGGACGAAGGACAAAGCAAGTACATCCAAAACCGGTAATAAAGAGTAACTCGGTAGATGAACATGAAAATTTTCAAATGGAGACATTCCTGAATTTTGTGAAGCAGGGATTCGATTGATCGCATGTACAAAATTTAGGAGTACTTTTCCCTAAAAGACACAAAGAACCTTAACAGGTAAAAGCAAAGAACGAGCAGTCTCAATACGATGACGATGTTTTTTTTTCTGCAATACCGTTCTGCTGGGGAGTGTCGATACAAGATGACTGGTGTATGGTACCCTCGGATGCACTAGTGAAAGCATTAGAGGTATATTCACCCCCTAAGCTCCTCCAAAACATATAGTTCCCCCAACATACGGTCGATCGCAATCACCCTCTAAGTACATTGATATTTTACAATACAAATTGAATAGGAACAAAACACCCAATAACCAAATTTACATACCAGATTAACCGAAGCAAGATTCAAAGCAAGTTTGAGAATATAATAAACATCAGTGAGATGTGTGATGGGTAGCAACATAAACAACACCTTCTGCTAACATTAATGTAGCACTAGCAGACATAACAAATACCGGTGAAATAGGAGACAAAGAAACAAAAGATGACTTAAAAGGTGACATATAATGAGATGCACTAGAATCCAAAATCTATAAGGATGACAGAATACCTGATGTACCGGATGAAGATATGCCCGAATGAGACATGGAAGCAACATTAGCGGTAAGAAACTATTTAAACTGCCCAAAAACCTGGGAATCTAAAGCAGAAGGCGGACAATGTGCATCAATATATATCTATTGATAGTGCAGCAGCATCAGTGAACTGTGGAGGATGAGATGCCTATAAAGAAGGACCAAAAGGTCATGGCTGAAATTGACCACTTGATCTATGTCGCTGTGGAGATTTCTACTGTTGTTTTGCCCTATTAAGTAACAATGTGCACTAAAACTTCCAACGGTTTTTTTGTTTGTAGAATGCACACTCATCAAAAGCAACTTTAGGAGCTTGTCTAGACTGATTTGAAGGCAAAGATCGTTATGGTTTAGACTAATCATTTAGAACAACAAACACAACAAGAGTAGTAGTTGCTTTAGACCCTTTGTCTACCTGAGATTTGATTAACTGTGGGAAGATGAGATTGATGAAGGACTGTTCCACGTAATCCTTCAAAATAGAACGTAACACCATAAAAAACCGAACCAAACGCTGCTCTTTCTTCTTAGTAATGTATGGTTTAAACACTTTCAACTCTTCAAATTCTGTAAGAGCCAATTGATCCCATAAATCGGGCATAACATTATAAAAGTCCCCAATACTCATACCATTCTGTTAAAGAGCACTGATATCATATTCTAACTGGTATTGCTTAGCATAGTTAGACTAAGTATACAATTTATCCAAATGATCCCAAACTTCCTTTGAAGTGTCATACTTAGCCAATTGAATGCCAATTGACTGAGTTACAGAATTGTTGATCCAAGTGATAATCTTAGACTTATCAGTTTCCCAAGTATCAAGTAATAATGCATAATTGTTAGCCTTCTTGTCTGTAGGTTTACCTTTAGCACCAGTGACATAAGCCTACATATGTTTCCCACGAAGAAAGTTCTTCATCACATAACTCCAATAGGCATAGTTTTACCATCCAGTTGGGTACTAATAGACTGAAGAGAGTCATCCTTTCCAGCCATATTGGCAAACAACTTGAATCCAATACTAAATACGAACTAAGCAGTGTAAGCAAATACAAACCCTAATTATGAAAACTACAACAACAAATACGAACCAAATCGAGAACGACAAACCAATATGAAGTCAAATACAAACTAGAATCAAGTTAAATCTGCGAAACTGGTGGTTGCTACAAACACTTCAATCTTCAAATCAAAGGACCTGAATTGAATAAGCTCTTACCATGTTAATTGATAAACATATATAAAGAAAAAGTTGCTAGAGTTTATTATAATGAAAAGTACATAATACAATGAAAGGAATAAAAGCTCTATATAGCTGTCTAGATAAACCTAGGTAATAAATAAAAGTTCAAATAAAAGGCCCAATTCAAAATAGCCTAATAACTTATTATACTAACAAGTTACACTAGCATTGGTGAAATATATCTCATAATGTGATCTCTAATTGTTTAGAGAGACGAAGCTAGTGAAGAAAATTCTCGATTGAAAATCGATGAATGGTGCGTGGTCCTCCTTTTGTTTTTTTAAGTAAAATTGATTGCTCTTTATTTGTTTTAGTATTTGATTGCGTTGTGGTGCATGGTCCTCTACGGTCAACATTATCGACAATGGCTGGTGGTTGGCGACATTGACCAAAGTCAGAGAAAATATAGGTCACAACTTGGATATTAGCTTTGACGGGGTCTTTACCGGTCAACTGTCAACATTGTAGACGATGGCTAATTGAAGATGATGATGACATGTGGTTGATGAACTTTGGGTGGTTTGTTTTAGACTATGTAACTTCTTTTGCCTCGTCCAACAACCAAGAGGTTGTAGTTCAAACCTTGTCCATAACAAAAAAAAAAAGAAAAATTGACATTAAAAAATAAATATATGTGATTAAACATAATCCTATTTGCTCAAAAATAGTTTTATATGGGTTGGTTACAAACATAAACGTTCGCTAATTCCCATGACAATATTATTCCTATTGCAATCAGGGGCGGCCCCTCTAATTTTATGGGCCTTCAAATTTTAAATTTATATATATATATTTATATTTATATTTATATGTGTGTGTAGAGGTGCACAAAAGGCGGTTTTTGAACCGAACCGGTTTCGAACCGGCCCGAACCGGTTTGGTCAACGCAAACACTAAACCGGTTTTGACCCAAACCGGTTCGGGTTAAACCGGTTTTGCAAGTATAAAATGTCGAACCTATTGAACCGGTTCAGGTCGGTTCTGGACCGGTTCGGGTTGGTGAACCGGTTTAAACCGGTTTTTTTTTAAAAAAAAAAATTTAAAATAAATTAAAAAATATTACAACATTACAATACGAGAAAAAGAAAAACATATAGTTCAACGTTTATTCATATTGTAGGGGTTCGGAAATCACAAAACATTACAATATTAAACATTACAATACGAGAAAAAAAAAATATATTTTTATTTTTTGGAGTTTTTTTGTTTAATATTAGCCGTCATTCTCGGAGTTACTAGTGGATCCTCGTAGTCTATCATCTTCGGCGAGTTCTTCATTTGTAAGTGGGCTCGCCAATCCTTGGTTAACCTCAGATTCGTGTATGAGTTCTTCAAGTTCAATTTCTTCTTCAAGCGAAGCCCTATCTTGTCTCCTATCTACCGCATCCAAATGGTCTTTCAAGCAAATGCACATTTCCATTGCCGCGGGAGTGAGTCTAGTTCTTCGAATAGATAAAACCCTGCCACTAAGAGAAAAAACGGATTCCGAAGCTACCGTGGAAGCTTGGACGGTTAGTAAATCACGGGCCATGGCGAAAAGGACCGGAAAAGTAGATTCGTTTCCTTTCCACCAAGCCAAAATATCAAAGTCCTCAAAAACATCCGGACTCATAAATGATAAAAAGTTTGTTCCCGTATACCTTCCGAGTTCGCTACTCGGGGTGGACCCTCTAGCCCGTTTAGTAAATTCATTTCTCATTTCGTTATACAAATTTAAGTTTACATTCCTCGAGCTACTACTTGATGCGCCCGCGCCCATCGTATCATGTGGGGTTTGTGTTGTACCATATTTATGTAAATAAATATCAAACAAATCTTGCAAACATTTGTTAAAATAAGTTTTTGTTACGGTTGAAAAATGAATATCTTCGGAATTCAAATCCAAATCGTAAGTTATTTTATCAATCAAGGTTTCAACACCGTAAACATTAATTGTAGGGTTTAATGCGGCGGCACAAGTTATAACCGGAGGCATTTCTTTAAAATATTTAACAAATTTTTCTTTCATCGGTTTTATCATTGTCGTAAAAAGAGTATTTTTATTTTCAAGTTCGGCTAATTTGTTACACATTAGAAATATTTGTTTAAGAGCCAAGGGACTTGTGGGGTAATAAACCCCGGATAAAAAAGTAGTGGCGGTTTTGAAAACTTCGAGCAATTCGGTTAAATTTTCAAGAATGTCCCAACTCGTAGACGGAAAACTTTGAATTTTACGACGCGGTTTTGAGGAAAGCATATCATGAAAAATTGATAAAGTATCTTTTTGACGTATAGCACTATGAAACATTTTATAAGTTGAATTCCATCTTGTTGGGAGGTCCCAATTGGGACCTAAGCAAATCAAACCCGTATCGTTACATAATCTAATATATTCATGGTATCTTTTTTTACTACTACTAAAAACGTCTTTAAGCATGACTCGAAATGCATTACTTATTTCAATAACGGGTTCAACCCCAAGCCCGTCTTGCACGGCTAAGTTGATGATGTGTGCAATACATCGATTATGGAAAAAAGCGCCGTTGCAAATCGGATTATATTTTAATATTAATTTTTGAACCGCATTTGTATTATTTGAGGCATTATCAAAAGATATTGAAAATAATTTATTTTGTAATTTAAAATCGGTTATCACATCATCTAAAATGTGAAATAAATTTTGACCCGTGTGCGGATATTCAAACATATCAAACGCGATTGTACGTTTCATCATTTGCCACGTATTGGGATCAACCCAATGAGCGGTAACGCAAATATATGAGTCAGGAATACCATGTGGAGCCGACCAAACGTCGGTGGTTAAGTTCACACCGGTTTCCAATTTTTCAAAACCTAAAATTAATTCTTTTTTTTGCTTTTTTCCACATTTTTAGACAATCACGTCTAAGAGTACTACGACTTACTTGATGATAACGTGGTTGAAGGGCTTCTTGAATCATCCTCGTCGTGAGAGGGTTGTCGAAATGGTTGAACGGCAAACCTCTTTGAATAACTAATTTCGCCATTCTATCTCGAACAATATTTGGATCGAAGTTCCAAATTCCACCCTCGCTTGTCATAGATGCTTGACCCTCACCTGGAATATTCTTCAAACTCGGACACGATTTTTCCAGATGAGTTTTTAGAGTAGAATTTGATTCCTTTTTAAAAAAACCACCACATTTTTTGCAACGAGCACGTTCCAACCCGTTAGACAACTCACATAGATCGTAGTTTGACCAAATTGCGGGGTTCCTCGTTGTTGGTATTATTTTCACAACGCTAACTTCGTTAGAGGAAACACCATAACTTGAAGAACCTGCCATTGCGTTTTTTGAAATTTTTTGAGCGTTTTTTGAGCGTTTGAGAAGTGTGATTTAACCAAAACACCCACTACCTATTTATAATGTGTTTGGGGGTTAAAATGGGTCAAAAAACGGTCAAAAATTGGTCCCAACGGCTATATAGCCGTTTCCAACGGCTAGTTTTTTTTTTTGACCGTTAAACCGGTTCAAACCGGTTTACCAAACCGGTTTCTCAAACCGGTTCACAAAAAACCGGTTGTAAACCGCTCGTCGCACAAATAGGTTAAACCGGTTGTAAACTGGCGGTTCGTATCGGTTTGAAACCGGTTCACACAAAACCGGTTATGGGGCGGTTCGGGTTCCGGTTCGGAACCGGTTTGGATTTCCAAACCGGTTTTTTTGTGCACCTCTATGTGTGTGTGTGTGTTTATTTGGGCTTTTGCTGGGCTGAATGAAAAGAAAAATGGTAAAGCCCTTGCAACACCCATCAAACGCACGGTGTATCACAAAATCGTTCACACGTACAGCGTGATTCAAGGGATTAGGGTTGCGTACATATGAATCGCTGATTCAATGGCGAAGAAGGTGGAGAATGGTTATGGGAGTTCAATCAACGATTTCTTTCTCGAATTGGGGGATGGGAGAGCCGTTAGGGGGCCTTAAAACCCTAATCGCATGTTCTTCCATCTTCACGAACCGCAATTTCAATTCAATCTCTTTATCTCTGATATCGCATACGGCATATGTTCTTGAGTTGCCTTTCAGTTCAGATTTGGGATTTCAAATCAAGTTTGGGACTTGAATCAGTTCAGACAACTGATTTGGGATTTCAAATAAGTTTGGACTAAGAATCGTCAATCGTATTTAATTCATTCAGAATCAGAATTCGTGTTCACCTCTTTTAGTTTTAGAATCGATCATGTTCCCCTCTTTCAGAATCAAAATCGTGTCGTGTGGTATTCGTTTCAGAAGTGACTAACCATAATGAGGTAATAAATTTTGATTTTGAAACTAAGCTTTTAATTTGATTTTCATATTTGCTTATATAATCTGTGTAACTGTGTTTTAGTTTGATTTGCTCATTGTTGTGGTTTGCTTAATTGCTCATTGTAGTTTCCTAAATCTCAAACCGAAACCGTAAGTTTGAATATGGTGCATCAAAAAGGGAAAAAAAAGCTAAACGAGACGCTTTAAACGAATCACTAAAAGGATCATTACTAAAATTTGTAACAACCAAAAATACGAATGCTATAAATCTTGATGAAAACGTTGATGAACCTACAAATCTTGATGAAAATCTTAGAGAACCTACAAATCTTGATGAAAATCTTAGCGAACCTACAAATCTTGATGAATTGATTTTGAACCTACAAATCTTGATGAAAATCTTAATGAACATACAAATCTTGATGAAAACTTTGATGAACTTAGAAATGTAGATGAACATACAAATCTTGATGAATCCCTAAACATTGATGATCCAAGTAAATGGCATAATATTACTAGTAATTTAAGAGATTTACTTGTAGAAAAAGTCCCCGTTAAGTTTTATAATTTTAAAGGTCCAAAAGATGCATATTCAAGAAGATTTACTTCTTCACTTTATTTGCAAAGTGTATCGAATGGAGAAAAATGCGAAAGGAAATGGTTGGTTTATTCTAAAGATTTAGATAGAGTCTTTTGTTTTTGTTGTAAGTTATTTGATGTGAACCAATGTACAAGTAAGTTAGCAAATGAAGGTACTAACAATTGGACAAATATTTATAGTAAATTAAAGGAACATGAAACGAGTAATGTACATATTTAGAGATAAGATTTGCAAAAAATAAAACAATTGATAAGGAAACTCAAGATCGAATAAATAAAAATAAAGAACATTGGAGAAATGTCTTAATAAGAATAATCGTCGTAGTAAATAGTCTTGGCAAAAATAATTTAGCTTTTCGTGGGAAAAATGAAAAACTTTATCCAGAAAGCAATGGTAACTTCTTAGTTATGATTGAAATGATTGCAGAATTTGATCAAATAATGCAAGAACATATTCGAAGAATAAAAAACAATGAAATTCATAATCATTATCTAGAACATAATATGCAAAATGAACTAATTAACTTATTAGCTAATGAAATTAAAACTAGAATTGTTAAGAAAGTTAAAGATGCTAAATATTTTTCTATTATACTAGATTGCACTCCCGATACAAGTCACAAAGAACAAATGACGATCATTTTAAGATGTTTAGATATTTCATCTTATCCTATTAAAGTTAATGAATATTTTCTAGAATTTATTAGAGTAGATGATACAACTGGTAGAGGTCATTTTGATGCTATAATTGAAGACCTTAATAAGATAGGACTTGATATAAATGATATTAGAGGACAAGGTTATGATAATGGTTCAAATATGAAAGGAAAACATCAAGGTGTACAAAAAAGGTTATTAGATGTTAATCCTAGAGCTTTTTATACACCTTGTGGTTGTCATAGTTTAAATTTAGTAATTTGTGATATGGCTAGTTCTTGTAACAAAGCTAGTGATTTTTTTGGAGTAATACAACGTGTATATTGTTTATTTTCTTCATCCACTAAAAGATGGAAAATTTTAAAAGATCGTATACCAACTTTAACTCTTAAACCATTGTCTCAAACACGTTGGGAAAGTCGAGTTGAAAGTATTAAAGCAATAATAAATCAAGCTCCACAAATAAGAGATGCATTGTTAGATTTATATGATGTTTGTGTAGAGCCTAAAGTTAAAAATGAGACTAAATGTTTAGCTACATATAAATTTGAAAATTTTGAATTTTTATTAGGAATGGTTATTTGGAATGATGTGTTGTCCACTATTAATGCGGTTAGTAAGAACCTACAAGCATCGAATATGTGTATTGACGATCCTATAACTCAACTAGATAAACTTGTTTGTTTTTTTAAAAATTATAGAAAAGATGGATTTGAAAAGGCTATGATTGCCGCTAAAGAAATAGCTAAAGAGATGAAAATAGAACCTAATTTTTGTTAGAAACGTGTTATTCGTAGAAATAAACACTACAAAAAAGAAGGGTATTTGAAACTAAAATTTTAGTCTTTGATACCCCCGTATCAGTATTTAATGATTATCGGGGACTGATTTCTATAGTCCTCAGTCAGTAATGGATACTTAGTCCTAAATAGTTAGGTTAGTAACTGAAAATCAGTCCCCATTGTATTCACCAACGGGGACTAATAGTTAGTCTCTGATACAAAAAATCAGTCCTTAATTTGTCCCCCGAATACCACGTTATTTCAATACCCAATACATTTCTTCAGCGACTACTAATCAATTTTGGATACTAAGATATTTAAATCCCTAATGTGTAACTTCAGGGACCGACACTCAGTCCTTCAAAAAATGTCTATATTGTCCCTGATATGTTTTGTTAGGTTAATGATTCTATATCAAATCAGTCTCCAATAAGATGTTTTAACGATTGATGATTAGTCCCAGTCCCACGAGATTTTAGTCGTTAATATCCTTGTTGTCGGGACTGAAACAGTCCCATATAGCATATTATTTTAGTCCCTAATATATATTTTTATAGTCTAGTAACCAGTCTAAGATAACAGTTTTTTTAGTCTCCAATATGTTTCTTTAAGGTCTGAAAATCAGTGTCAAACTAATCTCTATTATGTATTTTCAATGACTATATTTTAGTCTCTATATGTTTATCTTTTACAAATTGAAAAATAACTTCCGATACAATTTAATTTAGTACCGAACATGTATTAAAATTCCGCGACAAATTTCTTTAAGGATTGAAAAGTAGTCCGAAAGCAGGTGTTATATGACTGATTTATAGTTTCATATATTAATTTTCAGTCACTAAATAACAATAATATCATTCGTAAATTTGTTTCTTGCTTTCCCAAAATCTTTCAATCATTAATATCATAACAATAACCAAGTTCAAAATAATACCAGTTCAACAGTTATAAAGTTTAAAAGAGTATTAGATGTCCAAAAAATGTAATAAACGTCTTAACTAATGTCCTAGGTCTAGCTGTATCGCTAAATGGACCATCTAAAACATATCTCACCAGTGTGGTGGATGTTGTGCTCTCGAATTCTGGAAACTGTGTTTATGAACTCCGACAAAGCCATATCTGCAAGCGACAAAGCCCATTAAAGAAAACGAATCAACGCAAACGTTCAAAATAGATTAAACAACAAAAACACGCAAATATGTAATAAAATAAATTCAAAATAATTAATATATTTTAACATATAATAGCTACTATTTTTTCCCTTTCTGTTTTAATACCCTTTTACACAGAAAAAAGTAACTTTAGCTATACACAGATTTAACATAATAAAAAGCCTAAACAAACATTTATAGAGAACAAAAAGTGACACAGCTATTAAACACAGACATGCAAATAATACAATGCAAAAATTGGAAAGGGTCTCTACCATGGATACATTGCAACTGCTTTATTCAATCAAACGAGTCTCAAGATTTAGTAATTTCAGTAAGCACTTTCCCCAAAAGAAATAACAATAAATAAATTAACTGATAAAAATTCTGAATTTAATTGTGATACTATAATAGTAAAAACACACAGTTAACCAAATAAATTAGAAGCATATCATTAAATTTCTTCAACCAAAAAACACAAATGTACGCTTATTCCAAAATTCAAATGTATCCTCTATGCATAATATGTAAAACTACTAAAGATGTGTAAACATAATGACAGAAATAAACACAATGACCTACCATTTCTACACGATTCTGAAGTCATTATCACAGCTGCACCAAATCTGTGACAGCATTCTGCCATTTTTCATCATCTGTTGCCACAACTACAACAGAAATGGTGTTTGATTTAACCCGTTGACCCATTCGTTAAACTGCCCATTTATTGTGTTAATACTTGGTGACCCATTATCAAGTTTTATGCACTAAAATTACTTTGACCCGTGCCTGTTTATTGGATTAATCTGACCCGTTGACTCATTCATTGGTTTCATGCACTAAAATTACTTTGACCCGTTGACACATTCATTGAACTGCCCATTTATTGCGCTAATATGACCTGGTGACCCATTATCATGTTTTATGCACTAAAATTACTTTGACCCGTAGTTTATTGCATTAATATGACATGCAGGCTAATAAACCAAAAATATATCTTGATGAATCAAATAACCAAAACACATCTTAATGGGTCAATAGACCAAAATACACCATAATCACACTTTAATATAGTTCAAGAACCAAAAGCACACTTAA
Source organism: Smallanthus sonchifolius (assembly GCA_023525975.1). Lineage (NCBI taxonomy): Eukaryota > Viridiplantae > Streptophyta > Magnoliopsida > Asterales > Asteraceae > Smallanthus > Smallanthus sonchifolius. The sequence goes on from CM042021.1 coordinate 109,984,758, forward strand.
ATGGGCCATTAGACCAACTCAAACCATAACAACTTCATATTGTCAAAACCAAAATTACTGTCATCGATGGGTTTGATCTCTAGATATGCATTTGATAAGGGTTTGATCTCTAGATATGTTATTTAATTCATTTTTGAAGTTGTGCTGTTGAAAACAGAATAGAAATAGGGTGCCATAAGTTCACTGAGTTAGTCATAATTCATTATTATACATTACTATGTGTTTTCATTTGGCTAAAATTTGTTTTTGGCTAAGCTGTGAATCCATTGAATTATAATTACTTTGACCCATTTACCCATTCATTGAACTTCCAATTTTATTACATTAATCAGATTGTTCCAACAATAAGTTATTAAAAACATAAGCAAAGAGTGTATGTTTGATGGGTAAACATTTTACTATTTGGTGGGTAAACATTCTACCATTTGATATAAGGACTGATTTGACTCTATAATATATTTCCTTAAAATTGGTGAACATATTTCGATTATTGGAGACTGAATATCAGTCTCTAGTTCTTTCGTCTGTATAACACGTCAGAGACTAAATATCAGATTCAAATAAAATTACGAAAAAACGTATGTGACACTAATTTCAGCCCCCGATACCTCCCATCAAATGGTAGAATTTGCGTAACATAATTGGAGACTGAAAATTATTCACTGATTATCAGTCCCTAATTCGGTCCGTATTGAAAATATTAAGGAATGATATTCAGTCTCTAATACATTCCCTCTATATTAGAGACTGAAGATTAGTCTCTAACACATTTGCGCCATTATTCATTATATATGGAATATATTTGGGACTGAAATTCAGTAGCCAATAAGTTTCCCACCAAAAAACTTTACGACACACACATATTTGCGATTGAAATTTAGTCTCAAATAAGGGGCCTAAATATTAGCGACTGATTATTAGTTGTAAAATATGTTGCTTAAAAATTAGTCTCAAATACCACCAACAACTGATAAATCAGTCCCAGAGACTACTTATTTGAGACTGATAAATTAGTCCCTGAGACTTTAGTCCCTAATGATAACTTTTTTTGTAGTGAAAAAATTTGACGAGCCCTATTGATTGTTTTAAAATGAATATTTCTTATATATAGTAGATCAAGCTAGTTCTTTACTTAAAAGTAGATTTGATTAATTTAAAAAGTTTGAAATTGATTTTGGTTTTTTGTTTACTATAGAAAAGTTAAAATCCTTTGAGGAAAAAAGTTTAAAAGAAAAATGTATTAATCTTGAAAAAATATTGAAAGATGGTGATAACTTAGATATTGATGGTTTAGATCTATATCAAGAACTAAAAATTTTAAGAGAAATTATATATTTAAAATATAATACACTTATTAATATAATAAATTATATTAAAAAATTTAATTCTTTTCCAAATACGTATATTGCTTATAGAGTTATGTTAACTATTCCTGTAACTGTTGCTTCTGGCGAACGTAATTTTTTCAAATTAAAATTATTAAAAAATTACCTAAGATCTACAATGTCACAAGAGAGATTAAACGGTTTAGCTATTTTGTCGATTGAAAAAGATTTGTTAGAAAAAATTGATTACAAATATTTTATCAAACAATTTGCATTAAATAAAGCTAGAAAAATAAAATTCATTTAAATTTTTTTATCAATGTTTATATATATATATACAAGAAAACAAAAAAAAGAGTTTTAACTCTACTAATTATAAACGTTTTAGTTTATTATTGCCGGTTCCAAACCCGGATAAAAGGGGAGGGTTTTTTATAATATGACTTTTGAAAAAAGGCCTCAAACTAATAGTTTGATTGGGGCCACCAACAACGTTAAGCCGGCCCTGATTGCAATAGTATTTAGCGACGAAACACCATCCGACTAACAAGTTCTATCGTAAATCCCCGGTAAAAGGGTTATATAGTCATTTTCGTAATGTTCCATGCAGTTAACCAATTACAACAATAGTTTGAAAATGACTAAAACGCTTTTGCTCCTTGAAGTTTGATACTTTTAACGCTTTTGCTACAATAGTTTGAAAATGACCAAAACGCTCATTGAAGTTACCATTTTGCTCTCTAACACTAACTTCGTCAAAGATTTCAGTTAAAAGTAAAGACATTTTAACAATTTTACATGTAATCATAAGGGTATTTGGGTAATTTTACAGATAAGGATTTAATATTTATAATTAATTCATTAAATTTATTTTTATTTTTTTTAATATTAAAAAAAAATAAAAAATAAAAGTTTAATTATATATATTATTAATATATATAAAAGGTTAACACATCTCCCTCTCTCTCTATCTTCTATCTGCCACCACCCCCGGCCGACCACCACCCACTGCCACCACCAGCCGACCACCACCACTTTTCTCTCTCTCCTCCGCCGGCCCTCACCTACCACCACCATAACCTTCCCTTCCACCACCACTATCGCCCATATGTATTCCCGATTTCAGTCACAAAATCGGGTTCACGGCGGAACCCTAGGTCTGCTCGCCGGAAAACGAACCCAAATAGAGAGAGAGAGAGAGAGAGAGAGAGAGAGAGAGAGAGAGAGAGAGAAGAGGGTGCGATAAGAGAGAGAAAGAGGGTGCGATAAGAGAGAGAAAGAGTGACGGTGGTTTCCGGCCAACACATCAATTCACGAGGGTGGCGTCTGAGTACTCGCGGGAACCCTAGGTCTTCGAAGTTTCATTGCAGTCGCTGTAGAACAGACCTTTTGGACGGTGGTTTCCGTCTGAGTACTTGCAGAGAAATAGGTTGTGGTGGTGGTGGTGGAATGAAATAAGTGGAGATATGTAGAACAGATGCATCTATGCTCATCATCACTTCGCAGTGGTAGTTTAGATTAATAAATAAATATGAATTTTAGGAATTAATAATAAATAGTTAAATACTTATTTATAAAATAATCAAAATACCCTAACTTTTAACAGACTTTTTGGATGGAGTTAGTGCTAGTAAAATGGTAACCTCAAGTAACGTTTTGATTATTTTTAAACTATTGAACCAAAAACGTTGAAAGTGTCAGACATTAGGGAGTAAAAGCCATAAAAGCGAAGTTTACTCTGCAAAATATTTTGGTTTGTAATACCATCGATATAATGTAATATTATTTTACATTATTTAACTATAAATAATAAAAAAATAATTAAATTATTCGGTAAAAACAATAATTTGCTTTATAAAGAAAAGAAAGATATTATTTTGATTTAATAAAGATTTAACAAGTTTCTTAATTAGACGATGCCAACTACGGCTGGTAAAACGTATCTAGTCTGCTTAGGCAGGTTGAACCCGTTTAGACACTTTTTTAACCGTGTCATAGTCGTGCCGATCCGTTTATGATCCATATCCGTTTAACTCAAACCCAAACACGTTTAACTTTGTGTCGTGTCGTACTGTGTCATGTAAACGGATCATGTAAAAAATTGTTAGCCCTATTGGATACTAAAAGGTTAGCGCTCGAAAGGTAAAACTTAAAAGTTAGTGTCGTAAAGTGTCAGTAATTGAATAGTTTATTTAACCATTTAAAAATATAAAATTATATAGTTTTGATAAATAGGTTATAAACAAGTTACATTAACATGTTAATCATTTAACGCGATTTGAACCGTGTTATAATCGTGTCGACCCGTTTAACCTTTTATCGACGACAGCCACCGTGTCAGCTCAAGCAACAGCTCCGGCACCTTCTCCTGGTGCCGGGACGACTTTCTCTATCCTGGTGATCGAACTTTGAATAACATATTGCTTTAATATTTGTTAATCTACTTGTTCTCTTGAAATATAGTAAATTTAGGATTGTTATATGGGTCGTGTTCATGGGTTGACATGTCGAACCCAAACATAATACGAACCATAAAATTGTGCTAGATACAATAAGCCATTTAACCCGAAATTTTATTTTATTATTTGCATATTACTACTCCAAAATTACAAATTTATAACTAAAAATACAAATACATATAAAATAATTACGTTTAAACTATAAAACTTTATGCATATTTTTCTATCTATGATTAGATATCAAATCAATTTAAGTTACGATAAAAAGGCACATATTTCATAAAAAAATATATAAAACTAAATGATTTAACTCGTGAACCTGTCAGGTTGACTTGTACAAGGCCTCTTTAACTAAACGTTATACATTTCTAGTTTGTGTTGTAAACATATTGGTTATGTATAATTATATATCAATATATATTATTAAACTTTATAACTGAAAAAACTTTAGACATAATAATTTATTTTTCATTTCACCTCCGAATGATAATCTAAAGTTGTATGTCCTGCTCAGATATATGTCCTGGTCACCTCCAAATGAACATATAAAGTTGAAAAAAAAACAAACAAGTCGTTGTAGTATAGTGGTAAGTATTCCCGCCTGTCACGCGGGTGACCCGGGTTCGATCCCCGGCAACGGCGAATTATTTTTTAATTCATTTTATCAAATGTGTTCACTTACAGTTGAAATCAATATCATTCACCAACGGGTGGGGAGGATGGTAGTATCAACCGGAGAAGACCTCTGTGCACTTTCGTTTGTTAATGGTAGAAGATGATCAAATACATTATTTTGGTCAGAACCGTTTTGACTCAAACCAAATTGATACTTTTATAATGGTCTATTTTGGCTCGAACTCATTTTGGTCAGAACCTGTTACCCGACTCGAATTCATCGACCCGTTAGTCCATTAGGGAAATGAGTGACTAAACAATGCTGGTAGGAGTAGGCTCATATGTTTCTGTTGGGCCAGTAGGGGATGCTGAATAGTAGTGATACTTTACTGGGTTATAGAACATAATTTGTCAAATACCAATTTCAAAGAATGCAGGACTATTTTATTTTTAATTCAAACCAAACAAGAAAATACCATTTCCCTAAAAACATGTTCTATTGTTTTTTTGATATATCTTTGACAAGAATATCCCTTCATTCCATTCTTTAGTATGACATAAACTCCTCAAATTTAGGTTCCAAGCATGTCAGTTTGACTTTTTTAAAGTCAACTTCCATATGCATGGTTTCAAGATTCTATGAAAGATCAGGTTATAATGCATGGATTCTACTTGGATATATACCCAATAATCCATACTTTCATGTATATTTCAAGTGGACACTGCCTATATTCGTTTTTTCTGTTAGAGACATACTGGAACTGCTTAAGGTTGCTCTGGCACAATCCAATAGAAGCAAAGCCATACAAGCCGTCGTCTACACTGCACTTAGGAGCCTTTGGAGGATGAGAAACAATGTTGTTTTCAGGGACCGGAGGGGGTCTCTTAAATGGTTATTTGAAGATCTCAAGAGCACTAGCTTCCTATGGGTAAGGAGTAGATCCAATATTAGGGTCTTTAGATTGGTCTCAATGGTGTGAATTTCGGGTTTAGTCTTATTTTGCTATATGTATGTTAATGATTTAACTTCTGTACTGTACTCTCTCTAGTTACTCCCTAGAGTCGGTTGTAATCCATTTTTCTGTTTCTATAAAATTTCTTCTGCCTTCCAAAAAAAAAGTTTATAATTAAACACATGGGATAGTATTAACTTCTAACAACCTACTAACATATGAAGCCTTCTTGGAATTTGAACACAAATAAAGATTGTTCTCTCTCTCTCTCATTGTAAATGATTTGTATATTGATTAACACCATGTAACTTAATGTTTGTGTTGTTGGATGCTGGCTGTTGTTCTGGCCCTAATTCTCTATTCTCTGTGCTTAACAATGTTTTAGAGTTTCAAATGAATCATGATGTGGTATGATGTGATCATGTGGTTGATTGTAAATAGTAAAATTGGATGACATCACTTATGACAACAATAATAGTGCAAAAGTTCTGGTTATATTGTAAGTAATTTCCTATTCGATGTTCCTGAATCATGTTATCACTTTCAAATTAAAGTATTTCGATGGGTCACTCGAAATTTCAATCGGACAATTCAGAAAAATCAAGAATTAGTATGTATGTTTTTGTTATAAAAATGTACATGAAATAGACCAAAGATTAAGTTCTTATAGGCACCGAACCATCTCAACGTTTTGTTGAAGTGACACAATGCTTCACGAAATAGTTTATCAGTTTGACGTTTGAAACAGTTTGCAGTTAATTCTAGTAGTCATATACCAATAGTTCATATTGTTGGGTTTTGTCAGTAAGATTAAAAATTAGGACTTATTATGTTTTTATAAAAATTAAAAACCGATTATTACAATTTGAGATAACAAGTTTTTGAAAGTAAATCTCTTATGTCTTATTGATTGTTAGTGATTTCATATAACATTATTCGAGGATGTTGATATTAGTGAAAAGACATGCATGGCCAACATGTTACAAGGAAGCATGAATCTGTGAAACAGATTTCATTTGATTTAAAAGCTCTATCTATCTTTTATGATGAATAAAGGCATGGTTTTGGTTGGTTTTAATAAAGTTACATTTGAGTAAAAGAGACTTTCACATAAAGCAAAAGGAAGAAAAAGTGTTTCCATCCATGGATGGATTAAGGAAGACATAATGGGAAGCTCCTGCTTTTATGTTATGATGTTTGTATATGAATGGCCTAGTTTTTCTAGGGTTTTGATAACTCATAACGTCTATGACAACCATCTTTGACTTGGTCAAATATAGATAGGGTTACCGGTAACCTGTATTCTTTTTTATATAAATTCGCCCCAACAACTATCTTTGACTTGGTCAACATAGATAGGGTTAACGGTAACATGTGTTCTTTTTTATATAAATTCGCCCCAACTCATAACTTATATGACAACTATAATGAGGGTGTTTAAATTTTCATTTAAGCACCCATTGTCGTGGGAGGACTAAGGCGGGGTTTGTTACCCTTTAGTCGACCAAATTTTTTATTAATAAAAGTATTGTCTTGTAGTTTGTGATCAGTAGAGTAGTTAAAACGAATATGAAAGATAAATATAATGTGAACCCGTGTTGCACCAATTATCTATTGTTTTGAATTTGAAATCATGATAATAAGTTTTTCATCTTTATTAAAGATGTTACTTTTGAGTATCGGGTTATTTATGAGTTTGATAATCAAGTATCATATCAGGTGTAATAAAAACTAAAATTACCTACTTGTCCAATCTTTTAACATAATTTGAAATACTTTTATATCCATATCACAAAGCATCTCACAATTTTTTTTTTATAAATTTGATATTTTGAATATTTTAACTATTATTAATTCCTTGAAAAATCAATGCAAAGACATCTTGAGTACGGGGCATACCCAAGTGAGTGACGCTAAGCGAAGGTACTTTTTCTGTCATGTGGACGACACATCACCTTGGTGGGTTGCTCACACCAGTCTCACTTGGTATGTAGTAAACCCCAAGTGAGTGAGAGTTGTGTGAGTGGTGTGATTGTAGTGTGTGTGTGAAAGAGAGAGACATACCAACCTTCCCCCATCTCACGAGTCTTGAGATTTCTCACGCAAGAGGCTCACGCCTCCCCCTCTCCACGCCATCAAAGGGGAGGTGTTTCACGGGGGATCACGTGGCTCACAGGCTACTTCACGCCCCCATACCGCGTTTTGTTGTTTCTATTTAAAATATTTGGAACATGGATACATTTATCTTTTTCCGGCGGTTATTGTTTTTATTTTTGCCCGATTAAATACATAATTCTGAGTTCCCACACACGTATACCAGAACCATGTAAAGTTTGTTTATCGGAATGATATTTCATACAACAAGAATAAATATAACCAAATATAAAATGAACTAAAGATAGGTTTAAATTAGAGTGGTTCATAAACGTTGAAATAAACAGCACTGCTAAAGCCGATCAAACCTGATCCCAAACCGAAACAAATCTGTCTGTTAAGCCGGTTTGAGACTTATACATTCGATCCACGGTTTACAATTTGAAAAACAAGGTTTAACGGTTCGATTGTCGGTTTGGATGTTGGAAGTGTCTATGTGGAAGTGTCTATGAAAACCGAACCGACTGTTTAACATTTATTATATATCTGTGTTTCCGTGTATATATATTATTACGTAGTTATTTATATGTATAGTATTTATGAACCGTCTTTTTATGTTTAAGAATTAATACAAACTAACGATTACAAAAATGGTTCAAACACCAAACCGAACCATTTTTGGACGGTTTGGTCTGTCTAACAGACCCAGCTGGTCCATCCAGTTAGACTACCGTTTTCTGAAACCGTAGCTAGCGTTTCAATCCAGAATTTTCATTAAAATCGATCAAACTGGACTGCCCGTAAATGCTCCTAGACTCTTAGTTTAACGTTCATATAAGATAACCAAGAGTGTGTGTAATTGTATTGATAAATGTGTTTAGAATAGGGTTACAAGCAGGTTATATATCATAACCTATTTACATAAAGCTACCTCATAATATCATTAATTACAACATGATCTAATATTCATCTGCAAGCTAACTAGCTAAAAGTGGTGAGCGACCTGTAGTTTGGAGCATAAAAACGTGAATCTTTGAGTCAACAACGGCTTTGTGAAGATGTCTACAATCTAACCGTCTATCGATATAAACTGTACACGAAATTTTCCTTGTGCTACTTTTTCATGAACAAAGTGAAAATCAATTTCAATGTGTTTTGTTCGAGCATGAAAGACCGGATTAGCCGCAAGGTAGGTTGCATCTAGATTATCACACCAGAGTGTGCGAGCAGATTTTGTATCGATCCCAAGTTCTCGAAGGAGAGTTTCTAGCCACGTTAATTCTACAACTATATCAGCCAGTGCTTTGTATTCTGACTTAGTGGATGACCGAGAAACGTTTTTTCTGTTTTCGTGCGGTTAAGGAGATAAGGTTAGAACCCAAATAGATAACAAAAACCCATCGTGGACTGACGGTTATCCGGGCACCCAGCCCAATCAGTATCAGAGAAGGCTTGAAGAGTGGAGGTTCCTTGCCAGTGAACATCAGTGAAAGCCTGGATGGTGGAATCAGAATTGTGGCGAATGAGTACACCATGATTGATGGTACCTTTTAGATATCGCAGAATTCGTTGACCACAGACCAATGATTATTTGAAGGGGCATGCGTATACTGGCACACTTTGTTGACTGCAAATGTAATGTCCGACCTGGAAAGAGTAACATACTGGAGTGCACCAAGAAGTTGCCGATCCCTGGTGAGTTTAAAGAATAGGGGGCTGTCCTAAAAGGTAAGACTTGCAAGGTGCTCATCGGAGAAGAGAATGGCTTGGAATCGGAAAGACCAGCTTGTTGAAGGACTTCGAAGATATATTTTTTTTGAGACAACTAAATATCCAGGCCTTAGTGAATAATTTAACGTCCAGAAAGTAGTCAAGATCGCCAAGGTCTTTCATTGCAAAGGCATTGCTAAGTTGTTTGATAAGTTTATCAACATCTGTAGTGTTGTTACCAGTGACGATGCTGTCATCAACATAAACTAGAGTGTACAAGATTGTGTTCCCAAATTTGTAGGTAAATAGAGAGGGATATGTTTTGGATTATGTAAAGTCGAAATTGTGAAGAGCTTAGGAAAAGGGATCATGAGATAGATTGTTTCTGTAAGGTAACTGTGTAAGAAGGCATTGTAAGCATCCAACTGCCATAGAGGCCATTTCTTTGTGACAACATGAGTTAAGACAACTCGAATAATGGTGGACTTGTCCAAAAGATTAAAAGTCTCATGAAAGTCAACCCCCGGATGTTGACGAAAACCTTTTGCTAAAAGACGAGCTTTGTATCGAGTAACAACGCCATTCTGGTCCATCTTTAACATGTAAAGCCACTTACAATCAATAACATTAGTGTTTGGGGCATGAGGAACTAGTGACCAAGTACCATTTTTGACAAGTGCTGAAAATTCATCAGCCATAGCTTTACGCCACTCCGGGTGTTTATTGGAAATGGTAAAAGAGGTGGGTTCAATAGGGGAGGTGGAAGCGACAGTAGTGAACACAAGATTTAGGATTAGGACGTACATGAGGAGGATGAGAACGGGTTAGAGGAGGAGGTGGATGAGGTAGTAGATGAGGAGTTTGTGGTGATGTGGAAGTAGAGGAGGATGAGACTAATTTGGAATGTCAGGAGATGGTGGATGTTTGGTTGTGTAGGATATGATGGGACATGATTGTCAACCGGTGGCATTGTGAAATCAGAAAAGGAAGTGTATGAGTTTGATGTTGGGCTAGGAGGAGAGATTGGGTTAGGGGTTGCAAAAGGGAAGTTTTCCTCATTAAAATGGACATGTCGGGCAATATATATGTGGTCTGTGGACGAATCAAGGCATATATAGCCATGGTGTGGAGGACTGTATCATAGAAAACTACATGACGTGGAGCAGAGATCCATCTTGTGACGATTGTATGGTCGAAGATGGGAAAACATTAACAACCAAATACTCAAAGAAAAGAGTAGCCGGCAGATCCGTTTGAACAAATGTTCATGTAAGGCCCCAAACCATGCACCCTACAGTTGGTTCTCATCACTGGGTATTCTCTTTAAAAGTACTCATTTTATTAATCAAACCTACAATTGAAGTATTTATAAAAATAATAATCATCTTTTGTACACCTTATCGTTGTTAACTTTACCTTACGAATTCCTACCCAACAATCCGAGTAGCACCGCTCCCAAGCCAAGATACGTCGACCACGAAGCCCACCTGCAAAACAATCTAACGTACACACAAAATTAGATACGCTGAGTGATTTCTAATAGTCTAAGTTAAATAAAAACCATCTCGCAACATTATTTAATTATCTCCACATAGGACACCCCGGTCCTTAGCAAAAACATTTTATCATTTATTGACATATAGATAACCCCTGTTGTCTTACGATATCCCATAACAGTTCACCTCCCAAGACATTACCCATAATTATAACCCAGTAAGTCTCACCGACAGGGATCGAACTTACAACACTAATAACTCGTAATCTACCACACATATTAACTCAAAAACCTGGTTAACATAACCAATCCCTAGACATCGACTTAACCAGCCTTAACCAAGACATTCACAAGTTAACTGACTCAATAGTTGTAAACACCACATCATCATCCGGACACAACGGTCAATCTAACTCTACACACCACATTAATATCATCTACACACCACATCAATATCATCTCATGCACAATAAATATAACTTGACACTTGCATGCAATTTAAACACATATAAATGCACTCAAACACATACCTCGTCACATGCACCCTCGTCAGGGCGTTCGACACACCCCGAGCTCATCACTGACCTGCTGAATATTGTCATCTTTGGTGACTTCCCGAAGGAGTTCATCCTTCACAATCCCGTTTGCCGTGTCACAGAGACAACGACGCAAACACACAACACAAGCATAAAACACATAACATCATATTTCATTTACATGAATAATTAACTAGGCCTGCACCCCATACATTGCCCTAGGATAACATATCCTACACACACTCATAAGCGTTTAGCTTATATCCCGACTCACCCCGACTAACTCTTCACATGACACTCATTAATAACTTTTATTGCTAGCTCATATAATCCCGTAGACACCACATAGACCCTCCGACTCATTAGTGACTGCTTTAGTTCATAATCATATCGGGTTAGAACCCAAAACTCTTAATACGTTTAATAAAATAAACATATCTTGTAAGCATGTACGATAGCTGTAACATCCATGATTTTTGCATGTATTATTTTATTTCATTTTATACAATAATAACATTTTATTTTCCATCCCATACTTGGACATTACAATGTGTCACATCAATTATTATTTAAATTTTAATCTCGTATGCATACTAAATTTTCTATTATATATATATATATCATATGTATATATATATATATATATATATATACTTTGTTTCAATAAACAAATTAAATATAAAACTTTTGAGCTTTAATCATGTATGCATATCTTTTTAAATAAATACATATGCATAATTATTTGGTTATATTAAACAAATCAATTATACAACTTTTGGTTTTATAAAAATGGAGTTTTTCTATATAAAATAATTAGAATAAAATAAACAATGTTTAGGTTTTTTTATAAATTTATTAAAACTACTTCTAAAATGCTAAATTTTCATTTAAAATGAGTCTTGAACCTTCTCGTTAAGCCTTGAACCCCCTTTTTATATTTGAACCCCTATATTTTGTATTTGAACCCCTCTTCACTCCAATTTGAACATATTTGAAGTGTTTGAACCCATTACCCACCCCTTTGACTTCCTGAAGTCAAACAGAAGCAAAATTGTACAAATTCGAGCCTCAATCGATCAACCCGGATTACATGGACTTGCCTTGTTTGCGTAGTTGATCCTCGACCATTTCCTAGACCCAATTAACGCGTTTATTTAACGATTTAAGCTGCTGAATTCAAATTCAAACACGCTTGACTTTCCTGAGTCAAACCGATCCAAAATCATTCCTAAATCAAGGAATTATATGCGTCCGAGGTCCCCAAATCACGCATTGCCATAACTCGTATGAATTCAGAACCTAATCATGACTCAATTCATTGCGAATTAAACGAATAAATTAAAATATCAGTCCCAAAACCATTTCTGTCAAACCCGAATCAAATTGAGCATTTAAGACGAAATTGGATTACAAAGACCACTCCCACACTTTCGCAAACACCATTACAAACTTTCTGAACCCATACTCACACTGCATTTCGCTTCCATACCTCGATTGAGTGCCAAACACCAGATCCAAAGTTCTAACCGTCTGCACTCGTTACTCAACCAAATTAGGTAAAATTTATGTCTTTAGGTTCGCAATCTATTACTAATCGAAAGCCCTCTGTCAATTTGGAATTAGGGTTCTTAAATTATTCTGCGTAAAACTGATTTGGGACTAAAACTCGTTTTAACGAATGAATTTAAGTTTTTAAATCCTTCCATGACCAGTGAAACCATCTAGCTCAGCCGGTTATGTCATTACACCGCTGGACTAGATGGCGTGGGTTCGAAACCCACAAACCACTGCCCTTTTTGCGCGTGTGTATTGAACCAGAACCGGGTCCCTAGTAGTCCTTGCTTAACATCTGTTTGAACCAGCTTTATAACCAAGGTGGACCACTGGCCCAGCGGTCGCACGCCTATGAACTTAAAGAGCCCACCCGGGTTCGATCCCTAGCAGCCCGATCTATTTTTTTACCCACTTTAAACATCCAAATCTTTTGTAAAATTACTTTTATAAAACTAATAAAAAGAAACTCAGAGCAGCTTTACAAAGTTAATGTGATAAACGTCAAGAGAAACCATTTTATGTATTAAAATCTAATCAAACTTAGTTTATTCTATGTAATTGTTTTAAACAAATTACAAAAAAAACCAAAATCTTTACATCATAAATTATATTTGAGTTATAACTTTGAATTTTTCTTACCTTGTAAATAAATTGTACAATCTTTTTATACAATTTTTTTTGAAACTTTTAAAACACATTTGATGCTTTTAGTTAATAATTAATCATGGTTAATTAGAGCAATATTCTTCAAAACTTGGTTTAATTACTAATAAATTAAACCATTATATTTTAACGTGTTTTACACGAGAAACCAAACTAAAATAAATACAAGCTTTTATTTATTTTTATAGCCAAATTATTTGCTCAACTAATTTCTATCAAACCAATTGCCTATTTATCCACTTATTATAATCAAGAGCAAACTAGTTATCTATTTACATTGTTTATTTTTGAACAAAAATACACAACTTAGTTATTCATATATACACATATCCAATTATTTACAAAAAAACTTATACACATACTTTTTGCAAGAATTTTCATAAACAACACCATTTGAAACTCAAACAAGTACACACTCGCTCAAGCAAGCCCACACCCAATCCCTTTACATTAGAATTCCCTCTAGTCTTTTGAACATACCATTGATACATCTATACTATTAAATCAAAGGTTAATTTTTTGGTTAGCTAGTCATTTGTGCAACAACATACTTGTGTGAATCTTCAAGCTACTAATTGCAAGGTGAGTTTACATAGCTCCTTTTATATTTTTTATATACTTTGAGGTGGAACATGATTTTCATTGAAAAATATTTGCAATTACAACATACAATTCTACATTTATGATCATATGTGCAATTTGTGCTTTGTGCTTGAATGCTATGAGTTGAAACTACATATACATGACATACACGTGCAATCATTAACTCTATACAAGCCAACGGTAACATTGATAGATCTATTGTGTTTGACAAACTCACCCAAGTAGGGTGATTGTTACCGACAATACATTAGGGTAAGCTGCGTGTTATGCCTCAGTCACACAGTTTGATTGTACACCTAGTTTAATTATAGATTCTCCTTAAATGCCTTATTTGCCATGGTTCTTATGAATTGTATAAAACACTTGGAAAATACTTGAGATATCAAAACCTATGTATAAGCACCAACTATTTTTAATTGACCTTGTTTTTATCATGTTTCAGGTACTAACATTTGAGATCATTTACAAGATGCTACAAATAGGATTGGGGACATAGTTAAATAATAAATTTAATATTATTGGTGTACTTTGTTTTCCTTTGTATGATTGTACATGTTTTGTTGAACAAGTATTATGGAAATTTGGATTCAATTAATATATGAAACTTTAGTTTGATCATGTGCTATTGAACAGTCTACATGTCCCGCCCCGGCGTTTTCCACCGTCGGTTCGGGTGTGACAGATTGGTATCAGAGATATGGTTATATGGAATTAGGTTATTAGACACTCTTGACATAGACTATAACCTTAGGACACCCATCTTATGCCATGCTCTATGTCATGTGATATTTGCTAAATTACTAGGTGCTACATGTTTACTACTTTATGTAATATTCTATTTGATGATCTATTTGTTAGACTACATGCCATCTATAATGTCATCCTAAGCTTTACTATACACTTATTCTATTGTAAACTTCATTCACCCTCATCCTTTCACAATGAGAATGATGTCTCTATCATCAGTCGTAAACAAAACTTAAACCCTTGGGCCTAATGCCCATTAATAAGAAACTAAAAGAAGCCCAGTTACCCACCAAGAAGAGGAAGCCCACTGGAATATATGAACCTCACCCTTGGGCCTCCAAGCCCAGTCCATAATGATTCTCATCATGACCATGAGCCCAAAACAATAGTGTTATTAGTACATGATGGCTGGAAGAGTGGGTGTAGACCCATACGAGATTCTGACTAAGGAAAGACTGGGTACTTAAGTGTGTACTTTGTGACCCACCCCTCTTTCCTAGGAATTCTCTTCACGGATATACTACTTATAGGTTAAGTGTTACTTCTAACATACTATTATGAAGACTCGGTGTTATGAGTAGTCAAACTCTGAACTCATGAAAACTTTTGTACCTAACATTTAGTATTTTACTATCATTCACAATCTCTTTCTTTTTCTGCTAGACATGGACTCCTACTCTCCCCCCTCCCCGGTATACTATCCCGAGACAGAGTCTGAACAGGAAGAAGACATTGGATCATCATCATCAGACCATCAAACACCAACACCCCCAACTGCTAGATCCATGTTTGATATAAGAGCAGATTAGGTTAGGAGCACTGGCCTGAGGCTCCGAGCATCTGGATCACCTCCATCAAGAAATCCTTTTCAAGCACCTCACCGACACAACCATATGCCATCCCCTCTGAGACCACTACTTAGTACCTGACCCATACCACCCAAACCCAAGAGCAAGGCAAACCATGGCACCCACCAGTGCTATAGGAGTCCCCGTTGATGCCACTCATCAGTATGTGAGGACCACAGAGATTCTGAGGCAGGAAATGGAACACAGGATAAGACACGCCCTGCTAGGTCATCAAATAGACAACCTTTTGAGTCAAGTGCGGTACCAGGAGGACCTGATTGCAAATATAGGTACCCACATTGACATGATGGAAGGAGACCGAGAGATATTTGATGCACGCATAGAAGTAGCTAGAGCTGAGGCCCGGTTTGCTATCCGAGTAACCATAGCGATGTTCATCTTGGTGCTCATCTGCTTCCTAGTGGAAAGCTACCTAAGACGTTAGCTGGATTTTCTATTTCCCGTCTTTAAATTTCAGTTTGAGAACCACTTCTTTATGCTTGGAATAAATATTCAACATTTCATCATACAATGATAAGTTTTATATTATAACTCAAATGCCATTACTCGTTGATTTAATATTACGAGTATAAAATACATCCGTCATATTTTCATCAAGATCACCCAAACGTCATCTTTTCATTCATTGCGATTTAGTACACGTACCTAAGCCTTCTTTGTAAACTAATCATTTTATTATCTGATTTAAACAACATCGTTATTTTGCTCAAACAAAACATTTATCAAACCTTTAGTTTATAGATGCTATCTGGAATATAAATTTTCTATAAACCTTTTTACCTTGTGAGGAAACTTAATACAACTGGTCTTATAAAAATATTATCTTAATTAATAATTAATTATGACTTTCACTTTGTTAAACTAATTATTATTAAATCTTGGCTTAATTATTAAATAATTTAGCCATTATTTTCCTTTGAAACATTCACTTTACAATAATTAAAATTAAATAAAAGGTTTTCATTTATTATCCATTTATCTAGTTATTCAACTTATTATTTTCACTCATTTATTAATTCACAAACATGAACAAATTACTATTACTTGTTTAATTACAAACAAAAAGCACAAATCAATTATTCGTAAACATTACTCTAAATACATACAAACCTTCTCACTATCTTGCACATTCGGAAATGTATGAGCGTATTAGGCGCTTCAAGGAGATGAATCATTTCGCATAGGCGTCAACCATCCATATAAACCTCAACAAGATTAAAAAAAATTTAAAACCCAACTACCCTCATTACACATAAACGTCAAGCAACGCGCTTGTCCGCAATACTCGACCTCCTACAAAATTCGATAGTTTACGTTACTCATGAGATTCAATAACTTACATATGAACATTCACAATATACATGATACTAGATTGATCACATGATACATGAAACTTGATTGTTCTACAATTTACATGATACTAGATTGATCACATGATATATGAAACTTGGTTGTTTTACGATATACATGGTACTAGATTGTTCACAATATATATGATACTAGATTGATCACATGATACATGAAACTTAGTTGTTTACAATCTACATGATGCTAGATCGATCACATGATACAAGAAACTTGGTTGCTTGCAATCTACATGATGCTAGATTGATAACATGATACAAGAAACTTGGTTGTTTGCAACCTACATGATGCTGGATTGATCACATGATACAAGAAACTTGGTTGTTTGCAATATACATGGTACTAGATTGTTCACATGATACATGATACTTGGTTGTTTACAATATGCATGATACTAGATTATTTACGAAACTAGATTGTTTACATTATTACAATTGATTGAGTACATCATACACATGGCATGATTATTCATTTTATCCATGAAAGTTGAAAGCTATAAAACATTGAGCTACTCGGGGTTTGACGTATTCTTGTTCAAACACGAGAAGGCTGTAAAACTTTGAGCTACTCTGGGTTTGACGTATTCTTGTTCAAACACGAGGAGGCTGTAAAACTTTGAGCTACTCGGGGTTTGACGTATTCTTGTTCAAACACGAGAAAGCTATACCACATTATTACTCTTTAGTTTTCTGATTGACCTTACTATCTAGGGACTCAGTTATTTGTTAGCAACTCATACGTGAAAACAATAGATATGAACTAAGTAATTTTCTGTCCTCTCTTGACCCGCACACACCAGAAGGATCTATACGGATCATGCGACGATTCGAGTAATTACCGGTGCACACGTAATTATAAAAATCAGCGCATGGAAAACATAGTAAATTCTGTCGTGTGTTATGACATAAAACCTATCGTGATATATAGTAACGAAACTAATGTGATATGATAAGGACATTGTGGATACGCCGCTGGTACTTCCTATATGTAAGTGTTCCTGTCTATTATCAAAAGTAATGTTGTTCGTGTCACGTGAAGTTTTTATGTTATTTTGACCTTGACCAATGTTGGTGAAATCTCTTGTCCAGTAACGTATCTTGAACATATTAGATTACATCTTAAACAATTTTTGATCACCAATTCCCATCATTCTCATTTTAAGGGATACATTTCATCTTTGGAGTCCAAAATATTCTTCGGCAGTTTTCTCCTTAATTCTTTCAAACTAAATTCATTATCATCATTCATACATAACCTTGAGAAACAGACCTAAATCTTGTTATCGACCGTACTCCTCAACCTTATCTTCAAAGTTCATTAAGGATCCAAACGTGGCCTAGAGTTACTTGGGAATGTGGGGATCAAAGCAAGTTCAAGTATCCATATCTCTTTCCTGAATCAGTAGCCTCAACCAGTTGAATTTCGGGACGAAATTCACTCAACTTTGAGATACTGTAACATCCATGATTTTTTGCATGTATTATTTTATTTCATTTTCTACAATAATAACATTTTATTTTCCACCCCGTACTTGGACATTACAATGTGTCACATCAGTTATTATTTAAATGAGTTTAATCTCGTATGAATATTAAATTTTCTATTATATATATATATTTCATATGTATGTATATTCATATATATATATATACATATATATATATATATATATATATAGGGTTAGGTTATAGTAAAAAGGGTTTTAAAAATAAGAAGGGTAAGAAGGATTTTAAGCTTGACATGTGTCATTTTATTGTTTTTAAAAGGAGGGCATAATGGTCAATGTGTAATATACCATGTTAATGTGTAATACACCAGGTCAATGTGTAATACACCAGGTCAATGTGTAATACACCAGGTCAATGTGTAATACAAGGTCTGATATTACACAATGATCAGACCTGATATTACACAATAAACTGATAATACACAATGGACATATTACACAATGACCTGACATATTTGAACGAATTACACAATAATGAGCGAATTACACAATGAGCTGGAAAACGTAAAACACAATGATGAAAACATATAACACAATGATGAAAAATATTTGACACAATGAACTTGTATTACACAATAAACTTGTATTACACAATGACCTGACTAATTACATAATGAACTTGTATTACACAATGACTTGACTAATTACACAATGAACTTGTATTACACAATGACCAGACATGGTATTACACAATGAACTTGTATTACACGATAAACTTGTATTACACAATGACCCGACTAACTACACAATGAGCTGGAAAACGTAAAACACAATGATAAATACATATAACACAATGAACTTGTATTATACATTGAACTTGTATAACACAATGAACTTGTATTACACAATGACCTGACTAATTATACAATGAACTTGTATTACACAATGACCAGACATGGTATTACACAATGAACTTGTATTATACAATGAACTTGTAATACATAATGACCTGACTAACAACACAATGAGCTGGAAAACGTAAAACACAATGATAAATATATATAACACAATGAACTTGTATTACACATTGAACTTGTATAACACAATGAACTTGTATTACACAATGAACTTGTATTACACAGTGACCTGACTAATTACACAATGAACTTGTATTACACAATGATCAGACGTGGTATTACACAATGAACTTGTATTACACAATGACCTGACTAACTACACAATGAGCTGGAAAACGTAAAACACAATGATAAATACATATTACACAATGAACTTGTATTACACAATGACTAGACGTGGTATTACTCAATGAACTTGTATTACACAATGAACTTTTATTACACAATGACTTGACTAATTACACAATGAACTTGTATTACACAATGACCAGACGTGGTATTACACAATGAACTTGTATTACACATTGAACTTGTATTACACAATGAACTTGTATTACACAACGAACTTGTATTACACGATGAATTTGTATTACACAATGATCTGACTAACTACACAATGAGCTTGTATTACACAATGAACTTGTATTACACAATGAACTTGTATTACACAATGGCCAGACATGGTATTACACAATGAACTTGTATTACACATTGAACTTGTATTACACAATGAACTTGTATTACACATTGACCTGACTAATTAAACAATGAGCTGAAAAATGTTAAAAAAAAATTCGTTTTTGTTTATAACGACACTATACTCGTTTTAAAGATAAAAAAACACTCGTTTTTATGGTGTAATTTTTTTGAAAAAATAATGTCGTATGTAAAAGTTATGAACCTTTAAAAATGAGGGGGGGAACTTGATAAAAGTCAACAAAAGTGGCCAAGACTAAAATACCTTTCCAACAACTTTTTCTCCTACAATTTAATCTCAACCATTAAATCTTTTCTATAATTTGATCTAATGGCCCTAAATCCTTCTCACCCTTCTTACAATTAAAATCCTTTTTACCTGAACCTAATCCTATATATATATATATATCTATAGGGGAGAGATTAAGAGAAAACCACAAAGTTAGGCGAAAACCAAGATAACCAGTCTCAACCAATCAGAAATTTTAGATATTAATTCTAATTTTTTATATAAAAGGTTAAATATGTAATTGTACATTAGTATTGATTTGATAATTAATATTTTTCAAATCAAATCCCTATTTTTTTCCTGCATTTACTTATTCCAAATTCGAACTTTTAATCTTTATTCCAAATTCTTATTGTTAATATTCATTCTAAAACTGCCTTTCAAAAAAAAATATTCATTCCAAATCTTTATGATTTCATATTCGCATTTGGAGCTGGAGTTCTACGAGATTTTAACAAGGTTTTAGCATCCGGAGCTCTTGACCCTACCTGAAAGGCTATAGTGCAGGTACACACACACTCCTTTTTAAAATTTATAATATGCATAACCTCCTTGGTTATATGAATCTAGATGCTAGATGGGTTTTCTTTTCAAAGTATGTCTCAATATCTTTATGCAAATGGTCGCTAACTCATTCCCTGAAGAAATACCACAAATATGTTCTCTGCTTTCTTAATGAAAGTCTTTGATTATATATATAGGTGCGTGACGGGTGTCTTCATTGATAGCAATCGGTTACTGCTTCTCAAGAGTTTTAGGCAACATGTTACTCTACAAAGCAAAGAAATTGAAAGATAATTCTTTGAGGCGGTTCGTATTAGCTACGTATACGTAACTCGTACGAGCTACGTATACATAACTCGTACGAGCTACGTATACGTAAATCGTTTGATCTACGTATACGTAACTGGTTTCTTCCTATTTTTTTTATGATCTGTTGACCCATATGTAAATATGTACACCTATGTTTTTTTCTATGTGCTACGTATATGTAACTCGGTTACTCTTTCCACATTTTATTATTTATGTTGACACACGATTACATATACGTGAGCAAATATGTAATTATTGAAAAAAAATATAGTCGTTCAACTAATTTTAGAGAGAGAGAAAGAGTTTTTTAAGGGATTTTGATTGTTTCCAAAATATAAAATTTGTAATCTATCCAATATACCCCTATAGTATTTAATTTAATCCATAATCTATTAGATATTTACAAATTTACCACTAATTAATCTCATTCATTGATCAATTTCCATCAGTGGTTAAAAGTTGGTTTTCTTGGTTTTCGTCTAACTCTTGGTTTTCTCTGTAATCCTCCCATATATATATATATATATATATATATATATATATATATATATATATATATATATATATATATATATATATATATAGGGTAAGTATATGAAGAAAACCCATTGAGTTAAGAAAACTATGAAAACTCTTTATTAACGTATGTAACAGCTAAAAATTGGTGATAATTTTAATTTTTTTTTAGATAAATTCTATATCTAATTTTATAACCTTTGGCAAAAAAAAAATAAAAAAATCGCCGAGCGGTTTTTTATAAAATCGCTGAACGTTGTTACGTATGTAAAACGTGAATTTTTGTCATTTTTTATGTGTTACATATGTTACTACTGACGTCATGCTGACCAATATTTAAAAAAACAATAATTTCAGTTATTTTTTCAAGATTTTTTTTAAAAAAAAGTACTCGACGGTTTTTTGTTTTTTTGGTGACGAAAATAGTAATGAAAAAGGCTAAAAAAAACTTAAGTTACATTGAGTTTTCATGAGTTTTCTCAACTCAAATGGGTTTTCATCTAACCCTCCCCTATATATGTATATATACTTTGTTTCAATAAATAAATCAAATATAAAACTTTTGAGCTTTAATCATGTATGCATATCTTTTTAAATAAATACATATGCATAATTATTTGGTTATATTAAACAAATCAATTATACAACTTTTAGTTTTATAAAAATGGAGTTTTTATATATAAAATAATTAGAATAAAATAAATAATGTTTAGGTTTTTTTATAAATTTATTAAAACTACTTCTAAAATGCTAAATTTTCATTTAAAATGAGTCTTGAACCTTCTCATTAAGCCTTGAACCCCCTTTTTTACATTTGAACCCCATCTTTTGCATTTTGAACCCCCTTTCACTCCAATTTGAACATTTTTGGAGTGTTTGAACCCATTACCCAACCCTTTGACTTAGAAGCAAAATTGTATAAATTCGAGCCTCAATCGATCAACCCGGATTATATGGACTTGCCTTGTTTGCGTAGTTGATCCTCGACCACTTCCTAGACCCAATTAACACGTTAATTTAACGATTTAAGCCGCTGAATTCAAATTCAAACACGCTTGACTTTCCTGAGTCAAACCGATCCAAAATCATCCCTAAATGAAGGAATTATACGCGTCTGAGGTCCCAAAATCACGCATTGCCATAACTCGTACGAATTCAAAACCTAATCGTGACTCAATTCATTGCGAATTAAACGAATAAATTCGAATATCAGTCCCAAAACCATTTCTGTCAAACCCGAATCAAATTGAGCATTTAAGACCAAATTGGATTACATAGACCACTCCCACACTTTCGCAAACACCATTACAAATTTTCTGAACCCATACTCACACCGCATTTCGCTTCCATACCTCGATTGAGCGCCAAGAACACCAGATCCAATGTTCTAACTGTCTGCACTCGTTACTTAACAAATCATGTAAAATTTATGCCTTTAGGTTCGCAATCCATTACTAATCGAAAGCCCTCTGTCATTTTGTGATGACAGAGGGTATCGAACCCGATTTGGAATTAGGGTTCTTAAATTATTCTTGCGCAAAACTGATTTGGGACTAGAACTTGTTTTAACGAATGAATTTATGTTTTTTAATCCTTCTATGACCAGCGAAACCATCTAGCCCAGCCGGTTATATCATCGCACCGCTGGACTAGATGGCGTGGGTTCGAAACCCACAAACCACTTCCCTTTTTGCGCGTGTGTGTTGCACCAGAACTAGGTCCGTAGTAGTCTTTGCTTAACATCTGTTTGAACCAGCTTTGTAACCAAGGTGGACCATTGGTCCAACGGTCGCACGCCAGTGACCTTACAGAGCCCACCCGGGTTCTATCCCTAGCAGCCTGATCTATTTTTTTTACCCACTTTAAACATCCAAATCTTTTTTAAAATTACTTTTATAAAACTAATAAAAAGAAACTCAGAGCAGCTTTACAAAGTTAATGTGATAAACTTCAAGAGAAACCATTTTATGTATTAAAATCTAATCAAACGTAGTTTATTCTATATAATTGTTTTAAACAAATTATAAAAAAAACCAAAATCTTTACATCATAAATTATATTTGAGTTATAACTTTGAATTTTTCTTACCTCGTAAATAAATTGTACAATCTTTTTATATAATTTTTTTTTGAAACTATTAAAACACATTTCATGCTTTTAGTTAATAATTTATCATGGTTAATTATTTGTTTAATTAGAGCAATATTCTTCAAAACTTGGTTTAATTACTAATAAATTAAACCATTATATTTTAATACGTGTTTTACACGAGAAACCAAACTAAAATAAATACAAGATTTTATTTATTTATGTAGCCAAATTATTTGCTCAACTAATTTCTATCCAACCAATTACCTATTTATCCACTTATTATAATCAAGAGCAAACTAATTATCTATTTACATTGTTTATTTTTGAACAAAAATTCACAACTAAGTTATTCATATATACACATATCCAATTATTTACAAAAAAACTTACACACATACTTTTTGCAAGAATTTTCATGAACAACACCATTTGAAAATCAAACAAGTACACACTCGCTCAACCAAGCCCACACCTAATTCCTTTAAATTAGAATTCCCTCTAGTCTTTTGAACACACCACTGATACATCTATACTATTAAATCATATGTTAATCTTGTGGTTAGCTAGTCATTTGTGCAACAAAATACTTGTGTGAATCTTCAAGCTACTAATTGCAAGGTGAGTTTACATAGCCCCTTTTACATTTTTTACATACTTTGAGGTGGAACATGATTTTCATTGAAAACTATTTGCGATTACAACATACGATTCTACATTTATGATCATATGTGCGATTTGTGCTTTGTGCTTGAATGATATGAGTTGAAACTACATATACCTGACATACACGTGCAATCATTAACTCTGTACAAGCCAATGGTAAGATTTATAGATCTATTGTGTCTGACAAATCCACCCAGGTAGGGTGATTGTTACCGACAATACATTAGGGTAACCTGCGTGTTATGCCTCAGTCACACGGTTTGATTGTACACCTAGTTTAACTATTGATTCTCCATAATTGCCTTATTTGCCATGGTTCATATAAATTGTATAAAACACTTGGAAACTACTTGAGATATCAAAACCTATTTATACTCACCAACTATTTTTAGTTGACCTTGTTTTTATCATGTTTCAGGTACTAACATTTGAGATCATTTACAAGATGCTACACATAGGATTGAGGACATAGTTAAATAATAAGTTTAATATTATTGGTGTACTTTGTATTCCTTTGTATGATTGTACATGTTTTGTTGAACAAGTATTATGGAAATTTGGATTCAATTAATATATGAAACTTTAGTTTGATCATGTGCTATTGAATAGTTCACATGTCCCGCCCCGACGTTTTTCGCCATCGGTTGGGGTGTGACAATAGCCCCAAAAACAGTAAAACATTTAAGAATTAGGGGGTTAGAAACTCACCAGTTACTGAGTCCAAATCCTTTCTCGGCAACCCGTCCGTTCACGCTCGAAACTCAAACCTGTCAACCATATGTTCCAAGATCAGAATACGTTCAATCCATACTCGAATAACGTGTACATAAAATGAAACCCCTACACTCGTCTCGCATCCCCGAACCGGGTTCCTTGCATGTACGCATGTGTGCCATGCAAACCCTAACCTCCTCATGCAAAACCTAGCCTAGCCTGTAGAGTCTTATTATTGTATAAGATGTTGTCATCAATGTATTTCTTTTGAACAAAGTTTAGCTAGTTTATTTACTTGTAATTTCATTTTATGTAATTTATTGTTTTATTTCTAAGTCTGGGCCATCGAAACTATCTAGTTTCGATTGAGATTTGTTCAATCGAAAATAGTAGTTTTGATAGATAGTTTAGTTTCGACAGGCTTGTTTCACACTTGTAAATGCTCAACCGAAACTACTAGTTTCGGTGAGCATAGTTTCGCTGCCTGTCAGCTTACTATAAATAGCTTAGTTTGAGAATTTCTAGGGTGTGAGTAGCGGCTGTAACCCTGAATTTTTGTCTTTCACTGTTCTTGAAAAATCAATACAATCTGCATTTGTTTAATGCGTTGTTCTTACATTTTCACATCTTATTTGTGTTGATTCTATGTGTGGTTAGCTGGTATCTTCACCATTTCCGTTTCTACCCTCTGTTTCACCACCATACACACAGATTCCGCCTGTGTGTGTAATCGATCTTCTGTGAGATTTTCGATTGAAATCTGAACCTACAATTGGTATCAGAGCTTTATGCTCTTGATTTCTGAGTACTTTCAGGTTATTTTGATCGATTTTAGGTGACTTTTAGTTGGAATTCGAAGGTTTTCTGGGTTTGCACTGTTTCATCGATTTTGGCACTATTTCTTCGAGTTTTTCGGATCTGAAGATTGATTTATGTTCAGAAGCTTATTTGGAAGCTTTTCACTGGATCAAATTGCGAGTTTATTATCTTTGATTTTTGAAGCTTTTTATCACTGGAGTCTGCTGAAGCTTGAAGAAGGAGGTATCTAAACTACTGGGAGACAATTTCTGCTTTTTGTTGGTCATCGAAACTTCGTGTCTGTACTCTTGTCTGGAGAAGGATCATTGAAACTAGATTTTTGTCCTGTTATATCGAAACTAACCCTTGCAGATTGTTCAACCGAAACTACTATCCTATCGAAACTAGTTTCAATCAAAACTTGTAGTTTCTACTGAGTTTGCTGGATTTTCTGCTAAGTCTTCTTCATCGAAACTAGTTGTTTCTGGTTTTTGTTTTCTCTATCAAAACTAGAAGTTTCGGGCAAGTATTGTTCTATCGAAACTAGGAGTTTCGGTCAGCTTTTTCTCTATTGAAACTAGTTGTTTCGATCATCCTTGTTCACCCGAAACTAGCTGCTGTTCGTCTTTCTTTTTATGAGATTATGGAAACTTCAAGCTCCAATGAGTATGCTGGGGGAAACAAACCACCTGTCTTGGTGTTCACTAGAGATTTTGATGATTGGACCAAGAAAATGAAGACTTTCTTTCAATTCCATGACCACACTCTTTTACAGTCAATCACTGATGGTCCACACAAACCAGTTACTACCACTACAGATGTTCAACGTCCCAATCTTGTGTCTGAATATGATGAAAAGGATATTGCCTTAATTGCCAGAGATAACAAAGCTTTTGGATCTATTGCTATGGCTCTTCCTATGGATGTGTTTAACATATTTGCTGAGTATACTACTGCCAAAGATCTTTGGGTTGCTTTATGTACAAGGTATGAGGGGAGTGCTGAGGTTAGAGAAAGCAAGAGGGATTTGATCAAGAAGCAATATGAAATGTTTAGCAGTGTCCCTGGAGAACCCATGTCTGAACTGATCAACCGATTCTCAAGCATTGTCTCTAAGTTGAAGGTTTTGGGAACTGAGTATCCCACTGTTGAGTTAAACAAGAAGCTGCTTGATTCATTGCCCGAGGAATGGAACATGTACTGGATTATGATCAAGAAAACTGAAAAACTAAGTGACTTGTCACAGCAAGAACTCTTCAACATTCTGGAGTCTTATGATCTGGAGATAAAGAAGGGTGCAGTCACTCTAACTAATCAGTCTGAAAAACAGCTCTTCTTGCAGGTCAAGGTTCCTCCACTTCATCCAACAAAACTATAATGGATTTTTTTCAAACTGATGTCCCACCTTCGATTTCTGGAGTCCAGCCTACTACTTCATCCAACTCTCAGAAGCCAACCACTATGATTCCCGATGAGTATTTGCCTATCATGACTGCTTTCATGCTATGATGCCCTAATTTTTGGAAACTTGACACCTATCAGCTTGCAACCTGATGACTTGGAGCAGAACAACCCGGATGATTTGGAAAAAAACGGATATTGATTGGTGTATGGCTATGCTGACTCTGAGAGACAAAAGATTCATCAAGAGGACTGGGATGGATAGATTCAAGCAAGGAAAGACTCTAGGGTTTGACATCAAGAAGGTGAGATGCTACAACTGTGACCAGCTGGGTCATTTTGTAAGGAATTGCAAGGAGCCATCCTCAAAGGAGCAGCATGAGAAGAAGAACTCTTCTAGAAAGCAAGATGCCGTCTCTCCCAAATCTACTACACCTTCCAGCTCAACAGCTCTGTTCTGTCAAACTGATGGACACCATCATTGGGGAGATCAAGAAGGGGAAGCAGCTGACAAGGCACTGATGACAGACATTGAAGAAAAGGAGAAATGTGTCATGATTGAACCAACTGAGGATCTTACCGTCGTACTAGCTGAGGTAATGTCTAGACTTTGCAATGCTAAATCTTGTTTAAATGAAATTCAGAAATATAGATTCATCAACCAGGCCTTGGTCGATGAACGAGATCACATAAAGGTGATGTATGATTCTGTGGCTAAAAATGAGAAATTTTACTTATAGAAAATTCATGATATTTATGGAGAAAACCGATCTTTGATTGTGCAACTTACTACACAAAAGAATAATAATGAAATTTTTAACTGAAAGACTTCAAAAGGCCGAAAAAGCAAATTTTCAAGTTGAACACATGGGTATGGATCAGAAAATTCTTTTCAGAATCATTGACAACCAAATTCATAAAAAGGTCACAGAAGGCATCGGGTATAACTCTCACCCTCCTCCGTATTCCAAGTCTGGAAGATTTGCTGATATGTCAGTTCCTCATATTCCCACACCCTTTGTTTGGAATTTATCTGCTGATGATTATATCCAAACTTCAGATTCTGACAGTTTTGCTTCTTGTGCAGAGTCAGGTTGTGTAGGTTCCGAAGATGATTGTGATGAGAGTTCTAGTAAGGGAAATGTTTTAAATAAACTTGAGTCGGATGAACGTAATAATATGTACGTGACAAAACCAGATATTTGTGAACACATTGAAAATTTGTATTTTGGTTCTGTGTCTTCTGAGCATGACAGTTTGAGAAATGCTATTTCTAAGTTTAAGAATGCTTTGCCTTTTGTTCCTAAATCTGTAAATGCTATGAGTTTATACATTTAAAAGTGCATGAGTTGTTGTTGTGACTGACATTCCACAAGAAACAATGAGCAATCTGGAATTTATACATTTAAAAGTGCATGAGTTGTTGTGACTGACATTCCACAAGAAACAATGAGCAATCTGGAATTTTTCAGATTAAAGGAAGATCAAAGTCTTCAAGAAAGAAATATTGAAGAAAGAGTTGCCTCTAGTTCTGATGTCTCAACATCACAATCATCTTCATCGTCTTGTGATGACGATTACCAGGCTAAGCCAACATGTGATAAAGTATGTTTTAGTTGTGAGAATCCAATCATGTTTTTAAGACATGTAAATTGTCTACATATCATTTTGAGGAAGAAAATGTACCATCTGTTATTCAAAATTCAGTTGATTGTGTTTCAAATGTTTTCTCTAAATCATAACATAGTAGAACTGTGCGACGCAAAAGGATTAAAAATGCTACAAATTGGTCGAAAAGGATTTGGAAAATTAAGAATAATGATCTTGTTGAGAATACATTAAAGGAGGATTCTGACTATGACTTCCGAAATGCATCTTGTAAAGTTAAGACGTTCCAAGTTAGCAATAGCTTGGGTACAAATATCTAAATGATTCATTTTGTGTAGGGACAATTGAGAAGGACTGGAGATAATATCTGGCATGTCGACATTGGTTGCTCAAGACATATGACTGGTCATTTTTCTTTATTGCAAAATTATCATCCAATGGACGGAGACTTTGTCGCCTTTGCAGACAATCCAAGAGGAGGAAATATTGAAGGACAAGGAACTGTGTCCAACGGTGTAAATAGCTTGGAAAATGTCAACTTCGTCCGACAGTTAAAGTATAATCTGATGAGTGTGTCCCAAATTTGTGATAAAGAATTTTGTGCCTTATTCAACTCCAGAGAATGTTTAATTCTAAAGCCTGGAGTGGTTATTCCAGAAGACCTAATCCTCATGCGTGCTCCTCGAAGATTCAATACTTACAGTCTGGATATGAATAATCCATCAGGAATCGAATCTTGTTTTCTCTCAAAAGCTTCAGAGGATGAGTCTTTTCTTTGGCACAAGAGATTAGGACACGTGAATTTCAAGACAATGAACCGCCTTGTTTGAGGAAACCTGTCACCTGTTTACCTCTAAATGACTTCTCACCCATGGAACATTGTCTCTCTTGTTCCAAGGGCAAGCAACATAAATCTTCTCATAAACCCAAAACCACTAATTCCATTGACTCTCCTCTTCAATTGCTTCACATGGATCTCTTCGGTCCTGTGAGTGTCATGAGTCATGGAAGGAAATCCTACTGCTTGGTGGTAACTGATGAATTCTCTCGGTTTACATGGGTATTCTTCCTAGCAAAGAAAGATGAGACGCCAGAGACTGAAGATTCATTTGCTACAAATCGAGAATTTGTTCAATCTAAGTGTGAAGACTATTCGCAGTGATCATGGTACAGAGTTCAAGATTGTCATTCTAGATTCTTTTTGTGAAAGTAAGGGTATCTCTAGGCAATTCAGTGCACCTCGTACTCCACAACAAAATGGTGTAGCTAAACGAAGAAATCACACATTGATAGAAGCAGCAAGAACTATGTTTGTTGATTATAAGCTTCCTGTCACGTTTTGGGCCGAGGCAGTCAATACCGCATGTTTTGTGCAGAATCGAGTTCTCATCACCAAAAGTTGCAACAAGAAACCTTATGAAATTATGTACAAGCGCAAGCCTGTTATTGATTTCTTCAGGAAGTTTTGGTGTGTTTGCACAATGCTGAATATTTCTGATCAGCTGAACAAGTTGGAAGCCAAAGCGGATGAGTGTTATTTCGTGGGCTATTCCTTTAACCAAATAGCTTTTCGTGTTTACAACAAGAGACGAAGGATTGTGCTGGAGTCCATTGATATCAACTGACATGAAAGCAATCATACGGATGCTAAGGACGGTCCTGATTGGCTTTTTGATGTCGATTCTTTGTTTAAATCATTTAATCTTCCTGATTTCACTAACATATCTGTCTCGATAAATCCTATTATGTCTGTGAATATTCTAGGTACTTCTACTGCTTCAAGATCCTCTTCATCATCCACTCAGGATTCTTCGAACTCTGTGGCAACAAGTGAAACTGTTGAGGAAGAAACTCCTCTAATAGTGGATGTTTCTCCACAGTCAGCTGTTGAAGATCCTATTATTGAGGAAGCTGTTCTTCCTGACAACAACATTACCAATCTGGATGAACAATTGGAAGAGGATGAGATTCCACAGTTGAGAATTCACAAGGATCATCCCACAGACAACATCATTGGTCCACTCAATGTGGGAGTTCGAACTCGTAGTGCCACCGAAGAAATGAATGACGGTCTCTTCACTTGATTCATATCTCAAGTTGAACCTAAGAATATCAAATTTGCTTTGCTTGAAAACAGTTGGGTGGAGGCCACAGAAGAATTATAACAGTTCAGCAAGTTACGTGTGTGGAATCTGGTTGACCTTCCAAAGAACAAAGTCCCAATCGGCACTCGTTTGGTATTCTGTAACAAGAAGGACAAAGGGGGAATCGTGATTCGTAACAAAGCTCGGTTGGTGGTTAAAGGATTTTATCAAGAAGAAGGGATTGACTTTGAGTAAGTCTTTGCACAAGTGGCTCGCTTGGAAGCCATCATAATGTTTCTAGCATATGCAGCCTATATGGACTTTACAGTTCATCAGATGGATGTCAAAAGCGCATTTCTGTATGGAAAAGTTCAAGAGGAAGTTTATGTCAAGCAGCCACCGGGTTTCATTGATCCAACTTATCCTGATAGAGTTTACACACTTGACAAGGCATTGTACGGTCTTCATCAAGCACCTCGTGCGTGGTATGAGACATTATCTAAGCATCTGCTCGATAACGGTTTCACACGAGGAGCAATTGACCAAACCTTGTTCAAACGAAAGGATGGTGTGGACACTATTTTGGTGCAAATCTACGTTGATGATATCATTTTTGGACCCACAAATCCTCGATTGTGCAAAGAGTTCGAGGAAGTGATGCGGTCTAAGGTTGAAATGAGTTCTATGGGAGAAATGAAGTTCTTTCTTGGTTTGCAAGTAGATCAGGAATTCTTATCCATCAAGAGACGTATGTCAAAGAAACCCTGACCAAATTCAAAATGACTGAGTCTCATCCTTACAAGACTCCCGTGGAAGTTTGACACTGTCTGTCTGTCTCCTGATTTGAATGGTGAAAGCGTTAATCAGCACCTCTATCGCTCGATGATAGGATCTCTCATGTAACTTACTTCTAGCAGACCAGACATCATGTTCGCAGTGTGCTTGTGTGCACGCTTTCAGGTTAATCCTAAACTCTCGCATTTAATTGCTGTCAAACGTATTTTAAGATATTTGAAGTACAAGCCAAAGCTTGGGCTTTGGTATCCCAAAAATAACTTGTTTGATCTTTTGGCATATTCAGATTCTGACTACGGGGGATGCAACTTAGATCGAAAATCCACTTCTGGGGGTTGCCAGTTTCTTGGCAACCACCTCGTCTCCTGGCAATGTAAAAAACAAACCACCATTTCCCAATCCACAGTCGATGCCGAATACATTGCTACAGCCCTTTGTTGTTCCCATGTAAGGTGGATCCACCATCAAATGCTTGATTACGAGATCACCTTCCATGCAACTCCCATCTTGTGTGATAACACCGTCGTTCCCCATATCACCAAAAATCCCGTTCAGCATTCTAAAACCAAACACATTGAGATCAAACACCACTTCATCCGTGATTACGTCAAAAACATATCAAAATCTTTGAAGTCAAAACCGACAAGCAAACTGCCGACATCTTTACAAAAGCATTTGATTCTGCCAGATTTGAGAAATTGGAGGAGATGCTCGGCATGATCAACTTTCAGTAACCTTTTTGCATATTGTCTTTTCTATTTAAACTTGTTAATCGGGAAGATTTCCAAAAGATTTTATTTTTCTGTATAGTTGCTTTCTTTATTTACCTTTGAAAGCAAAACCTTTGTGGGTGAAATTGGAATTTGCAGTTAGTAAGAAAAAGATTTGCTTTGTATAGTCAAAAAGAAAAATATTTGTTTTGTTTATTGTTTGCTTAAGAAAAACTCACTATAAGTATCATATTTTTTTTAAGGAAAATCGGATCCGACATTATGAGAAATGATAGAGTCTGATCACACTTCTTGAACATGAATGGACCATAAGTGATGGTGCTTACTGAGGTATAGCCGGTAGGCCCGACATATGGTTATAACTCTTTACTAGTGTAAAAATCTAATTCTCAATCGTACACGTGTGTTTGAACCCATTTTTGAAACATCTAACCCATTTTAAAGCTAAGAAAACTGATTCAATCAGATATAGGCTTACGTGTTAGAATCTGATTCATGCGCCATGTGACCATCAAAGTAACGAGAGTTACCGCCGATGACCCCGTCTGTTTTGCTTACGCAAAGATCTCGGGAGTTCATCTTTTTCCCATCCACTTGGATGTTTTGACCCCGTCTGTTTTGCTTACACAAAGATCTCGGGTGTTCAACCTTTTCCTATCCGCTTGGATAATTTTACGGCTTCTTCTGTTTTGTTTATGCAAAGATCTAGAATGATCGTTAATGTAGTGCAAAGCACATATCTTTATTCCATTGTTTCAGTGTGTTTTGATTAGTTTATCTTTGTTTTGAGTCGTTTTGATGTACATTTGAGTCGATGTGTTTTCAGGAGCTTTAGATAATTATAAGTGAATATACGAAGAAACCGAGCAAGAGAAGAAAGTCTAGGGTTCAAAAAAGGAAAAATTAAGAAATTCAAGTCTTCGCGGTACGTGAAGAACTTCAGAATCAACCACTACTATTTTGGCCCTCGTGGTACGCGAGGGGCTTGCCAGATTCTTTCATGGTACACGAGGGAAGGAAAATTCGGCAAAATCCTAAAAATCGATTTAAAATAGAATTTGATTCCCATTCTTAGGGGAGTTCGATTTCCAGCCGTCTAGAGAGAGATCATAGGCGATTTGGAGGAGTAGGAAGTCGATTGAAGGCTAAAGATTGAGACTTTGCTTCCTGGTTCGTTACATTTAGTGTTTTCGATTGCAAGATTTGATTTTTATTCTTTAATTTGGATGTTTGATACCATGGTTTTGTGTTTCTACTT
Organism: Smallanthus sonchifolius; assembly: GCA_023525975.1. Lineage (NCBI taxonomy): Eukaryota > Viridiplantae > Streptophyta > Magnoliopsida > Asterales > Asteraceae > Smallanthus > Smallanthus sonchifolius. The sequence continues at coordinate 110,018,567 of CM042021.1, forward strand.
CTGTTTTGGTTGTTTAAGCATGATTCTAGGCTAGAACTTTGATATTGCCTAGGTCAAACGATGAATACTTGTTAAAGTTTCAGTTTTTATTCGGTTTTTTGGATTCAATTAATGGATTTAAGATTTTGTAAAAGATCTTGTGTTTGTTTTCAATTCCTTGCGTTGATTGTGGTTGTCTGCAAGTTTGATTAGCGTATCTTGGTCATAGATATTCGGTTTTGTGATTAGGGTGGTTTACTAGACATAGTTGCCATAGGAGTTGTCTTTGATTACTGATTAGAGTTGAGTGTGTATCCTATTTCAATACCCGAGAGGTGATAATTAGTCGTTTAGTCTTCGTCATTAGGGATCCGAGTGTCAGCTGTCTGAGAGGAAGCCGATATTAGGTGTTTAGTGATTGTTGCTATTCGTGTCATAGTTGTTATGTTGAGATTACCCCGTGCATTCTTTGAATGTATCGTGGACAGTGAGACTGGGAGGTAATATGTCTTTAGGGTACATTATCATAGTTGGAAATACCCGAAATGTGATCTAAACATCTGGTGAGTTATTACATCTGTAGGTTCCTTAGTTGGTGACATCCTGAGAGTCATTAGGGATCCACTTTGCTGTCTAGAGTTGTTTCACTAGAAACCCAAATCCATTATAGTTTCCATAACCGATAGAAGTTGTGCTTTGCAAGTAGGATTCCGACCTAGGTGATATTCTTCCCATCTCTTGATTTCATCTTAGTACTTGTCTTGATAGTTGAGTCGACATTAGTTTGCTGCATTCTTAGTTAACCTTTAGTGTAGTCAACCCCCCAAACCAATTAAATCTTTTGTTCGAGTCAAAGTCTAGTATTATTATCGTAGTGTATCTAGGGTTCGATATTCCGGTTTACCATTATGTTGTGCTACACTAGATAGGTACACTTGCCTCTTAGTGCGGTTTAGTTCATATGTTTTCCAATTATTACTTAGGAGTCCAGGTTAGGTTTAGTAGTTTATTTTATAGACCGTCTGGACGACATCAAGTTTTTGACGCCGTTGCCGGGGACACTTGGCAATAGAAAAATTGACTTTGACTTGTTCTTTTTTTGATTTTTGGTTTATTTTATTTTCTTTTTCTTTTGAGTCTTGTGTGTCTTCTGTGCTTGTCCTACGTGCTATCTGAGTGTCTAAAGTAGGATTGAGTCCTTCTGTTTTTGAGTCTTTATTTGTATTCTTTTGTTCTTGTGTCAGTTTATGCACAATACTCGTTCGTAGGGATCACCACCTTATTCATCTTTTCCAGAGCCCAAACGAGAACTTCACGAGCGCACCCGCGACTTCCGGGTGCATGTGAAAGAGCTTTGCAAATCCCAAGTACATTCTACTAGCCTAATTCCATTTCCTATCATGGGCGAAGCTAACCCACCAGCAAGACATACTGTGCACCAGAGGGCTAGTGATGGGGTCACGGGCGCGAGATCTTCGATCACACGCCCCATTATTCCAAACACCAATACATGGCAGATCCCATCACATGTCATGAGTACGATCACTCATGCCACCCAATTTCATGGCCTTGAGGATGAGGATGCACCGGGACATTTGTCCTGCTTCACGTGGATATGTGATACATTCAATATCACAGGTGTGTCTAAGGACGCTATCTACTTGCGTCTCTTCCCATTCTTGCTCTCTAGTCGCGCATCTACTTGACTTGACACCCTTCCCGACAATTCTATCACCACATGGGAGGATCTTCAAGCCAAATTCTACAAGAAGTACTATCCACCTTCCAGGGCCGCTCGCCTTCGGGACCAAATCTATTTGTTCCGGATGGACCCTGACGAGCCTTATCACATGGCCTGGGAGCGGTTCAACGCGCTGTTGAGCCGATGTCCTCAGCACGGTCTTTTCTATTGGGCGCTAGTGGAGAAGTTCTATAATAGCCTCACCTTTGAGAAACAGCAAACGTTCAACACAGCTGCGGGAGGTCATATCATGGAGAGACTCGAGCCTGGTGAGTGCGAAGAAATGTTCGAGAGCTTCGCTCAAGCCGAACAACAGCATCCACATTCTATTAGGAATTCCATTCCTACTGCTAGAGCACTCGTCTTTTCTCCTAGAGGTGTGCATCAGGTCACTCCTAAGACTAGCGTGGATGCTGCACTCGCCTCAATGGCTAACGAGATTAAGGAGCTAAAGCTTAGTGCTCAGCGGTGTCAAATGTGTAGGGGAGGCCACAACACCCGAGATTGCCCCGTAAATAATCAGGAGCATGTGAGCTATGCTGGGAACCAGTACCAGAACCGAGGGTATAATAATAACAATACTTATTGTAGAAATAAAGACTGATGGCTACAAAATTCTCTAAGTACAAATGCTGCTGATCTCAGAGTTTGCTGCTGACCAATAAACTGCTGCGGATAAGCTTATCTGCAGTGGATACTTGTTCTTCTGCTGAAGAACAAATCTGCTGCGGATAGCCTTATCTGCTGAAGACCAGAGTTGCTGCGGATAGGCTTCTCAGCAGCATCAACACTTGATGCTGCTGATAGGCAAATCATCAGCAGCTTTGGATGGTCACATCTTGCTGTTGATCCTCATCCTTGCTGCTGACAGCCTTGTGCCTTGAAGATAAATCGTTGCAACTGACTATCCATGCCAAGCGTCACTGACAACTTTCTGCAAAAAGCTACTGATACACTCAAAGCATAAGGAACCTCAATGGTGCAACCAATGACGGACAACAATGCTCTTCTCCAAGCATGCAAGTAATGATGCATAAAGAAGATGCTTCAATAAAGTTAGCTAGTTTAGACTAAACTTGTATTGTTAGCTTTATACAAAAGATCAACGGTCTGTGTTAGATCTGATCCTTAGAATCAAGGTTCTGTCTTGATTTTAAGTTAGTATAAATACTGTGTAAACACTTCATTGTATGTGTGCTTTTTGATAGAGTTTTCATTTGTAACCGTTTATTCACAAAAGCTTAATACAACAGTGTTCTTATTAGTATTCTTTCGGTTTACTTTGTGTAGTTGCTATTGTTTCTGCCAATTTCAACTAAGAACAGAACCATCTTGTACTTTCATGATCCAACAAGTGATATAAGAGCTTTGGCTCAGATTAAACAAACTCACACTTGTTTAATCACTTCTGGTTCTATTCTAAACTCTCTCTTTAATCAAGTCACCCAAAATCACAAAAACAAAGATGGCACAGAGCAATGGATTTGAAGACATCGGCAGCATCAACCGACCACCAAGATTAGTATATGGGGAAGACTACGACATGTGGAAGAATCGCATGGAAAGCTTCTTCTGTTATCAGGAGTACAGAATGTGGAAATCCATCAGGGATGGACCCTACACTCCCATGGTGGCCTCTGCTTATTCTAGAGGACCACTAGTCCCGAAGGAGCCCTCCAAGTACTCAGAAGAGGACATAAAGAAGATGGAGGTGGACTTCAAGGCACTAGGATCTATCCAAATGTGCCTTCCCAATGAAGTTTTTCATAACTTCAAAAGTTACAAGACTGCTAAGGAGCTTTGGGAGGCTCTTGAGATGATGTTTGCTGGCTCAGAGGAAGTCAAAGAAAACAGAAGGGACGTCCTGAAACAGCAATACGAAAACTTCGTCTGGAAGGAAGGTGAGTCACTAACCGTTTTGTATAACAGGTACACTTACCTGGTGGGAGAACTGCAGTGCTCCAAAGTAAAGCTAGAGAATGAAGATATTCTCAAAAAGTTTATCAGATCTCTCCTAAGCTGCTGGACACTATATACAGTGTCTATAAGAAGAACGGAGAATTTTAAAACTCTCCAGATGACAGAGCTCTTTGGCATGCTGAAAACATATGAATTTGAAATGATTCAAGCCAAGGAAAGGAGCTCCAATCATCAATCAACCTCTTCTTCCTCCACCATCTCATTTGCGCTTCACTCCGACCACTCAGGTCCTAGTTCTAGCAACTACTATCCTCCCATTGTCACCCATCCACAAACTCCAACCTCTCAAACAAACACCTCACCATTTCTCCTAGAAGCTCCTCTTCAAACCTCAACCTCTGCTGCTATTGTTTCGGAAAACTCAAGCAACATGTCCTTTATCAAGGAGGATCTGGAATGCTTCCACCCATATGACTTAGAAGAAATGGACATACAACACTCGCATGCCATGCTCTCTATAAGAGCAAAAAGGTTCTACTCTAGAACCGGAAGACCCATTCCAAGCAACAACTCCAACACCAGAGTTGGATTGGATAAAAGCAAACTAAGATGTTACAATTGTAACCTACTGGGTCACTTTGCTAAAGAATGCAAGGCACCAAGAGCAAATCCAGCTACTCCTTAGTCAAGACAGACCCACCAAGCCCAACCCAGACAACAACAACAACAAGCTACTCCTCCAGTTCAAACTACAGCCTGTGCAACTGTTGGAACTTCTGACTTCGACTGGAGCTTCCAGTATGAAGAGCTGCCTACCAACAACCAAGCTCTTATGGCAGACATTGCAGAAATACCACCTCAAGTATTTGAACATCTTTGCTCTCAAGCTTGTATTGATAAAGTTTTGGGTTATAGAAAGCATAACCAAAACCTTATAGATCAAAATGAAGAGTTTCATCAGATGAAATCTGAGTTCAAAAAGGTTGAAAATACTTATAAAGAAACCCTAGAAGAAGCCATTTTTGAACATAACAAAGGTCATCCATGGAACTTCAAGGATCTGTTCCAAAGAAAGGACTATGTCTACCTTTCAAGAGACAAACTGGCAAGATCATGCTTTGTGTGTGGCAGATATAACCACACTGCCAGCACCTGCTTTCATTACCTGGAATACCAAATAAATTCAAAGCAGCATGTCTTTGAAAAGACTAACAAAAACAAGAAGGTAAGAAGCTACAAGGTCAAAGCAACTAAGTTTAGGGAGTCTCTATCTCCCCCAATAGTGAAGCTGCCTAAATCTCAACAAACTTGCATCATTTGTGGTGAATCAGACCACTTTGCTGCAAATTGTAAATTTAACCCTTTCAACCACATCCTTCATCAAGCCCCTCAAAGACAAAAGGTAAAGAAGGATCAGCATACATCGGTTGTTAAACCATCAGCAGTCAGAAAAAAATGTTGGTAGTCAAGTGAAGCCCAAGAAAACAAAGCAGAAGCTTTCAGCAGCAACCAAATCTGCTGCTGATAAGCTAAAATCCCCAGCAGCAAAATCTGCTGCTGATAAGGCAAAGCCATCAGCAGCAAGAGTGTCCACTGCTGATAAGGCAAAATCCAAGGCAAAGCCTTTAGCTGCCAAAAATGCTGCCACTTCAGCAAAGCCATCAGCAGCAGTATCTACTGTTGACAAGCCAGAAACATCAGTAGCAAAATCCGCTGCTGACAATGTGAGGAACACTAGAAAATCACCAACAAAGCAATGGAAAGCCAAACCATCTCCAAGCACTATCATTGGTTCCATTGACTGAAAACATACTGAAAAGGATAAACTAACAACCATCTTTTTCAAGTCTGCAGACTCTTGGGTTCCTCCCACTAATTAGTATCTATCATGTGCAGGGACAGCCAGGTCACAAGAATAACACCTGGGTGGTAGACATTGGTTGTTCCAGGTATATGATAGGCAACCGATCCATCCTCTCCAACTTCAGACATTTCAATGGAGGATATGTTGCTTTTGGGAGTGACTCAAAGGGAGGATCCATTACTGGTCAAGGAACTGTGTCCAACGAAAGAATGAGCTTTGATAAGGTCAACTATGTCAAAGAATTGGACTTCAATCTCATGAGTGTTTCCCAGGTCTGTGACCAAAAGCATTGGATGCTCTTCACAGATAAAGAATGCTTTGTACTATCTCCAGGCTTATCAATACCTCATCCAGAAAGCATTTTATTAACTGCTCAAAGAAAAGAAAATCTCTATGTACTGGACATGAATGAAGTCACTCCATTTGGGAGTGTTTCCTGTTTTCTATCAAAAGCCTTAGTTGATGAATCAGCCCTCTGGCATAGGAGATTAAGCCATGTTAATATCAAAACTATTAACAAATTGGTGAAGAATAATATTGTCAGAAGGCTTCCTGACGAAGAATTTCAGCTAGAAGACCACTGCATTGCGTGCTTAAAGGGGAAGCAACACAAGAGTTCTCACAAGCCCAAGACCTTGAATACAAATGACACTCCACTACCACTGCTGCATATGGATCTCTTTGGTCCTACAAATGTCATGTCAATGGGCAAAAAGTCATACTGTCTGGTGATAACTGATGACTACGCCAGATTCTCTTGGGTATACTTCTTGAGAACTAAAGATGAAACTGCTGAAATTCTCAAATCCTACATTCTGAGGGTAGAAAATCAAAGCAATCAAAAGGTGAAAATCATAAGGTGTGATCAGGGCACAGAGTTCAAAAACCACACTTTGAACTGTTTCTGTGAAAGCAAGGGGATAGAAAGACAATACAGTGCTCCAAGAACTCCTCAACAAATTGGAGTTGCTGAAAGGAGAAACAAAACTCTAATTGAGTCAGCAAGATCTATGTTGGCTGACTCAAAACTGCCACTCACATTCTGGGCAGAAGCAGTTAGCACAGCCTGCTATGTGCAAAATAGAGTTCTCATTGTCAAACCCCTCAACAAGACACCTTATGAACTTTGGTTTCAAAGAGTTCCCTACATTGGGTTTCTAAAACCTTTTGGGTGTCCATGCACCATTCTCATCACACATGGGGTTCTTCCTAAGTTTGGTGCCAAATCTGATGAAGGATATTTTGTGGGATATTCCTCTCAATCAAAGGCCTATATAATATTCAATTCAAGAACAAGAATTGTGGAAGAATCAGCAAATGTGGAATGTGAAGAACACATTGTCTGTGAGCTGGGAAAAGGTCCAAACTGGTTCTTTGACATAGACTCCTTCTCCTAAATATTTGAGTCTCTCACCTTCTCAAATATGGAGTCTACGTCTACACAAACACATGCCTCCACTTCATCCACCGACTACAGATTGGATTTTCCCAAATCTTCTATCAGTTTGCGAAGACCATCAATTGATCCTCCATCAGTTGTGGAAGCAATTGAAGCAAGTGAAGCCAACACAAGACTGTCTAATGTAACTAGCAGCAGCCTGTCTGAAACTAAAAATCTAAATGAAGACTCTTCGGTAAATGCTGTAGATGCTGATGATGCTATCGCTGAAAATATTGATGTGGCTAATGATGTTGAAGACTGTTCCACCATGAATGAAGAGATCCCTGATCAAAATCAAAGCAATCTAGAGCAAGGGATACAGCTGGAGGTGGTACCAGCACAGAGGATCCACAAAGAACATCCTCATGAAAATATTATTGGCCAAGTCCACCAATGAGTTCTCACAAGAAGCAAATCTCACGAGGCCAATATATGCTTGTTTTCATGTTTCATATCTCAGGTGGAACCCAAGAAGATAGATGAAGCACTCAAACACAGCAGCTGGATTGAGGCAATGCAGGAAAAATTGCTGCAATTCAGGAGGCAGGATGTCTGGAAACTAGTTGATCTTCCACTAGGTAAATATGCTATTGTCACACGATGAGTTTTCAGGAACAAGCAAGACGAGAGAGGTATTGTAGTCAAGAACAAAGCCAGACTTGTAGCTCAAGGCTACACTCAGGAAGAAGGAATTGACTATGATGAAGTCTTTGCTCCTGTTACTAGGTTGGAGGCCATCAGAATCTTCCTGGCATATGATGCATCCAAGAATTTCACTGTCTATCAAATGGACGTAAAAAGTGCATTTCTGTATAGGAATATTGGTGAGGAAGTATATGTCAAACAGCCTCCAAGCTTCATAGATCCTGCACATCCTACTCAAGTGTTCAAACTAGACAAAGCTCTGTATGGCCTACATCAAGCACCAAGAGCCTGGTATGAAACCTTGTCATAATATCTACTAAGCAACAACTTCAGAAGAGGTGCCATTGACCAGACCTTGTTTATCAACGATGAAGGGGGAGAAATCTTACTAGTTCAAATTTATGTTGACGATATCATCTTTGGATCAACAAGGAAACAACTGTGCAAAGACTTTGAGATTCTGATGCACTCAGAGTTTGAAATGAGTTCAATGGGTGAACTAAATTTCTTTTTGGGTCTACAAGTCAAACAGGTCCCAAATGGAATCTTCATCAGCCAATCCAAATATGTAAAGAGCATTTTGGAAAGATTCAAAATGGCTGACTGCTCTGCTGCAAGAACCCCTATGCAAGGGCATCATCAGCTGACTCCAGACAAAGATGGCCAAGACACTGATCAACATCAGTACCGTGCAATGATAGGGTCTCTCATGTATCTCACTGCCTCAAGGCCAGATATCATGTTTGCAGTATGTCTCTATGCAAGATTTCAAGCAGCTCCAAAAATTTCACATCTTCAAGCTGTCAAGAGAATCTTTAGATACATAAAGGGAGCCTCAAGACTTGGGCTATGGTACTCTAAAAATGACATGTTTAATCTGTATGCATACACTGACAGTGACTATGGGGGATGCAACTTGGATAAAAAGTCCACTTCAGGGGGATGTCAGTTTCTGGGAGGGAGACTGATTTCATGGCAGTGCAAGAAGCAAACATGTGTTTCAACTTCTACAGCTGAAGCAGAATACATTGCAGCTTCAAGTTGCTGTGCACAAGTCATCTGGATACAAAATCAAATGCTGGATTACGGGATGACTTTCATGGCAACTCCAATTCACATTGACAACATGAGTGCTATATCAATCACAAACAATCCGGTGCAGTACTCCAAGACAAAGCACATTGACATCAGCTGTAACAATAAAAGGTGAATAAGGTTGTACTGTACAAGTCATTTTGCTTTTTCCCTCCTCTGCCGTTATAAGAACAAATCAAATTTCCTTACTACCTCTTCACCTTCAATTTCACCCTAAACCCACATCACTTTCTCTCAAGTCCCCACCTCATTCAAAGCCTTCCATATTCTTAAACCTTCAAACCTTCCCTCCAAATCAAACAACAATGGCAGACATCAATAACCCTAACGATAAGTTCTCCCCATACCATAACCTTACAGCATACCTAACCAAGGGAAAGAAATCCGAAGGATTCAATGATATGATTGACTTCTTATGTCGATCAAAGATCCATTTTGCCCTCACAACCAACCCTACCATATATATCTCTCATATGGAGGATTTCTGGAGTACCGCCGTCTACTCTACCGAACAGGGGATTCCCCAAATTAAAGCCAAGGTAGACGGCAAGGATATAACCATCTTGGAAGCCACACTCAGAAAACATCTTAAGCTTCAAGATGAGGGAGCAGCCATCTCATACTCAAAGGACGAGTACATGAGGACCTTTGTATCCATAGGGTACACTGGAAATCAAAATGAGTATACGATTGAAAAGGCGCTGATGGGCCCTCCATGGAAGTATCTCTGCCACACTCTTCTCCAATGCATATCTCAGAAGAGAAGTGGATGGCATCAGGTGAGCTCCGCACTTGCCTCCGCCTTCCATGGTATGATCACTGGCCTAGGCTTCAACTTTGCACACCTCATCTTTGAGGGTTTGAGATATAACCTTCAAGAGGGTGCAAAGTAACAATTTTTTATGTACCCAAGATTCTTGCATGAGGTTTTCAATCAAGAACTAAAAGAACTTTCAAAACCTGCAAGAATCTATATCATGCTGGGACATAAAAATAATATTTTTCAAAGCATGAGAATTGTTTCCAAAAAGTTCTCACGGGTCAATGTTCCATTGTTATCTACAATGCTGAACATACAAAGTACCCCGGGTGACAATTCAGCAATCCCAACTGATACTGATCCCACACCCTCCACCTCACATCATGAACAAGTATCCGCTTCCACCATTCGAACCCCTGTGCATACTACTAAGGATGCACAGGTACAAAAATTACTTACACCTGTTTTTAATGTTATCGTTCAATCGGAACACAGGCCCTGGTTGCAACGACATATACCAGAAAAAGGGGCAAGAGAACTCCTTCTTCTCTTGCCTCCAAGGCCCAAACCCAATCTCTAAGCCCTCATTCAGAATCCCAACATTCTGATGAGAATATCAAAAGGGATAGTCACAACACTAGAGAGACTTCCTTGGAAGCCTCTCTATTAGGACCAGGATCACATCCCGGATCCATAGAGCAACCCCCTGAGCCACTCCTCTCTCTTCTGAACTTAAGTGTTGAGGAACCTGATCAAGATGATGTACCTTCTCCAACTGCCACAATCTCGGAGGTACTGATTGGTCTTGCTTCCAACACACCTAACCCAAGTTCTTCTCCCCTGAAGATCCACTCTAGGAGTTATGACAGAGTGGATTTGGAAGAGGCTGTCACTACTGCTGGTCCATCAAATGACCAGGAGGACAGTAACAACATCGATAAGACCTCAACCACGAAAACTCACAGTGAGGATGCTTCCTTGGAAACTCCCCTCACTGAGAGGAATCCCGGCCGCCAAGAAACCATGGGTGATGGGGATGCAGAGGCTAGGCCTAAGGCCCCATCTAGATCCAAGGATTCCACAACTGTGGATGAGGACAGACTGAAACTTCATAACTTGGAATTGATGGCCAGGGTGGCTATGCTAGAGGCTGAAGTGTCCAAACTAAGACACCAAGTCTCTATGCATGAAGCCCATCAATGCCCAACTGTGCCTACTCCCTCTCTTGTATCAGTGAGCACCCAAACTGATGCTTATTTGTCCACTGATGCAACCAAAGAGGGGGAGATGGTCCTAATGGAAGAAGACTCAGACAGTCTTGACGACTGGATTCAAGAGCAGGCGGTATTTCAAAGTACACTATTCTAGCCAGCTTTTCTACAGGTTCATGATTTGCCAGCTTTAGATGACAAAGAAGAAGAGACATCTGAAGACTGGAAGTTAGTCGTCAGGGCTGTTGATGAGATGCTGACTGAGGCTGAAGACATAGAACAAACATATACATCTTTCAGCATCATCCCTGAAGAAGCAGCCATCATAAGTCAATCCATTGCCCCCCAATTTCCACTGACTTCAACACAGCTAGAGTTTGACACAATACTAGCTTGGGGGTATGATGGAAAGTCTGAGAGGTTCTAGATTGGTTGGGAGTTTAGCGGAGTAGAAGAGCTAAACTGGGACTTTCTCAACAACATCCAAGTCCTTCACCTATACCATCTACAATGCATCAACAACTCTACGGACCTCTCAGCAGAACTTGCTATTGGCAGGTTCTATGACTTGATGGAGGATAATCTACCCAACTTCGAAAGACAAATACAAGCAGCAAAAAGGGTAGCCTATCCTGAATCTTCAGCAGCAACAGAAAGAAGACTGACTCCTAGAAGACTTGAAATAAAAAGGAGCAGTCTTCTCACTGAAGAAGAAGTTCTGTGCTGGAGAAGATTCCTGTACAACAGAATGGTCAGGGATGTAGAAGTGCAAGGATGGATAAGAACTGACTCCCATTACTTCACCTCCTTCCTGAGCAATGGATCTTCTCTATCAATCAACATCAAATAGATCTTGCTCCTACCTTCAGCCTTCCTGCACAAGGTCTTTGAGCTCAGATCACTCATCTTCAGTGTCAACTCCTTAGAAAGTCAAGAAATGATCAAAATCATCAAGGCTTCTCTTTATAAGGAGGAATCTGGATATGACTCAGACCTATCCTTTCTCTCTTCTCCAACAGTCAGACTGAACATAGAAGAAGAATCAAAAAGAAGAGAAGAGGAAAAGATGAAAGAGGCATGGAAAGATGTGACAGGTATGGAATGGGAAGAAGATGAAGAAAGTTCCCCTCCCTTATCCATTCCCCAAAATGCCAATGAAGTTGAGGCTGAGATTCCAACAGCAGCACAATCATCTGATGTTGTGATCAGTGAAGTCGAAGCAGAGACATCTAACAAAGATAAGGGAAAGGGAATTATGACCAAAGAAGATGAAAAGAGGTTGCTCAGAGAGAAGAGATAGAAGGAAGAAATAAGAAGAAGAAGAAGAAGAGAAGAAGAGGAGATGGCTGAACTAAAGAAAGCTCAAGATAGACTCACAGCCATTCTCCTCAGAGAACAACAGATCTAGTTGTATGCAAAATAGCTAGATGATCTGAAAGTAAAGATATCAAATTGAAGAAGATGAAGCTCTTGCTCTTCAACTGCAGGAACAATTCGATAGATAAGAAGAAGAGATTCAGAAGAAGAAGAAGAAAGAGGCTAAGTTCAGAATAACTGATTCTGAACTAGCCAAAGAAATGAGAGAGGAATGGGTAAAGGCTCTGATTTCTCAAGGTGAGCATGTAGACTACCTTGAGAAACTATCCAATAAAGAAATCTACAGAGCCTTCATGGGTTAGCAGGGTCAATTGGCAAAGAAGAAAAAGGCTGAAGAAGAAGAAAAAGCCAAACAAAAGTCCAAAAAGACCATTGCCTTTAATCAAAGAACCCATGAAGAAAGGAAGATCATGATTGACTTCCTTAAGGCTAGAGGAGAGAGTGGAAAGAGGCTAGGTCCCATGAATTTCATGAACCTGCAAGCCCTCTATTTTAAAGTCAAGAAGGATGAGGAAGAAAGATTGGAGAAGAAAGGCTCCAAGAAAAGGGTAATCATTCAAGAAGAAGAAAGGAAAACAAAGAAACCCAAGCCTTCTCTCTCACCCAACACTTCCTCAATCCAACAACCTTCCACTCTCCATCCTAGACCTCCCTCCTCTCCTCCCTCAAAGTCCAAATCCTCACACCCAGCTCCTACTCTTCAATAACCTCCCAAAAAGAAAAACAAACCCACTTCCAAACCAGAAGACTCAAGAGAAATAATCAGATGGTCATACAGCACTCAAGACCAATGGTTTGAAGTGTTCAGGTGGAGGACAAAAGTTAAAAGATCAATTTATACATCTGTTGATGAGGTACTACAGCTTCCAGATTCTGATCTAAGAAGAATGATGGAGCTGGGTGAAGCCAATGAGCCTGAGAATGAAGGTGGGAGACATCTATTGCTGGTAATCAAACATTACTTCAACCCCAGCAAAGATGAAATCATTGATGTCAAACATCTCCAATCCCACTCTCCATTCATCAGCTGGTCCTACAATGTTGAAAAGGATGAATTCACACTGACAGGTGTTAAAGGACAGAAGATGAGGTGTTCAAGCAAGGCTATCTTCAAAATGGCAAGCAAAGACATCAAGACTCTACCTGAGCTTCCTCTTAACAATCCCAGCAAGGACCAGAGAGAATATGAGGTTGAAAGAATAGTCAGCAACATGTAAAAGCTTCAGCAACAAAAGCAGTAAGAGAGTTTTGGTAGCATCAGTCTAGGGGGAGTTTGTAGAAATAAAGACTGATGGCTACAAAATTCTCTAAGTACAAATGTTGCTGATCTCAGAGTTTTCTGCTGACCAACAAACTGTTGCGGATAAGCTTATCTGCATTGGATACTTGTTCTTCTGCTGAAGAACAAATCTACTGCGGATAGCCTTATCTGCTGAAGACCAGAGTTGCTGCGGATAGGCTTCTCAGCAGCATCAACACTTGATGCTGCTGATAGGCAAATCATCAGCAGCTTTGGATGGTCACATCTTGCTGCTGATCCTCATCCTTGCTGCTGACAGCCTTGTGCCTTGAAGATAAATCGTTGCAGCTGACTATCCATTCCAAGCGTCACTGACAACTTTCTGCAAAAGCTACTGACACACTCAAAGCAGAAGGAACCTCAATGGTGCAACCAATGACGGACAACAATGCTCTTCTCCAAGCATGCAAGTAATGATGCATAAAGAAGACGCTTCAATAAAGTTAGCTAGTTTAGACTAAACTTGTATTGTTAGCTTTATACAAAAGATCAACGGTCTATGTTAGATCTGATCCTTAGAATTAAGGGTCTGTATTGATTCTAAGTTAGTATAAATACTGTGTAAACACTTCATTGTATGTGTGCTTTTTGATAGAGTTTTCATTTGTAATCGTTTATTCACAAAAGCTTAATACAACAGTGTTCTTATTAGTATTCTTTCTGTTTACTCGATTATACTTGTGTAGTTGCTATTGTTTCCGCCAATTTCAACTAAAAACAGAACCATCTTGTACTTTCACGATCCTACACTTATGGCTTGGGATGGAGATCTGGAAATAACCAGCCTAGGTTTAATGGTCGCCAGCAGCAGTATGGAGGAGCAGAAGTTGGAGCGAGCTCGGGAAGAAGTGTCGATACAAGGAAGATCGAAGAGATGCTCGAGAATCAGACACAATTGCTTGCCCACTTAGTTCAGCAAGACAAGGACACGAGGCAAAGACTGGATAGCCACGACACTCTATTGAAGAATCAGTAGTCGACATTCCAGGATCTGCAACGCATGGAAGGAGACATCGCTCAGAGCTTGGAAGGTTGACAGGGAGGTCCATCTTCAAGCTCCAACACTTAAGTAATGGCCGTGTCAGTTATGAGTGTGGAGAAGAAAGAGGTTGTAGAGGATGACTCCTACTCGAGTACGTATAACATTCCATCACCTGAGGAGGTCAAGAAGATTGATTGGAGAGCTTGATTTGCTGAGATCGATGCTAAGATGGCAGAGGAGCAGGTGGACGAGGAGTTAGTAGAGGAGAAACATGCCGAGAGGGCAGAGGAGAATAAGAAGAAGGGGTGGAGATGAAGTCCCCCGAGATTGACTTGAGTCGTTTTCCCTACCCAGCGTGCTTGCTGCCATATAAGAATGCTAGGGAATACGGTACCTTCCTTGATATGTTTAAACAAGTCAAGGTCAATATCCCATTCATAGAGGTCCTCCAGCATATGCCAAAGTATTGAAAGTTCCTTAAAGTTCTTCTTTCCAACAAGAAGAAGCTAGAGGGGATCTCTGAAGTCTCACTTAGTGTGCAATGTTCTGCGGTGGTTCAAAATCAGTTGCCTGAGAAGCTGCCAAATTCGGGTCGTTTCACGATACCGTGTTTACTAGGCAGTTTACCGTTGAACCACGCGTTAGCCGACCTAGGTGCTAGCATCAATTTGATGCCATATTCTATCTATAAGCAGCTAGACCTAGGTGAACCTCAGCCTACGCGCATGAGCATTTCCTTGGCTGACCGCTCAGTCAAGTATCCACGGGGAATTCTGGAGAATCTTTTAGTGAAAGTAGGCAAATTTGTATTCCTCGTGGATTTTGTTATTCTAGATATGGATGAGGATGATAGCATCCCACTCATCCTAGGCCGCCTGTTCCTACATACCGCCAAGGCAATGATTGATGTCTTCGACGGGAAACTCACACTTCATGTGGGGGATGAGTCTATTACATTCGATGCTACACAATCCGTGAAGATGTTGGCGAGCATAACCACTCCATGTGCATGCTTGATGTCTTCGTGGGCGCGCATCAGGACTCTAATCTAGGAGAGGATGATGTTGAAAGGGATGAAAAAGGAAATATTGAGGAGCTTTCAGATTGGTTGGAGGAGTTTGAAAGGAAATTAGTAGGGTCCTCATTCTTAGATGCTAGCGATGATGATTTGAGCTTAAGTGAGATATTAGCACAAGTGGGGAAGATAGTTTATGAGCCACCCATAGTGGAGAGAGTTGAGGATCATGAGGATCCGGGCGAGGGGTTAGAGGCCACACATTTAGTGATATCACATATTGAGCCTTTAACCTGTACGTGTGTCTGTGCTGAGGGGATAGAAGCCGAGTCATCACCTAAATCTAGGCCGCCCCATAAGAAACTCTGAGGGTTAAGTGAGTTTGTTGATCTAGGGAGAGTGAAAACCGCAAGTGTGGGGATGTTTAGAGGTGACAGTTTGCTGAAGTACTTGAACCAGGTGATCTTTGGACCTGGTAGATTTAAGTTGGGGTGGAAAGACTGGATTGGTGCATATGATATACATTTAGAGTTTGATAGAAGTAGGAGCTTGATGAGGTTATGGAGGATCGGTGGACCGTGTAGGATGAAGACGGTGCCGGTTAGGATCAAGGAGAAGCCTCCTGATAGGCTTGTTTGAATCTCGAGCTAGTGCCCGGGATGTAGAGTTTGTTTGCATTACTTGGTTTGAGTCCGTGTCAATTTTTGTGTTTTTTGGTATGTGTGTTTTGTTTGTGTCATGTTTTGCAAGAATTCGCGCTTGATTCAGTGAGAAAAATCATCGAGAATGAAGTTCCATGTATTTTACATATGTTTTTATGCTTGGAATAGGTTTTTAAAGAATTTGGGTGAAAGAAATTTGAGGGGTCAAAAATTTTCTAAGTACAAAAACCCTCAAAACTTTCTATCACCAGAGGGTTTTCGCGGTACGCGAGAGGTTTTTCCCCTACTCTTCGCGGTACGCGACAGATAGAAATAGGGGCCGGCCTAATTTTTACCTCCTCGCGGTACGCGAGGAGAGGGCTGGTTCTCTCACGGTACGCGGGGGCCCCTTGGTTTTGTCTTGTTCCCTTGTTTTCCCATGGTACCATTCACCGTTCACCCGCATCGACCACCACTATCCTCCATTATCCTAATCATCATTCACCTACCATATCGTCCATCATCATTCATCATTTCATCATCACCTCTATCATCAAATATCATCCATCACCTCCATTATCATTTTTTTTCACCGACCACCACCGACCATGGGGAAATTGAAATCGTTCGTGACCGATGACCGACCTTGCTGTGGCAGGCATGTCTATGTGTTTGCCACCCATTGAGTATGTTATTCTTCATCTATCTATCTTGAGTCTTTTATTCTTAGTGAGTCAGTGTGAGTTAGTCGAGTCTTTTATTTTTAGTTTGAGTCAGTTTAATGCTGCGGGTTTATTGTGAGATTTATTCTGCAGGTTTTATCATTCCGCCCGTACTCAATCTCCATTCGGGCGGGATCGATTATCACTTACACACATTTTTTAAAGGCAACCCAGCAGTCTGTGCAACCGCGACCGAAATGCTATACGGTGCATACGTGGAAGAGTAATGCTGGACCATTCATGCTACCTTACCAGCTAAGTCGATTCCTTTTATTTTTGCATTTTATTTTTTAGTTATGTCTTCCTTCACATTGAGGACAATGTGTCTTTCAAGTGTGGGGATGTGAGTGTCTAGTCGAGTCTTGTTTGTCTTGTTTATAAAAATTCAAAAATACAAAAAAAATAAAATTTTTTAAAAAAATGTCCTTGAAAATATTTGCATATACTTGGAAAATGATAGTACAACTGGATCTTATTTGGGTTTAAATGTTTAAATAATAGAAAATATGTTTAATTAGTGATGTTTTGGTAGACCCAACTATGTTTGTGTGAAATAAGGGAATTAATTGAATTAAAATTATGATATCTTGTGAGTATTCATCTTAGAGTATCAGTAATACTGAAACTGTCAACATAGGGTGATAGGTACCACATTAAGTTAAATTTAGAGGTTTTTGAAATTTCATGGCACACCACTCACTTTTTATGAGAATAAATCCGAGTTTCGGTGCCGCCCGCATCCATATTCCATAATTCTTGAGCTTATTTAATTGAAATCTAAGTTTCGCCTACGTGTCACACGTCCAGTTCTAGCCTGATTGAAACCCCAGTGGGTTAGATTCTTATGTGTTACCTTCCGGGATAGTGACTTGGTTGAAATGCCTCTAGACGAAAGTTTATTTGATAATTAATGCTCATTATCAACCGTTCATCCATATTTCATCTGATTTCTGAAACCTGTAAATTTTAGTTTAACGTGGGAGGGTAAATCTATATGGTTTGGTCAGTGCCTAGACATGACCATGAGACGGGATTAGGTGGAGCTGTAACTGTTAAATGTGAGTCCTATATATTGATTGATAAGCTTGGTAATTGGAATTAGAACACGTAACGGGGGCTTGAAAGTTGGTGCTTGGGTTTAATCGGACAGAAATACTAATTGTTGCTTTTTAATGCGTGAGTATGTTTTGATAATTGGTAAATGATGTCTGCTAAGTTAGATGTCGGTTATGATTCCATTGCAGCTTTTTCGAAAACCAAAAAAGGTTAAGTGTGGGGATGTTTGATGTAGTGCAAAGCACACATCTTTATTCCTTTGTTTCAGTGCGTTTTTGATTAGTTTATCTTTGTTTTGAGTTGTTTTGATGTACATTTGAGTCTATGTTGTGTTTTCAGGAGCTCGAGATAATTACAAGTGAATATACGAAGAAACCGAGCAAGAGAAGAAAGTCAAGGTTTCAAAAAGGGAAAAATGAAGAAATTCAAGTTTTTGTGGTACGCGAAGACCCAGAAGAGAAAGTTTCACGGTATGCGAAGAACTTCAGAATCAGCCGCGACTATTTTGGCCTTCGCGGTACGCGAGTGGCTTGCCAGATTCTTTCGCGGTACGCGAGGGAAGGAAAATTCGGCAAAACCCTAAAAATCGATTCAAAATAGAATTTGATTCCCATTCTTAGGGGGGTTCGATTTCCAGCTGTCTAGAGAGAGATCAGAGGCGTTTTCGAATGCAAGATTTGATTTTTATTCTTTAATTTGGATATTTGATACCATGGTTTTGTGTTTCTACTTCTGTTTTGGTTGTTTAAGCATGATTCTAGGCTAGAACTTTGATATTGCCTACGTCACATGATGAATACTTGTTAAAGTTTCAGTTTTTATTCGGTTTTTGGATTCAATTAATGGATTTATGATTTTTTAAAAGATATTGTGTTTGATTTCAATTCCTTGAGTTGATTGTGATTGTCTGCCAGTTTGATTAGCGTATCTTGGTCATAGATCTTAGGGTTTATGATTAGGGTGGTTTGCTAGACGTAGTAGCCATAGGAGTTGTCTTTGATTACTGATTAGAGTTGAGTGTGTATCCTAGTTCAATACCCGAGAGGTGATAATTAGTCGTTTAGTCTTCGTCATTAGGGATCCGAGTGTCAGTTGTCTGAGAGGAAGCCGATATTAGGTGTTTAGTGATTGTTGCTATTCGTGTCATAGTTGTTATGTTGAGATTACCCCGTGCATTCTTTGAATGTATCGTGGATAGTGAGACTGAGAGGTAATATGTCTTTAGGGTACATTATCATAGTTGGAAATACCCGAAAGGTGATCTAAACATCTGGTGAGTTATTACATCTGTAGGTTCCTTAGTTGGTGACATCCTGAGAGTGATTAGGGATCCACTAGGCTGTCTAGAGTTGTTTCATTAGAAACCCAGATCCATTATAGTTTCCATAAGCAATAGAAGTTGTGCTTTACAAGTAGGATTCCGACCTAGGTGATATTCTTCTCATCTCTTGATTTCATCTTAGTACTTGTCTTGATAGTTGAGTCGACATTAGTTTGATGCATTCTTAGTTAACCTTTAGTGTAGTTAACCCCCCAAATCATTTAAATCTTTAGTCCGAGTCAGAGTCTAGTATTATTATCGTAGTGTCTCTAGGGTTCGATATTTCGGTTTACCATTAAGTTGTGCTACACTAGATAGGTACACTTGCCTATCAGTGCGGTGTAGTTCATAGGTTTTCCAATTATTAATTTGGAGTCTAGTTTAGATTTAGTAGTTTATTTTATAAACCATCTGGACGACATCAATCGTACCTTTTTAATATCCACATGGATATTTTTCTTTTTACAACTTCTGATATCCAGTTGGATCTTATTTTAATTTTGGCGGTAATTTTGACTTATCAGGATGATACCCTGGTTAACCTTTAAGAGATGATAAGATGAATACGGGTATTTCTTAGGGATTGATAGACTTTCAAAACCATTTTATTTCAAAATGTGGGGTACGCCGTGTTTCGTGCTCAAATGGTATCTCTTGATCACATGAAATCATTGTACAAACAAATGTTCGGGTTTATCTTGCACAATTATCGGCTATCTTTAGTGATTCACAGTAGCTGAGTGCAAAATGAAGTGTTTCAAGGGTTTGACCAGACATGATTTCACGTTGGATCTTTTCCAAGGCTAGGTGTTTATATCTTTTATTGTTTTTACTTTTATTTTTCTATATAAATTTCTTAATCTTCCTTATTAGCTTGTTTAAATTGCATACATATGAGTGTTTCATTTGTTTCTGATCAAGTATCTCATGTCACCCGAAACAACAATGTCATCGAAACTACTCAACCGCCCGAAACTACCTCCCACCCGAAACTACTTTGCCCAATCGAAACTAGTAGTTTTGACAGGGGCATTTTAGTCTTTTGTCAAGCTCAAATTGAATGTCTTCATAATCAGGTTATTTTTCATGCTTCGTTCACTCTCACTCTTCCGAAACCTTTTTCACCTTCATCTTCACACACAAAATCTCTCATTTCCTCGGTCTAAGTTTGCGAAATCAGTCTTTCTTATCTGATTCCCCCATCGTCCTCATCATCAGGTACTGATTTCTGTTCATTGTATGCGATTTTTATAAAAAAATGTCGGACCTGGGGTTTCAATTCTGAGAGTTTTACGACTAATTCTAATTCTTCATAATCATGGTTGTTTTGTGTTCTAATCCTGTTTATGAACTCACCTTTGTTGATATCTTATCTTCTTTTGTATATTCTTGCAGATTAAAGTTGATACTTTGGGAAGATGAAGTTTCGATTCTCACAGGCTCTTTCTTTGTCATCTTTTACTCAGTTTTAAAGATTTTTGCATGTTTGATCTTGATTCTTTGAGTTTGTGTATAAGTTTTGGATCCCTTTTCTTTGATTATTGACTCTGTATTATTTGTTCAGAATTCAGGCATCGAAACTAGTTGTTTCGATTAAAGGGTGTTATGTTTTTAAAAAGATGTCTCAGAATTTGAACAGGTTTTCCATCGATACTAGTTGTTTCGATACCCTTTGGTGCTCGAAACTATGTAGTTTCGATATGCTTTCTTCACCCGAAACTAGTAGTTTCGGTCCGACCTTTCTGAAATTTTTCTAAGTGTTGGATTGATGTTTGATAATTTTTTTCCTTGTGTTGTTTTTGTGCAGATATGGATCTCTTATTTGTGTGTGCTGTGTTGAACACTATTGATCCCAAAAATTCAGACTTCATACCTGTACTTGATTTCCTAGCCAACTCCAACATCAGCTTTGCTATAAGTCACAATCTGCCAGTGTTTGAGTCTTCTATCAGACAATTCTGGGCTACTGCCACAAGAGTCTCCATCAATAATACATAACACATAAGAGCCACTATTCAAAATCATGAAGTGTTAATTTTTGAAGCAACTATCAGAGAGGTTCTACAGTTCAATGATAATCATGAGGCCCCAGTAGAATTCACAAGCTTTTACATCCGAGAATGTTTCAGAAGAATGGGTCATCCAGATGAATTCAAAGGCGGGCAAATTATCAAGAATGATCTTCCCCCTCTTTGGAGATACATTGTGCATGTATTTATATACTACATTTCTATCATGAAAGGAGGCTTTGACTCAGCAAATGCTTTGGTAGCTTCAACAGTTCTTGGTTTAATCAAAGGAAGGCAGTACAATTTCTTTGGACTCGTGTTCAAGCAGATGATTGAAAATTTAACTGGGAGAGTCCGAGACAAGTTTCTTGTCTACCCAAGATTTCTGCAAATGATTATCAACCATCTTCACCCAAATCTTCAACAAGATGGTCCTCTCCTGATTTTTGACCATATGAATGCCAAGACACTTAGTTACATGAAAAGCTCGAGTTCCAGAACAAACAGAATCATTGCAGATGTCCCTTTTTTGGGCACATTATTGGAGAAATTGAAGATGTCGTCCCTGATGTCGACCCAAATATTGAAGTCCTAGATTCATCTTCATCAGAAGAAGAAGAAGAGCAGGCCCAAGGGAACCAAGAGGCCGATATTGAAGTTGAGCAAAACATAGAACAAGAAATGGAGCAACCAGTTCAAGAAGCTCAGTTCATAAACCCAGAATTAGATAATCAGGATCCTTTGGATTTACAAAAGCATATGGAAAACATAGAAGCTGAAGAAAATGTTAATGATGAAGTTCAGGAAAGTGTTGAAGCTGAAGCTGACTCTAGTGAAACTTTGGGTGAAGGTATCTATGGCACAAAATATGATCAATCTGACTATGAGTCTGAAGATGAGGAACATACTGAACCTCCTGCATCCTCCTCTAAGAGGCAAGCTGAATCAAGTTCTGATTATGAAAAAGATAAACCACTGGCCAAGAAAATTAACCTCTTCTTCAGAATAACAATTTGACATTCCTGAACACTTAACCCACTCTCACTTACCTACTCATATTCCACCACCTTCACCGCAACCATCTCCACTACATACACCTGTTACTACACCACATGTATCCCTGTCCCTGATCCATCACCATCTGTCCCAAGAGTTAAGATCCTAAGCCTGGAGGTAAAGAGGTTACAGGAAACTGTAACAAAGCAAGATGAAGTGATTGAGAAACTAAAGGCTGAACTCAAAGAGAGAAATGAAGAAGTGAAAGATCTTAAACTGGAAGTTGGCGGCTTACATACCCAACTTGACGTTCAGCAAACCCAATTGGAAACCCAACAGAAGATAATCTCTCAGCAACAACAAGAGTTTAAAGCCTTATCCGTTACTTTTGAACAAATCAAGGCTTCATTGATTAAATCTTCTCAACAAGAAACCCCTTCAGCAGCTCAGGGGGAGACCACTTCTGCCGGTGGTCCCTCTTCCCCTGCCTTTGTTTCAAATGCACAGTCTGCACTGACAATCTTCACTGGTCAAGTTGCCAAGACAAAAGATGCTGTGGAGGTCAAGATTGAAGAAACCGGGTATGATCTTCCATCTATTAGTGAAAGGAGAGCATTAAGAGGAAAAGGAAATGGAATAGAAGCTGATATTGAACTTGTGGTATTAGATGAAGAAGAAATTGGATCAGATCATGAGCTGAATGAACTACTAAAGCAGGTTGATGACTTTGGAGTAATTGAAGAAGACCCTGAAATTGTTACCTTAGAAGAAGAACAGGAAGAGAAGATCAGGTATTTTACTGAAGATGGAGATGAAATACAAGCACTTTCTGACACAGAAGCTGAAGATTCAGATGTTAAAGTGACTTTTGTTGAGCAAGAAATCAGTGTTGGGCAAACTGGCACCACAAAAGAAGCAACTCAAACTTCACCAACAGCAATAGCAACAACAACTCCACCTGCAACTACAGTTGAAACTCAATCCCAACAGGGCTCAGAGGCAAGGAGATCCTAGTTCAAGAAACTGCCTGATGAGGAGCTTCCCAAACATTATGAATGGTTTGCAGAATATCAAGAATTAAAGAGGCCTCCAGTAGGTTGGAAATATGACAAGGAAAAATCTCTGTTTATCGTTCGAAGATACAAAGGAGGAGTGGAGCACTTCAAGTCTCCTCATGACTTCAGCTCCCTCCCTAAATATGATTTAAGAGCTCTTGCTAAGCTACCTCTACAAAATCCTGGAAATGTGGGCATTGCAAAATACTTTGAGACCTTCTTGAGAAATTAGACCTTCAATGATTTCAGATCCATGACCACTGCTAAGCCAAGAAGAGTTATCTCTAAGACAAGAATTCATCCCAGAACTCAAAGGCGTTGGGTAAGCCTTCGGTATAAGCCGACAAAAACTGTCAAATTTATTATACTACCACGGTCAGTACCTGTCCAGCTTCAAAATTTCACAAAATGGTTCTACAAGCCCACCGTTGGAAGTGTTTTGATTAAAAGGGAAGGAATGGAATACATTCACATATTTGAGCCCATGGAGCTATTAAAATTTCAACCAGAGGATCTTGAGGTGCTATTCAACAACCCTATCAATCTCCTGCATAACGATGATGAGGCTGATGCCAAGGCATATCAAAGGGTGGTGTCCATCAATGCAAAACCTCACTTTCAGAAACCAAGTCAAGGGCCAACTGCTTAGAGAAGAGTTAAAGACATTGACGCAACAGCTTAGGGGGAGATTGTAGAGTCTTATTATTGTATAAGCTGTTGTCATCAATGTAAAGGAATGGAAGACACTCACATATTTGAGCCCATGGAGCTATTAAACATTCAACCAGAGGATCTTGAGGTGCTATTCAACAACCCTATCAGGCTCCTGCATAACGATGATGAGGCTGATGCCAAGGCATATCAAAGGGAGGTGTCCATCAATGCAAAACCTCACTTTCAGAAACCAAGTCAAGGGCCAACTACTTGGAGAAGAGTTGAAAACATTGATGCAAAACCTTAGGGGGAGATTGTAGAGTCTTATTATTGTATATGCTGTTGTCATAAATGTATTTCTTTTGAACAAAGTTTAGCTAGTTTATTTACTTGTAATTTCATTTTATGTAATTTCTTGTTTTATTTCTAAGTATGGGCATCGAAACTATCTAGTTTCGATTGAGATTTGTTCAATCGAAACTAGTAGTTTCGATAGATAGTTTAGTTTCGATAGGCTTGTTTCACACTTGTAAATGCTCAGCTGAAACTACTAGTTTCGGTGAGCATAGTTTCGATGCCTATCAGCTTACTATAAATAGCCTAGTTTGAGAATTTCTAGGGTGTGAGTAGCGGTTGTAACCTTGAATTTTTCTCTTTCACTGTTCTTGTAGAATCAATACAATATGCATTTGTTTAATGCTTTGTTCTTACATTTTCACATCTTATTTGTGTTGATTCTGTGTGTGGTTAGTTGGTATCTTCACCATTTCTGTTTCACCACCATACACATAGATTCCGCCTCTGTGTGTGTGTAATCGATCTTCTGTGAGATTTCCAATTGAAATCTGGACCTACATAGCCTGTTCAAGCACCACCGCGTAGCCCGTGACCGGTTGCCGCCATACCGGCCTCCTATGCTCCACCGTCGTGCTCCACCATCATCCTTGTTTGGACAACACCTTTGCAGGCTTACCACCATGCGCCACCACCACCACAGCCGTCGTCGGCTGCCTTTTCCATCACTGTGACACCTCTTTCGCTTCGTACCTGCCGCCGGGTAAGTCACCACCATGGCTGTCGTCCCTCATCCACCGTCCCCCTCTCTCTCCCGCCTCTTAACCATTAACACCACACCATTATCCCCTTCGTCCATCCCACCTTCCCGCACATCTTCACTCAAGTGGACGCTGCCATGACCAAGCCGACCACCACCGTTTCCCCTTTTGTCGTCGGTCACAGCCGCGCATCGCCACTGTAACGCCATCACCACCACCTAGCCGGAGTCGGCTACTAACAACACCATGACCCAAAAACCTAATCTATCCATTCATGTATATATGAATCCAACAACTTAATAAATGTAAACAAGGTTACCTTTGCTTGTCTTGCACCGCCGAGGATCACCGCCTGCCGTGCCCTCTCCATCTCCCTCTCACTTTCTCGTCGGAAGTTCTTTCTCTCCCCGCTCATTTCTTTTCAGCCATATGCACACCCTAGGTCACGATGACCTAGGGTTTTCCCCATAATGAGGTATTAAACCTCTCATATTTCACTTCAGGTCCCCGCGTTTCCTTGATCGAGCGTTTGGCTCCCGAGATTATAACCTAAAAGGTTAATCGGGTCTTTTAGTTTTGTTGAACCAAGCTTTACGCGGCAATCCATGATAACTAGTATGTTTAATAAAGATTCGGTTAGTCCACTAACCCGAACCATTAGATTACGGATTTTTAGGATGTTACAAGTCTATCCCCTTTAAAAGAGGATTCGTCCTCGAATCCTGCGTCGGTACAAACCAACAAGACTTATCTTTCCATTCTCACTTGTGCACCAAATCCATCTAGTGTCAAGCATTCACCTTCACACCTATTGAATCTATTACTTTGCTTTGCAACTCGACCACCACCTTTGATGTTCAAAGGAGTCTTCTCCATTGCCTGCTTTCAGCTTTGGGACTTGTAGATTTCACCTACTCCACCATCTATCGTTTCTCAAGCCATTAATCAGACGACACTATACTTATCTACATGTTTTCCCACACTACACCATTAACTATCATGTTATAGAGTTGTTTGTCCAACTTTCGTCATTCTAGCCTTTACCAGAAGGTTTCATGATTATTGCATCATTCAAACCTCACCGCACCTGCTAACTTTACCCGCGTAGTACGTGATATCCCAAGTACTGTTGGCACAGCTCCACTAAGAGCTCGTTCCCTTGTCACATTTCTATTCCAGCCCACGGGCAGAGTTGCCTTTGACTCTTGTATAGCCGTGATGATCTCGTCGTCCCGACGGTCACCTCCCCAAGTAAGCTTCTTACCTTTCATGTCTAGAAACATTCGTCATGCCTCCTATATTGAGGTCGCCATACTTCTCGCCCCATACCCTAATCGCCATCCTGCGATGATTCCTCAAAGCCCAGACACCCTTGCCTTACTCGTAAAGATACTTCCTTTGTCTTCCTCTGATGATCTCTAGGAGCTTGTGTAAAGCTCTTCTCGTCTCTATAATCACAACGTCTCTCTACCGAGGTATGTCTTTACATTGTTATCATGCGTCTAATGCGTCCCCTTAAATAAGCACATAATACTCTAGACTAGAGTCGGTACCATCAGCTCCCGATGTTTCCCAAAGGCTCACTTACTCAGTCAGGTCTGTTTCAACAACCGACTAATTGCTTCACTTGAATGCTCCACAAGAGCTCACTTTAAACCAGTCATATGTCTACTAGCATAGGCATTTTCCACAGGAGTTCACTTTTCCTGCACTTATTTCCCTTGAACCTTGCTTTCCTCATAGTTCCTCTATCACTAACAGGCGATCACCGACCGCGTCTCACCCGTCATGTACGAACATGAAGTCCGTCTTGGTATAAGCCTCAGCCATCCGTCGTCTCGTTATGAAAGAATGTCACCACTCTTCTATCAACACACGTCGACCAAACCCTTCATATGGAATGCATCCATAAAGGCCATTCCGTCACCTCTTTACTACATGCTGAAATCTCCAGTGTCGTCATCTCGATCACATCATGAATATCTCCGATCAAGGGTCCACGTAAATGCTTTCCGCATTAACTCTCACAACTCCACCTCTTCGCTTTGTGCTCCGGATCCCCAAAATGTAAGCATAGGAATCTCATAAGAGCACCTCACCGATCGTCTAGAAAAAAACGTCAAAACTCCTCGCATCACCTCGATGTATCAATGTCGAGAAAACCGTCAGGATAGAATTACTATGCCTGAGTACACCAACCACCCGTCCTATGCATGACTAAGCATGCACTACAAGGACACATACCGTCACAACATAACGACATAACACTCAATGTTCTACATACATACTAGTAACCCATCCTCTAACTCACACACAGTGCACACACAACTAGCTGAACCTAAGCAATTCTACGTGTATACGATATGACCTCGTCAGTTATAGACACACAAACACCTGAACTCTACCTTCTATTCATTTCTATTCATCACAATGGTAGCCCCTTCCACACGTCATCACCTCATCACACAGAGTTCACACGGTCGTACCAATGGTTCAGGTCAACACACTACTCAGTTTGGACACAAGACGCCATCTCACGGGTTACAACATAAGTGTTACACACTAGACATCACCCTAAAGATTCATACACACACAAAGTATATAATCACAATTTCCCATAGGATCTCGTCCTGTACATTTGTACATACACAATATGTATATTTATCACTTCCCACAGGACCCGTCCTACACATTTCCGCAAAGTGCAATACACCCGTTGCACTTTAGACATCACCAGCACATTGGTGACATTACCTTAAAACCGTGGACACATTCAAAACTCATGTCTATACAAGTCTACCCACACCATCAAGTCAACCATGCTCTAGTACCACAACAAAGTTTACATTTAATACGGACTCACGTCATTCAAAATGTAATCACATAATCACACCATACCGCATATATTCCACTATCACAAGCACAATCCTACGCCATCACAAACACATTTATCATGAATTATGTTTAAATCATGATGCGATAAAACACAAAATCAATGTCAATATCAAATAGTCAACATTTGAATTAAGCACCACACCACGTAAAAATCTAATCAGTCAAAATGTCACATCACCCCGCAATCTCTCGTGACCACTGTCACATCCACTAATCATCAAGAAGTCAAGTATCTCAATAGCGCTCGCAAAATCACTACTGGATCACATCAGGTGCATATGCTGTGTCCTCCTCTGGTTCCTCCTCATCGGATACCGGGCCATTCACTGGGTCTTCTTGAAACAGAGCTCCCTTAGCTGTTGCAAGTGGTTGGTCTCTCAACCATGCGGGTCCACATCCTAGAGGGAAATCACGTATTGCTGCACTGTCACACCCCGAAAACATGCACGTGACATTACCGTCATAAAATATTTCGAACGCAGAGAGATTTTTGGTAAAGGATTTCATGCGAATTAGTTTTCGTACGAAATAGATTTCGGATGAATGACATTTCAGACAAAAGAGATTTCGACCGAAATGGTTTTCGGATGAAAGACATTTAAGGCGAAAGGGATTTCGACAGAAAGATATTTCTATTGAAATGAGATTTCGGACAGTAGGGTTTTAGACCAAGTAGAATTCGGACATATCGTTTTGTTATATCTAAAAGTTAACATGCGTTGTTTGTGACCGCTCGAACATATCGCCTAACACCTCGTTGAGCATTACACTTAAGAAGAGTTAACTAAGAAAGTCAGGTGAGTTCTAATCTCCTTTTTGCCTTCTTTAGAGTGGTGTGCATACTTAATGAAAAGTGTTTATTACATGTGTTATATTAATAAACAAAAGCGAATGCCATGTTTTAGAGAAATGGTTAAAAGAGGCAAAAGCAAGATTTGTGTAAAGTATAGCTATATTATTGGCAAGCGTTTATTATAATTTCATATACATAAACAAAGACATGATATATGTGCAAAGTATGTTTTAAGTAAAGAAATCTTATATTTATGGCAAGCCTTTATTATATTTTATTAACATAAATAAAGGCATGATATATATATATATATATATATATATATATATATATATATAAAGTTATGTTTCAGTAAAACAAAGACATTTTATGGCAAACGTTTATTATATTTTATATACATAAACAAAGGCATATGATATGTTGAGTTTTTAACTTCAAATGCTCCGCGGGGTCCTCCTGAGTACGCCGCTATATCAACATACCGCTGATGAATACAAATACGAACTCGCCCAAATAGGGTTTGCACACTCGATTCATGAGTTCCATGAATACGACCGGTGCATCGGTTAACCGCAAATGGCATAACCATGAACTTGTAGTGACCGTAACGAGTTCGGTAAGCGGTCTTAGGAATGTCATCCTTATGGATTCTCAACTGATGGTATCCCGAACGTAGATCGATCTTTGAATAGTAGTGGATTATTGTAACTGATCGAACAAATTATCTATCCTTGCTAGTGGATACCGGTTCTTAATCGTTACCTTGTTCAATTACCTTGTGGATACATATTATCTTCCTTCTTGATAAATGTCACACCCCTAAATTTATTTACTTAATAAATAAATACAGGTTGCAACGATTGGTTCATTACATAATAGCGGAAGCTGTAATAGTGATTTCTAAGACTTGGGTACATATACAATTACTGAGACTAAGTAATATAATGATCTAAGTTCTTCTAGATCAACAATAGACTTGAGACTTGATACTATATGGCCCTCCAGCTACAAGGATTTGATCCAACATAACTAGCTTATTCCAACCGCGCCATGGCTAAGGGTTACCTGAGAAACATACTTGAAAGTGTCAACACAAAGGTTGGTGAGTTCACAGAGTTAGTTATTTCAGTTCAAGTAGTTTTCTCCGAAAACGTGTACATGACCTAACAGTCATAAAAATAAGTAGTTTTTCTCGAAAACATGTACTTGACCTAACAGTAAAAAAATACATAGTATTTCCTCAAAAACATGCACGTGACATTATCGTCATAAAATACGTTATTTTCCCCGAAATCATGTACATGACCTTACCGTTATAAAATAAGTAGTTTTCCCCAAAAACGTGTACATGACATTACCGTCATAAAATAAGTAGTTTTCCCTCGAAAACATATACCTGACTTAACCGTTATAAAATAAGTAGTTTCCCAAAAAACATGCACATGACATTATCGTCATAAAATAAGTAATTTTCTCCGAAAACGTGCACATGACATTACCGTCATAAAATAAGTAGTTTTCCCCCGAAAATATGCACATGACTTAACCGTCATAAAATAAGTAGTTTTCCCTGAAAACATGATGATGAATTCCTTGTAAACAAATAATTCTAAGCGCATACGATAAACAAAACAATTATTGTTGATCCATTTGTATGCTAGCTAGGCTTACAAATAATATATTCATACATGAGACCGTAACCAAACCTAACTGGTGAATGCCCTTCCCTCGCTTTACCACGAGAACGGAATAAGACAATATGCGGCCATTCGACCCTTCAGGTCCCGGTTAGCGCGACTAACCATGACTGGGGGCGTCACCCCAATAGTACTATTCATAGAATCCTAGGCTAAATCCATAACTAATGGTTACAAATGTTGATGATGTTAAGTGGACTTTAAGAGCTCTCCTCATGTAAGACATAATGTTAGTGTCTTGTTTTCTTTTTATCATATAAAGATGTTTGCAATGTTTTCTCTAGTGTATGAAACAACAATGTTTCCAAATGTATTGAGCAATAATGTAAAATATGATATGTAAGTATGTTTCTCCCCTGTAGTTTACAAAACATTGGAAAGCGAAAAGGGGCCATGAACTCACCTGGTGATTGATGTATGCTAGCAAATACCAGTGTGCTAATAGTTCCTGCCTATCCGTACCCTAATCACATAAGGGTACTAAGGTGTTAAGACTACCCGTATTAAATGCATGTTGTTCACCTGACTTAACGAATCTCGTT
Organism: Smallanthus sonchifolius; assembly: GCA_023525975.1. Classification (NCBI taxonomy): domain Eukaryota; kingdom Viridiplantae; phylum Streptophyta; class Magnoliopsida; order Asterales; family Asteraceae; genus Smallanthus; species Smallanthus sonchifolius. Next base: position 110,049,333 of record CM042021.1, read on the forward strand.
AAGTACTTCTTTGTTTAGTAAAAACAATGTTTTCCTCGTCACGACTCATTGGTGATTATTATTCCAGTCTAAATGTTTACATATTTTCCGAGAAAATATTTTGTATTCATATTGGTGACTTATTACGTTTACCAAAAATAAATATTATTTTTGTAACGACTTATAATTTATTCACATTTGGGTTCACGTATAAACATATAACTATTTCTCAAAAATAATTATATACAATCTCAAATATCGTTCAAGTATATCCCTACATGTTAATTACTCTACGTACGTACAAACTGCGTTACCTCGTCCACATCCAAATACTTATGTTCCGAACGATATTTATTAATTTAGTTATGTTCATCATGCATTCGTCTTTATTTATTTTTATCAATTGCTTGCATACATGTATTTCAACATTTCACATATACTTAAACATTTTTGACGATGTCATGTGATTATTTATTTTTAACCGAATCTATTCATATGTTTCATGCACATATACTTTCATATGGTTATACCATCACATGTGTACTTGTCATGCTTATACATGTTCATGAATTAACAAATACATATACTTTATGTATATACATACACATTGTGTTAGGTTTTTCCTAACTTGTATATACTTCACCATCCTTATATCAATTAATCATAAACTCTTTTATGAACCAATATCTTCATCATGCATATATATATATATATATATATATATATATATATATATATATATATATATATTTTTTTTGACCACATGTATATCTATTCACTTTTCAAGTTTTGATACTAACTATTATCAAATTATAAGCATATATATATATATATATATATGTATGATTCCAAATCCTTTAACACTTCATAAAACATTTCCATGATCAATCCAAAAGTGTTTATCCGTGTATACATGTGTTACGGTTTCATATATATACTTATTCCAAAATTTCCAAGTTACATACTACTACCCTACACATGTGTGTGTGTATATATATATATATATATCTTGATTTACATGTACACATACACACTTAGCAATTTCCATGTTAACCGACTATGAACCCACACATACATACATACATATATCACGATTTATATATATACATATATATATATATATATATATATATATATATATATGCTTCATTTTTCATCAAGTATTAACCATACCTTTTGATTACTTATCTAAAACTTATGTGTTCAAAACAACATATATACACAATCATATATAAATTTCGGCCATATATATATATATATAGGGGGCGGTTATAATGAAAACCCTTATTTACATATGTAATATTTTAAAAAATAGGTAAAATCATTTTTTGATTTTTGGGATAGATTCTATATCTAATTTAATCACTTTTGGTAAAAAAAAACAAAAAAACGCCAAGAGGTTTTTAAAAAAAAGTTGTTTTTTAAAAACTTACATATGTAAAAAGTGACGTATTGCTTATGTAAGCAGGAAAAAAACGCAATTTTTTTTGCGACTATGCCTTATTCTATACAAATAATCAATCCCATTTTTTTTAAAAAAAATTACTAATTTTTTTCAAAGGGTTTGCAAAGTTTTTTTTTTTATCTCAAGTGGGTTTTCATTTTACCCTTCCCTTATATATATATATATATATATATATATATATATATATATATATATATATATATATATATATATATATATACAAAACCTTAGTTTTTAACTTATTAAAGTTAAATTTTATAAAAAAACTTTAACTCCTCAAACCCTTTTGTTTTTATGGTGAACAACAAGCTTTAAACAAGAATATAAAGATGAAAGTAGAAATTTGTGTCGGTTTCATACCGCTAGGCAAGCTATGAGAAGAATCACGAGTAGAAGATGATAAAGGCTTGAGTTGCTTAGCAAAACCGACTCCTCGACTTCAAGAACTCCCTTGAATCACCAAGTCTCCTAGCTAAACCTCTAGAGAACTTGTTCTTGGGTTTGAAAGTGTAAAGTGTGAGAGTGTTTGTGTGTATGTCATATATGTATATGGATGGAGAAGGGTGTTGGAGTGTTGGTTCCATCATAATCATCACAAGGTATGGTGACAAAGATGGACTAGACGTTTTGTTGGATTCACACTTCAATGGGTATAGGGATTATGACACAAGATGAGGAAGGTAATGGATAAGACATGGCGGGTGGCCCCACCTTTATTTTCAGCCGAGAATGGGTATTGGGGGGGGGGGTGTTGTCACTTCACTTAGTTGAAATCTAAGTATTAGTTAAATAGTGTTTAAGTAGTGTAAGCCCGGTAGGTGATCTCGTGATATAATGCTCGGTTCAAGAACTTTAATTGTTAAAATGCTTTTTATTTTTGTGTAGTTTGACTAGTCTTGATAATTTGCTAGTGAATCCCGACATAGTTAATAACTTAACTACTTCATGATTTTTCACACATAAATAATATTTTAGGAACCATGTGAAACCAATTTTTTGTATTAATCTTTAAAGATTTAGTCACCAGTGTATACTTTGTATAAAATAATTATACTTCTAGACTTTACTTGTATAAGATTTGTTAATCGCCAATGATCGTACTCTATGAGTAATAAATGTTCATGACCTAGTAATTCTTATAATTACTAAAATATGACATGTGTTCCTTTGTTAGACTTCTGAAAATACATCGTCAATAATAAAGATTCAGGAATTATGAACTATGAACGTGCTAAAATAAATATGGATATTGACCCGAAATGTTGGGTGTCCCAATAAACAAGACCGAGGCTTCTCATGGTGAAAAACTCGGTCTTATGAATCCCTTGTCTACTACCTTATGTAATTGATTTAACAACTCTTGCTCTTTTAATGGCGCGAGTCGGTAAGGTGACTGTGCTATCGGGGCAGCTCCTAGTGCAAGATCAATTCGTAATTCGACTTGCCTTGGTGACGGAAGTTCGGGTAAAAAATTTGGAAATACTTTAGGGTAGTCCCGAACAATCGGTATATCTTCGATTTTCCTTCCTTCAGTTCGCTTCTTTGTTACGTGTGTTAAGTTTGCATGATAGCTCTTTCGTAAGTATTTATGGGCCTTCATACCATTAATGATTCTTAGTGCAGTACTGCCTTTCTCCTTGAATTGAAAATGTCTCTCCGTTTGGTAGTGGAATGCGGACCTTCTTTTCATGAGACACAATCTCTGCTTGGTTCTTGGACAACTAGTATATACCAAAGACTATATCAAAACTCACAAGTGTTACTGGTAATAGGTCTACATCGAATGGGTGGTCTACTAGTGTTAAAACACACCCTGGATTATTTGTTCAGTCTCAATCAGTTTGCCATCCTAACTTTACTTGTGTACATACAACCTAGCGTGGTTGGTGTACCACCAAGTAGTGAACTAAATTCAGTATACACAACGCTCTTATAGGCACCTGTATCAGATAAAATAAAGACTTAACGATTGTTCACAAGAAACATGCAGGTGACAATATTCAGATTCTATCGAGCTCCTCCAACTACTTCAACGAATGCTCTGCCACATGCATTGTTATCACTAGTTCTTCTGACTTTGGGCAATACTTGAAGAAATGCCCGGGTTCACCACACTCGAAGTATATATGGTTTGCTCATGCATTTGTGGTTTGATCAATGGTTCTGCAATTGCGGGTGGCATGGCTGAAACGCTTGCGTTTCTGGCGCTTGGAGTCTTCACATGCACTCGTGTGGTGGAAACTACATTTGTTACATGTCGTTAAGTTCCCAGTGTATCCACCTCTGGTTTTATTATCTGGTTGGCTTGCGATAAAGGCCTTACTGTTTCCTGCCTCCTCGGGGCTGGTGGTGTAAAGGTTTTATCGGGAGTATCATCTCATTTCCTTTTGTTATCAAATGGCTTCACAAGAGATCCCTTCTTGACTAGTACACCTTGACGAATTGCTTGGCTTGTCAGATTGTGCGCAAGTCTCATTGCGTTCCGGATGGTAATAGGTTCTGTAGATGTTACTATACTTTGGATCTGAGGCGGTAAGCCCCAAATGTACCTTTCGATCCTCTTGGGTTCCGGTATAACTACGTGTGAGCACAATCAGGCCAAGTCGTGGAATCTTTTGGTGTATCCTTCAATATTCACACCTTCCATTGACAAGTTTCAGATCCTTTGTTGTAACTTTTGAAGTTCATTTCGGGGAATATTCTTCTTTCATTATTTCTTTAAGCTCTTCTCATATGATTGTGTTAGTAGCTTCTAGACTTAGAGTGTGGACATGTGAGTTCCACCCTGTGAGGGTTTGCCTTTCGAATGTGTCGGCGGTGAATTTGACTCTTCATTCCATGGTGCAATTGTTCATGCTACCAATATATTTCGCAATACCCTTGACTCCTCCATTGCCTTGGAAGTTTTGGTGTCTATATGCAAGGAGAGCCTTGTATGAACCGCCCTTTGGGAGGTTCTTCATTTCACGCTAAGTTTTGATTCAAATACATAGACGAGAGAAGATGATGGATAATTCTATGTCAACAAGGGTAGCTTGTTGTGTCAACTGATATTTTCTAGCTCGACCTATTCGCAGTATTCTATGCGATAAAAAATCAGGCAACTGAGAATCCAAAAATATAAGTATGGATCGTATAGGAAAGTCAACTCAGATAGCAGGATTCACCTGATTTCTCAAGCGCTACAAATTACGATTATGTGTGCACCCGTAATAATACTTTGCATTGCATGGTCCCACTGATGTTTCCCTCATCCCGAGTTTCCAGATTATAAGAGTTGTAATGCTCATTAGATTGTACCATCGAGTACCGAATATTAGTTGTGTCTAAGGACATTATAGGATTTAGCCACTATACTAAGGCTGACGAGATTAGAGTCATACCGAATAGATTCTAAAAGAGGAATTTCAATTACGAACTTCCTTGAGTTGGGACATATGGGTAGGGTTCAGTTCACAACCTAAAGTAATAGCTCTTGGTCTCTCTGAGTCCTTCCAGTCCTCCTCGGACGGACCCTGTTTCTATGCGTGAATCTCCACCTCGAACTCCTTGTGGTCCGGGTGATGTGCCGGCGTAGGTGGTGTTGGAGTCTAACGAGGCAGTGTGACCCTCTTCTTCGGGGTTTGACGAAGTAGTGCTTCTCTTGAATGCGCAAGGTATCGTGATGGAATGGGGTGAGGTACCACCTCGGGGTCTCCTCCCAGTCCCTGTGTCCACGAGAGCCTCAAGCTCCTTGCTGAATGCAGTCTCAGGAAAATCTTCGGGCTCTTCCACGTCATCCTCTTGGTTGTCGGCGATGTGATCCCCCGAATCCTCGCTCGAGTTCTCATCGTCGTTAGTCATTGGAATGTTATCGTCACCGGATAAGCGCGGGAGTGGTGGTGTTGACGGTGCGGGAAGCGACGATTGAGCTGATGACGGTGTCGACGGTGTGTACTCATACTTCTCTTCAGAGTCGAAGATGATAATCAGGTGAGATGTGGAAGACATAGTTGTGACGGTAGCACTATCTAAGTATTAGGTAATATGGATCATGCGAATGTATATGCTATATGAATGATGTGAGCCTACAGTTATAGTCTAAGTCCACTAAATACAACTTAGTTCTCTATAACGAGGGCTCTGATACCAATCCGTCACACCCTGATCCACAACGGTTTATCCAGGGGTCGTGACTGTCAAGGATCATCGGTCCTGGTTATTTAGAACGACCTCTAAATGGTTTTCAAAAAAGTCATTCCATTTGAACATCATTCAAAATAATAAAGTTAAACAGAGAATGAAAAATGCGGAAGAAAGTAAATTGTTCTAAAAATACAGAAGCGAAATGTCTTTAAGTTCCCATAAACATAAGCTTCTAAATAAAATATGCATGCGACTCTAGATGTGCAAATCCTAGTCCTTGTGCAAATGATTAACGACTTGAGATAAACATGCTTAAACGAGTCAACAATATGTTGGAGAGTTCACAGGTTTGAAAGTAATAGTAAAACAGTGTAACAATCTGTATATCTACTCATGATTAGATTGTTAATCAGACAATATACAATAATATGATAAGCAAATCACTAAAACCGAAGCTCAACGAAAATGATGCAGAAACTTGCATTTCTTGCCTCTTACATGCCAAGCACGCGTTTGATTAGGTCAATTATGCACCCGTTAGACCTCCGGTCAAAGTTAGCGCGACTAACCCGGGCGGGGGTTGTTAAATCCAATAGTACTATTCATAAATTACCTCGCTGTGAAATATAATTAACGGTTCGATTGTGAGAGGACTTTATGTGCGAAAACGCACCCACTTATATATCAAAGTAAAATCAAGTAGTGAAATCATACGACTATGTAAATAGAAATTTGAGCATGTATCTCCCCCAAAGGAAAAGTAAGTAAAATGGGGTTGTGATACTCACCTGAGAATGCGGTGAGTATAGAGTGCAATGCAAACATAAGACTTCTAGCAAAATCCCGACAAAATCGACCTACTCGAGCCCTAGGAACATTAAGGCTATAAGGTCTACGAAATGTAATTTTGGTTTGTGAAACCATGATCATCCAAACGACTCAATGTTAAAATATGACATTGATGTTTTGAAAAGGTTTGACCAAGTGTGACACGATGACCCGTTGGTGATATGTTAAAGGTTGTGAATATATATTTATGGTAACACATATATAAGAACATCAGGACATGATGAACATACTCAAGTAATCACATATATTCATGTCATATAACTAGTGAATACATAACACATACACATCATGTATTAGGGTTTCATGTAATGAAATCGATTCAAGTAATATGTACCAAATATTTGTTCTAAACATCTAGTAATATCATGTAAAGCATACTAGAACATTCAAAGATAATTTAAGACTTGAAACCCGGTTTTTTAAACATAAAAGTTTCCTTATTTGAAAAGTTAGGGTTTTGATACCAAAATAGCAACATTGAACAACTAGAAAATAACTCATGGAATTAACATATTCAAATACTACTAACATAGCCTAACTCATCAATAACACATATAGAGCAAACATGTGGTTTTTATTCCAATAAAGTTCCCTTTACAGTAAGGTATCCCAAAACAAATCAAAACAAAGTTTCCAACTACTTATTATCATGTCAATCACTTAACCAAGTACTAATAACACCATTAAACTCATGTTTAACATCCATAGAACACAAACACAACTTTGCATCAAATAAAGTTTCCTTTTATGGAAACTTTCCATATGACAAGATACAAGGGTTTAACATCTAACAAGTACATATATCTCCTTTTTAGATATAGCTAAGGCATTAAATCATGTCAAATCAAATTATAACTCAAGAACACAAAATCTAAACCAATAAAATTTCTATTTATAGAAACGTGTAAAAATGATGCAACAAAAAGATTTAAATAACAAATCTCATATTTGTCATCTATTCTATAACTATTATAACCATACCACTCATCAAAGATCTCAATTAACCATTTCTACAACAATGGACACAACAAAGTTTCCTTAAATAGAAACGTCATATAAAGACAACAAATGAACAACTTCTCCGATCAATATGTACCAAAAATGTAGTAAAACACTTTATATTGCAAAATCAATGTTTAGACTTAGTTTAAAGACTCAAAACAAAACTTTTGGTTTGATGGTTGGTTCACACAACCATATGAACGAAAATGAAAAGAAAACATGGGTAAAAACTAACAAAATCAAGATATGTTGGATAAAAGATGGAGTTTTCTTGCTTGAACACCTTGGATTCACCTTAGAAGACCTTGAAAACTCTTAGAAATGGATGAAATAATTTTGAATGGTGGTGGTGGCTAGTAAAAGTGGTGGCTGAATTTAGAGATGGATGGGAGGGTTTTAGGGTTAGGTTTTGGTAGGCTTACACTTAAGGTGTATTTATAGGGGTGGTACTAGGGTTTTGTTTATAAAAATGGAGTTTTTATAAAAGAATTAGGCTTTTAAAATAAAAATAACTTAAAAATCTGAAATATTATGTTTATAATATAAAAATATCAAATTTATAAAATCTCATTTGAATTTATCGGTACATATCGCGTATCCGGTAGACTGCGTTAAAAATGAAAGGTTCTCTAAAAATTCCCAAACAATTAATCTAAGCATGAAATATTAAATCACAGTATTACATGTAATTTATACACACCAAATATATGTCAAAGTATTAGTTTCATAATTCACCAACGTTCGTGCGATAGGACGCGTGTGTGATCCGGTAATTCTCCGAATTACCGATACGTGAATTGAAATGAAGTGAACGGACTTTGCTATGTATGATATGTACTTAATTACTCTATAATTAAGTATGATGCATGTATATCTATGCGTAATCATGTAAGAGTCAGGTATGGATATTGACCTGAATTTGCTGGCACTTAAACGACTTAAGTGATACTTGTCCTTCAACTTTAACTGTAGACCCGACCTAAGTAACTCAGGAATCGCGGTTATACCTTCAACCAAAACCGTAGGGCCGGATGCAAGGTAATTCACTAACACCGGGGGTTCAGATAGATCAGTTGAAGTGTTACAATTTAGGGTGGCGCAGAAATATCGATTTAATATTGAGATTTATTTAATGTTTTAAAATTACCGATTAGGGTCAAAAATATTTTGGACGACGAGAAGCATGATTCAAGTCGTGCAATTTTAGTAAACCGATTATACTAATTTTAGTTTGTGAAACGCCTTTCAACCTCGACACGATCCAATTTTTGAATACCTTATTTAATCTAAATTGGTCGTTTATCGTGAACTATATATTTTAAACTAATCAACTCTTTTAATTAATTTAAAATTGTTTTAAATAAAACTCTTAAATTTAAAACTTGCTTTACTAAATAAAACACGCTTTTATTTAGTAACCTTTCCGAGAAAAATAAACAATTTAATTATATCGTCGTTTTAAAATCGTGTCAAAAGTTTTATAAAAATTTTGCGGTTTAATTATTATCTTAAATAATTATATCACAACCATAAAAAAATAAAATAAAACACATGAACCGAGCAACTAGAATAATTGTCCGGTTTCGTTCGAGTCATCAAAAGAGAACCGAACTGGTCTAAGGGATAACAAAATCAACAAATCTGCTATCTCCTACTTAGTCCAAGGTCTCCATCTTTAATCCTCTCATTGTCCGTCTTAGTTTTCAAGTCTTTGTCTCTTTAGGATTACAATATTTATTTACAAATACAATAAAAATAAATTAAATAAATAAACCTAACTATTACAACGGTTCCAAATAACCCATAAAAATACAAAGAATAACCAAACAAAATAAACATCACCACCACAAGTCTCTAGTGCTCGATTCAATCAACACAATTACAGCAAACGAAAAAGACTCAATCTTTTGTCAAACAAAAATTATAACAAATAAAACAATAGATCAATATATAAAAATTAATATGTCTAAACGGGCGTAAAGGTGGCTCTGACACCACTATTGAGAATCATCGTACCAGTTTTAAATTTTAAAACAAATAATATTTAAAACACTTTTAAATAAATAAATCAGATTTAATCAGCGGAAGCAATTTTAGTACGATATCAGATCAGATCTGGATCACGGTCAGTGATCCGATTACACGCGTATAAACAATAAAATAAAACGTAACCATAGGGTTTTCTAGGATTATATCTTCGACGACACACTGAATCAGAAACACCTTCGTTCAACGATTGTCTCGCTAGAAGACATGATCACGAAAATCTGCAAACAACGAGGACCGTCTCATGGAACACGCGGGTACCGGCGATGTCAGGTGGTGACAGCGGAGGAAGGCCGACGACTCAAGGCGGCTTACGGTGGCAGTGGTGGTGTTCGGCGATGGAACTTGCAACGGGAGGGGGCGCCGATTTGGGTTGGGAGAGATTAGGGATGAGGGTTTGATTATAATGGTATATTTATAGTCTAATTATTTACATACTACTCCCCCAAGTATTTACCATTAATCCCTTGTAATTAACATTTAATAACAATTAATCCATAAAGTGTACTGATAACAATTAATCAGTAAAAACCAGATCTTTTAATGTTTAACACTTAATCATTAAATCTCTCAGCGTATAATTATTTCTCTAAATAATTAATCACTGAATAAATATTTCGCTAAATATTTATTTGCCGTTTAATAATTCGTGAAATATAATATTTAACAATTAAGTATTATTTATTTGCTCTTTGCCCAAAGTATAACTCTTTGGATCGTACCTCGTTAGTAACGTTGACTTAATTGACGATCGGACATCATATATCCAACATGGTTAAACTATTCTTGTTATCATCTCTAATTCAAAGTGGTCTAAACAAACTAATCTTGGGCGTGGCCACGTGTATTACACCCGTTCGAATCAACAAGGGCGCCAGAATGTCCAACTCCTAATCAAAGGAGAACATAATTCCTTTGGCCACATACAACTCCCACTTAACTTCATATTTATTCCCAATCATACCTTTATTACTGCCTTTCACGAAACAACGTTAGATATGGTCAAAGAACAAACTTTAGTCGAAGGACCGATAGATCTAACCATATTCAACACTTCTTAAGACATTGATTTATGAAGATAGTTTTGAAACGAGTTACGTCCAACATTCATTCTCTAATAAATATATGTTAATATGGTCTCCAACTCTTTGGATTTTCATTCCAAATGAACCAACCATCTGATTCACAATAGTCTTACATTCAGATTGATTACCATGAATATGATCGACTACGGACATTTAGAATATAATATTCAAGGACTCTAAAATGAATAAAATATCGAACATAGAAACATCTATTTATACTGCATTTAACCATTAAATCAAAATAAAATACCAATGTAACCATATTTTTCGAAAGCACCAATTACTAAATTATAGATCAAACCCACTATCTAGCAAATATAAGGCCTATCATATCAGCATGCTCCTCATGTTTAGCTTGAAGCATAGGCTTAGTGAACGGGTCCGCTAGATTCTGATCTGTGTGAACTTTGTTTAATACAATGTCTCCCCGTTCCAATATATCTCTAATATAATGAAATCTCCTGAGTGTGTGATTCGTGTTGTGGTGTGATCTTGGTTCCTATGTTTGAACTATGACACCAGTATTGTCACACGGTATCTCGATTGGTTTCTAAATGCTAGGCATTACCCCGAGATCAGCAATAAACTTCTTCATCCAAGCAGCCTCCTTCTGAAGCGGCAATGTATTCTAACTCGGTGGTCGATTGAGCAAAAACTCTCTCCTTGGTACTCTTCCAAGTAATTGCACCACCGTTCAGAACAAACACATATCCCGTCATAGATCGAGAATCATCTCGAGTTGTAACATCCGAAATTCCAAGGTTGGAGAAACAAGAACGACAAATAAGACAAAGTCCATTGTTAAAAATGAAAATTTGGAATTTGATTCTATAACGGACCATCATGAATGGTAACGGTCCGTTACAAGTCGTGAAGGACCGTCACGAGGGATAACGGCCCATTACGGGTTGAGCAAGGACTTGACCGGGGAATGACACGTGTCTTGTGTCATGACGGACCGTCACGATTGGTAACGGTCTGTTACGAGTCATGACAGACCGTCATAAGAGATAACGGTGTAACACCTTGAAAATTCTCAAGTAATAATAGTGCTAAAAGTGTAAAAAGTTGAAGTTCAGGGGTTGAATTGCAAGTTTCCTCAAAGATGGAGGACTAAAAATGAAAAATCTAGAAACTAGGATGGTAGCAGACCGCTACCCTGGTCCTGACGATCCGCTACGTGGAGAGGAAGGAAACCACCGGGTTTTGAAACATGTACTGTGACTCGCAAGAAGAATTTGGCGTGTGTCACTGGTGGCAGACCGATAGCCAAAACCTTAACGATCAGCCCCTTGTGTAACGTTCCGTTACGGGTCCGTATTCAACCTATAAATAGAAAGCCAATGTCAATCACTTTTGCACAACATCCACACACCATACCTTTACACACACACATACACACACACACACACACACTCTCAAGCCCTGATATACAGAATCCCAAGTTCCCGGTCCGCTTCTGAAAGTCCGGTTTCTCGTAATTCATCCACAAATTGTCATAGATAGTACCGAGTTAAGGTTTCTAAATACGCTAGAGTTTTATCATGCAAACCTAAGATAGGGGTATTGATTATGATAATGTTGGATATGATCTAGGGTATACTCGATGTGTTAATCTTTGTAGTAATTCAGAAGGAAGTGATGTTGAGGTGAGTTCCTCTAAATTGTACTTGATATAAAATGTTTTTAAATGATTTTATCAAAACGAGTCAGATCCCCATTAGAATTCCATGTATATATACCCGTGAATAGCGCTTATTACGGTCGAGTTGGGATGGGACTGACGGGTGAGACTGATCCTCTCGTTATGGCTGGACTTGTTTCCGGTAGCCAGGGAGTTGCTAGTATATATATAATAAAAGCTCAGAGTCCTTGTGTGGCTACTGGGTGGGGATTGGGATGGATGGTCGTTTGAAATTATGGATATGACTATGAAAACATGGTTTCGTTTATGAACTCACCAGCTTTATGCTGATCCAAATATTTTCAAAAGTTTTTTAGCACAGGTGACCGCTATGCTAGAGGCTTATAGTCTGGCATTCCAGGTGGTGTACAGATGCGAGATGTTGATAACTAGGATTGACTGAGGGTGGGTTCTTGTAGGACCGTAAGGTATGGGTTGATGGCATGTTCTTGGAACTATAAGTCCAGTATTGTAGGTTCATGTTGGGAACCATGTTTTGAATACCAGTCAATTTTAGTTTGTAAAACAATGCTATGTTTATAATAAAAGTTTGTGGTTTATTCTTCCACTATGTGTTTTGGTATCAACGTCACTGTAACCAGTATATGGGAACTAGGGTGTGACAATTTGGTATCAGAGCCGTAGTTTAAGGGATTTAGATACTAATAGGAGGTTAGTGTCTAGGCTTAAACTAAAGATCTGAAAATAGTTGGAATGCCCTAGGATAAGCCATAGGTTGAGATGTTGACATTCATTATGATATATAACGTGTAATATCAAGAAAACAGATAATTAATTGCATTCTTGGCCAAATGTCTTTAATTTCTGATTTCTTGGATTATAACCGATTATACAAATTCTGATATCACACATCTGTATATATAGGTATCAATGGCTGGAAGAGGAAGAGGTAGAGAAAGAGGTCGAACTCCTGTTACTAGGTCTCATAGACAGACTAATAATAATGACACCGATACTAATATTCACCATGAGACAAACGAGAATCCTAATAACACGGAATCTCATGATGAGGAAGTACTTATGTCTGAAAAACAATTTCAAGAGGTTATGGCCAATGAGGTAACGAAGGCACTACGAACCACGTTACTTGGACTGTTAGATGAAGTCCTTACAAGAAGAATGGGTGCTGGAACTACTGGAGTGGGAACCAATAACACTGGAGGCATCAACGAAAATGCTAATCATAGTGTTGTGACAAGAATTGAGAATAATGAATGATGCAACTACAAGTCCTTTGGAGGATGCAACCCTAAGTCATTTGACAACAAGAAAAGAGCCGTTGACGATACTCAGTGGATCACGAAGATGAAAGCTGTTATTAAACTCAGTGAGTGTAGGAGTGATCAGGCAGTCAAGTTTGCTGCTAATTCATTTGGGACCACAACATTAGATTGGTGGGAATCTGTGAAGCAGGCTAAAGGTGAGCATGCCATTAACAACATGAGATGGAACGGGTTTAAGGAACTAGTTTTGCAATGGTTTTGTGCTCATAATGAACTTGATAAAATTGAGGAAGAGTTTCAGCGTTTTGAGGCTGGAAATATGACGCATCAAGAATATGCAAAAAAGTTTGATGAGATGTCGAAACTGGTGCCACATCTGGTGACACCTGAATCTAGAAGAATCAAACGGTTCATTCAAGGTTTACCACAGAAGGTACGCACCTTGGTGAAAACCTTTGCACCTCAGACTATGGATGCATATTTAACATTTAGTGCCATAATGTATGATGAAGTGGTAACTCAAGAAGCAAAGACAAAGGCTGAGAAAGCAGCAGAAGTAAAACCTGTTGAAATGAAAAGAAAGAATAAGGAGGTGATGCATAGGTTTAAGCCAATAAATTTTAAGTTCCTTAGGAGAGAGGGAAACAATGGGGTAAGAGGTCCTCAAGAAATAAGATGCAACAAATTCCAAAAGCGAGGGCATATTGCAACATATTGTCCATCTCTCAAGTGCTATAATAGTAACGAGATGGGACATATATAGAGGAATTGCTCTAAAAAGATTCATCAGAAGCCTGAAGGAGGGGCTAAAGGTCGGGTGTTTGGGATAAGTGATGGAAAAAGGAATGCCAATGCCAAAGTAGTGGTTGGTACGTTCCTAGTTAATAATATTTATGCTAAAATACTATTTGACACAAGAGCAAATAGGAGTTTTGTCTTAGATGCCTTTAGTTTATCTTTAGATATGTGACCTACACCACTTGAGCGTGCTTACGTAGTTGATACGGCGAGTGGAGAACAAATTAGGATAACCGAATCGTATGTGAATTGCAAGATGACTCTAGGCGATGAAAATTTAGTGATTGAATTAATGCTTTTGAGTATGAGCGAGTATGATTTTATCATTGGAATGGATTGGTTAAACCAATAGCATGCTCAGATCGATTGTGATCAACGGACTGTTAGGATTTGTAGGCCTAACGGAGAGTCTATATTGATACAATGCGATAGTGATGAAAAAAAGATTGAAACTATTTCTGTATCTAAGGCTAAGAAATATGTGAATGTAGGAGGTAATGTATTCATAGTTTATTCCTTAGACTCTAAACCCGAATGGCAAATTGCAGACATTCCTGTAATGTGCGATCACCCGGATGTTTTTCCGAAAGAAATACGACCGATAAATCAAATTTCAGATCGATCTCATACCTGGATCCAAACCTGTAGCAAAGGCACCATATCGTTTAGCACCTTCAGAATTAAAAGAATTGTTGAAGCTTATCCAATAACTGTTGGACAAAGGCTTTATACATCCAAGCACTTCACCATGGGGAGCACCTGTGTTATTTGTAAAGAAGAAAGACGGAATCATGCGTGTGTACATAGATTATCGAGAATTGAACAAACTCACAATAAAGAATAAATATCCATTACCAAGAATAGATGATTTGTCCGATCAGTTGCAAGGAGCTAATTACTTCTCAAAGATCGATCTTAGATCTGGATATCACCAGTTAAAGGTACAAGAAGAAAATGTACCTAAGACTGCCTTTAGAACCCGATATGGGCACTACGAATTCTTGGTTATGTCATTCGGTCTAACGAATGCTACCGCAACATTTTATGGACCTAATGTAATGAGTCTGTAAACCATTCCTTGGCAAATTCGTTATAGTATTCATAGACGATATCCTTATCTACTTTCGAACTAAAAAGGAACAGGCCAAACATCTAAATAAAGTCTTAGAAACCCTTAGACAAGAGAAGTTGTACGGAAAGTTTTCCAAATGCGAGTTTTAGAAACAAGAGGTATAATTTCTCGGACATGTCATAAATCAGCAGGGAATCCAAGTAGATCCAACTAAGATCAAAGCAGTTATGAAGTGGGAAACTCTGAAAACACCGACTAAGGTTCGAAGTTTTCTTGGTTTAGCTGGATACTATCGGAGATTTTTACAAGACTTATCCAAGATAGCTAATTCATTAACTACCTTAAACCAGAAAGCAGTAAAGTTCGAATGGAGTCAGAAACAAGAAGAGAGGCATTCAATACCCTTAAGAAGAAACTTAGCAGTACACCTATCTTAGCATTACCCGAAGGGAACGATGTCTTTGTTATTTACTATGATGCTTCCCGAATTGGTCTGGTTTGCTTGTTGATGCAGAGGGACAAGCTGATAGCCTACGTATCACGAGAACTTAAAGTTCATGAAAATAACTATACCACACACGACTTAGAACTTGGTGCCATAGTGTTTGCTCTAAAGATTTGGACACACTATCTATATGGTACTAAATGTGTGATATATATAGATCATAAAAGTCTCCAACATGTATTCAATCAGAAGGAATTGAATATAAGACAAAGGAGATGGATGAAACTTATCAATGATTATGATTGTGAGATTAAATACCATCCAGGGAAGGCTAATGTTGTGGCATATGCCTTAAGTCGGAAGGAAAGAATTAAACCCATTAAGATAAGAGTCTTAAGACTAGAAATCAAGATAGACTGGATGGATCAGATTAAAGAAATTCAGACCCGAGCACTACAAGACAAAAACATCAAACAGGAACGCATGGTTGGCAAAGAGAAACTACTAACCAAAGGAGATGGCGAAATATTAAGATTTGGACATAGAATCTGGATTCCTAAACTCGGAGAAATCCAATCACAGGTGATGGATGAAGCTCACGAATATATTCGATACATCCTGGAGCGGATAAGATGTACAAGGGTTTGAAAACCCACTACTTGTGACCAAATATGAAGAGATCAATAGCCTAATACATAGAGAGATGTTTAACTTGTCTTCAAGTTAAGATTAAACATCAGAAACCCGTAGGACAACTGCAACAAATGGAAGTATATGTGTGGAAATGGGATATAATTACAATGGACTTTGTCACAAAATTGCCAAGAACACAAAAAGGGCATGATGCTATTTGGGTTGATGAGAGATTAACCAAATCGGCACATTTCAACCACATTAATGAGAATTATTCAATGGATAGGCTATCCAGATTGTATATCAATGAGATTGTGAGCCACCATGGCATACCACTATCTATTATCTCTGATAGAGATAGTCGGTTCACATCTAGATCTTGGACTAGTTTCCAGAAAGAGTTGGGAACTCGAATCAACATGAGTACAACATATCACCCTCAAACCGATGGACAAACTGAAAGAACAATTCAAACCCTAGAAGATATGCTGAGGGCTTGTGCAATTGAATTTGGAGGTAGTTGGGATAACCACCTACTACTAATAGAGTTTTCCTACAATAACAACTACCATTCAAGCATAAAAGCTGTGCCATTCGAGGCTTTATATGGTCGGTAATGCATACTCCAGTCTGTTGGACAGAAGTTGGAGATAGTCAATTATCTGGACCAGAAATCTTACAGGTAACAACTAAAAAGATAGTCCAGATTAAACAACGGTTGAAAGCTGCACAAGATAAACAAAGAAAGTTATGCAGATAGACGCCGAAGACTGTTAGAATTTCAAGTCGGTATTTATGTGATGTTGAAAGTTTCACCTTGAAAAGGTGTTGTACGGTTTAGAAAACGCAGAAAATTAGGGCCAATGTATATTGGACCTTACAAAATCACTAAAAGAATTGGAGCAGTGGCGTATAAACTAGAATTTCCTGAAGCATTACAAGGTATTCATAACACGTTCCACGTGTCTTGTTTACGTAAATGCTTAGCACATCCCGATCAGGAAATTACATTAGATGATGCATATTGATGATAAACTTCAGTTTACAGAATAACCAGTAAGATCTTAGAAACACAAGATCGAAAGCTGAGAAAGAAAACAATACCGATAGTACTAGTACAATGGCAAGGTCGGAAGGGTGCCGACCAAACTTGGGAATTAACGGAACGAATGAAAGCTAAGTACCATCACTGGTTCAAGTAACATTGAATTTTGAGGAGGGAATTCTTTTAAAGGAGGGGATGATTTGTAACACCTTGAAAATTCTCAAGTAATATAAGTGCTAAAAGTGTAAAAAGTGAAAGTTCGGGGGTTGAATTGCAAGTTCCCCCAAATATGGAGGACTAACAATGAAAAATCTGGAAATTAGGATGGTAGCGGACCGCTACCCTGGTCCTTGACGGTCCGCTACATGGAGAGGAAGGAAACCACCGGGTATTGACACGTGTCTTGTGACTCACTGGAAGAATTTGACACGTGGCGCTGGTGGCGGACCGCTAGCCAGAACCTTAACGGTCCGCCAACCGCAAAAATAGGGACGGTCCGCTACGGGGTTAACGCGTGTAGGGCTGACGCAAGCAGGGGGTAGCGGACCGCTACCCCCTATGTAACGGTTCGCTACAGGTCCATATTCAACCTATAAATAGAAAGCTAATGTTGATCACTTTTGCACAACAACCACACACCACACCTCTACACACACACACACACTCAAGCCCTGATCCAGGAAATCCCAAGTTCCCGGTCCGCTTCTGAAAGTCGGGTTTCTCTCAATTCGTCCGTAAATTGCCGTAGATAGTTCCGAGGTAAGGTTTCTGAATAACCTAAGCAAATTGTTTAAGAAAATTGGTTATGTGATTATGTGTTATGTGTAAACTAAGGTACGGGGAAAATGGGGATTATTCTAAACACTAAACCGAAATAATGGAGTATCCACGACATATCAAAGGGGTGGTGGGTACGCCGCTGATACACCCTATATATAAGCCTCTTTGATACCTCAGGGTGAAACCATTACTAAGTTTTAGGGGTATAGACTAAGAATAAATAGCATGGCACTAATGCAAGTTAAATAAACATGAATATATAATGGAAGCTTAATTCAAAATAAAGGAATATTCATGATATGTTAAAGGGGTGGTGGGTACACTGCCGGTACACCCTATATATAAACTTCTTTAACATATCATGGAGAAACCTTTATGAGGAGTTAGAGCAGGAACTGGATAGAAAGCATGAAGAGGTCATGCTATTAAATAAACGGGAATAGATGACGGAAAGCTTAATTCTAAATAAATAAATATTCATGATACGTTCAAGGGGTGGTGGGTACGCCGCTGGTACACCCTATATATAAACCACTTTAATGTAACATGGAGAAACCTTTACGAGGAATTAGAACAGGGATGGGATGAAAGCATGATAAGAAATCATGTTATGCATGATGAGTAATCATGCAATATGTGCTAAATGTGAATCTGTGCACACATGACAAAGAATCATGCTATACGTGTTGAATGTGAATGTGTGATGGGAACTAGTCTAAACCCTAAAATGGAATAACGGAGTACTCACAAATTATTAAAGGGGTGGTGGGTACGTCGCTAGTACACCCTATATATATACTTCTTTAGTGCATCGTGGAGAAACCGTTACGAAGTTTTAAGGTGAGGACTGATTAGGATTAAATCAAGCATAAACGTGCATGATAAAGTAATTATGCATGATATGAATAAAATGCTTGATAAATTGGGAGGCTGTGAGTCAATGACACTAAAGGTCCCAATGAAAACAATGGTGCCGAGCCTACGGGGTTAATGGAAAAAGGGTGCTAAGTCTAGGGGATGGAAGGGCCCTAGGAATGACATAAAAAGGTGCCGAGCCTACAGACGGAAGGGCCATGTGAATGGAAACGAAAAGGTGCTGAGCCTACGGGCGGAAGGGCCTGAGTAAAAAGAGTCGAGTCTATATGCGGAAGGGCCTGGTTAAGGTGCGGAGTTTATAAGGCAGCAGGTCCTAAAATAAATAAAAAAATAAGAACGCAGTGTACTTACTTAGCGTGAGCTAATATAAAAATGTTTTCCAAACACTACAGGAAATAAGCATGTGGAATAATGCTTTCGGGTGACGTGGCCTGACGGAGCGAAGAATCCCTAGAAATTGTATCTAAACCAATATTTTAATAAAATATACATGTGTGACGAAGTATCTTTCTCCACTCCAAGACAATGTTCTGAATGGACCACATACATCAGTATGTACGAGTCCTAATAGATCCTTACCTCTTTGACCGATACCGATAAAAGGAGCTTTGGTCAACTTAGCACTTAAACAAGAATCACAATCATCAAAAGACTCTTGAATGGTGGAATTCAAAATTCCTACGGTTTGGAGTTTCTTTAAGCGATTCTTGTTTATGTGTCCTAGTCGGCAATGCCATAGATACATATCATTGAAATCCAATTTCGTACATTTGGAGGAGATGTTGTATAATGCGTTATTATCATGGACTTCTATCTTATATATTCCATTATGAGGCTTTACATTAAAATAAAACAAACCATTCAAATACACAGAAATAAAATCATCATCAAAAGCATATTTAAACCCTTGTTCACGCAAAGCAGAAATCAAAACAATATTCCTAGTTAAACTAGGAATGTAGCAAACATTGTTCAAAACAAGGTCAACACCAGAAGGAAGGAAAATAACATATTCTCCTACAGCCTTCATCGCGACTCTTTGTCCATTGCCAACATGGAGGTCTAAGTCACATTGCTTCAGCTTCCTAACCTTCCTTAGTCCCAGCAAATCATTACATATGTGAAAACCACATCCAGTGTCAAACACCCAAGACTTGCTAGAGAAAAATAAGATCTCAATATAGAATATCCCTGAGGAATGTCCTCCAGAAGTCTTCTGCTGTTTCAGCTCAGCTAGATACTTGGATCAATTTCTCTTCCAATGTCCAACTTCCTCACAATTAAAGCATTTGACATCTTTAAGAGGTTTCTTGGCCACAACCTTGCCTTTGACCTTGCCCTTGAAGCCTTTCTTGCCTTTACCTTTGGCTTCAGATTTCCTAACTCGACCCTCCTTGATCATCAACACTGGACCAGACGTGCCAGAAGTCGGTATATTCATCTTGACAGTTTTAAGCATCATATGCAACTCCGGGATGGTCTTGTCCCATGCATTCATCTTATAGTTCAAATTGAATTGGTTATATGATTTAGGCAGTGAGTTGAGGTTAATATCCTCAGCCAGCTCATTGCTTAAGGGAGAGTCAAGACGTGCCATGTGATCAATGTAACCCTTCATTTTCAAAACGTGAGTGCTAACCGAAGAACCTTCCTCATACGACGACTTATAAGTGATCTCATCACTTCAAATCGTTCATGATGAGCTTGCTACTGGAACATTTCCTTCAGTTGCCTAATCATGTCTTAAGCTGGCATATCAACCAAATTCTTGTTAAGTTCAAATATCATGGATGCCAGCATTAAGCAGGAGACCTTGATGGAATCATCCTCGTGTTTATCCCAGGTCTTACGAGCAATGCCCGTAGCAGCAGCAGGTTCTTCTCGGATTGGTTCTTTGAGAACATAAGTCTTGTTCTCTGCCCTGATCACAATTTTCACGTTACGGTACCAATCCATGAAGTTGGAGTTGTCACGTTTATCCTTCTCAATGATTGACTTTAGTGAGAAAGAGGAGTTGGGATTGGATTCTTTAGACATCTACAAAGTTCAAAAATAAAGAGTTTTAGTATTTTCATGTTTAACGTCCTACTTACATTTATGACCCAATTGCAAAAATATATAATTAGGAATGAGATCCCGGTTCACCATTGCACAGTGAATGGCTGAGCACTCTCTACTGGTATGGCTATGTAGGTAGGTAACGATTACCTATTGTGTCAACTACATAATTCTCGGTTTGAGGGGTATGACGAGTAATATCAAGCTTGGATACGTTTTCCTCAACTACGCCCACTTAATATGACTTTAAGTGATATTCACCCTTCAATTGCAATTGTAGAACCGGCCTAAGTGACTCAGGAATAACGGCTATACTTTCAACCGAAATCGTAGGCCTATAATCACGGCTGTACTTTCATGCTTAACTTCCTAATTAAATTTATGACCCAATTGAAAAAATATACAATTAGGAACAAGATCTTGGCTCACCATTGCACAGTGAATGGCTGAGCACTCTCTACTGGTATGGCTATGTAGGTAGGTAACAGTTACCTATTGTGTCAACTACACAATTCTCGGTTTGAGGGGCATGACGAGTAATATCAAGCTTGGATACGTTTCCCTCAACTACGCCCACTTAATATGACTTTAAGTGATATTCACCCTTCAATTACAATTATAGAACTGGCCTAAGTGACTTAGGAATCACGGCTGTACTTTCAACTGAAACCGTAGGCCCGAATGTAGGGTAATTTTCTAACATCGGATGTTCGGATAAATCAGTTGAAGTGTCACAATTTAGGGTGGCACAGAAATATCAGTTTAAATTTGGGATTAACTTTAATGTTTTAAATTAGCGTGTAAGAGTCAAAAACATTTTGTACGACTAGGAGCATGAGTCAAGTCGTGCAATTTTAGTAAAACCAATTTTACCGTTTTAGTTCGTGAAACGCATTTTAACATTCGACACGACCCAATTTTAAATAACTTATTTAATCTAATTTGGTCGTTAATCACGAACCAAATTTTAAACTAATTGAGTCTTAATTAATTTAAATTAGTTTTATATAAAACAATTAAATTTAAAACCCGTTTTACTTTTAATAAAAACACTTTTATTTAAACTACCTTTCCGAGAAATCTTTAAACATTTTAATTTTCTCGTCGTTTTAAGATTGTGTCAAATCGTTTTATAAAAGTTTTGCCGTTTAATTATTATCCTAAATAATGTTAACAACCACAAACATATAAAACAAATAAATCGAGCCACTAGTAAAATTTGTTCGGTTTTGTTCGTGGCATCAAACAAAAACCGAACCGGTCTAAGGGAAAAACACAAATGAACTATTCTTGTCGTTTACCACTTAGTCCAAGATCTCCTTCTTCGTGTCCCGGTCGTCTACGTCTCGGTCTTCAAATTTTCGTCTCTTTACAATAAATAATAAATAAAATTAAACCTAACTATTACATCGGGTTTCAAATAACCCGTAAAAATATAAAGATAATAAAACCAAAATACACAACCACGGGACACTAGTGCTCGATTAAATAACACAATCAACCATAAATGAAAAAGGATCGATCTTCTTGTCAAACAAAAGTTTTGACAAAAAAAAACATAAGATCGAAAAACAACAATTATGTCTAAACGCACGTAAAGGTGGCTCTGATACCAATATTGGGAATTCATGTACCGGTTTTAACTTTTAAAACAACTATAATTAATCTAACTAATTTAACAAATCAGATTTGCATGGCGGAAGCGTATGTACATGTTAACAGTTCTAAACCTGGATCCCGCCAGTGATGCCATTACACGCATAAAGATAATAAATATTAAATCAACCAAAGCGGGTAAAAGCTTATACCTTTGATGATTCTCGTATGATCCACACTTCGGAAAAACAAGTGTTTCGCTAGTGACTCGATCACGAAACCCGTAAAAAACTAGACCCGGTTCCCGACGGAAGCGGGTGGTGGCGGAAACACTTGCGCGCGGCGAGGTTGGCCGGAAAATGGTGGCCAGGGCGGCTGGCGATGGCCTACGGCGGTGGACGACGCACGCAAGGGGGAGGGGTTTCAGGTTGATGATATATTTATAATCTCAGTATTTACAACCTGCATGTAAATAATGGTGTTAGGGTTTCAGGTTAAGGATATATATTTATAATCCCATTATTTACAACCTGCATCCCTTAGGAATTAACTGTTAATTCCCTAGCAATTAACTGTTAATAACAATTAAACCCTGCCTTTTACTAACTATAATTAATTAGTAAACTTCCACCGACTAACGTTTAACTCTTAAACATTTAAACCCTTCGTCTTTAATTACTTCTCTAAATAATTAATCACCGAGTTATCCGTTAATTATTTCTCTAAATATTTATCCACCGAATTAAAATTCCGCGTTTCGTGAACTATAATGTTTACAATGAAACATTATTAATTGCTCATTGTCCAAAGTGTAACTCTTTGGATCATACCTCGATAGCAACGTTGATATAATCGATGATCGGACACCTATATCCAACACATAGTATTAGAATCTCAATAGGTTACAAAGTAGAATGTTAGGACCAGGCATAGAAATCAGGGATGTCATACCGAACCTAGCTCAAAAGCTTATAGTATTTTCGACCCAATCCAAAGGAGACTATGTGAGCCTAGATGTGAAATTTTAACGGAGAAATTGCACACCCACATACGAGCACTTCACCCCATTAACCCGAAGTGAAGTGTTGGCTACTGAAACGTCAAAATTTCCCTTTGGGAAACCAAAACTCTTTCAGCCGGGTACCAAGGCATGTCCCAATGAATATTGTGAATACCACAGGAATAACGGTCACAAAACAGATAATTACATTCAATTAAAAAGGGAAATTGAACTAGCGGTAAAATCATGAAGACTATCCCATCTAGTCAAGGGAGTCCGCGGGGGAGAACCTTCTAAAGCAGGAGGACCAGCGGCGAATAAAGACAAGGGAGTCCGTTAATTATTTCTCTAAATATTTATCCACCGAATTAAAATTTCGCGTTTCGTGAACTATAATGTTTACGGGTAACATTATTAATTGCTCATTGTCCAAAGTGTAACTCTTTGGATCGTACCTCGATAGCAACGTTGATATAATCGACGATCGGACACCTATATCCAACACATAGTATTAAAATCTCAATAGGTTACAAAGTAGAATGTTAGGATCAAGCATAGAAATCAGGGATGTCACATCGAACCTGGCTCAAAAGCGTATAGTCTTTTCGACCCAGTCCAAAAGAGACTATGTGAGCCGAGATGTGTAGGTCCCGGGAGCCTCGTCGCACAGCGGAAAATACAGATCTGATCGTTGATTCGTGTGGGAACGAAGAAACGAGAAAGAGAAAACCATGAACATAAAGACAAGAGAATCAACACAGAAACGAAACGTAATCCATAACAAACTAGTCATCCCGCCATTACAGATTACATACCGAAGGAGTACACATCTCTCGTTTACGCTCATGGTTCACTGGGGCCGGGAGAGCTCATCCCGGCCAGAACCTCTCTCACATTTTCCCTTGTTCCAAGTTTCACCTACAAATGAAGGCATCACCTTCTATTTATAGGGGCAACAACAATGCCTGCGTACCTGGCTAAGTACGCAGGGCAAAAGCCATGCGTATTTGGCTAAGTACGCATGAACAAGGTTGTGTACTTGCTAAGTACGCAGGAACACCCTCCTGCGTACTAGTCTAGTACACCGATACATAAAATTTTATCTATAGTTTTTAATACATACTTCTACAGACTCCCTCTTAACTATAGCATAAATTCAATCTATCACTAACACAGATAATCATCAGTTTACAAAGAATGTCCTAACAGACTCCCTCTAAACTAATGACATCACGTGTCTTCTGGCGAGACTTGATTTTCTGGCGTTCCACTTGTGATCTTCTGATCATCAATCTTCAATATGCAGTTTTCATATACCTAGCAACAACACTTACGGCCATCAGCTCAGTGTTAATGGTAGACAGGGAAGGGTCCGAGACGCCTATATACCTCTTAACCCGAAAGCTGAAAGGACCGGAAGTCCGGTACCCAGCAATGCAGAGACTAGCACTATAGGAATTCCATTAAGATAAACCTTAGTCTTCAAACCAGATGTGTCCAACTCTATCCTGTATCTTCACGAGTCAAACAAATTCCCGAAGATGTTCATTTCCAATTTCCCCTTCCAATGTAAGCTCCATCTGACTAGACCAGAAACAAGTAAACATTTCCTATCCCGTCGGCCAATGATAAAGGTTCCGTCTTCAACTAATAATCTAGTGGAGATCCAGCTTCATCTTGAAAACACTCGACATAATCTAACACAAAATCATGCTCGGCGGTGATCACCCTGTATCCAAAGTCCAACATTCTTCAAATAGATCTTCATTCATGGTTAACGTCTCCTAATCTGTATACATTTGCCATGGCGTCAAGTTCCATAACTAGGTTATCTATCTGGATTCCGCTCCGATCGCAAATGAGAAATCCAATCATAACTAAATCACATCAAATCTTGAACACCGGCTTGACCAAAGAGCGAGAAAAAATATAGTTTACACGAGAAATCTTAGTTGAGATCCATGTTACGTTAAAGATGTTTATATATAGGAAGTACCAGCGGCTTATCCACCACCCCTATAATGTCCCATGAATACTCCTTTGTAGGTCCTGAGCAGACCTGAGAGAACAGATCTGCGGAGAAATTCTTCAAACAGTCCGGATCGAGAGGCGGAATCTCTGGATCCGGTATCACTCTCGAATCAAAAAAGGTAGAGACGGGTGCGGGAATCACATACACGAATAGAAACATATGAAAATGAAAAGAACAGATAATTGAAAGCATAAAACGTATGATTCTTTGATTGAAATGAAAATAAACGCTCGATCATACACTAACAATTAGTCTCACCCCAGGGTGAGCTCCCTTTGGGGTGATGATTCCCTCTACAGACACACTCACTCCTAATGGGTATTCTACTATATATAGGAGGCCTCATGTGCCTTGTTTTCCAAGCCACCTGCTAAACAAGCCTGAAAAACAGGCATCGAAACTAGGTAGTTTCGATTGAACAAATGTTCAACCAAAACTACTAGTTTCGATTAAACAAAAGTTCAACCGAAACTACTAGTTTCGATACTGTAGTTTCTATTGACAGCATCAGTCTCATTTCTATACCCAACAATCTCCCCCTAGACTGATGCTATCAAATCTTGTCCGACTCTGTCTTTCGTCTTCATAGAATGACTGATGATCCAAAGCCTTTCGTTGTGATTCTCCCCCTCAAGTGTAGACCCTCCTATCTTGTAGGCAATTGATAAAGGTTTGAATCCCAAGTATTAAGCAGTAAATAACCATCTTTCTACAAAGATTCTTGACATTCACGAACACTTGATCAACTTTTGCCTTCTCTCCCCCTAAAAAAAGGTCAATTTCAAGCAAAGGCTCACTTTGTCTTGCATCTTCATAACTCTGCTGATAATTTGAAGTCTTTCATGGTAATTCCCCCCCTGAAGTGTAGACCCTCCTATTTCTAGGCAAAAGATAAGGGATCAAATCACCATGTAATCAACAACTAATGATCCGGTTTGTGACAAATATGCTTGACTTGTTACCCGCTGCCCAAACTTGAACTTTAATCAAAGGAATTACGGCTGAATCAGGCAGAACATCATGTATATTGCCGAAGAAACGAAATTTTCGAAAACCCGAAAAAGATTGTCTCCAAGTTTTTTTTTTTTTTTTTGGAAAGTACTTGGACAGTTCTGCCTGTAGTTTCGATATGCTCTACTTCAGTCGAAACAAGGCTAGTTTCGATAGAGGCAGTATCGAAACAAGAAGTTTCGATAGAGAGATTCTTCAATCGAAACTAGTAGTTTCGATAGGAGATTCTTCAACCGAAACTAGTAGTTTCGATACCCTCTAGTTTCGACAGCCTAGTTTCGATGTCTTCTACTTCTGATTTAGGGCAACACCAGTAGTTTCGATAGAAAATATTCAGCCGCCACATAGTTTCGATTGACCATCTTCAACTTTCAGCTACTTCGATACCCCCAATCCAGGTCTGAAAAATGCTTCAAAAGCCTTACATCTTCAGATTTTGAAAGTGGAAATGTAGAACAGCAGTCACGAACCTGCTACACATCGATTTCTTCAAGTTTAACGTATCAATGGCGGGTTTTTCTTGATTTTGAGCAGATTCGAGAGCAATAAGAGCCACCATGGCTCTGATACCACTTGTAGGTCCTGAGCAGAGCTGAGAGAACAGATCTGCGGAGAAATTCTTCAAACAGTCCCGATCGAGAGGCGGAATCTTTGGATCCGGTATCACTCTCGAATCAAAAAAAGGTAGAGACGGGTGCGGGAATCACATACACGAACAGAAACATATGAAAATGAAAAGAACTGATAAGTGAAAGCATAAAACGTATGATTCTTTGATTGAAATGAAAATAAACGCTCGATCATACACTAACAATTAGTCTCACCCCAGGGTGAGCTCCCCCTGGGGTGGTGATTCCCTCTACATACACACACACACACACACACTCCTAATGAGTATTCTACTATATATAGGAGGCCTCATGTGCCTTGTTTTCCAAGCCACCTGCCAAACTGGCCTGAAAAAACAGGCATCGAAACTAGGTATTGAACAAATGTTCAACCAAAACTACTAGTTTCGATTGAACAAAAGTTCAACCGAAACTACTAGTTTCGATACTGTAGTTTTTATTGTCAGCATCAGTCTCATTTCTATACCCAACATCCTTACATTTAATCCCCCTCATTTCTCTGTAAACTATGACCAGCTTTATCACCGCTTCACTCAAATCCTCAAAAACCAGAACTAGTCTACTCTAGGATTTTATTCTTTTATTCCTTTGCAAAGATCCAAAACAGCAAAACCTTGGGTTCAAGTTGTTCGAGTATTCATCCCCTATTAAAGAAGTATCATAGATACTCGTAGCTACATATTCAGGTTTGAACACCTAAACAATATAATTCTTTTTTCAAAGACCCAAAGCCGCAACATCTTCACAAATAAAACGAGACCTTTAGCCGATTACGACCCAGTTGCTCAAATTGATTAAGCATTCATTCCCTATTAAAAAAGTATCATAGACACTCGTAGCCTACATTTTCAGGTTTGAACACCTCACCAATATATGACAATTTGTATCATCCAACAAAAAACTCGTCCTTGTTTTGCGAAGCCACATCAAATACAAATTTCGGTCCCGAAAAACCAAAACTGCTATCTTCTAAAAAATGGCCCGAAATAAGCGTACAAACGATCCCTAAAAAATTTGGCCAAGAAATATATATATATATATTTTTTTAATCCCAGATGATAGTTCATGCGTACTTAGCAAGTTCGCACAGCCAACTGTTCATGCGTACTTGATAAGTTCAAAGAGCCAAATACATATGCGTACTTAGCTAAGTACGCAGGTCACTACTCATGCGTACTTAGTAAGTACGCAGAAAAGGTGATTTTGCGTACTTAGACAGTACATCAGCGTTCTTGACAGATCTTGTGGAGAATGCTCGAAAAGTGTTGGATCTGAGAAATTGATGCTTCCAAAATCTTAGAAATCATCTTCTAACAAACCCATAGCCTTCCAAACACCAAATGAAGCGATAACAAAAACGAATTTAGGGTTTTTGGTCAACAAAAGTTACGACCAATTCATAAACACAGATCTGCTCAAAACCCAAAAACTCGAATCTGGAACACAAATGAACAAACACCGAGGCTCTGATACCAGTTCTAGGTCCCGGGAGTCTCGTCGCACGGCGGAAAATACAGATCTGATCGTTGATTCGTGTGGGAATGAAGAAACAAGATAGAGAAAACTACGAACATAAAGACAAGAGAATCAACACAGAAACGAAACGTAATCCATAACAAACTAGTCATCCCGTCATTACAGATTACATACCGAAGGAGTACACATCTTTCGTTTACGCTCACGGATCATGCGGGCCGGGAGACCTCATCCCGACCAGAACTTCTCTCACATTTTCCCTTGTTCCAAGTTCCACCTACAAATGAAGGCATCACCTTCTATTTATAGGGGCAACAACAATGCCTACATACTTGGCTAAGTACACAGGGAAAAAGCCATGCGTACTTGGCTAAGTACGCACGAACAAGGTGGTGTACTTGCTAAGTACGCAGGAACACCCTTCTGCGTACTATCCTAGTACACCGATACATAAAATTTTATATTTAGTTACTAAAACATGTTTCTACACACTCCCTCTTAACTATAGCTTCAAATTCTATCTATCACTAACACTGATAATCATCAGTTTACAAAGAATGTCCTAACAGACTCCCTCTAAACTAATGAAATCACGTGTCTTCTGGTGAGACTTGATCTTCTGGCATTCCACTTGTGATCTTCCGATCTTCAATCTTCAATCGGCAATCTTCATATACCTAGCAGCAACACTTACGACCATCAGCTCAGTGTTAATGGTAGACAGGGAAGGGTCCCAGACGCCTATATACATGTTAAGCCGAAGGCTGAAAGGACCGGAAGTCCGGTACCCAACAATGGCGAGACTAGACTAGCCCTGGTACATGCGTCCCGGAGACTGAGGAGGTATTTACAGGCGCACCCAATACAAGTCCTCACGGAGAAACCTATACAACAAGTACTAAGAAGACCAGAAGTGTCAGGAAGATTGTCAAATGGGCGATAGAATTGGGAGATCACACCATCGAATACAAGCCAAGAAAAAGTGTCAAAGGCCAATTCATAGCAGATTTCCTAACAGAAATAAAGGAAGAAGGAAGCGACGGAGGAGAAAAATTAAGCATACTAGAAGAAGAGAATAAAGACAAGATAAAAGATGAAGGAGCGAATCTATGGACTCTATTCATAGATGGAGCATCAAATGTTGGAGGACGCGGAG
Source organism: Smallanthus sonchifolius (assembly GCA_023525975.1). NCBI lineage: Eukaryota > Viridiplantae > Streptophyta > Magnoliopsida > Asterales > Asteraceae > Smallanthus > Smallanthus sonchifolius. Next base: position 110,079,419 of record CM042021.1, read on the forward strand.
CAGGTTTGGTATTAACTAGCCCAGAAGGTGTTGAGCTAACCCACGCAATCAAACTGGATTTCCCAGCTACCAATAACGAAGCGGAGTATGAGGCATTGCTAGCAGGGCTGAGATTGGCAAAACGGATGAAAGTCAAAGAACTAGAAGCATATGTTGACTCACTGTTGGTAACCAACTAGATAAACAAAATATATGAAGCAAAGGAAGAAGCCATGGGAATATACTTAGAGAAGGTCAAGGCGTTGATAAGTTGCATAGGGAAAGTAACATTTACACATATCTCAAGAGGAAATAACAAAAAAGCAGACGCGTTAAGCAAGTTAGTGAGCGTAGCCTTCGATCACTTCGCTAAGGAGGTAAGAGTTGAAGTGCTGACAACACCATCCACCCAAGAGAAAGAAGTACTGCATATCAATGCACATGAAAGGATCACCTAGACGACCCCTATACGACAGTACCTAGAGGAAGGGATTATACCCGATGATAAAGGAGAAGTCAGAAAAATCGAAATGAAAGCATTGCAATACGAGATGATAAGGGAGAATCTGTATAGAAAGTTGTAACACCCAAAATATCAAAACCCCCAACTTAAACATTTTAAAACACGCGGAATTTAGGTCCCAAAACCACATTTAACGTATCAACACATTAAGTTTTACAAACACAAATTTAAATAACAATATTTCCACAAAATTAGTTTAAACAAGATTACCAACAAGTTATTCATAACTTGTGACAACCCTGAATAGTTTGTAAAGACTCCCCACGAGAAGATTAAACAAAACAATCATCCACACGGTCCATGAGAAATCAATCCACATGATGCGAGACTCGAGATCACTTCGGAACTTTCCTAACATCAATTTGAACATGGTTAGTAAGTATAAGTAGACCTAAGGACCCCCCACAAGTCCCTAAAACAACGACAGGCCAAAATACCCAAAAGTTCCGGCGTCTACAAGACCCAAATGGGCGTATCATACGCTCCGGGTGTATGGTGCGCCCATTTGGGCGTATGGTATGCCCCACCCAGGTCAAGGGTGTCCGAAATCCGATTTTTAGCCTTTGCAACTTCCCGTCGACTTACCTGATTATATTTTCAAGCGAATATGGTACACACCCATATATTTAAACATCATTTAGGGTTACCCTTATGTACCAACATATATTGTTTAGTTTTTTATTCCCAAACTCGGGTATTACAACCCGTTTGCCACACGTTAAGATTTTTACTTCTATTCCCACCATTTCATTAATTTAGGCACACATTGGTCTACATTTTAAGATACTCAATAATACATTCATGATTTATGATTTACCATTCGTTTAATCTTGACATATCCACATGTCTAGCGAGAGATCCGCCTCTCGGTTTCTTACATGGAGTATTTGACTCCATGACAACTCATAAAGTATTTAACTTCATGCCATCCGTGAAGTATTTTACTTCACCTGCACCCGTAAGGCATATGACCTCACTTCCATCGATGAAATACTTAATTTCACGTAATCACCTCCATGAAGTATTATGTAATCAATCAATTTACCGTTTTACTACTAACGTTTGACTTTTACCATATTAAATCAATTTTAGTCTAACATTACTACATTTTACACTTTACTTGACTCTTGACCACATTGAGTCATTTACACCATTTAACCACATATCACATATTAGTTTGACCAATAACCACATAAGTCAAGTTACATCTATTTACCACTTTTGCACATGCAAGTTTGACTATTAACCACATAGTCTAATTACATCTATTTACCACATTTGCACATTTAAGTTTGACTATTAAACACACCGTCTAATTATACCAATTTTAACATAATAGTTTGACCCAATACCACTAAAGTCCAATTAAAACAATTTCACCATTATCCACAATGGTTTGACTTACATCAAGCTAAGTCAATTTACAACAATTCACCACATTCTAAATTTTGGTTTGACTATATTCCACCCTAGTCAACTACACCACTTTACCACGTTTAGTTAATATAGTTTAGCTTGATATCACTTAAGCCAATTTCCACCCATTATCACACATCGACGGTTTAGTTTGACTAAATTTCCATATTTAGTCAAACATACAAGTTCTACCATAACAATTAAACATTGACTTTATAACACACAAGTCAAACACAATAACAACATGTAAATAGTATACCACATAAACTACTTACACATAGACTACATATCTAAACTAAGTAAGTGCAAATCACTAACCTTTGCCAATAAAGATTCCACTCGGTCTTCAAAGCTAACATTTTTAACGCCTTGATTACCTAAACATTCCACTTGTTTTAGTAATCTAAATCACCCCAATACATACACCAATTGGAGTTTAACATCCACCCAAGATCTTAAGATCATCACCTATCACCTAATCTTGGTTTATTAAGGTTCACTCAAGCTTTTATCCTTCTTAATCAAAATCAACCCATTTTGACCCGTTAAGGTTTTCTCCCAATTTCCACAATTTCATCCAATTAATATTTCACAAATTCAATTGGGGTTTCTACTTGAAAATGTGTTTATATAATACCATAAATACTTATCCTCACTTACTTCACCCAAACAAACACCCAAGATTCAAAACCCATAATTTGGGTCTCAAGAACCCTAATTTTCAAAATCTTCAATTAGGTGGAATCAACATGAATTGGTTGCACCCTTAGCTTAGTAATGCTAGATAAACAATCCTTATCAACAAAACACCCAATACAACCCCCAATTCCTGTCCATTAAGGTTCATCCACCCAATCCTTTATCAAGAACATGAAGTTAGATTCAGGAATGAGATAGGAATGATTCTTACTTATTTAGATGAAGGTGTTGTGCAATCTAACCCTCCAAATCCAAGCATGCAAGCTCTAATCAGATTGTTCTTGGCTTGAACCTTTTTCTCCCCTCTTTTCTCTTCATAATCATGACACACACACATCTGATGTGTGTGTGTCGCCATCCTCCTGAAGCCCAAATTCATAATTGGTAAATTGCAATTCTAGTCCCTCTATTTTGCAATTTAAACCCTTTCATCCAAAACTAGGTTGTTTTAGTGAAATAAATACACCCACCATCTTTTATTTTATTTAAAACACCACTATAATATAATAAATATATTATAGGATAAACTCAAAAGTTGGTTCGTTACAAATCACACCACCTAACTTTGGGTTTCGTCCCCGAAACCCGATCCACCAAAAGATTAGGGTAACACTCTGGTATCTATCCTCATATTTCCAAGTAGCTTCCGCCCTTATCTAAGGATCCCGCTGAACCAACACTTGGTTAATCCGCTTATACCACAAGCGTTTCACCTAACTACTAAAGGTAGTCACCGATTCCTCTAGATGAAACACCCATCATCTATCGCCTCAATACCGATATGAGAAGCAATATCCACTTCTCTCGCCACACATTACCGTGGATGAACCACGAGGAATGTATAATGGAGACTACACGAACCCCGAGTAACTCCTAATGTCATACCACTTTACAAACTAAAGTGAAGTCTGAACAGTCCCACTAAACGGGGACTTGGTCTCCCATGTTTTCAAACCCGATACACCTCCTTTATAAGGGGAACTTTTATATCGCCAAAGTTCCCATTTGAATTTCAGTACCCTCCTCCCTAAATCCACTTAGGGTTTTCTCTCCACCTTGAGTGGATTTCTCAATCACACTCAATAAACAAGATCTTACACGCTAAGTCTTGAATCACAACATGATTCTTAGTTTCATGACAACCAATACCACCCAACCAAACTGTATTCGACACTGTTCACCATTTAGTAATTCATTCAATCGAATATGAATACTCCAATGGTAGATAAGGTGAAACCATCTTTCAACTAATGGTAAATAGTTACTAGATAAGGTGACACCATCTTTCAACTAATGGTAAATAGTCACTTGGTTTATTCCAATTCGAAGAAGAAACTTAAACATCAATCCGACTCAATGGGTACAGATGTTCCATGTCGTATCACACACTTCTTGAACCAAAGTTCTCTAACCACACGGAAGAGTAGGATCCCTTTTGGTATTCAGCCTTAGCCCGTAGGCAAGTGAGACACTTATAACCACACACTAGATTGTGCCTATTTTCATCCCCAGCCACCAAAAGTTAAAATCCAAAACAACATACAACAACCTACAAGACTTTTAAGTCTTATTCATCACCCATGAAGTTCAAAGACTTCAAGAACACCAATGAGGTTCGAGGACTTTTATTCAACTTTCTAACGCTCGTCCGCGTATAGATTCATCAGTTCCCTATCCAAATTCTATCCTTTAGTTGCTACGAGAATATACAATACTCCTGCCTTGATGCATAAACACAAAACCAAGTTTAATTCACGAGGCACCAAGACAACCTACAAGGCATACAGTCTTCCTACGGAAAGACGCGTCAAATGCCATAGGCAAATCCTCTTTCATAAACCAACACCCTATTAATCCCAACAGCGTAAATCATCCTTTGAGATTCAAGGATCTCAATCTTACAATGCCCCTTTGAAGTTTGAGCCTCATTTTCAATCACCGGTCGTGAAGTTCTATGACTTCAAACGCCACCTATGAAGTTCTAAGACTCCAAACACCATTTACCCTATGATTACTTCAATCATTTCCGGTCAACATATATGTCTTTATAATTCACCACCTCATCCAATAATGGATTTCTACCAAAGCCAAAATGGCACATTAAATCAGTTCAAAGAAAGGCCTCTCCTTTCAGGGAATTCAGGAAACTCACGAAGATAGTGAGTTTGAACGACTTTGCTTCGAAGATAAAAATGACTATCATTGAATAAACGATCACCATATAAGCATACATGGGTCTACACACCTTTAACAATGATTCACATAAACCATGGAACTTCTAACAAGCCAGAAAGTTACATTCGCAATCCCATAGTATTCATAACGGAAAAGATACCATTCATGGGATATCACCCACCTTTACTTTGGTTTGTTGAAACTAAGACTTTTAGTCACATGCCCAAACCCAAAGGTTAACGCACGTATACAATCTTCCATTCTTCTTTTCCTCAAGAGAACGGTTACACACCAAGAAGAGACATTCGGGTATAGAACCCCCATGAACTTCTTCGCAACTGGAACATCAAGTATTCCATCACCCCGGTTGGTGTCAATGGCATAAGCCAGGCATACACCAATTCATGCGCTACGTGTTTCACCGTCTCTATGTGAGAACAGATCGACACGTCACCCTTTAGTCATACATGACGTTGATATGGTTACTAAGTAGCCACACAACTTTAACTACAATCGTAGGACTCCCTTCCATGTGATTGTTTCACCCACATCCTTTGATTAATAATTCACATAAATTCTCATCCAACAATTATACCAAAAGACTTCAGTTTTGTCTTCGGTAGATAGAAATGTTCGGCCTGACAGCCTTAAAATTTCTATTTTCTCCCCCCTTTCATTCGTGTGCTTTAACTCGGGATATTCAATTCGAATGAGTCCCGACCTGTAACAACTGTAGCACCCATTATCAGGACTACAACACTATGGCGTAGTGTGTCCCATCATTGCACATGTGTAACTTCCACACATATGGCAACAACAAGTTGCCTTCCCAAAGGGATTTCTAGCTCGGCTAGAATGTTTGGCTTTCTTGAAGCCACCACTAGTTCCTCCTCACGCCCCACTAATTCCCCGAGTTTGATTTCTTTGTATTACATAATAATCAACTCCACCCGAGCTGTACACCACGAATGAGAATCCACTCTATAAGTCAACCAATAGCATCGAGAAAGCCGATCTATCCTCATTCACTCCGTTAATCCAATATTTGGGCAAGACCACACAAAATCATACTACAAGCACACAATCTTATCATTAATCCACCGGTCTAATGTACGTGAAGAAAACTCCAAATTGCAAGATCCACACCGGCTTGTGGACAAAGCTAACTCAAGAAAGTCTCTCTAGTTCACCCTATTACATTACCTCCATGTCCTTAAGCCTTTCTCCATACAAAGAACACCGAAAAATCCACCAAATTCCGGAGTCGACTCTCAGTGAGTAGTACTCTATCCACCCATCACAATGGATCGCTTCAAAGCCAATACCATTATGGTGATGTATTATTCGTTGACCAACGAACAAACTCCCACTATTTCCTCATTTGGCTCGCCCACCACGAACCCCTTGTGAAGACAAGGTTTCCTTCCTCCACGTATTCGACTACAGTTGATCCTCCCGCCCTTAAGGCTTCATGCGGTTCTTCCGATTACCACCTCAATGAGCTCCTATCTTCCTTGAAGGAAGCACAATATCACAAAAAGCTTTAGCCATCCTCCACTAGAATGTTACTTTCCATAACTCATGACTAATCCCAAGCTCATCCTCATCCTCGAGGTGATATCCACATATACTCCTTCATGCACGAGTCTTAAGTCAACTTCCATCTATAATTCTGCCTATTAAGTTATGGTTCCCCCAGTCATCCCCGGCCATTTAGTAATAAGTTTGTAGGTGTTCTATAGGCATCTAGTCTTACTCTATAAGGCTCTACTTCTTCCTATGTGTATATTAATTACCCCTGCATAAACATTTATACACAAACACATAATATTTACATATACACATTTAACCACCTTCACTTACTCATTTTCGGTGTTCATCATCATATGGTTATCGAGAAGGTATTCGGACATGTTACATTAAGAATCATACTGTCCAGGCATGATCGATAATGTAATATGCCCAATTACATTAACTATCTCCATACAACGAATCCCTTAACAACTTTTGGTACAATTAGATCACATTGGACACCAATTAAAACAAACAACACACAATCAATACTAACCTCGCCCTTTAAGCTCCATGTCTCAGTCACGCCATCATTTGATTCTCATTTCTCGACCATATCAAGAGCATTATAGGTTCGAATTTGGTGTCTCGTACACCAAATCCCTCAAACAGTGTCTCTGATACCAAGTTGTAACACCCAAAAATTCAAAACCCCCAATTTAAACATTTTAAAACACGTGAAATTTAGGTCCCAAAACCACATTTAACGTATCAACACGTTAAGTTTTACAAACACACATTTAAATAACAATATTTCAACAAAATTAGTTTAAACAGGTTTACCAACAAGTTATTCATAACTTGTGATAACCCTAAATACTTTGTAAAGATTCCCCACGAGAAGATTAAACAAAACAATCATCCACACGGTCCATTAGAATTCAATCCACACGATGCGAGACTCGAGATCACTTTGAAGCTTTCCCTATATTCAAAACATCAATTTTAACATGGTTAGTAAATATAAGTAGACCTAAGGACCTCCCACAAGTCCCTACAATAACGACAGGCCAAAATACCAAAACCCGAAAGTTCCAACGTCTACCACACCCAAATGGGCGTATCATACGCTCCAGGCGTATGGTGCGCCCATTTGGGCGTATGGTACGCCCCACCCAGGTCAAGGGTGCCCTAAATATGATTTTTAGCCTTTGCAACTTCCCGTTGACTAACCCGATTGCATTTTCTAGCCAATATGGTACACCATTTAACCACATATCACATATTAGTTTGACCAATAACCACATAAGTCAAGTTACATCTATTTACCACTTTTGCACATTCAAGTTTGACTATTAACCACATAGTCTAATTACATCTATTTACCACATTTGCACATTTAAGTTTGACTATTAAACACACCGTCTAATTATACCAATTTTAACATAATAGTTTGACCCTATACCATTAAAGTCGAATTACAACAATTTCACCATTATCCACAATGGTTTGATTTACATCAAGCTAAGTCAATTTACAATAATTCACCATATTTTATATTTTGGTTTGATTATATTCCACCCTAGTCAACTACACCACTTTACCACGTTTAGTTAATATATTTCGGTCATTGTGTTTATTGACGATCGTCTCATTTATTCAAGGAGCGAAGGTGATCATGCTTGACATTTGCGTGAGATTCTTGAAGTTCTCCAAAGGGAAAAGCTTTATGAAAAATTTTCTAAGTGCGCATTTTGGTTGCGTGAAATCCAATTCTTGGGTCATGTGATTAATGAGAAAGGGATTACTGTCGACCCAACAAAGATAGTGGCGGTTAAAGATTGGTCATCGCCGAAAATTCCTTTAGAAATTAGACGTTTCTTGGGGTTGGCGGGTTATTATCGGCGGTTTATTGAAAACTTCTCTCGGATTGTTTTGCCGATGACGAAGTTGACGCGTAAAGAGACTAAGTTTGTATGTGGTTCCGAGCAAGAATCCGTCTTTCAACTCTTGAAAGAAAAGTTTACTAAGGCGCCTATTTTATCCTTGTCAGACGGGACTGAAGATTTTGTGGTGTATTCGAATGCCTCGCATTCGGGGTTGGGATGTATTTTGATACAAAGGGGGAAAGTAATTGCCTATGTGTCTAGGCAATTGAAGACTCACGAGGTGAATTACCCTACACATGATTTAGAACTTGCGGCCATGGTTTTTGCGCTCAAGATTTGGAGGCATTATTTGTATGGGGCTAAGTGTACTATATACACGGATCACAAAAGTCTCAAGTACTTCTTTGACCAAAAGGACCTCAACATGAGGCAAAGGCGGTGGCGTGAATTGGTCAAGGACTATGATTGTGAGATACTTTATCATCCGGGTAAAGCGAATGTGGTGGAAGATGCTCTTAGTCAGAAGACGAACCATTCACCTGTAAAGGTGAAGTCATTTAAGATGACAATTTCATCATCTCTTATCGATGAAATTCGGGAGGCTCAAGTGTTAGAACTTGGTAGTGATTTGAAGAAGGAACGGATGGTTGCTTATGTTAATAAGCTTGGGGAAAATAGCATGGGTTTAAAGACATGCTTTGATAGAATTTGGATTCCTGGGTTGTCAAGTGTTTTGACAACTATTTTAGATGAGGCGCATAAATCCAAGTATTCTATCCATCTGGGGGCCACAAAGACGTTTTATGATTTGAAGTGTCATTTTTGGTGGCCGGGTATGAGGCGTGATATTGTTAAATATGTGGAAAGGTGTTTAACATGCTTAAGGGTAAAAGCGGAGCACCAAAAGCCGTATGGAAAGCTTCAACCGCTTGAAATACCGCTTTGGAAATGGGAGAACATGACCATGGATTTGATCACTAAACTACCAAAGACTCGAAAGGGTTATGGTGCGATATGTGTAGTAGTGGATCGGTTGACAAAGAGTGCACATTTCCTTCCTATTAAGGAATCGTATTCATCGGATAGATTGGCGGAAATGTATGTGAAGGAAATTGTGTCACATCATGGTGTGCCAGTGTCGATTATATCAGATCGTGACACGAGATTTACTTCTCATTTTTGGAAGAAATTCCATGAGGATATGGGGACTAGATTGAATCTTAGCATCGCTTATCATCCACAAACGGATGGTCAAAGCGAGCGAATGATTCAAACGCTCGAGGACATGTTGCGAGCGTGTGCATTGGATTTTGGGGTAATTGGGACGACCATTTACCGTTGGCGGAATTTTCTTATAACAATAGCTACCATTCTAGTATTGGTATGCCTCCTTTTGAGGCATTGTATGGGATGAAATGTCGAACACTCGTGTGTTGGGGTGAAATTGGTCAACGGGAACTCGGTAGCAAAGAGGTGATCAAGGAAACTAATAGTAGTATTGACCAAATAAGGGCACGCTTGAAGGCGGCTCAAGATCGCCAAAAGTCCTATGCGGATAATAGAAAGCGGGCGATTGAGTTTCAAGTGGGGGACTTTGTGCTTTTGAAAGTCTCTCCTTGGAAAGGGGTGATTGATGCTCTAAACATAGTTATTAAATTATTGACTAAATTAACCTATTCTAGAAACTAAGTTATACTCTAGACTCTCTAAAACTCGACTAAACTACTAACCGGCAAGTGAACCGATCGACTCTAGTATAGCTAAATAAGTCCGGAAATCGAACCCACGAAACTCTATTTATTACGTAAATTAGACTCACTTAAACAGACTGACTGACACGACTAATTGTTTTTATATTTTAGGGGGGGGGGGGTTGTCTAAAATCCTAAGAGAAAAGCGATTAAAATACTATCAATTAACTAAATTACCTAAGACACGAATGTGATTTCGGGTTTTACTTCAGATGACGATGGGTAACTACCTAGACTGGAATCCTGGGATACTTCGAGCTATACTTTTAACGGATGCAAGTTAATAAGGAACCGGGATCATAAATTTCTAACCTTTTGAGACACCGAACAAGACTCCCGACCCTTTTCGGGAAGACACCTAAGGGACTCTGAAGGCTGCTGAAAACACCAGTTGATCTAGACTTCCTCTCGGTTATCTAAATGTTTATGTAAAGTACCCTAATATGACCTACTCCCTCTCGGGTTGTAAACCTAGGATGACTTGGGTTCTTGATTCGACTCAATAGACAAATATTAGCAAGGCAACTACGACAGACTTCTCTAAAAGACTACCCTAGCAATTTACCAATTTAGACCTATCAATAATCTCGCACCTCTCGGCTATTAAGATTAGTATAACACTTAGACCTATTCAATTATCAAATATAGCTTCTAAGGTATTTTGGCCAATTAACCCAACAAATCACAACGCAAGTTAATGATCTAGCATGACCCTATTACGCGAAAGACATTCACCAAAGATCATACGAAGCAATATATAACAATTAGAATAATTCTAAGCATGCATATTCAACGAATCAATAATCAAGTTTGCTATTTTATCATGAAATCCAAAATTAACAAGCATCGAATATAAAAATAACAACTTTAGCATCCCATTCATCATAGTCTAGGTAGTTTATCTAATTTAGCTACTCATCATTATCCAAATCAAAGACGCAATTTCAACAAAGTGGAAAGACATGGTAAAAATTAAGAAAACAAAGAATTGATAAACCCAGATAGCCAAATCACTAGCTTGATTGATCCTAGGACTCCAACCTTCAACCGTTTCTCCTTCTTGCTTGAAATTGCTCCAAAATCTCTCCAATATTCGTCCTAGATTCTCCAAAATTGGCTAGGTCTTTTCAAGAATATGATTGAGATGTATTTATACCCCAATCTAGCCTCAACCCACCTGAAAGTCGAAACATTCTGTGGAAAATAGGCTTTCGCCAACCGCGGAGCCCATTGGCTTCCATTCTCGCGGGTGGCGAGGATTTAATTTCTGTGTTTGTGTTGCAACTCCCTCGCGGCCCACGACGGACAACCCCTGACCTTCTCGCGGGTGGCGAGAAGATGTTTCTTCTCGAATTTCATGCTTTTAATTGACTCTTGACCTCCCGATCTCTTCCGGTACTCGGTTTTGCATATTTTTGATTCGTTTTCTGCCCATTTCAGCAACAGCTATCACTCGAGACCTGGTAAACACAAATGGATCAGCAGTAACATATTCTAACTAAAAACTAAAAGAAAACTAAACAAAACTACTCAAACTAAACACGATAAATGGGTGTATTTTGCAATACATCAAATATCCCCACACTTACTCTTTTTTCGTCCCTGAAAAAGAATTATGTATACGGAATCATAGTCAGGTAGAAATTTGGTTCTCAAAAACTCAGTTATTTTAATTAAAGCTTAGTGACGTGTTAGCTGCGATTGCAAATTTATTATCCTCTTAAACCCAAATCCGGTATCCAAGTTCCTTATCATGTTTATTTAATTTAAGTTCAATCAGATTATCTAGGGTCTCATGCATCGGAAGCTATAGTTTCATCTAACCCCACCTCAAGCTTATGGAACAAAAGGAACAACCAATTGATTATTTCCTAACCGTTTTATGCTTTAAAAATCAAATGAATTAACATCAAAATTTTCTCTTTTTTTTTTTTTAGAGAAATCACGAGCACACAATATTCATACCTAACCCAGAGGTTGTTTCAATCAGAGTCACCATCCCCAAGAGCGACAACGTGAGTGTCGGTAATCATATCATTTTATTTTTAACTTATCCTAGCGGGAATTTCAATCAGAGTCACCATCTCCAAGAGTAATTCCATAGGCATCGTTATTTTATACGCTCTTTTATTCTATTTTTTTTTCGATAAAAATTCTAAGATTTTTAAAACTTATAACGGCATTTCTTATACTATTTGTGGCGGTATCGACTTCCCTACTTCTCCTAGATGATAACCCACAAATATCCCAACATTAGATATATTTAAGCTCAAAGGAAACTTCTCAACCGGTCGGGCCTACCCACATATCCCTAACTAGACACGCTTTCAACTTATTTATAATCTCATATTCAAAAACCAAGTAAAAACCCGACTTTACTATCATTTTCCGTGCTTTTAATTGCAAACTTCTAAAACAGAGACATTTTCCAATTTTATAATTTTTTTTTTTTATCAATATATTTTTTTTAATCAAGTAAGTAAAAAAATAAATGTCTCATCCCCACACTTAAATGTTGCATTGTCCCTAATGCAGGAACAGAAAGAAATGAAAATACAAGATATACAACTGGAAAAGACTTAGCTGGTAATAAAGCAAGACTGTCAACATGCCAGTCAATTTCCACTAGTGCCCTCTATACCGAACGTGCCCAGCCAACAATCCTCATTTATCACACACGAACGGAAGCGGCAACATCATAACAACCTAAACATAATCAAAATACTCGCAGAGAAAATCATTCAGTTTGTTCAAGCCAAACACAAACCAACCAAACCAACCCACCCAATGTATCAATGTATTAAAACATCACAAACCATAGATACTGAAAACATCATAAACAAAAAATAAATAGAAAGGAAACAATAACAGCTGCATCATCCCCACACTATTCTTCGTCCTCTTCACTCTCAGCCTCAAAAATCGGAAACTCTGGTGGTGAGCGGTCGGCACCATACTGACCTGAGCTGCCCGGTTGTCCATAAGAACCATACTGACCATAACTACCGTACTGCTGACCACTCGACCCCTGAGGCACGAAAAAACTCAGGACATTCATATTCATGTTTCCCATCATATACCTCAATGCCTCCTCCTGACGTTGTTGCCCAGTAGAAAGCAGCGTCCTGATCTCATTATGGCTAGTGGTCATCAACCCATGTAAGTCCCTAAACCCATGCTCCATCCTATCATACATCGAATCCAATGTGAGGGGGTCCGGTCGTGGCTGTTGGAGAGGATACTGTGGTGCTGGCCTCTCAGACCGATGCAATGGTCTCTGATAACGGGTCGGTATCCCGAACTGCATAGCTGCTGCAGCCTCAGATCCTGGTGGTGGTTGACCCTGTGGCCCTGCTCGAATCGGTTCCCAACTAGGCGGTTCATGCATACTGAGAATCCCTACATACTGTAATTCTCTAACCCCCATCATAACTGTAACTGGCCCATCTTTCAAATACCTCGCCTCATATTTGTCAAACACCCCAAGACTTTCAGCAATTCTAGTCACATAAGGCCCCATGTAGATACCAGCATCTGGACCACCCCTCCAGGTCCTTTTCATGGACCATGCGATAATACTGGCCACATTTGCAGGCCTCTGCTCCACCATACACAACAAACAAAACAGATCAACCTGGTTGATCTTATTATCCCCCGAGCCTCTGCCAACAAGTGTCGCTGTCAAGATCTTATGAATATACCTGTAGACCGGATCGATAATTTCTGAATTCAACATACTCCCTGAGAAGGGAGCATTTGAGATAGTACCCCAAAACCTAACCAGATCATTCCTTACCAAGCTGTAATCATGCTGCTTCGTAAAGACACCCCTCACACTAGTGATAAACTCCGGTGTTTGAACCTCTGCCTGTGTATATAACTTAGTAGCCACAGCAAATTGGGGCATGGTCATCTCGTACACCTGTCTACCCAGAGAAAACGAGACCGCATCATGTTGCTCAAAATTTCCCTGCTTGTACCTGAAAGTAGCATGGAACTCTAAAGTCAACTCCTCATATTGTGGAGCCATACAACACAATGCAGCCCTGAACTTATCACCCAACAACGCCTCGATCGTATCTCTTTGGCCAATGTTATCTAGAAGCGTCCAATCGATCGTCCTAAATTGTAGTAAATTTGTATCAATCAAGGTATCAAATTTCAGTGATTCCTGAGTTCCCAACTCAAATTGCAGAAGCGGGTGTTCTCGAAGCCTCGTGACTCTACAGTTAGGGATACGTTCTCTGGTATGATACTTGATCATCCTTTGACCCAGATTTGGATTATAGTGCGCGGTGTTGGGCCTCTTCGCTTTCTTCCTGATCTACTTGACGAACCTTCACCTGACATATCTGCACATGAATAATCAAACAAAGAAAAGAAAAGCAGAAAGTCAGTATTCACAAACTATTTTATTTTTATTTTTTTTATTTTATTTTTTATTTTTTTTAAATAATCAACCGTATAGCATTTCATTCGCGGTTGCACCAGAAGACCTGAAGTTACAAACACTTTGGGCGATAATTTACAACCTCAACTTCTCCTCCTCCATCAACTTAGAGGAGATAATAACGGGAAGACTCGAACCCTCTCCTAATTAAGCATACTCTAGGTGTGAAGGCAAAACCTTTAGTTCTAAAGGGGTTGGTATCTCTAAGGGAGCTCTCTCACTCTCATTCCTTACTTCACTAAGCTCCATCACCTCGGGAAACCACAGGGTTTCCTCCTCTTCTTCTTCACTCTCCTCCAATTCATCTGGTACTCCCCCTCCCAACAAATCGACTCCACTGATATACTCGAGACATTGGTCCATGCCCGACATGAATGAATTCAAGAAATAGACGGAATGGCATGGGCCGCTGAAATCACTAGAATCGTTTGGGTGTTGCATGGATCTAGCTACCTCAAATGTGACCTTCTCGTCACCAACGCAGAGTGAAAATTTTCCATCATAAACATCGATGAGTGCCTTTGCGGTGCGCAAAAATGGACGGCCTAGAATGATAGGAACTACCTCATCAGCTTCCATACCAAGAATGACAAAATCGACCGGGAAGACAAACTTATCGACCTGGAAGACAAACTTATCGACCTTAACAAGTAAATTTTCAATGATACCACGAGGGTATTTGACGGAACGATCGGCTAAGGATAAAGTCGTGCGAGTGGGTGAAAGTTCACCTAGGTCTAGCTTCTCATAGAGGGAAAACGGCATCAAGTTGATGCTAGCACCTAGGTCGGCTAAAGATCTACATTGGGTATCACTACCGAATAGGCATGGAATGGTGAAGATACCCCGATCCGTCAGTTTTTCCGGTAATTTGTTCAAAACAACCGCGGAACAACCTCCGGTCAATGGAATGTTTGAGAGCTCCCCGAATCGATCCTTTCTTTTAAGAAGGTCCTTCAAAAACTTGGCGTATTTGGGCATGCATTGGAGAGCCTCAATGAACGGGAGATTAATTTTTAGTTGTTTGAACATGTCGAGAAAATGCCCGTATTCCTTGGCATATTTCTGTTGCTTAAGGCGGGCAGGATACGGGACTCGTGAAAGATCTATAACTGGTGAAGGCCTAGACTCTATCGGTCTCTTCTCAACGCTCCTCTCCACTTGGGGCTCGACGGTGTGTGCGGTAATTGCTGGGTCTAGCCTAGATTGCACTTTACCGGGAACCTTCAACTCAATTTCTTTATCAACTGGCTCCTCCTCCAATTCCTCTTGCCCTTCTCTCACTTTCGGTTCACCTAAAAATCTTTCGCTACGAGTGGTGATGGCTTTCGCATGGGCATTCGGATTGAGTTGAGTGCCACCCGGAAATTGATCGGGTAACCTCTCCTCAAGTTTTCTAGCCATATCACCAACGGACCTTTGAAGGTCAAGGAAAGCGGACTGCTGATTCTTAAGAAGAATATCGTGTTCAGAAAGAGTTTTCTGGGTGACCTGATCCTTAACAACTAACTGTGACAGGAGTTCCTCAATTCTATCTAAACCCTTGTTTGAACCCTGACCACTATATGATCCCTGACCAACTGAACCTCCATTACCATTACCCTGTCCGTGGTTGTTAAACTGATTTCCAAACTGACCCTGTCCACCTGAACTCCCAGAACTGAGCTGACCTTGACCCCGATTAAAATTAGATTGGAAACCAGGGGGGTTACCGAAAGAACGCCAATTTGAATTATTATTACGCCAGTTTGAATTATAGTTATTATTATTAAAAGCATTTAATGGACCACTCGACTAACCGGCTACGAAATCGACTTGTTCCTCACTCATCAACGGGCAATGTAAAGTGTTATGACCTCCCGTACAGAACTCACATTTGTCTACCTTGGCTTTTATCTCTTTCATCTCACGGTGCAAGTTCTCTAGAGCAGCAGCAACACTAGTATCCAGTGTGACCTGGTGAACACCTCTGGTAGATGAGGTTGCACTAGTGATAGGAGTGGTATTCCTATTTGCTGACCGCTGCTCAGACTCAGATTGGGCAAAACTCTCAAACATATCTAGGCATTCGGTTACTGATTTCTTACCCATGAGGTGTCCTCCCGCTGAAGTATCGAAACGAGCTTTCGTGTCATAATTGAGACCATTATAGAATTTCTCTACAAGGGCCCAATCAGAGAGACCATGCTGAGAGCATCGAGCGAGTAGGTTTTGGAAACGCTCCCAAGCAAGGTAATAGGACTCATCGGGTTCCATGCGGAACGAGTGAATCTGATCACGGAGGCGAGATGCCTTAGCGGGAGGGAAATACTTCTTGAGAAATCCATCCCTAAGGGTGGCCCAAGTAGTGTATGTGCCTGCGGGTTGAGAATCGAGCCAAGTGGCAGCTCGATCGGCTAGAGTGAACGGGAAAAGTTGGAGAAAGATGGCATCATTGGAGGCTCCTTGTAGCTGGAACGTACCTAAAATGCGAGTGAGGCGGGCGATATGTGCAGGTGCGCCCTCATCATCACGACCGTGAAATTGACACGTGTTAGAGATGGCGGTCATGATGTACGAGGGGATTTGCCATGAATTTTCATTGGCGATGGGTGGAATAGTGATGGGTGAGTTTACACCAATGAATCCTAGGGTGGATTGTTGGTGAACAGTCTGACGGTCGGCCATTTGGTCGACTTGGAAAGGTGGTGGGCTGGATGGTGGTGAAGAAAAAATACTAACCTCCGGCGCGATATCCGTTAGCGGGAAGTTGTTCTCCTTCTTTGGCTTAGGTAGCGGTCCCTTTGAGCGCGTATGCATAAACTTGGTTCTCAAAAACTGCAAAACTAACACAAGGAAACAGGTGAGAAGACTCTATTATTATACTAAATTTTTTTTTTTTTTTACGAAAGATAACTAAAAAGACACGACTGATTAGATACCTACGACTCAAAATATTACACAAGTAGTACGTATTTATTATGCAGTCTGATCAAAGCTAATGAACGTAATCGCCAAGAGTCCCCGGCAACGGCGCCAAAAACTTGATGCTCTAAACGTAGTTATTAAATTATTGACTAAATTAACCTATTCTAAAAACTAAGTTATACTCTAGACTCTCTAAAACTTAACTAAACTACTAACCGGCAAGTGAACCGATCGACTCTAGTATAGCTAAATAAGTCCGGAAATCGAACCCACGAAACTCTATTTATTACGTAAATTAGACTCACTTAAACAGACTGACTGACACGACTAATTGTTTTTATATATTTTTTTTTGGGGGGGGGGTGTCTAAAATCCTAAGAGAAAAGCGATTAAAATACTATCAATTAACTAAATTACCTAAGACACGAAGGTGATTTTGGGTTTTACTTCATATGACGATGGCTAACTACCTAGACTGGAATCCTGGGATACTTCGAGCTATACTTTTAACGGATGCAAGTTAATAAGGAACCGGGATCATAAATTTCTAACCTCTTGAGACACCGAACAGGACTCCCGACCCTTTTCGGGAAGACACCTAAGGGACTCTGAAGGCTGCTGAAAACACCGGTTGATCTAGACTTCCTCTCGGTTATCTAAATGTTTATGTAAAGTACCCTAATATGACCTACTCCCTCTCGGGTTGTAAACCTAGGATGACTTGGGTTCTTGATTCGACTCAATAGACAAATATTAGCAAGGCAACTACGACAGACTTCTCTCAAAGACTACCCTAGCAATTTACCAATTTAGACCTATCAATAATCTCGCACCTCTCGGCTATTAAGATTAGTATAACACCTAGACCTATTCAATTATCAAATATAGCTTCTAAGGTATTTTGGCCAATTAACCCAACAAATCACAACGCAAGTTAATGATCTAGCATGACCCTATTACGCGAAAGACATTCACCAAAGATCATACGAAGCAATATATAACAATTAGAATAATTCTAAGCGTGCATATTCAACGAATCAATAATCAAGTTTGCTACTTTATCATGAAATCCAAAATTAACAAGCATCCAATATAAAAATCACAACTTTAGCATCCCATTCATCATAGTCTAGGTAGTTTATCTAATTTAACTACTCATCATTATCCAAATCAAAGACGCAATTTCAACAAAGTGGAATGACATGGTAAAAATTAAGAAAACAAAGAATTGATAAACCCGGATAGCCAAATCACGAGCTTGATCGATCCTAGGACTCCAACCTTCAACCGTTTCTCCTTCTTGCTTGAAATTGCTCCAAAATCTCTCCAAAATTCTTCCTAGATTCTCCAAAATCGGCTAGGTCTTTTCAAGAATATGATTGAGATGTATTTATACCCCAATCTAGCCTCAACCCACCAGAAAGTCAAAACATTCTGTGGTAAATAGGCTTTCGCCACCCGCGGAGCCCATTGGCTTCCATTCTCGCGGGTGGCGAGGATTTAATTTCTGTGTTTGTGTTGCAACTCCCTCGCGGCCCGCAAATGAAAACCCCTGACCTTCTCGCGGGTGGCGAGAAGGTGTTTCTTCTCGAATTTCATGCTTTTAATTGACTCTTGACCTCCCGATCTCTTCCGGTACTCGGTTTTGCATATTTTTGACTCGTTTTCTGCCCATTTCAGCAACAACTATCACTCGAGACCTGGTAAACACAAATGGATCAGCAGTAACATATTCTAACTAAAAACTAAAAGAAAACTAAACAAAACTACTCAAACTAAACACGATAAATGGGTGTATTTTACAATACATCAGTGATACGGTTTAGGAAACGGGGGAAGTTAAGTCTACGCTTTATCGGACCGTTTAAGGTGATAGCAAGGGTGGGTGTGGTGGCTTATCGTTTGGAGCAACCGGAGGGACTAAGTAGACTTCATAACACATTTCATGTGTCTCATTTATGAAAATGTTTGGCGGATGAATCTACTTTTGTTCCATTGGATGATATTGAATTGGATGAAAAGTTGAATTATGTTGAGCAACCGGTGGCAATCTTGGATAGAAAAGTGAAACAAAGAGATTTGTCAAGTTTTGGTGAGGTGAAAACATAAAAAGGATGGGGAAATGACTTGGGAAACCGAGGAAGAAATGCTCAAATTTTATCCGAACCATTTTATGTGAAGTCGGGTTTCGGGGACGAAACCCAAATAAGGGGAGGTGATTTGTAACGAACAAAAATCCGAGTTTCGTTATTAAATAAATTAATGTTCTAAATAAATATTATGGTGAAAATAATATTTTAGAAATAAGTTGAAACAAGTGGGCTTCAAGTTAGTAATGGGGTTATATTAGTTTTTAACAAATTATGAAATGAAATGGAAGTTGAGGGGCTAAAAGTGTAAAATTGAAAAATATGCTATATTGACTAGTGAAAGTCAAAATTTGTCTCATTTGGTGTTGGGTCGTTCTTGAGCAATGGATAAAAAGAGAGAAAAGAGTGTTGAAGCAAGATTCGTGCAATTGAAGCTTAAATTGTGAAGGTTTTGGCTTGCACATCACCTTCCTAACATCAAGTAAGTGACTATCTTCCTTTTGATTTCACCATTGATGTGTTAGTTGGTGGGTTTTGTAGAAATCCAAAATTTATGATGCATGTTGATAATTAGTGCTAGATTGTTGATAATCTAGCTAAGCTAAAGGTAAAGAATGGTGATTAACATCATAGAACCCTTTGATTTTGATTATGAGAAGTTAGGGTTCATATGGAGAAAATTGGGGATTTTTGGATTATGATGATAAGATGATGAATTAATGATGATTAAGTGTTAATATGATGTTAGACACTTGAACAAAAAACAAATTAACCTGATGATAAAATTTAACGAAAAAAATTTGTGTTAAGGTAAGGATAATGAAACTCAAGTCGGTGAGTTTGGGGTGAAAGAGGGTGTTTAGATATGAGTATAACTCAAACGGGTCAGTTTGGGTTGGAAATGGGAAATTAGGCTGTGAACCCAATTATAATATGATTTTGATGTATATTAAATTACTAAACTAGGTGTATATGTTTAGGTAATCAAATTGCAAAACTTGAAGGTGGTACGGGACCTCCAAATCCACAAGGCAAGTGCTTTTGCACTTACTTAGTAATTAATTGATAAAAGGTGCTATATGCAATGTTGTATGCACAATGTGTTAAATTGCATAATGTGTTATGTGGTTTGTATGTGCATAAGTGTATTAATAAGTGAATGAAATGTAGTTATAGTATTTATACTATAATGGATATGTGGTTATGGAGTTATGATCTAAGTACCATAATGGATATGTGGGTATGAAGTTATGATCTAAGAATCATAATGGAAATGAGATGATTAAGTTATGGCCTATGTGCCATAATGGAAATGGAAAATGTGTTGATCATGAATGTAAAATGAAAAGAGTGAAATGTGTAGGTGATTATGTAAGTGATATGCAGCCTAATGTCAAATTGGGTGAAAACGGGTCAAATGGGTGAATGGGTGAAACAAGTAGAATTTTACTTGTTTATTATGTTTTATCTTCATTACTAATGGTGATATATGTGGTGTTATGTAGGAAAAGCTCTGATGTAGTCAAAGTCAAGTCAAAGGCATTTGGCGGGATACTCGTATGCATATATGTGTTTTGGTGATTTATTAGAAATCCCTTAAATGGATGTAAGTTGGATTCACAATTGTGTTTTGGTGTATGTATTTGATGTTGAAATGTTTTTTGGTCAAAACCCAAGTGTTGGGAGGTTTTGGTGTCTAATTGAAATGAAAAAGTTAGAAAACAATGGCTAAGTGTTGAAACCTGCTGAAGCCTGGAAACTCTCTGTGAAACAGGTCCCTCGTGGTACGCGAGAAACCAGGATGGGTTCTCTCGCTGTACGCGAGAGACCTGGTTTCCGGCTGGCTTTCTGAGGCTCCCTCGCGGTACGCGAGGGGAGGGGTCTGGTCTTTCGCGGTACGTGAGGGACATTAAAAAAAAACAATTCTTGGGATAAATGCTTCCACGTGTTTAATCAGTGTTTTAGAGGTAGGGTGTTACAGAAAACATGTAGTCAATACCCTCGGTGTAGATATGAGGGGATGCAGAAAGACGGGTGATCAATGAATGCTTAGAAGTGGAAAAAGTAACACCAACATCCTCCATATATTTCTCTGTAGAAGGATCATAGAATGGAGCTTCTTCAATAGGGATGTCTTGTTGGAAGATTCATACCCCTCCGCCAGACTTTTCTGGTAGCCCACAGCCACACAAGCCCGATTGAGTTCCTGGAGCAAATTGGCAAACTCATTGTTGCTTTTGATCCTATGATAAACGCGACGAAAACCGTGGGTAATCATCCAATCCCTATCAGCAGAAAGCCTTTCCACATGTTCTTGTGAACGACCTAGCTCAACTTGCAGATGCTTGTTCTCTTCAGCCACGCATGCCGCCTCAAAACGGGCCTGATCAATATCATTCTGCAGAACATCCTTTAATTCTGCCCAATCTATGAGCTTGGAAGACAGGGTAGTGTTCAAGTGACGTACCTCCTCCTAAAAAAAGAGAGAAGAATAGAGCATAATAGAAAGAACTAACAACAAAACAGTAAGGAAAAATATAAAAAGAAAAGGACGTTACGAAGACTACCTCCTTATTTTAAACCGGAGACGATAATGACCGGCATCTACCTGGGAGTTAGCCAGTTCTTCTTGGTAACTACTGAGCTCTTTTTCAAGTTCAATAATTTTTCCTATGACGTCACCAAGCTTGATAGAAACGCGAGCAATTTCCCCACTTGCATGCTCCAGGTCAGACTCTGTTTTGGCAACCTGCAACTCAAAGGCGGAATTCTCCCGAAGAAGATCAATTTTCTGACATTTTACCTCAGCAAGTTCCTGAGTAACAGATATACAAAGATGATCGACAAGAATTAGGGCATAAGTGCAGAATTAGGAAAGACGCGGTGAATAAACTCGTGGGCAGAAGTAATAGATGTCAAGGCTAGACCACAAGAGGGAAAAGCGGCAGAAGAAATGTTGTCAGGCAGGGGTTCTACAGGTGAACAACCCATCAAAGGAAGAGTTCTTGATGAAAAGAACGAAGGAAGGGAAGTCGGAACATCTGTAGTAAAAGTCAGAGGAACATGGGTTGTGGAAGTGGCCCATGAAGGCTGGGATAATAGGGAAGATGTACCAACAGATGAAGCATCCAAAAGGAAGGACGAGTCAGGGATAACAGGAGAAGGAGAAGTGACAAGGACAAGATCAGGACCGCTGAAGGGCACAATAAACGAGGGGGATGGTTCGGAAACAAGGTCAGAAGCCACCGATGAAACGGGATCAGCCTGAGAAACATAAGGGGATATCTTGTTAAGCTTGGGAACCAGTGAACGAGGGGGATGGTTCGGAAACACGAGGGGACCCTGACGAGTGGAACCAATGATAGAAACAGAGGGCTTCTTACACGCACTGCGTAAGCGAAACTTCAGGTCCAATTTTTACCAAGGCGCTTCCTCGCCAGTTTTAGGAACACGACTTTTTTTCAATAATGAAAGAGGTTGCCTCTTCATTAGTGCTACTTGAAATACTTACAGCAGAAGATTCAAGGCCAGAAGAAGTGTCAGCCCGAGATAGACCACGAAAGAGCGAGACGGGAAGCACAGAAGATGAGCCGCAAATAGGGGAGTAAGGTACGGCCACTGGGATGGTAGAAAAGGTCATTTTCTTCCCCGCACGCTGCAACCACCGAGCAACGATATCTCTAAAAAAAAAAGCAAAAGCAAAACAACAATAATAAGAAAGTTTGCCTCAATCAATGAAAAAAGATAATAAACAAAAGAAGAGAAGGGGGGAAACGAAGAAGACTACAACGTACCTTTTACCCTTTCAACGAGGGTCGTCCTAGAAATAGACAAATCCCAAAGATGGTTAAGACTCCACATCACCAACAGCTCCTCCGGATAAGACGCCACAGGGGTAGAATTGGCAACTAACCGGGCAAGCAACTTCTTATCATAGCCATTCTCGGGAGCATCATCAACAATCTTTGACTGAACATCACGAACCACCAAGGGCTTAGAAAGAAAAGTGTTAGAGACGAAAAAGAATCGATCGTTCCACTCGTGGACAACGGTAGGCATACGAGTAACATAGCAGGGATGCTGATCACCACGCCATTTCTCAAAGGTTAGCCGGTCGCCATCAGCTTTCAGACGGTAGAAACATCTAAACAAAGTAACAGTGGCCAAACCAACCAAGGCCTTACACGCCAACTCAAAATGGGTCAGCTTGCACAACCCTAGAGGATGGAATTGGGAGACATGGACCTCGTAATGCTTAAACAGAGCCATCTAGAATGAAGTCAGAGGGTAGCGGATGTTGGCATAACGGAAAGACCGGATATAAATGGTCACCCTACCGGGATGGACAACAGGACTATCCTGAGGACCATGAAGTATAGGATTAAGAGAATCCGGAAGGCGAAAATTCGAACAGAACGTTTAGAGATCTGCGGTAGTGAGACTGGAGTGAAGGGAAGCAAGGTTTCCCCTACTCATATTTGGGGAAAGAAAAAGAAGAATCGAAAGAAAGGAAGAGAGAGCAGAAGGGAAGAAAGAGGGGCGGTTAGGGTAAAGTGAAACGAATTGGAAAAGATAGGCGGGTAGGGAAAGAGTAAATTCAAAAAATTAAAGGCAATGCAATAATGAAGCCGGCAGGTAGTCATGTCGTAAGAGGACTTCGGGAAGACAAAAGGTCAGGTTTTCTTTTTTATATAGGCGCACATGTGTAGAGAAAGAAAAAAAAAAATAAAAGATTCGCACAAAAACGTAGGAGTTTGAAATCCTTGATATAGATATCAAGCACAACGGACTAGGGAGACTTGAAAGGGAATACCCCTAAAAAGGGTAAAATAAGAAAAAAGGAAAAGACAAAAAGGAAAGAAAAGGACAAAAGGTCAGACAAAAAATACAAAGAAGAAAAAGAAACATGCGGCAATATCCACACACACGAAATAATTTTAAACTCGAGGAAGGCTTCAATATCCAAGGACTCATTCTTACGGCGGAGGTTGGTCGTGGAGAACCCTTCGGGCCCTCCATGACGAGACTAACAGTGTTTTGTGTTGCAGAAAGAACGTTCAAACGTAGAAGACGAAGCTACTAATCTCTCATTAAGACCAGGTGCGGATTTGGGACGCAACATCAACAAACAACAAATTACGATTGGACCAAATTACCCAATGGAATAAGATGAAGTTTGTTTAAAGTTTGAATTTGAATTTTTATAGAATAGGAATTGGAGTCTGTTTAGAATATTTGAGTTGCAAGTATTTATAGGTTCTAAATAGGGTCTTTAATTCGTTTTAGTTTATTAGTTTTTTTTAAGTTTAAAAAATCCCCCTACAAAAAAGTTCCCGGTGTTTTTGTTCTCTATTTACCAGTTTATTATGATCTCCTACACTATTACCAGTTCATTAAGTCTCATTTAACTCATTAGAATAATAATTTTCGAGTGAGATTATCTTTAGCTTGTTTCATAGTTTATAATATGTTTGATCTTTAATCATAATAATAATAATATTTATTATTACTAAAAAAATATTGATGTTAAAAAATTATATATAATAATAATTATAGTAATTAGACAATCTATATCATGTGCAAGGAAATGTATGATTGTAGGAGGAGAGTGCGATAGACAAGTCTCTAAGTCAAGCGCCTTAGTCAAACACAAACTATGGTTCATGCTTGACAAAATAGGCAGGGCAGGGTAATGGGTTGGATCAGATGCGGATTCTTGGCAAAATAATTAAGTTCATGTCAAAATGAACCTTTTATAAAATATCAATTTGGTTTTAGGTTAGTGGGCATAATCGCACCCGTTTTTAACTTAACAAGTTTTATAAAAGTTACCCATTGTATAATCTATGTAGACCCAAATAAATGTAAGTGTAAATTTATTTTAGCCAAATTAACCTGTGTATAAAAAATAGTCATGTTTGTACCCCTAGTCAATACAACATATGTGTTTACAACTGGGCTTCGCTTCAACTTTCACAAATTTGTTTTCTTAATCTACCATTCAATCAATCAGCCTATATATATAGATACATGCATGCATGCATGAAGTGCAATGACTTTTCATTTCTTCTATGTTTCATTTTTTATTTTCAGAATGGTTAAAACAATATCACTAGGTCCTTTAAAATAGTTTATTGGTTATAGTTATGCGTATTTTAGTGTTATATGATGAGTGTATTAATTATAATATTTTAATTTAAGATAGTATAGATATTCTCATCTCATAGGTGGGACCCATATTGGAGTGGGGTCGATGAGTCTTTATTCTATTTGTCAGGATTACACTGTTCCACGGACCCTGGTTTCAGGAGATGGTAGTGACTTTGTATCGAAGTTGTTTGAAAGTGAATTTCAAATGGTTTTATTTAAGGAGAATGATGCCTGTGGATTGAGGCACCTAGCTGTATAATTGTGTAAACGGGGTCAGGGGCGGATTCAGTAGTGTCGGGGGGGGTGCACAGGAACCTCCCGAGTTTCGAAATTTTAGTGTAACGATAGGTAAAAAAACTGGGGTGAACCCCCTAAAATACCCTACGGTGAACCTCCTTACAAAGTTTCACAGTAAGCGTAGTGGTTTAGACCCTATGAAATTGGGGCATCTAAAAACAGTGAACCCCTTGAAAAAATTTTTTGGATCCGCCACTGAACGGGTGGACCAAATAGAGATAAAGCATTTGGAGTAGTGAGCATCGCCTTCAACCCTACACACCTGTTTATTCCACTGCTACAAAACAGATTATTACCAAAAAAATTATTGAAGGTAAAACCCTTTGGTGATCGCAAAGATCAAAGACAAAAACCCATAAAAAGAAAATATGTAATTCTTTAAAGTCCGATGGTCATCGATCACCGACGAATGATCGTTAGTGCAAAACGCTTAATACGACGAAATGTTTGTTATATTTACTCCCAAGACCACTCGGATTTTTTACATTCTTCATTCTCGGTCTCTCTGGCAGTAATGTTTGTTAATTTTCCATATATTTTGTTTGATGGAATCAGTGGGCTCAGAGCTAAAAACTAAAATCCATCAAATGTGATGTTGGATCATTCGTGTGTTAGTGGGAACTTCCACATATGTGCTCATGTTGCGTGAAATACGAATTTCGCATTTGTGTACGTTGTTAATTGATGGTTTTGGAATATTTGGCTCTAGGACTGTAAACGAAACGAACGTTCAATGAACCGTTCAGCAGAAAGTTAATTTTTGTTCGTTAATTTAATAAACGAACGAAAATGAACATAAACTTTTGTTCATTTAATTAAACGAACGAACATAAACACATGTCTCGTTCGTGAACGTTCGTTTATGTTTGTTCATTTACACTCGTTTACGTTCGTTCATTTACGTTCGTTTATATTCGTTCACTTATGTCCGTTTGTATACGTTCGTTTAAATATTTATTCAAAATTATTTATTACTAATATTAATTTAAAATCAATTTGATTTGTCATATTTTAAAACCTTTAAACCTAATATAAAATCAATTTGATATCTTTATTTAGTTTAGAAATGTTGGTTGTAAAGATGATAATATTTTAAACTTTAATTTAGATATTTACGTTTATTTTTAATTCGTGTTCGTTTATGCTCATTTATGTTCGTTCGTTTATGTTTGTGAACCGTTCGTTTATAATATTCATGAATGATTATAAACGAATACGAACACGTTCATTTTCTTAATGAACGATCCCGAACAAGAAAATCCGTCCATTTAATTGTTCGTGTTCGTTTATTTGTTCGTTAAAGTTAAATAAGCGAACACGAACAACTCC
Source organism: Smallanthus sonchifolius (assembly GCA_023525975.1). Classification (NCBI taxonomy): domain Eukaryota; kingdom Viridiplantae; phylum Streptophyta; class Magnoliopsida; order Asterales; family Asteraceae; genus Smallanthus; species Smallanthus sonchifolius. The sequence goes on from CM042021.1 coordinate 110,106,586, forward strand.
CGCTCGTGTTCGTCTGGTTCGTTTACGTGACTCTTTGGCCCTATGAATTCATGATGTGACATTTGGACACCGATGGTTACATGTGTAATTAAAGTTTTCTTTAAGATCCAAAAATTATCTTTTCTTGATATGTTTCTGGACAGAATAAAGGAAAATATTATTTTCTTTTATACTTTGGGAAATATTTGATAGCACACAGATTTTTTTACCTTAAATGGTTGGGTTCGATTGTAATATATTACAAAAATAATTTATTTTTTATTATATTACTAGGTTAGAATACCGTGTATTACACGGTTTGTATATTGAAAACGATATAACTTATAAATTTGTAAATAAATCCTAATTTGTCAGAGTATTATAATCGTCTTAAGATATATCAAGTGGAAATGTGTGTATATAACAGATTAATATTTTTCTTTAATTAGTTATATTTTGATTTCCTATTATATATTCTTATTTAAAATAATTAGTATTTTTCTTTAATAATATATTTATAATATCATTTTTATTTAATAAGATACATGCGTATTTATTAGGAGAGAGAGGCGGGAAAAACAAATGTGACAAGCCACAAGCAAGTGACAAGTGTCCATGTTAAACGTTTTTTTATTAGTATAGATATGTGAGTCGTATATAACATAGTACATCTCATTAACACCCATTTAGGCCCATAATGACAAATTATTGAATGAGTCGTCAAACATTAGTCATTAACACCTAACATCACTTATTATAACCTAAAATGACTTAATGTAATCTAATACCACTCAATAATAACTGATACGGGCTAAGGTCCACAACGGTGCAGTAGTGGAGATATCATCAAACATAAGTCATTAACACCTAAAATGACTCAATTTAACACAAGTCAACTCATATATACATAATAAGATCCATTAAGGCCCATAACACTAACTTAATGGATGCATCGCCAAACATAAGTCATTAACACACAAAGTGACTTGTTTATAACCTAAAATCACTTAGTGTAACCTAATATAACTCATAAATAGATACTAAGGCCAATAAGTTGAATTAGTGGACATATCATCAAACATAAGTTATTAACACAAAAATGTCTTAGTGTAACCTAATACAACTTGTTAACACATAATAAGGCTCTTTAAGGTCTATAAAAGTGAATTTGTGAGTGCATCACCAAACATAACTTATTAAGTCTTTAGCACCTAAAATGACTTGTTTATGACAAAAAAATGATTAGTGTAACCTAATACGACTACTAACTCGAAATGGGGCCCATAAGAGTGAGTCAGTGGTCACATCATCAAACATAAACCATTAACATTTTATATGACTTAGTGTAACCTAATATAACTAACCTAATACAACTCAATAACGTGTAATAAGGTCCATCAAGGCCAATAATAGTGAGGTAGTGGTTGTATCATAAAAAATAAGACGCTAACATCTATAATAACTTAGGGCAACCTAATACAATTCAATACATATGTTAAGGCCTATAACAATGACTTAGTGGGTGTATTATCAAACATAAATCATTAACACATAACATGACTTGTTATAACCTAAAATGATTTAGTGTAAACTCATATAACTAATTAACACGTAATAAGGCCCATAACGTTGATTCTAAAAGGAAAAAAAAAGAATTACTTTTTGTTGCCTTTCGGTGATCACCGACGACCTTGATATTTTTTTTAATTTAGATAATTTCCATAAGTAATTCGTGAGCAATTACTTTAGTTGTCTATCAGTGATTTTAATTTCATTCAGAAAAAAGAAGTAGAACACCCTTTCTTTCCCACTTCAAACGAGCCCTAAAACCCCTTTAACTCTAGTGCAACAAAATATCCCACCACCCCTTTTGGTAGTGCTCCATTTCTTATCCACTTTGATCTTCCTTTCCTTCCCTACTTCGATCAAGCCTTAACTCCCATCAGTTCGATCGGCATAGTCTCTCATTGCCACCACGGTTCGAACCCTAACCTCTATCGCTCATCATCGCCACAATTAGATTGTTTGACTAGGTAAGTGGTTTTTGGAAATTTAAGATTAAATTGCATTCATCACCCATTTATACATTTATCTTGATGTATATATGGATATGTGAACTCTTCGGTTATGTAGCATTTGAACTTGATTTGGATATAGTAATGGTAATATTTGAGTTATTGTTTGTTCAAGCTTATGATTCTATTTAGGTTATCTATTTTAATTAAATCATTCTCAAGTGAAATCTTATCATTCATGGTGCTTATATGTGTATTGGCCTTTCTAGAAAACTGGGGGGGGGGGGGGGGGGGGTTGAATAGGTTTCTTACAAATTTCTTTGATTAACTCAATCAAAGTGGGTGCTGTTAGGTTGCGAGCCGAAAGAACCATACTAAAAGGCAGTAATGTGCATTACGCAGTGAGGGAAGGGTTGAATATGATAAGAAGTATCGATCTTGGAAATTTGATCATAGAGCCCTCAGATTAGTTATACCCTCATTATCTGAGTACTGTACACGGACCCACTAGTATTTTCCAATCTTAAGCGAATAAGCCTTAGTCGTGTGTCGTACGTTAGTTGCAGCCTTTAAAACCCTTTAAACGTCTAAAAACACAAAAATATTTTCATATTCACCCTTTATTTTCTTTTTAGCTACATTACACCCCTTTTAAGTACTCTTGATTCATGCATACTACTTAGTTAGTTGTTGAACACTTGATTTGCATACAAGCTTATGACCATTGTATAATTCAATTCCACCTTGAGACTTCTGTTTTACTTACATTATCCATATATATAACCCTAGAGTTGAGTGAAAATTGTGAGGAGTGAAAAAATATGCTTAATTAAAGCTCAAATAAGCTTGTCATGGATTCCATCATCCTAATAATAGAAAAACACAAAATAGAATAAGCGACTCATAAGTTGTCCCGAAGTCTCCAACTACTTGGAACTTCCTTTCGTTTCATAAAGTTTTTAGTTATAGGTCTGATCATGCATCAGTTTTCTTATGGACAAGCAAAGCTTAAGTGTGCGGTGTTATGATATGCCCAAATTTATACATGTTTTGCATGCATAATAATCCCCATATTATGGTACTAATTGAACAAAAGCCTTATAATAGATAGTTAAAATGTTTATATTTCACAATTGCATGTTAAACAGTGTTCCAAGAGAAACAAAGCAAAAATAGCCTAAATACATCAGGAAATCAAAGCTTTTGGAAGAAGCACACCCGAACTTTGACCCCCTAAGAAGTCAAAATTGGTCAACACAAGTCAAGAAGCAGCAAAAAGACAATACATGGAGTAGGAGAGGGTTGCACGACGGTGCATGCCTTTCCTTGCTCCTCAAGGACTCTCGTATTATGCCATCTAATCAAAGTGGGTGCTGTTAGGTTACAAGCCGAAAGAACCATACGAAAAGGCGGTAATATGTATTACGCAGTAAGGGAAGAGTTGAATATGATAAGAAGTATCAGTCTTGGAAATTTGACCATAAACGAGCCCTCATATTAGTTATACCCTTATTATCTGAGTACTGTAGAGGGACCCACTAGTATTTTCCAATCTTAACCAAGAAGCTAGGCTGTGTGTCCTACGTTAGATGCAGCCTTTAAAAGCCTTTAAACGTCTTAAAATAGAATAAGCGACACATAAAGTTTTTAGTTATGGATCTGATCATGCATGAGTTTTCTTGAAGAGTAGATATGCCCTAATTTATACATATTTTGCATGCATAATAATCCCATATTATGGTACTAATTGAACAAAAGGCTTGTAATTGATACATAAAACGTTTATACTTCACAATTGCAGGTTAAATGGTGTTCCAAGAGAAACAAAGCAAAAAAAAGGCTAAGTACATCAAGAAATCAAAGCTTTTAGAAGAAGCACACCCGAACTTTGATCCCCCAAGAAGTAAATATTTGTCAACACAAGTCAACACGCAGCAAAAAGACAAAACAGGGAGTAGGAGAGGGTTGCACGGCCGTACAACCCATGGCACGGTCGTGCACTCTCGTTCGCTGCCATCTGATTAAAGTGGGTGCTGTTAGGATACAATCCGAAAGAACCATACGAAAGGGCAGTAATGTGTATTACGCGGTTAGGGAAAAGTTGAATATGATAAGAAGTATCGGTCTTGGCAATCTGACCATAAACGAACCCTCAGATTAGTTATACCCTCATTATCTTAGTACTGTAGAGGGACCCACTAGTATTTTCCAATCATAAGTCAAAAAGCCTTAGTAGTGTTATCTACGTTAGCTGCAGCCTTTAAAACCCTTTAAACGTTTAAAAACCCAAAAAGCTTTTCATTTCACCATTTATTTTCTTTTTAGCTACATTACACACCTTTTAAGTACTCTTGATTCATGCATACTATTTAGTTAGTTGTTGGACACTTGATTTGCATACAATCTTATGACCATTGTATAATTCAATTCCAACTTAATTATTCTGTTTCGCTTACATTATCCATATATATAACCCCAGAGTTGAGTGAACATTGTGAGGAGTGAAAAAATATGCTTAATTGAAGCTCAAATAGGCTTGGCATGGATTCCATCATCCTAAAAATAGAAAAACACAAAAATAGAATAAGCGACTCATAAGTTGTCCCGAAGTCTCCAACTACTTGGAACTTCCTTTCGTTTCATAAAGTTTTTAGTTATGGGTCTGATTATGCATCAGTTTTCTTGTGGACAAGCAAAGTTTAAGTGTGCGGTGTTATGATATACCCTAATTTATACATATTTTGCATGCATAATAATCCCCATATTATGGTACTAATTAAACAAAAGTCTTACAATTGATAGTTAAAACGTTTATATTTCACAATTGCATGTTAAACAGTGTTCCAAGAGAAACAAAGCAAAAATAGCCTAAATACATCAGGAAATCAAAGCTTTTGGAAAAAGCACACCCGAACTTTGACCCCCTAAGAAGTCAAAATTGGTCAACACAAGTCAACAAGCAGTAAAAAGACAAAACATGGAGTAGGAGAGGGTTGCACGGCGGTGCAACCCATTGCACGGTCGTGCATGCCCTTCCTTACTCATCAAAGACTCTCGTATTATGCCATCTAATCAAAGTGGGTGCTGTTAGGTTACAAACCGAAAGAACCATACGAAAAGGCGGTAATATGTATTACGCAGTAAGGGAAGAGTTGAATATGATAAGAAGTATCGGCCTTGCAATTTGACCATAAACGAGCCCTTAGATTAGTTATACCCTTATTATCTGAGTACTGTAGAGGGACCCACTAGTATTTTCCAATCTTAACCAAGAAGCCTTAGTCATGTGTCCTACGTTAGCTACAGCCTTTAAAACCCTTTAAACGTCTAAAAATAGAATAAGCGACACATAAAGTTTTTAGTTATGGATCTGATCATGCATGAGTTTTCTTGAAGACAAGCAAAGTTTTAGTGTGCGGTGTTATGATATGCCCTAATTTATACATATTTTTCATGCATAATAATCCCATATTATGGTACTAATTGAACAAAAGTCTTGCAATTGATACTTAAAACGTTTATATTTCACAATTGCAGGTTAAACGATGTTCCAAGTAAATATTGGTTAACACAAGTCAGCAAGCAGCAAAAGACAAAACAGGGAGCAGGAGGGGCGTGCAACTCATTGCACGGTCGTGCATTGCCCTTCCTTGCTCTCCAAGGACTCTCGAACCCTGCCATCTGATCTAAGTGGGTGCTAGCAGGATACAATCCGAAAGAACCATACGAACGTGCAGTAATGTGTATTACGCAGTTAGGGAATAGTTGAATATGATAAGAAGTATCAGTCTTGGCAATATGACCATAAACGAGCCCTTAGATTAGTTATACCCTCTTTATCTTAGTACTATGTAGGGACCCACTAGTATTTTCCAATCTTAAGCCAAGAAGCCTTAGCCATGTGTCCTATGTTAGCTGCAGCCTTTAAAACCCTTTAAACGTCTAAAAACCGAAAAAGATTTTCATTTTCACCCTTTATTTTCTTTTTAGCCACATTACACCCCTTTTAAGTTCTTTTGATTCATGCATACTACTTAGTTAGTTGTTGGATACTTGATTTGCATACAAGCTTATGACCATTATATAATTCAATTCCAACTTGAGTATTCTGTTTGACTTACATTATACATATACAACACTAGAGTTGAGTGAACGTTGTGAGGAGTGAAAGAATATGCATAATTGAAGCTCAAATGTATTCTGTTTGACTTACATTATACATATATATAACACTAGAGTTGAGTAAACGTTGTGAGGAGTGAAAGAATATGCATAATTGAAGCTCAAGTAGGCTTGTCATTGAATCCATCATCCTAAAAATAGAAAAACACAAAAATAGAATAAGCGACTCACAATTTGTCCCGAAGTCTCCAACTACTTGGAACTTCCTTTCCTTTCGTAAAGTTTTTTGTTATGGCTCTGATCATGCCTGAGTTTTCTTAAGGACAAGCAAAGTTTAAGTGTGTGGTGTGATGATATGCCCTAATTTATACATGTTTTGCATGCATAATAATCCCCATATTATGGTACTAATTGAACAAAAGCCTTATATATGATACTTAACAAGATTATATTTCACAATTGTAGGTTAAACGGTGCTCCAAGAGATACAAAGCGAAAACAACCTATATACATCAAGAAATCAAAGCTTTTGGAAAAAGCACACCCGAACATTCACCCCATAAGAAGTCAAAATTGGTCAACACAAGTCAACAAGCATCAAAAAGACAAAACAAGGAGAAGGAGAGAGTTGCACGGTGGTGCAACCCATTGGACGGTCGTGCAAGTCCTTCCTTGCTCCTCAAGGACTCTCGTACCCTACTATCTAATCAAAGTGGGCGCTGTTAGGTTACAAGCCTAAAGAACCATACGAAAAGTCAGTAATTTGTATTACACAGTGAGGGTAGAGTAGAATATGATAAGAAGTTTCGGTCTTGGCAATCTGACAATAAACGAGCCCTCAGATTAGTTATACCCTCACTATCTGAGTACTATAGAGGACCGACTGGGTTTTTCCAATCTTAAGACAAGAAGACTTAGCCTGGTCTCCTACGTTAGCTGCAGGCTTCAAAACACTTCAAACGTCTAAAAACCTAAAAAGATTTTCATTTTCACCCTTTATTTTCTTTTTAGCCACATTACAACCCTTTTAAGTCATCTAGATTCATGCATACTACTTTGTTAGTTGGTGGAGACTTGATTTGCATACAAACTTATGACCATTGTATAATTCAATTCCAACTTGAGTATTCTGTTTGACATACATTATCGATAAATATAACCCTAGAGTTGAGTGAACTCCGTTAGGAGTGAAAAAATATGCATAATTGAATCTCAAATTGGCTTGTCATCATCCAAAAAATAGAAAAACACAAAGATAGAATGAGCGACTCATAAGTTGTCCCGAACTCTCCAACTACTTGGAACTTCCTTTCCTTACGGAATGTTTTTTGTTATGGGTCTGATCATACATGAGTTCTCTTGAGGATAAGTAAAGATTAAGCGTGGGGTGTTATGATATGCCCAAATTTATACATGTTTTGCATGCATAATAATCCCCATATTATGGTATTAATTGAATAAAAGACTTACAAATGATACTTAAAACGTTTATATTTCACAATTGCAGGTTTAACGGTGTTCCAAGAAAAAACAAAGCGAAAACAATTTAAATACATTAAGAAATCAAAGCTTTTGGAAGAAGCACACCTGAACTTTAACTCCCTAAGAAGTCAAAATTGGTGAACACAACATAAGCAACAAAAAAACAAAACAGGAAGCAGGAGAGGGTTGCACGGTCGTGCATGCCCTTCCTTGCTCCTCAAGGACTATCATATTATGCCATCTAATCAAAGTGGGTACTGTTAGGATACAAGCCGAAAGAACCATATGAAAAGTAAGTAATGTGTATTACGCAGTGAGGGAAGAGTTGAATATGATAAAAAGTATCGGTTTTGGCAATCTAACCATAAACGAGCGTTCAAATTAGTTATACCCTCATTATTTGAGTACTATAGAGGGACCAACTAGTATTTTCCAATCTTAAGCCAAGAAGCCTTAGTAGTGTGTCCTATGTTAGCTGCAGCCTTAAAAACCCTTTAAACGTTTAAAAACCCAAAAAAGCTTTTCAGTTTCACCCTTGATTTTCTTTTTAGCCACATTACGCCCCTTTTAAGTCCTCTTGATTCATGCATGCCACTTTGTTAGTTGGTGGAGACTAGATATGCGTACAATCTTATTATCATTGTATAATTCAATTCCAACTTGAGCATCCTGTTTGACTTACATTAGCCATATACATATATATATATATATATATATATATATATATATATAACCCTAGAGTTGAGTGAATATTGTGAAGAGTGAAAGAATATGCATAATTAAAGCTCTAGTAGGCTTGTCATTGATTCCATCTTCTTAAAAATAGAAAAAACCCAAAAATAGAATAAGCGACACATAAGTTGTCCCGAAGTCTCCAACTACTTGGAACTTCCTTTCCTTTCGTAAAGTTGTTAGTTATGGATCTGATCATGCATGAGGTTTCTTGAAGACAAGCAAAGTTTAAATGTGTGGTGTTATGATATGCCCTAATTTGTACACATTTTGCATGAATAATAATCCCATATTACGGTAACAATTGAACAAAAGCCTTGCAATTGACACTTAAAACGTTTATATTTCACAATTGCAGGTTAAACGGTCTTCCAAGAGAAACAAAGTGAAAAAATCCTAAATACATCAAGAAATCAAAGCTTTTAGAAGATGCACACCTGAACTTTGACCCCCCAAGAAGTAAATATTGGTCAATACAAGTCAACAACCAGCAAAAAGACAAAACAGGGAGTAGGAGGGGGTTGCACGGCCGTGCTAACCATTGCACGGTCGTGCATTGCCCTTCCTTGCTCCCAAGGACTCTCGTACCCTGCCATCTTATGAAAGTGGGTGCTGTTAGGCTACAAGCCGAAAAAACCATACGAAAAGGCAGAAATGTGTATTACACGGTTAGGGAAGAGTTGAATATGATAAGAAGTATCGGTCTTTGTAATCTGACCGTAAACGAGCCATGAGATTAGTTATTCCCTATTTATTTTAGTACTGTAGAGGGACCCACTAGTATTTTCCATTCTTAAGCCAAGAAGCCTTAGTTGTGTGTCCTACGTTAGCTGCAGACTTTAAAACCCTTTAAACGTCTAAAAACCCAAAAAGATTTTTATTTTCACCCTTTATTTTCTTTTTAGCCACATTACACCCCTTTTAAGTCCTCTTGATTCATGCATACTACATAGTTATTAGTTGTTGGCGAGTTGATTTGCATACAAGCTTATGGCCATTGTATAATTCAATTTCAACTTGAGTATTCTGTTTGACTTACATTATATATATATATATATATATATATATATATATATATATATATATATATATATATATATATATAACCCTAGAGTTGAGTGAACATTGTGAGGAGTGAAACAATATGCATTATTGAAGGTCAAATAGCCTTGTTATGGAATCAATCATCCTAAAAATAGAATAAGCGACTCATAAGTTGTAGGTCCTTATTCTAAGGCAGAATCATTCAAATGATCAATTACCCTCACACAGGCGGAAACAGTGTATATGATGGTGAAATAGAGGCAAGAAATAGAAAATGGTAAAGATAACAGGCTAACCAAACTAGAATCAACACAAGGATGATGTGAAATTGTAAGAACAACAATTGAATAAACTCAAAAGTGTATTGATTCAATGAAAACTTCGAAAGAGAGAATACATGGTTACAGCCGCTATCCACACCCTAAATATTATCTAACTAGGCTATTTATAGGAAGCTGATAGGTATAGAAACTATGCTCACCGAAACTAGTAGTTTCGGGGAGCATTTACAAAACATTGCACCCTATCGAAACTTCCTATCTATCGAAACTACTAGTTTCGGTTGGACAGACTCAACCGAAACTAGGTAGTTTCGATGGCCCGTTCTTATAATAAAAACATAAATTATATCAAACTGAAATAACTGAAATTACCGAGAAATAAAACAAGGAAAATTGTTCAAAACATGCAATGATGATTTAGCTTACAAAATATCCAACCCTACAATCTCCCCCTAAGCTATTGCATCATTGTCTTCAACTCTCACTAAGCACTTGGCTCTTGACTTGGTTTCTGAAAGTGTGGCTTTGCATTTATAGTCACTACTCTTTGATAAGCTTTAGCATCTGCCTCATCATTTTCATGAACGATCTTGATAGGATTATTGAATAACACCTTAAGGTCTTAAGGTGGAAACTTCAATAGCTCCATGGGCTCAAAAATCTGAATGTCTTCTTTGTCTTCACATTCAATCATTGCACTTCTAATGGTTAGATTGTAATACCATTTTCTGAAATTTTGGAGCTGAACTGGTATAGACCGTGGCAGCATGATAGATTTAACAGTTTCTACCAGTTTCTACCTCAGGCATACCCAAGGCTTCTTTGTTATAGGATGAATCCTGGTTTTGGAGATGATTCTTTTTGGGAGTGTGGTTTTCATTGACCTGAAGTCATTGAGAGCTTGTTGTTGAAGAAACAACTCAAAGTTACGAGCTTCATTGACCTTGCTAGGATTTTGAAGGGGTAACTTGGCAAGAGCCCTCAGGTCATATCTTGGAAGGGAGCTGAACTAATGTGAGGTTTTAAAGTGCTCCACCTCCCTTTTACCTTCTTACAATGTAGAGGGACCTCTCCTTATCATATTTCCATCCTACTGGAGGTCTCTTGAGCTCTTGGTATTCAGCGAACCATTCGTAATGCTTGGGAGTCTCCTCAGTAGGTAGCTTTCTCATCCACAGCCTTTTAGGATCAGGGTATTCAGGATTAGGTTTGGCCAGTGAGGATGGTTATGTTGAAGTGGGTTCAGTGGTGGTTGTTGTGGCATGAAGTGCTTCCTTAGTAGTGCATGTTGTCCCAGAAGTGGTTTCAGGCTCAACAAAGACAACTAGAACACTTGAGTCCTCTACATCAGTGTCTGATAATGCCTCTATTTCATCACCATCTTCGGTAAAATACCTTATCTTTTCTTCATGTTCTTCTCCTAGTCTCACAATCTCTGGAAACTCATCAACGGTTCCAAAATCATCAATTTGTTTTAAGAGAACATCCAGCTCGTGATCAGATCCCACCTCTTCTTCATCTAATACCACAAGGTCAACATATGCTTCTTTTCCATTTCCATTTTCTCTATAAGCTCTTCTTTGACTTGCTGAGGGAAAGTCATACTCTGGTTGTTGTACCTTCACTTCCACAGCATCCTTTGGTTTTTTAGTTTGTCCTGTATGAACAATCACATCGGATTCAGGGTTAGTTATAAAGATAGGGGAGGAAGGACCAGCAGCAGCTGTGGATTGTTATACATTAGTCTCCCCCTAAGCTGTGGAGGCAGGTTCAGTATGTGTAGTAGTAGATTGAACCATGGAAGCCTTAATTTGATTGACCAAGGAAGTGACAACAAGAAGTTTTTGTTGTTGCTTAGAAAGCAGGTCTTGTTGAGCAGCCATCTTTGATTGCTAGATATCAAGTTGGTTCTTCAAATTAATTACTTTAAGCTTCAGGTCCTTGACCTCTTCCTTTTGCTCTACCAAATCAGACTTTAGTGACTTTATTTCTTCATCCTTTTGCACCATTTGTTCATTTAACTTCAACACAGCTAACCTCAACTTTTTAACTCTTGGGACAGGAGGAGATGTTATTTTGGGAAGGTGAGGCAGGTGGAGTGGGTTGTGGAGTAGGTTGAGGAGTGGGTTGGGGAGTAGGAATGTTATGAATGGGAGATGGAGGAGGTGATGGTTGTCTTGGTGAAGCAAAGAGAGATTCTGATGATGTGGTGAGAGATTCCAGCCTAGTCTTGATTTTCTTTGCTCGGGGCTCTTCTAACTCGTAGTCAGATTCAGAATTAGCTGGTCTTTTGGATGATGAGGGAGGAGGTTCCACTATCTCCGCAGATTCAGAGACTTCTGTTTCATATACTGCTTCATCTAAAGTTTCACTTGAATCTACTTCACCTTCCCCAACATCTTCACTTTCAACATGTGCTTCAGCTTCTACATGTGCATCACGAACTTGAAAATCTAAAGAATCCAGATTCTCCATCTCTTGATCAAGGAATTGAGCTTCCACAATAGGCTGCTCAGCTTCCTGTTCTTATTGTATACTTGCTTTAACCTCAATTTCTGCTTCTTGGTTACCCTGATTGTCTTGTTCTTGTTCTTCTTGTTCTGATGATGAAGATTCAATGACTTCATCTGGATCTATATAAGGAACTACCGGTTCTTTTTCTCCAATCACATGCCCAAAGGGTGGGATGTCCATAACAATCCTTTTTGATCTTGAACTTGAACTCTTCATGTAGCTGAGGGTCTTGGCTATCATATGATCAAAAATAAGGATGGGTCCTTCTTGTAGAAGATTTGGTTGAATATGGTTAATTATCATTTGTAGAAATCTTGGGTACACGAGAAATTTGTCTATGAATCTTCCAGTAAGATTCTCAATTAGTTGTTTGAACACCAATCCAGAAAAATTATAATCCCTTCCTTTGATCAAGCATAGAATAGCAGATGCCACCATCGCATTGGTAGAGTCAAATCCACCTTTTTTGATTGAGATCCAGTGAGGAGCAAGGAAAGTCTTTGTAATCTGCCCACTTTTGAACTCATCTCGGTGACCCATTCTTCTTAAACATTCTGTTATGTATAAACTAGGAAATTCCACAGGGGCTTCATGATTATCACCAAACTGCAGTACCTCTGTGATAATGGCCTCAGAAAATAGAACTTCTTGATTGTGAATTGTAGCTATGATGTGTTTAGTATTGTTTATGAAGACTCTTGTTGCAGTAGCCCAGAATTGTCTAATAGTAGTTTCAAATACTGGCAGGTTGTGGCTTATTGCAAAACTGATGTTTGATTTAGCCAGAAAGTTGAGAACTGACACAAAGTCTGCACTCTTGGGATCAGCAGCATTTAGAAATGCACAAACATTGTGCTTCTTCACAAAGAGAAGATCCATTCCTACAAATAACAATGTTAACAAAATATTAGATTTCCTAACACTTAGAAAAATTTCAGAAACTATTGACCGAAAGTACCAGTTTCGGCTGACCAACGACCTATCGAAACTACATAGTTTCGGGTAAACAGATGGGATATCGAAACTACTAGTTTCGGTAAAGAAAAATTGTTTAAAAACCAGAATAATATTTTAAAATTCAAAGATCCTTTTTCCTGAATCTACTAGTTTCGATGCCAAACCCTAATCAGATACAAATTTTCAAAAGACAAGAACAAGCAAGCAAAAGTTATATACAGACACATATGTGAAATGAACAAACTAACTCAAACAGGTAACACAAATAAAAGAGAAGGGTAAGAAAGGCCTGAGAGTGTCGAAACTCCATTTTACAAAGATTTGTAGAGAAATATGCAAATATATACATTAAAGGTGTGAGATATCAACAATGGTAATTTCGTAAGCAGGATTAAAACAAGAAACAACCCTAAATTCATGATTTTAGTCGTAAAAATGGTTAAAATAGAAACCCTAGCCTTCGGTATATGAAACAGTAACAAGAGTTTGAGTAATCAAACCTGATGAAGGAGACGACGGGGGAATCAGATAAGATACACTGATTTTGCACACTTAGACCGAATATTTCAAGCTTTTGTGTGTGAAATGGAGGGTGTAAATGGATTTTGGAGAGTGAGAGTGAGAATGAGCATGAAAAGGTATCTTATTATGAAGACATTTAATTTAGGCTTGACGCAAGACCAAAATGCCCCTGTCGAAACTACTAGTTTCGATAGGGCAAAGTAGTTTCGGGTGAGAGGTAGTTTCGGGAAGTTGGGATGTAGTTTCGGTTGACCATACATACTTGGATAAAAAAACAAAGAGAATAAGCATATGTACACCATTTAAACAATCTAATAAGGAAGATTAAGAAATTTGTAAAAGATAAAAACAGAAATAAAAAACCAAATAAAGGATATGTACACTTAGCCTTGGAAAAGATCCAACGTGAGATCAGGTCTGGTCCTTGAAACACTTGCTTTTGTAGTCAGCTACTGTGAATCACTGAAGATAGCCGATATTTATGCAAGATAAACCCGAACATTTTCTTGTACAATGATTTCATGTGATTAAGCGGTACCATTTAAGCTCGAAACACGGCGTACCCCACGTTTTGAAATAAAATGGTTTTGAAAGCCTATCAATCCTCAAGAAATACCCACATTCATTCTATCATATCTTACAGGTTAACCAGTATACTATCTTTGTAAGTCAAATTCATACCAAAAGTAAAATAAGATCCAACTGGATACAAGAAGTTGTAAAATAAAAAATATCCAAGTGGATATTAAAAGGTACAGACATTCTAGATCTTTGCGAAAGCAAAACAAAAGAAGCCGTAAAATTATCCAAGCATATAAGAAAAGGTTGAACACCCGAGATCTTTACGTAAGCAAAACAGACGGGGTCAAATCATCCAAGTGGATGGGAAAAAGATGAACTCCCGAGATCTTTGCGTAAGCAAAACAGACGGGGTCATCGGCGGTAACTGTCGTTACTTTGACGGTCACCTGGCGTATGAATCAGAATCCAACATGTAAGCCTATAACTGATTGAATCAGTTTTCTTAGCTGAAAATGGGTTAGATGTTTCAAAAGTGGGTTCAAACACACATGTACGATTTAGATTCAGATTTTCACACTACTAAAGAGTTATAACCGTATGTCGGGCCTACCGACTATACCTCAGTAAGCAGCATCGCTTTTGGTCCATTCCATGTTCAAGAAGTGTGATCAGACTCTATCATTTCTCACAGAGTCGGGTCTGATTTTCCTGAAACAAAAAAGATACTAACAGTGAGTATGAGGATAAGAGTTTTTCTCAAGCAAACTATATACAAAGCAAATAATTTTGTTTCTTTTTTCTTATATACAAAGCAATTATTTTCTTTTCTCACATAAATTTCAAATTATGCCCCAAAAAATTTGCTTTCCGAACAAATAAAAAGAAATAACTATACATAATGGTAAAATATTTTAGAAAATCTTCTCGATTAACAAGTTTAATTGGATAAGGCAATATGCACAAATGTTACTGAAAGTTTAGCATTCCGAGCATCTCCACCAATTTCTCAAATCTAGCCGAGTCGCATGCTTTAGTGAAGATGTCAACGGTTTGCTTGTCGGTTTTTACTTCAACGATCTTGATATGTTTCTTTTCGACACAGTCACAGATGAAATGATGTTTGAGGTCATTGTGTTTGGTTTTGGAGTGCTAGACGGGATTTTTGGTAAAGTGAGGAATGGCGGTGTTGTCACATAGGATGGGGGTTTCATGGAAGGTTATCCCATAATCAAGCATTTGATATTGGATCCATCTTACTTGGGAATAACAAAGGGCTGCAGCAATGTATTCGGCTTCATCGGTGGATTGAGAAACGGTGGTTTATTTCTTACATTGGCAGGATACAAGGTGGTTGCCAAGGAATTGTCAACCCCTTGAAGTGGATTTTCGGTCTAAGTTGCATCCCCAGTAGTCTGAATCTGAATAAACCACAAGATCAAACACGTTATTTTTGGGATTCCAAAGCCCAGGTTTTTGCTTGTACTTCAAATATCTTAAAATACGTTTGACAGTAATTAAATGAGAGAGTTTAGGATTAGCCTGAAGCGTGCAAACAAGCACACTACAAACATGATGTCAGGTCTGCTAGTAGTGAGATACATGAGAGATCCTATCATCGAGTGATAGAGGTGTTGATCAACGCTTTCACCATCCAAATCAGGAGATAACGAATGTCGAACTTCCACAAGAGTTTTGAAAGGATGGGACTCAGTCACTTTGAACTTGGTCAGAATTTCTTTGACATAATTCTCTTGGTGAATGAGAATTTCTGACTCCGACTAATCAACCTGTAATCCCAGAAAGAACTTCATTTCCCCCATGGAGCTCATTTCAAACTTGGAATGCATCACTTCTTCAAATTCCTTACACAGCCTTGGATTTGTGGAACTGAAAATGATGTCATCTACATAGATCTGCACCAAAATGGTATCCGCACCATCCTTTTGCTTAAACAGAGTTTGGTTAATATCACCTCGTGTGAAACCATTATCAAACAGATGCTTAGATAACGTTTCATACCACGCACGGGGTGCTTGATGAAGACCCTACAATGCCTTGTCCAGTTTGTAGACACGGTCTAGAAAAGTTAGATCAATGAACCCCGGTGGCTGCTTGACATAAACTTCTTCTTGAACTTTGTCATACAAAATGCGCTCTTAACATCCATTTGGTAGATTTTGAAGTCCATGTAGGCTGCGTAAGCAAGAAACATTCTGATAGCTTCCAAGCGTGCCACTGGTGCAAATACTTCTTTAAAATTAATCCCTTCCTCTTTATAAAACACGTGAACAACCAAACGGGCTTTATTGTGAACCATGATTCATCCTTCCTCCTTCTTGTTATGGAAAACCCAACGAGTGCCGATTGGGACTTTGTTCTTTGGGAGATCTACTACATTCCACACTTGTAGTTTGGTAAATTGTTGTAATTCTTCTTGCATTGCCTTCACCCAACTATTCTCAAGCAGTGTAGCTTTGATATTCTTTGATATTCTTATGTTCAACTTAAGAAATGAAACATGTTCAACTTGAATATGATAAGAAGTATCGGTCTTTGATATTTTTATGTTCAGCTTCAGTCGCACTTTCGGACTCCCACGTTAAGTGGACTAATGATGTTGTTGGTGGGACGATCTTTGTGAACCCGTATTTGTGGAATCTCATCCTCTGCCATATTATCTTCTAGATTGGTAATGTTGTTGTCAGGAATCACTGCTTCTTCTTTTACAGGCTCTATGGAAGAGGACTTTTGACCAACATCCACTATTGGAGGAGTTTGATCCTCAACAGTTTCACTTGTTACAACATAAACTGAGGATCTCGAAGAAGTTTTAGAAGAAATTATAGGAGGAACATCCACATGTTGACTGGATGAAGATGAGCTTGAAGCAGTAGAGGTACCTAGGTTATTCACAGACATAAGAGGATTAGCTTAAACATATATAAATTTGTGAACACAAGAAGATTAAATAACTTAAATAAAGAATCGACATCAAAAAGCCAATCAGCCCAACCCCATCGTCCGTGCGATTGCTTTCGTGCCAATTGATATCACTGGACTCCAGCACGATTCTCCTTCGCATGTTGTAAACACAAAATGCTCTTTGATTGGAAGAATAGCCCACAAAATAACATTCATCAGCTTTAGCTTCAAACTTGTTTAGCTAGTCCGAAGTATTCAGCATTGTGCAAACACACCCAAATTTCCTGAAGAAATCAATAACAGGCTTGCACTTGTACATAATCTCATAAGGAGTTTTGTTGCAGCTTTTGGTGATAAGAACACGGTTTTGCACAAAACATGTGGTATTAACTGCCACAGGCAGCTTAGAATCAACGATCATATTCCTTGCTGCTTCTATCAACGTACGATTTCGTCGTTCAACTACACCATTTTGTTGCGGAGTATGAGGTGCACTGAACTGCTGACAGATACCTTTACCTTCACAAAAAGAATCCACAATGGAATTCTTAAAGTCGGTGTCGTGATCACTTCGGATAGTCTTCACACTAAGACTGAACAAATTCTCGATCTGTAGTAAATGAATCTTGAGAACCTGTTGCGTCTCATCTTTCTTCGCTAGGAAGAATACCCAAGTAAACTGAGAGAAGTCATTTGTTACCACCAAGAAGTATGATATCCATCTATGACTCAAGACACTCACAGGACCAAAGAGAACCATGTGAAGTAATAGAAGAGGGGAGTCAATGGAACTGGTGGTTTTGGGCTTGTGGGTGGATTTATGTTGTTTACCCTTGGAGCACGAGAGACAATGTTCCACTGGAGAGAAATATTTTAGAGGTAAACCGGTGACAAGGTTTCCTCAAATAAGGCGGTTCATGGTCTTGAAGTTCACGTGTCCTAATCTTTTGTGGCAAAGGAAGGACTCATTTTTGAAGCTTGTGAGGGAAAGCAGGATTCGATTCCTGTTGGATTATTCATATCCAGACTATTGGTATTGAATCTTTGAGGAGCACACATAAGAATAACATCTTTAGGAATAACCACTCTAGGCTTCAGAATCAAACACTCTCTAGACTTGAAGAGGGCACATAAGTCTTTGTCACAGATCTGTGACACACTCTTCAGATTGTATTTTAGCTGTAGGATGAAGTTGACATTTTCCAAGCTATTTACACCATTGGACACAGTTCCTTGTCCTTCTATCTTTCCTCCTCTTGGATTGCCTGCAAAGGCGACAAAATCTCCATCTATTGGATGATAATCTTGCAGCAAAGAAAAATGACCGGTCATATGTCTTGAGCAACCACTGTCGACATGCCAGATGTTGTCTCTAGTCCTCCTCGATTGCCCCTACGCAGACCAAGGAAATCAGACTTTGGTACCCAAGCGATTGCTGACCTGGAATTTTTTAACATCAGAAGACACTTCTCAGAAATCATAGTCAGAATCCTCCTTTAATGAAGTATCAAAAAGATCATTATTATTAATTTTCCAAGTTCTTTTCAACCTATTCTTAGCATTTTTAATCCTTTTACATCTCAAATCTCTTTAATGTTGTGATTTAGAGAAAACATTTGAATCACCTTAAGCTAAATTTGGAACAAAAGATGGTGATTTCTTCTTTGCGTTGATATGTAGATAATCTACAAGTTTTGAAAACATGATTGGATTCTCCACAACTAAGACAAACTTTATCAGATGACGGCTTAGGCTGATTATTGTCATCACAGGATAATGAAGATGATTGTGATGTTGAGCATCAAAACTAGAGGCAACTCTTTCTTCAACAATTCTTTCCTAAAGACTTTGATCTTCCTTTAATTTGAAAAATTCCAGATTGCTCATTGTTTCTTGTGGAATATCAGTCACAACAACTCCTACACTTTTACAGTTTGCAATACAACTCATAGCATTTATAGATGTAGGCACAAAAGGTAAAGCATTCTTAAACTTGGAAATATCATTTCTCAAACTGTTATGCTCAGAAGACATAGAACCAAAATACAAAATTTCAACGTGTTCACAAATATCTGGTTTTGACACGGACATATTATTACATTCATCTGACTCAAGTTCATTTAAAACATTTCCCTTACTAGAACTCTCATCACAATCATCTTCGAAACCTACACAATCTGACTCTGCACAAGAAGCAAAACTGTTAGATTCTGAAGTTTTAATATAATCATCATCAGATAACTTGCAAATAAAAGGAGTGTGAACATGAGGAGCTAGCATATCATCAAATCTACTAGATTTGGAATACGGTGGTGAGTGTCAGTTATACCCAATGCCTTGTGTGACCTTTTTATGAATTTGGTTATCAATGATTCCAAATGAAGTTTTCTGATCCATACCCATGTGTTCAACTTGAAAGTTTGCCTTTTCAGCCGTTTGAAGTCTTTCAGTTAAAATTTGGTTATTATTATTTTTGTGCAGTAAGTTGTACAATCAAAGATCGGTTTTCTCCAGAAATATCATGAATTTTCTTTAAGTAAAGTTTCTCATTTTTAGCCACAGAATCATACATCACCTTTATATGATCACGTTCATGGACCAAGGCTAGGTTGATGAATCTGTATTTTTAAATTTAATTTAAACATGATTGAGCATTGCAAAGTCTAGACATTCCCTCAGCTAGTACAACGGTGAGATCCTCAACTGTCTCAATCATAACACATTTCTCCTTCTCTTCAATGCCAGCCATCAGTGCCTTTCAGCTGCTTCCCCTTCTTGCTCTCCCCAATGGTAGTGTCCATCTGCTTGACAGACCAGAGCTGTTGAGCAGGGAGATGTGGTGGATTTGGGAGAAACAGCCGCTTGTTTTTCAGATGAGTTCCTCTTTTCATGATGCTCCTTTGATGATGGCTCCTTGCAATTTCTTGTAAAATAACCCAGCTGGTCACAATTATAGCATCTCACCTTCTTGATATCAAAGCCCAGAGTCTTCCCTTGCTTGAATCTATCCATCCCAGTCCTTTTAATGAATCTCTTGGCCCTTAGTGTTAACATGGCCATACACCAATCAATGTCCATTTTCTCCAAATCATCAGGATTGATCTGCTCCAAGTCATCAGGTTAAAAACTGACCGGTGTCAAGTTTCTAGAAATTAGAGCATCATAACATGACATGAAGGTAGTCATGATAGACAGATACTCATCATGGATCATAGTGGTTGGCTTCTGAGAGGTGGATGAAGTGGTAGGCTGAATTCCAGAAATGGAAGGTGGGACATCAGTATGTAAGTATGTCATTGTAGTTTTGTTGGATGAAGTGGAAGAACTTTGACCAGCAAGAAGAGTTGTGTTTCAAGAGTGATTAGTTGGAGTGAATGCACCCTTCTTTATCTCTAACTCATAAGACTCTAGAATTTTGTAGAGTTCTTGTTGTGACAGATCACTAAGCTTCTCAGTTTTCTTGATCATAATTCTATACATATTCCATTCCTCATGCAGTGAATCAAGCAGCTTCTTGTTTAACTCAACAGTGGAATACTAAGTTCCCAAAACCTTTAACTTAGAGATAATGCTTGAGAACCGGTTGATCAACTCAGACATGGATTCTCCAGGGATACTACTAAACATCTCATACTGCTTCTTGATCAAATCCCCCTTTCTTTCCCTAAACTCAACACTTCTCTCATACCTTGTACATAGAGCAACCTAAAGATCCTTAGCGGTAGTATACTCTGAAAATATGTTGAACACATCCATACGAAGAGCCATAGCAATAGATCCATAAGCTTTGTTGTCTTTGGCAATTAGAACAATATCCTTCTCATCATATTCAGCAATAGTCTTGGGACATTGAACATCTACAGTGGTAGTAACTGGCTTGTGTGGACCATCAGTGGTTGATTGTAAAAGAGTGTGGTCATGTAACTTAAAGAAAGTCTTCATTTTCTTGGTCCAATCATCAAAGTATCTTGTAGACACCAAGACAGGTGGTTTGTTTCCCCCCAACATACTCTTTGTTGCTTGAAAATGCCATAACTCAGAAATACTTGATCAGAGACTAGTTTTGGGTGACAAGAAGCTAACCGAAACTACTTAGTTTCGATAGAGGAACAAGAGCCCGAAACAACCAGCTTCGATAAGGAGAAACTTGAATAATACCCAAGGAAAATTCGATTGAAACTCTAGTTTCGGGTGAACAGAAGTTTCGGGTAGGCTGTTTCGATGAAAATGATGCAAGGTTAGTTTCGATAAAGATAAGACAGAAGTAGTAGTTTCGATGATACCTTTTATCAGACAACAAGTACAGACAAAAAGTTTCGATAACCAACAAAAAGCAAAGAATGTCCCCTGTAGTTTCGTTGTCTTCTTCCCTAAGTTTCAGAAAACCTCCATTGATAAACAACTTCAAAAATCAAAGTAATGATAAATCGAATTTGATCCAGCGAAAATCTTCTAACAATACTCTTGATCAGGAAAATAGCCTTTACTTCAAAAATCTCGAACACGGTAAACTGGAAATCGATGAAATAGTGGTGAACTTCAATGGAACAGTTCTCAAAACCCAGATGCAGAAAACTCCAATAATCGACCAAAAATCACCTCAAATTGATCACAAAACCTTAATACACTCAGAAATCAAGAGCATAAATCTCCGATACCAATTGTAGGTCCTGATTCTAAGGCAGAATCACTCAAATGATCAATTACCCACACACAGGTGAAAACATTATATATGGTGGTGAAACAGAGGCAAGAAACAGAAAATGGTGAAGAAAACAGGCTAACCAAACTAGAATCAACACAAGGATGATGTGAAATTGTAAGAACAACAATTGACTAAACTCAAAGGTGTATTGATTCAATGAAAACTGTGAAAGAGAGAATACAGGGTTACAACCGCTATCCACACCCTAAATATTCTCTAACTAGGCATTTTATAGGAAGCTGATAGGTATAGAAACTATGCTCACCGAAACTAGTAGTTTCGGGTGAGCATTTACAAAACGTTGCACCCTATCGAAAATTCCTATCTATCGAAACTACTAGTTTCGGTTGAACTGACTCAACCGAAACTAGATAGTTTCGATGGCCCAGAATTAGACTAAAAACATAAATTATATCAAACTGGAATAACTGAAATTACATAGAAATAAAACAAGGACAATTGTTCAAAACATACAATGATGACTTAGCTTACAAAATATCCAACCCTACATAAGTTGTCCCGAGGTCTCCAACTACATGGAACTTCCTTTCCTTTCGAAAAGTTTTTAGTTATGGGTCTAATCATGCATGAGTTTTCTTAAGGACAAGCAAAGTTTAAATGTGTGGTGTTATGATTTTCCCTAATTTATACATGTTTTGCATGCATAATAATCATCATATTATGGTACTAATTGAACAAAAGCCTTACAATTGATACTTAAAACGTTTATATTTCACAATTGCATGTTAAACGATGTTCCAAGAGAAACAAAGCGAAAACAAGCTAAATTCATCAAGAAATCAAAGCTTTTGAAAAAAGCACACCCGAACTTTGACCCCCTAAGAAGTAAAAATTGGTCAACAAAAGTCAACAAGCAGCAAAAAGGCAAAATAGGGAGCAGGAAAGGGTTGCACGGGGGTGCAACCCATTGCACGGTCGTGTATGCCCATCCTTGCTTCTCAAGTACTCTCGTACCCTTCCATCTGAACAAAGGTGGTGCTGTTAGGTTACACACCGAAAAGAACCATACAAAAAGGTAGTAATGTGTATTACGAAGTAAGGGAAGAGTTGAATATGATAAGAAGTATCGGTCTTGGGAATCTGACCATAAACGAGCCCTCGGATTAGTTATGTCCTCATTATCTGAGTACTATAGAGGGATCCACTAGGTTTTTCCAATCTTAAGCCAAGAATACTTAGCCGTGTGTCCTACGTTAGCTGTAGGCTTTAAAACACTTTAAACGTCTAAAAACGCAAAAAAAAATTCATTATCACTCTTTATTTTCTTTTGCATACAAGCTTACGACCATTGCATAATTCAATTCCAACTTGAGTATTCTGTTTGACATACATTATCCATATATATAACCCTAGAGTTGAGTGAACATTTTGAGAAGTGAAAGAATATGCATAATTGAAGCTCAAATAGGTTTGTCATGGATTCCATCATCTCAAAAATAGAATGAGCGACTCATAAGTTGTCCCAAGTCTCCAACTACTTGGAGCTTCCTTTCTTTTCAGAAAGTTTTTAGTTATGGATCTAATCATGCATGAGTTTTCTTGAGCACAAGCAAAGGTTAAGTTTGGGGAGTTTTGATATGCCCTAATTTGTACATGTTTTGCATGCATAATAATCCCCATATTATGGTACTAATTGAACAAAATCCTTATAATTGATACTTAAAACGTTTATATTTCACAATTGCGGGTTTAACGGTGTTCCAAGAGAAACAAAGCAAAAACAGCCAAAATACATTAGAAATCAAAGATTTTGGAAGAAGCACACCCAAACTTTGACCCCCTAAAAAGTCAAAATTGGTTAACACAACACAAGCAACTAAAAGAAAAAATAGGGAGCAGGAGAGGGTTGGACGATGGTGCAACCCATTGCGCGGTCGTGCATGCCCTTCTTTTCTCCTCAAGGACTCTCGTATTATACCATCTAATCAAAGTGGGTCCTGTTAGGATATAATACGGAAGAATCATACGAAAAGGCAGTAATGTGTATTACGTAGTAAGGGAAGAGTTGAATATGATAAGAAGTATCGGTCCTGGCAATCTGACAATAAACGAGCGTTCAGATTAGTTTTACCCACATTATCTAAGTACTGTAGAGTGACCCACTAGTATTTTCCAATATTAAGCCAAGAAGCCTTAGCTGTGTGTCCTACGTTAGCTGCAGCCTTTAAAACCCTTTAAACGTTTAAAAACCTAAAAAGCTTTTCATTTTCACCCTTTAGTTTTCTTTTTATCCACATTACACCCCTTTTAAGTTCTCTTGATTCATGCATACCACTTAGTTAGTCGGTGGAGACTTGATTTTCATACAAGATTATGACCATTGTATAATTCGATTTGAACTTGAGTATTCCGCTTGACTTACATTATCCATATATGTAACACTAGAGTTGAGTGAACAACGTGAGGAGTGAAAGAATATGCATATTTGAAGAACTAGTAGGTTTGTCATGGATTCCATAATCCTAAAAATAGAAAAACACAAAAATAGAATAAGCGACTCATAACTTGTCCTGAAGTTTCCAACTACTTGGAACTTCCTTTCCTTTTGTAAAGTATTTAGTTATGGGTCTGATCATGCATGAGTTTTCTTGAGGACAAGCAAAGTTTAAGTGTGAGGTGTTATGATATGCCCTAATTTATACATATTTTGCTTGCATAATAATATCCATATTATGGTACCAATTGAATAAAAGTCTTGCAATTGATACTTAAAACATTTATATTTCACAATTGCAGGTTAAGCGGTGTTCTAAGAGAAACAAACGCAAAAATAGCCTAATTACATCAAGAAATCAAAGCTTTTGGAAGAAGCACACCCGAACTTCGACCCCCTAAGAAGTCAAAATTGGTCAACCCAAGTCAACAAGCAGCAAAAATACAAAACAGGGAGCAGGAGGGTGTTGCACGGCCGTGCAACCCAATGCACGGTCATGCATTGCGTAGTAACGAACAACTTTATGCTATGTTATCAAAATGTGAATTCTAGATGCATGCGGTACAATTCCTCGGTCATGTCGTGAGTGAAAGAGGAATTCAAGTGGATCCAGTAAGGATAGAAGCAGTCAAGCAGTGGGAAGTTTCGAAAACTCCTATAGAAATTAGACAAATTTTGGGAATAGTCGGTTATTATCGCCGCTTTATAGGAAATTCTCCAAAATTGCCCAATCTTTGATATTACTAACCTAGAAAAATGCCAAGTTCAACTAGGGAAATAAACTACAAGAGGCATTCGATACCTTGAAACAAAAATTGTGTAGTGCACCTATTTTGTCCTTACCCGAAGGCACAAATGACTTCCTAGTGTATTTTGACGCATCACGCCAAGGACTTAGTGTGTTATGATGAAAAGGAACAAGGTAATCACCTATGCATCATGGTAGCTTAAGTTACATGAAATGAACTACACAAACCATGACCTGGAATAGGGAGTCGTTGTGTTTGCACTCAAGATTTGGAGACACTATCTGTTTGAAAAAAAGTGTATCATCTACAATGACCAAAGGAGTCTTCAACACATTTTTTTCCAATAAATATGAGGCAAACGAGATGGGTAAAATTACTAAATGACTATGACTGCGAGATCTGATACCATCCCGGAAAGGTAAACATAGTTGCCGATGCTTTGAGCAGAAAAGAACACATTAAGCCGCTTAGAGTGTGTACTCTACATATGACCATGCAAACAAGTTTGATATCTCAGATACGAGATGCACAACAAAGAGTTCTTCAGGAAGCCAACGTTAAGAAGGAAGGACTGAATGGTTTAGAAAAGAAGTTAGTGTCCGGAAAGGATGGTATATTAAGTTTTAATGACAGAACATGGATTCTAGTTGTGACACCCACATCCCGGCATACCCAAGATGCCGGCCACTTGTCGGATTTACTTGTGAACATATAGTAAACAGAGATCATACACAGTGGAAGACTTTTAAATACTATATTTTTTTCATAAAACTTATTTTAGTGTACATTTTATAGAAAGTACAAATACATCTATTATAATGCTAGATTGCAAGAGAATACCATATAGCCCACCAGATGCCTCTATTCTAGCACCATGCCTTTACTGCAGGAAGCTACATCTTTACCTGATACACATGCTTAAACATATGTCAGCTTACGCTGGTGGGTTCTAAGTTTTAGTCAAAAAGTATCTTTAACCTATGTCTCATTCATAAATGGATTTATATGACACGCATTTAAAACATCACACTAACTTCTTGCGCAAACATAATACTTTATACTTGCACACTTGTCTTTTCGAGGTCACGTTAACCTCTAAACGGTCATCACCACTTATACATACCCTTTCACAAGGTGTCCATACTACATTTCACAAAGGAATGCAGTACATCTCTACGTCTTAAGTTGCAAGATATTACGTGGCATTTGGCCAGACATGCAAAAATCTTTTCTTTCTGTATAGATCAGTATGGTCCAAATATTTGACATGGAAAAACATGCCAAAACTCTATCACTTTCTCATTACTCTTTGTCAAGACAGTAATTGTCAAGACCTCTTCAAGTCAAGGTAAAACCCTAACTTCTCTACCATTACTTATCTGGGCACACCATGATAAGTTCTAAAACGTTTTACGTATCAAAACCATTTTCTTTCTTAAAATCTTTACTTTATGAAACCATGCCAAAAGGCAAGTGTTCATCTCTTTCTTTCAAAATCTGTCTTTATCTTAAATTCTTGTAAAGGTTTCTCTATGGTATATCAAAGAAGACAAGGTGGTTATCTTCCCCAAAGTAGTACCTCCAACAGAAATGTTCCCAGGAAAGAGTGACGGGTCCAAGAGGGATTTATACACCATTCTCTCCATAGATAGAACATTCTGTTTGTCAGATAAATACATATCGATCATATGGTTACCTCATATTTCTTTAATATTTCATGAATACTTCGTTACTTAGTTTTAAGATTTAAACATTTTTCATACATAACCTCTTGCAACATGAATGCTATCCCAAATATTTAAATCAAAGGTATATAACATTTATGTAAATGTTTCTAGCATGCATAACGGCCCAAAACATTTAAAAGAAAACATTAAAAAGGGACTCACATAACTCACCTCTAACTTCCTCTTCTTTCAAATAATCCTTTCATGCTAATGTAAACAACACAAAGACTTGTATTAAGGTCCTAAGCCATTATAACATTAATCAATCCTAAGTTCCTAACTTAGTGAAAGTAACCAAGTGTGACACCCACATCCCAGATCCCTGGAATGTCGGTCACTTGTCGGATTTACTCATGAACATATAGTAATCAGAGAAACATACACAGTAGAAGACTTTAAAACATTATTTAGGTATAAAATTTGTCTTCGTACATTCTATAGAAAGTACATCAACATACTAATTCCAGTCTCTAGATTAGGATGCCAGATAGCCTTCTCGTGATGCCTCCTTTCCTTTGCTGCTTGAAACCATACCATTACCTGACACATGCATAAACACAGGTCAGCTTTACGTCGGTGAGTTCTAGGTTTTAATCAAAATATCTTTGACATATCATCTTTCCGTTTCACATAAACTTTATCCAAACATAACATTAATCTTGTACAACTTATATCTTATCGGGGTTCGTAAACCTCTTAAGTGATCGTCATCACTTACCATTCCCTATATAAAAAGGACATTCCCCCGTTAGATACCACGAAGGAATGTAACGGTCCGCGTTCCATTCCATAAGTTGCAATATATTATGTGGGATTTGACCATACATGGAAAAACATTCCTTTACAGACCAAAATGGTCAAAACCTTTCATGTCAATGCAATCACTTCCAATGACATCCTTTCATCATCACTCATCTTGGTAAACCAAGACGAGTCTTAAAACATTTCACATATCAAAATCATCATCCTTTCCTTTACAAAAAACAAGGTGGTTGTCCTTCTAGAGTAGTACCTCCAACATATATGTTTCCAGGAAAGAATGACGGGTCCAGGAGGGATTTATACACCACTCTTTCCTTAGATAGAACATTCCGTTTGTCAGATAATTACATACCAGTCGACAGATTACCTTTCATTTTACAACATAAACCATTTCTTTCAACATCATGGATACTGTCACAAAGATGTAAATCCATGGCATACAGTATCTAAAACAGTTATAACACGTGCATCATGTCCAAAACATTAAAAACGTTTAAAAAGGGCATCATAGAACTCACCACTAACTTCCTGCTTGTTTAAATAATCTTTACGTGCTAATATAAGCAGCACAACGACTTTGGATCCGGTCCTAAGTCATTATAACATTACTTAATCATAAGTTCCTAGCTTGATGGAAATAACCAAGTAATTTAGGAACTAGTCGGAACCTTACCTCAGCACTATCTCTTGCGTATTGGGGTCGAAATGCTGGAAATCGGACTTCTCTACCCGAACCCGGGCTCAGGGCATGCTTTCCTATGTTAAGTGTGTGTTTTGTAAGGTGTGTTGGTGTTTGAGATGTTCTAAAATCGATCACAAGGTCCAAGTATTTATAGGCTGTCTGACGGGTGTATAGCGGACCGTTATCTATATACATGTCGGTTCGCTATCTAAGTATGGCGGTGTATTTTCTTAACAGGCACATAACGGACCGTTATACTTCTCATGTCGGTCCGAAATGGATAAATTGCGGCTAGTGGACCGCAACGGTTCCGCTATCGGTCCTCCACGTGTTAGATTTCAGCGATTAGTCACCCAACACGTATCACCTCCTGAGTGTTTCCTTATCCCCTACATAGCGGACCGTTATCCCAATGATGACGGTCCGACATCTACCTACTTTCCAAATTTTCACTTAAGTCCCTCGACTTTGATCTAATTATATTTTATCCCCCTATACTTTAACTTATTGTTACTTTAAGCCCTATAACTTAATTTAATGATACCTTAACCCCCTAGGGTTTCATCAAATGACTATTTTAGTCCTTTGACTTGTATTTTCTTTAAAATTGGGGTGTTACAAATCTCCCCCCTACAAAGGTTTCGTCCTCGAAACCGGACACTTACTCACATAAGTAGGGATAAGACTGTCTCATTTCTTCCCATGTTTCCTATGTGGTTTCTCATCCCTTCTGATGTTGCCACTGAAATTTCACTTATCTGATTATTTTATTTCGTAATCTCTTTTCTTTCTAGTCGAGTATTGCCACTGGCTTCTCGATGTAATTCAATTTTTCATCTATTTCAATGTCATTCAGTGGTACATGAGAGGTTTCGTCTGCCAATCACTTTCTCAAGTGTAATACATGGAATGTTGAGTGAATTCCACTCAATTTATCTGGAAATTCTAGTCTGTAAGCAACCTTCCCTACTCGAGCTAAGATTTTAAATGGTCCAATAAATCTTGGACTTAACTTTCCTCTCTTTCTAAATCTAATGATTCCTTTCCAATACTTTCAAGAGAACGTAATCTCCGACTTGGAATTCTATTGGTCTTTGCCTTTTATCTACATAAGAATTCTGTCTGTCATGTGCGGCTTTCAGGCGAGCTTTCATCTAATCTAACTTTACATCGGTTGCTTGGAAAATTTCTTTCCTTCCAGGTTCTTTCTGTACAATTTCTCTCCAACAGATGCGAGTTTTACATCTTCTCCCGTACAACAATTCGTATGGTGGCATGCCAATACTTGCATGATAAGTATTATTATACGAGAATTCTACCAACGGTAGATGATTATCCCAATTTCCACCGAATTCAATAATGCAAGCACGCAACATATCCTCAAGTGTTTGTATCGTTATTTCACTTTGACCATCCATTTGAGGATGATATGTCGTGCTAATCAATAACCTAGTTCCCATCTCTTTATGGAACTTCCTCCAGAAACGTGACGTGAAACGCGTGTCTCTGTCAGATACTATTGAAACAGGCACTCCATGACTTGTCAAAATTTCTTTGATAAATCCTTCGGCCAACCTTTCAGAAGAGCAAGTCTCACGTATTGATAAGAAGTGAGCACTCTTAGTTAGTCTATCAACTATCACCCATATGGTATCATAACCTTTAGTTGTCATGGGTAGCTTAGTTATGAAGTCCATAGTGATATGTTACCATTTCCATTCTGGAATGTCTAATGGCTGTAATCTGTCACAAGGCTTTTTATGCTCTGCTTTGACTTGAGAACAAGTCAAGCACTTAGCCACATATTTCATGACATCAAATTTCATACCGAGCCACCAATAATCTTGACGCAGATCTTGGTACATTTTTGTAGTACCTAGATGAATTGAATATCGTGATTTATGAGTTTCATCCAGAATTTTAACTCTAAATATGTGGTATCCATATACAGCCGAATCGAATCATAACTTCATACTCATTCTCTTTCAATTACTTCTCTTGTCCAACCATTCTCTCTTTCTTAACATTTTTTTTACTTTCAATGCATTTATCTGGACATTTCTAAGCTGAGTCATAAGGTCAGGAGTTATAACTAACTTATATGACTTCACCGTGATAGGAGGATGCTCTTCCTTACGGCTTAAGGCATCTGCCACTACATTGGCTTTCCCTGGGTGATATAGGATTTCACAATCATAATCCTTTATCAGATCTAACCACCTTCGCTGCCTCATATTCAACTCTTTTTGCTCAAAGAAATACTTTAAGCTTTTATGATCTGTGTAGATTATGCACTTAACTCCATATAGATAATGCCTCCATATTTTAAGTGCAAAAACTACTGCAGCTAATTCTAAATCATGGGTCGGGTAGTTAATTTCATTGGGTTTAAGTTGTCGTGAAGCATAGGCTATAACCTTGCCTCTCTGCATGAGTACACATCCCAGTCCTTGATATGAAGCATCAGAGTAAACTACCAGATCTTCATTTCCTTCCAGTAAAGACAACACCGGGGCCTGTGTCAATTTCTCCTTTAGCTTTTGAAAAGCGTTATCTTGCTCTACTCCCCATACAAATTTTGTCTCCTTCTTCGTGAGTTTTGTTAATGGGGTTGCAATCATGGAGAAATCCTGAATAAACCTTGTATAGTAACCAACCAAACCTAAGAAACTGCGTATATCTGTAGGTGTTTTTGGCGGGTTCCATTTCATCACGGTTCCTATCTTTGAAGGATCTACTAGAATTCCTTCTACGTTTATCACATGACCCAAGAACTGAACTTCTCGAAGCCAAAATGCACATTTGGAGAATTTTGCATATAACTTCTCTTTCCTCAGAGTTTCCAGCACTTCCTTGATATGACATGCATGATCTCCTTCATTCTTTGAGTAGATTAGAATATTATCAATGAACACGATCACATATCGGTCCAACATTGGTCGACAAACCCTATTCATAAGGTCGGTGAATGCAACATAGTCAAACCAAATGACATTACTGAAAACTCATAGTATCCATATCTCGTACGGAAGGCCGTCTTTGGAATGTCTTCATCTCTAACCTTTAATTGATGATAACCTGACCTAAGATCGATATTTGAGAACCAACTTGCTCCTTGCAATTGATCAAACAAGTCATCGATCCTAGGTAACAGATATTTATTCTTTATGGTAAGCTTATTTAGCTCGCGGTAGTATATGCACATACGAATACTACCATCTTTTTTCTTTACGAAAAGAACCGGAGCACCCCAAGGTGAGATACTCGGTCTTATGAAACCTATGTCTAACAACTCTTGTAGTTGTGACATTAGTTCCTTCATTTTTGATGGAGCTAAACGATATGGTGCCTTAGCTACAGGCTTAGCACAAGGCACTAAGTCGATTCGAAACTCCACTTCTCTTTCTAGAGGTATTCCTGGTAATTCTTCTGGAATACATCAGGAAAGTCACAGACTACTTGCACATCTTTTAATTCCTTAGTTTTCACTTTGGAATCAATAGCATAAGCAAGGTAGGTCTCACTGCCTCAACTCATAAATTTCACAACCTTCATCATAGGGATGATTTTAATGGCTGATCTTATCTTATCATCGTGGATCATGATCCAATTGTTGTTAGGAGTCTGCTTTCCCTTCCAAATGATTTGGGCATTGTTTGCTGCTAACCAGTCCATTCCTAAGACTATATTAAATCCTTCAAGGATCATTGGATATAATCTAATGGAAATCGGTGTCCTTCAAAATCGATAGAACAATATTGAATGACTTTCGCTACTTTCATTGTTTTCCTGATAGTCGTTTCGACATCAAAAGTTCCGTTTAATATTAAATTAGGTCTAGCTAAGGAAGGATAGAAATCTAGAGATACGAAACTTCTACTAGCTCCCGAGTCAAATAACACAGTAGCAGGTACATGGTTAACAAGGAACGTACCGGATACTACGTCTGGTAGTGCTTTAGCCTCTTCGGTTGTTAGAGTATAAGCTCTACTCTTAGCTTTTGAGGCTTCTCCTTCTTTTGCTTTTAATGGCTCGGGATTGTTAATCTTAAGTGTTGGGCATTCCAACTTTCTATGCCCACTTTCTCCACACTTAAAACACATAGGCTTGATAGGACAGTTGAGCACCAAGTGCCCTGCCTTGCCACATTTGAAACAAACGCCGAACTTTAATCTACATTCTTCGGCATGATTCTTACCACAGGTGGTACACGTGGTGACATCACTAGTATTTATCCTTTTCTTCCACCCACCATCGTTTTGCTTCTTCTGGCCCTGAGAACTTTCGGACCATTTCCCTTTTAATTCCACTGGGCGGGAACCATAGACCTCGTCGTACATAGTCGAAGCAAGTTGTACGGTGGATCTAAATCTTTTCAACTCTGAAGTTTTCACTAATCTTTGGATTTCAGATGGTAACCCTTGTACGTATCTCTAAATTCGTATAGTTTCAGGGGTTACTAAGTGGGATACCAAACGAGCCATCCTATTAAACTTCGTAGTATATTCTCGATGAGTCATACTACCGGCCTCTAGCCTAAGAAAATCTCTCTCAAGTTTGTCCATTTCATTGCCAGGACAGAATTCATCAATCAACAATCTCTTTAGCTCTTCCTAAGACATTCTATCAATAGCTTTTTCTCCCATAATTATGACTAGATTCTCCCACCAACATAACGCCGGCGTATTTCACTTTCTGATCGTCTCTACATTCACTAATCTTAATTAATGCTTCAATCTCCCGGATCCACTGACGAGTGACTGTGGCATCCTTTGTACCATCAAACTTTGGAGGACTGTCGTCCTTCAATGCTTTGTACGAGCATCCCTTCCTTCCTTTCATTATTGGTCTAACTTCATAAGAATCATCGGATTCGTATTCGTAGAGTTCATCGTCGTCTAGATTTTTAATGACATTCTCTGTTTTATCCTTCTTCCTACTTTCCTCTAGGCTAGCTAATAGGATAGGCAAAGCTGTATCTAAAGCTTTAGCTACAGCCGTGTCTATTGCACTTTGCATTTGAGGTTCCACTACCGGTTCATTTGCTTCCACATGATCCCTATTTTCTATTTCAGGTTCGGCATTTGCGGTAGACCGCGTCTGCCTTCTAGAGGTATTGGGATTCATCCTTCCTCCTCTTTTACCCTTTCCTCTACCAACCATTTTCTACAAAAAATATTAAATGTTTTAGTATTCGCATGATATATTGATAGCTAGAACACAAGTGTATTGTAAACGTTAATAACTGTGGCCACAACAAAATTAATCATTTACGCCACTTTCGATGCTCTAGTTATCCTTCTATTATGTTCCCACTAAATACTCATACCTTTTCCTTTTACCCTTCGCATCAGGCTATCCTGACTTGCATTTCTATGGTCCCTTAATCCTAGTTTAAGTCTAGATACTTGGGCAAGTATCTAATTCTCTTAAACTATAGCTCTGATACCAAATTGTGACGCCCACATCCCGGATCCCCTAGAATATCGGTCACTTGTCGGATTTACTCATGAAAATATAGTAATCAGAGAAACATACACAGCGGAAGACTTTAAAACATTATTTATTTATAAAACTTGTCTTAGTACATTCTATTGAAAGTACATCCTCATACTAATTCCAGTCTCTAGATTAGGATGCGAGATAGCCTGCTCATGATGCCTCCTTTCCTTTGCTGCTTGAAACCATACCATTACCTGACACATGCTTAAACACGGGTCAGCTTTACGCTGGTAAGTTCTAGGTTTTAATCAAAATATCTTTGACATATCATCTTTTCATTTCATTTAAGTTTTATCCAAACATAACATTAATCTTGTACAACTTATATCTTATCGGGGTTCGTAAACCTCTTAAGTGATCATCATCACTTATCATTACCTTTATATAAAGGTCATTCCCCTGTTATATACCACGAAGAAATGTAACGGTTCGTGTTCCATTCCATAAGTTGCAAGATAATATGTGGGATTTGACCATACATGGCAAAACATTCATTTACAGACCAAATTGGTCAAAACCTTTCATGTCAATGCAATCACGGCTAATGACATCCTTTCATCATCACTCCTCTTGGTAAACCAAGACGAGTCTTAAAACATTTCACATATCAAAATCATTATCCTTTCCTTTACAAAAACAAGGTGTTTGTCCTTCCAGAGTAGTACCTCCAACAGATATGTTCCAAGGAAAAAATGACGGGTCCAGGCGGGATTCATACACCACTATTTCCTTAGACAGAACATTCTGTTTGACATCTACCTACTTTCCAAATTTTCACTTTTAGTCCCTGGACTTTGATCTAATTATATTTTATCCCCCTATACTTTAACTTATTGTTACTTTAACCCCTATAACTTAATATAATGTTACCTTAACCTCCTTAGGGTTTCATCAAATGACTATTTTAGTCATTTGGCTTGTATTTTCTTTAAAATTGGGGTGTTTCACCAAGTCATTAGTAACTAGTGGGAACCTTACCTCGGAACTATCTACTGCGTATTGGGGCTGGAAGACTGGAAACCGGACTTCTCTACGTGAACCGGGGCTCTTGGCATGCTTCCCTAGGCTAACTAGGTGTTTTTTGAAGGTGTTTGAGTGTTTGGAATGCTTCAAAACGACTGGCCTCGTTCATTTATTAATAGTGAAATTCAGGACCCGTTATCCCAATTTTGTGCGGCAATTGTAACGGACTGTTATGACTTGTGATGGTCTGTCACGAGTGTGAGCCAAATGCCACGCGTCAATACCTGGATGAGCGGTCTAATTTACGGCTTTGACGGACCGTTATCCCATGTGAGGGTCCGTCATAGGTTTTCCACGCGTCCCCTAGTCAGCTGACACATGTCATTCCCTCAATGATTGTCGTGGTTAAGCCGTAACGGACCGTTATCCATCTGTGACGGTCCGTCACAACTCTAAAACTTCAAATTTTCATTTTTGATGCTTGAATTGTTGTCTATTTACACTCTACCCCCTTTAGGTTTCCTTTATTGAATATTTTAGTCCCTCTACTTATACGTCATATAAAAATTAGGGTGTTACAAATCTACCCCCCTTAAAAAAGTTTTCGTCCCCGAAACCTATTTACTTGAATAAGTAGGGATAGGATTGCCTCATTTCTTCCTCTGTTTCCCATGTGGCTTCAGATCCCTTTCGATGTTGCCACTGAACTTTCACTTGCTTAATTACTTTATTTCGTTATCTCTTTTCTTTCCAGTCAAGTATAGCCACTGGTTTCTTGACATAATTCAATCTTTCGTCTACCTCTATATCATTCAGTGGTACATGAGAGGTTTCGTCTGCCAAATACTTTCGCAAGTGCGATACATGGAATGTCGAGTGGATTCCACTCAATTCCTCTAGAAATTATAGTTTATAAGCAACCTTCCCTACTCGAGCCATAATCTGGAATGGTCCAATAAATCTTGGACTCAATTTCCCCTTCTTTCTGAACCTAATGATTCATTTTCACGGTGATACTTTCAGCATAACGTAATCTCCGACTTGTAACTCTATCGGCCTTCGCCTTTTATCTACATAAGACTTTTGTCTGTCCTGAGCCGCTTTTAGACGAGTTTTAATCTGATCTAACTTTACACCTGTTTCTTTAACAATTTCTTTGTTTCCCAACTCTTTCTTTCCAACTTCTCCCCAACAAATGGCAGTTCTACACCTTCTCCCGTACAACATTTCATATGGTGGCATGCCAATACTTGCATGATAATTATTGTTATATGAGAATTCTATCAAACGTAGATGACTATCCCAACTTCCACCGAAGTTAATAATGCAAGCACGCAACATATCCTCAAGTGCTTGTATGGTTCTCTCACTCTGTCCATCCATTTGAGGATGATATGTTGTACTAACCAATAACTTATTTCCCATCTCTTCATGGAACTTCTTCCTGAACCGTGACGTAAAGCGTATGTCTCCAGATACAACTGAAACCGGCACTCCATGCCTTGAAACAATTTCTTTGATAAATGCTTATGCTAACCATTCTAAAGAGTATCTCTCACGTATCAGTAAGAAATGAGCACTCTTAGTCAATCTGTCTACTATCACGCATATGGTATCATAACCTTTAGCTTTGTTATGAATTCCATAGTGTTATGTTCCCATATCCACTCTGGAATATCTAATGGTTGCAATCTGCTATATGGTTTTTGATGTTCTGCTTTAAGTTGAGAACAAGTCTAGCACTTAGCCACATATTACATGATATCAAATTTCATACCAGGCCACCCATAATCTCTGCGCAAATCTTAGTACATTTTTGTAGTACCCGGTTTAATTGAATATCGTGACTTATGAGCTTCATCCAGAAATATGATTCTGAATTCACCCATACGTGGTATCCACATACGGTCGAATCGAATTTTAACTCCATGCTCATTTTCTTCCAAGTATTACTCTTGTCTAGGCATTCTTTCTTTCTTAACATTTTCTGCTTTCAATGCTTCTATCTGGACATCCCTGAGCTGAGTCATAAAGTCAGAAGTTACAACTAACTTATATGATTTCACTCTGATAGGAGGATGCTCTTCCTTACGACTTAGAGCATCTGCCACCATATTGGCTTTTCCTGGGTGATACAGGATTTCACAATCATAATCCTTTATTAGCTCTGACCACCTTTGATGTCTCATGTCAGATCTTTTTGCTCAAAGAAATGTGTAGAGTGTGCATTTAACTCCATTTTCAGTGCCAATACTACAGCAGCTAACTCTAAATCATGGGTCGGGTAGTTAACTTAATGGGTTTTGAGTTTTCGTGAAGCATAGGCTATAACCTTGCCTCTTTGCATGAGTACACACCCCAGTCCCTGATATGAAGCATCAGAGTAAACTACCAAATCCTCTGTCCCCTCTGGTAAAGACAATACTAGAGACTGAGTCAGTTTCTTTTTTAGATTTTAAAAAGTGTTCTCTTGCTCTGCTCCCCATACAAACTTTGTCTCCTTTTTTGTGAGTTTTGTCAATGGGGTAGCAATCTCAGAGAAATCCTGAATAAATCTTCTATAGTAACCAGCCAAACCCAAGAAACTGCGTATCTCTGTAGGTGTCTTTGGCGGTTTCCATTTCATCACCATTTCTATTTTTGAAGGATCTATAAGAATTCCTTCTGCGTTTATCATATGACCCAAGAATTGAACATTTCAGAGCCAAAACGCTCACTTAGAGAATTTTGCATACAACTTTTCCCTTCAAAGTGTTTCTAGCACTTCCTTGAGATGACATGCATGATCTCCTTCCTTCTTAGAGTAAATTAGAATATCATCGATGAACACGATCACAAATCGGTCCAACATTGGTCGACAAACCCTATTCATGAGGTCCATGAATGCAGCAGGGGCATTAGTCAAACCAAATGAAATTACTAAGAACTCATAATGTCCATATCTCGTATGGAATGATGTATTTGGAATATCTTCATTTCTAACCTTCAATTGATGATAACCCGACCTTAGATCGATATTGGAAAACTAGCTCGCTCCTTGTAATTGATCAAATAGGTCATTGATCCTAGGTAATGGGTATTTGTTCTTGATTACAAGCTTGTTCAGCTCTTTGTAGTCTATGCATATACGCATGCTACCATCCTTCTTCTACACAAACAGTACCGGAGCACCCTAAGGCGAGATACTCGGTCTAATGAAACCTCTGTCTAACAACTCTTGAAGTTGTGACATTAGTTCCTTCATTTCTGATGGAGATAATCGATAAGGTGCCTTAGCTACATGCTTAGCACCAGGCACTAAATCGATTCGAAACTCCACTTCTCTTTCAGGAGGTATTTTGGGTAATTCTTCAGGAAATATATCAGCAAAGTTACAGACTTCTGGTACATCTTTTAATTCCTTAGTTTTCACTTTATAATCAATGACGTATGCCAGGTAGGCTTCACTACCTTTATTCATAACCTTCACATCTTTCATCATAGAGATGATTCTAACGGCTGATCTTATCTGATCACCGTGGATGGTAATCTGGTTGCCATCAGGAGTTTGTATCTGAACTGCCTTCTGGTTGCATATGATCTTGGTATCGTTTACTGCCAACCAGTCTATTCCCAAGACTACATTAAATCATTCGAGGATCATAGGATATAGTCTAACAAGAAATCTTTGTCCTTCAAGATTGATGAAACAATCTTGGATGACTTCTGCCACATTCATCATATTTCCAATAGCCGTTTCTACTTCAAAGGTTTCATCTAATCTTATGGTATGTCTAGCTAATAACGGATAGGAATCTAAGGACACGAAACTTCTACTGGCTCTTGAGTCGAATAACATAGTAGCATGTACGTTATTAACAAGAAATGTACCTGATACTACGTCAGGCAATGCCTTAGCTTACTCAGTTGTCAAAGAATAGGCTCTACTTTTGGCCTTTGGGGCTTCCTTCTCCTTTCCATCCTTAATTGCTAATGGTGTTGAAATCTTCAGAGTTGGTGATGTGTGTTTTATATGTAGATATATATATATATATATATATATATATATCCCCGACAATGACGCCAAAAACTTGATAGCGTGTTTTTAGTAGTAGTAAATATATTCTATTTAGAGCTACACAAAATTAGGTTTTAAATTTATAAATTAAAATGATAATTACTTCAACTAAATACACACACAATAGGCAAGTGTACCTATCGCAGCGTAGCATAGTCTGGGTAAGAACCAAGTATCGAACCATGGACACGGATCCCGTACTCAACCCTTGCTATTGTCTGACTATGACAACAAGTTGGAAAATGGGTTTTGTTTTAAAAGGAAAAAAAAGATAAGAAATGTAATTAGAAACATTATCCCGTTTAAGGTGTTACTCTAATTGTTAGCCATTGTTAACTAATGATATATTTAAAGTAAGGTTGGTCATAGTTACCAGTACTAACCCTTTTGATAGTGGAGTTAGCATTTCGGAACGGAACGGTGGATACGGTCGGCCAATTGTTCCTTAATGAATCTCGGGACCTTGAACGGGGTCTCAAGTCTGCCGGTTATCTCGTGATTCATTATTCGGACTAAGATTATCCAATGACTGACGTACGTCATGTCTTGTAACTTTCTTTGGAAAGTCGGAATGTGCAACTCCTTTCAGAGCTACTTTATGAACGCTCGGACCTAACAAATTATATTCTTAAATAGTTGTCTTTACTTATAATATTATTTTAAATAAATAAGATTTTCATTTTCAAGATCAAACCCCATGGCTCCCGCTAGAAGTCCTTTGCAAACCGACATGAGAGAAGTAAAGAAATACCGACACAAACCGCCCAATCTAGTTAGAGTTCAAACGGCTTGCTGAATACCCAAACATTCAATCAACCCATAATATTAAATCTATACTAACCGGCCGTTGCTAGAACTAAGATTTGTATATAAACCATACAATTTGGAATAAGCTTCCCAAACAAGAAGCCTTGCTTAAGTAACTCACAAGATTTAAGATTATTATATTGGTTTAAAGATAAATTATTCTTGTCTTTATAAGATAACTCATAGTATAGACTTTAAACATAACATACTAAAAATACTTTATTAATTAATTAAAGTTCAACCAACTCGAGCAACACAAGAGGACTAGCCATGAATGACCATACAAGTGACTCTACTAACCCTTAGATAATGTGTGGAAGTATTCCAACACCAAGGGAGAATGGGTATAAGTTGCCTCTTGATTACTCGAACGAGAAGAAACATTCATATTACAAGACTTTAAAAAGGAAAATAAACAAGAAAGCTAAAACGAACCAAAACAGAGAGAGTTCCGGCGCTTAGAAGAGCTCTAAGGCCTTCCCAACTTTTGGTCTTGGACACCTAAAACACTAGAATGAGCTTTCTATTTATAGGCTAATATTTTGGCAATGCGCGGCAGTGCATTGGATTGCACGGGCATGCAAAGTACCCTTTTCTTTCACATGCGGAATCTGACAGTACAGGAGAGTATAGGGAACCAAAATAAGCATTGCCTTATTTTGGTCTCTGTTAACTTTTTGACTTCCATGTTTTACCTTTTGCGTCCGGTTTCATTCAATTGGCTTCCGAATGCTGATTTCACCTTGATTTTGAGTGATTTCTTCATATTTTTGCATATCCAAGTCAATTATCCTATCGGAACACAAATATATGGATTAAGTATTAATTATTTCCATATTATATCTAATTTTGATGAATTTGGAGATAATTATTCATGCAAAACATGTATAATTTATGTCATATCATAATACCCCACAATTAAACTTTGCTTGTCCCCAAGCAAACTCATGCATGATTATACTCATAGAAGTAAAGTATTGATTAATTGTTAATCCAAAGTTGTTGTCCCAAATGGCTGAATGACCCTCTTAAAAACAATGATTTGGTGTTTATAGCTTTTGAGTATATGATTATGCCTTTCAAGAGGTTAGCAAGCCTAACATACTTGATGGAACTATGATTATGCACAAGATTACATTCTCACAAATGTTAACTCAACACTCGGGTCAATTATATGGATAATGTATGTCAAAAAGAACACTCAATGATATAATTAATGCTTGCATAATCATAAATTTGTATAGAAATCAAATCTCCACCAATTGACATAAAATATGTGCATAAATGAAGAGGGCTTTGATAAAGGGTTGTAGTGTTTGGCTTAGGGTTAGGGTAGGAAGTATTTGGGAAAGTGGCTAAATGTTAAAAATCTAACTTGGCTTAATGATAAAAAGGTAAATGATTTCTTTATTCAACTTAGATTAGGCATTGTGACTAATCTAAGAACTCTTTTAAGGTCAGATCGTCAAGACCAAATCCCTTCTTTAGGAATGTCAACTTCTTGTTATTTTGAAATATTCATTGCTATCAATTCTTCATGAGTCGTTTGGCTGTTTCTTCCTAATACATTCACTTTGATCAGTTTTGAATACTCCAATTTTTCGAGTAAGTTTGATTTTCTTTGGATGAGATTTCTTCAATAACTTGGGCGATTTACTAATTTCTTTTTGGTTGCCCCTTTTTCTTTTCACAATAATTCTTCGTTTCATTGTAGATGAATGAGTCTCATTCTTCCATAAGATGGATCCATAAACGTCTAGCGGACGATTACTCTTTACATCATAGCCAAGTCGAATTTTAACTAAAAGGGGTAAAAATAAAAGGGCTAATTTTTTGGTTTTATGGGGTTAAGATGTGGGTTTAGAAATGAAAAAGGTTTAGGCTCAAATGGGCTAACTAGGGTATAATATTTTTGGGTAGGTAAAAGAAAAAGGAAAGGCTAAAGAAAATGGGTAAATCCTAATGCCTCAATCATTTTTATGCATTCTTTTAGTCT
The DNA here is from genome assembly GCA_023525975.1 of Smallanthus sonchifolius. Lineage (NCBI taxonomy): Eukaryota > Viridiplantae > Streptophyta > Magnoliopsida > Asterales > Asteraceae > Smallanthus > Smallanthus sonchifolius. The sequence continues at coordinate 110,148,083 of CM042021.1, forward strand.
ATGATCTTGAAATGTATATTTTACACAAGTTCTAACATGCAAAGTAATAATTTGCAATCAATCTATCAAACGAAATGAGCACGTGAAATATGTAATAATTAACTGCGCCAAAAACTTGATGGCTTTCATGATAATGCTCGGATAGGCTCAAATTCTCACATGGAAACGGAAGGTAAAGGGTAATAAAGTAAAAATGCGCATAAACTTATTTCTTTCTTTCTGTTGTGCTCCCTAATCTTCCCTATTTGTTTCCTTAATTCACTTTAACGGTATTTCAAATTGCTGTTTTTATAAGCCCGTTTATGCCAAATGATTTTTAAGACTCTTGCTTTTAGATTATTTCAGAATCTGTCATGCTTACATATTATTTTTGAAATTGTTTTAATTACTTCTATATATATTTAATCCAATGGATTGGGTAGTTTAATCACGCACTTGTAATACTTAGGACAAAATTAGGTAGCCAAATTATAAACGGGGTTCCACCCCACACTTAATTTATGACAATATGAATATATGCAATATGATATGTGTCATGAATAATAAGAGTGTGGTAAAACTAATACTCCCCTGATGAGACGTAATTGTCGGGCGTGTAATCGATTCTCATCAATGCCTAGATCGTATTTCCGGGCACAAACCAAAACCTGTATCACCTGTAATGCTATACAATGCTCAACACATAAAAAGTAAATATTAAAAAGAAAATTAAACTAATATTCTCCAATAAATGGCGGTCGAATAGGTTGGTGGCAATGCCACCTGGTCAACGGTTACTCCTATAACCGGTAAAAATGGTACTGTGCCTAGTCAACAAACCAACGTCAAAAGTCAAGACCATAACTACATAAAAAAAGAACCAGAAATATCATAGATGAAGGGTGAAGAAAGCTGCTACTGAAAAGGAGGACGCTGCCACTGCTGGTGCGGGCCGGGAGGCTGCTGCTGATATAGTTGATGGGCATACGGATCATGAGTGTGATCGAAGAAGTCTTTTCTCATGCCAATCATTATCTGACCCAGCTGACCCATTCGGATCATCAAATCCAGCATTGTGGGATCGGTAGTAGGATGGTACATACATGGGCCTTGATGCCCCAGTTACCCTATAGGTGCTCCCTCATCCTCTGATTCTTCAACTACACTAGTCCAAATATTTCCATGATGGCCTACTAGTCTGTATACCCCATTGAACTTCTTCATCATGTGCATGTTTATCAATACTTGGGCGTCAATAGGTAGAATGGGTATGTCCATCTCTATAAGTATACCAATGTGGTTAGGAGACAAGACTCCTAGGTATGAGGCAAGGTGGGTAATGTATGGCCCCCAAAGATATGGCTGTTGGAACAGTAGCTAGTGGCTCTAGTAAAGAACTTGGCCAAACTGTAGGCCAAGTTGCAAGGAACTCCATCAATAAAGCAGTGCAAGTGGAGAAGATCTCTAGCGCTCACGACCCTTGTGCTATCCTTTCTCCCCCCGATGGAAAGGACAATGCATCGGTGCAAGTAACGGTGGAAGGGATGTCTGATCTTGGTGCTCTTCTGAGTGTGCGGGTCAAAAGGCCCAGATCTGATCCTATGCCAAAATGTTGATGCCTCTCCCTCTTCAAACTCCCTTTACTATCAGTAAAGATTTGCTTAGTAATCTCACGGTGCCTATATAACCCCATCTTTACCCCAAACTGTGCCAAGGACATCTCATACCAATGTCTAGCCATCCTGAAACGCACACAATCGTGCATTTCCATACTCACCAGCGGCCTATCGAACTGAAAAGATGCTAAAAACTCGAGAATAAACTCATAATAGGTGGTCTCTCTGATGGCGAAGAATCTTTACCATGGTTTTGTGATCAAAGGAACTACACTCTCCAAGAGATTTATGTCCTCTAGAGTTGGGTAGCAGATGGTTTTGTGTGCCTCGAAGGTTTGTCTTAGTAATGCAGGCAGAGTCTAGTAAGCATGGACCTCGATAGCATCATCGGGGTCAAAAATAAGCCATAGGTGCAAGTCTTGTGGTTCCTTAGGCAAAGGCTGTGGGTGAAAGGGTGGAGGAGGTGATGGTGGAGTATGTGGTGAGCCACTCATGTGGGAAGACGAGGATGAACCCGATCTAGAGCCCGATCGGGTGTTTCTTCTCTTTCGCCCCGCTTGTCGGGAAGACTCAGCCATGACCTTGATTATCGGCATCCAATTTGAAAGCATTGAACTTCTCATCATCGAAAATAAAGAGGAATGTAAAATCTAAACATGTAAAACAATTCAAAAGTGTTACGCCTATTTTTAAAATGCTTTCAAATGGCGACACTTTTATCCGTTCATTTTTCTTAGCAATAATTCATGGTTTCTATCCTTGAAAGTTCCTACAAACATAGATTAGCTAGCACCAGTACCAAAATAAAAACAAAGGTAGTAAAAGTAAAAATAAAAAGGAAAAATAAAGTAGAAATACAAAAAAAAGATGAAGATAAAATAAAAATAAAAAATAAAGTAGAAATAAAACAAAAGTAAAATAGAAATAAATAGTCAGTCCAACGACTTAGATCTTTCGCAGAATTACCATATCCCTAGCAACGACGCCAAAAACTTGATGTGTGTTTTATATGTACATAAAAATATAAATATATATATATATATCCCTAGAAACAACGTCAAAAACTTGATAACGTGTTTTTAGTAGTAATAAATATATTTTATTTAGAGCTACACAAAATCAGGTTTTAAATTTATAAATTAAAATGATAATTACTTCAACTAAATAAACACACAATATGCAAGTGTACCTATCGCAGCGTAGCATAGTCTGGGTAAGAATCAAGTATTGAACCAAGTATCAAACCATGGACACGGATCTTGTTCTCAACCCTCGCTATTGTTTGACTAGGATAATAAGTTGGAAAATGGGTTTTGTTTTTAAAGAAAAAAAAAGATAAGAAATGTAATTAGAAATATTATCTCATTTAAGGTGTTACTCTAGTTGTTAGCCCTTGTTAATTAATGACATATTTAAAGTAAGGTTAGTCATAGTTTCTAGTACTAACCCTTTCGATAGCGGAGTTAGCATTTCGTAACAGAACAGTGGATACGGTCGGCTAACTTTTCCTTAATGAATCTCGGGACCCTAAACGGGGTCTCAAGTCCGCCGGTTATCTTGTGATTCATTATTCGGAATAAGATTATACAATGACAAACGTACGTCATGTCTTGTAACTTCCTTTGGAAAGTCGGAATGCGCAACTCCTTCCAGAGCTACTTTATGAACGCTCGGACCTAACAAATTATGTTCTTAAATAGTTGTCTTTAATTATAATATTATTTTAAATAAATAAGACTTTTATTCTCAAGATCAAATCCCATGGCTCCCACTAGAAGTCATCTGCAAGCCGACACGAGAGAAGTAAAGAAATACCGACACAAACCGCCCGGTCTGGTTAGGGCTCAAACGGCTTGCTGAATAGCCAAACCTCCAATGAACCCATAATATTAAATCTATACTAACCGGCAGTTGCTAGAACCAAGATTTGTATATAGATCGTACAAACTCGAATAAGCTTCTCAAACAAGAAGTCTTGCTTAAGTAACTTACAAGATTTAAGATTATTATATTGGTTTAACGTTCAATTATTCTTGTCTTTTTAACATAACTCATAGTAAAGATTTTAAAAACATAACATACTAAAAATAATTTATTAATTAACTAAAGTTCAACCAACTCGGTCAACACAAGAGGACTAGCCATTAATGACCATACAAGTGACTCTACTAACCATTAGATAATGTGTGGAAGTATTCCAACACCAAGGGAGAATGGGTAAAAGGGACCAAAACGAGACTTTAAAAAGGAAAATAAACAAGAAGGCTAAAATGGACCAAAACCGAGTGAGTTCCGGCTCTTAGCAGAGCTCTAAGGCCTTCCCAACTCTTGGTCTTGGACACCTAAAACACTAGAATGAGCTTGCTATTTATAGGCTAAGATTTTGGCAATGCGCGGCCGTGCATTGGATTACACGGGCGTGCAAATTACCCTTTTCTTTCACGTGCGGAATCTGACAGTACAGGAGAGTATAGGGACCCAAAATAAGCATCGCCTTATTTTGGTCCCTGTTGACTTTTTGACTTCCAGGTTTTAGCTTCTGCGTCCTGTTTCGTTCAATTGGCTTCCGAATGCTGATTTCACCTTGATTTTGATTGATTTTTTCATGTTTTTGCATATCCAAGTCAATTCTCCTACTAGAACACAAATGGATGGATTAAGTATCAATTATTACCATATTATCTCTAATTTTGATGAATCCGTGGATAATTATGCATGCAAAACATGTATAATTTATGTCATATCAGTTAGGCATTCTATGATTCGGTGTCCAAGTTCTCCACATTTGTAACATCTCGGTCCTGACTTACTTGGGCAATTGGTGGCTATATGCCTAGGCTTACCACAACTGTAGCAAGACTGTAGGCCAAATTACAGGGGACTTGATCAACAAGGCAGTGTAAGTGGAATAGGTCCCTGACTGTCATGACTCCGGTACTATCCTTGCGCACACCAATGGTGTGGACGATCACTCGGGGTAGATATCGGTGTAATGGATGGAGAATCTTCATGCTCTTTTGCTTATGCGGGTCATAATGTCCCGAACCAATCCTCGCCCACACCAGTTGTACCTCACCCTCTCCGAACTCATGCATGCTCTCTTCGAACACCGGGAGACGTAGCTCTCGATGCCTGTACAATCTCATCCTAATCCCAAAGTCAGCCAAGGACATCTCATACCATTGCCTAGCCATCCTAAACCGTACACAATCGTGCTTTAATTTGCTAAGCACGGGCCTATCAAATTGAAAAGACGCCAACAACTCTAGGGTCATCTCATAGTAGGTTGGCTGTTGTATCTCGAAGAACTTTATCCATGGCCTAGTAATTAGTGGCAATGCTTCTTCTAACAGACCAATATTCTCCAGGGTGGCATAGTAGATCGTCTTGTGGGTTTTAAACTCCTGTTGCATAAGGCTAGGCAAGGTATGGAAAACATAAGCCTCAATAGCATTGTCGAGATCGAAGTTCAACCAAGGATGCATATTTGGCGGTTTTTCTGGCATTGGTGTTGGATGGTAGGGTGGAGGTGGTGATGTGGAGTCGATGGAGCATCTTCTGTTGGTATGGACGAAGATGAACTAGAGTCTGAACGGGTGTTTCTCCTTTTTCTACCTGCTTCTCTGGAGGATTCTACCATACCCTACATAATTACAAGTTTGAAAAAGTTAGTGCCAAGAATTAAGATTGCTTCATGAAACACATTTAGAAACGGTGCCAAAAACTTGATAGTATCAAAACAATGCCAAGAATTGATAGTGATATAGCCAAAAACTTTATATTGATATGAACTATATATATATATATATATATATTTAGGATCACACAAAAGAAACACAATTTCGTGCATAATTATGGCATGATTATGTTTCCTAAGTCCAAAAGTGGTCAATTGTAACTAATCAAACAAGGCGCAAACTTGAACGGTGCAATATGACTAAAAACATAGATGGCCAAAATGTTGACGTTTGAAAACTCAAACTCGTCAAAATTCTTGACCTAATTCAATTAATCAATAATTTTCCACAAACTATGCTAATACCTAAACACATATAAACAAGATTCATGTTTCAATTCGTATTTCCATGTTCAAGAGTTTAAAGTCAAAATTCAAGAACCCATTCATACGAGTCAAACAAATATACCCAAACAAGATTAAGAAGTGTTACATTATAACCCTATATAGTCAAATATACATCTGGATTAAGCATTGACTTCATATTCAAGCATATTCAAACCAAGATTCAAAATGAAACCCTAGCCCTATTTGAACCAAATCTGTTATATTTGAAGCATAAATCAACCTAATAATGATAATGGACAAGCTTACATACCTTTGTGAAGAGATTGGAAGAAAAAAAACAAAGAAAACGTGTGAAAATCAAGCATTTTTGGGTGATTTAGGAGTCTTCCGAGCGTTTTCTGGTTTGGGGTTTTGAGGAAATTGCTGGTTTCTGCCGCCTTTATGCCCAGACTGCACAGACCCCAATGCACGGGCGTGCATTGGGATGCACGGCCGTGCATTGCCCCCTTTGACCAATTTTGACTTTTTTTAACTAAAAATAACACTTTAACATAAAATAGATTTTTAATTAATAGATAACCAAAAATGATTTGAATTTTATTAAAGTATTATTTTAATAAAATTGGTTAAAATAAATTGGTCAACGGAGAATGTCACCATCAAAAATCCCAATTACACGTTAGAAAAATTACCTCAATCGTTGGCATCCAATTTCAAAGCATCGAGCTTGTCATCATCAAAGTTAAAGAAGAATGTAAAATTTAAACACGTAAAACCGTTCGAAAGTGTTACGCCTATTTTAAAATACTTTCGAATGGCTTGACTTGTATTCATTCATTTCCCTTACCAATCTTTTCTCGGTTGCGATTCTTGAAAGTTTCTACAAAGACAGATCAAATAATACAAGTACAAAATTAAAAATAAAAGTAAGAAGAATAAAATTAAAATAAAAAGGGGGAATAAATTTGAAATAAAACAAAAATAAAATAAAGATGAAAATAAAATAAAAAGGAAAAACAAAGTAGAAATAAAACAAACAGAAAATAGAAATAAATAGTCAGTTCAACGACTTAGATCTTTTGCATAATTACCGTGTCCCTAGCAACGGCGCCAAAAACTTGATAGCGTGTTTTTAGTGTGGTTATACAAATTTATATATACATGTTCCTCGTAATGGCTCCAAAAGCATGATGCCAAATCCGAGAGACATAATATATATCTTTAATAATGTTCAATTTAGAGTTACACAAAATCAGGTTTCGAAGAACGCACTAATAAGCAAACTAAAGAGGAAGACAAGTATAGTAAACTGCTATTCACCAAAGCAAATGGAAAAGAGAAGGTTAAACAACACAAGTGTGAGCATTGCAGTTGTGGAAACTCAAATCGGGAAGACTTTGGACGTGGCCTAGGGAGAGGTTGGGGTCCAAGAAAGGTCGAGACGATGGTCGAGTACAATGGGACGAAAGCCACATAAGGTGTCACAAGTGTAAAGAGCTCGGACGTTACATTAATGAATGTCCAAAGTGGGAAAACAAAAAGGAGATAAACCTAATAAGGCACGAGGAAGATGAACCAATACTACTGTGATGGCAAACCGGATCTTGGAGAACGTAGAAGACTTCGCTTAAACAAAGTTTATTTTAAGGGGGAGTATTGGAGTTGTAAACTAAACTTGTTTATTTATTGGAGTACAAGGGTGATAGCATGTTTTCAATGTGGTTATAAAAATATATATGTATACATGTTCCTAGTAATGGCTCCAAAAGCTTAATGTCAAATCCGAGAGACATAATATATATCTTTAATAATGTTCGGTTTAGAGTTACACAAAATCATGTTTTTAATTTATAAATTAAAATGATAATTACTTCAACTTAAAACACATACAATAGGCAAGTGTACCTATCACAGCGTAATATAGTCTGGGTAAGAACCAAGTATCGAACCATGGACACAGATTCCTAACTCAACCCTTGCTATTGTCTGACTAGGATAATAAGTTAGAAAAAAGGGGTTTTGTTTTAAAGGATGAAAATGAAAGTAATTAGGAATGTCATCTTATTCAAGGTGTGACTTGGGTTGTTATCACTTGTTAATTGATGTTATATTTTAGTAAGGTTGGCCAAGTTACTAATACTAACCCTTTCAATGGGGGGAGTTAGCATTTTGTAACATAACAGTGGATACGGTCGGCCAACTGTTCCTAATAAGTCCCGGGATCCTAACGGGGTCTCAAGTCCGCTGGCTGTCCCGTGATTTATTAATCGGACTAATATTGTCGTCTCGACTGGCGTACACCAAGTCATGCAACTTCTTTCGAAAAGTCGCAATGCGCAACATCCTCCAAAGTTACTTTATGAACGCTCGAACCTAACATTTTATATTCTTAAAATAGTTTCCATGCTTATAATATTATTTTAAATAAATATAACTTTCGTTCTCAAGATCAAGGCTCATGGCTCCTGCTAGAAGTCCTCTGCAAGCTAACACAAGAGAAGTAAAGAAATATCAACACGCTTTATAAGGTCCAGTTAGGACTCGAACAACTCGTTGAATACTCAAACCTCCAATAAACCCATAAGATTAAATCTATACTAACTCGGTCATTACTAGCACCAAGATTTGTATATAGACTGTACAAACTCGAATAAGCTTTCAAACAAGACGTCTTGCTTAAGAAACTCACAAGATTTAAGGTTATTAAGTTGGTTTAAAGATCACTTATTCTTATCTTTTTAAGATACATTAAAAGTGAGACTCAAGAACATAACATACTAAAACTACTTCATTAATTAAGCAAAGATCAACCAACCCATGTAACTCAAGAACGCTAGGAATGAATGATCGTACAAGTGACTCCACTAACCCTTAGATCATGTGTAGGAGTTATCCAACACCAAGGGAGAGTAGGTATAGGTTGCTTCTTGATTACTCGAATGAAAAGAATCATTCCGTATTACAATACTAAAAACATAAAATAAATAAGGAAACGCTAAAAAAGGACCAAAACAGAGAGAGCTTCGGCCCTATTAAAGCACTAGGGCCTCAATACCCCTCAAGTTTGCACACCTAAATGCTTGGAATGAGCTTGCTATTTATAGGATGAGATTTTGGCAATGCACGGTCGTGCATTGGATTGCACGGTCGTGCATTGGATTGCACGGGCGTGCAAAGTACCTATTTCTTTCACGTGGGGAATCTTGGTAGCTTTAGGTGGTGCAGGGAGGCAAAATCCCAAATGCAAGGCCGTGCATTGGAATACACGCCCGTACATTGGGCACTTTTGCTCCGTGTTGGCTTTTTGACTTCCAGCTTTAACTTTCTACGTCCGGTTTCGTTCAATTGACTTTCAAATGCAGATTTCTCCTTGATTTTGATTGATTTCTTCGTGTTTTTGCATACCAAGGTCAATTATCCTGTTATAACACAAATGAATGGATTAAGTATCAATTCCCATCATTTTGTTAATAATTGTGATGATTATAGGGATAATTATGAATGTAAAATATGTTTAAGTTATGACATATCAAAGGGTGATTGTGTCAAAGTTGTATAATATGTTTAGGGGGTCATATTGTAAATATGTAGGGTTTAGTATGTAATTAGTTCATTAGGGTAATCGTTGTTTTCACCAAGCGCTGCGATGTTTGAAACCATCAGTTCAATATGTATATAAACATATTGATTGTATGAAAAGAAAAATTAATCGACATTTAAGTTTATGTAAATTCTTGTTATTATTGAATTCGTTTTTATCTTTGATAACCAACATGAATTGTACGCAATTTATTTTTTTATAGTATTTTTTTTCTTTTGAACATCAATTTTTTACTCCTAAATACTACCCAATAAACATGGACTTACATGTATTGGATCTCACATCACACTTACGGGAGGCAATACCAATGGCACTAGGCCATAAGGCCATGGGCTTATTTATGGTATTCTTTTGTCCTATATTAACTTCTAACGCAACTTTTGTGATAATCGAGTCGGATTTAATTTATATAGTTATTTTCCCTAAACCATTAAACACATATATTGCCTACTTTTGCTCATCTCCAAAGTTAATCTACTCATACATGTTTGTGCACCACATGTAACGATCAAAGCATACATGTTCTTGCACAACATGAAACAATCAAAGAGCCACCACCAATGGATCTCAAGACTTTGTCCCTTCAAATTGGAGGAATATTGGCGATTTTAGTGTTATCTTGAAATTTTGTGTAGTTAGATTTACTTGATGACCAAATGATAAGTCATATTAAAACATCAAACAAGTTGAAAATTATGGGGTGCACACTTATGATGATGATCTTATGATTTGTGGTACTAAAGACACCTTATTGTATTAAGGGGACGAAGTCCACTAAACAACGGGGGTTCAGGGGTAGCTCCCCTAGTTAGCAGGGTCCTTGATGTGTTGCAAAACACATGCATTTATCCTATTGTTTTTGTTTGTTTTAGCTAGTTATTTATTCATTTCTTATCATTATTGGTTCGTTCTTAGTTTGGGTCATGTTTGCAGGTGTTCGTGTGCAAAAGAAGCAGAAATCAAGGTTAAATCCTTGAGAAATCGAACACATGAGCAGAGGTGAAGAAAAGAAAATAAAAAAATCAAAAATCTGGAATTGAAGGTTTTCGCACCACGCGAAGAGTAAGCATTAGGTCTTGGCGACACGCCAAGACTAGGAAATCAGGGCCCGACTATTTTGTTTCTCGCGACACGCGAAGAAGTCCAGGCCAATGTTCGCGACACGCGAAGAAGTAAAAATACGAAAAATCCCTAGAAATTAAATATTTAAAGATTTGAATGTCATTATGTCAAGGGTTCGGCTTTTAGCCATCACATCAGAGCTTTTGGGCGATTTTGGGAGCAGAGAAGGGAATTGAAGCCAAAGATTGAAGCTTTTGAGATCGTATTGGTTAGATATCAATCGTTCGCCTTATGTTATTCGTTCTTTTGTATTCAGTCCATTTAATTGGTACTTTGTTCATGTCTTTTATTGCTGATCTACTGTCATTGAACATGATTATTGGCTGAACTTCTAGATACTACCAAGGTTTGATGAATAATTGTTGAAAGTTTGGATTTTTATCGGTTTTTGGTATTGTTTGATGGTTTAACTCTATTGTAAAGAATCTTATTGCAATTGACCTGATATATATGCATGTTTAGTTTTGATTTATCATTGATTTGTGTTTTGTATGCTTCTTGTTGAATGTCTTTCGGTTATAAATGCATGTTTAGGTTGCTTACTGTGTGTTTATAACTATTTATGGTATTGCTAGACATAGTAATACATAGGGATATTAGTTGGTGGTTAATTAGAGCTGAGTGTCCTTCCTATCTTGATAGCTGAAAGGTGAGAGATAGTCGGTTAGTCTTTAGTGTTAGGTATCTAGGTGTAAAGGCTCTGAAAGGAGGTTTCCCTAGGTTTCTTAGTATCTTTGCTAGTCAGTGTCAATTCGATTGTTCTTAGATTACCCCTAGCATTATTCGAATGTATTGAGATAGTGATACTGAAAGGTAATATGTCTTTAGGGTACTTTAGTGTCGTTGGTGAGACCAAAAGGTAATCCAACTATCTAGTAAGCATTATACATTCTTTAAAGTTTCCTTCTAGTCACACCTAGAGATTGATCAGGGATCCACTAGGTTGTGTATGGGTGTCATACTTTAGAATCCCAGTTCCATCATAGTTTCCATAACCGAGAGAAATTCGAGATTCACAGTTAGGATTCTTATCTAGATAGTGATTTCTCAATCCTTGAATTTGACTAATTCTCCTGTGTGATAGTTAGTTGTCATTAGTTCTTCTTCATTTACTTTTGAGTTTACTTAGTTTAATCCTAGTTCATAGAACTCTCCCCAAAACCAAATCTTTTAGTTACTTGTCGGAGTCTAGTTTGAGTTATTGTTAGTGTCCCGTGTGTTCGATATCCAGACTTCCATTAGGTTGTATTACAATTGATATGTAGACTTGCCTATCATTGTGGTCTAGTTTAAGGGTTTTCTAGAGTTTAACTAGAGTGTCTAGCTTAGTTTTTGTTTAGTTTTTATAGACCATACCGAGCACATCAGTCCTAGGGGCGTCAACCCCTAGAGGGTCCAAGGGTCAATGCCCATGGCTGGGGTTAAGCTAAAAAACTACTAAAGGATGGTCCTGTAGACCAGGTTGGTCTTCCTGACCAGATTGGTCCTCCTGACCCGATTACTTCTCATGAGTAGATTACTCCTACTGAGTAGATTTACTCCTGCTGAGTAGATTATCTCTCCGGAGTAGATTGCCTCTCTAGAGTAGAATGACTTAGTAGTTAAGGATTGACGGTTGTGGCAGTTTTCAACCAACAACAGTCATTGCATATGTTTACCTTATATATACAAGCGAATTTGTCAAATACACATAATTTCTGAAATGATTCCATTTTTCGTTCTTTGAATATCTTATTCTAATCTGATTGAATATTCGTATACACTCGGAATAATTCAATCTGAAAGTGAACACTCACAGTTATCAGAGAATACAAGACATCATAAGTATACGCGAATACCTAGATAAACGTTGGTTTAGCTCATTTAAACTAATATAATATGGATCAATGTTGTGGATGGGGAATGTTTCTTCTAGAATAATTCAAATGACATGGAATTGTGAAGCTTTATTTTACTTCTCGAAAATTGTTAACTTTAGACAATGTTTTGTTTGTTCTTGGGATTAGAAAGAATCTTGAATATGGTGTTGTACTAAGCAATTGTTGTTACAAACACGTGTTAGAATCGGATTATTATCCAGAAATGGAACATTTGTTGGATTTGGTTATTTGAATGGCATGTTTTGTTTAAACTTCAATGTTCCTTTTGGTAATGATTCTGTTTGCATGGTTAGTTCTAGTAAAAACATAAACCAATCTAGTTTATGGCATACAGGGTTTAGGCACGCACACTATAAAAGATTATTGGATATGTCTAAGTGTAGTTAATAATGAAAAGTGTAAAACGTGCATGTTAACTAAAATTACTAGACAACCTTTTAAAGATGTTAAAAAGGATTCCAAGGTGCTTGAAGTAATACATAGTGACTTATATGATTTTCATACAACTCCATCTATAGGAAATAAAAAGTATACAGTTACTTTAATAGATGATGACTCTAGGTTTTGCTATGCATATTTTTTGTATACTAAAGACGAAGCTTTAGATAAATTTACAATATACAAAACTGAGGTAGAGTTGTAAATGAAAGGTTTAATTAAAACCTTACGCACTGATAGGTGTAACATCTCGGAATTTAGTATTCATATTTCAATTCAATGTAATGCAATTTCAAATTCAATACTCATGCACTGCCTTGTTATTTTGCTTACAGTAAACTAAATGCAATGATTCAATACAAATTTAAAAGTTTTGCTCGATTATATACACTTAAACGCTATACAAGTAACTATTTATATCAAACTAATCAAACCTGAAAAGTCAAGGACAAAAGTTGAAAATTTATCATGAAACCCTAATTAGCACGGTCGTGCTTCGCCCTAGCACGGTCGCGCCAAGTGCCTCGGCACGATCTCGCGACTGGTTCTGGAACGATCGCGCCCGGTGCCTAGGCACGGTCGCGCCTGCGTAACAGTTGAAACGTAAATGCAGTTTAATCACCCGATCATTGGAAATCCGTAACAGTCATCCGTTTCTTTTCCCCTTAACGAATGAATCACAATTATCGAATTCCTCAAACGTCTCAGTTTCAAATTATCAATTTCGAAAAACTCTCTCAAGCTTTCCAAGAAACTAGAATCCGCTGTTCGATCCGAATCCTCTCAATCCAGCAGCAGAGACTCGATACTCAATCATCCCTGTAGTTCCCAGGCTATTTGGATTGGCCGGAGTTGCAGTAAAGATCGCCGGAACTCAAGCCGTCGACGCCGGAACTCCTTCTTGCCGATCTCTATCAATCCTCTACTGTTTTGGGTAATTGAAATCATTTATTTCAGTTAATTAGTCTCTATATCGAAAGCCCCATAATAATTTAGGCTTCCATCATAGAATTTACCCCGAATCAAAATCGACGTTTTATTTAAAATAATTTAATCGAATCCACTGTTAAAAAGGTTGTTAATACAATTAAAATATCCCAAAAGACTCGTAATAACCCATTAATCAAAAGCCCTAACAATTCCAGCGTTTAAAATACAAGCATTTGTCAATTCGTGTCTGATTTGGAAGAGACACGGTCGCGCTAATCATCTAGCGCGGCCGTGCCTCATAGAGCGCGGTCGTGCCGACTAGCAGCGCGGTCGTGTCCTCCTGTCCAGACCTTGTTATGCCCTCTGGGCTAGTCTCTGTTGTGTCTAAAGATCATAGACACGACCGTGCCGGGCCAAGGCATGGTCGTGCCTGTTTGACTGGTCTAGTTTGTGCCTCTGTTGATCAACTCGGTCGTGCTCCGACTAGCGCGGTGCGCCCCTGGCTTGAGCACGATCGTGCCCTTCCGAGGCACGGTCGTGTGTGACTCAGAAACTGTAACAGAATTATAATTTTATATTTTTTGATTAATAAATGTTTCGATTTTATAAAAAATATGTTTTCTGTATTTAAAAATGGATTAAAAGTTTAATCTTGGCATAAATATAATTTATTTAAAAGTTTATGAAAAATTAAATTTATATTTATTATCTTACACTTAAATGATATTTTAAATAATTAAGTTACAAAATTTATAAATAAATAAGATAATGATTATTTATTTAATTTACATTTTAAATCAAAATCATTTATTCATTTATACTTAATTACAATTAATATTTACATTAATTCATAAACTATAATTATATATTTATTCAATTATCCAATTCAAACCTAATCAAATTGTTTCAAAAATATTTTTACTTCAAACTCTATATATTTTATTCAATACTTTTAAATACAAATCAATAGTTTTATACACAAATTCAACTTTCATTTAGACTTAAACTTTATGAATCTATTTGATTCAATACACATTACTCTTTAGGTTAAATTGTGCATTTCGATGATCATATTTGCTATCTATAATCCTTGTTAGCTACACGCCCATACCAAGTGAGTATTCACAACCCCTTTTTACTCTTTTACACTTTTGGGGTGGAACATGAACTCTATACACATTACACATTTACATTTACACAAACAACACGAGTGCAAAAAAAATCTTATTTACATACATGTGTGCAAAATTTGAGCTTTGTGCCCGAGTGCTAGGTGTGCTAACCTTTGTATGCTCTTATGTGCAATCATTAACTATACAAGCCGACGGTTTTCAATGATAGATCTATTGAGTCTGACAAACCCACCCATGGTGCGCGGTGATTGAAACCGACAACACAACTTTTGCATGCTAGTCACAAGGTTTGGTTGTACATGCTTACACAATAGCTGCTCCCCATAAATGCCTTATTTTATCATGTTTTGTAAAGGATTTGTTTTCAACTATATGCTATCTACATACAATTGTGTTATACTCACCAACTTTTTAGTTGACTTTATTTTATTCATGTTTCAGGCCCCAATATGTGAGAATGATTCAAGACGTGTTCAACATAGGATTTGGACTTAGCAATTTAAATCAAGAACTTTATGAGTTGTTTTATGTTTCTTGTTTGAATTTGGTTTGTACTTGGATTATTTGTAATGGAAATTTAACTTTAATATATTTCAATTTAGTCAACCATGTGCTATGAACAGTCTTACATGTCCCGCCCCGATGATTCCGCCATCGATCGGGGTGTGACAGATTGGTATCAGAGCCTTGGTTATAGGGAATTAGGTTATTAGACACCTTGACCTAGACTATAACTTTAGGACACCCACTTATACTATGCTTCATGATTTTTGTGCTATGTGTTACATGCTATGTGCTATATGTTATATGTTAAATGTTTAGTATGATTACTTATTATTGCATCATGATGACTTATGTGCTTTAAATCCATGACTTATTAGGATATTCTTAATAATTAAATAAATAATATCTTCTCCTATATTCTAAAACCTCATAATATTTCTATCTTCTTTTCTATCTTTATCCTTTCTAAGCATGTGGAAAACTCTTGAAGCAAAAATCTTTAAAATTTTTATTTCTTCGTTAAGGTTTTTAAACTTGTTAAATTATTTGAGGACACGTGCAATCTGGAAGGGTGACACCTGTACTTTGGGTTTTCTGTCTAGGAAAGCATTTCGCATAAATCCCAATCAACCGAGGGACCCGTATGCTTTCCTGGGAATTCCCGAGATGAGTGTTTACTTATAGGCTAAAGCATGTCTCCTTGAAAATTTTATAAGTTTAATTAACCTTAATGTACCATGGTATTCAAGTGATTTTGTCACTTTAGAGTACAATCCAAACTAAGAATATCTATTTTTATTTTTGTTATCCCATTCTATTAAACCCTATCAAATCTCATAAGTTCTTACAACCTTTCTTGTCTTGTGAAAATCTGTAGAATGCCTCCTCGTCGTGCTCCCGCAACCAACGCCAACGTCGACATTGCTGCTATTCTTACCCAATTGGTGACACAACTCACCCAAGCCAATGGTGCCACCAATGGCAACAATGGTGGAAATGGAAGCAATAGTGGTAATAATGGTGGAAATGGTAGTAATAATCCATCTCAATGAACCTTCAAGCACTTCAACTCGTGCAATCCCCTAAAGTTTTATGGAACCGATGGAGCTACTGGACTCCTTCAATGGTTTGAAAGCATTGAGAATACCTTTCTCAATAGTGACTGTCCCGACAATCTCCGTGTTCGTCATGCTATAAGTGTCCTACAAAAACGGGCACTTACATGGTGTAATGGGGAGAAAAGGAATAGGGGTGTTGATGTAGCTATGGCCTTACCTTGGGATGAGGTCAAAAGGCTTATGACTGAGGAGTTCTGTCCTCGAAATGAAGTGAAAAAGTTAGAAGCTGAATTTTGGGATCTTTCCCAAGATAGCGGGGAAAGCTTAGCATATACAACTCGGTTCCATGAGTTAAGTCTTCTAGTGCCCCACATGGTCACTCCTTTATCCCGTTGTATCGAGAAGTATATTGGTGGGCTACCAAGACAAATCCAAGATACTGTCTTAGGTAGAAATCCTGCTACTCTGGATGATGCTATTCGTCTAGCCGCTACCTTAACTGATAATCATGTGAAAGCTGGAACTCTTACCAAAAAGGGTTCTAAGAAAGTTTCTGAAACCATAACCCCTCCTACTCACAACAAAGAAGCCACAACCGAGCCTTCTCGCAATAATAGAAAGAGGAAGGTTAGAAATTTTGCTGTGGTTACTCCTACTGTTCCCATCAACAAAACTGCACCTATGATTCAAGCGACGGCTAAAAAGCCATATGTTGGGATATACCCTCTTTGTGCCACCTGCAATTTTCATCATCCTCAAAACATCCCATGTCGCCTTTGTACTTATTGTGGGAGATATGGTCATACGGTCAGTGTTTGTAGGACCAAAGCCCTTACGGGCCAAGTCAACCCTCCAAACCGAACCGTACCTCAAGTGGCTAACCAAGGTGCTCCCGCCATTGCTAATGGGCGTGCTTGCTATGAGTGTGGTGACCCGAACCATTTTCGTGATCAATATCCAAGACTTGCAAATGCTAGGCAAGATGGAGCTCGTGGGCGTGCGTTCAACATAAACGCCAACGAAGCTCAAGCCAACAATGACGTGGTCAATGGTACGTTTCTTGTTATTAGTCAATATGCCTCCATTTTATTCGATACCGGAACCGATAAAAGTTTTATGTCACTTAATTTTGAACCTTTACTTGCAAAGACTCGGTCCCAATTAGAGAAAACATTTACCGTTGAAGTAGCAAATGGTGACTCCCTTACAATTGACTCCATAATTTATGATTGCTCCTTAGAACTAAATGACCATTCATTCCCAATCAACCTTGTTCCAATGACACTAGGAAGTTTTGATATCATCATAGGTATGGATTGGCTATCAAATCATCATGCCGAAGTCATTTGCTTTGAAAACTGTATCCAAATTCCGCTACCATCGGGAGAAACCTTAAGAGTTTTCGGTGAAAAGCCTTGCAAGGGACTTAAGTTGATGTCGTGTACTACCGCCCAAAAGTACTTACGAAAGAAGTACATTGCTTTCTTAGCTCACATTGTTCAAAAGGATGTCAAAGAGAAGAGTATCCAAGACATTCCCATTATTCAAGATTTTCCCGAGGTTTTTCCTAAGGATTTATCCGGTCTTCCTCCCGTTCGTCAAGTAGAGTTCCGCATTGATCTTATACCTGGAGCTAACCCCGTTGCTAGAGCTCCCTATCGTCTTGCACCATCTAAAATGAAAGAACTTTCAAGTCAACTTCAAGAACTCTCCGACAAGGGATTCATCCGTCCGAGTCATTCACCGTGGGGTGCACCCGTCTTATTTGTTAAGAAGAAGGATGGATCATTTCGCATGTGTATTGACTACCGCAAACTCAACAAACTTACTATCAAGAACCGTTATCCTTTGCCTAGAATCGATGATCTCTTTGATCAACTTCAAGGTTCTACTTGCTTCTCGAAGATCGATCTTCGATCCGGTTATCATCAGCTTCGTGTTCAAGGAGATGACATTCCTAAGACTGCTTTTCGAACAAGGTATGGTCATTACGAGTTCATGGTTATGCCCTTCGGGTTAACCAATGCACCCGCAGTTTTCATGGATCTTATGAATCGTGTGTGCAAACCGTACCTTGATAAATTCGTGATTGTCTTCATTGACGATATCTTAATCTATTCCAAGACTAAATCCGACCATGAAGAACATCTTAGATTGGTTTTGAATCTCTTAAAGAAGGAACAACTTTATGCCAAATTCTCCAAATGTGAATTTTGGCTAAAGGAAGTTCAATTTCTTGGTCATATTGTCAATGACAAAGGAATTCAAGTTGATCCTGCTAAGATTGAAACGATTAAGAATTGGAATGCCCCGAAGACTCCTACCGAAGTTCGTTCATTTCTTGGTCTTGCGGGTTATTATCGTCGTTTCATCTCAAACTTCTCAAAGATTGCTGGCCCTCTTACCGCTTTGACCCACAAGGGTAAGACTTATGAATGGGGACCGAAACAAGAAGAAGCTTTCCAAACCCTCAAACAAAAGTTGTGCAATGCTCCTATATTGACTCTCCCCGATGGAATCGATGATTTAGTTGTCTATTGTGATGCTTCTAACCAAGGTCTTGGTTGTGTTCTCATGCAACGAGGCAAAGTAATCACTTATGCATCAAGGCAACTCAAAGTTCATGAGAAGAATTATACGACGCACGATCTCGAGTTGGGTGCGGTCGTATTCGCGTTAAAGATTTGGAGACATTACCTATATGGCACGAAATGTATAGTGTTCACCGACCACAAAAGTCTTCAACATATTTTCAACCAAAAAGAACTCAATATGAGGCAACGACGTTGGGTCGAACTCCTTAACGACTACGACTGCAAGATTCGCTACCATCCCGGCAAAGCGAATGTTGTAGCCGATGCTTTGAGTCGAAAGGACCATGTTATGCTTCATTGTGCCCATATTCAAACCGATATTCTAACCCGTATTTTAGAAGCTCAACACGTCTCGGTAACCGAGGGTAACATGTATGAAGAAATGTCGTGTGGTGTTGAATTTCTTCTTGAATCAAAACCCAATGGCCTACTATATTACTTGAACCGTATTTGGGTTCCCAATCGCGACGATCTCCGTACATTTCTCATGAACGAGGCTCATAAGACTCGTTATTCTATTCATCCTGGTGCGGATAAAATGTACCAAGATCTTCGCCAACAATATTGGTGGCCCGGTATGAAGAAAGACATTGCTCTTTATGTGGCCAAATGCTTAACCTGTTCCAAAGTCAAAGCCGAACATCAACGTCCTTCTGGTTTGCTTGAACAACCGGAAATTCCCGTGTGGAAATGGGAGAACTTAGCCATGGATTTTATTACCAAACTCCCTCGCACCTCAAGTGGTTATGATAGTATTTGGGTGATCATTGATCGACTCACCAAATCTGCTCATTTCTTGCCTATCCGTGAAGACTATCGGGTTGAGAAACTAGCCCGAATTTACATTGATGAAATTGTGAGCCGTCATGGTGTTCCTTTGAACATAATATCTGATCAAGATGCCCGGTTCACTTCTCGATTTTGGCAATCTCTCCAAACTGCTCTTGGTACACGATTGGATTTGAGCACGGCCTACCATCCCCAAACTGATGGTTAAACCGAGCGAACAATCCAAACTCTTGAAGACATGCTTAGAGCTTGTATAATCGATTTTGGTGGCAATTGGGATTCACATCTATCCCTCATTGAGTTTTCTTACAACAATAGCTACCACACAAGTATCAACATGGCTCCATTCGAAGCTCTCTATGGTCGCAAGTGTCGTTCTCCTATCTGTTGGAACGAGATTGGTGAAGCACAAATCACCGGTCCCGAGTTAATTCAAGAAACATCCGACAAGATTATTCAAATCCGTGACAATATTCGAGTAGCGAGGAGTCGGCAAAAGAGTTATGCCGACAAACGTCGAAAACCCTTGGAATTCCAAGTCGGTGACCTTGTTCTTCTTAAGGTGTCTCCATGGAAGGGCGTGATCCGTTTTGGAAAGAAAGGCAAGTTAGCACCTCGTTATGTTGGTCCATTCAAGATCCTTGAAAGGATTGGGAAAGTGGCCTACAAGCTCGAGTTACCTCCATCTCTTGGAAATGTGCATCCTACATTTCATATATCTAATCTGAAGAAGTGTCTCGCTGATGAAAATCTCCATATACCAATTGACGACGTGCGCATTGATGAAACGATGCACTTCGTTGAGAAGCCGGTGGAAATTATGGATCATGAAGTCAAACAGCTCAAGCGAAGTCGCATTCCCATTGTCAAAGTTCGTTGGGAATCTAAGCGTGGTCCTGAGTTCACTTGGGAACGAGAAGACCAAATGAAGCTCAAGTACCCTCATCTTTTTACTAATACTGTTGTATCCTCTAGCTAAATTTCGGGACGAAATTCTCTCAACATGGGGAGACTGTAACATCTCGGAATTTAGTATTCATATTTCAATTCAATGTAATGCAGTTTCAAATTCAATACTCATGCACTGCCTTGTTATTTGGCTTACAGTAAACTAAATGCAATGATTCAATACAAATTTAAAAGTTTTGCTCGATTATATACACTTAAACGCTATACAAGTAACTATTTATATCAAACTAATCAAACCTGAAAAGTCAAGGACAAAAGTTGAAAATTTATCATGAAACCCTAATTAGCACGGTCGTGCTTCGTCATGGCACGGTCGCGCCAAGTGCCTCTGCACGATCTCGCGACTGGTCCTGGAACGATCGCGCCCGGTGCCTAGGCCTGCGTAACAGTTGAAACGTAAATGTAGTTTAATCACACGATCATTGGATATCCGTAACAGTCATCCGTTTCGTTTCCCCTTAACGAATGAATCATAATTATCGAATTCCTCAAACGTCTCAGTTTCATATTACCAATTTCGAAAAACTCTCTCAAGCTTTCCAAGAAACTAGAATCCGCTGTTCGATCCGAATCCTCTCAATCCAGCAGCAGAGACTCGATACTCAATCATCCCTGTAGTTCCCAGGCTATTTGGATTGGCCGGAGTTGCAGTAAAGATCGCCGGAACTCAAGCCGTCGACGCCGAAACTCCTTCTTGCCGATCTCTATCAATCCTCTACTGTTTCGGGTAATTGAAATCATTTATTTCAGTTAATTAGTCTCTATATCGAAAGCCCCATAATAATTTAGGCTTCCATCATAGAATTTACCCCGAATCAGAATCGACGTTTTATTTAAAATAATTTAATCGAATCCACTGTTAAAAAGGTTGTTAATACAATTAAAATATCCCAAAAGACTCGTAATAACCCATTAATCAAAAGCCCTAACAATTCCAGCGTTTAAAATACAAGCATTTGTCAATTCGTGTCTGATTTGGAAGAGACACGGTCGCGCTAATAATCTAGCGCGGCCGTGCCTCATAGAGCGCGGTCGTGCCGACTAGCAGCGCGGTCGTGTCCTCCTGTCCAGACCTTGTCATGCCCTCTGGGCTAGTCTCTGTTGTGTCTAAAGATCATAGACACGACCGTGCCGGGCCAAGGCACGGTCGTGCCTGTTTGACTTTGTGCCTCTGTTGATCAACCCGGTCGTGCCCCGACTATCGCGGTCGCGCCCCTGGCTTGAGCACGATCGTGCCCTTCCGAGGCACGGTCGTGTGTGACTCCGAAACTGTAACAGAATTATAATTTTATATTTTTCGATCAATAAATGTTTCGATTTTATAAAAAATATGTTTTATGTATTTAAAAATGGATTAAAAGTTTAATCTTGGCATAAATATAATTTATTTAAAAGTTTATGAAAAATTAAATTTATATTTATTATCTTACACTTAAATGATATTTTAAATAATTAAGTTACAAAATTTATAAATAAATAAGATATTGATTATTTATTTAATTTACATTTTAAATCAAAATCATTTATTCATTTATACTTAATTACAATTAATATTTACATTAATTCATAAACTATAATTATATATTTATTCAATTATCCAATTCAAACCTAATCAAATTGTTTCAAAAATATTTTTACTTCAAACTCTATATATTTTATTCAATACTTTAAAATACAAATCAATAGTTTTATACACAAATTCAACTTTCATTTAGACTTAAACTTTATGCATCTATTTGATTCAAAATACATTACTCTTTAGGTTAAATTGTGTATTTCGATGATCATATTTGCTATCTATAATCCTTGTTAGCTACACGCCCATACCAAGTGAGTATTCACAACCCCTTTTTACTCTTTTACACTTTTGGGGTGGAACATGAACTCTATACACATTACACATTACGCATTTACATTTACACAAACAACACAAGTGCAAAAAAAATCCTATTTACATACATGTGTGCAAAATTTGAGCTTTGTGCCCGAGTGCTAGGTGTGCTAACCTTTGTATGCTCTTATGTGCAATCATTAATTATACAAGCCGACGATTTTCAATGATAGATCTATTGAGTCTGACAAACCCACCCATGGTGCGCGGTGATTGAAACCGACAACACAACTTTTGCATGCTAGTCACAAGGTTTGGTTGTACATGGTTACACAATAGCTGCTCCCTATAAATGCCTTATTTTATCATGTTTTGTAAAGGATTTGTTTTCAACTATATGCTATCTACATACAACTGTGTTATTTTATTCATGTTTCAGGCCCCAATATGTGAGAATGATTCAAGACGTGTTCAACATAGGATTTGGACTTAGCAATTTAAATCAAGAACTTTATGAGTTGTTTTATGTTTCTTGTTTGAATTTGGTTTGTACTTGGATTATTTGTAATGGAAATTTAACTTTAATATATTTCAATTTAGTCAACCATGTGCTATGAACAGTGTTACATGTCCCGCCCCGATGATTCCGCCATCGGTCGGGGTGTGACAATAGGGGAGGTGAATACTATGATCCAAGTTATTTCTAATCTGTGGGTATTATTCATCAAAGCACTTCTCCTTATATACCTTAGCAAAATGGTGTATTTAAGAAAAAGAATAGAGCTCTAAAGGAAATGGTTAATGAAGGATAGGTCACAAGGCTAGTAAAATATAATGTGAAGTAAGAACAAGAGAAAATGCTGAACTTGTGTATATATATTATCTTCAGGTATTCAATTGGATAGTAACGGTTCAATTTGTAGAGACATCTTGATATTCGAATATTTGAAATGTGTAATATACTAATTCAATCTTCAAGACATTTCTATTTATGGATGAGTTTGTTCTGTTATGACATATTTCAAGTAGATCAAGGATTACACTAAACTAGGGAGAGGAATGTTAGTGATTTTAGTATCATCTAGCAATTTTGTTTAGTTATATTTACTTGATAACCAAATGAGAAGTCATATTGAAACATTAAAAAACTTGGAATGTGTGGGGTGCACACTTGTTTGATGATCTTATGAATTTTAGTGCTAAAGACACCTTGTTGTATCAAGGGGGCGAAGCCCACTGAACAACGAGGGGTTCGGGGGCGACACCCCTGGTTAGCAAGGTCCTAGGGGCCGCAGCCCCTTGTGGGGTGCAACGGGAAACGACCATGGTTAGGGTTAAGTTGAAAAACTACTAAAGGATGGTCCTTCAGACCACGTTGGTCTTCCTGACAAGATTGATCCTCCTGACTAGATTACTTCTCCTTAGTAGATTACTCATGCAAAGTAGATTTAGTCGTGTTGAGTAAATTACTCTGGCTTGGTAGATTGTCTCTCCGAAGTAGATTGCATCTCTAGAGTAGATTGCATCTCTAAAGTAGATTGTCTCTACAGAGTAGAATGACTTAGTAGTTAAGGATTGACGGTTTTGATGGTTTTTAAATAATATCTATCATTGCATCTGTTTACCCCATATATACAAGCGAATTTGGTTAGTATCAAATACACGGAATTTCCTAACAGATTCCATTTTTCTTTATTTGAATCTCTGATTCTTATCCGATTAAATATTCATACACACTTGAAATAATTCAATCTGAAAGTGAAGACTCACCATTATCAGAGACTATAGGACATCATAAGTATACACGGACACCCAGATTTCCTATAGTGTGTGCTTGAAACCAAGGTAACCATATACTACTTTGTTATCTTTCATAAAATTTACATGTCCTCTGTGGCTCTAGATCTTGCTAATAGATTTCTCTTAATTTAGCTTGGCTCTCTCTTGTTCATCTTCTTAATTGGTTTTTAATTTGTCATTACT
Source organism: Smallanthus sonchifolius (assembly GCA_023525975.1). NCBI lineage: Eukaryota > Viridiplantae > Streptophyta > Magnoliopsida > Asterales > Asteraceae > Smallanthus > Smallanthus sonchifolius. The sequence continues at coordinate 110,172,534 of CM042021.1, forward strand.
ATTTTACTTAAGAGAAAATTACAAATTACGTCCTTTAGGTATTACCTAAATTTCAGTATACGACCTTTAACTAAGGAAATTACAGAAAACGTCCTTTATGTTTAAAAAACCTTACACGTTACGTCATTTGGCCTAACGACCGTTAAATATTACCGTTAAGTCTGGTCACGTGTTAGAACATGAGGGTATTTTGGGGTTTTCACACATAAAAGAACTATTATTGTAATTTGTTTCTATTAATGAAGGTTTACAGAAATAGTCATTTTACAGTAAAATGAACAAAATACCCTCATGTGCCTTGCACATGACATAACTTAACTGTAAAATTTAACGGTCGTTAGGCTAAAGGACGTAACGTGCAGGGTTTTTTAAACATAAAGGACGTTTTCTATAATTTTATTAGTAAAGGGACGTATACTGAAATTTAGGTAATACTTAAATGACGTAATTTGTAATTTGATCAAGAAATTTTAATTTGGAGCTTTAGAACACATGGCCAAGAGCATCTAGTCCCCTAGTTGTGGTTATTAATTTCACACGATACATGTTAAACTAAATAGATTATAGAATATAGTTACTATCAACGTGAAAGATTATATATCAACTCGATCTAGAAATAAACACTAAACCAATAATAATGGTAAGTTATTATTTGGAATACTAATCAGCATAAACTAATCTTATAATGGTGGTAAGTCCTTATTGAGATGTTAAGCAAAATCATTTTTCAGTTGAGAAAGCACCTCAATTTTGAAATTCTTTTTAGGAAAAAAAAAATAAAAAATAAAAAAAATTATCATATTAGGGCTTTTATTAAAGTTTGTAATGATTCGGGTGTTCGTCACATTCATATACCGTATAATATAGTCGCAAGTGGAAGTAAATGAACATCCGGGCCATCAAATAAATTCTTACAAACAGTATTTGGGACCTAAAATGATCATACTTCCATCCGGACAGCTTTAATTAGAGGACCCGATTGTGAAAAGGAAAAGTGAAGAAAAGCAAAACAAATCTTGACCCTAACTTATCTTCGAAGAGATAAAAATAAATAGAAAAAGAAAGAGGAAAGAAAACAAAATTCTTCTTTACCACTCTACTTACCAACTACCAAGGGAGGTATTTGTATATATATTTAGTCTCCTCCCCTTTTCAATGATTGTTATCATTATCTAGCGTCTTTGTCCTTCCTTTGATCCATTTAATTCTGTTAAAGATGCCTCAATTTGATGTTGGAGATTCTCCACATTGGTGGCACTTGCGTAGAGTTCCACTTTTTCTAGTCATTATCAACTTTCATTTAAGAGAAATCAATAATTTAAAACTTCAAAATCAAAAGGGGTTAAAACAAGAGTGTGTGTATATATATATATAAGGTTGAGTTCACTAGAAAATTTATTCTTATAAGAAAACCAAAAAACTTCTCATTAAAGATACTATATATGTGTAGTACACCAAAAACCTAACCCCCAAGAGTGTTTTTTATAGGGTTGAGTTCATTAAAGGTATGTCAATTTTTAATATGAGTATTATATTGTTATATATATATATATATATATTTAAAAAAAATCGATTTTATTTTTAAAAAAACCAAGAGCTTGCTGTTTTTCAACATGGTGTTTTATATCTATATCGTTTTAACTTCTCTGGTCATGGTATTTTACACGTGGGCAACAATTTCAACATGACGTTTTAGCTTTTTCGGTCATGGTGTTTTCAACCTGGCCGTCAATTTTTAACATGACGTTTTATGTTTTTGGTCATAATGTTTTATACTTGGACCCTAATTTTTAAAATTACACCATAAAATCAACCGTTTTTCATACATCATTATTTAAAAAAAAACAATTACACCATAAAAACAAATGTTTTTTAACTTTAATATGAGTATCGTTTTGCTATATATATTTAAAAAAATGTCATTTTTAAAAGGCTTGAATAGGCGTTTGCACGTGGCGTCCAGATTGAAAATTGACGCTACGTTGAAAATGTAAAAACACCATGTTGAAATTCTCGTCCAGGTGTAAAACACCATAACCAAAAAAGTTAAAACGTTTGTAAGCCCCCAAACCCGGAATATCTCACTTGTTGGATTTACCCATAAACATAGTTATCAATTACTAAATTTAAATACACGTTCAACATAGCGGAAGCATACAAACATTCAGTTACATAGACAACAGAAGTCTTAAACATTAAAAACATTGTCTTAACATTAGACAGGTAAACATGATGTCAACCTTGAGCCAGGTAGCCTTCACGCCTTAGCTCGTTCCTTCTTTTTGCTACCTGAAGTACATACTAAAAGTCAGCTAACGCTGGTGAGTTCTAGTTTAAAGCAATTAGGTATAAACATCTTTTCTCTATAAGTAAATATACATATGTATATATACACATATAACACATCATTTACCTTCATTTTGATATTCATTGATCACACACATAAGGGTGATCAGCCCGTCATTACGAATGTCACAAAGACAAACGTTCTGTCCTACCATCGTAGTCCGTCATTGTTATGGTCCTACCGAAGTAGTCCGTCATTCATTACCGTCTAGTTACCTTTCTAGCTGTCCATCATACCGTCGTAGTCCATCCTTTCGCCCCTTCTCCTTAAGGCATCCGTTTCCCATTCGAACTATTTATGAAGCCGTGTGTCGTAAGGGCCTCCGCCTACCGTAGTAGCCATATTTAGTCTACCTTTATAGAATTTATCATTCTGTCTGCATAGATAGTCGTATGGTCGTCCGTCTACCGTAGTAGTCGTTATCATCGTACCATCCTACCGAAGTAGTCCGTATTTACTTCCTTAGAGTTAGTACGTTTAATCATGCAGTGTATATATATATATATACATATATATATATATATATACACATATATATATAAAGCAACATTCACTCCTTTAACGTTAAGTCATTCATTCATTTCATTCATTCTAAACATTCATTCGTTATTTCATAGTTCATCATTTGCATTCATATAACACATATGGTCATATTATCATTCATCACATTCATTTACTTTGCACGTATAGACTTCAGCCCCGAAACATTGGAAAAACACTTACACATAACATACAAGGGCACATAGAACTCACCTGATGAGCCAGTTCCTGAAGTATTATAGTTGGTCAGTTAGCGTCACTAGGGGTCACACACAATCTAAAATAGTTCCTGGCGAACATGTTAAGTTCGCCTGCGTCTTCTCCACCAAAAAACCCTAGATCTGGTCGTTTGATTCCTCACGTCAAGTTTCATTCTTTTTACATTCAAAACGTTCCATTTTCATTTCTAAACCTAGATCTATGAATTGTTTTAAGTTTTATACGTAAAAACATAACCTTTTTGTAACCCGAAACGCCAAAACCACAAAGTCTCAGATTTAGAGAAGGTGATTACCTTAGGAGGTCCGGTTTTAGCTGCTTAACGATTTAGTGTTGATTGCCGATGTTTTCGAGCATCCGGGATCATTTCCTTGCTTTCTCTGTCTAAATCGCGAGCTTCCTCTCTCTATAAAACTCTTGTTTGAAATGAAATGAGGATGGAGGGTTGGAGGCTACTTTGTAAAGGGGTCTTCCTCCCATGTTGATGACACATGGGCTGCCTCATGCCCAAGCCTATTCACTTCCCATCCAACCCCTGTTATAATCCTCGTCCTTTTTATGTTTATTCGTCTTTTATTTATTTTGGGATGTTACAAGTCTACCCCCTTAGAAAGGTTTCATCCTTGAAACCCGTTACAAGTTAAACAACCGCGGTTACAGCCCCTTCATCTCGTCCTCCTTTTCCCACGTAGCGTCTGACCCTTTTCTGTGTTTCCACAGTACTTTGACTAAAGGAATTGACTTGTTGTGTAACCGTTTCTCAGCTCAGTCAAGAATAGCTATTGGTTCTTCTACATAGTTTATACTGTTATCCACTTCGATGTCGTGATAGGGTATGTGAGCCATGTCGTCGGCTAAGCACATGCGTATTTGCGACACGTGGAACATAGGATGAATCCCACTAAGCTCATTGGGTAGATCCAGTCGTTAAGCTACCTCACCGACTCTTGCTATGATTTTGAAAGGTCCGAAAAACCTAGGACTTAGTTGGCCTTTTTTCGGAATTGAATGATCCCTTTCCATCGAGACACTTTCAGGAGTACCCTATATCTCACTTGAAATTCTAAATCCCTCCGCCTTTTGTCCGCGTATGATTTATATCTGTCTTTGGGGGCCTTCATGTGAGCTCTGATTTCTTCGAACTTCTCTGAAGTAGCTTTAACCACTTCAAGACTCGCAAAGTCTTTCTGTCCAATCTCCCCCCCCCCCCAACAAACTGGGGTTCGACATCTCCTCCCATATAGCATCTCAAATGGCGGCAAGCCGATGGTTGAGTGGTAGTTGTTGTTATATGATAACTATGCTAATGGCAGATGGCTATCCCAACTAACACCAAAATAAATGATACGGGCTTGGACCATATCCTCCAATGTCTGAATGGTTCTCTCGCATTGACCATCGGTTTAGGGGTGATAAGCGGTGCTGATGTTTAGCCTAGTACCCATTGCTTTGTTGAATCTCTTCCAGAATCTTGATGTGGATCGACTGTCACTGTCGGACACAATCGGTAAAGCCATGCCGTGCCTACTTACTATTTCGTTGATGAATAATTTTGCCAACTTCTAGGACGAGAAAGTCTCACATAACGGTAAGAAGTGAGCACTTTTTGTCAAGCGGTCAACGATCGCCCAAATGGTATCATTGCCTTTAGCTGTTCGCGGTAGCTTGGTAATGAAGTCCATCGTGATCTCTTCCCACTTCCATTCTGGTATTGGCAAATGTTGCATTTTACCACATGGTTTCTGGTGCTCAGCCTTAACTATTTAACAAGTTAAACACTTGCATACGTATTTGGTCACGTCATTCTTCATATCGGGCCACCAGTATTCTTTCTTCAAGTCCTAATACATTTTGTTCGTTCCGGGGTGGATAGACTAGCGGGACTTATGGGCCTCATTGAGGATTCTGGCCCTAAGCTCTCCAATCTTTGGTATCTACATTCTATTAAACCGGGTTCATACCCTGTATAAATTAGCTCCCAGCTTTGCTGGTTGACCAACCATCCTCTCCCTTTTCAAGTTCCTTTCTAACAGAGCCTCTTCTTGTACCTTTGTTATCTCACCCATCAGGTTTGGTGTTATAATTAACTGACATGCCTTAACCCGGATTGGTGTCGGCTCTTCCTTTCGACTCAAGGCGTCAGCCACTACGTTTTCCTTGCCTAAGTGGTATAATATCTCGCAATAGTAGTCCTTTAGTAGGTCCAACCACCTTCTTTGTCTCATGTTCAACTCCTTTTGCTCGAAGAAATACTTCAGGCTTTTATGATCGAAGTAAATGGTGCGCTTAACTCCGTACAGATAGTTCCTCCAAATCTTTAATGTGAAAACTACAATCGCCAAATCTAGATCATGAGTCGGGTAGTTAACTTCGTGAATCTTTAACAATCGTGAGACGTAAGCGGTCGCCTTTCCTCGTTGTAAAAGTACACACTCCAATCCCTGACCCGAAGTGTCAGAGTAAACTACCAAGTCTTCGTTTTCCTCGGGCAAGGTCAAGACTGGAGCTTGGGTTAGACTTGTTTTTAATTCTTCAAACACGTTGTTTTGGGTTGGACCCCATTCAAACTTTATCTCTTTATATGTCAACTTTGTCAGTGGCGAGGCTATTCTTGAGAAAACCTGAATGAATTTTTGATAGTAACCTGCCAATCCCAGAAAACTTCGTATCTCTGTCGGTGTTTTTGAGACATTCCATTCTTTCATTGTTACGATCTTTACAGGGTCTACCATGATGCCGTTCAGGTTTATAACGCGTTTTTCGGTACATCTTCCTCCCTTACATTCGGTTGATGGTATCCCGACCTCATATCGATCTTTGAAAACCAACTTGCGCCTTGCAATAGATTAAAGAGATCGTCTATTCTCAATAACGGATACTTATTCTTGATAGTTTGTTTGTTCAATTCTCGGTAATCGATGCAAATGCGCATGCTACCATCTTTCTTCTTTACAAAAAGTACAGAAGCGCCCCATAGTGAGATGCTCAGCCTAATGAATCCCTTCTCAGTGAGTTCTTCTAGTTCATACATTAATTCCTTCATTTCTAATGGATCCAATCGGTAGGGTGCTTTGGATACGGGTAGAGCTCCTGGCAGTAAGTCAATTTGAAATTCCATTTCCCGAACGGGTGGCACGCCAGGTAAGTCTTCAGGGAACATCTATGAGAAGTTATACACCACGGGTACATATTTGAGTTCTTTTGTTCCCATCCTATCATCAATAACATACGCCAGATAAGCTTCGCAGTCTCGCCTCATGTAACTTTCTACCTTGATCATCGAGATGACATTCGGAATCGTGCAATTCCAATCCCCATAAACCATGATCGGGTTGTCGTCAGTAGCTTTGAGATGGATCATCTTTCGTTTACATCCTATTTGTGCTTCGTTGGCAGCTAGCCAATCCATGCTCACTACTATATCAAATCCTCCTACGGTCAGAAGGAATAATCTAGAAGGAAACTTATGGCCCTCTATTTCTATTATGCAATCATGAGTCATTTGGAATACCGTTGAGTTTCTACCAATGGTTGTTTCTACAATAAAGGCCTTTACAATGTTGCTAATTGTGCAGGCTAGTTTGCGGCTAAAGGTATTAGATATAAAGCACTTACTTGCATCAGAATCACACAAAATTGCAGTATATTCATCATTAACTAGGAATGTACCTGAAACAACATCAGGGTTTCCTCTAGCTTCTTCCTCGGTTAAGGCATAGGCTCGGGTCCTAGCGTTTAGCTGTTGTTGCTCCTTTCCTTTCCCCGAACCGGATTGCCCAGTCTTCCTGCAATCCTTTTTCAGATTTCCAAACAATCCACAACCCTGGTACTTGGTGCCACTCATACATTCTCAGGAATAGTGCCCTCCCTTCCCACATTTGAAACCCATTGTAGATCCCACACGACACTCGCCGAGATGTTGCTTCTAACATTTCTTGCAAGTTTCATACCCCTTATTTCTTACTTTCTTAGCCTCATATGCATAGTTTCCTTTCCTAGTTTCCTTTGATGGGTTTTCCCACTTCCTCTTCGGTGCCTCTGGTGCCGGATCTTAAATTAGCATAGTCGTCAAAGACGATTCCGCTCAGATTCACTACCGACTTGAAGGTCGAGGGTAGGTTAGCTTTCACATGGATTCAGACCCTTTAAGGCAGGCCCTTAACATAGTACTGGATCAACCTTTCCTCGGTATCTACCAGATGAGGTACCAGTTGAGCTAACTCGTTGTACCTTGAGGTAAACTGGCGATGAGACATGCTGCCAGCCTTGAAGTTCAGGAATTCAGTTTCCTCTCTGTTGATCTGGTTCTAAGGATAGAACTTCTTGATCATCAGTACCTTCAGGTCAATCCACGTCATCCTCCTTAGAGCATTTGGCGACTTAGACCTCTGAATAGTCCTCCATCAACTCAGTGCCTCGTTGGTAAAAAAATGAGCAACAAACTGAACAGCTTGGTCAGATCTACACTCGTTGATGCTAATCACCCCATTCATCCTCTTGATCCATTCAAAAGTGGCAACTGAATCCTTCTTCCCATGAAACTTAGGCGGGTCACAGTCCTTGAAGCCCTTATAGTTGTATCCTCGAGTAGTCTGTCTCACTTTCACTTCATCCCCATCACTGTCATAAACCTTTTCTTCAGGGTGTTCTTCCTCCTCCTGTTTACTCTTCTTCAGTTCCTCAGTCAACAAGTCGGGCATTATGTCCTTCAGAGTGAGTACAACTTCTCGAGAAATGGCCTCCCTAACCTCAGGTTCTAGTTGAAGTGTTCCTTTACTACCTTCTCCCTAGTCACATTAGTCTCATGCACGCTGACTTCTGGACTTGCATGTACACTTTCTTCCTTATGATGCGCCCGATTCGTTGGTGGTCTACCGCGTCGTCCAGTTCCTCCTCTACCGGCCATGCATACTAATTCCTCATAGTAAAAGGGGAATACCAATTTCATTCCTTCAAATTATAGTTTGGAACAGTACGAGCAAGGTAAATTGTCAATTACAGTGACCCGTTTGTGATTAATAATTTGCTTTGCTTTTTCGATTCAAAACTCTTCACATCAGTAGTAACATTGACATCTAAAGCATGCATTCTAATTTAAGGCATATATCCTAAGGTACAGTCATTAACCTTGCAACATACTTACTATGCTGGAATTGGCATTGGCTACATGTACTGACAACCTTGCGTTGGTCCCATTATCAGTCTGAGTCCAGACATTTATGGATGTCTGAATCTGTCAAACTATTTCTATGATACCAACTTGTAAGGCCCCAAACCCGAGAGACCTCAATTGTTGGATTTACTCATAAACATAGTCATCAGTTACTAAATTTAAATAAAACGTTCAACATAGCGGATGCATACAAACATTCAATTACATAGACAACAGAAGTCTTAAACATTCAAAACATTGTCTTCACATTAGACAGGTAAACAGGATGTCAGCCTTGAGCCAGGTAGCCTTCACGCCTTAGCTCGTTCCTACCTTTTGCAAACTAACGTGCATACTAAAAGTCAGCTAACGCTGTTAAGTTCTAATTTAAAGAAATTATGTATAAACATATTTTCTTTATAAGTGTAAATATATATATATATAACACATCATTTTCCTTCATTTAACATTCATTGGTCATACACATAAAGGTGATCAGCTCGTCATTACCAAATTTAAAAAGACAAACGTTCCGTCCTACCGTCGTAGTCCGTCATTCTTACCGTCGTACCGAAGTATTCCATCATTCATTACCGTCCGGCTACCTGTCTAGATGTCCGTCATACTGTCCTACCGGCGTAGTCCGTCCTTTCGCCCGTTTTCCCTAAGGCATTCGTTTACCATTCGAACTATTTATGCATTTGTGCGTCATAAGGGCCTTCGTCTACCGTAATAGCCGTATTTAGTCTACCTTTCTAGACTTAATCATTCCGTCTTCATATATAGTCGTATGGTCGTCCGTCTATCGTAGTAGTCATTATCATCGTACCGTCCTACCGAAGTAGTTCGTATTTCCTTCCTTAACGTTAGTACGTTTAATCATGCAGTATATATATATATATATATATATATATATATATATATATATATATATATATAAAGCAACATTCATTCCTTTGATGTTAAGTCATTCATTCATATCATTCATTATAAACATTCATTCGTCATTTCATAGTTCATCATTTACATTCATATAACACATATGGTCATATTATCATTCATCACATTCATTTACTTTACACGTATACACTTCAGCCCCGAAACATTGGAAAAACATTTACACATAACATACAAGGGGCACATAGAACTCACCTGATGAGCGGGTTCCTGAAGTATTATAGTTGGTCAGTGAGCGGCACTAGGGGTCACACACAATCTGGATAATCAAGTTATACAAGATAAGGTAATGGACCCAACCGTCACTAAACGTTTCTATCTTTAGGGTTTAGCGAACTTAGACAAGTTCGCCAATTTTGGCTTAAGCGAACCTAGTAAGTTCGCTACATAGGTATTGACTAACATAAGGTTATGTGGTGCTACTTAGGTTAGGCGAAGATGGTAAATTCTCCTCCTTTTTAGGTGAAGATGTCAATTTCGCTACTTAGGGTTAGGCGAACATACTGCTAAGTTCGCCTGCTTTGGACCCTAGCGAACATGAGGTCTATGTTCGTGTTTTTTAGCGAATCTAGGTTAAATTCGCCTAAAACAGTTCGAGGCGAACATGTTAAGTTCATCTGCGGGGTCTTCTTCCCCACCAGAAAACCCTAGATCTGGTCGTTTGATTCCTCACGTCAAGTTTCGTTCTCTTTACGGTTTAAACGTTCCATTTTTATTTGTAAACCTAGATCTATGATTCGCTTTAAGTTTCATACATAAAAACTTAACCATTTTGTAACTTTTAACCCGAAACCCCAAAACCACAAAATCTTAGATTTAGAGAAGGTGATTATCTTAGGAGGTCCGGTTTTAGCTGCTCAACAATGTACTGTTAATTACCGACATTTTTCAAGCTTCCGGAATTGTTTCCTTTCTTTCTCTCTCTAAACCGCGAGCTCCTCCCTCTCTCTAAAACTCACGCATGAAATGAAACGAGGATGGAGGGTTGAAGGCTGCTTGGTAAAGGGGTCTTCCTCCCTTGTTGACGGCCCATGGGCCACCTCATGCCGACTCATATTCACTTCCCATCCGACCCGTGTTATAATCCACATTCTTTTTAAGAAAACAGCACAACAAGAAAAACATAAAACAAATTAACAGAAACCTGTGTTGTTTTACTAGAAAAAATCATAGTTAACCGTGTTGTTTTACTATAAAACAACACCGAACATTAAAACAACACATGTTTAGGATGTTATTTTACCATAAACAACACATATTAATGTATTGTTTTACCATAAACATATGTTATTTTATAGTAAAACAACATAGTTATTGAGAATTATATTGTCTTATGATAAAAACAACATAATATCAAAATAGCATAGCAAAAACCAGCACAACACAAAATAGCACAACAAAAACCATCACAACTAACTAGCAAAACAACACACTAAAACCAGCACAGCAAAACAAGCACAACAACAAACCCTCAGTAAAAATATTTAAATTGTACATAACCTAACAAAGAACGTCCACTCCAAGCTTTGGAAATGTCTGTTTTTTCACCTTAAAGTATTAGCGCGTCCATGGATGATTTCCCTTTGATTCCCCATCAACACGTCTCAGAACAAAGAAGAACCTCTTTAGGACTACTAGCTCCTTGACCAGATCGGCTCTGCCATACCTGGCCTCATTTGGAAACTCTACTCCGCCAAGGCTCGCGGCAAATCCGCCCTAATTTCTCAGTAGTATCCTATCGTCTACGTTTGAATTCTCGATAAGCGCGCTTTGTTAGAGTCTACGTTTAAATTAGGTTTGATTCCCTCCGGTTCCGACATTTGTATTTGATTACCAGCGCTGGCGATACCAATACAGTCCTCGGCTAATCGCTTTAGCAGTAATAGATCAAGCGATTCCACCGCCGGGGTTGTGGCGGTTGCACTGAACTACTCCCTTGCGACGGTTTATCTGTAGGGTAGCTAGATATCATCACATATAAAGTGAGATGGATTTGAAAACCCTACTTATTTCTTATTTTATCAGAGTTTTATAATGCGAAAAATGCTCCCAGCTTATTAAAACCTTGTCATTAAATGACTAAGTTATATTTTATTTTTAAACATTGTTTTACATATGATATTCTATTACACATATTTAGGGATTCTTCACTCCGTCCGGCTTTGTCCACAGGAAGCTTTATTCCACGTGCTTCTTCCCTGCAGTGTTTGGAAAACATTTTTAATTAGCTTATGCTAAGCAAGTACTGCATTTTTCATTTTATTATTAGGTTCTTATTATTGTTCAAGTTTCCTGGGCTCTCGCGCCCCCGTGACATCCCCAAATGTACCTCCGGTCATGTCATTCGTATGTTTTATGGGTGTGCTAACCCCCTCATGACCATATTCGGACTTACCTCCGGTCATAGTATTTATTTCATTCATGGGTGTCCTAACCCCCTCCTGACCATCTTCTAACGTACCTCCGGTAATAGTATTAGCAGGTCCTTATACTCGTCAGTATAGACCCCTTTCATTTGTCACGAAGACTCATTTTCCACGAAGGCACATTCATATCTTAGATCAGCCCCGTAGGCTTTTGATCTTTCATTTTTAGTTTTCTTCTTCTTTATTTTATTGAGATCCACCTTATAGGTCGGGTATCTCTTTTCATTTTGGGACCTTGAGTATCTTAGACTCACAGCCTCCCAAATGTATCATGCATTTGTTTTCATTTCACATTTATGTTCGATTTATTCCCAACCAGTCCTCACCTTAAAACTTACTAACGGTTTCCCCACGTGGCACTAAAAGGGTTTATATATAAGAAGTACCAGCGGCATATCCACCACCCTTTTAATACTTCGTAGTACTCCGTTATTCCATTTTAGGGTTTAGACTCATTCCATCATACTCATTCATACTTTCACGTATCATAATGCATTCATGTATTCATATTCATCATGCATTCACATATTCAGTTTCATTATGCATTTACACTTATCATCTTTTTGTAAACTAGGGTGATTATCCTCCCAGAGTAGTACCTCCAACAGAGATGTTCCCAGGAAAGAATGAAGGGTCCAGGAGGGATTTATAAACCACTATTTCCTTAGATAGAACATTATGTTTGTCAGATAACTACATATCGGTTGGAAGATCACCCATTCGTTATTATATTTTCATTGCTGTCTTTTAGTCTATACCCCTAAACATTTATAAGGGTTTCACCAAGAAGCATCAAGAGATTTATATAGGAAGTACCAGCGGCGTATCCATCACCCTTGGATACGTCGTGACTACACTCCATTATTCCAGTTTAGTGTTTAGACTAATCCTTTGTTACCCCGTACCCTTGCCTTATACATAACACATAACATTATTCACATTGTAGGTCCAGATTTCAATCAGAAATCACTCAACAGATCGATTACACACACACGGGCGGAATCTATGTGTATGGTGGTGAAACAAAGGGTAGAAACAGAATTGGTGAAGATAAACAGGCAAACCACACAGGAATCAACACAAATAATATATGGAATTGTAAGAACAACATATGAAATAACTCCAAATGTGTATTGATACAGAAAACTGTGAAAGAGAGAATTTCAGGGTTACAGCCGCTATCCACACCCTAAACATTCTCAAACTATACTATTTATAGTAAGTTGACAGGCATTGAAACTATGCTCACCGAAACTAGTAGTTTCGGTTGAGCATTTACAAATGAATGAACTTCCTGTCAAAACTTCCTATCTATCGAAACTACTAGTTTCGATTGAACAAACCTCAATCAAAAGTAGGTAGTTTCGATGGCCCAGACTTAGAATAAAAATAGGAAATTACATAAAAAGAAGTTACAAGAATTCAAAACTTAACTAAACATTGTTCAAAAGAAATACATTGATGACAACAGCTTATACAAATATAAGACTCTACAATCTCCCCCTAAGTTGCTGCATCAATGTCTTCAACTTTCTCTAAGCAGTTGGCGCTTGACTTGGTTTCTGAAAGTGAGGTTTTGCATTGATAGTCACCACCCTTTGATATGCCATGGCCTCAACTTCGTCATCATCACTAAAGATCTTGATAGGGTTGTTGAATAACACTTCAAGATCCTCAGGTTGAAATTTTAGTAGCTCCATGGGCTAAAAAATATTGATGTCCACCATTCCTTCACACTCAATCACTGCACTTCCAATGGTAGAGTTGTAAAACAATTTTCGAAAGTTTTGAAGCTGCACAGATACAAAATGGGGCAGTATGATAGATTTGACAGTTTCTGTCGGCTTATACCTAAGGCTTACCCAAGGCCTTTTAGTTCTAGGATGAATTCTAGTCTTTGAGATAACTCTTCTTAGTTTAGCAGTGGTCATGGATCTGAAATCATTGAAGGTTTGATTTCTCAAGAAGATCTCAAAATCTTTTGCAATGCCTACATTTCCAGGATTTTGTAGAGCTAGCTTGGTAAGAGCTCTTAAATCATATTTAAGGAGGGATCTGAAGTCATGAGGAGACTTGAAGTGCTCAACTCCTCCGTTGTATCTTCTAACTATAAAAAGTGAGCGTTCCTTGTTGTACTTCCACCCGACTGGTGGCATTTTTAGCTCTTGATACTCAGCAAACCACTCATAGTGCTTTAGTGGTTCCTAAGCTTGCATGTCTTTGAACCAAGACCTTCTAGGATCGAGGCCTGGACAAATCGAGTATCGGATCCTGTGACAGGTGGTGTTGGAGTTGCTGTTGGAGCTTCTTTAGTTGTGCCTGTTGGCCAAGAAGTGTTTTCAGGCTCAACAAAGGTCACTATGACATCTTGATCTTCTAGCTCATTATCTGTTGGAACATCAAATTCATTTCCTTCTTCAGTAAAATACTTGAGCTTATCTCCCTGTTCTTCTTCTAAGGTAATTTCAGGGTAATCTTCAATTGTTCCAAAGTCATCAACCTGCTTTAGCAGCTCATCCAGCTCATGATCTGATCCAACTTCTTCTTCATCAAGAATAACCACATCAACATTTGATTCTTTTCCTCTTTCTCTAGTGGCTCTCCTTTCACTTACTGATGGGAGATTATAACCATTTTCTTCAATCTTGACTTCCACAACATCCTTTGTCTTGGCAAGTTACTGAAGGGGTTTCTTGTTGGGAAGATTTAACCATTGAAGCCTTGATTTGCTCAACAGTATCATATAAGGCTTTAAAATCTTGTTGTTGCTGAGAGATTATCTTCTGTTGGGTTTCAATTTGGGTTTGCCGAACATCAAGTTGGGTATGTAAGCCTCCAACTTCCAGTTTAAGATCTTTTACTTCTTCCTTGCACTCTTTTAGTTCAGTCTTTAGATTCTTAATCACTTCATCTTGTTTTGTTACTGTTTCCTATAACCTTTTTACCTCCGGGCTTAGGGTTTTGACTCTTGGAACTGATGGTGATAGGTCAGGGGCAGGGGATGCAGATGGTGTAGGAACAAGTGTATGCTGTGGAGATGGTTGAGGTGAGGGTGGTGGAATATGAGTAGGTGACTCAGTGGGGGTAAGATGTTCTAGAATATCAAACAGTGATTCTAAAGAAGACGTCAAAGACTCCAGCCCGGTCTTGATTTTCTTTGCAAGGGGTTCTTCTAGTTCGTAGTCAGACTCGGAATCAGCTAGTCTCTTGGAGGAGGATGCAGGAGGCTCAGTTTCCTCATCATCTTCTGACTCATAGTCCGACTGATCATATTTAGTACCGCATATGCCTTGGTCCAAGGTTTCACTTGGCTCAGCTTCATCATGTACTTCTACTTCTATGTGTTCAGCATGTTGCTCTTCAATCACAGGCTCAAGATTCTCTAACAATGGATCCATGAAAGGAGCTTCCAAGATAGGTTGTTCAACATCTTGCTCTATTTGTTGGTCAGCTTCAACATCTGGCACTTGGTTCCCTTGACCATGTTCTACCTCCTCTTCTTTAGATGATGATTCAACTTGTAGCTGAGGATCTATGTCAGGAACAACCTCTTCTTCATCACCCAAAATATGACCAAATAGAGGAATATCAGCAATCACTCTATTGGTTCTTTTGCTTGAACTCTTCAGATAGCTTAGGGTCTTGACAGTTATATGATCAAAGACGAATACATGGCCATCTTGTTGCAGGTTAGGATGAAGATGATTGATAATAATCTGAAGAAACCTAGGATAGACCAAGAAATTTTTCTTAACTCCTCCAGTCAAGTTTTCCTTCAACTGCCCAAAGACTAGCCCAGAGAAGTTGTAATCCTTTCCTTTAATCAACCCCAAGACTGCAGATGCCACCATGGCATTAGCTAAATCAAAACCACCTTTTATGATAGACAGGCAGTGAATAAAAACATGTACAATGTATCTCAATAGAGGGGGAAGGGAATTCTTGATAACCTGTCCGCTTTTGAATTCATCTGGATGCCCCAACCTTCTGAAACATTCCTTAACATAGAAACTTGGAAATTCCATCGGTGCTTCATGATTATCATCAAAGTGTAGCACCTCTCCGATAGTTGCCTCAGACAGTAGAACTTCTTGATTATCAACTGTAGCCCGGATATGCTCCATGTTGTCTATAATTGTTGTTGTTGCAGTAATCCAGAATTGTCTTATAGTTGTTTCAAATATTGGCAGGTTGTGGCTTATAGCAAAGCTGATGTTGGAGTTGGCCAAGAAGTCGAGCACAGGAATGAAGTCTGCATTCTTGGGATCAGTAGTATTCAAGACATTATGCCTTTTAACAAATAAGAGATCCATATCTGCACAGAAACAACACAAGAAAAAATTATCAAACATCAGTCCAACACTTAGAAAATATTTCAGAAAGGCCTGACCGAAACTACTAGTTTCGGGTGAAGAAAGCATATCGAAACTACATAGTTTCGGGCAGCAAAGGGTATCGAAACAACTAGTTTCGATAGAAACCTGTTCAAATTCTGAGACTCATTTTTAAAAACCAAAACACCCTTTAATCGAAACAACTAGTTTCGAAGCCTGAATTCTGAACAGATGTACAAGCATTCAAAAAGCAGAAAATACTAAGTTTAAACTATACACAGATTATCAAACTATAAACAGAAATAAAAAGATTGGTAAAGTTCGCCTGAGGTGTCGAAACCCCGTCTTACCGGGTTTTTTGAGATAATCTGCAAAATTAAACAATAGAAGAATGAGATATTAACAATGGTGAGTTGATAGACAGAATCTAAGCATGAAACAACCCAGAACACACGATTTCAGTCGTAACAAGGGAGAAAATGAAACCCTAGCCTTCGCTATATAAAACAGTAGCAAACATTTTGAGTAATAAAACCTGATGAAGAAGACGATGGAGGAATCAGATAAGAAATACTGATTTCGCAAACTTAGACCGATGAATCTAAGCTTGTGTGTGTGAAAACGAAGGTGAAAAAGATTTCAGAGAGTGAGAGTGAGAATGAGCATGCGACGGAATCTGATTATGAAGACATTTAATTTGTGCTGACAAAAGACCAAAATACCCCTGTCGAAACTACTAGTTTCGATAGGGAAAACTAGTTTCGGGTGGGAGGAAGTTTCGGGCGTTTTGAGTAGTTTCGATGAGGATGTTGTTTTGGGTGACAAGAGAGAAGATAATCAATATGTACACTACTTAAACAAACTAATAAGGAAGATTTTATATATAAAAATAAAGGTAAAAACCAGATAAAAGATATGAACACTTAGCCTTGGAAAAGATCCAACGTGAGATCATGTCAGGTCAAAACCCTTGAAACACTTCATTTTGTACTCAGCTACTATGAATCCCTGAAGATATCAGATATTTGTGCAAGATAAACCCGAGCATTTCTTTGTACAAAGTTTTCATGTGATTAAGCGGTACCATTTAAGCACGAAACACGGCGTACCCCACATTTTGAAATAAATTGGTTTTGAAAGTCTATCATTCCTCAATAAATACCCGCATTCATCTTATCATCTCTTACAGGTTAACCAGGGTACCATCTTGATAAGTCAAAATCACCGCCAAAATTAAAATAAGATCTAAATGGATATCAGAAGTTGTAAAAAGAAAAGTATCCAATGGGATATTAAAAAGGTACGAACATTCTAGGTCTTTGCCTAAGCAAAATAGAAGAAGCCGTAAAATTATCCAAGCGGATAGAAAAAGGTTGAGCACCCGAGATCTTTGCGTAAGCAAAACAGACGGAGTCATCGGCGGTAACTTTCGTTACTTTGACGGTCACCTGGCAAATGAATCAGAATCCAACACGTAAGCCTATATCTGATTGAATCGGTTTTCTTAGCTTAAAATGGGTTAGAAGTTTCAAAAATCAAACACACGTGTACGATTGATAATTAGGTTTTCACTACTAAAGAGTTATAACCATATGTCAGGCCTACGGCTATACCTAAGTAAGCACCATCGCTTCTGGTCCATTCCATGTTCAAGAAGTGTGATCAGACTCTATCATTTCTCACAAGGTCGGATCCGATTTTCCTGAAACAAAACATGATACTTACAGTGAGTTTTTCTTAAGCAAACAATAAACAAATCAAATATTTTCTTTTCTTTTTGACTATCCAAAGCAATTCTTTTTCTTACTAACTACAAATTCCAATTTCACCCCCAAAAGTTTTGCTTTCACAAACCGAAAAAGGAAACAACTATACAGAAAAATAAAATCTTTTTGGAAATATTCCCGACTAACAAGTTTAAATAGAAAAGACAATATGCACAAGGGTTACTGAAAGTTGATCATGCCGAGCATCTCCACCAATTTCTCAAATCTGGCAAAATCAAATTCTTTTGTAAAGATGTCGGCGGTTTGCTTGTCGGTTTTGACTTCAACGATTTTGATATGTTTCTTTTCGACACAGTCACGGATGAAGTGATGTTTGATCTCAATGTGTTTGGTTTTTGAATGCTGAACGAGATTTTTAGTGATATGGGGAACGACGGTGTTATGACACAAGATGGGTGTTTCATGGAAGGTGATCCCATAATCAAGCATTTGATGGTGGATCCACCTTAATTGGGAACAACAAAGGGCTGCAGTAATGTATTCGGCTTCGACTGTGGATTGGGAAACGGTGGTTTGTTTCTTACATTGCCATGAGACGAGGCGGTTGCCAAGGAACCGAAAACCCCCAGAAGTGGATTTTTGGTCTAAGTTGCATCCCCCGTAGTCTGAATCTGAATATGCCAAAAGATAAAGCAAGTTATTTTTGGGATACCAAAGCCCAAGTTTTGGCTTGTACTTCAAATATCTTAAAATATGTTTGACAACGAGAGTTTAGGATTAGCCTGAAAGCGTGCACACAAGCACACTTCGAACATGATGTCTGGTCTGCTAGCAGTGAGATACATGAGAGAAACTATCATCGAGTGATAGAGGTGCTGATCAACGCTTTCACCATCCAAATTAGGAGACCGACAGTGTCGAACTTCTACGGGAGTCTTGTAAGGATGAGACTCGGTCATTTTGAACTTGGTCAGGATTTCTTTGACATACTTCTCTTGATAGATAAGAATTCCTGATTCAGACTGATCTACTAGCAAACCAAGAAAGAACTTCATTTCTCCCATAGAACTCATTTCAAACTTAGAATGCATCACTTACTCGAACTTTTTACATAACCAGGGATTTGTGGACCAAAAAATGATATCATCAACATAGATTTGCACCAAAATGATATCCGCACCATCCTTTCGTTTGAACAGATTTTGGTCAATTGGGCCTCGTGTGAAACCGTTATCAAGCATATGCTTAGATAACGTCTCATACCACGCACGAGGTGCTTGATGAAGACCGTACAATGCCTTGTCAAGTTTGTAAACTCTGTCAGAATAACTTGGATCAATGAAACCCGGTGGCTGCTTGACATAAACTTCCTCTTGAACCTTTCCATACAGAAATGCGCTTTTGACATCCATCTGATCAACTGTGAAGTCCATATAGGCAGCATATGTGAGAAACATTCTGATGGCTTCCAAGTGAGCCACTGGTGTAAAAACTTCCTCAAAGTCAATCCCTTCTTCTTGATAAAACCCCTAAACCACCATGCGAGCTTTGTTACAAATCACGATTCCCCCTTCGTCCTTTTTGTTACGAAATACCCAACGAGTGTCGATTGGGACTTTGTTCTTTGGAAGGTCTACCATATTCCACACATGTAACTTGTTGAAGTGCTACAATTCTTCCTACATGGCCTCTACCCAACTGTTCTCAAGCAAAGCAGCTTTGATATTCTTAGGTTCAACTTGAGATATGAAGCAAGTGAAGAGATCGTCATTCATTGCTTCGGTGGCACTACGAGTTCGGACTCCCACATTGAGTGGACAATGATGTTGTTTGTAGGATGATCCTTGTGAAATCATCCTCTTCCAAGTGGTCATCCAGATTGGTAATGTTGTTGTCAGGAAGGTCAGCTTCCTCATTAATAGGACCTTCAACAGATGACTGTGGAGCAACATCCACTATTGGAGGAGTTTCTTCCACAATAGTTTCACTTGTTGCCACAGAGTTCGGAGAATCCTGAGTGGATGATGAAGAAGAGCTTGAAGCAAGAGAGGTACCTAGGATATTCACAGATATAAGAGGATTAGCTGAGACAGATATGTTAGTGAAATCAGGAAGATTGAATGATTTAAACAAAGAATCGACATCAAAAAGCCAATCAGTACCGTCCCCAGCGTCCGTATGATTGCTTTCATGCCAGTTAATATCAATGGACTCCAGCACAATCCTTCGTCTCTTGTTGTAAACACGAAAAGCTCTTTGGTTATAGGAATAGCCCACGAAATAGCACTCATCCGCTTTGGTTGCAAACTTGTTCAGCTGATCAGAAGTATTCAGCATTGTGCAAACACACCCAAACTTCCTTAAGAAATCAATAACAGGCTTGCGCTTGTACACAATTTCATAAGGTGTCTTGTTGCAACTTTTGGTGATGAGAACTAGATTTTGTACAAAACACGCGGTATTGATTGCCTCGGACCAGAACGTGACATGAAGCTTAGAATCAACGATCATAGTTCTTGTTGCTTCTATCAACGTACGATTTCTTCATTCAGCTACACCATTTTGTTGTGGAGTACGAGGTGCACTGAATTGCCGAGATATACCCCTACTTTCACAGAAAGAATCTAGAATGGCATTCTTGAACTCTGTGCCATGATCACTGCGAATAGTCTTCACACTTAGATTGAACATATTCTCGATTTCTAGCAGATGAATCTTCAGAGTCTCTGGTGTCTCATCTTTCTTTTTTAAGAATACCCAAGTAAACCGAGAAAAGTCATCGTTTACCACCAAGTAGTAGGATTTCCTTCAATGACTCATGACACTCACAGGACCGAAGAGATCCATGTGAAGCAATTGTAGAGGGGAGTCAATGGAATTGGTGGTTTTGGGCTTGTGGGATGATTTGTGCTGCTTGCCCTTGGAACAGGAAAGACAATGTTCCTTGTCCTTCAATCATTAATAGGACCTTCAACTAGAGTTGTGCTGCTTGCCCTGGGATGAGTTGAAGAGGGCACAAAAGTCTTTATCATAAATCTGGGATACACTCATCAGATTATACTTTAGCTATGGGACGAAGTTGACATTCTCCAAACTATTTACATGTAACATCCCGAGTTTTAGAGTGCGAAAGAATTCACAAGAAATTAAAACTTAATAAAAAAAAAAAGGGGTAGAGGGCTTGGGCCGGAGTGTATGGGCCGAAAAGGGCAAGGGTTTGGGCCCTTATAAGTCTCAAGACCAGCCACAACCCTCATTTGCAACACCATTTTCGGAATTCTAGAGAGAGAAAGCGAGAGAGAGCCTAGAGAGAGAAAGTCCCGGTTTTCGGAGTAAGCTTCAAGGAGCATCAGCAAGAGTCTCGTGAGTGTTTATCACCGAAAGGGAAGCGATTTCAGGTAACCATTTGTTCCAGATCTGAGTTTTTGGTATGAGTTGGGTTTTGAAATAAAATCGGGTAAATGTTAGATTTTTACGTTTAAAAATGGAAACAAAGTATAGATCTAGACTCTCGGTTAGAAAACACAAGTTTTCAACGTAAAAAGTTTGGATCTTGACGAGGTCGGATCTGCATGCAAAGTTAGGGTTTTGTGGGGAAGATGACTGAGCTGAAGGGTATCGAAACTAAGTAGTTTCGAGTCAGGGGCAAGCATCGAAACTAAGTAGTTTCGAGTCAGGGACGTGTATCGAAACTAGGTAGTTTCGATAGGTCAACGTGTATCGAAACTAGGTAGTTTCGAGTGGTCAGCAAGTACCGAAACTAGGAAGTTTCGATAGGGTTGCATGTATCGAAACTAGGGAGTTTCGATAGGTCTACCGGTATCGAAACTAGGTAGTTTCGATGAGTCTGATATGTGACGAATTGTTATGATTGTTCAGATTGTGTGAGATTCCAGTAGGACATCCCCGCTAAGATACCAGGTGAGTTCTAATCCCCATTTTGCCTTCTTTAGGGGTGGGGTGCATACTTAGTGTAAAGTGTTTATTATATTTTATATATTATAAACAAATGTGAAAGTTATGTTTTAGTGAAAAGTTTAAAAGAGGCAAATGTACGTTTGAGTAAAGTATAGCTATATTATTGACAAGCGTTTACTATATTTCTATATACATAAACAAAGGCATAATATATGTGTTAGTATTTTCAGGTAAAGCAAGATATATATTTTGACAAGCGTTTACTATATTTTCATATACATAAACAAAGGCATTATATATGTGTTAAGATATAATTCAGTAAAAGCAAAGGTATTTATGGCAAGCGTTTACTATATTTTCATATACATAAACAAAGGCATAATACATGTTAAAGTTTTGATCTAGTAAAGTAAAGTTATGTAAAGAAAGTGAATAGATTTCCTTCGGGAATGTGTACCAGCTGTAAAGGTCCTTGGGACAGATGTTACTTGTACAAGATGTCAGATATGGGTTTTACCCATTAGTAAGAACCTTTGGGTTCGTTAACAGTTGTACAATTGGGATGAGTGACGGCGGTTGCTCGGGAGGTCCACGCAACCTCCCTGTTAAGCGGTATTGTCGGTTCATGGATAGTGAGCCATGGGGGCATTGACCAGGGTATTGTCGGTTCATGGATAGTGAGCCATGGGGGCATTGACCAGGTACTCGTCGGTTCATGGATGAATCCATGGGGGCGGTACAGTAGTGACAAGGAATTGACGGATAAGCGGTATTGTCGGTTCATGGTCGTTGATTATGGGGGCATTGACCAGGTACTTGTCGGTTCATGGATGTAAACCATGAGGGCAGTACAGTAAAGAGGAATTGACGGTTTATTATACGTTTTAAACTGTTTGAAAAGTAAAGTGTGTTAAGTTTAGCCTTAATGGCAGTATATATGTTTGAAAAGTAAAGTGTGTTAAGTTTAGCCTTATTGGCAGTATATGTGTTTTTAGTAAATCTTTTGTAAAATTGATTTAAAGTAAACGTTAGAACTCACTCAGCGTTGCTGATTTTTAGTATGCACATCAGTTAAGTGTAGGTGGCAGTAGATGGAAGTGGATGCTTGGCTTGGCGAGAAGAGTTACCCGAAGACCAGAGTCTGGCATCCTGTCTATGTTATTGTTTTAGTTGATTCAGACAAGTTTCAGTTTGTATGTTGACAAGTTATGTTTAGACATGTTATCTGATTCTGCTGCGCATGTTGAAGTTTTAAATCGTTTCCGCTGTGTTAATGAATGTCTTATGATTAAGCTCTATGTGTTGATGAGTAAATCCAATAAGTGAGGCCTTTCAGGAAAGGGGCCCTACAAGTTGGTATCAGAGCCATAGTTTGAGAGATTTGGACATCCCCGATGTCCAGACTTAAACTGAGAATGGGACAAGTAGCGGATGCCAGTAACGGGTAACTCAAGCCAAGGCATCAGAGGTGTCAAGTAAGTAAAGTTTTTTTTTTCCTTTTAGAGTGTCAATGTAAGAATAGAGGCTTTAGTGGAATCATGGAAGTGAATAAATAGAAAACAAGAAGTGATGTAATGGTTAATTGCAGATGGCCAGTGTATATTAACAGCTTACCTTACTTATTGTGTTCTACATATTCCCTAGCATGATGAAATTAAATTCCTTTGTTTTCTATCTTTCAGTTAGAGATGGCTAGACGTAGAGGAACTAGAGGAGGTGGAGGAGGAAGACGTGGTGGGCGTACAGGCCACCGCGGTGGAGCTAGTACAAACCAGGAGATTGAGGGGAGTGTTCACACTACCCATACCAATACGGTAGTCAGTCAACACAATGTTGAGCATGCGGCAGGAGATGATCAGACATTCGAGTTCGAGCCGGTCGTGCAAGCAGCTCTTGGCCGTGAATTTACCCGACTGCTAAAGGAAACCTTACCGGCCATACTAGACGAAGCCTTGAGGAAAGCCAAGGAGGACCCTAACACAACCCCAGTCACTGAAGGGCCTGTGGTGCTTCCAGCTATGGGAGGACCAAATTCGGTAGAGAACGTTGCACCGCCTGCTCGCGGCTGTGATTACAAAGCATTTCGAGGTTGTGATCCGCCTGTACTTACTGGGGAGAAAGAAGCAGCTGATACTTTAGACTGGATTAACGGTATGGAGTCGACCATTCGCCTTAGTGAATGTCGACCGGAACAAACAGTTATGTTCGCTGCAAAGTCGTTGAAAGGGGAAGCAGCACACTGGTGGGAAACTGTGAAACAGGCTAAGGGCGACCAAGCGGTCGAGCTAATGAGATGGAATGATCTGAAGGCATTGGTAACTGAGAAGTTTTGTCCTAAGAACGAGGTCCACAAGGTGGAAAGGGAATTCTTGACTCTGCAAGCTGGACTTATGACTCACCGGCAATATACTTCTAAGTATAATGAATTGGCACGTCTGGTGCCTCATCTTGTGACAACTGAAGAGAGGAGGATTCATTATTATGTTCAAGGGTTACCTCCGAAGATCCGTACTTTTGTCAAAGCCAACACACCGAGTACCTTTGAGTCGGTGGTTGTTCTAAGCGGCGTCGTGTATGATGACATCGCTTCTACTGAAGTTATCCCTGAGTTGCCCAAGAAGCAAGCAGTCAAGCGAACTGGTGAGGATCTCCAAGGTCCTGGTGAGAGAAGAGCAAGGGTAGAAGCTGAGGGCCTATGTGGCAAGTGCGGGAAGAAACATGGAGGAGAATGTAAAGCTGGACAGGTAGGATGCTTTAGGTGTGGCAAGTTCGGACACCAGTCACGTGACTGTCCAGAAAAGCCTAGATGCCACAACTGTGGAGAGCAGGGACATTTCAGCCGGGAATGTAGAAAGCCCAAGGAACCGGAAGCTGGGGGATTCGGAAAAGGAAAAGGTGCAGCGAAAGAACCCTACATGAACAAAGCCCAGGCGAGGGTCTACCAGATGACTCAGTAAGGTACGTTGCAAACTTTTATATATGTTACAGCAGGTTTATATTATTGATTTCCTCAAATGATTAGCTAGCCCCATTAGTTTAGATGCCTTAGAATTTGAGATCGCCCCAGGATAGGCCCCGTGGTAGTTAATCACAATGGCCTTCATGACCAAGCTGCCTTGCATAGCTACGGTTCATGCCACCCATTCTGTGATTAGCTATCAGTATAGCTTATGGCAGGTTTCGAGGACGAAACCTGTTGTAAGGAGGGTAGACTTGTAACATCCCGAGTTTTAGAGTGCGAAAGAATTCACGAGAAATTAAAACTTAATAAAAAAAAAAGGGGGTAGAGGGCTTGGGCCGGAGTGTATGGGCCGAAAAGGGCAAGGGTTTGGGCCCTTATAAGTCTCAAGACCAGCCACAACCCTCATTTGCAACACCATTTTCGGAATTCTAGAGAGAGAAAGCGAGAGAGAGCCTAGAGAGAGAAAGTCCCGGTTTTCGGAGT
Organism: Smallanthus sonchifolius; assembly: GCA_023525975.1. Taxonomy (NCBI): domain Eukaryota; kingdom Viridiplantae; phylum Streptophyta; class Magnoliopsida; order Asterales; family Asteraceae; genus Smallanthus; species Smallanthus sonchifolius. Next base: position 110,197,599 of record CM042021.1, read on the forward strand.
AAGCTTCAAGGAGCATCAGCAAGAGTCTCGTGAGTGTTTATCACCGAAAGGGAAGCGATTTCAGGTAACCATTTGTTCCAGATCTGAGTTTTTGGTATGAGTTGGGTTTTGAAATAAAATCGGGTAAATGTTAGATTTTTACGTTTAAAAATGGAAACAAAGTATAGATCTAGACTCTCGGTTAGAAAACACAAGTTTTCAACGTAAAAAGTTTGGATCTTGACGAGGTCGGATCTGCATGCAAAGTTAGGGTTTTGTGGGGAAGATGACTGAGCTGAAGGGTATCGAAACTAAGTAGTTTCGAGTCAGGGGCAAGCATCGAAACTAAGTAGTTTCGAGTCAGGGACGTGTATCGAAACTAGGTAGTTTCGATAGGTCAAGGTGTATCGAAACTAGGTAGTTTCGAGTGGTCAGCATGTACCGAAACTAGGAAGTTTCGATAGGGTTGCATGTATCGAAACTAGGGAGTTTCGATAGGTCTACCGGTATCGAAACTAGGTAGTTTCGATGAGTCTGATATGTGACGAATTGTTATGATTGTTCAGATTGTGTGAGATTCCAGTAGGACATCCCCGCTAAGATACCAGGTGAGTTCTAATCCCCATTTTGCCTTCTTTAGGGGTGGTGTGCATACTTAGTGTAAAGTGTTTATTATATTTTATATATTATAAACAAATGTGAAAGTTATGTTTTAGTGAAAAGTTTAAAAGAGGCAAATGTACGTTTGAGTAAAGTATAGCTATATTATTGACAAGCGTTTACTATATTTCTATATACATAAACAAAGGCATAATATATGTGTTAGTATTTTCAGGTAAAGCAAGATATATATTTTGACAAGCGTTTACTATATTTTCATATACATAAACAAAGGCATTATATATGTGTTAAGATATAATTCAGTAAAAGCAAAGGTATTTATGGCAAGCGTTTACTATATTTTCATATACATAAACAAAGGCATAATACATGTTAAAGTTTTGATCTAGTAAAGTAAAGTTATGTAAAGAAAGTGAATAGATTTCCTTCGGGAATGTGTACCAGCTGTAAAGGTCCTTGGGACAGATGTTACTTGTACAAGATGTCAGATATGGGTTTTACCCATTAGTAAGAACCTTTGGGTTCGTTAACAGTTGTACAATTGGGATGAGTGACGGCGGTTGCTCGGGAGGTCCACGCAACCTCCCTGTTAAGCGGTATTGTCGGTTCATGGATAGTGAGCCATGGGGGCATTGACCAGGGTATTGTCGGTTCATGGATAGTGAGCCATGGGGGCATTGACCAGGTACTCGTCGGTTCATGGATGAATCCATGGGGGCGGTACAGTAGTGACAAGGAATTGACGGATAAGCGGTATTGTCGGTTCATGGTCGTTGATTATGGGGGCATTGACCAGGTACTTGTCGGTTCATGGATGTAAACCATGAGGGCAGTACAGTAAAGAGGAATTGACGGTTTATTATACGTTTTAAACTGTTTGAAAAGTAAAGTGTGTTAAGTTTAGCCTTAATGGCAGTATATATGTTTGAAAAGTAAAGTGTGTTAAGTTTAGCCTTATTGGCAGTATATGTGTTTTTAGTAAATCTTTTGTAAAATTGATTTAAAGTAAACGTTAGAACTCACTCAGCGTTGCTGATTTTTAGTATGCACATCAGTTAAGTGTAGGTGGCAGTAGATGGAAGTGGATGCTTGGCTTGGCGAGAAGAGTTACCCGAAGACCAGAGTCTGGCATCCTGTCTATGTTATTGTTTTAGTTGATTCAGACAAGTTTCAGTTTGTATGTTGACAAGTTATGTTTAGACATGTTATGTGATTCTGCTGCGCATGTTGAAGTTTTAAATCGTTTCCGCTGTGTTAATGAATGTCTTATGATTAAGCTCTATGTGTTGATGAGTAAATCCAATAAGTGAGGCCTTTCAGGAAAGGGGCCCTACATTACACCGTTGGACATAGTTCCTTGTCCTTCAATCTTTCCTCCTCTTGGAATGCCTGCAAAGGCAATAAAATCTCCGTCTATTGGATGATAATCTTGCAATAAAGAAAAATGACAAGTCATATGTCTTGAGCAACCACTGTCGACATGCCAGATATTATCTCCAGTCCTCCTTGATTGTCCCTACACAAAATAAATCATCTAGACATAGGTACCCAAGTCATTGCTAACTTGGAACGTCTTATTTTTACAAGATGCATTTCGGAAATCATAGTCAGAATCCTCCTTTAGTGTATTCTCAAAAAGATCATTATTCTTAATTTTCCAAATCCTTTTCTACCAATTTTTAGCATTTTTAATCCTTTTACGTCGCAAAGTTCTACTATGTCGTGATTTAGAGAAAACATTTAAAACACAATCAACTGAATTTTGAATAAAAGATGGTACATTTTCTTCCTCAAAATGATATGTAGACAATTTACATGTCTTAAAAACATGATTGGATTCCCCACAACTAAAACAAACTTTATCACATATCGGTTTAGCCTGATAATTGTCAACACAAGATGATGAAGATGATTGTGATGTTGAGACATCATAACTAGAGGCAACTCGTTCTTCAATATGTCTTTCATGAAGGCTTTGATCTTCCTTTAATCTAAAAAATTCCAGATTGCTCATTGTTTCTTATGGAATGCCAGTCGCAACAACTCATGCACTTTTAAAATTTGCAATACAACTCATAGCATTTACAGATTTAGGAACAAAAGGCAAAGCATTCTTAAACTGTCAGGCCCCAAACCCGGGAGGCCTCACTTGTTGGATTTACTCATTCACACACAGTTCTTAAACCTTGAATATCAAATAACGTAGCGGAAAATTTCATTAAAACATAGTCATTACATCGTTCAACATGCGGAAGCGTAACATAGTCTAATACATAATCATAACATAAAATAATCATAACGGGATGCCAGACTTCATGTCATCCGGGTAACTCATCAAGCCGCCCAGCATCACCTTCCATCATCGTAACCTGCCTTAACCTGAATGTGCATACTAAAAAGTCAGTTACGCTGGTGAGTTCTAGTTTTAACATAAAACTTTAACTTCAAATAATTTGCCAAAAACATAACTTCATACTTCATTTAATAAAAAGCGTACGTAAAATAATGCAATAACAAAACATAACACTTCATAAACATAAGTCAACGAACATATCGAATCTGCGCCTTCTCGTAACCGTCAAATCCAAACGTCACATACTGGCTGAATAACCTAAAGATCACCACCACTAGGCCCATCAATCATCGTACTGTCCTTCGGGTGAAGAACTCCTAGGGCCCGATACTTAGGTTATTCAACACTACTTCAAGCACGGCATCACAAGGATGACACGTACCAAACTTCAAGCACTGCGCCCCGTAGGACACAAGTACCAAACTTCTAGCACGACTACCTCATAAGGTAAATCGTACCAAACTTCAAGGATCACGATAATCCCCTTGGCGACCGTCATCGCCCCAGTTGTACAATAGTTAGCCAACCACAGAGGCCCCTAAAAGGTAAGGCCCATAACGTACTTCCCATACCCTTAACCTTCATTCCCAAAGGAATATTGGCAGATTCGTTATTTTGTGACTTTCATAAACCTTCGCTTCTTTTACTTCAAAACTTCAGTTAAAGCATTCGTACGTTTTATTAAAAACATTCATTCATTCATAAACACTTCATAAACTTCATAAACTTCTTTTGGCAAAATATTTCATAAACACTTCTTTCATAACCCTTCCTTTCAAAACATCGTTCATAAACATCATTTTATAAAACGTCACAAACAACATTCATAAACATCGTTTTATAAAATAGTCACATCGTTATATATGCACACCAGCCCAAAAACATTATTAAAACATTTAAAAGCGGGCTTCTAGAACTCACTTGATAAGCTAATTTGGGTCGTCCTAACAAGGTCCAACAACGTCACTTCCGATCTAAATTGATTAGTTAAATACACATCAGACCAATACCGACTCTAACTGTTTAACCATTCTAAACATACTAACTTTACTTAACCAGCCTGATGCCTGCGCACTTAGCAAGTGCGCAGGGACTTGTTCTTGCGTACTTAATAAGTGCGCAGACTTTGCTTCATGCGTACTTGATAAATACGCAGTACCTTCTTCATGCGTACTTGATAAGTACGCATGACCCTCTTCATGCGTACTTGATAAGTACGCAGGATCCTCTTCTTGCGTACTTGGTAAGTACGCAGGATCATCTTCATTACGCACGAACTGCTTCTTCGCAAAAACCCTAACTTTCGCCTTCGGGTATGATCACGTCAAGATCCCGAACTTGTTTACTTCAAAACGTTTGCTTTCCATTAAGGAACTCAAATCTATGTTTATCTTTCAGTTTTATCCGTGAAAACGTTACCTTTTCACCCAAAACCCAAAAACGAACAAAAACTCAGATTTAGGCCAAATCGTTACCTGAATCAAGTTTCTGATCCGGAGGTTCTTGTCACGAGCTATATGGAGCAACACTTTGCTGAAATATCGGGTCGATCCGCCAACTTTTTCTCTCTACGGTTTCTCTCTCTAGAACTTGCAAATGAGAGAAATGATGGAGTCCTAAGCTATTTATAGGGGAGGCTCCCCTTCTAGCCCGCCGGCCCATCCGGCCCGACCCGACATGCCTCGTTTGTTTATGTCGTCATTTTAACTGTCGTTTTATTTTTGGGATGTTACAAGTCTACCCCCCTTACAATAGGTTTCGTCCCCGAAACCTATTATAAGTCAAATAGATGAGGGTACGACTCCCTCATTTCCTTCTTCGTTTCCCAAGTGGCTTCCGATCCCTTTCGATGTTTCCATTAGACTTTAACCAATTGGATATTCTTATTACGCCAACGCTTCTCCTTCTTCTCTAAGATGGCCACTGGTTCTTCGATTTAATTAAGGCTGTTGTCGACCTCGATGTCAGTAAGTGGTACGTGAGCTGATTCATCCGCCAAACACTTTCGCAAGTGTGATACATGGAAGGTAGGATGAATCCCACTCAACTCATCAGGAAACTCTAACCGATACGCGACCTCCCCAACCCGTGCCATTATCCTGAATGGTCCGACAAACCTCGGACTTAACTTTCCTCTCTTCCTGAATCGTATGATTCCCTTCCAGGGTGACACTTTCAACATTACTCTGTCCCCAACATCAAACTTAATAGGCCTTCGTCGTTTATCCGCATAGGACTTCTGACGATCTTGTGCGGCCTTCATTCATGCTTTGATTTGATCAAACCTTTCCGACGTTTCTCTTACGACTTCAAGACTTCCTAATTCCTTCTGCCCAATCTCACCCCAACAAACCGAGGTCCTGCATCTTCTCCCATACAACATTTCGTAAGGTGGCATGCCTATCGTCGTGTGATGACTATTGTTGTAGGAGAATTCGGCTAACGGCAGATGACTGTCCCAACTGCCGCCGAAATCGATAATACAAGCACGAAGCATATCCTCCAATATCTGAATGATCCTTTCGGACTGACCATCCGTTTGTGGGTGGTATGCCATGCTAACATTGAGCCTCGTGCCCATCGCCTCGTGAAATCTTTTCCAGAACCTCGATGTGAATCGTGTGTCCCGGTCAGATACAATCGTCAAAGGCATCCCATGCCGTGCTACTGCTTCGTTAATAAATACTTCCGCTAACCTTTCTGATGAGAACGTCTCACGAATAGGTAGGAAATGAGCACTCTTCGTTAAACGGTCCACAATTACCCAAATGGTATCATGACCTTTAGCTGTGCGAGGTAGCTTGGTTATGAAGTCCATGGTAATATGTTCCCACTCCCACTCCGGTATAGCAAGTGGTTGAATCTTTCCATACTGTTTCTGGTGTTCGGCCTTTACTTGTGAGCAAGTCAAGCACTTGCTTACATACTTTGTCACTTCATGTTTCATTCTAGGCCACCAGTATTCCTTCCTCATATCTTGGTACATTTTGTTGGTACCAGGATGGATAGAGTATCGAGACTTATGAGCCTCATCCAAGATTTTGGTTCTAAGCTCGCCACCCATAGGTATCCATACCCGTCCAAAACATGTCCTAACACCAAGGGCGTTATATTCCAGCTTGTCATGTTGGCCAACCATTCTTTCCTTCTTTATGTTTTCTTCCTTCAGTTCTTCATCTTGAGCTCTTTCAATTTCTCTCATCACATCTGATGTTACTATCAACTGGCAAGCTTTCACTCTAATAGGAGTAGGCACATCCTTTCGGCTTAGAGCGTTAGCCACCACGTTTGCCTTTCCAGGATGGTACATGATCTCACAGTCATAATCTTTCAGAAGTTCCAACCATCGTCTCTGCCTCATATAAAGCTCTTTTTGTTCGAAGAAATACTTCAAACTTTTGTGGTCGGAGTAAATAGTAAACTTCACCCAGTAGAGGTAGTGCCTCCATATTTTCAATGCAAATACGACAGCAGCAAGTTCCAAATCATGAGTCGGATAATTAGCTTCGTGAATCTTCAACTGCCATGAAGCATACGCGATCACTCTTCCGCGTAGCATCAACACGCATCCCAATCCCTGACCCGAAGCGTCAGAGTATACCACTAAGTCTTCATTGCCCTCGGGGAGGGCCAAGACTGAAGCTTGGGTTAGTTTCTCCTTAAATTCCTTAAACGCCTCGTCCTGGGTCGAACCCCATTCGTACTTTACCTCTTTCCGAGTCAACTTTGTCAATGGCGAAGCTATTTTTGAGAAATTCTGGATGAATCTCTGATAGTAGCCTGCCAATCCCAAGAAACTGCGGATTTCAGTTGGCGTCCTAGGAATATTCCATTCCTTTACCGTCACTATCTTTGCTAGGTCAACCATAATGCCATTCGGGTTAATGACGTGACCTAGGAATTGGACTTCCTTAAGCCAGAACGCGCATTTGGAGAACTTAGCATACAACTTTTCCTTCTTCAGAGCTTCCAATACTTCCTTCAAGTGACACGCGTGATCACCCTCATTCTTGGAGTAGATGAGGATATCATCGATGAACACGATTACCGATCGATCCAGCATTGGTCGACAAACCCTATTAATCAAATCCATGAACGCCGCGGGTGCGTTCGTCAATCCGAAAGACATTACGCGGAACTCGAAATGTCCATAACGCGTGCAAAATGTTGTTTTCGGTATGTCTTCTTCCCTCACCTTCAACTGATGGTACCCGGACCGAAGGTCGATTTTTGAGAACCAACTTGCGCCTTGCAATTGATCGAATAGGTCGTCGATCCTTGGTAAAGGGTACTTGTTCTTCACCGTACGTTTATTCAACTCGCGATAATCAATACACATTCTCATCGAACCGTCTTTCTTCTTCACAAACAACACCGGAGCACCCCACGGCGAGATGCTCGGTTGGATAAATCCCTTCTCAAGTAACTCGTCTAGTTGTGCCATTAACTCTTTCATCTCCACTAGTGCTAGTCGGTATGGAGCCTTAGCCACGGGCTGGGCATCTGGTACTAATTCGATTCGAAATTCGATCTCTCTGTCGGGTGGTATCCCAGGTAAATCCTCTGGAAAAACCTTTGGGTACTCGCGTACCACGGGTACATCGTCTAGTTCCTTCACTTCCTTACACTCGTCAATTACGTACACCAGATAAGCCTCGCATCCGCGCCTCAAGTAATTTGTTGCCTTCATCATCGTGATGACGTTTGGCATCGGGGCGTCACGATCTCCAAGAACCTCGACTTTGTTACCGACCAGAGCCTTGAGTCGGATTATCTTTCGTTTACATATAATTTGTGCTTCATTGGCAGTTAGCCAATCCATTCGTAACACGACATCGAACCCACCCAAAACCATGACAAACAACCTGACGGGAAATCTATGGCCTTCTATTTTTATCGTGGAATTGTCAACTACATCAGTCACCCTCGCAGTTCTACCCTTAGCGGTTTCTACGCTAAAAGCCCTTTCTAGTTTACTCACAGTGTACTTTACCCTTTTACAAAAAGTCGCAGATATAAAACTCTTACTGGCACCCGAATAGAATAACACAGATACAAAAGTGTTGTCAAGGATAAACGTACCTGACGCCACGTCGGGGTCCACTCTGGCATGTTCCTGCGTCAGTGCATAGGCTCGAGTCTTTGCTCAGGGTCTCTCTTCTGTCTTCTCCGGGCCTTTCCCTTTCCCGGCTTGACCCATCCTGGGCTTGGTGCATTCTCGGCTCATATGACCACTCTCCCCACAGTTGTAGCATTTGAAGCCTTGCAGGCATTCATGGGAGTAGTGTCCAGTTTTGCCGCATTTAAAGCACAGATTTGACCCTAGCCGACATTCACCCGCATGTCTTACCCCACATTTTCCACAGACTACCGCCTCGCCTACCCTGGCCTGCTTGTCCCGGGCCCCAAACAACTTCCCACCCGATCTCTTAGCGGGAAAACTCAGCTTCTTCTTGGGCTCTTCAATGGGAACGACATTCAGCGCCAGATCATCAAATACGACGCCGCTCAGTTCTACTACCGAATCATAGGTAGTAGGGGCATTTGCCTTAACATAGGTGCGGACCTGGTCCCGCAGTCCTTGAATGTAGCATGCAATATTTCTTTCCTCTGTCGTGACAAGATGTGGCACCAGACGTGCCAGTTCATTGAATCGGGTTGTGTACTGCCGGTGCGTCATGCTCCCGACCTTCAAACCCAGAAATTCCCTCTCTACCTTCTCAATCTCGTTCCTTGGGCAGAAATTCTTGATCACCAAAGTTTTCAAGTCAGCCCACGTCATCGCATCTACAACCTCGCTCCCTTTTTCTTGACGTACACCTTCCCACCAATGAGATGCTTCCTCTTTCAAGGAGTTAGCAACAAATTTTACAACTTGATCCGTTCGACATTCGCTCAGACGAATGGCAGCTTCCATACGGATCACCCAATCAAACGTAGCTACCGCGTCTTACTTCCCAGTCAAGACCGGTGGGTCACATGCCTTAAAGGACTTATAGTCGCAACCACGGTTAAGCTGTGCGTTGATTGCCTTAGTGTTCGGGGTATCAACCACCGTGTTAGACCCACCTTCCCCATTAACCTTCTTCAATGCTTCAGCTAACAGACCTGGCAGAGAAGCCTTCATCAGTTTTGTGAACTCTCGAGCTATAGCTGCTCTCACTTCTGGTTCAAAAGTGAAAGGTTGTTCTTCAACCAGTGTCTGCTCAGTTCCATGCACAATAACCGACGATTCAGTGTGAACACTTCCTTCTTCACTATACTCTTGGCGTGCAGGGGTCCTGCCACGCCCACCACTTCGACCACCGGTACGGCCCCACCACGTCTTTCGTTTCCTCTCCTTTCCATTTCGTTCTATAAGACAAGGAATCCAATGTCATCATGCTAGTTAACACATAAAATTCAATAAGCACTGTAAGAGGTTAATATACACTGGCCATCTGCAATTAACCATTACACTACCTTTCGATTTCTATTTGACCACCTTTGTGATTCCATCAGAACACAAGTCCTTACCTAACCCTTCCTAAGGCATACTATATATGTAAATATATACTACCTTAATACCTGATGCTGTGGCTCGAGTTACCCGTACTGGCATCCGCTTTCGGTCCCGTTCACAGTTTAAGTTCAGACACTGGGAGTGTCCGAATCTCTCAAACTATTGCTCTGATACCAACTTGTCATGCCCCAAACCCGGGAGGCCTCACTTGTTGGATTTACTCATTCACACACAGTTCTTAAACCTTGAATATCAAATAACGCAGCGGAAAATTTCATTAAAACATAGTAATTACATCGTTCAACATGCGGAAGCGTAACATAGTCTAATACATAATCATAACATAAACTAATCATAACGGGATGCCAGTCTTCATGTCATCCGGGTAACTCATCAAGCCGCCCAGCATCACTTTCCATCATCGTAACCTGCCTTAACCTGAATGTGCATACTAAAAAATCAGCTACGCTGGTGAGTTCTAGTTTTAACACAAAACTTTAACTTCAAATAATTTGCCAAAAACATAACTTCATACTTCATTTAATAAAAAGCGTACGTAAAATAATGCAATAACAAAACATAACACTTCATAAACAAGTCAACGAACATATCGAATCTGCGCTTTCTCGTAACCGTCAAATCCAAACGTCACATACTGGCTGAATAACCTAAAGATCACCACCACTAGGCCCATCAATCACCGTACTGTCCTTCGGGTGAAGAACTCCTAGGGCCCGATACTTAGGTTATTCAACACTACTTCAAGCACGGCATCACAAGGATGACACGTACCAAACTTCAAGCACTGCGCCCCGTAGGACACAAATACCAAACTTCAAGCACGACTACCCCGTAAGGTAAATCGTACCAAACTTCAAGGATCACGATAATCCCCTTGGCGACCGTCATCGCCCCAGTTATACAACAGTTGGCCAGCCACAGAGGCCCCTAAAAGGTAAAGGCCCATAACATACTTCCCATACCCTTAACCTTCATTCCCTAAGAAATATTAGCTGATTCGTTCGTTTGTTACTTTCGTAAACCTTGGTTTCTTATACTTCAAAACTTCAGTTAAAGCATTCGTACGTTTTATTAAAAACATTCATTCATTCATAAACACTTCATAAACTTCTTTTGGCAAAATATTTCATAAACACTTCTTTCATAACCCTTCCTTTCAAAACATCGTTCATAAACATCATTTTATAAAATGTCGCATACAACATTCATAAACATCGTTTTATAAAATTATCACATCGTTACGTATGCACACCAGCCCAAAAACATTATTAAAACATTTAAAAGAGGGCTTCTAGAACTCACCTGATAAGCTAATTTGGGTCGTCCTAACAAGGTCCAACAACGTCACTTCCTATCTGAATTGATTAGTTAAATACACATCAGACCAATACCTACTCTAACGGTTTAACCATTCTAAACATATTAACTTTACTTAACCAGCCTGATGCATGCGCACTTAGCAAGTGCGCAGGGACTTGTTCTTGCGTACTTAATAAGTGCGCAGACTTTGCTTCATGCGTATTTGATAAATACGCAGTACCTTCTTCATGCGTACTTGATAAGTACGCATGACCCTCTTCATGCGTACTTGATAAGTACGCAGGATCCTCTTCTTGCATACTTGGTAAGTACGCAGGATCATCTTCATGCGTACTTGATAAGTACGAACGAACTGCTTCTTCGCAAAAACCCTAACTTTCGCCTTCGGGTCTGATCACGTCAAGATCCCGAACTTGTTTACTTCAAAACGTTTGCTTTCCATTAAGGAACTCAAATCAATGTTTATCTTTCAGTTTTATCCGTGAAAACATTACCTTTTCACCCAAAACCCGAAAAACCCAAAAAGGAACAAAAACTCAGATTTAGGCCAAATCGTTACCTGAATTAAGTTTCTGATCCGGAGGTTCTTCTCACGAGCTATGGAGCAACACTTTGCTGAAATCTCGGGTCGATTCGCCAACTTTCTCTCTCTACGGTTTCTCTCTCTAGAACTTGCAAATGAGAGAAATGATGGAGACCTAAGCTATTTATAGGGGAGGCTCCCCTTCCAGCCCGCCAGCCCATCCATCCCGACCTGACATGCCTCGTTTGTTTATTTCGTTATTTTAACTGTCGTTTTATTTTTGGGATGTTACATAAACTTAGAAATAGCATTTCTCAAACTGTCATGCTCAGAAGGCACAGAACCAAAATACAAATTTTTAATGTGTTCACAAATATCTGCTTTTGACACGGGCATATTATTACATTCAACCGACTCAAGTTCATTTAAAACATTTCCCTTACTAGAACTCTCATCACAATCATCTTCGGAACCTACACAATCTGACTCTGCATAGGAAGCAAAACTGTCAGAATCTGAAGTTTGGATATAATCATCAGCAGATAAATTGCAAACAAATGGTGTGGGAACATGAGGAACTAGCATATCAGCAAATCTTCCAGACTTGGAATACGGAGGAGGGTGAGAGTTATACCCGATGCCTTCTGTGACCTTTTTATGAATTTGATTATCAATGATTCCAAAAAGAATTTTCTGATCCATACCATGTGTTAAACTTGAAAATTTACTTTTTCAGCCTTTTGAAGTCTTTTAGTTAAAATTTGATTATTATTCTTTTGTGTAGTAAGTTGTACAATCAAAGATCGATTTTCTCCAGAAATATCACGAATTTTCTTTAAGTAAAGTTTCTCATTTTTAGCCACAAAATCATACATCACCTTTATGGGATCACGTTCATCGACCAAAGTCTGGTTGATGAATCTATATTTCTGAATCTCCTTTAAACAAGATTTAGCATTGCAAAGTCTAGACATTACCTCAGCTGGTATGGCACTGAGATCCTTAGCTGGTTCAATCATGACACGTTTTTCTTTCTCTTCAATGTCTGCCATCAGTGCCTTGTCAACTGCTTCCCCTTCTTGATCTCCCCAATGATAGTGTCCATCAGCTTGACAGACCAGAGCTGTTGAGCTGGAAGTTGTAGTGGATTTGGGAGAGACGGCAACTTGCTTTCTAGACGAGTTCTTCTTCTCATGCTGCTCCTTTGTTGATGGCTCCTTGCGAAATGACCCAGCTGATCACAGTTGTAGCATCTCACCTTTTTGATGTCAAACCGTAGAGTCTTTCCTTGCTTGAATCTATCCATCCCAGTCCTCTTGATGAATCTTTTGGCTCTCAGAGTCAGCATAGCCATACACCAATCAATATCCATCTTTTCCAAATCATCCGGGTTGATCTACTCCAAGTCATCAGGTTGAAAGCTGATCGGTGTCAGATTTCAGAAATCAGTGCATCATAGCATGACATGAAGGCATTCATGATAGGCAGATATTCATCGGGTATCATAGTGGTTGGTTTATGAGAAGTGGATGAAGTAGTAGGCTGAACTCTAGAAATTGAAGGTGGGACATCAGTTTGAAAATATGTAATTGTAGTTTTGTTAGATGAAGTAGAGGAACCTTGACCAGCAAGAAGAGCTGTGTTTCCAGACTGATTAGTTGGAGTGACTGCACCCTTCTTTATCTCCAACTCATAAGACTCCAGAATGCTGTAGAGTTCTTACTGTGACAAGTCACTTTGCTTTTCAGTTTTCTTGATCATAATCTGGTACATATTCCATTCCTCGGGCAGTGAATCAAGCAGCTTCTTGTTTAACTCAACAGTGGGATACTCAGTTCCCAAAACCTTTAACTTAGAGACAATGCTTGAGAACCAGTTGATCAATTCAGACATGGGTTCTCCAGGGACACTACTAAACATCTCATACTGCTTCTTGATCAAATCCCTCTTGCTTTCTCTAACCCAGCACTTCCCTCATACCTTGTACATAAAGCAACCCAAAGATCTTTGGCAGTAGTATACTCAGCAAATATGTTGAACACATCCATAAGAAGAGCCATAGCAATAGATCCATAATCCTTGTTATCTCTGGCAATTAAGGCAATATCCTTTTCATCATATTCAGACACAAGCTTGGAACACTGAACATCTGCATTGGTAGTAACTAGCTTGTGTGGACCATTAGTGATTGACCGCAAAAGAGTATGGTCATGGAACCGAAAGAAAGTCTTCATTTTCTTGGTCCAATCTTTAAAGTCTCTAGTGGACACCAAGACAGGTGGTTTGTTTCTTCCAGCATATTCATTGTTGCTTGAAGATGCCATAACTCAGACAATTTAAAATCAAACAGTAGCTAGTTTCATGTGAACAGGGTTGATCGAAACAACTAGTTTCGATAGAGAAAAAGCTGACCGAAACTCCTAGTTTCGATAGATCAATGCTTGCCCAAAACTTGTAGTTTTGATAGAGAAAACAGAATCTAGAAACAACTAATTTAGATGAAGAAGACAGCAGAAAATCCAGCAAACTCAGTAGAAACTACAAGTTTTGATTGAAACTAGTTTCGATAGGGCAGTAGTTTCGGTTGATCAATATGCAAAGGTTAGTTTCGAAATAATAGAACAAATAACTTGTTTTGAAGATACCTTCTCCAGACAAGAGTACAGACAAGAAGTTTCGATGACCAACGAAATGGCAGAAATTGTCCCCCAGTAGTTTCGATGTCTTCTTCCCCAAGTTTGAGAAAACCTCCATTGAAGAACAGCTTCAATGATCAATATCGAAGAAATAACAATCCAATCCAGCGAAAAGCTTCCTATAATACTCCAGATCACGAAAATAACCTTTAAACTTTAAAACTCGAACAAAGACATCCAGTAATCGATGAAACAATACTTCCAAAACTCAGATGCAGAAAAAATTTAATAATACACTGATTAACACCTAAAATCGATCACAAAAAAAACCTAAATATACTCAGAAATCAAGAGCATAAAGCTCTGATACCAATTGTAGGTCCAAATTTCAATCGGAAATCACTCAACAGATCGATTACACACACACACAAGCGGAATCTGTGTGTATGGTGGTGAAACAGAGGGTAAAAACAGAATTGGTGAAGATAAACAGGCAAACCGCTATCCAAATAAGATATGAAATTGTAAGAACAACAGATTAAATAACTCCAAATGTGTATTGATTCAGAAAACTATGAAAGAGATAATTTCAGAGTTACAACCGCTATCCACACCCTAAACATTCTCAAATTAGGCTATTTATAGTAAGTTGACAGGCATCGAAAGTATGCTCACCGAAACTAGTAGTTTCGGATGAGCATTTACAAATGAATGAACCTCTTTTAGAAACTTCCTATATATCGAAAGTACTAGTTTCAATTGAACAAACCTCAATCGAAACTAGGTAGTTTCGATGGCCCACACTTAGAATAAAAACAGGAAATTACATAAAAAGAAGTTACAAGAAATCAAAACTTAACTAAACATTGTTCAAAAGAAATACATTGATGAAAAAAACTTATACACATATAAGACTCTACACACGTAATTCACATAATCATGTCTAG